>OX637406.1:17219889-18476889 GCA_951799425.1 Ilex aquifolium | reverse complement strand
ATGCAACACTGAAAACTAGCTGGAGCATTACATAACCCAAAATGCATTTTTTTTATAAGCAAATGTTCCAAACGGACATTTAAATGTAGTTTTTTCTTTTTCATCTATTGCGATTTCAATCTGATTATAACCAGAATATCCATCTATAAAACAATAATATGCATGACCAGCTATTCTTTCAAGCACTTGATCTAGGAATGGTAACGGAAAGTGATCTTTTCTGGTGAGAGAATTTAGGTTTCAATAGTCAATACATACACGCCAACCTGTGACTGTACGTATTGAGACTAATTCATTTTCTTGATTTTTTATTACTGTAACACCAGATTTCTTTGGAACTACTTGTGTAGGACTGACCCATTTACTATTAGATATAGGATAAATAATATTAGCATCTAGTAGTTTGAGTACTTCTTTGCGAACTACCTCTTTCAAATGTGGATTTAATCTTCTTTGCATTTGACGAGATGGTTTAGCATTTTCTTCTAAGTAAATACAATGAGTACATAGAAGTGGACTTATACAATGAGTACATCCAATAACAGTTTGGTGATTTTTCAAGACTTTTGTCAGTTCTTTTTCCTGAATTTCAGATAATTTTGATAATATTATTACTGGATTGATTTCATTTTCTCCTAGAAAAACATATTTTAGATTATTTGGAAGAGGTTTTAATTCTGGCTTAAAAACTTTGACATTAGATTCCACAATTGTTGGGGACAATTCTTCACATTGTATATCTTTTGTAGATGTAATTTCAGATTCAGTATCCGATTCAATTTCAAGTATTGATTCCAATGCAAATAATTTTTTTTCCAGAAAGTTCTTTTCAAAAAAACTGAGTTAATGTCTCCACATAATTTACTTCTTGTATTTCTTCTTCTTCTTCTCTAGGCTGTTTTGCACTTTTAAAAATATTTAATTCCAAAGTCATATTTCCGAATGAAAGTTTCATGACTCCATTCCTATAATTTATCAATGCATTTGATGTAGCTAGGAATGGTCGACTCAAAATCAGAGGTATGTATTCAGATGCACATGCCTGACAACATGACTCTGTGTCTATAACAATAAAGTTTGCTGGAAAATAGAATTGATAGACTTGGACAATAACATCTTCCACAATTCCTCGTGGAGTTTTTACTGATCGGTCTGCTAATTGTAATTTAATACCGGAAGGTTTTAGCTCACTTAATCCTAATTGTGTATATACTAAATATGGCATTAAATTACAACTGGATCCAATATCTAGTAGGGCTCGTTTAATTCGAAAATTTCCAATGAAGCATGTGACTGTAGGACTACCCGGATCTTTGTACTTAAGAAGCGTATCATGCTGTATTATAGTATTAACTTGTTCAGTTAAAAATGCTTTCTTAGGTACATTAGTTCTTCTTTTTATGGTGCAAAGATCTTTTAAAAATTTAGCATAAATAGGAACTCGTTTTATTGCATCTAACAAAGGAATATTAATCTTTACCTATTTAAATAACTCAAGCATATCAGATTGATCTTTTTTAGATGAAAGTTTATTGACCCTTTGAGGAAAAGGTAAAGGAATAGGACATGGAGGATCTTTTTCGCTTTGTACTTCTTCTTGCTTTTTGACTAAAGGTTCAAGTTCAAGTGGTTCGTTTACAGGAATTGACTTA
The DNA here is from genome assembly GCA_951799425.1 of Ilex aquifolium. Taxonomy (NCBI): domain Eukaryota; kingdom Viridiplantae; phylum Streptophyta; class Magnoliopsida; order Aquifoliales; family Aquifoliaceae; genus Ilex; species Ilex aquifolium. The sequence continues at coordinate 18,475,237 of OX637406.1, read as the reverse complement.
CGTATTTTCTTTGGAATCTTAGGTTTAATAGTTTTATCAATTACCTTACCGCTTCTTAGTGTTGTTATTGCTTGTACTTGACTTGACGAGACTTCAAATGATACAAAATTAGCTTGACTCTGACTTTTTGGAGGTTTAGGTTGAGATGGAAACTTTCCTTTTTCTGACGTGCTTAAAGATTTGGTCAACTTAGCTAGATGACTCTTAATATTTTCAATACTATGAGAAGTTTGAGCTTTAAAATCATTAAAAACTTGAGTTGTTTGAGTATTAAAACTCATTTGACTTTGAATGAATTGATTCATATTATCTTCCAGAGTTCTTTTCTGAGGAGGTTGATATTGTTGTTGATTTTGTAGTTGTGGTGGACCTTGTGTTTGATTTGTAAGTTGTGTATTTCTCCAACTGAAATTTGGATGATTTCTCCATCCTGGATTGTAAGTCTCAGAATATGGATTTGAATATGGTTTAGTATAAGCTGGAACAACATTTGATTGTTCAATTAAGACTTCTTTAAAATTAGGTATAGTTGGACATTCCCCAGCAAGATGTACTGACAACGCACAAATTTCACATACTTGATCAGTAGAAGAAACAACAGCTACTTGCTTAACTTTTTTCATTTCAAAGGCTTCTAATTTTCGAGATAGATTAGTCATTTTAGCTCTTAAATCATCATCGTCTTTCAAAATATATTTTCCTCTTTCAGATGTACATGACTTATTTTCCACAATATTTGAAGAAGTCGAGTCCCACATCTGAGAACTCTCTGAAATAGTATCAAAAAATTGAAATGCTTCTTCAGGGTTTTTATTCATAAATTCTCCTTCAGCCATCATTTCAACAAATTGTCGCATTGTAGATGAAAGAACATCATAAAAGAAATCGACTAACGTCCAGTTTTCAAATGCATGATGTGGACATGCTTGGAGAAGATCCTTAAATCTTTCCTAGCACTGATAAAAAATTTCTTTTTCTCTTACAGCAAAATTCATTATTTGACGTCTTAATGCATTGATACGATGCACAGGAAAAAACTTTTTAAAGAACTCCGTTTGTAAAGCTTGCCAATTTGTGATAGAATTTGCTCTTAAAGAGTTAAGTCATAGTTTAGCTTTATCTTTCAACGAGAAAGGAAAAAGTTTTAATCTGACCACTTCAGAATTATCTTGCAAAGTTCCACATACTTCTTCAAATTCTTTTATATGAACATATGAATTTTCTGTTTCTAAACTATGGAACTGTGGTAGTAACTGTATTGTTCCTAGTTTAATATTAATATTTGGAGCGTCTGTTGGAAAAGCAAAACATGACGGGACGTTAGTTCTTGTAGGATGTAAATATTCTTTTAACGGTCGGACATTTTGAACTACTTCTTGTTCTCTAGCTTCTTTCTCCCTATGTACGTTTTGAGCCATACTTAAGTCAAATGATTCTTGTGTAGATTGTGAGGATGAAGACGAAGGAGTTGACTGATTTACCGAACCTACTGATGAATGAACAGACATAGACTATTAAAAACAAACAAACAAACTACAAACATACAAAACAAATAATCAAATATTTATATATATATTTTATATATGTATATATATATATTTTTTTTATTTTTTTTTTTTATTTTTTTTCTTTTTCAAATTACCGTAACTCCCCGGCAACGGCGATAAAAACATGATTCGCCACTTTTTTTGATCTGAATTATATTAATTATACACTCAAGTATAAGTGGTCAAATTGTAGTTTTCTCAGTTTTAACACTACAACAAAAATCGTTTTTTGCGAAGATTTTTTTCGTCACTAAATAAAAAAAAATTGTCGCTAATTATTTTTTGCGACGTTTTTTTATCATCGTGTGTTCGTCGTAATAGCCTCATCGTAGAAAGTATTTTGCGACATATTTTTATTTTCGTCGCAAAAATTTTTTTTGCGACGAAAAAAAAAACGTCGCTAAAATTAAAAAAAACGTAGCTAAAATCTATTCCACCAGAGTAAAAAAAAACAAATAATAATTTAATTGATTTTTCGCAACGTAAACAAATCGTCGCAAATAATTTTTTATAAATAAAAATTTTAAAAAATAAAAATTTAATTGATTTTTAGCGACGTAAAAAAAATCGTCGCAAATACTGTTTTTTGTAAATAAAAAATTTAAATAATAATACTTCAATTAATTGTTCGCGACATAAAAAAAAAGTCGCAAATATTTTTTTCATAAATTAAAAAATAATAATTTAATTGATTTTTAGCGACGAAATAAAATCGTCACAAATAATTTTTTAAATAAATAAAAATAGAAAAATAATAATTTAATTTTTGTTTTCGCGACGAAAAAATAAAGGTCGCAAAAAATTTGGTTAACACAAAAATTGAATAAATACATTTGCGACGTATAAAAAATCGTCGCTAAAAGTATTGTTCCTATAATTTTTCGCGACGATTTTAATTTCGTCGCAAAAAAGTTCATTTTTTTTTTTAATATAGACCTCCTTAAAAAATGGTATTCCAATAAAATTTTTCACCTGTACAACACTAATACATGTGTTCAATAAAAAACTAATACAATTAATACATTTCACATCTTTTCCATTCAACAACCAACACAAACTATCCAACAAAAAATACCAAATATTTAATATATTCAAATACCATACTAACAAAAACAAAAAATATAATACATTTAATAAAAGTTATACAAATCATCAAAATATCCAACAATGTAATATACATAAAAGTTTCCCAAATATTTAATATATCGCAAATCTAGTATCAGCATGTACTGACAAATCCTTCGTGAATTGAGAAATTGTGGGACTTTTCTTTGAAACCTCAACAAGGTCAAGAAGCTCGGATTCAACCTTTTCCAATGCATTAGCTTTTACTGCTACAATGTACAAAGCAGAGACATAGTTTGCAGAACCTCCAAATAATGACAAAGACACCTGAAATGCCACAGACAAAAAAATGAATGATTAACATAAGTGAAACTGTCATAGATCCCAAGAATATAACTTGTGGATATTTTGTTCAATGGATAAATGAACAGTATCATTTTTTGTTTTTTAACAAAGGTAAAATTTTATTTATTAACAAAACAACATTACAAGAAGCAAAGAAAAGGCATAAACACCTTAACAGAAACAAACCAACGCAAAGTAAGACACAAACGCCTGTCAAAACAACCAAAACTCAAAAGGTCAAAAGCAAACAAAAACAAGTATGCTCCCAGTTCAGATTCTTCATACCCTTCCTTCTACTTCCAAAGCATTTCAAACAAATCAACACTTATTCAAAGTGCATATTTCCAGCAAAACCCAAATAATCCACTTTTAGCTGCCAACTAAATTTCAACTATACAAGTTGCGACTGCTTCAAACTTGATTTTTATTATTTGGGTTTTTTTGTGCGCTTTTTCCCCCTTTTCTTTTTTCTTTGGTTTTTGCATGTTTCTAAGATTTTGGAGGAGATTTCACCATATCGGAACAATACCAATACGAATCGACCGAGTCAAATGATTTGACTTCGAGTTAGGCTCATTCATCCGCGTCATGACTGACTCAGGTGCGACTCCTGATATTTGTATAACGGATACCAGTATCGTATCGGAAGTGGCCAATACTTTGAACCATGACCATGGGTACCGTCCAACCCTATATTGTCAAGGGAAAAATATATCATGAAGAAATTTGGCAGAGCACCATCGTTCAAGAAAAAACCTTCTTTAATATAGATCAGATTAAAGGAGATTTTAAAAATCCAAACCAACCTCTACCCCGTTAGTCAACCTCAAAAGAAGTGGGGATTGTTTTGCTTCCAACATCCACATTTCCTTCTAAAAATTCTTATCAAAAGTAATATGTCCTTGAAAAGTGAATATTCAAACATACGGTGTGACTATTTTATATTTTCCCAGGATAACTTGGCCATGACAGTATCATACAGACTATCAGATTATTTATGTGCATAATAGATGTCAAAAACAGGAATTTACATAAATACCTTGGAAAGTTGTTGTATCTGACCATGTATCCACAATCCAAGAAGCCCAAGAAGACCGATTCCAAGGAAAAACAAGAAAACAGATTCAACACTGAGAAAGCCACCAGCTTCAACAACTTCAAATGTACCATTGTAAAATGTACTTTGATAGGGGTGTTGTTCTATCTCATAAACAATTGTACCCACAAGATCAAATGATCCAGCCTGCATGATAATGAATTACATCAAGTGTTTGAGCTCATGTAATAATTTTGGGCATTTGAAAGTAGCAGAAGTAAATCATCATACCAAAGAAAGTAATACAACAACATGAACTTCTACAACAAAATGAATATTACCTACAGAAATTTGCTGACAACAAATATGTATGGAAAGGTAGCCTGAGCCGAAGGAGGAACTGATGCATTGTTAAAAGCCTAAAAAAGCGCAAACACGAACTCATTAGTGACAAACCAGTAAATGCATAATGATAATGATATTGTTTTTTGTGTGTGTGTGTGTTTTTTTTTTGAGGGGTGGTGGGGGGATGAACAACAACACCAACAACATGCTGAAAGTGAGACCACACAAATGAAATTTAGATGTTAAACAAAGTTAAATGAGCTAAAAACCTGATAGAGAAAGATATATAATCAAGACCCAAAGAGTAAAATCAACTACAAAGGATCAAAATCCTAATCATGAATCTAATGCCAGTTTTCCAGAATTTAACAAGAAGAGAATGTGAAAATCAAAATACTGGATAATAATGGTATTGTTGCAAGAATCAATATGATGCTAAACAAGCTGATACGAATATGAGGACACGTTTTACAGACAGTTTTCTGATCTTCATATCTCAGCTCCTATCACTTTGTATCAGACAGATGCTAGAAAATCTGCTAGAATAACATCAGTCGTAGAATCCCTCTCCAATCCAGCACATCAGCATAAACCCAAGTCCATTCAATTATAATCAATTCCAAAGCAGCACATCACTATTTAATTGTCAGCTATCAATATATTATATTCATATCATAATGCTACCTTAAATGCACATTTGATCTGTTGTTTTCTGGAATGTAGTTAAACAATAAGTAGAGATATTAGACAAGATATAAACCTGTAACACCCCAAAACACACCCTGGACGGCATTACATTCTAAAACCATTCATATTATGAGAGCACTAATATAATCCCTTAAGAAACAAGACTTCATTTGTCATCCACGAATATTTACAACATTATCCAAAAGAATAAGCCCAAGTCATGGCTATTACATCTCAAAAATTAATTAAAGAAGCGCAGCGGAATAAACAAAAGAAGCTAGACTACACAATGTTCCAAAATAATGTCCCAGTCTAGTACAAAAGGAAAGGAGGCCACTCTATGCGTCCACCTCGGGATCCACACTCCCGTCAAGTGGAGTCTCCCAAGCAGCGGGCTCCTCGACCCTTATGTCCTCCTCAAGCGGGTAATCTGAAAAATGTTAGCGGTAGGGGGTGAGCACGAAGCTTTGTAGAAAAATTCTCCCAAATCCATACAAGGTTTAGAAAAGCATTTAAAACGGTCGGTCTCATTTTTAACATAACATAGATACATAATTTGAAATAAAGCAGTGACAAAAAAAAAGGATCTCAAGTTTATTTAAAAAAACATTACTTAAATGAATAAACGAACACCACATACAATTAATAATCATTAATGGCCATAAACAATACCCAACAATTCTTTCGGTAGGTGGCATACTTTGTGGTAACCTCCACCCCCTTTTAGGTCACCTTTGATTCTCAAGGATCCTTACCGGGAACCTCTTGAGAATGGATGAGCATCCTTATATGGAACCTCTCACCAATCACTACATTGTTTCCCAAACATCCTTACCGGGAACCTCTTGAGAAGGGGGTGAACATCCTTACAAGGAACCTCTCACTATAATGGACTTATTTCTCAAGCATCCTTACCGGGAACCTCTTGAGAAGGGGTGAGCATCCTTACATGGAAACTCTCACTCATGTGCATCACAAACAACTCAACCAAGCATACAATTTCAACATTTATCTCAATTTACAAGCATCTATCCAAAATCCCCAAAATATATCATGTAACAATTCCACAACCAACTAAGAAAAATACATGAGATCACAATAACATCATTTTTCTACCCAACACAAAGCACTACGGTTTCGAAATTCATAATAAAGAAAGCATTTAAGAAGGAAATACATCACTCTCCAAAAATTAGGGTTTTAAAACTAAAAAAGAGATTTCATGGGTATTAAACTCTAACTTTGTTCAAAACATGTAATCTCTGCAAAAAGCTTAAGAGAGGATGATTTCATAGCATATATATACCATTGATAGCCAAAACACACACATATATATATACCATAGCCTCAATGTAAGTGAAAGAGAGAAAAACCCCTACCTTGAATCCTTACCTTTGGTGTGAAGAACAAGAATATTTGATCTTGAATCACCCTTGAATCTCTTGTTTTTTCCCTTCCTTTCTTCCTCTCTAATGCTCTCTAGGGTTCCAAGAGGTGTGGGGGTGTGAGGGGAGTGAAAGAAATGAGGGCAAATGAGATGAAAATGAGTTTAAACATAGCAGCCCCGAAAAACACTGTTCACAGGCTGTTTTGGGTTTCTCCAAATTTACGGTTTTGCCACTAAGAATCTCTAATTTGATCCATATGACTACCTTAAGGTTTTTCGACGTTCCGGATTCATTTTTAATGTTATTTTAACCTAAAAACATTTATTTTTATGATTTATCTCAAAACCAAAGTCAACGTACACCCGAAACACTAAAATTTCTATTTTTACCCATCCGAACCGGCTATTAATGAAGTTTTGCGATGTTTGTAAATAAAAGGTGATGAAGGGTGCTTCTTAAAGCCTTTTATACTTATTTGAAGCCTAAAAGTACTCATTATTCTTATATTTTGATTTAGGATGCAAATGGAGACATTAAATGCAAAACGAAGCTAATTGAACTCTTTCGACATCGTTTCGTTATCGGAGCATAACTCTCTCATCCGAGCTCCGATTGAGATGATTCAAGATGACATGGAATTCTAAGAAAGAGCTCTACAAATTTCATGTTTTGAGTTTTGAGAGATATTGACTGCATCAAGGTCTAAATCGAGCTTGAAGTTGTAGCCAATGCACTGTTCACGTGCACTGTTCAAGCTAAATGGACTGTTTTGACATCGCTTCGTTATCTGGGCATAACTCTCTCATCCGAGCTCCGATTGAGATGATTCAAGATGCTATGGAATTTTAAGAAAGAGTTCTACAACTTTCATGATTTGAGTTTTGAGAGATATTGACTACATCAAGGTCGAAATCGAGCTTGACGTTGCAGCCAGTGCACTGTTCACGTGCATTGTTCACAGCCGTTTCATCCCTTTTTCCATTTCCAATCAATTCCTAAGCCAACCAAATCCATCCCAAATCTCTCCAACACATATTTCTACACCAAACCTATTTAATACAAGTTCTAGGACCTAAAATTTCATATTTTCACTTATTAAAACTAAATTTCAACTATTATTTCCACTAACATTTTAAATCTTTACTTTTCCAATCTATCAAATTCAAATACACATCAGTACACATATCCACATTTTTACAAAAAATATTTACTCTATATCTATATACATATATAAAAGAAAATGCGGGGTGTTACAATCCACCCCCCTTAAAGAAAGTTTCGTCCTCGAAACTTACCTCAAGTAGCGAACAAATATGGATACTTCTCCCGCATTTCTTGCTCCGGTTCCCATGTAGCTTCCTCCACTCCATGGTGTTGCCACAAAACCTTCACCAATCTGATAACTTTGTTGCGAAGCACTTTTTCCTGGGCATCGAGAATTTCTACCGGTTGTTCTGCGTAGGTTGCTCCGTCTTAAATTTCAATCTCCTCCAAGTTCACGACTGAAGTTGCATCCGAGTGACATCTTCTCAATGTGGACACGTGGAACACGTCATGTACTCCGGATAGCTGGGCTGGTAGTCGAAGTTGATATGCCGCCTTGCCTACCGTTTTGATTACCTCAAACGGTCCGGTATATCTTGGCGCTAACTTGCCCTTCTTGCCGAATCTAAACACTCATTTCTTAGGCGACCCAAATCCATATACATTTTTCCAACGAAATAATTTAAGAAAAATTAACATAATATCATCGAAAATACCATTTTATTGGTCAATATCAATCGTTAGAATTTTGAATTAAGGAACAAATAAATAATCAAGCTTTGGAATCAAGAACAAAGTAACAATCGAGTCTTGGAGTCAATAACAGATGCATATCAAGCTTTGTAACCAAGAACTAAAGAGTATCAAGTTTTGAACTCAAGGATAAGGAGAAATCAAGTATTGAAATCAAGAGCAATTGAATGTCAAGTCTTGAAATCAAGAACCAATGAATATCAAGTATTGAATATCAAGAATAAATGAATCACAAGGGTTAGAATCAATAACAAATGAATATTAAATTTGGCTATCAAGAACCAATGGATCAACAAGCCTGGGGAAATTAAAAACAAAGGAACAACCAAGTCTTGAAATCAAGAACCAAAGGATGTCAAATATTGAATATCAAGAATACATGAATTACAATAGTTAGAATCAATCAAATGAATATCAAATTTGGCTATCAAGAGCAAATGAATATTAAGCTTGGAAATCAAGAATAAAGGCGTATCAAGCTTGAAAGTCATGAACAAAGGAGAAATTAAGATTTAACGGAACAATCACGTATGAAAATCAATAAAAAACGACTATCAAGGTGTGAAATCAAGAACAAAGGATTATGAAGCTTAGAAATCAAGACCAAAGAACACTCAAGTCTTGGAACCAAGAATAAAGAATATCAAGTATTGAATATTGAGAATAATTGAATCACAAGGGTTATAGTCACTACCAAGTGCCTATCAAATTTAGATATCAAGAACAAATGAATATTAAACTTGGAAATCAAGAACAAAGGAACAATCACTTCTTGAAATCCATAACAACGAATATCAAGCTTAGAATTAAAAATAAGGAACAATCAGGTATTGAAATCAATAACAAACAAATATCAAGGGTGGAAATCAAGAACAAAGGAGAAATCAAGAGAAAAACACATTTTCCTTGAAAACTAGGGTTTGGTAGCAAGCAAAGCGATTTAAGGGTTACCCAACCATCACATTATTTTCCACATGACATTAATTTCAAGAATAGCAAGAATCAAGGATTGGATAGCATACATATAACATTTAGAGTCAAAGAAATACATATAAGTAAACCTACTGGTAACTGAAATATAATCCGCTTGCACGTAACCCTTACAGACCAGCCTGGTATCCCCCTGTTCTCCCGTAGGCAAGTCAACATATAAAGCATGTTCTAGCTCCTCGGAACCCAATCCCAATTCCACAGCGTCCGCAGTACGTATAAAAGAATGAGTCGCATAGGAATCCAATAAAATTCGGGCCCAAGAATGGTAGAGAAGAACAAACCTTCCACAACGGCGTTGGAGGCATCTTCCTCCGGTTGAGTCAAAGCAAAAACCCTTCCTTGATTGGTGCCGCCGGGGGCATGAGCTTGTAACGGTCTCTGTGGTGGTAATGGCTGTCGTAGCGGTGGCCTGTTTGCATTCACTCGCCCAGTTGCTTGGTTGGTCTTGGTGGAAAGCAATGGACAATTATCTTTGAAGTGCCCAACACCTCCACAGGCTAAGCATCGGCGTGCATCCGTGCCTACTCTCTCTGGTACGCCTCTCGCTCCTCGAGCTATCTGAGGTCTCTGCTGTGCTGGCCTTTGTAGAGGTGGCTTGTTTGCTAGTACTTGCTCGGCTGCTTGTTTGGTCCTTGGGGGAAACGAGGGGCATCTATGTTTGAAGTGCCCATACTCTCCGCATGCAAAGCATTGGTGCGGGTCAGTGCTTGTTCTAGTCTGAGTCACTTCATCTCCTCGAGCTGTCAGAAGTCTCTGTCCACCTGTCTGGTCTGGACTTCGGTATGGTGCTGCTCGCTGCACTCCACTGGTGCTAGGGTCCGTCCTGATCGGACCTCCTCTCGCGAAGCTCTGTCGCCGCTGGCTGTCCTCTATATTTCTCTCCACCAATACAGCTCGGTCAACCAGGTCCCCATACTCCCGGATCTTGAGGGCCACAAACTTCTCCAAGATGACAGGCCTCAATCCCTGCTCAAAGTGTTTGGCCATGTCAGCCTCAGTAGATATAAATCTCGTAGCATAACGGGAGAGCTCGTCAAACCTCCTCTCGTACTCGGCCACCGTCATACTGCCCTGTCGTAGTGCAAGAATCAGCCTTCATTCGGTCTCTGACTGATTCAGGGAAGTACTTGTCTTGGAAGATTCGGTCGAACTCCTCCCTCTAACAAGTAGGTCGCCAAGCCAACCCTCAAGTCTTCGGCAACTCCCATGCCGTCACACACTTTCTTCACCCGCCGTATCCACCTATCCGCATCCAAAGAATTAGAGCTCCCTTGGAAATTGGGTGTACGTTACCTCAAGAATTCCCGAAGAGCTATCATCCTTCGGTCTCTGTTCCCATTGCCTGGTACTTGAGCGAGTGGATGAGCTCCACCATTATGGTTATTGTTCCCATTTTGGTTTTGTACCAAAGTGGTGAGCTCCCTCAAGCATTGATATATGACATTCAAGGCATCAGGAGGTGGCGGTGGTGGTGGATTGGCTTGACCTCCACGACCACACCCACATCCACGTTCACGTACACTTCCACGTTCATGTACACGTCCACGTCCTTGTCCTCGTTCATGTTCACGTCCATGTTCACGTCCACGTCCTCGTTCACGTCCACGTCTTCGTCCTCGTTCACCGTCCATTTTGCACATCAATATACAACTTAGTTCATTGATGTACAAGACATCCCACTATCACTTCAATCTAAAACATAGGACGTGTGAAAATCTAACTCAAGAATTTTTATCAAACCTAGTCCTAAGGCTCTAGTGGTGATCCATAACCTACAGCTCCCATGTAAGACCTAAAGCCTAGGCTCTGATACCAACTTTGTAACACCCCAAAACACACCCTGGACAGCATTACATTCTAAAACCATTCATATCATGAGAGCACTAATATAATCTCTTAAGAAACAAGACTTCATTTTTCATCCACGAATATTTACAACATTATCCAAAAGAATAAGCCCAAGTCATGGCTATTACATCTCAAAAATTAATTAAAGAAGTGCAGCGGAATAAACAAAAAAAGCTAGACTACACAATGTTTCAAAAGAATGTCCCAGTCTAGTACAAAAGGAAAGGAGGCCGCTCTATGCGTCCACCTCGGGATCCACACTCCCGTCAAGTGGAGTCTCCCAAGTAGCGGGCTCCTCGACCCTTATGTCCTCCTCAAGCGGGTAATCTGAAAAATGTTAGCGGCAGGGGGTGAGCACAAAGCTCTGTAGAAAAATTCTCTCAAACCCATACAAGGTTTAGAAAAGCATTTAAAACGGTCGATCTCATTTTTAACATAACATAGATACATAATTTGAAATAAAGCAGTGACAAAAAAAAAAGGATCTCAAGTTTATTTAAAAAAACATTACTTAAATGAATAAACGAACACCACATACAATTAATAATCATTAATGGCCATAAACAATTCCCAACAATTCTTTCGGTAGGTGGTATACTTTGTGGTAACCTCCACCCCCTTTTAGGTCATCTTTGATTCTCAAGGATCCTTACCGGGAACCTCTTGAGAATGGATGAGCATCCTTACATGGAACCTCTCACCAATCACTACATTGTTTCCCAAGCATCCATACCGAGAACCTCTTGGGAAGGGGGTGAGCATCTTTACAAGGAACCTCTCACTATAACAGACTTATTTCTCAAGCATCCTTACCGGGAACCTCTTAAGAAGGGGTGAGCATCCTTACATGTAACCTCTCACTCATGTGCATCACAAACAACCCAACCAAGCATACAATTCCAACATTTATCTCAATTTACAAGCATCTATCCAAAATCCCCAAAATATATCATGTAACAATTCCACAACCAACTAAGAAAAATACATGAGATCACAATAACATCATTTTTCTACCCAACACAAAGCACTACGGTTTCAAAATTCATAATAAAGAAAGCATTTAAGAAGGAAATACATCACTCTCCAAAAATTAGGGTTTTAAAACTAAAAGAGATTTCATGGGTATTAAACCCTAACTTTGTTCAAAACATGTAATCTTTGCAAAAAGCCTAAAAGAGGATGATTCCATAGTATATATATATCATTGATAGCCAAAACACACATATATATATATACCCTAGCCTCAATGTAAGTGAATGAGAGAAAAACTCCTACCTTGAATCCTTAGCTTTGGTGTGAAGAACAAGAATATTTGATCTTAAATCACCCTTGAATCTCTTGTTTTTTCCCTTCCTTTCTTCCTCTCTAATGCTCTCTAGGGTTCCAAGAGGTGTGGGGGTCTGAGGGGAGTGAAAGAAATGAGGGCAAATGAGATGAAAATGAGTTTAAACATAGTAGCCCCGAAAAACACTGTTCACAGGCTGTTTTGGGTTTCTCCAAATTTACGGTTTTGCCACTAAGAATCTCCAATTTGATCCATATGACTACCCTAAGGTTTTTCGACGTTCCGGATTCATTTTTAATGTTATTTTAACCTAAAAACATTTATTTTTATGATTTATCTCAAAACCAAAGTCAACGTACACCCGAAACACTAAAGTTTCTATTTTTACCCATCCGAACCGACTATTAATGAAGTTTTGCAATGTTTGTAAATAAAAGGTGATGAAGGGTGCTTCTTAAAGCCTTTTATACTTATTTGAAGCCTAAAAGTACTCATTATTCTTATATTTTGATTTAGGATGCAAATGGAGACATTAAATGCAAAACGAAGCTAATTGAACTCTTTCGACATCGTTTCGTTATCGGAGCATAACTCTCTCATCCGAGCTCCGATTGAGATGATTCAAGATGACATGGAATTCTAAGAAAGAGCTCTACAAATTTCATGTTTTGAGTTTTGAGAGATATTGACTGCATCAAGGTCTAAATCGAGCTTGAAGTTGCAGCCAGTGCACTGTTCACGTGCACTGTTCAAGCTAAATGGACTGTTTTGACATCGCTTCGTTATCTGGGCATAACTCTCTCATCCGAGATCCGATTGAGATGATTCAAGATGCTATGGAATTTTAAGAAAGAGTTCTACAACTTTCATGATTTGAGTTTTGAGAGATATTGACTGCATCAAGGTCGAAATCGAGCTTGAAGTTGCAGCCAGTGCACTGTTCACGTGCACTGTTCACAGCTGTTTCATCCCTTTTTCCATTTCCAATCCATTCCTAAGCCAACCAAATCCATTCCAAAACTCTCCAACACATATTTCTACACCAAACCTATTTAATACAAGTTCTAGGACCTAAAATTTCATATTTTCACTTATTAAAACTAAATTTCAACTATTATTTCCACTAACATTTTAAATCTTTACTTTTCCAATCTACCAAATTCAAATACACATCACTACACATATCCACATTTTTACAACAAATATTTACTATATATCTATATACATATATAAAAGAAAATGCGGGGTGTTACAAAACCTTTAGCTGCAACTTCCTTTTGTGCATGAGCACCTTTAGCTGCAACTTCCTTTTGTGCATGAGCATCACTTTGTCCATTCGAGTTCGCAGCACTGACAATTTTCTCTGGGGCAGGCCTAACCTCTTCCTCTTCAGTTACTGTGGCGATAGGAGTTTTGCCATCTGCAGTAGGAGTTTGTATCGACAATTCATTATTGACAACAGTGCTGTCAATTTGATTCTCCCCTACTTCACTGACCTGACTTTCTGCAAACAAAAACAACATCAACTTTTATCCAGATAGCTAAGTTTTTCATTCATATCCAAATTCATTTTCCATGGAATTTTCACCTTAAAACAGAGAATTCAGAATTATATACCAAAAATTTCGAGAGTAGGCAAACTATAACTCCAATTTCTGCATTTAAGTCAAAATAGAAGAAGAAGTAAGGCATAAACACCTTTCCAAACATAAAAGCCAAAAACTAAAGACAAGGCCAAAAGGCTCACCAAGAGGCTACAGCCATCAGAAAAACCAAACAAGCTAACTGTGCTAAAATCCAATAACAACCATAGCATAACCCAACATATTCCTGAGCCTTCAAAAAAACAGCAACTTCCCATATTCCAGTTTTAAACAAATCAACACTGAGTTTATGGGACATCAATCACACATCACACATCAAAACAAGATGGAATAATACAATATGTAAATACATAACCAAAAGATAATTCGTCAGCCACTTTAATGCAGAAGTCCATAATTCATCTGTTACAAAAAAGAAAAAAAATGCATTAATAAATTTTCAATCAAACGATAGTAAATAGATACTAACTAAGACTCAGGTGGCATGTCTGCATTAGTTGAGGGGCCCTGCAAAGCACGTTGCATTTGAAGTTGCATCTGCAAAAGTTGTTGCATCATCTGTTGTTGCGCGTCTTCAAACTTTTGTTGCACGTATTCAAACTTCTCTAACTTTTCTTTCGTTTCATCACGTTCTTTCTGAAGAGAAACAACAGTTGCTTGCAACTCCTTTATCACATCAGCTTGTTGTCGATACTCAGCAGAGGAGCTGAATGATGTATGTGAGGATAAAGGCTTCGGGCCATGTCCAAATCCTTTCTTATATCCAGATCTGCTGCCAAGGACTGTGCATGCAATTTCATCCTGTATCAATGGCTCTACACCCTCTTCTAAGTTCTGTGTGGACAATTCTTTCATTCGCTCCTACAATTTATTATATTTAAACCCAATTAGTGAGTGTATCATAAAAATTTACTAAAAAAAAAAACATAATTTTCTACAATTTGAAATACTTACATATCTTGACGCTGCCTCAGCAGAAACACACTCACCCTTCTTGTTCACATGAGAATCGTGAAAAAAATCAACAATGTGGGGTGGCTCATCAGTTGTAGGGTCCCTCTGTTACAGTTAATCAAAATATCAATATTCAAATTTATGAATTTCCTATATATTAAATTTTAGGAAGCAAATGCTAAAGTATAACACCCTTTCATATAGGGCAGACTGAAAGGACTTTGAACCCATCGAGTGGTTGTACGACAGTTTGGCACGATTTTCCGCATTTTTCTTAGATTTTTCCTATATACGAAGAACATAATTAGTACACAATTGGGAACAAAAAATGGATATTAATTTGCATAGCTAATAAAAGTTACCTGAAATTTCGGATCCTTGTAAAGCGTTTCAATTATGTACTCCCAATCCTCCTGACTCACATCACCATATGACTTGCTCTTTGGGTCAACACCGGACTCAATCAAATCCTTGTAGTGCATATGCATATGATATCGGTGGTCCCTGTACCTCGCAGCAAATTTTTTTTCGATGGCCTTCCTGACACCAACTTTTTCATGATACTCTCTAATGTTAAACTTTGTCTACAACAAAATATAAATATACAAATTAATTACAACATGTTGTAACACTCTACACAAATAAATATATTGTTGAAACCAAACAAATATATTCACTAACCAACAATCGTGCAATGAGTGGTGCCTTTTCCTCTTCTGTTAGTTGCTTCCATTTGTGCACATTTCTGATAGGGGCAAACGTCCTCGCCAGGAAGCCAATCTCTGTCATAACCTTCGAAGAATTTACACCCACTGGAACGCCAACTGCATTAGGAATGAAAACATCAAGGGGGTTGTGAGTTGCACGAAGACGCTCAGCATTTTTCCCTCTAGATGGTCCTCGACCTCGTTTCTTGGTGGTAGATGCTGCTGTGCAAACATTAATAATAGATGTTAGCCCACCATATTAAGAAAAATATGTTTAGAAAGTAAAGTATGTATCAAACCTGTACTGCTACCCTCAGTGCCTGCAACAGGCTATGATGTAGGTGCATCAGATGATACAGCCCTAACATGTGTACTCGAGGAACTTGGACCCCTAGTAGGTGCCTCAGAGGATGCAACCTTACTAGTTGTTGGGGTGGCTCGGCGACCTGGTCCCATATATATAAAACACCTGCCATATAGAAATATATAAATTATATCTACAATATTCAAGTATACCAATTATATAAGTCATAATTTATTAATTACCATGAAACTATCTTAATAATTCATCTACATATCTGACTCTTCATCAGAATCAAAATGGGAATGCACATCATCATCTTCTTCTGAATCGACATACTCCACTTGTTTATCATCAATGTCATCACATATGAAATCATCAATGTTATTGTCTTCTCTGCTTCCCCACTGGACAATCCGGTCTCGAGGAATGATTTCTGGATCAAGATCAGTCCTATGAAGTTGACCTATTTCGTTATCTTCGACCACTACCGGAACAACCTCTGTTGATTCATCCTGTTGGAATGCGTCACTTGGACCATACAATCCATTTTCACTAACTTCTACATCTTCCAACTCAGGAACATCCCATATTCCTCGATGATGTATGTGTTGCACAACTTGCCAATCCCTACCCAATTTTGTATCATTAACATAAAATACTTGTTTCACCTGATTAGGTAGGACAAAAGGGTCATTTTGATATCATCTACTTTTAACATTAATGCTTGTAAAATGAGCATCAGTCTGAACTGTTTTCCCACTACCAAGGTTGAACCAGTCACATTGGAACAAAAAAATACTATTGCCAAATATGTAACTCATCTCCCACACCTTATTTAAGTATCCGTAGAAGTTAATTATTTTGTTATTATGTTCTCCTTCTACAACTACCCCACTGTTTTGGCTTTTTCGACGATTGTCACGCTCTTTAGTGTGGAACCGGACACCATTGCATATTGCCCCAGAGTACAATTTTATTGTCACATCAGGACCGTTTGCTAGTGACCACAATTCATCAGTTGCTTCATGTGACCCTTCGCCTCGTAATTGATTCATCTACACACATCAATATGACAATTTTTATGGTTTTACAAACTAATACAAATAATGCTTATAATCTAAATTTGTATAGCTTACACGTTTTGCAAACCACTTAGGAAATTCTGTTTGGTGGCGACAAGTGATGTCACCATTTCTTTCCAACTCTAATATATTTTTGTGTTCCCTACGTATAAAACCATAAATTTGACATATTACAAATTTTAAACAATTAAAAAGTACAATAAGAATGCTCACAAATATGTATATTTAACATACACATACTCTAGATACGGATCCAGTTCGGGACTATTATGTAGGACAAACCAATGAGCCATCTCTCGTTCCTGTTGAGAGACCTCAGTTGCTCTTGGAATTCGCCCAAAAGGACGAACATTTTGTGTGAACACAGCTAACCCATGGACATTTTCAACTCGATCTGCATTTCGTTCCTCGCAATTAAAAACTGTTTCGATACCAGTAAGATACATCGAGCAAAAGGTCAGACATTCTTTGACAATATAAGCCTCCGCAATTGAACCTTCTGGACGAGCTCGATTACGAACATATCCTTTTAAAGTTCCGAGATACCTTCAGTAAATCGCAAAACATATAAGGAGATAATAACAAAACCAAATGAGAAGCTAATAACAATTTAAAATATTACTTTTCCACTGGGTACATCCACCGATACTGCACTGGTCCAGCAATCTTGGCTTCCCTTGGCAAGTGAACCGCTAAATGAACCATAACATCGAAGAATGCTGGAACAAATATATTTTCTAACTTACAAAGAATAATTATTATGTTATCTTGTAATGCATCCAAGTCTTTTACCATCAATGTCCTTGCACAGAGTTGTCGAACAAAAATTCCCAGCTCAAATAAAGTGGTACAAATTTCCTTGTCCAAGTAACCACGAATTCCAAGTGGAATAAGTCGTTGCAGAAGAGCATGACAATCATGGCTTTTCAGGCCTTATACCTTACCATCCTTCGTGCTCACAGAGCTCGATATATTTGCTGCATATCCATCCGGATACTTAACTGATTTTAAAAATTCACAGAACCCTTGTCTTTCTTTTGGGGACAAAGTGTACCACGCAGCTGGTTTTACATATGCCTCCCCATTCTTTTGGAGGTGCAATTCTTTTCTGATATTTAGGTCCTCCAAATCCAGACGAGCTTTATATGTGTCCTTATTCTTGCCATCAATACTCAACAACATGCCAAGCAAACTATCACATATATTCTTCTCTATGTGCATGACATCAAGGTTGTGTCGAATCTTAAGCACGTGCCAATACGATAACTCAAAAAAAATGTTCTTCTTTGTCCAATGAAGTTCCTCAGATGACCGCTTTCTTTTTCGATTGTTTGGATGCTTCCCGAAATTCACATTTGGTAAACACTCCAACTGATCTAAAATCTCTTGCCCCGATAACTCACAAGGTTTTGATTTTTTCTCAATCTTACCATTAAATAACTTACTTCGTCGCCAGTTGTGATCTTGCGGCAAGTAACATCGATTGCCTGTGTAGCCAATTTTGCTTCTTAATGACTGTGATAATGCATCAAAATTACAAATGGGGCATGCCTTGTAACCTTTTGTACTCCATCCAGATAGGTTACCATAAGCAGGAAAATCATTTATGGTCCACATAATAGTTGCACGCATTTGAAATGTATGTTTGCTACATGCATCAAAAGTTACAACACCTTCCCACAATTCTGTCAACTCATCAATTAACGGGTGCAAGTATACGTCAACCTCCTTCCCGGGTGCCTGTGGTCCTGGAATAAGCAATGACATCATGAAGAATGGATCGGTCATACATTTCCAGGGAGGCAGGTTGTAAGGCATCAAGATCACAGGTCACATACTGTAAGAGTTGCTCATGTTGCCAAAAGGGTTAAAACCATTGGTGGCCAATCCAAGCCTAACATTATGAGCGTCCCAAGCGAAATCAGGATATTGCTTATCAAAGTCTTTCCATTCTTCAAAATCACCAGGATGCCTTGAAAAATTCTCATCGTCCACTCGCTTCTCTTGGTGCCACCTCATATCTATAGCCGTCTTCCTCAACATAAACAATCTTTGTAACCTCGGTTTCAAGGGAAAGTATCGCAAGATCTTATGAGGTATCTTCTTACCCTTACCATCATTGAGCTGATATCTTGATTCCCCACATACTGTACACTTATCTAATTTTTTATTCTCCTTCCAAAATAGCATTCAATCGTACCTACATGCATGAATGGACTTGTATCCCAATCCCAAAGCACGTAAGAATTTTTTAGCATCATAGAGAGACGTTGGAAGAATATGACCTTCAGGTAAAAGGTCTGCCAATAGCTCTAACATCAATTTTAATGACTTATTGCTCCACTTACTCAATACCTTCAAATGAAGCAACTTAACCAAGAACGGCAACAGTGTATATTTTTTGCAACCAGGATACAAAACACGTTGAGCATCATTCAATAATTTTTCAAAATTTTTGACTTCTTCACTATCAACACCCTCACATGTTTCTCCAACACGAACACCCCCTAAATCATTATCCATGAACATTCCCCTACCAACATCTTCCAACATTTTGGGTATTTCGTCTCGATCATCATCTTCACTGTCGGTCATATCATCCTCGACACTATCAGCATCATCATCATCATCATCTTCAAAGAATTGGGTGACATTCATAGGAACGGGTTCCCCATGGTGTACCCACATCATGTAAGAGGTCATGATCCCTTTCACGTACAAATAATTTTTCACAGTCTCATTATCATGCCATTCTGCATTCATGCAATTCCTACATGGACATCGAATTTTTCCATATCGACTCGAACGGTCCATGGCAAAATTGACAAAATATTTGACCCCATCAATGTATTTCGAATCCAACCTATGCCTAATCGTCATCCAACTCTTGTCCATAATTGATAGCCTACAAAATCACATATTTATCAATGTCATGTACCAAGCATCATGCAAACTATGACGTCGACTCATTCCTATTTTGGTAGGTGGTCCTATCCCATTCAGGAATGCACATTCTATATCATAGGAATTGCATCTCTTATCGCTTCGTACATCTCTAACTTAAATCCGGCAGCATCTCCCCATAGTTCTCCAAGTACACGACATACACTATGTGTCGTTGCTACACCCGTCTAGTATGTACACAGAGAACAATGGGATCTGCCACACAGAATATACAAGACATGTAACAAGTTAAGCGGTGAGATACTAACTATAATATAGACTTGTGCATTCCCAAACTGTCCGAAATTGGACAATTCAAGAAATCTCCACCAGCAAAGAATACTCTATGTCCGATGTGGATTCTTGAACGGGTACTAAGGTTTCATGCAGGCATGCATAGAATTGAAACCTTAATTTATATTAAGGTTTCAATAAATCACTGAAATGTATAACTCGCCCATTCCCAGAAATAAAACAAAGCATCAAAGAAACTAGACATATATGATAATACTACTGAAATAAGTCATTGGCTAGCAGATGTAGTCTGTGTATTCAAAATGAGGAAATTCAAAAATTTATTGTTTGTTACTTGTTCTTTTGCTGAAGCAGTATGGAGGAGGGTGTCTGCTTTTATGGGTTTTGAAATAATTTCAGGGGAGTCTCCAATGTGTAGATGTTTGAGACTGATGAAAGGTTTTAAAGCTCCAACTATGAGTCATGCTTTGGTGAGGGGAGTCTTGATTGAGCAAAAACAATCCTATTCCTAACCCCTTAATTACTATCCCCCAAAGTGTATGTGTGATATATGTTCAAACGGGAAGGGAGGTCAAGCTCCCTTGGGATAGTGTGAAAAGAAAGGGCAATAGGAAAGGAAAAAAAAAGTTAATGGGAATGTGATATGTGAATGCACAAAAATGCTCCCCAATCGCAAGGAGACTTTCGTGGGTCGTCTTTTACTTGGAAGTATTCCAAGGTCGTTTCCACGGGGAAGGAAGTAAACCAATTTGAAAGTGATTTTGGGAAAAGAATGTGTAACAATTCTTGTGGTTGAAGTGGTTTGGTAAAATATGTTTTGGTGGAAATGAAATGAAGAAGCAAGTGTTGGCAATCCCAAGAGGTCCCTCCAATGGGTATACTATTTCAACTCAAATCACTCCTCCGATTGAGCATGAATGAACGGTTGATTCACGGAAAGCCGAGGATAAGGTAGGTGAGTATCTAATCATAAACCGTGACTAGGCCTATGGATTATCAAAGACTCACCAAATCATCCACCTTCAATCCGGTCAAACCGAACCATTGGACTCTAAAGGGAGGGAGTAGAAAGAGTTGAAATGGTATACCCAAAAAGGAGGATTCCCCTTGGTCTTGCCAACAAAAGGATTTAGCTACCCATACTTGAAATGAATATGACAATGGAAAGATAATGCATTTTAAAGATATAAAGTTTTGAAGTAACTAAGTGCAAGAAATCATGGACTAGAAGTGAATGAAGTGAAAATCCATTTTATATCTATGAACAAGAACAACTTGGAAGCATTAATGGTAGAACTTAAATGGAAGCATTAAACTAGCAATGGGCATAAGGAAAAATGGCATTAATGACATTCAATGAAGATCTAAAGGTTCATACCATTGATTACAAGACAATGCAGTAGCAGAAATGCAAAAATCACAACTTTCTCTCTCTAAAATTACTATTCATCATCTTCTCCGCCCAGAGCTTCTCTCACTATCTTTTTCTCTATGCTATCCCAGAATGCCCATCATTGGAGAGCTTTTCCTCCCAAAAACGTGCCTGGTCAGCTCCTGTAGCTCCCTGAAGTGACCCTCATCAGTAGGGTGCAGTCTGGATGACTTGGACAGGGGAGTGCAGAGTTTGTCTGCACACCCAGCTCCTCCTCTTCTCTCTCTCTTCATTTAAAGCTGTAGCTCTAGAGTGCAGAGGAAAGTGTGGGCCTGATGAACAGTGTCGTGGGCGTGTCAGAGGAGTGTGGGGGCATCTATGGTGGGACCCTCGAAGTAGCTGAGCAGATCTGCAGATTCTGGGCTTGTCAGGCAAATCGTACCGGTATTGAGTACCGGTACCATACAGTACCGGTACTTAGTACCGGTACTTCGACTCCAGAAGGTTTGGCGTACCGGTATTGAGTACCGGTACCATATAGTACCAGTACTGAGTACCGGTACTGTTCTGCCTCCTTGTCTGAATCTTCTGATTCCTTTGCTCCTGAGCTGTCCCTAAGTTCTCTTTTCATCTCCTTTCATCCCAAGTGGTATGGGAAGGCCTTAACAAACCATATTTAGCTCCTTTCAACTGCAAACATAAAATATTGACGTTAAGACTTCAATAATCATAACTCATATCATTTAATCTTCAAAAACAAGTGAACTGAGCTGATTAGCACCTTAAAACATACAAAGTTTTGTGCTAATCACACCCCCCAACTTAGGTTTTGCTAGTCCCTTAGCAAAAGATTCACTCCCCAACACAACACAACGAAAATAGCAACACATTCAATCCAAATCAACGACCATTCATTCAATCAATCAAAATGCAATTAACAACATGAAAGTGAGTAAAATGGAACAATTGTGGGTTTATATTGATGTGAACGAAGTTGGAGTACAAAATGGAGTTGGTCATTAAAAAGAACAAAATAGCCTAATCTCCCATCCCAAACTACACAAAATCCTATACTAACACAAGCACTCCTTACTCTCCATCACCCTCTTCATCATAACCCTCTGATTCTTCCCCTTCCTCAGACTCCTCATCATCTTCTGCTTCCTCATTAACCCTGGAGGTTGAAGGTGCAGTAGGAACTTCTGGGATGGGTCTCCCAGGGAATGTGTGCATGTACATCTCTTTCATCATCACCATCATTCCCTGAACCGAGGCCTCAATCCCATGTACTGTCGTTTCTAGTGCACCAAGTCTCCTAGGGACTGAGCGTGCTGAAACAGGCTTGAATGGCATGGTGGGTGCAGTCGGTACAAAGTCCTCATCAGAATCAAGCTGAGCTCGCTCCCCACGACCCATAGCCTTCCTCTTTTGGCTACTGGCCCTAGTCTCGGGGGGAGTGAGCTTTTCTGATGCGTAGCCCTTAACCTTAAAATGGTTACACAGTCGAGTAACCAAGCTCCCATACGGCAGGTTAGTCAATGGCTTCTATGTGATGGCAAATTTTTTCATAACTTCCCAAATAACAAGGGCAAAATCAATTGTTTTGCCCGACACAACAGCATCCAGGATGGCCAGCTTTTCCATGTTTGGTTTCTTTTCTGCAGCCCTTGGGAGTAGGTTATAATGAAGCAGTTTGTTGAGAAGACCATAAACATGCTTCAACCCACCACTTTGAACCACTCCCTTGAATTCAGTCGGATCCTCATACATCAAATCGACAAACTCCGCCTTAGTCTTAGCTCTACCCATGTTGTATGGATAGACAGGTGGGCAAGATGGAGGTCTCTGATAGTTTCCAAGAAGGGTGGCTATGACGTCAGGGGTCACTGTAAATACCTTTCCCCTAACATTCACTCTCAAAACTTCCCCAACAGCAACCTCAACTAATTTCAATGAACGGTAGAACTCCTTTACCAATGCCAGGTTGTAACCCTCAATTTCCTTGAACCAGAAATGCATCCCATGCCCCTCAATGATTTTCACAACGGGATGAATGGGGGAAAGGGACATTTTATCCAAAAAACGTTCACAGGTCACACCCTTACCATCGATCAACTGGCGTCGGGCATCCCTCTTAGCCCTCTTCCTCTGCTCCTCTGGGTCCTCACTTGACCCTTCGTCTCCTCTCTTCCGGCTAGAGGAGACCCTGGCAGGAGGGGAACTGGGCTCGGGTCCTGGTCCTGGTCCTGGTCTCTTAGTGCGAGCCATTGAGTTTATTTGATGAGGGTTGTCCAAAGCAAGCGAAATCAAAGGAGGTTTTATGGATTGAGAGGGAAGTGGGGAGGGTTTTGGAACCTTGGAGTGTTTTCGAGTGAGGGAAAGAGGGATAGGGCAGGAATAGAAGTGGGGAAATGAAGGGTTTAACGAGGAGTTTAAATTAAAAGCCCTAAAAAAAATTTCGTGTCAGACAAATCGTACCGGTACTGAGTACCGGTACTTCAACTCCAGAAAGTTTGGCGTACCGGTACTGAGTACCGGTACCATATCGTACCGGTACTGTTATGCTTTGTCTGACAAACTCCTCCTGCTGAGCATACCACCACTCCAATCCAGCTTAGGACCTTCCTAGACATTTCATCACATTACTTGTGACTCCAACTCCCTTCAAAAAATGTACTCCACTTATTTTCCACAATTTGATCCATCATGCCCAAGTTAATATCAAAATTGCAAAGTGATTTAAAACTTTGATGCATTCAACATCCAGGGAATGGATTTCTATTCTTTAATTATCAAAATGAGTATCCCAAAATGTAAAAATGGATTTAAACAACACACATAGTTCTAATCCTTTCCAAATATCAAAAACTTGAGCAATATTCCCTCATTCTTGCAAGCATGGAGTTATTTAATAATTTTCTCAAATGATTGAACTAGGCTAACATGAGCAAAACCATAGTTTTAGATACTAGTCAAAAGTATGCACCTAAACATTGATTTTCAACTTGCGTGTGTGTGAATTAAACAAGTAATTTGAACAGTTACACAATAGGATTCACATTCGAAAAGCTGGACAATTTCAGCTTCAATGCAACAACTCACCAAGGGACACTCTTAAGCAATGAAATACACTCAAGTTATCCTGGTATGCACTCCATGTGTACATGTGAGATAAAGTCTTGTGTTCAAAACAAAGTGTGCCCACATGTAATCCAAAAATGAAGTTAACAAATGAAAATGAAGCGAACTTGGCATAGTCTCATGAACAGAATATTAGGGCATTAGGTAGTAAGACTAAACTCATCATTCCCTTTGAAATATGCACCTCCCAACTTCTCTAGATCACTTAGGACTTTAAGGGTTATAATGGGGCCTTGGGGTGGTATCTAGGAAATTGAAATGAAGGATATAGGATAACAAAGAGGGTTGTTCCAAGTGAGAGACTTTTATTTTAGACAAACACTTCCCTTTTCATGGGATTTTGATTCTTACCCCGTCACCACATTCTTCGTTTCTTTTTTTTTTCCTTTTCCTTAACAATTTCCTTTTCTTTTTCTCTTTCTTTTCTTCTTTCACCCATTTTCTTCCTTTTCTTGGATTTTCATTCTTTTTCCATTGAACTCTTTGAGTTTCAACATCATTTATCCCTTTTGTTTGGGTTTCCACACCATACTTCCTTTACTTTTGCAATCACTCATTTCTGCTTTTAGGAACAACCAAGGTGAGGTATATCTTTCTTGTTTTCATAGGCTTGGTCAATTGTGTGGCATAGAAACAAATTCCAAATAAGCTCAATCACGGCACTAGGGATAATATTTGCACAAGAAAAAGGTTAAAGGCTCAAAATATTCAAAGATGGCCTAAGATCACTTCCAGGTCCGCATGAGAGGGCATTATATGTTCAAGACAAATCAGTCTACTAACCAAATGCACTAACCAACGCAAACATAATGAGACTATTGAACAACTTGACAAAAAAATATGTTCTTTGAGTAATTTTAAATTCCCTCCAAAAAGGATTTGGCACTAAAGCTTTCAAGGGTCTTTACTCGTCTCCACTACTTATGTCAAGCTTAAAAACATGAATCCAATCCGTAAATTGCCAAAATTACACATTCAAGAGTCACATACAGTTGAGTTCAAAAATCAATACCTAAATGATACTCATGCATAGGATCCACTTCCATAGAATACTCATGTGCACAAAGTTCACAACAAAGATCAACATGTCATCAAACTCACACAAACACATCATGAAGGAATACAGATCAACAATTAGATATTTTTTTTCATCAAAAAATTTCAAAAATTTCACCTATTTTTCACTAATGCAAGCAAAAATCAAAAATTTTCAAACAACAACCTTGGTGTATCAAACAAATGGTGCACCTCACCCCCCCCCCCCCCAACTAGAATCATGCATTGTCCTCAATGCGATAAAAAGATATAGTATGCAATGGAAGACAATAAAAAGATAAATAAGGTAAGAGAACACCTCGCAATTGCGCTTCCGACAAAAACACCAAGATCTGGATCAAGGAGAAACCAATCTATACAACCACATCAAGTGAGTGACATAAAATAAGATTGACATAAATAAGTAAAAAAAAACTGTACAGTAGAAGGAATAATCCGTAGCTAACCCTCCATCAATTCCGAGTATACCGGGTCAACTAAATCCTCTTCCACCTCATGTACATCAAAACCCTCAAAGAATGGCTTGAGTCTTTGGCCATTGACCTTGAATGTTTGGCCATCCTTAGGGTTTGTGATATCTACCGCTCCGTTGGGGTAGGCCGCCTCAACAAAATAGGGGCCATCCCAACGGGATCTTAGTTTTCCTTGGAATACGGAGAGACGAGAATTATACAAGAGTACTTTTTGCCCGGGCCTAAATGATTTCCGTGTGATGGAATTATCATGAAAAACTTTAGCCCGTTCTTTTGAAATTTTGGAACTTTCATATGCATCTCTTCGGATCTCTTCCAATTCATTCAGTTCCAACTTTCTCTGCTCCCCGGCCATTCTCAAGTTAAAATTCAAGGTCTTTATGGCCCAGTACGCCCTGTGCTCCATTTCAACCGGCAAATGGCAAGCTTTTCCATAAACCAACCGGTAGGGAGACATACCCAAAACAGTCTTATAGGCAGTACGGTATGCCCATAAGGCATCGGTCAGTCTGATTGAGCAATCCTTCCTGTTCGGGTTAACCATTTTTTCCAAGATATTCTTAATCTCCCTATTGGCTAATTCAGCTTGGCCATTGGTTTGTGGGTGGTATGCAGTGGATACTTTGTGTGTAACGCCATATTTAAACATTAATGATGCAAATGGCCTATTACAGAAATGGGATCCACCGTCACTGATCATTGCACGAGGCATCCCAAACCTCGAGAAAATGTTCTCTTTAAGGAATTTGACTACGACCCGGTGGTCATTAGTCTTGGTTGGGATTGCCTCTACCCACTTGGACACGTAGTTCACCGCCAGAAGAATGTACAGATAACCAAACGACATGGGGAATGGACCCATGAAATCGATGCCGCAACAGTCAAATATTTCTATGATAAGGACGGGGGAAAGGGGCATCATATTTCTGCGGGTCACACTACCTAATCGTTGGCATCTGTCACATGCCTTACAATATGAAACACAGTCTTTAATGAGAGAGGGCCAATAGAAACCTGACTGCAAAATTTTGGCCGAAGTCTTCTTTGTCGAGAAATGTCCACCACAAGCTTGGGAATGGCAGAATGCAAGGACGTTCCGTTGTTCATTTTCTGGCACGCATTTCCTCATGACCTGATATGGGCAATATTTGAACAAATACGGATTGTCGAAGTAAAAATACTTCACGTCTGCCATGAATCGTCTTTTATCCTCCAGGCTCCATTGTGGCGGTATTTGTCCTGTTGCAAGGTAATTACAAATGTCAGCGTACCAAGGACAAACTGAATGGATCGAAAGTAAATGTTCATCAGGAAAAGAGTCGGGAATAGGGATATGCTCATTAGTCTCCTGCACCACCAGCCGGGATAAGTGATCTGCCACAACATTCTCAACTCATTTTTTGTCTTTAATTGTCAAATCAAATTCTTGTAGGAGGATGATCCACCTAATGAGTCTTGGTTTCGCATCCTGCTTAGATAACAAGTACTTCAAGGCAGAATGGTCAGTAAAGACAACAATAGGCGAACCAATGATATATGAATGGAATTTATCGAGAGGAAACACTACGGCTAGCAATTCTTTCTCAGTGGTAGTGTAATTCATTTGAGCCTCATTAAGTGTTTTGCTAGCGTAGTGTATGACATGTGGTCGATTGTCCTTCCTCTGACCAAGCACTGCGCCAACCGCGTAGTCACTCGCGTCGCACATGAGCTCGAAAGGTAGATCCCAGTTGGGTGGTCGCATGATAGGAGGCGTGACAAGCATGCTTTTTAGTTTTTTAAATGATGCCTCACACTCATCCAACCACTCAAAGGGAATCTCCTTAGACAGTAAATTTGTCAGAGGTCGGGCCAATGCACTAAAATTTTGAATGAAACGGCGATAAAAACCTGCATGGCCCAAAAATGACCGGATGCCCTTGATGGTTGTTGGCGTGGGAAGGTTGGAGATGGCCTCCACCTTGGATTTGTCAACTTCGATGCCCCTTGTCGATACTATGTGGCCCAAGACTATTCCTTTCGTCACCATGAAGTGACACTTCTCCCAATTAAGCACAAGATCCTTTTCTTCACATCTCTCCAATACTCTCTCCAAGTTATCTAAGCATCCATCAAAGGAATCACCAAACATGAAAAAATCATCCATGAAGACTTCCAAAATTTTTTCCACCATATCGCTAAAAATCCCCATCATGCACCGTTAAAATGTCCCCGGGGCATTGCATAATCCGAACGGCATACGGCGATAGGCAAAGGTGCCATAAGGGCAGGTGAAAGTAGTCTTCTCTTGGTCCTCCAATGCGATCTCGATTTGGTTGTAGCCAGAGTACCCGTCTAGGAAACAATAAAATAGGTGCCCTGCTACCCTTTCCAAGACTTGGTCGAGAAACGGCATTGGGAAATGATCTTTCCGTGTGCAAGCGTTGAGCTTCCGGTAGTCGATGCAAACTCTCCATCCGGTAATGACTCTTGTAGGTATGAGTTCATTTTCCTCATTTTCAATCACTGTGACTCCGGATTTCTTTGGGACAACTTGTGTGGGGCTTACCCATTTGCTATCCGCAATTGGAAAGATTATGCCCACATCAAGTAGCTTTAACACCTCATCCTTCACTACTTCTTTCATGCTCGGATTCAATCTCCTCTGAGGTTGTCGGGAGGTTTTAGCATCTTCCTCAAGATAGATGCGATGGGTGCAAATTATAGGGCTTATTCCCTTGATATCTGCAATAGTCCACCCGATCGCTCCCTTATGCTTTCTCAATACCCCCAAAAGCTTTTCTTCTTGTTCCATGGTTAGGGTAGAGCTAATGACTACCGGGAAAGCCTCATCATTGCCAAGATAGGCATATTTCAAATGTGCGGGCAATGGCTTCAATTCCAATTTTGGATTTCTCTCATCCGAAGGGAAAATTTTCTTCTCTTGTTTAGGTAGCTCTTCAAATGTGGGGATCCACCTTTCCATCCCTTTCAACTCTTCCATCTTTTCTTGATCATCCAATTTCTCCAATTCGACCAATTCTTCCTCCTTGAGTTTCAACATCCCTTCTAACTCCAAGTGCTCCTCAATCAACGTGTCAATTCTATTGACCTCATTTACCTCCTCGTCATCCCCTGGTTGCCTTGCCAGATTGAAAACGTTAAGTTCCATGGTCATGTTCCCGAATGCCAATTTCATCAGACCATTCCTGCAATTTATCACTGCATTAGATGTAGCAAGGAAAGGTCGCCCAAGTATCACGGGGATTTGGGAACTAAGATTAGCAACAGGATGAGTATCTAAGACAATAAAATCAACTGGAAAATAAAACTTATCAACTTGAACCAACACATCTTCCACTACTCCCCTTGGTGTGCGGATGCTACGATCCGCAAGTTGAAGTGTGATTGAAGTAGGTTTCAACTCCTCAAGCTTGAGTTGCTGATACACGGAGTAGGGAAGGAGATTAACACTTGCTCCCAGATCAAGCAATGCTTGTTCGACCTAGCAATTTTCGATAGTGATGGCAATTGTTGGACAACCGGGATCTTTGAACTTGGGAGGAGTGTTGGTCCTCGGAATGGAGCTCACTTGTTCTGTCAAGAATGCCTTCTTCCGGACATTTAGCCTCCACTTTACCGTGCATAGATCTTTCAAAATTTTGGCACATGACGGTATTTGCTTGATGGCATCGAGGAGCGGGATATTGATTTTTACCTGCTTAAACATGTCTAAAATATCAGAATAATTAGCCACCTTGACAGGTGACTTCAAACGATGGGGAAAGGGGGCAGGCATAGGAGGAAAACACAAGCTATCATCAATCACATGTTCATTTTCAATTTGCTCATTTTCTTTGTCTTTACTCACTTCACCTTTTTCGGCCACACGTTCCTTGGCCTCACCCTCAATGGACTCTTCTATTGGCAATTGTGCCTTGGGTGGAACCTTTGGCACTATGGTCTTATCAATTTGTTTGCCACTACGAAGAGTGGTGACCGCCTTGAGGTGCTCACAATTCTCTTGGGTGGGCTCAACTGATTCAACCACATTTTGGCCCTTGGGATTTTGTTGTGGTTGAGAGGGGAATTTCCCCTTCTCTTGTTGAGACAAGCCTATGTGATTTGTGATCTTTGTGAGTTGAGCCGAAATGTCCTTATTGAAGGTGGTTTGGCTTTGAATGAAGGCATGGACCACATCTTCTAGACTCCTTTTATGAGGTGGTTGGTAGCTGGAAGAACTAGATGGGCCTTGTTGGGAAAAATTCTGTGGGGGAGGATTGGATTGGTACCCTTGTGGATTGGACCGTGGGTATTGGGAGCTAGAAGCTTGCCCCTGACCTTGATATTGGGATTGGTACTGACCTTGCTTGGGAGGTGCAGGAGATGTGTATGTATTTGAACCATAGGGGATGGGGTTCTCATTCCTCCAACTGAAATTAGGGTGATCACGATACCCTGAATTGTAAGTGTTGGAATTTGAAGGAAATGATTGCCTTGGTTGGTTGAAGGCATTGACTTGTTCATGGTATGCTTCTTTAAGTGCCGGAATGCTCGGACACTCCGATGTGGAATGCTCGACACCACCACAAATAGAACAAGCCTCCTCGGTTCTTGACACATGAGACACCTCTCGTCTCCTTTCCACCTCAAGGCTATCTACTTTCCTAGAAAATTTGGAAATTTGTGAAAGTAGGTCCTCCCGGTCTTTCAAGTCATATATCCCTCCCCTTTGAGATTGACCACTCACTGGCAATGTCCTAGGTACATCACTTGGATCCCTAACATCCCAAGATTGTGCATTTTCAGCCAAGGTACCAAAGTAGTCGAGGGCCTCGTCAGGGTCTTTGTTCAAGAATTCACCATTGCATATCATGTTAATGAATTGTCTATGGTTTGGTGAGATTCCTTCGTAGAAGAAACTCACCAATTGCCATGATTTAAAACCATGATGTGGTTTGGATTGAATCAACTCTTTGTAGCGATCCCAACACTGATAGAATTGTTCATTGGGTTTTTTAGAAAAGTTTTGAATGTCTTTTTTCAAAAGAAGTGGTTCGATGAACCGGAAAAAACTTTTTTAAAAAGAATGAAACTATATGGTCCCAAGATAGCATGGTCCGAGGCCCCATGGAATCAAACCAAATCTTTGCCTTACCCTCCAACGAAAAAGGGAACAATTTCATCCTTGCTATCTCTTCCATGTTGTAATTTGGGATAAAGGTTGCAACCATTTCCTCATAAGACTTTAGATGACTATAAGGGTTTTCCTTCTCGACCCCATGAAATTTCGGGAGTAGTTGCAACATCCATGGTTTGATTACAAAGAGATGAGCTTGGACAGGAAGAACAAGGCATGATGGTGTGGCGCTACGGGTTGGTTGAAGGAACTCCCGCATTGTCCTTGGTGGAGGGTCAAGTTGGATGTTCGCTTCATTCCTAGGTGGGGGAAATTGCACTCGTGGGTTGGGCATCCAAGGTGGTTGCAATCCCCCACCCCTTTGCATATTCGGGTTAGCATCCTCATTATCAAAAGCATCGGGAGGGGGTTATTGCATTCTTGGGTTAGGCATCCTAGGTTCGGGCAATCCCCACCCCTTTGAGCATTTGGATTTGCACCGACATTGTCAAAGTTTCCACCCCCTTGCATGTTTGGGTTGACATCCACATTTTCAAAATTGTCACCCGCATCCTTGGGTGGGTCTTGGTCTATGTTCATGTTGGGGCCTAAGGGTTGTCTAACTAATCGGTGATAGTCGTCCCTTCCCCACATGCAACAAGATATATATCTACAATTGAAATTATACACAAACAAGAATATGTATACGAGACAACGTACCTCAGCCCGTGATGAAGATCACGGGACTTACCTTCGTTGTTCGGAATTCACCTCCTTGGTTTGACACTTGTCTTCCCCGGCAACGGCGCCAAAATGATTGAGCAAAAACAATCCTATTCCTAACCCCTTAATTACTATCCCCCAAAGTGTATGTGTGATATATGTTCAAACGGGAAGGGAGGTCAAGCTCCCTTGGGATAGTGTGAAAAGAAAGGGCAATAGGAAAGGAAAAAAAAAGTTAATGGGAATGTGATATGTGAAACACAAAAATGCTCCCCAATCACAAGGAGACTTTCGTGGGTCGTCTTTTACTTGGAAGTATTCCAAGGTCGTTTCCACGGGGAAGGAAGTAAACCAATTTGAAAGTGATTTTGGGAAAAGAATGTGTAACAATTCTTGTGGTTGAAGTGGTTTGGTAAAATATGTTTTGGTGGAAATGAAATGAAGAAGCAAGTGTTGGCAATCCCAAGAGGTCCCTCCAATGGGTATACTATCTCAACTCAAATCACTCCTCCGATTGAGCATGAATGAACGGTTGATTCACGGAAAGTCGAGGATAAGGTAGGTGAGTATCTAAGCATAAATCGTGACTAGGCCTACGGATTATCAAAGACTCACCAAATCATCCACCTTCAATCCGGTCAAACCGAACCATTGGACTCTAAAGGGAGGGAGTAGAAAGAGTTGAAATGGTATACCCAAAAAGGAGGATTCCCCTTGGTCTTGCCAACAAAAGGATTTAGCTACCCATACTTGAAATGAATATGACAATGGAAAGATAATGCATTTTAAAGATATAAAGTTTTGAAGTAACTAAGTGCAAGAAATCATGGACTAGAAGTGAATGAAGTGAAAATCCATTTTATATCTATGAACAAGAACAACTTGGAAGCATTAATGGTAGAACTTAAATGGAAGCATTAAACTAGCAATGGACATAAGGAAAAATGGCATTAATGACATTCAATGAAGATATAAAGGTTCATACCATTGATTACAAGACGATGCAGTAGCAGAAATGCAAAAATCACAACTTTCTCTCTCTAAAATTACTATTCATCATCTTCTCCGCCCAGAGCTTCTCTCACTATCTTTTTCTCTATGCTATCCCAGAATGCCCATCATTGGAGAGCTTTTCCTCCCAAAAACGTGCCTGGTCAGCTCCTGTAGCTCCCTGAAGTGACCCCCATCAGTAGGGTACAGTCTGGATGACCTGGACAGGGGAGTGCAGAGTTTGTCTGCACACCCAGCTCCTCCTCTTCTCTCTCTCTTCATTTAAAGTTGTAGCTCTAGAGTGCAGAGGAAAGTGTGGGCCTGATGAACAGTGTTGTGGGCGTGTCAGAGGAGTGTGGGGGCATCTATGGTGGGACCCTCGAAGTAGCTGAGCAGATCTGCAGATTCTGGGCTTGTCAGGCAAATCGTACCGGTACTGAGTACCGGTACTTCGACTCCAGAAGGTTTGGCGTACCGATATTGAGTATCGGTACTGTTCTGCCTCCTTGTCTGAATCTTCTGATTCCTTTGCTCCTGAGCTGTCCCCAAGTTCTCTTTTCATCTCCTTTCATCCCAAGTGGTATGGGAAGGCCTTAACAAACCATATTTAGCTCCTTTCAACTATAAACATAAAATATTGACGTTAAGACTTCAATCATCATAACTCATATCATTTAATCTTCAAAAACAAGTGAACTGAGCTGATTAGCACCTTAAAATATACAAAGTTTTGTGCTAATCAAGTCTCTATGTTGGTTTTTTGGGATATATGATGGCAGGTTTATATGATCAAGCCTGGTAGGATAGATGATCTCAAGGGTAAGGAATTACGTCATGACCTGAAGGTTGAATGCAAGGCTTTGCTGGATGGCTTCAATCTGATTATGTAGCATGGTTTGGAGGGGCATCAGATTTTGATTGAATCTGATTCTCAGGTTTTAGTTCAGATGGTATTTGGTAGGGTAGTGGTTCCTTGGAGACTACAAAGCATTATGAAGCAGATTTGGAATCTGCTTGGCAGAATGCAGTATCAGCAGTAGGGCGAGACTTAGCCAAAGAGAGTGCAAAACTGCATGGGAACTGGTAAGATAGTGTGGCTTTATCAGAACAGTCTGATAAGATAGGGTAGCTGCAGTTATGGGTTTTGAGGTGATACTTGTTGAGAATCCTATGTGCAGGTTTTTAAGATATGGTAGCTGTCAGCTCTTGTATGTAGAATGTTTTGATTGCTTTGATTCTTGTAATTCATTCATTCATAGAATAAAATTTTATATTTAAAAAAAAAAAAGAGTTCACACACATAATTTATTATCAAGAGGCAAAACAGTATGACAAAACCAAGAGAAAACAGAGAAAAAAATGCAGCATTGCCACCCAATCCAAAGGCTTA
This sequence comes from Ilex aquifolium, assembly GCA_951799425.1. Lineage (NCBI taxonomy): Eukaryota > Viridiplantae > Streptophyta > Magnoliopsida > Aquifoliales > Aquifoliaceae > Ilex > Ilex aquifolium. The sequence goes on along the minus strand of OX637406.1, from coordinate 18,440,809 downwards.
TAATTGGTTTAAAATACCTGAAGGATGTCGGCCCCAAGAGTGAGGCTGTGGGATGTGTTCGGTGCGAGATTATCAACAATCTGCAGAAACAACAAAGAAATTGCACATTTCGCTCAAACACTATATACACTACAAGACCAAAACAAGAATGCCACAAATAAAAATTAGATGATTGTAAACTCAAACAAACTAGATGATACGCTGCTACAACCGATCATTAATCATACGTAATTTCTCATTGATGTCCTTGAGAGAGTGGGGTTTTTGACTTGCCATAATTACAACAAAAGAGAGCCGAATAATCAACAATCAAAGCACTTGGACCAAATCTATACAAATTTAATTAACCCGCTAAATTCCAAGTCACAATACCCAAAGCCCAATATAATGCCCAACAACCAACAAAATTCAAGTGAATCAAAGCCCACAAAGAAAACAAATTTTCAAAACTAGTCGGTTGTTGGTTGGTATATCGCCTCCACTTGAAATAAACTACGCAGAATTTTACCAACCAGCTGCATTTCTGAACCAAAATCAGCAAATAATAATAATAGTCCAAGTTCAGCAAACACCATGTAAACACATTCAGCAAAATTTGATCTTAGATCAGGCAAACACTTTTTTTTTATAAAAAAAATAGAAAATTTTATTTCCAAAAAGAAAGATTTACAAGAAGCAAAGAACAAGCAGTTCTAAAAAGTATGAAAAATGGTTTTAATCCTTCAAGATGAATTAAACCATTTCTAATTACAGTTTGAGAAAAAATCTAAGTCTGAAAATCTGCTGCTCTGTCTAGTGCAGACTAACCCATGCTCCAGCTCAGTGCTGTTGCAGAGACAGTTCATTCCAGAGTGAAGAGTGTCAAGACTCTCCGCTCCCTGCTCCAAAGAAGCAAATCAGACCATACAGAGTGCACAACCCAACTGCCCATAAAATAAAGTTTACTCTCAGCACCTGCCACCATCCTCCAACCCACAACAGACAGATCCTGCACACTGTCACCTAGGAAGTCTGCATACCCCAGCTCCAAGCACTAGAACAATTTCATACCAAAACAATTTTTCATATAAAGATTCTGAAAACTCAATTCAATATCATCCATCAAACCAAGATTCTGAAAACCCAATTCAGTCAAACAAAGATCCAGCAAACCAAAAATCAAAAGGAACAAATGGAGGCAGCAGTAACCCATACACGCATCATCCAGCAAAAATCCTAATTCAATTCAAACCAAAGCCCATGATGATCCAACAAAAAACCAAACAGAATAGAGAGATATATATACATACACGCATACAATGATATATATACATAGCAGAGAGATAGAGATTATGTACATAGTCGTTGATACCTGTTTTGATCGATTCGGAGATGAGCTCTGCGTATGGAGAAGAGAAAACAAAACACAAAACCGCAAGTCGATTTGGGGCAAAATTGCCCTAAAAAAATTGATTTCTTGTTACCAACTTATCGGAAAACTCGTCCAATTCACCGATTTTATGCAAAAGAAGCCGACTTCATTGATCGATCGTGGCTTCAAGGATGTTTGATGAAGGCTGAGAGAAATAGGAGGCGGCAGTGGCTTCAAGTCGATCGACAGAAAGAGGAGGCGGCAGTGACTTCAAGTGGAGGAGGAGGCGACGATCCAGCGAGGGAGAAGTGGAGAGAGAAATGGAGGATAGGGCTTCGTTGGATTTGGGGATGGGGCTTCCCTGGGTTTGAGGTTTTCATAGCAATGGAGGTGGGTTCACTGGTGGTGGTACTCCGGTGGCTTCGGTGGCAGTGGCGATTCACCGGTGGAGATGGCGATTAGGGTAAGGGAGTTGGGAGTTGGGCGAGGCAGAGAGAGAGGCAGGGAGAGGCAGAGAGAGGCGAGAGTTGGCGCGAGGGAGATGTGCTTCCATACTCATATTTTTTCTACAAAGTAAAAATTAATTTAATAAACATACTAATAAAATGGATTAATTGCAGTGCTTAATAAAAATAAAAATATAAATATAAATATATTTTTTAAACAATAATAATGTCAGTGCTTAATAAATAGTTACAAATAATTAACATTTTATTTCTATAATACTAGTTAAATATGTTAATTTTATCGAGCAGTTGAGGAGTTTCATCAAGCAGTTGATTAGGCCTAGCAATCATGTCGAGTTGAACGGTTTCGTGTCGGGTGGAACGGGTTTGTGTCAAAAAACCCTTCATCCATACCACATTCATTTATATAAACGAGTTCAACTATCACACCCATACACGAATCGTTTAATAGACGGGTTATTCGGTACAACACGTGTATTACCCGCTAAATAAGAGAATATGTTAAAGTATTTCGAGTCCACACGAAAAATCATCAGCTTGCTACACATTACATATGTTTGACCTGTTTACTATAATAATAAATCATGGCTGAGCAAAAAAATAAAGAAAAAAAATAAACATTAAATGACTAATAATTTTGAATGAGTCTAAGAGATAAAAGGTGTGAGATGAGCCAGAGGATGAGAGACCTAACTTTAAAAAAAAAAAAATTATAGTACCACTGTTAACGGGTTGAAACGAGTTTATGGATTAAACACGAAACCGGTTCATTTATTTCATGGGTCTATCGAGTTAACTCGTTAATCACTCGAACCCGTTAAGACTACACCCAAACCCGCTAAATTCGTGTTGGGTTCGTGTCGATTTGACGAGTCGTGTCTAAAATTGTCAGGCCTACAGTTGATAGGCTTACGTGATTTCATTGAGCAGTTGAGGAGTTGGGGTCGTGTTGTGATTCCTTGACTTGGCTATGTGACAGGGGGAGCTGAACAACAGGGAAGGTGGACATAGGAGGCGGTGGAGTCGGGTAAATAGAGGAACACAGTGAGGGAGAGAGAGAGAGGGAGAGAGAGAGTACTTATGGATTAATTAAATTATTACTTTTTAAAATTTTTTATTTACAAAAAATTTATTGCCGACGTTTTTTAAAAAATGTCGCAAAAAAATAATTAAATTGTTATTTTTTAAAAAATTTTATTTACGAAAAAACTTTATTTTCGACGTTTGTTTAACAACGTCGCGAAAAATTAATCGAATTGTTTTTTCTTTAATTTGCCAATTCCCGCCATTTCTCCCGCCAAAAACAATTAACAGGGAATTGCCTTTTCGTGACGTTTTTTAAAAATTTCGCAAATAAATTTTTTACTTAAATAAAAATTTTAAAAATAACAATTCAAAAAAATTTATGGGCGACGTTAAAACGTCGCTAAAAATTAATTAAACTGTTATTTTTTAAATTTTTATTTAAGTAAAAAATTTATTTGCGACGTTTTTGAAAAACATCACAAAAAATTAATTAAATTGTTATTTTTTAATTTTTTATTTACGCAAAACATTTATTGGAGACGTTTTATAAAAACGTCGCGAAAATTTAATTAAATAGTTATTTTTAATTTTTTTTATTTAAGAAAAAAATTTATTTGCGACATTTTTTAAAAACGTCGCAAAAAATTAATTAAATTGTTATTTTTTAATTTTTTTATTTACGTACAAAAATTATTTGCGACGGTTTTTAAAAACGTCGCGAAAAATGAATTGAATTGTTATTTTTTTATTTACGTAAAAAAATTTATCACGAAAAATTAATTAAATTTTTATTTTTAAATTTTTTTATTTAAGAAAAAAATTTATTAAAAACGTCGCAAAAAATTAATTAAATTGTTATTTTAATTTAATTTGCCAGTTCTCGCCATTTCTCCCGCCAAAAAAAAAACCAAGTACGAGGGAATCGCCTTTTCGCGACATTTTTAAAATAACGTCGCAAATAATGCCAAAATATAAATATAAATTTTATTTTACTTTAAATTTTAGATTACTTATTTTTGCGACGAAACGAAACTATTTGCGACAAATAATTTTTGTCGTAAAAAATTGCCAATTTCTGTCATTTCACCCGCCAAAAACCAATTTGGAGGGAATCGCCTTTTCGCAACGTTTTTAAAAAAAAGTCACAAAAAAATTTCCAAAATAGAAATTTGCGACAAAATTTTAAAATTGTCGCAAAAAAAAACGTCGCAAAAAATTCTTTTTGTTGTAGTGTAAGTCCAAGTATCGATCCCACGAAGAATTTTAGTAACTTAGAATTTAAAATAAAAATAAAATAAAAAGAACATTAAAGTTGTTGTTTAAAGCAGTGTAACAGTTGATAGCTTGTAGATTGATAACTAGTCTACTTTAAATTAAATGCAGAGATAAGCTTGTTAATAACAATAATATAAAATATACCCTTCAGTTTAGAGAATCCCATATGCTTTATATCGGTTAAATATTGGAAATGCTACCTTACAACAATTAACTTTCATGTTACTGGCAAGTCAACCAGTAGGTTTGATGTATATAAACTATCACACAACAACTTCTTAGGTTAGCTGGTGATATAAAGTCATAACTCAGCAGCGTCTTAGGTTAGCTGGTTATATGCATGACAAATGACTAACCCAAGCAAACCAAAATGACAAGCCATTCATGAGGAATACTTGAATTATTCAATGTCTTGTGATAGTAAGTACATACATATTTAAACCATAACACAACAATTTCTCAGGTTAGCTGGTGGTATTATTCATAACACAGCCACTTCTTAGGTTAACTCGTTATAGATGTGCCAGTTGACTAATTCAAGTGAACCAGAAGGCCAAGCCATTCATGATGAATACTTGAATTACCCAATAGGTCATCTGTGATATATATATACCAGTTAAACATCCTCAGCGTTCTGGTGGAGGACTAGTCATACCGATAGGAACACCGTGGTTGTTAGACTGACAATATAGTTATATATAATAATTAAAAAACCCTAATAACCCATAAGGACAAGCTATTCATGAGAATCATTTAGGTTTTGTACCATGCATCAGTAGACCATCCTCAGCGTTCCGGTGGAGGACAAGCCATACCGGTAGGAACACAGTGGTTGTTTAACCGGCAAGTTGATGATGCACCGATGACATAGTTCCAGGCACAGCACCGAAACTACGTACATTGTTGTATCATTCATGAAGCGTATAGTATATATATAGATAAATATAAAACATCAGCATTTCCATAATCTAACCGATAATATACATATGTTTACCCTTCACCGGAGGGTATAAACGACTACTCACGCCCCATTGCTATAAACAAGCAAGGAGTGCGGGTATTCGTCATTACAACTGAAATAAAAAGCACAAACTCTAAAACTTCTTTCACAAGGAACACTTGAAACACAACCACTCTTATTATTATTTAAAACAATAAAGTGGCGGTAGTTCAACTATCCGAATTGAAAGACTAAACAGAAATGCAGAAATACAGAATATCGGTGTAAAACGGACCGGTTATGACTTTCTCTTTCACTCTTTCTTTCTTTCTCTCTTTTTCTCTCTTTTTTCCTTCCCTTAGATGTCTTTCTTTTGCTCTTGGAGTGGCCGGCCATGAAGTGAAGGGAGAGGGCCTATTTATAGGCAAAATAAAGCTTGAGGTGGAAAGATAAGTGCAGGACACCAAGCCTGGCCGTCCCCTACCATCCAGTACCATCCGGATGGTAAATCCTTACAGCTGCTTCCACGTGTCTTATTCTTGATGTTCCAAGTGCTGTTTTCTAGAACTGACATGTGTCTTGTGCTAGCCTTTTCCTTGGATCTTGTGCATTTTAGTCCTTCGTTGTTTCAAGCTTTGCAAGATTGCCTCATATTCTCTGGTATTTTTGTATTTAACCCTGCAATTTAAACATAAAGTATTTAAAACTTTAATTTAAGCACAATCCCTAATTCATAATGTTTAATTGTTTTATCTTACAAAATTAATTACTTAATCATTTTCGATTACACACTAATTAGGGTTAATGAACCACCCTATCATGTCATTTAATAACCACCCAAGTGGGGTTTACGGTTCACCTTACCCATTTATAGGTTTATTATTGGATGGTGACACCACGTGTCAATAATGACGTGGTGTCACTGTTACACCCAATATTTACTCCATCCATTGAACGCGGAGAGATTGTATTTGTGACTCGAATCCATGATGATCAAGTTACTGAAGAGTAAGATAATTTGTGATTGTACTTGTGACTCGAATCCATGATGCTCAAATCACTTAGTGTTAGATAATTTATGGTAAAAAGGGAGCATTCTAAAGATCTAGCAAGGATCACAATGGCTTGGTTCTCATATGTGTTATATGGGCCATTATTGAACAAAAACATGCATATAAAGTCTTCAAAAGCATGGAAGAATGAAATGGACTAGGTACATTGTCACATAAGAACCTGCCATTTGGTGAAGTAGTTAATCTCAAAACTATAGATGGGTTTCTGGTGGACTTGACCAGAAACCACACCATTAATAAAATGATGATAGTCTAATTAGGTTTCACTGTCCTTTCATCACAAGATGCCATTCTTTACCTAAGAAAAAATTAACAATATAATCCAACTATATATGATGTGATTAAGACCAGGGAAATCAATGAAAAATCACTACGAATTCTTCCCGCCACCTGTGTCATTCCAAGAAGTTCTGAAAGAATTGGAAGCATACCATGAGGTTACCTCGGCCAGCCACCAAAAACCGAAAGGGATGGCTAACTATGTAAATTCCACCTTCAAGATTAACCTGTGCACCACCAAGATTAACAATCCCTTCCATCAAGAAGCCATTGCTAGGACCATTAAGTGCATCTGATATTGCTCCAAGAAGTGCTTCTGTACTATCTGTTTGCCCACTTGGGTCTACTCCATAGGATGTCACGTGATACATGGACTTGGTGTAACCTACATCATATACATGTATAGTCATAATAACTAGCACCATCACCGTCATGAGTTTTTATTGATTATTTGCAATTTCAAGATTTGACATAGATTAACAAAGAAGCAATAAACGGGTCTTTTGGCATAATCATGAAAACAGTTACTCTGAATTTATCTAGTTAAGTATCTCAGTCTCCCAAAATTCTGCAATAACGACAGACTCGTGAAAAAAAATAAAAAAGCAAGAAAGTTAATGAAACGAACTTAAAATCAAGAACAAAATTTTTGTACTCCATGACTGTGACGGTGATGGCGCAAAGCTAGGCGATGGAATCATTGAGCTAGGTGGTATAGAGATCAAATCACGTCGAATGAGCAAGGCCTTATACGCTTCCATTTTTTGCATTTGGTCATGATAACAACCACTGGAAAACGAAGGCGAAGAATTCTCTCCAGAAACTTGCATTATGATAAAACTAGCCAACACTACAATTATAGAAGATACGAGGGCTCTTCTTGCCATTTTTGCTTCCATTTTTTCAGAAGACTTGTTGAGTGTTGATCATGGAAGCATTCAAGTTATATGATGAGGAAGAGAGGGAGCTAGAGAGAGAAAAAGAAAGAATAGGGGCACTGAAAGGGAAGGGATTAACTAAGATGTGAAAGAAAATGGTTAGATCATATAACATATATATTAGATCATACAACCAACACCAAAGGTAGTTAGGCAAGTGAAATGAATGGGGGAAACAAATTTATATTTGTGCTAGCATTGATGTTCTTAGGTTGTTTCTTCATGGTATAGGAAGGTAACAAACAAATGAACACGCAATTAAATGCTTTGCTTGTGTCTAAAAACAATTTTTTTAATTTGGTGCATGTGTCTAAAAGCAATTCATCACACCAATTCTCATTCTCTTCACTAAAAATCAAAACTTTTTTTAAATTGCTGGCACAAGAAAACCATTTTATTTTTGCAAATATATTTTGTCTCTATAATATGAGATTTGAGATGGCAAGTAACACGTCGCACAAAATACATGACGGGAAAAACCATTGCAGCTACAATAGGCTGCCCCAAAATTTGTTGTGTTGAAAACCCCAAATCCAAAAGGGCACTGCAATAAAGTGTTAGATACGATGTTTTTTCAAAAAAAAACCACCAAATTTTTTTTTTGTGTTTCTAATTGGAAGTAATTTTGAGGAATAATTATTAGTGTTAACACATAGGGTTTATGTTTTGGGGTTTAGAGTTCAAGTTTAGGGTTTGGGCTTATATTCTAGGTTTTAGGGTTGGAGTAATTAATCAAAGAAGGTGAAATGAGAGGGGAATTGAGTATATACTTGTGCTTGCATTGGCGTTGTTGGATTTAGGTGTGGAGTTAAAAGAGGTTGACACATGTGTCTATCCCAAGGATAATCGAAGGGGATGAGTAGGATAAGTGGATGTGATGAAAAGAACTCGCACAGCCTACTAACGAATGAACCAACCTGTTGGACATAGGGTAGGTGGAGTAAATGCTTTTACCAGCTGGTAGTAAAATCCATCTTCCATAATGGGCAAGTAATGCGGGTATGTAACGCCCCAAATACCCCCTTGGACGACATTACATACTAATAACCATTTACACCATGAGAGCACTAATAAAATCCATAAATAACCGGGGGTCCTTAATTTAACAAAATTCGGGCAGAGTCTCCTTTGTTCAGGGAGCTCTACCCAAAACACAACCTGTGCAATTATACTACATCGACCACACCGGGTCCATTTATCCATAAAATAGTTACAACATTATCCCAAAAGATTTTCATTCACCGTATGTAATACCCACAATAACATTCCAAGAGAATAAGTCAAGCCATGGCCACAATATCAAAAGAATATGCTCAACAATGACATTTACATTTCCAAAGAATTAAACTATGATAACGCAGCGGAATAACAAAATACTAGACTTTACATGATCTCAAAATAATTTCTCTAGTCTAGTACAAAAGAAACTTATAGCTCTACATGTCCACCTCGGGATCTAGATTCCCCTCGGGTGGGGCCTCCCAATGCACGGGTTCCTCGACTCCCGCCGCCTCCTCAAGGGTAAAATCTGAAAAGGTTTATATGTAGGGGGTGAGCACGAAGCTCTGTAGGAAAATCCTCCCAAACTCGAACAAGGTTTAGAAAAGTATAGAAAACGGTCGGTCTCATTTTTTAACATAACATAGATATACAATTTGAAATAAAACAGTGACATTTCAAACATATCTCAGGTTTATGTAAAAACAGTAATTAAATGAATAAACAAGCACAGCGTAAAAATAATAATCGGTTTCAGCATAAACAATTTCCAACAAATTTTTTGGGCAGGCGGCATACTCAACGGTAACCTCCACCCCCTCAAGGTTCTCTTTGGTAGGTAGCATACTTAACAGTAACCTCCACCCCCTCCATGTTATCTTTGTTTCTCAAACATCCTTACAAGGAACCTCCTGAGAAGGAATGAGCATCCTTACAAGGGACCTCTCACTCATCACGGTATTGTTTCCCAAACATCCTTACCGGGAATCTCTTGAGAAGGAATGAGCATCCTTATAAGGAACCTCTCACCCATGTTCATTCCAACAACCATACAAGAACATATCATACCAACAATCATCACACATAACCAACGATTCCATAAATCCCCAATTTACAAGCAATTTTTCCAAAGATCCACAAATCCATTATGAGGCAATTTCAATAAACAATTAGGAAAATACAAGAGATCGTAACCACGTCATTTTACTACTCAACACATATCACTATGGTTTAGAAATCAATAACAAAGAACACATTTAAGAAGAAAATCCATCATTTTCAAATACTAGGGTTTTTAAGACAAGAAAAGGGATTTCATGGGTATTCAACCCTAACTTTGTTCAAGCATGTAATCTTTGCAAAAAGACTAAGAGATGATGATTTCATATCATAAATATATAACATTTATAGGCAAAACATACATATATAAATATCCTAGCCTCAATGTAAGTGAATGAGAGAAAACCCCTACCTTAAATCCTTAGTTTGTATGAAGAACTTGAGCTTTGATCTTGAATTTACCCTCAAATTTCTTGTTTTTCCCTTCCTTTCTTCCTCTCTAATGATCTATAGGGTTCCAAGAGATGTGGGGTGAGAGAGGAGTGAAAGAATGGAAAACAAAATGGGCTGAATCTGTGTTTTAAACACAGCAGTCCGCGAGTTACTGTTTATGGCTGAATTTGGGTTTTCTCCAAAATTACGGTTTTGCCACTAAAAATCTCCAATTTGATCCATATGACTACCCTAAGGTTTTCCGACGTTCCGGATTCATTTTTAATATTATTTTAACCTGAAAACATTTATTTTTATGATTTATTTCAAAACTAAAATAAATTTACACTCGAAACATTAAAATTACTATCCAAGGAACACCACAGTGCAGATTTTTGGTCAACTTCAGAGAATAAACTGATTTGACTCAGATATTTCTAGTATCTGTGACCTATATGGTTGGAAAGATATACGAGTTAGGGTTCTAAAAAAAATAACGGTGCGCAATTTGGACTTTCCAACAAAGAGTTATGATCAAATTGGTGAAAGGTAGTCTGCCGGACTGCTTGGTTCTTCTATACTTGTTTAACTCGAGTTTAGGTGTCTTTTGTCACAAATTCTATCTCATACCCATCTCCAATATAGGTAGTATGGCTTGCATAAAGATCCATGTCTAGCATCATTCATTAACCAAAACCAAATTACCGTCCGTCTCCTAGAATCATCCATAACAACATGATGTAGAACTAGTATATCCATCGAAATTTTTTTCTTCAATTCCTCTAAGCTAGCTAATTGATGAGAATGCAAAATGTCATATTTTTCTCTTTTATTATTTAGCCTTTTTTACTTAGTTGGAGCCTAAATATACTTATTATTCTTATATTTTGATTTAGGATGTAGATGGAGACGTTAAATGCAAAACGAAGCTAATTGGACGATTGTTGATAGTTTAGACATGTGGGGGTTTACAATCCACCCCACTTAAAGAATGTTTCGTCCTCGAAACTTACCTCGAGTAGTGAATAAGTGCGGGTACTTCTCTCGCATTTCTAGATCCGGTTCCCAAGTAGCTTCTTCCACTCCATGGTGTTGCCACAAAACCTTCACTAGTCGTATGACTTTGTTGCGGAGCGCCTTTTCCTTGGCATCAAGAATCTTCACCGGTTGTTCTTCATATGTTGCTCCATCTTGAATTTCTATATCTTCCAAGTCTACGACCGGCGTTGCATCCGATTGACACTTTCTCGACATCGACACGTGGAACACGTCATGTACCCCAGACAACTGAGCTGGTAACCGCAACTGATACGCCGCTTTGCCCACAACTTTGATCACTTCAAATGGCCCGGTATATCTTGGCACTAACTTTCCTTTCTTGCCGAATCTAAACACTCCTTTTTTGGGTGACACTTTGAGGAATACATAATCCCCCTTTTGAAATTCCAAGGGTCTTCGTCGTCGATCCGCATAACTTTTCTGTCTACTTTGCGCCGTGCGTAGCCTCTCCCGGATGAGTTGAATCTTCTCTGTAGTTTCCCGAACAATCTCCGGCCCAAACAAGCTACTCTCGCCCGCTTCCAACCAACACGTCGGTGATCGACATGGTCTTCCATACAATGCCTCATACGATGCCATCCCAATACTTGCCTGATAGCTGTTGTTGTACTCAAATTCCACCAACGGCAAATGGTCACTCCAGCTTCCTTTGAAGTCCAATACGCAAGCACGTAACATGTCTTCCACAATCTGTATCACCCTCTCGGATTGGCCATCCGTTTGGGGATGAAAAGTTGTGCTGAAATGTAACTTTGTCCCCATGGCTTGTTGTAGACTTTGCCAGAACCGCGCCACAAACCGAGAATCACGATCCGACACGATAGAAAGCGGAACTCCATGCAATCGCACAATCTCACGGGTATACAGCTAGCTCAAAGTCTCGAATGTGTCTGTGGTCTTCATACCCAAAAAATGAGCGAACTTGGTGAGTCTATCCACAATAACCCATACTGCATTATGCCCGCGCGACGTCCGTGGTAAACCCGACACGAAATCCATGGTGATGTGATCCCACTTCCACTCTAGGATAGGCAAAGACTGTAGTAATCCTCCTGGCTTTTGATGTTCGATCTTCACCTGCTGGCACAACGCACATCGTGCTATGAACCTTGCCACATCCTTCTTCATTCCCTTCCACCAATATTGGCGATTCATGTCCCTATACATTTTTGTGCTACCGGGGTGGATAGCAAACTTAGAACGATGACACTCACCAAGTATCTCCTCCTTTAGGGACGAATCATCGGGAACGCATAGCTTCTCCCCATATCTCAATTCTCCGTTTCTCAAAGACCAACCCTCCATAGTTTCTCCATTTTCCAACTGGAATCGACGCTAATTCAGGATCCAAGCATTGCAACTCCACAACCCTACGTTGGAGAGTAGGTTGAGCCATAAGGTTGAACAAACATGGTCGGGATCCATCTTCTCCAATCCATAGATCATAATCTCCAAGGGCATCCTTCAACTTCCATTCACCTTTGGAAACATTGAGTTCACCCCGAGACTTCCTGCTAAGTGCATCGGCCACTACATTCGCCTTCCCCGGATGGTAGTTGAGTGTGAAATCGTAGTCTTCTAGGTACTCAATCCACCTTCTTTACCGGAGATTCAAGTCTTTTTGTGTGAAGATATACTTGAGGCTCTTATGGTCCGAATACACTTGGAATTTCTCTCCATACAAGTAGCACCTCCACAACTTAAGAGCAAAAACCACAGCGGCTAGCTCCAAGTCATGAGTGGGATAGTTCTGCTCATGAGTCTTGAGTTGCCTCGAGCCATAAGCAACTAAATTCCCCCCTTGCATTAGGACACATCCCAAGCCTCATAGCGAAGCATCGGTGTACACATCGTATCCTTCCCCACTGCTCGGAATAATGAGGACAGGAGCCGTTGTCAACTTCTCCTTCAAAGTGCGAAAAACAAGTTCACACTCTTGAGTCCACAAGAATTTCTCTCCCTTCTTGGTAAGGCGAGTCATTGGCATTGCAAGCTTGGAGAATCCCTCCACAAACCTCCAGTAGTAGCCTGCTAAGCCCAGAAAACTACATACCTCCGTCACATTCTTCGGTGGTTCCCACTTCATCACTGTCTCAATCTTTGCGGGGTCAACAGCTACACCCTGTTCCGACACCACATGGCCAAGGAATTTCACCTCTTTCATCCAAAACTCGCATTGCTCATCTTAGCATATAACTTATGCTCCCTCAAAGTCTGGAGCACAATCGTGAGATGGCGTTCATGCTCCTCATGTGTCCGTGAATAGATTAGTATATCATCAATGAACACAATGAAAAACTGATCTAGATACGGTCGAAATACCCTGTGCATCAAATCCATGAAGGTTGCGGGTGCATTAGTCAATCCGAACGGCATTACCGTGTACTCAAAATGACCATACCGGGTACGAAAAGCAGTCGTAGGAATATCCTCCTCTCTGATCCGCAATTGATGGTACCCTGTGCGAAGGTCAATCTTGGTGTAATACTTAGAACCCCTCAGCTGATCAAATAAGTCATCAATTCTTGGTAAAGGGTATTTATTATTCACTGTCACCCGATTCAAGCTTCTGTAATCTGTGCATAACCGAAGTGTTTCATCATGCTTCTTCACAAAGAGGACTGGAGCTCCCCAAGGTGAAGTACTTAGACGGATAAACCCAATATTCAACAAATGGTCCAACTGCTTCCTTAGCTCCTTTAACTCCAAAGGTGTCATACGGTAGGGAGCAATAGATATGGGTTCGGTTCCCAGATAGAGATCAATCTGGAACTCAATCTCTCTTTGTGGGGGTAACCCTGGTAGTTCATCTGGGAAGACGTCCGAAAAATCCGATACTATCAACACCACATCCGTAGGGAATTTATCCCTATCCTCTCCCATCAAGCTAGCTAAGAAACTCAAATGGCTCCCTGCCTTAGTTTTCAAGAATCTACTACCCATAGTAGGAAATGGATGGAAAGAACTTCAATCATTAATAAAACTGAAAACTACCCCTCCTGGTAACTGAAATGTAATCCGCTTGCGGAAACAATCCATTACCACCCGGAAAGCGGACAACAAGTTCATTCCAAATATAACGTCATACCCCTTCAAATCTAGAGCAACCAAATCCACAATCAATTTGTGCTCTCCAATACGAAGCACGCAACCCTTGCAGACCCGGCTGGTACCCAATTGTTCTCCCGTAGGCAAGTCAACATTCAATGTCTGTTCTAGCTTTTCAAAGCTCAATCCCAAATTAAGAGCATATGCGGTGCGTATGAATGAATGAGTCACACCGGGATCAAATAAAATTCAGGCCCATGAATTATAAAGAAGAATGATACCTTCCACAACTGCATTGGAGGCATTTTCCTCCGGTTGAGTCAAAGCAAACACTCTCCCCTGGTTGGCGCCGCCTGGGGCTAGAGCTCCCAACGGCCTTTGCTGCGGTAGTGGCCTCGGTGGGGGTGGCCTGTCTGCCTGTACCTGTCTTGCTGTCTGAGTATTCCTCTGTGGTGGATAAATTGGACAATACATCTGAATATGTCCCACACCTCCACATGCAAAGCAGGATCGTGGATTAGTGCCTGCTCCCTCTGGTACACCTCTGGCCCCTCGGGCTATCTGAGGTTTAGGTCCCACTGTCTGGTCTGGGCGACGATAAGGTGCTGCCCTCTGAACTCCACTGTTGCCCGCACCAGTCCGGATCGGACCTCCCCTCGCTAAGCTCTGTCGTTGCTGGTTGTCCTCTATATCCCTCTCCACAAGTGCAGCTCGATCCACAATATCCCCGTAGTCCCGAATCTTGAGAGCCACCAACTTCTCTCGGATAACCGGCCTCAAGCCCTGCTCAAAGCGGTTGGCCCTGTTGGCCTCAATAGAAATAAACTCCATAGCAGAACGGGATAGCTCATCAAACCTCCTCTCGTACTCCACAATAGTCGTGCTGCACTGTCGTAGAGTAAGAAAATCAGCCTTCATTCTATCTCTGACTGATTCCGGAAAGTACTTGTCTTGGAAGATTTGGTCGAACTCCCCCCAAGTGAGTGCATCGGTGTCCCTCCTTCTCTTCACTGATTCCCACCAATGATCGGCCTCTCCATCAAATAAATATATCGCCAAGCCGACCTTAAGGTCCTCGGCAACTCCCATGCCATCAAATACCTTCTTCACCCGGCGGATCCACCTATCCGCATCCAAGGGATTTGAGCTTCCTTGGAAAGTGCGTGGGCGTTGCCTTAGAAACTCTCGAAGAACGACCATTCTCCGATTCTCATCCCCGTTGCCCGGTACTTGGGCTAGTGTATGAGCCCCACCATTGTGGTTGTTGTTGTTGTTTCCGTTCTAGTGTTGCACCAGAGTGGTGAGTTCCCTCAAACATTGATAGATACCATTCATGGCATCGGGAGGTGGTGGTGGTGATGGATTTGCTTGACCTCCACGACCACGCCCACGTCCACGTCCACATCCTCGTCCGCCGTCCATCCTGCACATCAATTCACAATTTAGTTCCTTGATGTACAAGACATCCTAATAGTTAATTTAATCCAAAGTATAGGACTCATGTAAAAAAAAAATCTAAATCAACAATCTTAATCACCCTAATCCTATCTCTCTAGTGGTAATCCATAACCTACAGCTCCCATGTAAGACCTAAAGCCTAGGCTCTGATACCAACTTTGTAACGCCCCAAATACCCCCTTGGACGGCATTACACACTAACAACCATTTACACCATGAAAGCACTAATAAAATCCATAAATAACTGGGGGTCCTTAATTTAACAAAATTCGGGCAGAGTCTCCTTTGTTCAGGGAGCTCTACCCAAAACACAACCTGTGCAATTATACTACATCGACCACACCGGGTCCATTTATCCATAAAATAGTTACAACATTATCCCAAAAGATTTTCATTCACCGTATGTAATACCCACAATAACATTCCAAAAGAATAAGCCAAGTCATGGCCACAATATCAAAAGAATATGCCCAACAATGGCATTTACATTTCCAAATAATTAAACTATGATAACGCAGCGGAATAAGAAAATACTAGACTTTACATGATCTCAAAATGATTTCTCTAGTCTAGTACAAAAGAAACTTATAGCTCTACATGTCCACCTCGGGATCTAGATTCCCCTCGGGTGGGGCCTCCCAATGCACGGGTTCCTCAACTCCCGCCGCCTCCTCAAAGGTAAAATCTGAAAAGGTTTATATGTAAGGGGTGAGCACGAAGCTCTGTAGGAAAATCCTCCCAAACTCGAACAAGGTTTAGAAAAGTATAGAAAACAGTCGGTCTCATTTTTCATCATAACATAGATATACAATTTGAAATAAAACAGTGACATTTCAAACATATCTCAGGTTTATGTAAAAACAGTAATTAAATGAATAAACGAGCACAACGTAAAAATAATAATCGGTTTAACCATAAACAATTTCCAACAAGTCTTTTGGGCAGGCGGCATACTTAACGGTAACCTCCACCCCCTCCATGTTATCTTTGTTTCTCAAGCATCCTTACAAGGAACCTCCTGAGAAGGAATGAGCATCCTTACAAGGGACCTCTCACTCATCACGGTATTATTTCCCAAGCATCCTTACCGGGAACCTGTTGAGAAGGAATGAGCATCCTTACAAGAAACCTCTCACCCATGTTCATTCCAACAACCATACAAGAACATATCATACCAACAATCATCACACATAACCAACGATTCCACAAATCCCCAATTTACAAGCAATTTTTCCAAAGATCCACAAATCCATTATGAGGCAATTTCAATAAACAATTAGGAAAATACAAGAGATCGTAACCACGTCATTTTACTACTCAACACAAATCACTATGGTTTAGAAATCAATAACAAAGAACACATTTAAGAAGAAAATCCATCATTTTCAAATACTAGGGTTTTTAAGAAAAGAAAAGGGATTTCATGGGTATTCAACCCTAACTTTGTTCAAGCATGTAATCTTTCCAAAAAGATTAAGAGAGGATGATTTCATATCATAAATATATAACATTTATAGCCAAAACATACATATATAAATACTCTAGCCTCAATGTAAGTGAATGAGAGAAAACCCCTACCTTAAATCCTTAGTTTGTATGAATAACTTGAGCTTTGATCTTGAATTTACCCTCAAATCTCTTGTTTTTCCCTTCCTTTCTTCCTCTCTAATGATCTCTAGGGTTCCAAGAGGTGTGAGGTGAGAGTGGAGTGAAAGAATGAAAAACAAAATGGGCTGAATCTGTGTTTTAAACACAGCAGTCCGCGAGTTATTGTTCATGGCTGAATTTGGGTTTTCTCCAAAATTACGGTTTTGCCACTAAAAATCTTCAATTTGATCCATATGACTACCCTAAGGTTTTTCGACGTTCCGGATTCATTTTTAATGTTAGTTTAACCTAAAAACATTTATTTTTATGATTTATTTCAAAACTAAAATAAATTTACACTCGAAACATTAAAATTACTATCCAAGGAACACCACAGTGCAGATTTTTGGTCAACTTCAGAGAATAAACTGATTTGACTCAGATATTTCTAGTATCTATGACCTATATGGTTGGAAAGATATACGAGTTAGGGTTCTAAAAAAAATAACGGTGCGCAATTTAGACTTTCCAACAAAGAGTTATGATCAAATTGGTGAAAGGTAGTCTGTCGGACTGCTTGGTTCTTCTATACTTGTTTAACTCGAGTTTAGGTGTCTTTTGTCACAAATTCTATCTCATACTCATCTCCAATATAGGTAGTATGGCTTGCATAAAGATCCATGTCTAGCATCATTCATTAACCAAAACCAAATTACCGTCCGTCTCCTAGAATCATCCATAACAACATCATGTAGAACTAGTATATCCATCGAAATTTTTTTCTTCAATTCCTCTAAGCTAGCTAATTGATGAGAATGCAAAATGTCATATTTTTCTCTTTTATTATTTAGCCTTTTATACTTATTTGGAGCCTAAATATACTTATTATTCTTATATTTTGTAACACCCCGAATTTTCTTTTATATATTTATAGAGATATATATATATATATAGTAAATAATATTTGAAAAGATGTAGATATATGTAGTGATATAAGAATAAACCGTAGGAATAAATGCTATGGAGACAATTTGATTGGAGAAGTTACGTGTCGAAGATGTTTAAACTTGGAAAGGGTGATTAGACAAGTTTCTAAAAGTTTGTAGGTAAAAATAATGATTTCATTGAATCCGGAAGGTAGAAAAACATTGGGAGTGGTAATATGGGGTGTATTGGAAGTTAGGAAGTATTTTGGAGTTAAAACACATTTTAGAGAAAATTTGGGTATAAAGGATTTTGGACACTGTCTACTATTTCGATCATAACTTTTTATTCTTAATTCCAAATGACCTGAAATTTTGACAGTAGATATTAGACATCTAGAGCTACAAAAGTGTATCTCATGAAAATTTTCCAATTCGACCTCTAAATGGGTCAAAAATGCATTGGAAGTGGAAGTAGAAAAATCTGGGTAGTGACTACCGGTAGCCAAAATCAGCTACCGGTAGCCAATGGTCCAGTAAAAATCAGCTACCGGTAGCCAACCGGTAGTCGAGTGTCCAGTGCGTCCGAGCTACCGGTAGCCAAAATCAGCTACCGGTAGCCACTGTAAAAATCCGAATTTTTTTAGTTCGCGAACCCTCGATTTTTCCCCCACTATAAATACATCCTCTCACCTCCTTAGCCTTCATTACACCACTCCAAACCCTAGATAGCTTGAGAGGAGAAGAGAGGAAGAGAAAAACAAATCCAAGAGAGAGATTTACATCATTTGTGAAGATCAAACCCTAGATTTCTCAAAAATCTCACTTCCCCACCTATTTCTTTTCTTCTATTCTTCAATTACTCACACCCAAATTTCTTGAAACCCTAGGAGGACGAAATTAAGCGGAAAAAGGAAGGAGAATAGGAAGATTTTGAAGCTTGGGTCTTAGATTGAAGCTACAACTAAGAGGTAGGGGTATTTCTCTCATTTCTCATACATTGAGGCTAGGGTTGTATAATTATGTATGTCTCTCACTTGTCTTCTCATATATATGATATGTAGTACATGATTCTTGATATTTTTGCGATAAATGACATGTTTCAAACATTTTGGGGGTTGGGTAACCATGGAACCATTCTTTTTCACAATCCAACCCGAGTTTTGAAGAAAAATGGATTTTTCCTCTTAAATTCCTTTTGTCTTGGGTACCAAACTTTAGTGTTTTATCTTGTACAACAAAATGATGTTGCTAATGATCTCTTGTTCATTTTCTTAAAATTATGCTATGGTACATGGCTTGGGAAATTGGGGAATTTGATAATTTCTTTGGATTGTTTGTGAATGGAGATATTCTTGGTTTCCTCTTTTGTATGGTTGCTTGTGATGGACTTGAATTACTTACGAGATATGCCGTAGAGTGTAAATGTCAGTCGAACCCAGTAGGGGGAGATGGTTTCTTGCATTCGTAGCGGGTTGGTGTTTGGCAACACAACCGCTATCGTACGTCTGGAGTTCGAACTAGGGATGGTATACCTTTCCTGGGGAGGGATTCGGCAATGCCATGGGTATGGTATACGCCCCTTTCCAAATGTGCTTGTGATTATTATGGGTGGACTAGGTATAATCGTTGGGAAGATTCAGGAGAAACGATCAACATACATGGCCTTGAGGATGAACCAGAATACCTGGGATTGTTATAGTATCTCTTGGGGGTTATTGTTCATTCTACCAGAAACGGTTTCGACAAGAGTTTTGGGGTAGTATGGGATGCCACAAGAACTTGTGGGAAATAGTTTATGGTGGAGATGGATTATAAATTATATATGAGTATGGTTCATTGCACCAGATACGGTTTATGTTTTGGAAATTGATTATTAATTGTATATTGGTTCCACTCACTCATGAATTATTCTTGATGCGTAAACTTGAGATCTGATAAATTGTCCATGTTTTCCTTCAAAAGCTCTATATTATATTTGTGAAAGGAGACCGACCCGTTTTATATTTTTTTTTAAACCTTGTTGGGTTTGGGGGAAATTTTCTACAGAGCTTCGTGCTCACCCCCTACAGTTGAACATTTTTCAGATTATACTCTTGAGGAGGATTTGGGAGTCTAGGAGCCCGCACATTGGGAGACTCCGATCGACAGGAGCGTGGATCTCGAGGTGGACGCTTAGAGCGACCATCTCTTTTGTACTAGACTAGAATATTCTTTTGAACACTGTAAAGTCTAGTTTAATTTTGCTACTTTCCGCTGCGCTATAATAGTTAAATTACTGGGATGTAAATGCCATTGTTGGACATATTCTTTTGGATGTTATTGTATGTGCTTAAATGATGAAGTAAATTCTTTTGGATATTAGGTTGTGTAGTTGCTCTCATGATTGTAAATGGTTTTAGTATGTAATGCCGTCCAGGGTGTGTTTTGGGGCGTTACAAAGTTGGTATCAGAGCCTAGGCTTTAGGTCTTACATGGGAGCTGTAGGTTATGGATTTCTACTAAAGCCTTAGGACTAAGTTGAATAAAAGGGTTTGAGTTAGATTTCACACCCTTATTGTGTTATAGACTAAAGTGATACCTAGGATGTCTTGCACATCGAGGAACTAAATTGTGAATTGATGTGCAGGATGGAGGGTGGACGTGGACGTGGACGAGGACATGGTGGCCAAGCAAATCCACCGCCACCATCACCTCCCGATACCATGGATGTCATTTATCCATGCATAAGGGAGTTAACTACTCTGGTACAACACCAGAATAAAATCAACAACCAACAACAACAGGACTTAGCAAGGGGAGGCCCGATCCGGACTGGTGCTAGCAGCAGTGGAGTGGCACAAAGGGCAGCTCCGTACTGCCAACCTGACCAAGCTTCAGGGCCACGAAATCCAGTGGTTCAAGGAGCTAGGGCTACTCGAAATCGAACAGCCACTGACCCACGTCGCTGTTTCGCATGTGGCGGTTTCGGGCACTTCAAAAATAGATGCCCATCATTTCCTAAAAAGACCAAACAAGTCGTAGGACAAGTAAATGCAAACACGCCACCACCACAGAAGCCACCACCGCAGAACCCGTTAGAAGATATAGCCCCCGACAACATTGATCAAGAGGGAATTCCTACTCTGACCCAACCGGGGGAAGATGTTTCCCATACAATTACGGAAGGTATCGTTTTTCTCTAAAAGTCTTGGGCATGTATTTTCTTTGAAGTTTAATGTTACTCATTCCTTCCCACACCCCACCTATACAAATAACTTGGGATTAGACTTTGGGAATTTAGAACATGTCTGGAGAATAGACATGCCTTGGGAGAACGGTTGGAATACTAAGAGGATGTGTATAGGTGGTGTGCTTCAAATTGGGGAGCGAGAATTGATGGTAGACATGGTTGTATTAGACATGAATGGGTACGCTAGTTTGTATCATGTGGCTTAGACTAGCCTAGGAAACGGACGATGATTTGGCTTTTGGTTTGTAAATGATATTAGGCATGGATCTCGATTGCGAGTCATATTATTTATATTGGAGATGGGTATGAAATAGGATGTGTGACAAAGACACCCAAACTTGAGTTAGACAAGTATAAAGGAACCAAACAGTCCGGCAGACTACCTCGCGCCAATTTGTTCATAACTCTTGATTGGAAAGTCCAAATTGTGCACTGTTATTTTTGTTAGAACCCTAACTCGTATATCTTTCCAACCATATAGGTCACGCGTGCTCAAAATATCCGATTCGAATCAGTTTATTCTTCAAAGTTGGTCAAAAATCTGCGCTGTAGTGTTCTTTGGACAATAAAGTGTTGTACTTTCTTCTTAGTTTCTGAAGGACCTATCCTTAAGTGAACTTCCACATTATTTAGGCTTTGATTGAGAGACATCCCCATATTGAGTGAAGTGCTTTTGATGGATAATAGTATAAAAAGGTGACTATGAATTGATGACTTATAGACTCAAGTATTCTATTATATTATTGGTGTTGCATATCTTTTTGGAAGTCAAGGAGGTGTGATAACCCCATTTGAAGGTGGAGATAAGGTTTATTTAGATGTTTTTTTAAGATGGACTAAGTTTGAATAATAAGGTTACGGAAGGTTATGTGTGTTGCTTAAAAGTTATAGAAAATTAAGGAATGAATGTAGTTTTGGTTTAAGATATGAACCATGGGAGTGTTATGTTTTCCTCTAGGGTGATTACGATAATATGAGATAGTATAATTCTCACATACGAGAAATTGAAGGAATATGGTGAAGTAACCTCGAATGGGAGCTTATTTTTGGAATAATGATTGGAATTGTGGTTATAGATCTTAAATCTATTGGAGGTTGTTTCATAACCACTTACTTGAGGTTCCCAATATTAGTTTGAAAATATTACGGAGAGTTGATTAAATTTACTTTGGGAGTATTGACGGTTTAGAAGGGTCAGACATAGGATACTCCTTGAGGACGTTATACTTAGGTAATCCTATTTGGTTGTGGACTTAGTTCCCTATAGTTAGACTCTCTAAAATGTTAACAATCAAGAATCTATGGGGTGAGTATGTAGTTAATAGTTGATTTGTATTTACAAATATGAATTTGAAATTGAGGTCAAGTTATGGAAATGAATTTATAGACATGGAAGAAGGGAAATCTAAGAAGCATGATTAAGTTGTAGTAATTACCTTTGACCATTGATATTGTAGATTAAAGATTATAGATGTAAAAGCTTGATGTTGTATATAGTAGACAATTATGAAAAGAGGATGATATCCCAAATCTGAGGTGAACCTCTATTGTTCTAGGAAACCTTTTAATGTCATTGAATTTGTGTTGGGGGAATAGGACGTTCTTCTTCTTGCCTCTTTTAGTACCTTGTTAAGATCGGAATGATTAGTTATATTTGAGGAATGTTAGTATGAGTATAGAAGATTCGAACTTATGGTTGATGGGGATAATGGTAAAGAAGTAAATTGAAGAATCAATGATGATACCTATGAAGATTGCTTTGACATGGGATGAATCATCGAGACATCTAATTGATCTGAAATTTTGACAGTAGATAGTAGACATCTAGGGCTACAAAAGTGTATCTCTTGGAAATTTTTCAATTCGACCTCTAAATGGGTCAAAACTGCCCTGGAAGTTGCAGCAGACAACGGGTACCGGTACCGGGTACCGGTACCATTCAGTACCGGTACCGAGTACCGGTACTGCGACTCCAGAAGGTTCTGGGTACCGGTACTGGGTACCGGTACCATTCGGTACCGGTACTGGGTACCGGTACCATTCGGTACCGGTACTGGGTACCGGTACCATCCTTCTGACGCCTCTAAACAGTTAAAAGTCGGGATTTTGTGTTATAAGAACCCATCCCACATCCCATTTGCCCCATTTCTTCATCTTCCTCTTACCCTAACCCTCCTAGAAACCCTTAGAGAGAAAGAGAGAAAGATAAAACTCAAGATTAAAAGGAAAGACAAAGGGTTCACAAGGTGATTCAAGATTCAAACCCTAGGTTTCTTCAAGAGCATAAGGTAGGGGTTTTCTTCCATTCTCTTACATTGAGGTTAGGGCTACTATATATATGCATTCTCTTGACTCTCAATCATATATACTTGCTATGAATTCATCATTTCTTGTTATTCTTGCAATTATTACCTTGTATTAAACTATGTGATGGTTGGGTAATCACTAAACCTCTTGTATGCCCTAGTTCTTCAAGGGAAGTGGGTTTTCTCTTGATTTATCCTTGGTTATTGATTTCAATCTTGATATTCGTTGTTGTCGATTTCAATACTTAATTGTTCCTTTATTCTTGATTCCAAGCTTGATATTTGTTGTTATGGATTCAAGACTTGATTTATCCTTTATTCTTGATTCCAAGCTTGATATTTGTTGTTATGGATTCAAGACTTGATTTACCCTTTATTCTTGATTTCAAGCTTGATATTTGTTGTTAGGGATTCAAGAATTGATTTGTCCTTTGTTCTTGAGTTCCAAAACTTGATCTTTCATTTGTTCTTGATTTCAAAACTCTAGCGATTTGTATTGAACAATAAAATGATACTTTTGATGATCTCATGTACTTTTTCTTAAATATGTTTTATGGGAAATATCACTTGCGAAAGTTGTGGATTTGGGGAAATTGTTGGATATGTGTAATACGTGTTGGTATTGAAATTATGGAATGTTGTTTGGATGAACATGGGTGAGAAGTTCCTTGAAAGGATGCTCATACCACAGAAAACTAAATTGTGGAACTTGCTTGTTAATTGAG
This sequence comes from Ilex aquifolium, assembly GCA_951799425.1. Taxonomy (NCBI): domain Eukaryota; kingdom Viridiplantae; phylum Streptophyta; class Magnoliopsida; order Aquifoliales; family Aquifoliaceae; genus Ilex; species Ilex aquifolium. Next base: position 18,416,632 of record OX637406.1, on the reverse strand, counting down.
AAAGTAGTTGGTATCGTATCTCTTGTATGGTTGCTCGATATGAACATGGGTTACTATTGACTAGGTATCATGGAGTGGGTAGACGTCTTCTTTGGTAAGAACTTTTCCTACCACTCATAGTGGGGTTAGTGCTTTGGTAAGACTAAACCACTATTGCTCACGGGGTAGCATTGGTATGTACTTGCGTGGGACATGATATTCTCGATGGTGACCATGCGGAGTCGTGCTTCATACCTGAGATACGAGTACAGTAGTATATTGTTCATTCTACCATAGACAGTTTCTACAAGAGTCCTGGGGTAGTATGGGATGCCACGAGAACTTGTGGAAGCGGTGTATGGTGGAAATGGATTATAAATTATATATGGGTTATTGTGGAAACGGTGAATGGTGGAATGGTGTATTAATTGTATATTGTGTGCATTTATTCATTCAATTACTGTTTTTACTTAAACTTGAGATCCGTTAAATGTCCCGGTGTTATCTCAAAATCTATATATGTTATTTGTGAAAAGAGACCGACCGTTTTCTATGTTTTCTAAACCTTGTTCGGGTTTGGGAGGATGTTCCTACAGAGCTTAGTGCTCACCCCCTACAAACAATCCATTTTTCAGGTGATGCTTCAGAAAGAGATCGTATAGGTGACGGGCATGTGGATCCAGATGGGGATATTTAGACTGTCCATCTTTGTATTAGATGGAAGAGTTATTTTGAGATCATGTAAAAAATTATAATCTTTTGTTAGTCCGCTGCTAGATTAACTTTGAATCTTTTGGGATGAAATCGCCACATTTTGGCTTGATCTTTTGGGATAATGTTGTAATCATTAGATATGGTGAATGAACTTTTATTTATGAATGAATTATATTAGTGCTCTCATGATATGAATGGTTGTAGAATGTAATGCCGTCCAGGGTGGTATTTGGGGCGTTACAAAGTTGGTATCAGAGCTTAGGCTTTAGGTCTTACATGGGAGCTGTAGGTTATGGATTACCACTAGAGCCTTAGGACTAAGTTGAATAAAAGGGTTTGAGTTAGATTTCACACTCTTCTTGTGTTATAGGCTAAAGTGATACCTAGGATGTCTTGCACATCGAGGAACTAAATTGTGAATTGATGTGCAGGATGGAGGGTGGACGTGGACGTGGACGGGGATGTGGTGGCCAAGCAAATCCACCACCACCATCACCTCCCGGTACCTTGGATGTCATTTATCAATGTATAAGGGAGCTAACCACTCTAGTACAACACCAGAATAGAATCAACCACCAGCGACTACAACACTTAGCAAGGGGAGGTCCGATAAGGACTGGGGCTAGCAGCAGTGGGGTTGCACAAAGGGCAGCTCCATATCCCCAACTTGCCCAAACTATTGAGCCAAGGAATCAAGTCGTTCGAGGAGCTAGGGCTACTCGGAATCGGACAGCCACTGACCCACGACAATGCTTTTCATGTGGAGATGTGGGACATATTCGGATTCATTGTCCGACTTTTCCACCTCAGAGGACTACCCGGATAGCAGGAGGTGTACCGGGGAGGACAGATCTAGACCCCGTCAATGCTTCGCATGTGGAGGGGTAGGGCACTTCAGACACAATTGCCCATCGCTTCCATCGAGGGCCAACCAAGCGACAGGACAAGTGACTACAAACAAGCCACCAGAACCACCGAGACTGTTAGGAGCCATAGTCCCCGACAATACTGATCATGGAGGAATTTCTGCCCAAACCCAACCAGGGGAAGACGTTTCCAATATCATGGTGGAAGGTATTGTCCTTCCCTATAATTCTTGGGCACGTCTTTTATTTGATTATGTTGCGACAAATTCCTCCCTACACACCACATACGCAAATAACTTGGGATTAGACCTTGGGAATCTCAAACCTGTCTTGAGTATAGACATGCCCATGGGAGAATGGTGGGATACTAAGAGGATGTGTAGAGGTTGTGTACTTCGAATTGGGGAACAAGAATTGATTGTGGACATGGTGGCACTAGACATGAATGGGTATCCTAGTTGTATTCCGTTGTTGGACTATTCTAGGAGACGAATGGTAATATGGCTTCTGGTTTGTAAACGATACTAGGCATGAATCTTAATGCAAGTCATATTATCTATATTGGAGTTGGGTATGCGATGGGATTTGTGACAAAAGACACCCCAAACTCGAGTTAGATGAGTATAGAAGAACCAAACAGTCCGGCAGACTACCTTTCACCAATTTGATCATAACTCCTTGTTGGAAAGTCCAAATTGTGCACCGTTATTTTTGTTAGAACCCTAACTCGTATATCTTTCCCACCATATAGGTCACGCATTCTCAAAATAGCCGAGTCAAATCAGTTTATTCTTCACAGTTGGTCAAAAATCTGCACTCTGGTGTTCTTTGGACAGTAAAGTATTTTACTTTCTTCTTAGATTCCGAAGGACCTATCCTTAAGTGAACTTCCCCATGATTTAGGCTTTGACTGGGAGACACCCCCACCTTGATTGAAGTGATTTTGATGGATAACAATATAAAAGGCAACTATGATTTGGTGGTGTATAGACTTAATTGATCTATTATACTATTGGTGTTGCTTATATTTTTGGAAGTCGAGGGGATATGATAACCCAATTGGGATGTGTGGAGATAAGGTTTATTTAGATGTTTTTTAAGATGGACTGAGTGTGAATAATAAGGTTACGGAAGGTTATGTGTGTTGTCTAAAAGTCATCGATATTGGAAAAGAAATGTGGATCGGATTTGTTTTCATAACCACAAACTTGAGGTTACCAATATGGGTTTGAAAGTATTGTGGAGGGTTGATTAAATTTACTTTGGAAGTATTGATGGTTTAGGAGGGTCATACATAGGATACTCATTGAGGATGTTGTACTTAGGTACTCTTACTTCGTTGTGGACCTAGTTGACTACACATGGACTCTAAAGCATTAACAATCAGGAATCTCCTGTTTGAGTATGAGGTTAATAGTTGACTTGTATTGCAAATCCTTATGGAGAATTGAGGTCAATTTAGGAAAGCGAATTTATAGATATAAAAGAGGATGATATCCCAAATTTGAGGTGAACTTCTATTGTTCTAGGAAATCTTTTAATGTCATTGAATTTGTGTTGGGGAATAGGACATTCTTCTTCTTTCCTCTTTTAGTACCTAGTTAAGATCGGAATGATTAGTTATGTTTGAGGAACGTTAGTATGAGTATAGAAGATTCGAACTTATGGTTGATGGTGATAATGGTAAAGAAGTAAATTGAAGAATCAAGGATGATACCTATGAAGATTGCTTTGACATGGGATGAATCATCGAGAGTCTTATGTCAGTTTATATTATTTTAGTTTTTGGATCCTTGACAATCTATCCTCCCATTTTGATATGTTGCAAGAGGTATATTATAATGAATCGTATCAGAAGGATTAGAAGGTATAGATATCATTAAAAGAGTTGTGATGTGACTGAAAGCCACTAAGAATTGATTAGATGGGTATTAGTTCTAGCTCAAGATTTTAGATCGAGAGCAAATATCTTGGAGATATACTTTGATCCTTAGTTTAAGTATTATAGCTAGTTAATTACCCAAAATTCCCTTTGAAGAGATTTGATGGATCGTTAGTGTACACATCTTGGAAGCTATAATTGGAAAACAAGTGCGGTTAGGTTTCACTTGAACACTTTGGTGGAATCTAAGATACTCTCTCAGAACTTTCAAATCTGTGCGAAGTTCTTATCTTGTAGCATATTTTGACTTGTGAATCGGTGGATTATAAATTATATCAGAGTGCGCAGCGAGCCATTGGATTAATGACTATAATGGTGACAATAAGGAGTATTATGAGAAGGTACAAATTGAGGTGAAATCTAAGAGTTGATCTTAGAACCTTGACTGGTGTGGAGTGTGTAGTTATGAATTGAAATTATGGTAGATTTCAAGATTGGGAATTCCTCTTGGGTTGTGAGATACGAAATCTTGAAGAACGTTGTATCTATTTTCAGGAATTGAGATAAATCTTACCGTGATGCCAGTAACAAAATTTTGTGTTACACCAGGATGTTAGTATAGGAAGGATGACTAACCCTAATGGTGGAATTGCATTTGAGTTATTTGATATGCTTATGAAGAAGATACATGTAAGAAGCAAATATGAGTTTGATTGAATTGATTGGTGAAATTTAAAAGAGAAGTGATATCCGAGGAATAGGAAATAAGTTGAAGGGAGGAATGTAAACCTTAGGATATGAAGTTTTATGTTAATCTTGACTTTGATATTTAAGGATGGATAGAAGTGGAGACATCATGGCCAAATGAGAATTAGATAGACCAACTCTACAACTAAGTTTCGAGGACGAAACTTTCTTTAAGGGGGGTGGATTGTAACACCCCACATGTTCTCTTATATATGTATATAGATATATATAGTAAATAATTAATGTAAAAATGTGAACATGTGTAATGATGTAAGAATGAGCTATATGGGTTGTAATAATAGGAGAAATGCTAGAGATGCATATGGATTGGGAGGTTTGAGTTTCAAAGATGTTTAAACTTGGAAAGGGTGAATAGACAAGTTTCTAAAGGTTTTTAGGTCAAAATAATGCTTCCATTGAATCCGGAAGGTCGAACAACCTTGGGAGAGGTAATATGAGGTGTATTGGAAGTTAGGAAGTATTTTGGAGTTAAAACCCACTTTAGAGTGAAATTGGGTAAAAAGTATCTTGCACACCTTCTAGTATTTTAGCCATAAATTTTTATCCTTACATCCAATTGATCTGAAATTTTGACAGTAGATAGTAGACATCTAGGGCTACAAAAGTGTATCTCTTATAAATTTTCCAATTCGACCTCTAAATGGGTCAAAACTGCCCTGGAAGTTGCAGCAGACAACGGGTACCGGTACCATTCAGTACCGGTACCGAGTACCGGTACTGCGACTCCAGAAGGTTCTGGGTACCGGTACTGGGTACCGGTACCATTCGGTACCGGTACTGGGTACCGGTACCATCCTTCTGACGCCTCTAAACAGTTAAAAGTCGGGATTTTGTGTTATAAGAACCCATCCCACATCCCATTTGCCCCATTTCTTCATCTTCCTCTTACCCTAACCCTCCTAGAAACCCTTAGAGAGAAAGAGAGAAAGATAAAACTCAAGATTAAAAGGAAAGACAAAGGGTTCACAAGGTGATTCAAGATTCAAACCCTAGGTTTCTTCAAGAGCATAAGGTAGGGGTTTTCTTCCATTCTCTTACATTGAGGTTAGGGCTACTATATATATGCATTCTCTTGACTCTCAATCATATATACTTGCTATGAATTCATCATTTCTTGTTATTCTTGCAATTATTACCTTGTATTAAACTATGTGATGGTTGGGTAATCACTAAACCTCTTGTATGCCCTAGTTCTTCAAGGGAAGTGGGTTTTCTCTTGATTTATCCTTGGTTATTGATTTCAATCTTGATATTCGTTGTTGTCGATTTCAATACTTAATTGTTCCTTTATTCTTGATTCCAAGCTTGATATTTGTTGTTATGGATTCAAGACTTGATTTATCCTTTATTCTTGATTCCAAGCTTGATATTTATTGTTATGGATTCAAGACTTGATTTACCCTTTATTCTTGATTTCAAGCTTGATATTTGTTGTTAGGGATTCAAGAATTGATTTGTCCTTTGTTCTTGAGTTCCAAAGCTTGATCTTTCATTTGTTCTTGATTTCAAAACTCTAGCGATTTGTATTGAACAATAAAATGATACTTTTGATGATCTCATGTACTTTTTCTTAAATATGTTTTATGGGAAATATCACTTGCGAAAGTTGTGGATTTGGGGAAATTGTTGGATATGTGTAATACGTGTTGGTATTGAAATTATGGAATGTTGTTTGGATGAACATGGGTGAGAAGTTCCTTGAAAGGATGCTCATACCACAGAAAACTAAATTGTGGAACTTGCTTGTTAATTGAGAAAGTAGTTGGTATCGTATCTCTTGTATGGTTGCTCGATATGAACATGGGTTACTATTGACTAGGTATCATGGAGTGGGTAGACGTCTTCTTTGGTAAGAACTTTTCCTACCACTCATAGTGGGGTTAGTGCTTTGGTAAGACTAAACCACTATTGCTCACGGGGTAGCATTGGTATGTACTTGCGTGGGACATGATATTCTCGATGGTGACCATGCGGAGTCGTGCTTCATACCTGAGATACGAGTACAGTAGTATATTGTTCATTCTACCATAGACAGTTTCTACAAGAGTCCTGGGGTAGTATGGGATGCCACGAGAACTTGTGGAAGCGGTGTATGGTGGAAATGGATTATAAATTATATATGGGTTATTGTGGAAACGGTGAATGGTGGAATGGTGTATTAATTGTATATTGTGTGCATTTATTCATTCAATTACTGTTTTTACTTAAACTTGAGATCCGTTAAATGTCCCGGTGTTATCTCAAAATCTATATATGTTATTTGTGAAAAGAGACCGACCGTTTTCTATGTTTTCTAAACCTTGTTCGGGTTTGGGAGGATGTTCCTACAGAGCTTAGTGCTCACCCCCTACAAACAATCCATTTTTCAGGTGATGCTTCAGAAAGAGATCGTATAGGTGACGGGCATGTGGATCCAGATGGGGATATTTAGACTGTCCATCTTTGTATTAGATGGAAGAGTTATTTTGAGATCATGTAAAAAATTATAATCTTTTGTTAGTCCGCTGCTAGATTAACTTTGAATCTTTTGGGATGAAATCGCCACATTTTGGCTTGATCTTTTGGGATAATGTTGTAATCATTAGATATGGTGAATGAACTTTTATTTATGAATGAATTATATTAGTGCTCTCATGATATGAATGGTTGTAGAATGTAATGCCGTCCAGGGTGGTATTTGGGGCGTTACATTTTCCAAATGCAGCTTGGGGGTACCTGGGGGAGGGTGCGACAGCCGAGGGGAAAGGGGGCTCCCAAGGATAATGGTCATAATTGGTCACCGCAGGACCATGATCTTGAGAGGGCCATGTACGCAATGTCCCCAGTGTGCTCCTACTGGGGGTCCTCCCTTCTTTCTCTGAGCCCTTCCTTGAGACCTTTGCCAAGGTGCTCGATAGAGGAAACCCACATCGTTTTGATCATTCAGCCACCAATCGAAATCCACATGTCTCATTATTCCATATGTTGATCCGAATCAATAATCGTAGTTACCTTAGGAGTCTCTCCAGATCCCAATGTGAAGCACATCCCAAAATGAGAAGTGGGCCATATACTGAGATGTCTGCTCGAGCAGACTAAACCTTCGAGACCCTGTCCCGTGTCGAGATTGTCAATCATGCTCATCTACTCCCCTTACTCAATTCTCCCTTAAAGAGCGTCATACTACCATGTCCCTAGGTGGTGCCCCTTCTCTTAATCTATTGGGCCGGTCGAGCAACGGTGTCCAGTAAGTTGAGGATATCAATTCCATTAGATGTGCAATCCGAGCCTTGTGTCTTGTTTTAGCAGTGGGGGAGGAGAGTCACGCCAAGGTTGTCCTCAAACTCTTGTTGTGTCGTTTTGTCACTTCCAATGTGATGAGAATGTGTTCTGCTCTTCGTAGTGCTAGTGCCTGCTACGCCACTGGAGTGCCTGTCGCAACCCTAGGCGTATGCCGCGGCACTAGAGTGTTGTTGCGGTGTTGGGTGCCTGCTACGACGATGAAATTCTACCATGGCATAGTTGTCCGTACCAATCCTACTGGACCTGTGTAGGCCCCACTGTCATGTAAGCTATCAATTCTTGTCATTTATCCCTTCTTGGTATGAACATGTGTCATGAATTTATGAGATACTTCATTGGGGTGTTTAAATTACTTCTTCATTGTAAAGAAAAGAAACAAAGAAATAAAGAGAAAAATTAATCTCACCCACTTCCTCTTGATTACTAAACAACTGAATTCGATACATATTAAAGATCATGCATATAGCACCAAAGATAAAATATAGAATTTAGGGACTAACTTGAGTTTAATTTAAGACAGTAATTTCTGTAATTTTGGGAAGTAGGAGAGAACATAGAAGGAATAAAGTATAATTTTCGATAAATAGAAAGTCATCGTTCTCTAGTGTGAATGTAACTTGGTCCTTTCCATAACAATTATGATTGTCAAAATGGCATGTCATATTTAGGGATGTTTATCAAACTGAACCTTCTGAGATTCACTATGCTTTGACTATCATCTAGGCTCGAGCTCGATGTTCAAATTCACCTTGACTTCTAAATGTATGCTCAGACTTGAGCAAAAAGTTTGCTTTCTCATTTTGGTACTGCGAGCTCGAATCCACACTCTTGGTTAAAACCCAAATACTTCATTAATTATGCTAATGCTCCGTTTGGTACGATAGAAAAAATGAAAGGATGAAAAGTTGGAGGGTTAGATAAAACATCATGTTTGGTACGGAAGGAAAATAGGAATGATGGAAAAGATGATGGATGAATTTTCCTTTCAACTCATCAAAATCAATCCCTCCAAAATTTGAAGGAAAGTGGATGGAAAGTTAATTATGTGTTGAAATGTATCTTATTTGTCTATATATCATTTGATATATACATATATTATATTTATCAATTATATATTATGTATACATTAATTTGATATATATATACAATGGTAAAATATTATTTATACTTTTTAAAAAAAATTAAAAAAATAAAATTAAAAAATAAAAAATAAAAATATATTTTTTTCCATCTTACCAACCACCAAAAAAAATATTAATCATTTTTATTTTCTATCCACCCTACCAAACACAAATGAAGGAAAATGTATTATTCTTACTTTCCTTCCTTAGAGGATAAAAAGTGTATTCCTGCTACTTTCCATCATTCCTACCAAACGGAGCATAAGGGTGTTGCATTGCTGTATTTTCAACATGAAATATATTTATTTTAAATCAGTAAAAATTTGAATCCGAATCTACCAAGTTGAGCAGCGCATTGCTCGAGCTTGACCTGACAGTAAAATGAATTTTTTTTTTTATATTTGATTAATTTTTATTACAAACGAATTTGAACAAGTTAAAACTGAGTTGCACTAACCATAGTAAATGGTAGACCAGTTGGTTGATGCCTAGTTACTTAAATGGTACTCAAATTGCTCAAGTCTTTGACGGAGACCTTTTTAATGCATCCAAAAACGAACCCCCATCCTTGTGAACTTAATTATTTTTTCTGCCCAACTTGAATGTTGGTTCTTTCTTTTTTATTTTTATTTTTATTTTTTTATTGTGAAGTGGGACTTGAATGTTGTTGTAGGCATAAAATTTGACGCCCCAAAAGTTGGAAGATGCATGGAATATTTGTGTGCAAAAGTTGAGGAGTAGAAATTTCTATTGCAAGAACAATGCCTTCCCACTAACCTGATTTTTCGGATGTAGAGAGATGGGTCAGGAATGTATCTCTTTACGTTTGAAAAAAGAATAAAGTTATATTTGCTAAAACTTTCATCAATTCTTTTTTCACAAAATAATTTGACGTATTTATAAACTTATGATTTTTGTAAGTTAACGAGACTCAGTAGTTCCACAATTCACTCATATTTGGTGTAAAAAAATTCGCAAAAATTTTGGCAAACACAACATTGTTGTTTCAAAAATCTGCCACATAGAAATATCGTAAGGTGGATTTTCTAAACCAAAACCTATGCTTACTTCCGCTACACTTTTTTATAATGTAGAATGTCCTGCCCATTATATACTTTGTTACCCCTAGACTAAATTCGTGGATTCGTTTTCTTTTTCTATATTGGTTGCATTTATTTTCATATGTCCTCACGGATTTCATTTTTTGTTTGTCTGAAACTCCATATTATTGTAGCAATTTGTCACAAATCGCAGCATGAAATAGATAGGAATCTGTAGAGACAATACGGTGCTCTATGTTCTTGATGCTATTCCGACAAATTATTTGACAAGATACCCTCTAATGAGCGGACAATTGGATGGATTGGGCTAATTATGGACAGTTTCAAAATGGATTAGGTGCAAAATAAGTTCAATTCATTTTTAACCGGTTAGTTTAAAGGGAAATTTAGAAGTTGGTACAAAATTTAGACTTAACTGAGCTAAACTATATTAAGAAAACTTATTTGGCCCTAAGTGCATTTTTTTTGGAAAAAAACTAAAAGGTCATTTATTATTACTCTCTCTCTCAATTACTCTCTCTTCCCTATTTTCTCTCTATCTCTCCCCCTCTCTCTCTATCCCCCGTTGATAATTTATTTTCTTTTTAAATATGTAAATGTTTGATTTGATTTTTTCATCTCTCTCCCCTATTTTCTCTCTCTCTCTCTCTCTCTCTCTCTCTCTCTCTCTCTCTCTCTCTCTCTCTCTCTCTCTCTGTATATCATTGCTCTGAGCCATGAGAAGACGCTTCCGTATCAAGTCCACCTTCTCCGAGGTGTCTCTAACCAAATCTGGACCCGTAGAGGGTCTCCCTCCAACGTCCGTCCAACAAACCGGAGAACGGCATAGCCTCTCATAAAGTGTCTCATAGGGTGCCATCTATATGCTCGCCATACAAATAGTGGCGTCAAGTCTTCAATGCAAAGACAATGGCCGCCAACTCCATGTCGTGAGTGGGGTAGTTCTGCTCATGGCTCTTTAACTGCTGAGAACCATAAGCCACCACCCTCCTGGACTGCATCAAAACACACCCAAGTTCGTCCTTGGAAGCATCACAATACACTGCATACCTCTGTCCCCTCTCCGAAAATGTCAAAATTGGAGTTGAAGTAAGCCTCTTCTTCAACTCTTGGAATGCCCCCTTGCATGAGTCATCCCACTGAAATTTGACCTCCTTCCGAGTCAGTCTAGTCATAGGTGTAGCTAGTTGGGAGAAGTCCTCAATGAACCTCCTATAATACCCCGCCAATCCCAAGAAACTACGTATGTCAAAGACTGACTTTGGTCTCTCCTAACTCATGACCGCCTCAACCTTCTTCAGGTCCACAGAAACACCCAAAACCGACACCACGTGTCCCAAAACTTTCACCTCCATGAGCGAAAATTCACACTTGCTGAACTTGGCGTACAACTTATGGTCTTTCAAGGTCTGGAGAACAACCCTAGAGTGACCCTCATGCTCATCTTCAGACTTGGAGTAGATCAAAATGTCGTCAACAAAGACCACAATAAGTTGATCTAGATAGGGTTGTAACACCCTATGCATGAGGTCCATGAATGCTGTCGGGGCATTCGTCAATCCAAAAGACATAACTGTAAACTCGAAATGCGCATACCGCGTCCTAAACGTCGTCTTAGGGATATCCGTCTCCGTAATCCTCAACTGATGGTAACCTGTGTGTAGATCTATCTTGGAGTAGACCCGCGCCCCTCTCAGCTGATCAAACAAGTTATCAATCAGCGAAAAATTGTATATATTCTTGATAGTAACCCGATTTAACTGCCGGTAGTCTATACGTAGCCAAAAAGTCTTATCCTTCTTCTTGGCAAACAATATCGGAGCGCCCCAAGGTGAGGTACTCGGTCTAATAAAGCCCTTGTCCATAAATTCTTGCAATTAGACCTTGAGTTCTTGCAACTCTGCCGATTCCATTCTATGCGGAGTCACAGAAATAGACGATGTACCGGGGTGCTACTCAATAGTGAAGTCTACATCCCTATGTGGAGGTAATCCCGGTAGTTCGTCCAGAAAAACATCCTCATACTCACAAACCACCCGAGGTAAACCCAACTTCTTTCTCGTCTCGTCCTCCAGGGTACAGCTTGCCATCCAACCCATCAACTACCCGTGCCAATGGGAATCATACACTACTTGGGGTAAAACATCATGTTTCTTCCCCTGAAACTTGAAACAAACACCCTCCGGTGTGTAGGTAGTGACTATCTTTCGATCACAATCGATGACAACTCGGTGTGCCGTCAACCAGTCAATCCCAATGATGACATACAAAAAAAACACAAACACATTTAAGAACACAAACACATTTAAAAACAAACCAAAATATATGCATAGACACATACACTAATACACAAAAATAAACACACACATGCATATACTAATATACTAAAACACACATAGTCACACCCACAATTTAATACACCAAAACAAACACCCTCACACTAATACACAAACACAGACACATACATTACCAAAACACAAATACCCCCCAAAACACACAACCCAACCCATTAATTAATATAGACATCAAACCCATTAATTTATGAGCGGAATAGACATGTTAATGGGAACTTTTTTATTAACGGTATTTGACTTTTAAATTCTTTATTACTTTCATCTAATTTCTATTTTTTATACTTATTTGACTTCTAGGTTCTTTTGAACTCTTTTATTGATATTATTTGACTACTAAGTTTTTTTGGACTCATTTATTATTAGTACACTTGCATACAATTTTTTATATCTATGTCTATAGTTATATCAAGAAAAAAAATCCAATTTATAGTCTACTGTTGTATATATGTAGTTGTTAAATTGAATTCTATAATCAAATATATATCATATCTAATTTTTTTAGTATGTAAAAATATCATATTATTATAACACAAACAATAGTATTACAATTTAATCAATTTCTTTGACAAAAAAATGTATAATATAATTAAATACAAAAATACTCAATAATAATAATCTTACAATGAAACTTCATTCTAAACAAAAAACGAAATGTTTAACGGGCCAGAGAAATACCTAAACAAATATATTAAATACTCAAATCGGTGTAAAATAGATCAATAATTAGGGCTTTTCACACTTTGTATCCTAAAACATGTCTCGATTCTCATTTTATACTCTAAAAGATTGTTTTTTCCACATTACACCCTGAATGTCATAAATTAGTTCCAATGTGGCCCTCGAACTAATATCCGTTTCAAATTCCGTTAACAATTGATGCATTTGTCACTCACGTGTGTTGCTTTTGAGTAAAAATGTAAACTCACAATTCATATTCTTAGATGAAATATGCATCAATTTTTAACAGAATCTAAAACGAATAATAGTCTGAGGGCCACATTGGAACCAATTTATGGCATTTAGGTTGCAATGTGGGAAAAATAATCTTTCGAGGTGCAAAGTGGGAATAGAGATTTTTTTGGGTGCAAAGTGCAAAGAAACTCAATAATTAATTATTCTACACATAATTTATTATTCAATTTAATTACATATCTATTTTATTTTTTTATAAAAAATATTATTTAAATATAATTATATACAACGCACGTTTTACATTGTTAGTCTAATAAAAAAAATACTATTATTCAAAACAATGAGGGTTCTGAATCTTACAAGGAGAGCCCAATCATGAGATGCTTTCCGAGTTTTGGTGCATTATTTTTTATGCATCTACCTTAGTTTTTTTATGTGCATCTATCACTCACATCTTCGCGTAAAAGTCGCCTCCAAAAGTGAAACTTTTAGACATTTTGCCACTAAATGTGTTTTAAGCAGGAACAAGAAGTAACAACCAAAAGTGCTTTATTCATTTCATCATTTTTGTACACTCAGGGATTAAAGAAAATAGTGTACATAAAAGTTGCGTTGGGGCATGCGTCCATGAGTGCGAAACATCTCCATGATCAGTGGACCAAGCACTTAAGCTTGTACAGAATTATCAGCTAACTAGCTAAGATACTCTTCAGAAGGTAATGTATCCACGTCAGACAAGTGTCAAACACAAATACTTCTTGGACATGTGCCTGATATTTTTTTTTTTAACCACGTCTATACTTAAATGATAAAATCTTAATTTTGAACATGATTCCAACACTTCATTGGTGATGTGTCGAACACTTTTCTAAGTTGTATCTACAACAAAAAATCAAGCATATGTCTACAGGTAACTAACAAAGTTTAAAACAAGATAGTTAACAATATGGAAGAATCTGTAATAGCCAAGGCTAGTCGTATTAAAGTTTTCTTAAAATTTCTAATAAAAATGAAAGATGCGTAAAAGTTTTGCTAAAAAAGAATGAAAAGGTGAGAGTGATCAGAATCTCTACGCATAATCAAAAGCTGAATAAATAGATGATATTGACTATTATGTTTGTTAGTCTAAAAATTAAGATTTACTTAACACAAGGATTGATTCACTCATCTATACTATATCATAATAGAAATCTGACTTCTCTTGAAAGAGGTTGGGATTCCTTCCCTCAATTTATAAATTTTCTATTTATTTAAATTGTAAAAACATGTGTTTGCTCAAATCATGACTCACACCAGTAAACATCAAAACTACTGTCACTATTTCATGTTCTCACGTAACTTCATCTAAAACCACTATTCGTCTCCTGGCAATTATTTATATGCATACAACTTCTCACATTATCAATCTTCCCACCCTATCTATAACTTCCCATCATCTATATTTTCAATTATGTCCATTGCACCGCCCCCGGGGAAGGGGGGGGGGAGCAGCTAGTATAGTATTACACTATTATTATATCCCTTAAGAGTGACAGATTACATAATTCTATATAAAACACAAGTATTTGTAATGTGTCTCCTACGTGTGCATGCCCTACTTTTTTAAGAGATGTCTTGTTCATGTTGATGATGCACAAATTGGTCTCGTGCAATATCAACAATCGAGTATGTGAAGGGGTGTAATTAATGGACAATAAGTAAAGCAATCAATGACAAAACAGTAAATATAGAGTCAACACGCAGATATATAGTAGTTCGGTCCAGGTGACCTACTCCACTCTCAGAAAACGGTAGCGGTCGCCGGAGGTCTTTATTGATGAATAAAGTAACTGGGAGAGAGCTCCGGGAAAGTTACACTAGTTAGGAGAGAGAAACTATGTGTGTGGGGAGGTGCAGAGAGATGTGTTGAGAGATCTCAAGATGTGACAAGATGTCTCCTCTTATGTGGAGAGGGCTTACAATATATAGGTTTGGTGAGGCGGTGACGTGAGTGAGAGGGGCACTACTTCTTTGGTAAGTACAATTAAGGTAGGATTTGATCTTCCTGAGTGCATATTCCGACAATCTCTCTCCTACATGCTCCTATCTTCCCGGGCTCCTTGGATCTTGGACTGGGTCGGATTGACAAAGTGGGTCTGGGCTGTCTTTTAGCTGACTTGGGCTTAGTTGATTTATTGGGCCTGACCCAGTTGGTTTTGGGCTCATTATTTGCCCCCCATGCCCCAAGCCTTCGAATTTTTGCAAGAGGAGGGGATTGAGGGCATGAGCTTCTTCTTCACTTAGTCGAACAGAGGTTTTCTTGTTCTCCACGACATCTTCTTCCTCTTCAGGGACTCTGTTGAATCTACTGTCATTGGGTGTTTTTTGCATTTTTTGGCATTCCTTTTGCTGGGTCTTGAAAAATCGTGCCTATATATAGAGGCCTTTTGTCTTCCCCACCTCATTTTCCCCTCCATTTCTTTTGAGGCTTCTCTTAGAAGCTACCCTTGAAAGCTTCTCTTAGAAGCTACTCTTGAAGGCTTCTCTTGGAAGCCACTCTTTAACGCTTCTTTTGGAAGTCATTCTTTAAGGCTTCTCTTAGAAGCTACTTTCCCTTGAAGGCTTCCATTTTTCATCCATTCCATTTCTCCAAATGAAACCAAGTTCATGAGAGCTATGAACTCGAAGGAGGCTAGGAGCTCGAGGGAGACAGTAGTGGGAGAGACCAAGGGAGGCGGCGCCCATGGGGCAAGTCTTGAAGGCACCATGGCGTCGGGTCCTTGATTGGAGGTGGCAGAGCCTTGGTGGAGAGAGAAAAGAATAGCATCCCCGTGAATAAGGCCCCAGCAGGCGGCGCCTTCATCACGCAGGGTGAGAGGAGGAAGAGCGAGGCCTTCGGCTGCACGAGCGACTCCAAGGACAGCCTGGGCGACGCCTAAGGCTATGTGGGCGACGCCCTGTTCCGCGTGGGAAGCACCTAAGCCTCCACTTTTGGCGATGCTGAAAGTTCCTATGAAGCCTTTAGCGTGACATCAAGAATAGGGAGGGTGACTTTAGGAGACTCACGTAGTGGAGTGGGTGGCGCCATGGCAGGAGGACTGGTGGGCGGTGCCCATGGCGTAGGAGGCGGTGCCCAAAGCATTGGAAAGCTGGTGGGCGCCGCCCATGGCGTAGGAGGCGACGCCCAAGGCGCAGAAGAGCAGGTGGCCGGCGCCCAAGGCGCTAGAGAGCTAGTGGGTGGTGCCCTTGGTGTCGAGGCAGGTGCCCTATGCGACAGCGATGACTTGAGCGCGATGGGGAACTCCAGGAAGCACGCGGGCAAGTCCAGTGGCACCTTAGCGCACTTAGGTAGTGCGACGAAGTTGTCAGGCAGTGACCTGAATAAGACGAGCTCTCGAGGTATGTTATCTGGTGCTCATATTTACTCATTTGTTGGTATGAGTATCCTCTTAGTACTGACTTGATTTTTTTTTGGCAGGTGCCCATTCTGACGAGCTAATCATAGAGGAGAACACTCAAAAGGTTGAGAGAGACATGGGGACTGCTGGAGATAAGGGCTCAAAGGTAGCCTCTATATTCAGCTCCTTTGATTCTGACGAGGATTTGCAGGTATAGTATCCTCGTATCGCGTTCCTCCTTCTGTGATGTGCTATCGTGCTGAGGGGGACAAGTCAGCCTGTTGTGACTCCTCTGATGAGATAGTCCTTTATGTGGACATCTTGGAGGCGGGCTTGAGGTTTCCGATACCTGGACCCATATGTCGGGTTCTGGGGCACTTGTCGCTGACTCCCGGGAGATTGACTCCAAACGGGTGGAGGGTGTTGCTGGGATTCTTTGCATTATGGCGATTGATTCACAGTGCTGATGTCCCTCCCCCATTCGAGGAATTCTTGGCCACATACGTGCTCCTGGAGAACCCCATCCCTAATCAGGGGTGGTATCGTTTTGCCCCGAGGGCGAGTAAATTCATCACTGGGCTTCTTTCGAATCTTCATAGTTAGAAGACTAAGTTCTTCTTCGTTGGAGGTGAGTGGGCCACCGAGAGTGATCGTGACCTGGTGCCTTCGAGGTGGGAAATGTCCCCAAGACCAAGCTAGGTAAGGGCTCCACTTTCGATTTTACTTCTAGTTGTCATGTATTTGCTCTTACTGTTTGACTGGTTTCTTTGTAGCCCCACCAACATTGTCCGCGGAACAAGAGGGTAGACTCCAGATGGTACGCAATCATCCGTACAAGGAGTTTTCAGGGATTATGTCGGCCTCTGGTCACCCCAAGGCTTCTCCCATGCCGAAGAGGAAAGGTATTTGATATTTCCAATAGACTCTTTATAGGCACAATGTTGTGGGCTTTTACCTACACTGATTCTTCAGGTACCTCCATTGACAGATCGGTGGTGGAAGAAGTCTATGCTTCCAGGGCGGCGCCTTCCCCTCCTTCTTAGCCGAGGTCCACTGGTCAAGCTAGTCTCCGAGAGGCGAAACTTAGTGATTCCCCCTATTCTCCTCCGATTGATGTTCCTTCATCCCCTAGGGATAGTACCAATGTTGTTGTGGGGGCTAAGGCCCCGGTGCGGACGTGAAGATGGCTAAGGAGCAACTTTGGGGGTTCGTAACCCGTGCGGAGGTCCAAGAGGTTGCCTCTCGAGGTCCAAAGGGCATTGTTGACACTGCTGTGGAGGGCTTTGCTTTGGTATGTCCTGCACCCTTCTTTGGTTTTGTACCTGGCTTTCTTCCTTTATATTTTACTTTCGAATGCCTGCAGGTGGCTGCTGCTTTGCCCTGCTTGTTTACAAGTACGCTGAAGATCAGGGAAGCGATCGATGGCCAAGCAGCGGAGAGGCAAGCACGTGAGGCTGCTGAAGAGTAGTTGGGGCTCGAGTGGTAGGCACGAGAGGATGTCGCAGAGCAATTGGGGCTCGAACGGCAGGCACGAGAGGATGCCGCAGAGTAGTTGAAGCTAGCACACGAGATAGCTGCCATCTTTGAGACTGAGCTTCAGGCGTCCCACGAGAGGGCCGCCCAACTGGAGGCTGACCTTCGAGCAGCTCTTGAGAGAGCTACTAGGGCATAGACTTACTCCATAGAGATAGATAAGAAGAGTGATGCTGCTGAGAGGGGGCAGACAATTTTATTGATGGCTATGATGAGCTCAGGAGGAAGGTCTCAGTAGCATTCACTGCTTATAACTTTTCTAGCTTTTTACTTTATGAGGCTCCAAGAACTGATGAGGAGGACGCGAGCGATGATGGGAGCGGAGGCAGTGAGTGTCATTAGGAGCATGGTGTTTTTGTATTCACGTTTTTATTGATAGGTGATGTTCTATCTTTTTGTAAAAGCTTCATGAATTTGAATGAAATACAATTTTTTGAAAAAATATTGCGAAATTTTATTCCATAATCAAAAATAAATATTTAAGGGAAATTGACCAAAACAAAAATGAATAATATAAATGGTGACTACTTGACTCATACACTCACTGCCTTGTCACTAACTACTGGTAGTATTTCTTGAAGTGTTCTGCGTTCCATGGATGGGCCATAACTTTTCCCTCGAAATTCTGGATTCTGTAGGTGTCTGGTCTTACAACTTCCGTGACCGTGTAGGGTCTTTCCCAATTAGGTCTCAGCTCTCATTCTCGGGAGTCTTTGGTAGACAGGATGACCTTTTTGAGGACTAGGTCCCCGGGCAAGAAGGAGCGAGGCTTCACCCTCGAGTTGTAATACTTGGTCATGCAATACTTGTACTCTGCATTCCTGAGCATGACTATCTCCCTCTCCTCCTCTACCAAGTCGAGGTTGATGCGGAGGCCTTCTTCATTACTGGTAGGTTCATGGTGGTGGACCCTAAGGGAGTGCACCCCCATCTCAACGGGTATGATCGTCTCTGTCCCATTGGCTAGGGAAAAAGGGGTCTCGCCCGTGGGGCTCCTTAGTGTCGTCCGGTAGGCCCACAGTAGTCCTGGGAGTTCGTCTACCCATCGTCCTTTCGCACTGTCTCTATGGATGGTCCTGACGGTGACCTCAGCTTGCCTGTTTGCCTGTGGATGGGCAGGGCTGGAGTGGGGCTGCTTGATCTGTAGGTCGACACAAAAGTTGTTAAGGAGTTTGTTGTCAAACTGCTTGGCGTTGTCACACACAATAGCGTGAGGTATTCTGAAGCGGCAGAATAGACTCCTCCATATGAAGTCTTTTACCTTCTGATCTGTTATTCTGGCTAAGGCTTTGGCTTCTGCCCACTTAGTAAAGTAGTCGATGGCTATCACTACGAACTTGCACTGGCCCCGACTCACAGGGAGGGGACCCAGGATGTCGATCCCCCACATGGAGAAGGGCCATGGGCTCTGAATGGTGGTGAGCTCTTCGGGTGGTTGTCTGGGCACAGTCGCGAAGCGTTGGCACTTGTCGCATCTCCTGAAAAACTCGTGTGTGGCTCTAATCATGGTAGGCCAGTAATAGCCTTGTCTGACTGCTTTGTGAGCCAGAGCACGCCCTCATGAATGATTTCCACATATCCCCTCGTGGATTTCCCTCATCGTGTAATCGGCCTCCTCGGGGGTGAGGCAGTGAAGTAGTGGTAGAGAATAACTTTTCTTGTAGAGAGTGTTTTACAGGATTTCATACCTGGATGCTCTCATTCTTAACTTTCTGGGTTGTCTGGGAAAGTGCCCTCCTCTAGGTAGGCTCGGATGGGGGTCATCCAGTTGACCTCTGAGGATGCACAATTGACGTCGACCTCCTCTGACTTGAAGATGCTTGGTTCGAACTGGTGGTCTGTCAGTGCCGGGCCCATGAGTATGTTAGCAAAGGCAAATTTGGCGAGGGCGTCTGCCATGACGTTCTCCTCTCGGGGCACATGGTGGATTTGGAAATAGGTAAACTTTTCTAACAGTGCTCGGACCACTGAGAGGTATTCTTGCATGCTTTCTTCCTTCGCCTCAAAGTCTCCCTTTACCTGGTTGACTATGAGCTGGGAGTCACTATAGGCTGTCAAGTTAAGGGCCTCCATCTCCAACGCAAGTTTCAAGCCTTATATAAGGGCCTCATATTCAGCTTGCTTGTTTGATGTGGCAAAGTGGAGAGAGATAGCGTACTTCAGTGGAGTGCCATGGGGACTGATCAGCACTAGTCCCGCGTCGCCGCCCTCGGTGGTGGAGGACCCATCCACGTAGTGTCTCCAACCTAGTACAGTAGAGGGTGACGAGGGTGCCAGTTCTTTGGGTGACGCTGTCTATGATGAGGGGAGTTGTGATGGCGTCGAAGAGGTAGGAGGCAGAGAGGGCGATGTCGCAAGTGGAGAGGGCGACGCCCTAGGTATGGTAGGCGGCGTCTTGGACATTGTGGGCAGCGCCCTGGGCATTGTGGGCGGCGCCCTGGGCTGTTCGGGATGTGGAGCCCCCTCCGATTCGCCAGGTCCTCTTGGGGAAGCATCTGTGCTAGTCCCTTGGTAGGTGGAGTATTGAGCAGATGGGCGCTGGGGCGCCTGGTACTTCCTTCTGGGACTTCTGTGGCGGTGTAGACTAGGCCACGAAATCTGCAAGTGCTTGTGCTTTGATGGCTGCCCTTGGCTGATACAGCACATTAAACTCGCTTAACTCGACGGCCCACTTGAGTAGTCGGCCGAATACATTAGGCTTTCCCAAAATTCTTTTGAGTGGTTGATCTGTGACAACCATGATGGTGTGGCTCTGAAAGTAGTGGCGTAAACGCCTAGAAACAGTGACAAGCGCGAGAGCTAACTTTTCAAGCTCCGAGTACCTTACCTCTGTCCCTCGGTATGCCCTGCTTACATAGTATACGGGCTTCTGGATGCCTCTATCCTCTCTAATGAGGATAGAGCTCACGGCAGAGGGTGAAGAGGAGAGGTAGAGGTACAAGGTCTCTCCTGGTATAACATGAGAGAGCAAGGGTGTTGTGGCGAGGTAAGCCTTGAGCTTCTGGAATGCCTCATCTGCATCTGGGCCCCACTGGAAGGACCTGCAGATAATTTTGAAGAATGGTTGGCATTTATCTACTGATTTAGAGACAAACCTGTTGAGGGCTGTTATCCTCCCGTTAAGGTGTTGGACCTCCTTTGTTAAGGCTGGGGACTTCATCTTCAAGATGACTCTGATCTTGTCGGGGTTGGCTTCAATCCCCTTTTTGTTGACTATGAAGCCTAAGAATTTTTCCGAACTGACGTCAAAGGTGCACTTTTTAGGATTCAGCTTCATCTTGTGGCTCTTAGTACATCAAAGGTTTCTTGGAGGTGTGTCACGTGGTCTGTCGTTTCCATGCTCTTTACCAACATGTCGTCTACGTAGACCTCCATGGTCTTCCCTATCTAGGCCTCGAACATCCTGTTCATGAGGCGCGGATACGTGGCCCCGGCGTTCTTGAGTCCGAAAGGCATCACCCTGTAGCAATAGGTGCCTTTCGGGATGATGAACGAAGTTTTCTCCTGGTCTGGAGGGAACATGTTGATCTGATTGTACTTGGAGTAGGCATCTAGAAAACTCAGGAGCTCGTGTCCGGCGGTGGCATCAATGAAGATATCGATGCGTGGGAGTGGGTAGCTGTCTTTGGGACAGGCTTTGTTGAGCTCCGTGAAGTCCACACAGAGGCGTCACTTCTCATTGGCCTTTGTAACCATCACTACATTGGATAGCCAGTCTGGGTGGGCTATCTCCCTTACTTACCCATTAGTCAGCAGCTTATCTATTTCCTTCTCCATGGTTTGCCCCCTCTCAATACTTACACTCCTCAACTTTTGGTGGGCAGGCTTGTACCTGGGATCGACGTTAAGTCGGTGGGAGGCCACCTCGGGGTCGATGCCCTCCAAGTCTTCGTGGGACCAGGCGAAGACATCCATGTTCCGCCTGAGGAAGTCTACCAAGGTGGATGCCTGCTCCTGGGAAAGTGAGGAGCCTATATAGACTCTCCTCTCAGGAAGGTTGTCGTCCACTATTACTGGTCGAAGTTCTTTTGCTGGTTCCCCTCTCTCCAAGGTGTTGTCATCCCTTAGGTTAAGTACTTCGACTTGGAGAGTCTCGTGTGGCCTTCTGGCCCTCATAGAGGCCACATTGCACTCTCAAACGGAGACCTGGTCTCCTCTGATCTCTCCAATCCCACTGATGGTCGGGAAACGGAGGAGAATGTGATAGGTAGACGGCACTGCCCTTAAGGTGTTGAGGGAAGGGTGTCCAAGAATTATATTATAAGCAGAAGGATAGTCAAGTACGATAAAATTTACCATGATAGTGGAGCTCCTCGGTGCTGTTCCTACTGTAACTGACAGTGTAATGGAACCCAAGGGGTAAACCCTTTCTCCCGATAAACCAACAAGGGGAGTCCAGACAGGCTGCAGTCTCTCCCTGCCCAGATGAAGGCTGTCGTAGGTTGTCACAACCAGAATATCGGCTGAGCTGCCGCTGTCAACCAGGATCCTCCTAACCTAGTAGTTGGCCACTATCAGGGTCAGGACCAGATGGTTATAATGAGGGACTTGGATCCTCTCGAGGTCCCTATCTGAGAAGGTGATGACCTCCTACTCCCCATGTCGGGGTGTCTTTTTTGGGCGAGAGTCATGTGACTCTACCTGTCTGGCTTTTCGGGCGTGTGCCTTTCAGGTGGAGTTGGAGTCATCTCCTCATCCTAACCCTTCGGCGATAGTTTGGATCTCTCTGATGGGCTGTTGGCGCTCTTGGTCCTCGTGTGGTGGAGCTGGTCCTCGGCCAGGAACGTACTGCCTCAGCTGGCCACGTTGAATAAGCTCCTCGATCTGCCTTTTTAACTGGAAGTAGTCATCTGTGTCGTGATTGTGGTAGCGGTGGAAGCGACAGTACCTACTGGAATTTTGGCGCTTTGGGTCAAACTTCATCTTTCCGGGCCAGCGGAGCATGGGGTCATTCTGTATCTGGAATAGGATGTGCTCCACCGAGGCGTTGAGTGGCATGAAAGGCTGTCGTTCTCTCGGGGGTACTGGACCGAGACGGTCCTTTACACGGACTTTCTCAGTTTTCTTCCTCTTGTTCTCTGCCTCCCTCATGTCTTCGTGGGTTTCCTTCCTTTTTTCCCCTCCTCGGGAGGACTCACCTCGACGGGCCTTGGTGACGTCCTCGGCGTTCATGTATTTCAGTGCCCTCGATAGTAGCTCGGGCATGCTGGAGCGCGGCTTCTTGAGGACGGAGAACATAAAGTTGGAGGAGCGCAGACCAGCAATAAAGACGGCTAGGGCTACCTTATCGTCTAGCTCCTCGATCTGGAGAGCCTCCTCGTTGAAACGAGCGAGGAAGTTTCTAAGGCTTTCATCCCTGTCCTTCTTGATGGTGAGTAGGTGGGTAACAAGCTTCTGATGTCGGCGTCCCCCAATAAAGTGGGAGACGAAATACCTGCTTAACTCTGTGAAGGAGTGGATAGTTGAGGGTTTTATTTTGGCGAACCATTGACGAGCAGACCCCTTTAAAGTGGTGGGGAATGCTATACACATGATCTCATCAAGCACGTTGTGGAGTTGCATGAGAGATTTGTAGGTATCAAGGTGATCTAGGGGGTCCTTGGTACCATCGAAGATCTCGATGGTAGGCATCTTGAACTTCGAGGGAAGGGGATAATTGACAATATATGTAATAAACAGGGTATTAGTGCGCCTTACCAGGTAGTCTACAGTCTTCGGCGCCTGTGCCTTGATGGCGTTGAGGGCATTGCCAAGCTGGTTTTGCACCTCTCTGATTTTCTCATCCCATTGGTTGGGGGCATCCTCCGTCGAGTGGGTATGGTACTGGCTTCTGTGATCAGCATATCAGCTTTCTCCTTTATCCTCCGCGCAGGTGCATGAGGAGGGGGAGCATGTGAGCTTCCTGCGTGTTGAGGAGGGACTGCTGGGCGAGAGGCACCCTGGCATTGCCCGGGGACATTCTGGCAAGGGGCCCCGTGGTGGGGGGCTGCATGGCACCCGGAGGGGACAAGCTATTGCGCCTCTCCTATTGGAGGGAGTGGGGCTTCTCCTATGGGTTGAAGGGCGACGCCTCCCTAGGCGAGCATCAACTGAATGATCTGTTGGTTCTGGTTTACCAACAACTGCATAGTTTGTAAGAGCTATTGCCCGACGACAAGAGTCGCCGTAGCAGATGGTTCTGAGGGTGCAAGGGGAGACGGAGCCTCATCCCGGTGGGCCGGGTTGTTGTCTCCCGGTTGTTGACTCATCGACTTGGTCGTGACTGCCATGGATTTCAAGAGAGTAGTAGAAAACTTAGTCGTTCCCACAGACGGCGCTAAACTAATGATGCACAAATTGGTATCGTGCAAGATCAACAGTCGCGTATGTGAAGAGGTGTAATTAATGGACAATAAGTAAAGCAATCAATGGCAAAACAGTAAATATAGAGTCAACACGCAGATATATAGTGGTTCGGTCCGGGTGACCTACTCCACTCTCGGGAAATGGCAGCGGTGGCCAGAGGTCTTTATTGATGAATAAGGTAACCGAAAGAGTTACACTAGTTAGGAGAGAGAAACTATGTGTGTGGGGAGGTGCAGAAAGGTGTGTTGAGAGATCTCAAGATGTGTCAAGATTTCTCCTCTCATGTGGAGAGAGCTTACAATATATAAGTTTGGTGAGGCGGTGAGGTGAGGCAGTGACGTGAGTGAGAGGGGCATCACTTCTTTGGTAAGTACAATTAAGGTAGGATTTGATCTTCATGAGTGCATATTCCGAAAATCTCTCTCCCACGTATTCCTATCTTCCCAGACTCCTTGGATCCTAGACTGGTGATGATGGTGGCGCGGTGGGGGTGGGGGTGGTGGTAGTGGGGATCTTCCAAACACTACTTGCTTTTTTTTAAAGTATTCATGAGATGGTATAAGTCTTAGAAACACTTTTAAAAAGTCATCACAAACCCATCGTTATAACCTATTTTTCCTATTAAATTTGGAGTGTTAATATTAGTCATCGGATTAATTTTAAAGTAAAATTTAAATTGATCTCAATAGCAAAAAAAAAAAAAATCATTTTGTTTATCTTTTGAAATTTGAATTGCTTTGTACTTTATTATATAGATTTTGATCTTCTTAAATATATTTTTTCTTAATTTCTCTCAATGATAGATCATTATTCATGACTTTAAGTGAGGCCCCATTATACATAGGTAGATATATTGTACTAGTACACAGTAGACCCCCAATAATATATGGTTGGCTATCTACCATCGCAAGAAATCATCATAAAGCTTGTTAGAGTGGATCTGGATCTTATAATTGATTTACATTGACTAAAAAGTAAGAGTAGCAAATTTGTATGTATGAATTCCTTTGAAAAAAAAGTAATAACATTTATGGATTTCATCTGTGAGTAAATTTTCTAATTGTCCAACCCATTCAAATTTCTTCAGCCAAACATCCATGACCCTAAAACTAGGTTAGCTCAAATGTGATTTTCCTTGATCTGCCATGACAAAAACAGTGGCTGGAACTGCAACATCCGACTCAATCAAAACCCGGTTCATCGATACATTCCTCAAAGAATGCCTAGGAAATGAACCGATGTTTGTGCTTAATGTGTATAATATATGTTTTATAAGGTCTGGAAATAGAAGAATTGAATTGAGGTCAATTGTCCATGAGCTACCATTCCCCTTCACAGTTCCTCTTGCAACCGTGGCCTTAACTTTCATACCCCTTGCATTATTTCTGTCAATAACAACTTGATCAACCTCTTTGAAAGCCCCATTTCTTTGATCCAACTGAACAATTTCGACCCCTTTATTTGATCCAGAAAACATGTTATCAACAATATTCACCCCATTCACGACCCCATTTATTGATTTGAGGAGAATAAATGCATCACCGAGAAAAAAACTGCTCGAAATGTGAAGTTGTACAGGGTCTTCAGCAATAATTCCAGTATAATCCAAGTAGGAATTCACAATCCTTGTTTGTGTCAATCCTAGCAATTTTAGGTATATCCCAGTACCACCAAAACTGGTGGCCTTATTGTAGCAATGTACCCCCGAAAAAGTGTTGGCTTGACCGGACACCATTATTCCAATTGCAGCAGAAAAAATAACTACATCGGTGACAGCGTTGTCATTCCCCATAAGGTTTATTGCAGTTCCGAAGAAGTTCCTTTCGCCAGGATCACCACCAGCAGTGATGTGTTGGCCTAAAAACGAGTTCCGAATGTAGGTCTCATGGCCACCTTGGACTAAGATACCATTTGTGGTGAAATGGGAAATGTAACAGTTATCAATGCTAATTCTAAGTGAGTTTATAATTTGGATGCCTCCACCCTTGTAATTAGAGTCCAACATTAGGTCTCTGAAGCTTACATACTCATAGTTGTATTCGTCGGAGCCATTCGTAGCTGATAAATCAAGCAAATATCCTTTGGTAGGGAAATTGTTCGAAGCTTTTAGGGTTCCTCCATGTATCTGTTTGATCGAAAAAAGATGGAAACAATTTTCGGTGAACTCAAGCTTAAATCTTAGAAAATCATATTACAAAGAGTTAAATTAAAAAACATGACAACTCAATACATGAGACTTCAGCAACTGCAAGAGTTAGATGTACGCAGCATCACCTTAAATGCAGAGAGACTGTATTCGTGACTCAAATCCATGACGCTTAAATCATAGAGTTAGATAGTTTTTAGAAGGAAAAAAACAAGAGAAAGGATTCTAAATATCTAACGAGGATCATAATGACGTGGTTCTCATGTGTATATGGGACATTAGTGAACAAAACATGCATATAAAATCTTCAAAAGCATGGAAGAATGAAATGGACTAGGTACATTTTCACATAAGAACCTGCCATTTGGTGAAGTAGTTAACCTCAAACTATTGGGTTTGTGTTGGACTTAATCAGAAACCACACTATTAATAAAATGATGATAGTCAAATTAGGTGTCACTGTCCTTTCATCACAAGATGCCATTCTTTACCTAAGAAAAAACTAACAATATAATCCAACTATATATGATGTGAATAAGACCAAGGAAATCAATGAAAAATCACTCCGTATTCATCACTCCACCTGGGTCATTCCAAGAAGTTCGGAAAGAATTGGAAGCATACCATGAGGTTACCTCGGCCGGCCACTGGAAACCGAAGGGGACGGCTAATTATGTAAGTTCCACCTTCAAGATTAACCTGTGCACCACCAAGATTAACAATCCCTTCCATCAAGAAGCCATTGCTAGGACCATTAAGTGCATCTGATATTGCCCCCAGAAGTGCTTCTGTGCTGTCTTTTTGCCCACTTGGGTCTGCTCCGTAGGATGTCACGTGATACACACGTGTACTTGGTGTAACCTACATCATATACGTATATAGTCATAATAACCAGCACCATCACTATCATGACTTTTCATTGATTATTTGGAATTTCAAGATTTAACATAGATTAACAAAGAAGCAATAAAGGGTGGGTCTTATGGCAAAATCATGAAAACAGTTATTCCAAATGTAAATAGTTATGCTTCCAACATTCTGCAATGATGAGAGACTCGTGAACCAAAAATAAAGAAGCAACAAAGATAATGAAACAAAATTAAAATCAACGAGATTTTTGTACTCACCGACTGGGATGGTGATGGTGATGGCGCAAAGCTAGGCGATGTAGATATCGGGCTAGGTGGGAGAGAGATCAAATCACGTCGAAGGAGTGAGGCCTTATACGCTTTCATTTTTTGCATTTGGTCATTATAACGACTACCGGAAAACCGACCAACCGGCCGAGAATTCTCTCCATAAACTTGAATTATGATAAAACTAGCCAACACTACAATCATAGAAGATACCAGGGCTCTTCTTGCCATTTTTGCTTCCATTTTTCCTCTCTTAGATTTTGCAGAGGACTTGTTGAATTTTGATCATAGAAGCATTCAAGTTATATGATAAGGAAGAGAGGGAGCTAGAGAGAGGAAAAAAAAAATAGGGGCACGGAAAGAGAAGGGCTTAACTAAGATGTGAAAGAAAATGGCTAGATCTTATAACATGTTGGATCATACAAATAACACCCAATGTGTTTATTTTGATTTTCTTACGTATAAGTTTCCACAGAGCCTTGGCGTTTTGAATTGTTCTTTCTCAGACAGAAAAGTAAGCAAGTCGCCAACTTCTTACTTTAAGGATTCAAACAAGTCGTACTACCGCCAAAGGCAAATTTGAGGGTTGCTTGCATCACAGCCGGCTGTAACTTTGAAATTTTCAGCCTCGTACAATCGAGGGCAGTAATTAGTAAGGCAAGCCGAATGAGTGGGGGAAAATAATTTACAAGACGTGCGCTAGCATTGATGTTCTTAGGTTGTTTCTTCATAGTATTGGAAATTAACAACCAAGTGAGCACACAATTATGACCAATACTATATGGACCTAATTTGAAGACTAAATTGTAGGACCTAATAATGTGACTTTAATGCAACTATTGGATTAGTTGTGAGTTCCAATGTTAGATGAAATTCACTACCGATTCAATGGTTGTATTAAAGTAGGTCTCCAAATTAAGTCCAAATAGTATTTTTCCGCAATTAAATATATTTGCTTGTGTCTAAAAGCAATTCATCACACCAATTCTCATTCTCTTCACTACAAATGAAAATTTAAATTGCTAACACAAGAAAACCATTTTATTTTCGCAAATATATTTTGTCTCTTCAATATGAGATTTGAGACGGCAGGCAGGTAAGACGTTACACAAAATATGTGACGGAAAGACTATTGCAGCCACACCTGGCTGTCCCAAAACTTTTTGCGTTGAAAAAGCCAAAGCCAAAAGGGCACTGCAATAAAGTGTTAGATACGATGCTTTTTCCAAAAACAAACCACCAAAAAACATTATTTGGGTCGCCAATTGGAAGTAATTGAGGAATACTTACTAGTGTTAACACAAAGGGTTTAAGATTTAGGTTTTACGTTTTAGGTTTTTGAGTTTAGGGTTTAGATTTTAAGGTTTAGGGTTGGAGTAATTAATCAGAGAAGGTGAAATGTGACGGAAATTGATTATATGCTTGTGCTTGCATTGTCAAAAAGAAATAAAGAGAGAAATTAATCTCACTCACTTCCTCTTGATTACTAAACAACTGAATGCGATACATATTAAGGATCATTCATATAGCACCAAAGATTAAATATAGGATTTAGGGATTAACTTCAGTTTACCTCTAATTTAAGGCAGTAACTTCTGTAATTTTGGGGAATAGGAGGGAACATTAATAAAAACGCCAGTGTTCGCGGGAGCCGATGATGAAAATAATATTCCTAGCGTTTATAAATGCCAGTAAATTTATTTATGTATTTACTAGTAATTGTCTGTGCCTAAAGACACTATATTACTCGTTAAAAATTGTAAATTATTCATCCCTTGCTTATATCAAGCAATCACGGGTAGTAGCTCCAAAAAAGTACATAGAATACTGGGTAATAATCCCAAAAAAGGTAGAAAATAAAACCAAGTCCCCAACGTTTATTACTTTGACTCTCTCAGGTGTCATTGGTAGTACCTCTTCAAGTGCTCGGCGTTCCACAGATGGAGTAAAACCTTCCCCTCATAATTCTGGATCTTGTATGTACCTGGTCTCACCACTTCTGTTACGAGGTAGGGTCCTTCCCAATTTGTTCCAAGCTTCCCTTCGCGTGAGTCCTTTGTGGCGAGGATTACTTTTTTGAGCACCAAGTCACCTGGTTGGAAGGAACAATGCTTCACCCTCGAGTTGTAGAACTTCGTCATGCGGCGCTTGTACTCGGCGTTGCGGACCACAGTCATCTCCCTTGCCTCCTCTACCAAATCGAGGTTGATACGGAGTCCTTCCTCGTTGGTGATGGGGTCGTGGTGCTGGACCCTTAGAGAATGAACCCCGATCTCCACAGGGAGGACTGCCTCAGTTCCAAAGGCGAGGGAGAAAGGGGTCTCTCCGGTTGGGGCTCTCGGCGTGGTTCTGTAAGCTCATAGGACACCTGGGAGCTCATCAACCCAAAGACCCTTCGTTCTTTCCAGCCTTGTCTTCAGGTTACGTAGCACTGTTCTCACTATGACTTCTGCTTGCCCATTTGCTTGCGGATGTGCTGGGCTAGAATGAGGTTGCTTTATCTGAAGATCGGAGCAGAAAGAGTTGAGGAGCTTGTTGTCGAACTGCTTAGCATTGTCACTAACAATGGCATGGGGTATCCTGAAGCGGCATACCAGGTTCTTCCAGATGAAGTCTTTCACCTTCGCATCTGTTATTTT
This sequence comes from Ilex aquifolium, assembly GCA_951799425.1. Lineage (NCBI taxonomy): Eukaryota > Viridiplantae > Streptophyta > Magnoliopsida > Aquifoliales > Aquifoliaceae > Ilex > Ilex aquifolium. Next base: position 18,386,517 of record OX637406.1, on the reverse strand, counting down.
TGCTAAAGGTTCGGCCTCTGCCCACTTGGTGAAGTAATCGACTGCCACCACCACAAATTTGCACTGTCCTTTGCTGAGAGGCAGAGGTGCTAAGATGTCGATGCCCCATTTGGAGAAAGGCCACGGACTTGTGATTACCGTGAGTTCTTCTGGAGGCAGTCTAGACACAGTAGCGAAGCGCTGGCATTTGTCACACTTCTTAGCGAACCTCTGGGCGTCCCTCACCATACTAGGCCAGAAGTAGCCCTGTCGGAGTCCCTTGTGGGCGAGAGAGCGACCCCCGGAGTGATTCCCACAAATTCCTTCATGGACCTCCCGCAATGCATAGTCAGCTTCCTCGGGTGAAAGGCACCGCAACAATGGCAAGGAGTAGCCTTTCTTGTAGAGGGTGTCTTGTAAGATAGTGAATTTGGAAACTCTCATCCTAAGCTTCCTGGCCTCGAGGGGATTGTCCGGCAACGTACCCTCCTGGAGGTATGCTCTTATCGGGGTCATCCAGTTTGATTCGATGGAAGCACAGTTGACGGTTGCAGCTCCCACATCTAACTTGCTTGGTTTAAACTGATGATTGATGAGTGCTAGTTCTGAGATGTCTTGGGAAGATGAGGCGAGCCTAGCAAGTGCGTCTGCGGCCATGTTGTCTTCTCTTGGGATGTGTTGGATTTGGAAGTATTGGAATTTAGCGACCAAGGCTTTCACTAGGGCGAGGTACTCCTGCATCTTGGCACTTTTTTCCTCAAACTCGCCCTTTACTTGGTTGACTATCAGCTGAGAATCACTATAAAAAATAAGATGCTGGGCTTCCATTTCTGTTGCTAACCTTAGGCCAGGGAGAAGAGTCTCGTATTCGGTTTCATTGTTGGAGGCAAGAAAATGAAGCCTTACTGCGTACTTAATGGAGGTACAGTTGGGACTAATCAGGATGAGGTCTGTTCCACCTCCTCCACTGGTTGAGGAGCCGTCGACGTATAGTTTCCAGAGTGCCGGAGAGGGGATCTGGGCGCCTAAGGGAGCTGTTTGGGCGCCAGTCAAGGCGCCTGGAGGGGCTGCCTGGGCGACTGAGGGGGCTGTCTAGGCGCCAGCCTGGGCACCTAAGGGGGCTGCCTAGGCGCCAGCTTGGGCGCCTGAAGGGGTTGTCTGGGCGTCTGGGATGGCTTGGGCACCCAATCTGGGCGCCTGGGAATCTTTGCTGGGCGTTAGGTCGTCCTCACCGAGCTCGTGTACGTCCTCGTTGAGAGTTGAGGTGTTCCCGCCAGGCGAGGTGGACAGCTCACTGTCCTCCTCTGATGGAGTTAGCTCAGCAATGAAATCCGCCAGTGCTTGTACTTTGATGGCCGCCCTTGGTTGGTACTGGATATCAAATTCGCCAAGTTCCACTGCCCACTTAAGGAGCCTCCCGGATACATCTGGCTTTCCCAGGACCCTTTTTAAAGGTTGGTCTGTAACGACAACAATGTTGTGACTTTGAAAGTAGTGTCGTAGGCGCCTTGCCGCTGAGATCAGGGCAAGTGCTAGTTTTTCGAGTCCAGAATATCTGACTTCTGCTCCCCTGTATGCTCTACTCACATAGTAGATAGGTCTTTGCACTCCATCACTATTTCTGACAAGAACCGAGCTCACTGCCGATGAGGAGGCAGACAAGTATAAATACAGGGTTTCCCCTAGAGTGGCATGTGAAATGAGGGGTGGTGTAGCTAAGTAGGCCTTGAGCCTTCGGAAGGCTTCCTCTGCCTTAGGTCCCCACTCGAAGGCTTTTCGGAGAATTTTGAAGAAAGGCAGACACTTGTCTGCAGACTTGGAGACGAACCTGTTAAGTGCTGCAATTCTTCCATTGAGGCACTGGAGCTCCTTGGTTGAGAATGGTGACTTCATGTCAAGGATTGCCTTCATCTTGTCAGGGTTCGCCTCAATTCTTCTTTGGTTGACCATAAAGCCTAAGAACTTTCCTGACCCTACACCGAATACGCACTTCTCAGGATTGAGCTTCATGTGGTATGACCGTAGAACGTTGAAGGTTTCTTGGAGATGGTCAATATGGTCTGCTGCGGCAAGACTCTTTACCAACATGTCGTCAACGTAGACCTCCATCGTTCACCCGATCTGGGACTTGAACATTTTGTTCACCAACCGTTGGTAGGTTGCCCCTGCGTTCTTCAAGCCGAAGGGCATAACCCTGTAGCAGTAGGTCCCCTTCGGAGTGATAAAGGATGTCTTCTCCTGGTCTGGGGGTGCATGCTAATCTAGTTGTATCCAGAATATGCATCCAGGAAGGTGAGCAGTTCATGCCCTGCTGTGGCGTCGATGAGGAGGTCAATCCGAGGTAGCGGGTAGCTATCTTTTGGGCATGCCTTGTTGAGCTCAGTAAAGTCGACGCAGAGGCGCCATTTTCCATTGGCCTTGGTTACCATCACCACATTTGAGAGCCACTTAGGGTATGCTACTTCCCTGACCGCCCTATTCTCTATCAGCTTCCCTACCTCTTTGTCCATCGCTTGGGCCCTTTCAGTGGAGGCGCCCCTTAGCTTTTGACGAACCGGTTTATGGCGAAGGTCGATATTGAGGCGGTGGGTGGCGACTTCAGGGTCAATCCCTTCAAGGTCTGCATGTGACCATGCAAAAATGTCCATGTTATGTTTCAAAAAGTCCATTAGCTGGTGAATCAGATCTTCAGAGAGGGAGGAGCCAATGTATACTCTCTTGTCTGGATGCTCCTCATCTAGGATCGCAGGGGTGAGCTCCTCAACTGGTTCTCCTCTTTCTATGGTGGTGTCATCCCTTGGGTCCAAGACCTCCACTTGTAATGTCTCCTGTGGTTTCCTGGTTTTCATTGAGGAGACATAGCATTCCCTTGTTGCTACTTGGTCTCCTCTGACCTCTCCGACTCCATTAGGGGTTGGAAAACGAAGGATGAGATGATAGGTGGAGGGCGCCGCTCTTAATGTGTTGAAAGCATGTCGCCCCAATATGATATTGTAGGCAGATGGACAGTCGATTACCAGAAAGTTGACCATGACCGTAGAGCTTCGCGGTGCTGCGCCGGCAGTGACTGGTAGGGTGATGGATCCTAAGGGATACACCTTTTCCCCTGAGAACCCAATAAGGGGTGATCTGATAGGCTACAGTCTCTCCCTGCCCAGGTTGAGCTTGTCATAGGCCTCTGCAAATAGGATGTCTGCAGAGCTGCCGCTGTCCACTAGCATCCTTCGTACCTGGAAGTTGGCAACGGTCATGGTGAGCACCAGAGGGTCGTCATGGGGGTGATGGATTCCTTCTAAGTCCTTGTCTGAGAAGGAAATGACTTCATTGCTGCCATGCTTGGGCGCCTTGGGTGGGCGCTGATCATCAAGGTGCCTAGCTTTCCTGGCATGAGCCTTCATGGCAGAGAGGGACTCTCCTCCTCCTGCAAGTCCTCCAGAAATGGTGTGAATCTCTCCAATGGGATGTGGATCTTCTTGATTGTGAGGTGGCGGCGGCGCTTGTCCCCTTCCGGCAACATACTGGCGAAGGTGTCCACGTTGAATGAGGTCCTCAATTTGTCTTTTGAGGTCATAGCAGTCGTCGGTGTCATGACCATGGTCGCGATGAAAGCGACAGTACTTGCTTGGGTTCCTGCGATTTGGAGGAGACTTCATCCTCCTAGGCCACTTTACTGCGGGGTCATCCTGGATCTGGAGTAGGATGTGCCCGACAGCGGCATTGAGGGGAGTGAAGCCTTGTCGGTCCCTCTAAGGAGCAGGACCAAGCCGGTCCTTGACGGGTACCCTCTCTGTCCTGCTATGCTTATTGCTGGTCTCCTTCTTGTCGTCTCTGTCTCTTTCCTTTCTCTTCTCCCCTGTTCTGGATGACTCACCTCGTCTGGCCCTCGTGATGTCCTTCGCGTTCATGTATTTTTGGGCTTTGGCTAGTAGCTCCGGCATGCTCCTTGGTGGGCGCTTCATCACCGAGAATAGGAAGCTTGACGAGCGGAGGCCTCCCAAGAAGGCAGTCATGGATACCTTGTCATCGGGCTCTTCTACTTGAAGGACCTCCTCGTTAAAACGAGTGAGGTAGCTTCTCAGACTTTCGTCCTTGTCCTGCTTTATGCTGAGCAGGTGAGTAACGGGCTTCTGGTGGCGGCGCCCTCCAATGAAGTGCGACACGAAGGACCTACTCAACTCAGCAAATGAGGCAATGGAGGCTGGAGCGATCTTGGCAAACCACTGTCGAGCGGATCCCTTCAAGGTGGTCTGGAATGCCCTGCACATGATTTCATCGGGGACATTGTGCAGCTGCATTAGAGTTTTGTAAGTCTCCAGATGGTCCAGTGGATCCTTCTTACCGTCAAAGGTCTCCACAGATGGCATTTTAAACTTTTGAGGGAGGGGGTAGTTCGCCACGTCCGGCTTGAAAGGCGTGTCAGTTCGCCTAACAAGATAGTCCACAATCTCAGGTCCTTGCGCCTTTATGGCGTTGAAGACGTCACCTAGCTGATTTTGTACTTCTTTAATTTTCTCGTCCCAGTGATTGGGAGCTCCTCTTGAATTGTCGTGAAAATGGCTCCCATGTCCCATGCTCTGGTTTTCACCCTCATCCTCTTGGAGGGGAGGGTCTTCACTGTGAAGAGCAGGAGCTGGAGGAGGAGGAGGTGGAAGTCCCTCATGGGGAGGTCCCCCATGCTGGACGCCCAAGGGAGCTCCCATAGGCGGGGCGCCCAAGTGAGCACATGTAACATTACGAATCTAACATTACGATATTTTTTGCATGAGCACATGAGTTCCATGGTATTTGGTTATTTTCACATGTAAACTTGATAAAGTTCTTAACTCCTTGCTTGTACATTGAGTCTAGCCTATGTAGATGGATTCAACTCTTATCCATAGCCATATTCCACAATTCCAAAGGAAAAAATAATCGCCTCAACTTCATTACAAAGCATGTGGAAAATAGATGGCAATATTAATGGAAGCACCAAGAAAATACTAGAATTCAACAATTCAATTTCCATGCTTTATAGTTTTATTTGTTCTGAATTCATGGACAGGCCAAGCAACTTTTTTTTTTTGTCCTTACTCCTTACTTTTCCAACTGTGGTGAGAAGTTATATATCCTCTCGGTGGTAGATCATTAGTCATGACTTCAAGTGAGCCCCACTATACATATGTCCCGTATCACTACACGGTAGGCCCCAACAATATATGGTGATCTATCATTGCGAGAAAAATAGAGCTTATTAGAGTGGATCTAGATCCTATAATTGATTTATATTGACTAAAAAGTAAGAATAGCAAATTTGTATGTATTAATTCATTTGAAAAAATTATTAACATTTATGGATTTCAACCATGAGTAAATTTTCCAAGTTTCCAACTTATTCATATTTCTTCAGCCAAACATCCACGACCCTGAAGCTAGGTTAGCTCTAATGTGATATTCCTTTATCCACCATGACAAAAACACTGGCTAGGACTGCAACATCCGACTCAATCAAAACCCAGTTCATCGATACATTCCTCAAAGAATGTCTAGGAAATGAATCGTTGTTTGTGCTTAATGTGTATAATACATGCTTTATAAGGTCTAAAAATAGAAGAATTGAATTGAGGTCAATTGTCCATGAGCTACCATTCCCTTGCACAGTTCTTCTTGCCACCGTGGCCTTAACTTCCATACCCCTCGCATTATTTCTGTCAATAACAACTTGATCAACCTTTTTAAAAGCCCCATTTGTTTGATCCAACTGAAAATTTTCAACCCCTTTATTTGATCCAGAAAACATGTTATCAAAAATATTCACCCCATTTATTGATTTGAAGAGAATAACTGCATCACCGAGAAAAAAACTACTCGAAATATGAAGTTGCACAGGGTCTTCAGCAACAATTCCAGTATAATCCAAGTAGGAATTCACAATCCTGGTTTGTGTCAATCTTGGCAATTTTAGGTATATCCCAGTACCACCAAAACCGGTGGCCTTATTGTACCAATGTACATCGGAAAAAGTGTTAGTTGGACCCGACACCATTATTCCAATTGAAGTAGAAAAAATAACTACATCAGTGACAGCGTTGTCATTGCCCATAAGGTTTATTGCAATTCCAGAGAAGTTGCTTTCGCCAGGATCACCACCGATAGTGATTTGCTGGCCTAAAAACGAGTTCCGAATGTAGGTCTCATGACCACGTTGGACTAAGATACCATTTGTGGTGAAATGCGCAATGTAACAGTTATCAATGCAAATTCTAAGTGAGTTTATCCCTTGGATGCCTCCACCCTTGTAATTAGAGTCCAAAATTAGGTCTCACAAGGTTACATACTCAGTTATATTTGTCTGAGCCATTTGTAGCTGATAAATCAAGCAAATATCCTTCGATAGGGAAATTGTTCGAAGCTTTTAAGGTTCCTCCATGTAACTGTTTGATCAAAAATATGTGGAAACAACTTTCGGTGAAACATGAACTCAAGTTTAATTAAACCTTTTAAAAAAAATCATATTACAATGATTTAGATTAAAAAAAATGATAACTTAGAGTACTAGACTCCCACTACTGCGAGAATTAGATGTACACAACCTTCCCTTGGAAAAAAATATTGGGTGTAATGTTAACACTACGTCATCATTGACACGTGGTATTATCATTCAATAATAAACACACAAATAAGTAGGTGGATCCCTCATATTATAGTAACCACTCTATCATGTCATTTAATAATCACCCAAATGGGGTTCACGATTCACCTTACCCATTTATAGGTTTATTATTGGATGGTGACACCACGTGTCAATAATGACGTGGTGTCACCGTTGCACCCAATATTTACTCCTGCCATTGAATGCGGATAGATTGTCCTTGTGACTCGAATCCATGATGCTCAACTCACTTAAGAGTAAGATAATTTGTGATTGTAGTTGTGACTCGAATCCACGATGCTCAAATCACTTAGTGTTAGATAATTTCTGGTAAAAAGGGAGGATTCTAAAGATCTAACAAGGATCACAATGGCTTGGTTCTCATATGTGTTATATGGGCCATTGCTGAACAAAAACAAGTCTTTAAAATCATGAAAGAATGAAATGGACTAGGTACATTGTCACATAAGAACCTGCCATTTGGTGAAGTAGTTAGCCTCGAAACTACAGATGGGTTTGTAGTGGACTTGATCAGAAACCACACCATTAATAAAATGATGATAGTCTAATTAGGTTTCATTGTCCTTTCATCACAAGATGCCATTCTTGACCTAAGAAAAAACTAACAATATAATCCAACTATATATGATGTGATTAAGACCAGGGAAATCAATGAAAAATCACTACGAATTCATCCCGCCACCTTGGTCATTCCAAGAATTTTCGAAAGAATTGTAAGCATACCATGAGGTTACCTCGGCCGACCACTAGAACCGAAGGGGACGGCTAACTATGCAAGTTCCACCTTCAAGATTAACCTGTGCACCACCAAGATTAACAATCCCTTCCATCAAGAAGCCATTGCTAGGACCATTAAGTGCATTTGATATTGCTACAAGAAGTGCTTCTGTATTGTCTGTTTGCCCACTTGGGTCTGCTCCGTAGGATGTCACGTGATGCACACGTGGACTTGGTGTATCACACGAAGAGGAAACTCACATCGTTTTGAACCTTCAGCAACCAATCCAAATTCACATGTCTCATTATCCCATATGTTGATCCGAATCAATAACTTCAATTACCTTAGGAGTCCCTCCGGATCCCAATCAAGCACATCCCAATGGAAAGTGAGACATACACTGAGATGTCTGTTCGAGCAGACTAAATCTTCGAGATCCTATTCCAAGTCGGGGTTAACAATTATGCTCGTCCGCTCCCCTTACTCAATTCTCCCTTGAGTAAGTTCATACTACCATGTCCCTAGGTGGGGCCCCTTCTCTTAATCCATTGGGCCAGTTAAGCAACAATGTCCAACAAGTTGAGGATACCAATTCCATTGGCCGTCCAATCCCAGCCTTGTGTCTTGTTTTAACAGTGGGGGAGGAGAGTCACACCAAGGTTGCCCTCGAACTTTTGTGGTGCCGTTTTGTCACTTCCAATGTGATGAGAATGTGTTCCGCCCTTCAGAGTGTCGAGGCCCTAGGCGTATGCCACGACACTAGAGTGTTGTCGCATTGTTGGGTGCCTACTACGACGTTGAGATTCTGTCGTGGCACAGTTGTCGGTACCAATCCTACTGCACCTGTTGGGCCCCACTAACATAAGCTGTCAATTTTTGTCATTTATCCCTTCATGGTATAAACACGTGTCATGAATTTATGAGATATTACATTGGGGTATTTCAACTACTTCTTCATTGTAAAGAAAAGAAACAAAGAAATAAAGAGAAAAATTAATCTCACCCACTTCCTCTTGATTACTAAACAACTGAATTCGATACTTATTAAAGATCATGCATATAGCACCAAAGATAAAATATAGAATTTAGAGACTAACTTGAGCTTAATTGAAGACAGTAATTTTTGTAATTTTGGGAAATAGGAGAGAACATATAAGGAATAAAGTATAATTTTTGATAAATAGAAAGTCGTCGTTCACTAGTGTGAATGTAATTTCGTCCAAAATTGCATGTCATATTTAGGGATGTTTATCAAGCTGAACCTTCTGAGATTCGGTATGCTTTAACTATCATCTAGGCTCGAGCTCGATGTTCAAGTTCGCCTTCACTTCTAAATGTATGCTCAGGCTTGAGTAGAGGTTAGCTTGCTCATTTTGGTACTGCGAGCTCGAATCCACACTCAGCCTCATCGGTCAGGAAAAGGACTAGAGAATAAAAAGAATAGGCATTCATTGAGGCACGAGCCCAAAATCTCTTGGTTAAGACCCAAATGCATCATTAATTATGCTAATGCTCCGTTTGGTATGATTGAAAAATTGAAGGATGAAAAATTATAGAGATAGATAAAACATCATGTTTGATAAGGAAGGAAAATAGGAATGATGGAAAAGTAGATAGATGAACTTTGCTTTCAATTCACCAAAATCAATCCTTTCAAAATTGGAAGGAAAGTGGATAAAAAGTTAATTATTTGTGTTGAAATATATCTTATTTGTCTATATATCATTTGATATATGCATATATTATATTTATCAATTATATATTATGTATACATTAATTTCATATATAAATATAATGGTAAAATATTATTTATATTTTTTAAAAAAAATTAAAAAAATAAAATTTAATTTTAAAAATAAAAAATAAAAATATTGTTTTTCCATTTTACCAAACACAAAAAAATAAATTAATCATTTTTATTTTTCATCTATCCTACCAAACACAAAAAGCAGGAAAATGTATCATTCATAATTTCCTTCCTTAAATGATAAAAAATATATATCTGCTACTTTCCATCCTTACTACCAAACAGAGCATAAGGGTGTTGCATTGCTGTATTTTCAACATGAAATATATTTATTTTAAATCAGTAAAAAATTGAACGCGAATCTACCAAGTTGAGCAGCAATCGAGCTCGACCTTACAATAAAATGAATTTTTTTTTATATCTGATTTATTTTTATTACAAACGAATTTGAACAAGTTAAAACTGACCTGCACTAACCATATCAAATGGTAGACCAGTTGGTTGACGCCTAGCTGCTTAAATGGTACTCAAATTGCTCATGTCTTTGACGGAGACCTTTTTAATGCATCCAAAAACGAACCCCCAACCTTGTGAACCTAATTATTTTGACCGACACTCTCTTGAGAAGGACGGTGATAAAAACATTTTTTTCTGCCCAACTTGAATGTTGGTTTTTTCTTTTCTTTCATTCATTCTTTTTTATTTTTTTTTTATTGTGAACTGGGACTTGAATGTTGTTGTTGACATATAATTTGATGCCCCAAAAGTCGGAAGATGGAATATTTGTATTCAAAAGTTGAGGAGTAGAAATTTCTATTGCAAGAACAATGCCCTCCAACTAACCTGGTTTTTCAGATGCAGAGAGGCGGGTCAAGAGTGTGTCTCTTTGCATTTGAAAAAGAATAAAGTTATATTTGCTAAAACTTTCATCAATTCTTTTTTCACAAATTGATTTGACGTATTTATAAACTTATGATTTGTGTAAGTTAACGAGACTCAATACACAATTCGCTCATATTTGGTGTAAAGAAATTTGCAAAAATTTTGGCAAACACAACATTGTTGTTTGAAAAATCTGCCACATAGAAATATTGTAAGGTGGATTTTCTAAACCAAAATAGGCTCACTTCCGCTACACTTTTTATAATGTAGAATGCCCTGTCCATTATATACTTCGTTACTCCAAGACTAAATTCGTGGATTCGTTTTCTTTTTCTATATTGGTTGCATTTATTTTCATTTGTCTTCACGGGTTTCATATTTTGTTTGTCTGAAACTCCATATTATCGTAGCAATTTGTCACCAATCCCAGCATGAAATAGATAGGAATCTGTAGAGGCAATACGGTGCTCTATGTTCTTGATGCTATTCCGACAAATTATTTGACAAGATACCCTCTAATGAGCGGACAATTGGACGGATTGGGCTAATTATGGATAGTTTCATAATGGATTAGGTGCAAAATAAGTCCAATTCATTTTTAAACCCTTTAGGTTAAAGGAAAATTTAGAAACTGGTACAAAAATTTATACTTAACTGAGTTAAACTATATTAAGAAAACTTATTTGGCCATAAATGTATTTTTTTGGTGTAGATAATTGGTGTAATCATGTCGTAATACTAAATGATGTAACTATTTGATTTATGTAAACAACTGAATAATAAATTGAGTTAGTGTAGTAATTTTGTATAATTTTTGGTGTAACTGTTTAGTTTATCAGAACACATGAGTAATTGTTTGTTATAACGTTGACATAAAGAGAGAGAGAGAGAGAGAGAAAATAGAGGAGAGATAAAAAATCAAATTAAATTTTTACATATTTGAAAAGAAAAATAAATTATCAATGGGAGAAAGCTAGAGAGATAACGGAGACAGAGATAGAGAGAAAATAAGAGAAAGAGAGTTAGAGAGTAGTGGAGAGAGAGAGGTGTGAGAAATAGAAGAGAGAGTGAAAGAATAAGAATTATACATAATTTAAGGAACGGTAAGTAAGTAAAATTGAACTTAATAGAATAAACAATTTATCCATACACTTCCTCTCAAATAAGTCTAAAAAAATATACTCACTCAAAAAACCCTAATTTAAACAAGTTATAATGAGTTGGGTTAAAACCCATTAACTCGTAAAATTATTAAAACTATTGATATAAACACATACTAATACACCTAAGGACATCTCCAATGTTGATTAAAACTCAAACTCAAACTTAAACTCAAATTTGGGTAAAAAAATGAGTAAAAAAATTAATTTGTTATGGACCTCTCTAATGGACAAAACCAAATTTATACTCAAATCTTTTAAAAAAAAATTAATGTTATCCCAAGAGCTCACTTCTTTAATTTTTTTTCTCCAAACATTTTTCCCTCTTCTATTTTCTCTATTTGTTTCCCTCTAAAACCACTTTTCCTCTCATTTTTTCCTCCCCACCCAAACTGATGCCAAGAGATTGCAAAATTGGGGGATAGATGTCTTCTTCATACATGAAGGTTCTGCATGGATAGGGATAGTGAGGAGCAAATTTGGGACAACAAATTTGGAGGCTGAAGTTTCTTCACTAATAAGGAGGAGCAAATCTGGAAGAGCAAATCTAGAGGCTGAAGTTTCTTCACGGACAGAGATGAGCAAATCTGGAAGGCTGATGAAGTTTCTTCTTCACAGAGGGCAGACGTCTGTTTTGGCTCAAAAAAAATTGAGTAAAAGGTTTGATGTTCCCTCAATTTGGGTCAAGAAAAGAGTTTCTCTTCATTTGATATAAGTTTGAGTCAAATATTGGAGAGATTTTTTGAGGTTTTTTTTACCCAAATATAAGTTTTAGTTTGGTTTTGAGTAAGGTGTAAATTGTAGTTATATATATAGACTAGAAATTGTCCGTCCCTGAACGCACTATGTAACAACAACAAAAACAATAGTCCAAGCCGCATCCATCTTGGTGTTTATCACAATTCTACACCACCTCTAATACACTCAGATCAAAATAACTGTTATAACAAACGAAATTCAATAGTTGGTATGTACCAACTATTATTTTTTTTAAATTTCGTCGAAATTTGTTTTGAAAATATTATCTTTGAACAATATCAACCTGTATATACAACTTATAGAATCGGATCTTTATGTAAATAAACATGACTTAAATCAATAATCTCATTGCATTACGTTAATAGTGCTATTAACACTTTATCATACAAATATACACTGAATTAACATCAAACTTAAACTAATAAGAATAAGTAAGTACATTCACTCATTCTATAGAAACTTAAACTAATAAGAATAAGTACATTCACGTATTCCATAGAAACCAAATAACCCCAAAAATCAAGCCACTATGCCTCTCCGTCTTTGTACCCCACAGAACCGCAAGCAATTGCTTATGTCTGAAGACACTATATAATATAAAAAAAAAAATTCACAAATTAAAAATATTGAGAAAGATCGTCAATCAATATTGACCCACTATTTTTTTTAAAAACTAATCGCCAAAATTCCTCTAAAAACTTAACCATTGAATAATATCACCTAGTGTACATCATTTATATAATCAAATTTAGTAATTGGTGCAATTTTTTTTAAAAAAAAAAATGCCTGAAACAAATGATCGACACATCATTGCACCACAGTCCTGCTTTAATACAACTACTTACCAACTACTGCAATATCATAATTCAAACATTTACCAAAATAAGCAACAATGCAGTGTCCAGTTGCACAAACCTAAACAAACACACAGCAAAGGCTACACTAATTTCGGCCAAACATATAGATAGCAGCTTGAGCAAATAAAACAGAAAAGTTACTGATTAATAGATGTTAGCCACCCAATCTTCTTCAAGTGACGCAACGTTAAGAAGCAATCCAAGAACACCCCACTTGAAATTTGAAATGAATGAGTAGAAACAAAGAATGCATATTTAAACATTAAAGTTCCAAGGGGGAGGAGTAAACAACGAATGCATAATTTGGATGTAAATGTTGGCAAAAGAAATCTTACCTGATTGGTCCTTGTACCACTGTGTTACTCCACATGTCCATTAGACTGTCTAACATTTAGATCATCTTCAAAATGAAACCAACAAACGTAATTTAAAACAACAAAAAACTGTTAAAAAGTCAGAAATAATTTTTTTTTCTTAATAACATTGCAACGTTATACAGAAAAACAAAGTAAGTTTCTTAGCAACAACAGAGTGATCCCCATTTATACGAAAAGTATTAAAACTTTTTTCGCAAATTACCTATCAACAATAGAGAAGACAACCATTAAAGCAAATATATACCTCTAATTACTTCTGAATAAAGTGATACCCACTCATAAGAAGAATTTGGCTTATCTGAATTGATGCCCTGTTGAAGCGCTGATAGATCACATCCCAATTGTTAAAAAATCTATAAATATAGAATCAAATTTCCAATTAACTTAAAAAATTCACACCAAACCATAATAAATTCTCGCAACATCGCAACAATTAACTTAAAAATTGATAGTATGTGTGTGTGTCCAAATGACCCCATAGATTTTTTTTATTAAAATCACATCAATGAAATTCATAAAAGAAACAAATATACAAATCTCATAAAAGGAGAGAAGGCAGTGGATTCTCTGGGGGTTTCATGTTTGATTGGCTTGGGGTTGGTGGCAGGTTTGATTGGTTTGGGATTGATAGGTGGGGTTGTGGTGGTCGATGGTTATGTTTTGGGGTTTAATATGTGAAAGCATGTGGATAGAGTATTTACCTTCATAGGTTCCGTAAAAAGGAATTATTTAGTGAATCATTTTATTGTCATTGACCCACAACAAAATCCACCAACAAATGTAGTCCTAATGAGCATAACAACAAATGGGTGGCGGGTATCCCTGCTTGGTTCCCAACAACTGCAGTGGTAATGACAATACCTATAAATTCAAAAAAATAATAATAATTGGTATAGAAAAGTTGTGAATTTCAGCATATATATACAGTACCTATACATGGTGTGTCGATTTTGGGGTGTGTGTATGTGCGCCGAGAGGGGGTTGGTGCGTCTGTGACAGTGAGAGGAAGACAAAGAATGAGAGACAGAGAGGTGGGGGTGAGAGGGACAGAGAAAGGGAGCTACTTGGATTTGGGCGATCTGGTCTGACGTCGTCGCTGGTGGCGGTGGCAGCAAGGTTGGTTGCATAGTCGCTGGGGGAAGGAGATAGAGAGAAGGACAGAGAAAGAGGGAGAAAAAAAGGAGATACCTTTGATTGCCGCTGAGGGTCGCCGAAGTCATTTTTGGCATGGCTTGCGATGGTGCTGAACAGAGGAGAGTCGGGGAGATAGAAAGAACAAAGAAAGGGGCGCAACTGGACAGAGAATAGAGAGAGGGAGAGAGAATAGAGAATTTTTTTAGGGCAAATTAAGGGGAGTGATTTCCGGAATTCAAAAATTAAAATATGAACAATGTTACAAAACTCAAATGAAACTTAAAAAGTTGCAACTCAAATGCATAGCATTTTTTGGATAAATGGGTCCCATCAATTTTTTCAGTGGGCCCCACTCATCCAAGGGATGATAATTATTTGAATTTTAATTTTAATTTTTGGATTTCATTTGAGTTATGTAGTATTTTCCTTAAAATATTTTGGGCGGGATAAAATATTCAGAGAATTAATCTGGTACGTTGGATAAGAATTTTTAAGATGATAATGGCTCAAGACAGTTTGAGATAACATCGTTCATTGGTTGATGCCTTTTTTGATTACGAAATGATCTGAGTCGCTCTTTATGTCTTGAATTCAAAATCGTTCTACTTTATTATATAGACTAGTCATTGCCCGTACCTGAAAAAAATTGAAAACAGTTGTCAGTGCCTAAAGGTTCTATATAACAAAAAAAAAATCTTCAATTACAATAAATAAAAAAGAGAGACAATTGGACTAAAAGTTGATTGTCAATAAACTTGCAATTGTCATTGAAGTAAATCTAAAAACACTTTGTCCATTATATACCGAGACCATAACAATGAATAAGGGATAATGACTAAATTGAACAAAGAGATGACTAAATGTGTTCACAAAAGCACACCATTGTAGAACCCACACCTTTCTATAGTAACCCAAGGCTACACACATCTTATTAATTGTATATAACATAAAATAAATTGCAACAATCCCTAAAATAAACCTAAAAATAGGAAAATTTTCATCTAAAAATAGGAACTCAAAAAATATCAACTTTTTATCAGCCTACACTTAAGAACAAACAGGCCAAAATAATGTCAAAAAAATATAAAAAAATCAAAGTCAGAGAATGATTTCCTCAAAACGTCTCTCACTTCCTAAAGAGATATACAAATTAAATCGAAGGATGTAAAGCTGATAAAAATTACAAAAATATGCTAGGAACCAAAGGAACTAAAACTACTTACAGTTGAAATTTCCTGCCACAATTCTTACAACCACTATAGATAGCATTTTAGAATGAAAATGTAATGACCCTTCGACATGGTTGTTGATACACATTGAAATCCTTGCTAATCACATACGGAAAAAAAAAAACAAAAGACCTCAGGATGTAAATAAAATTAGGGTATTGATTAAAAAACTAACAATGTGATTCTCTATTCTCGTAGGGATAACATTGGCAAATATAAATAATCCAAACTCGGTTCATAGAATCCAATTCACATGGAATCCAAACTTTGATTGCATCCACAAAACTCAAGATACTAACATTTGCATGTTGCAATTCATAAAACTACTGCAACAAAAAAAAATTTAAAGCAAGATATTATTATTAAGTTGCAAGATAGTATATAGACCCCATAGAGTGTTATGGTTCTCCACACCAATAGCTTATCTATAGCAACTATGTTTATAGCAACACTAAAATAAGAACACGTACGTGTGAATGACTTAAAACTTTGGGTTAATTAAGTTAGATAGAAGCCACCAATTATACCTGGATGGGTGCATTTTTCTAAAAGATGGTTGCCTATTTATATAATCCATCATACTTGAAGTTTTCACACCTGACTTTTGATATTTGATGTTGCTTTAAACACTAAAAGAGAACCTACCCAATTTAGACAGTAAGTAGAATACATGTTAGCAATCGAGACCAACAATAAGAAGAAAGCAAAAGTGGAATAAAGAACACAACGGTCATGTCACCACCTGCACCACCACTCGAGCTTCCAATTTCAGTTTATTTGATGGAGCAGGTTGACTCAATATAGAAAACACCAATAGACCAAGAGCCCCCATCATCCTAATGACTCCCAAATTCATAGGACCATATAAAATTTATATCATAATTTTATATATACTTGAATCAACAAAAATTCAAAACATAGAGCATCAACTAAGGAGCAACAACTTAAAAACTTGGTATCTAAATTTTTTTCAAACAACTGGTGAGTAGAATTCTTTCAAACAACCCCACAATTAATCATCAAAAATTAGCTTTAACATAAAACCATAATTAATCCATTAATTAAACATTAATCCAAGCATCAAATATCAGGTAAACAAAAAGATTCAAACTCAGCCTAACAAAAAATATTGAAAAGAAGAAACATTCCTAGATTTTTGTCAATTTGATATCATGGGGCACATAATAGTCCTAATAAATTCAAAGGTAGACATTTATTTCAATCAAAAGCAATAACGCAAGTCAAATGAAGTAAAGGGCTAAATATGAACCAAGTAATATACAAAGCATTGGGAGTCAACTTGATGGCCAACAAATTGATAAGTGGGACACCATGTATGTTTTGAATTATCTCTCAACTAAATTAACTAATTCCACAATAGAACCTATTGTATATTACAACCACAACATAATCTCTTGGCCATGGAAATACTCAAACTTTGATCCGTTTGCAAATTTGAAATATTGAAAAAACATCACAAACCCACAAACCATTTTCATAAAATGTACACACAATACTCTGTCACAAAAAACAAAAACACGGCAACAAATTATAAGTAAGAAACGAACCTAGTTTAAGCAGCTTTATTAGCCTTTTGAACAAATCATGGAAAGGTGTTCTTGTGCCCTGCCATTTTGAAAAATCCATTTAGTTTGTTGTAATAGGAAGAATTCTTTCCAAAGAAAATTATAGGAAAATTTTGTCCAAACTAAAAAATTTAACATGCTTTCTTTCACTATATCATGAACGCCAAAAACCCAAAAAAGATATTAGATCCAAAACTATTTCATCCAAATTTACCTACAAGAGGCTTACTTCAATATTAAACCATAAATTTGAATCGAAAAACACATTGAATGTGTGGATGAGACTCAAAGATCCTGCAATCATTACTAGTCTAGGTATAAATAACCCTCAGAAAGATGAACAAAGGTACGCAAACTAAATCCAGAAAATACACAGTGCTAATGACTCCCATGCCGACTGACTTGAACTTCGAAGGGAATTAATAGGATGTTCACCAGGCCCATTTTCTAAATTTTTGATTGTTTCAGGTTCATCATCCCGCGGATCGTTATCTCAACATATTACAAGAAAGCACCCGTGCAAAAACATATCTCATACCTTAGGACTGGGCAACAACAATTGGCTCTGGTTTTCCTGTGTGTGTTGTGCGTGTGTCCTACTGTGGGCGTTGTGTGTATTATGCGTGTGGGGTGTGCTCTGTTTGTGTGCGTGTTCTGCTGTGCGTGTGTGGATGTGTGGTATTTTGTGCATGCATGCACAGAGAGTTGATCATTACCTCTTCGACATTTGATCGAATAGGTTATGAGCGTTGTGCGATGTGTATGTTGTGCGTGTTGAATGAGCAGCCCAGACAGAGAAGCATAGAGATAGAGAGAAGAGAGAAAGAGGCAGCGAGAGAGAAACATATGTACATCTGGTATTGGCAAATGGTAATGGCGGTGGATGACTAATCAATGGGCGGCGACGGATGGATGTTTCACAATAGCGACGGAGATTTGGAGATGAGTTTTGAGAGATTTGGGGATGACATAGTGAGAATTAAGGTCCTGAATATGGAAACAGAGAAAAAGGGGCACAAGATTTGGGATTTGTGGGGGGAGAGAGAGATTTGAGAATTGTGGGGAACCTTCAGGCTTGAGATTGGGAATTAGATGAAAATTAGACATGAGAGAGAGAAGAGAGAAGAAAGAGGAGAGAGGAGAGAGAAGAGAGAATTAGGGAAGCAAAGAATCATAAATGGAAACTAGGGAAGATTTGTGAGGGAGAGATAAAGGCGTGAAATTGGGAAATATTTGGGAGATTTGTGGGGCAGAGAGATTTGGACGTGAATTTGGGAAAAGTTAAAAGCCTTGATTTGAGCTAATTAAAAATGGAAAATGGCTTAGGCGGAAAAACAAAAATTGAGAATGAATTGGATCCATCAGATCAACATTTTTGAGTTGATTTGAGCCGCAAAAAAGTTTAAGATAATATGGACCCTTGGATAGAACTTATCTTTTGTTCGAATTGATCTGAACCGCGAAAAGATCATTATAAGTTTGAGGATTCAAACTCAGCTCTACTTTATTATATAGATGTACTAGTAATTGTCCGTGCCTGAAGGCACTACGTTACTCGTAAAAAATTGTAAATTTTTTTTCTTAAATAAAGGCAATATATAATACAATTTCAACAATACAATGGCCAAATTGATATTTTTCAACTTTCATGTAGAATATATATAATCAAACATTTATATAACAAAAAACACCCTACAACTATTACAACATATTAATTCAAAAATTTAAGGTTTATGACGGGAGGACGGACCCCGAGAGTCACCTACGGCAGTATAAGCAGTTGATGTCTATCTACAACACTGATCAAAGGTTACTATGCCGAGTGTTCCCCATGAGCTTAGGGAACACTGCCATGAAGTGGTATCAGAGTTTGGCCCTGGAGAGTACTATGTCTTGGAGGCAGATGTTTGAGCTGTTTGTCGCTCGATTTATCACTAGCAGCAAAAGGCCCAAAGACATTGGTGCTCTTCTGACACTCAAGCGTAGGAGTGGTGAGACTCTTCGGCAATATGCCATAAGATATTGAGAAGAGGTGAACGAAGTGGAAGCATGCTCGGAAGCCATGGCGTCAGCGACATTCTGATTAGGGTTGTCCCGAGATACCGACATGTATCGCTCTTTGATTAAGTGAGCTTCGGTGGACATGAAGGACCTGATTTCCTGCATAAACAAATATGCAAGGGTGGAGAAGGAGTCGGCTGTGCCAGAGTCTCTGGCTCCGGCAATGGAAAAAAGAGACAGGGAGCCGCCCGCGAGGAAGGGAGCACCGGCCCCGCCTCCAGGCCGCATATCTTTCCAAGGAGTGAGCACGGTCTTCAAGGAGCCCATTTACAAAATGCTTAACAAAATAAAGAAGGAGCCTTTCTTCAAGTAGCCACCAAAGATGCAAGGGGATCCGGCATCAAGAGATTTGACGTCTCGGTGCTCTTACCACCGAGACGTCAGGCATATGACCGAGAACTGCCGGGTGTACAAGTCATTCCTCGAGCAGCTAGTCCGAGAAGGACACCTCGGTGAATTCATTTACGGCTCAGCCCCAAGGGGTCCGAAAGGGGATAGAGTAGGCGTATCCCAAGAAGTAGCTATTGTGATTGAAGTGATAGACGATTACACAATAGACAGACCCACTTACAATTCACTCTGTGCCGACCTCCAGACAGTCGCACAACCCGTGAGGGTGGAAGAAACAAGGTTTGGGGACAATCTTCTAAAAGAACTCGGCTTGATGCCGATACCATCCAGTTCACGGACGCCGACCTGAGTAGGCTGGCCCTTCTGCATGAAGACGCCCTGGTGATCACCCTTCTGATCGAGAAGTTTGATATCAAAAGGATCCTGGTGGATTCCGGAAGTTCATCGGAGGTGATGTATGATAATCTCTTCCAAAAGATGGGTTTCACCCAGAAAGATTTAAAGCTCGTAAAGACCCCCCTTGTAGGGTTCAACAATTCATATGCCCTACCCCTCGGAAAGGTTACCCTCATGGTCACCGCCGGAGTTGTCATTGTCCCGCTTGAGTTCGTGGTGATAGACTCCGACTCCCCCTACAACGCCATCATGGGCAAGACATGGTTGCATGCGATGAAGTCTGTGCATTCGTCGTACCATCAGAAGATAAAATTCCCCACACCAAGGGGAATCATGGAGATTCGTGGAGACCAAGCATCGTCGAAAAGCTGTTTTTATGCAACAGTTAAGACTGGGGTTAACGCTAAGTCCCAACAGCATGACCCCGAGGCTGTGTTGGTAAAATAGCAATCATAGTTCAGTCGGCCGGGAGTCGATGACCCCATCACGGACCCTACCGATCGATCTATGGAGGCTCTGGTCAAGGTCTTTCTGAATCCCAAGGACGAGGAGAGATTTTTCCTGGTCGGCACCGAGAGGTCTGAGATGGTAAACTTCCTTTGTGGGAACGCTGACTTCTTTGCTTGGGCCCCCATCGATATGATGGGAATAAATCCCGATGTGATATACCACCGACTTCACGTTGATCCTGCTTTCAAACCAGTGAAACAAAAGGCTTGGAGGACAGCTCCTCACCATGCACATGCGGTTGATGAGGAAGTAGACAGGTTGCTCAAAGCCGGATCAATCAATGAAGTGTAGTTTCATAAGTGTCTGTCAAACACGGTGTGTGCAAAGAAGAAAGGTGGAAAGTGGCAATTTTGCGTAGATTTTATAGATTTGAACAAGGCATGCCCCAAAGATGAATACCCTTTGTCGAAGGTCGATCAGCTTGGGGATGCCACTGCGGGACATGAGCGCATCTCCTTTATGGATGCTCGAGCAGGCTATCATTAGATCCCATTGCACGAATCTGATCAGGAGAAAATGACATTCATCACACTCCGAGGAATTTATTGTTACACGGTGATGCCGTTCAGCTTGAAAAACGCTGGTGCCACTTATCAGCACCTGATGAATAAGATGTTTAAGCAGCAGTTCGGCACCACAATGGACGTCTACATTGATGACATGTTGGTAAAAAGTAAGGTGAAAGCCGACCATCTTCGGGATCTCGAAGTTACCTGCGCCCTACTCCGAAAATATTGCCTAAAGATCAACGCTTTGAAATGTGCTTTCGGGGTCAGTTCAGGCAAATTCTTGGGATATCTAGTCACTCATCGCGGTATAGAGGCCAATCCTGATCAACTACAAGTCGTACAGGGGATATAGAAGCCAAAGACTGTCAAGGACATACAAAAATTAAACGGAATGCTGGCAGCTCCCAACCGGTTTATTTCTAAGTCCTCGAACAGGTGTAAGCCGTTCTTCACCATGCTTAAGGAGGCGATGAAGGGATTCTGGGTGAGGAATGCGATCAGGCACTAGAGGGAATCAAGGAATACTGAAGGTCTCCTCTGACCCTGTCGGTTCCGGCGGCGGGTGAGGTCTTACACCTCTACCTGTCTGCCTCAGAGTGGGCTTTCAGTGGGGCCCTGGTAAGAGAGTTCAACGAGGTGCAGAGACCGGTCTATTATGTAAGCAAGACCATGCTTGATGCCGAGACTAGGTACTTGCCGATGAAAAAGCTTATACTAGCTTTGGTCGTCTCGGCTAGGAAACTTCGGCACTACTTCCAGGTGTATCCCATAGAGGTCTTGACCGATCAGCCCCTGAAGCCCATACTTTACAAAGCAGATATGTCTGGGCGAGTGTCCAAGTGGGTCGTAGAGCTAGGGGAGTTTGAGATAACCTACAAGCCCCGTACTTCTATCAAATGGCAGATCCTTGCTGATTTTATCACCGAGTTTCCTGCATCCGAGTCTCCACTAGAAGGGAAGTCAAAATTTTTTGGCCACAATGACGTTTGGAGTTTGCATGTGGATGGCTCCTCGAACGCAAGGGGGGGGGGCAGGAGTGGGTGTAGTCTTGGCCAATTCTGAAGGATTTACAGGGAACGAGCTATTAGGCTTGGATTTAAAGCATCCAATAATGAGGCCCAATACGACGCGCTGTTGGCTAGGCTTGACATCGCGTACTCGATCGGTGTGAGGCACCTCCAGATCTTCTGCGATTCATAGTTGGTGGTAAATTAAGTTAACTGGGACTTTGAGGTCTGGGACGATAGGATGAAAGCCTATCACCACAGCGCAAAGTCAAAGATGGAGAAGTTCCAGAAGATAGAGTTGTCCCAAATTTTCAGAGATCACAACAGCCATGTCGATGCGTTAACTTGCCTAGCCTCGGTCTTGGCTTCAGAAGTAACTCGGCGCATCATCATCGACTACCTCAAGAGTCCGAGCATAAGGGACTTAAATGCCGAGGAGGTCCTACCGACGAGCACTCAGAGAATGTCGTCAAGCTAGAAGGACCTCATAATTGAATACTTAATGGACGAAACGCTCACCAAAGATCCCAAAGAAGCCAAGAAGGTCCAGCTGAAAACTCCCAGATTCTATATATCCCCCGATAACGAGCTATACCGGAGATCCTTCTTGGGACCGTATTTGCTTTGTGTTCCCGAGGATAAGGTGGAACCATTGTTGTACGAGGTTCATGAGGGAATATGTGGGAGTCACACGGGAGGAAGATCCCTCGCACACCGTGCGATGTCTCAAGGGTATTGGTGGTCGTACATGCAGAAGGATGTCAAACAGTATGTTCAAAAATGCGACAAGGGCTAGAAGTTTGCTCCGATCATCCGACAACCGGAAGGGGATGTAAACCATTTGACAAGTCCTTGGCCATTTTCTCGGTGGGGCATGGATATAGTAGGACCTCTGCCGAGGGCTCCTCTAGGCAAGAAATTCCTTTTAGTTGCCACTGACTACTTCACCAAGTGGATTAAGGCCAAGCCCTTAAGTTGTATTCGAGATGCGAAAACGAAGATGTTCGTCTGACAGAATATAATCGCTCGGTTCGACATCCCCCGAGCCATCGTCTCTGATAACGACACCCAGTTCAACAGCGGGTCATTCAGGAAAATTTGTTCAGGATTTGGAATACAACTACTATTCCACCCCGGCGTACCCTCAATGTAATGGGCAGGCAGAAGTCTCTAATAAGACGGCGTTGATTGGGATAAAGAAGAGGTTGGAAAAAGCAATGGGCAGATGGACTGAGGAACTACTCAATGTCCTTTGGGCGTACAAAACCACCCTAAGGACCTCTACAAGGGAAACTCCCTATGCCATGACATACGGCGTTGAGGTTGTTATACCTTTGGAGGTAAGACTCCCTACTATACGAAGCCAACCCTTCGAATAGGGAAATAACAATGGAACACTAGCCAGGGACCTCGATTTGATTGAGGAAAGAAGGGAATTGGCATCTATATAGTTGGCCAAATATCAGGGGGAATTATCGAGACAGCATAAAAAGAAGGTTCAAACAAGAAGTTTTCAAGTAGGGGATCTAGTGCTACGCAAGGTCACTAGCAATACTCGGGAACTCGCGGATGGGAAGCTCGGCCACAGTTGGGAAGGCTCGTACAAGGTTGTTGTCGTGGGGGGTACAGGGGCGTATCGACTACAAGACATGGATAGAAAAGATGCAAGCCGACCTTGGAATGTATCAAATTTGAAGAAATATTATTACTGAGTTGATTCCTAAGTGTCAGATCTCAAAGATTCAACGAGCCCCGCGCTCGGTTGTTAGGGGTACGGCTCCGAGAGGGATAAGCCTCCGTCCTTGGAGCACCGCCTTCGAAAAAGAATGAACACGAGCCCCGCACTCAGTCGTTAGGGGTACGGCCCCGAGAGGGGTAAGCCTCCATGGAGCACCGCCCTCGAAAAAGGATAAACAAGACATTGTAGAAGAAGGAAAGGAAATTGCATTGATCAAATGGGGGTCGTGCGTCCCCCAAGCATACAAAAAAGAAGTGCACAAGTACAAAAAAGTCTACCAATCCTCAGGATCAACAGATTCACCAAGGTCACCTCTGAGCTCCTCGCCGCCGAGCCTTGCCTGATACCTCCTCAAAGATCCTTTGCCTATGCCAAAGATTTCGTCCAACTCCCCAGGGTCCGCACCACCTGGGTTGATGACGGGGGTACCGGGGATAGTTGGATCCCCTTGGTGCATCAGACGAGTGGGGCGAAGGGATTCGAAGGGGAGACATTTCCTCCGATTCATTACTAACAGTGATAGGCACTATCCTTACCACAGTCTCCCCTTCTTGGTCCGCCGGTCCCTCTACGGGAGTCACCTCAGCACTTGGAACGTCGTCTTCCGGGACCTCGGACTCGACGACTTGCTGTTGTGGCTGGTAGACATGCATGGCGTCCAGCTCGGAGTTGACAGTAACCCCGGAAGCCTCAAGCGCCGCGTGCCAACCTTGTTTGAAAGATTCCTCTTTCCATCATCAAAGGCTGGGATGAACTTTTTGTTGCACTGTCACAACACATCCATATAGGCCGTGTTCAAACTCCCAGCCTCTCCAGCTTTCTCTTCTTCCAATGCCTCCACCTTGGAGGTCAGGGCCGTGCAGTTTGCCTCGGTTTCAAGCAACTTGGCCTCAGTAGCAGAAAATTTTAACTCGGCCTCTTCCATCCTCTTGGCTGCCTCGGCCTCAACTTGTTTGCTCTTGTTAAGCTCGGTAGTGAGGGCTTCAGCTTTATGGATCAGTTTGACAATGCTCTGAGACTTATCAATGACCGTCTTCTCCACTTGGCCAATATAAGTGTCCTTCTTGGCGAGCTCGGCTTGAGCCTTGTCAGCCCGGCTCCTGCAAGACCAGAATCGGTCGATGATGACTCCCATTTGCTGGCAAGCCTAAAAGGGGAAAGGGTAAACATTGAGATGCAATCATAATAGAAAAGGGGTTAAAAGTGGAGAAAGTGCCAAGGCTTCTTACCACCAAGTTATGTTGTATCACCCCCATGGAGGAGCCGATTATCAGCATAATCTTCCAGAACCTCCATGTCAGTCTCAAAGTGCAAGGCCCCGCTAATAACCAAGGCCACATCTGGGGAGTGGATGATGGAATCAGACTCCAAGACAGCTTTCCCCCTTCTAGTGACGGCCCTGGGGGCCCATTCTGCAGGACCTAAGGACGCTGGGACATCATGCCACTATTTGACATAGCGCTCGGTGGTTGGGTCAGCATCCCAACCTCGGCACTGCCTTTTTAGATCATCACTTGGCTCCAAGGGTTCTTCTTGGCGCATTCGGCGTTGATCCTAAACCCTCGGGGGGACTTCTTGCCCTTGCTGCTATTGTTGTTGATGTTGTCGACGCTCTTGTTGGTGCAAAGGAGGGGGAGGCGGAGGCTCAATGATCGGTGTCGTGCCAGAAGGGCCACTGAGATCAGGGCCATTTGAGCCTCAAAGGCTGCCTCCAAGATGCGAAACATTTCGGATGGAGGAGATGGAGTGGATTATGAGTCACGGTCAGGGTCTTCCTTGAGGTTCTCCTCTTCGTCTTCTTCTTCCTCTTCTCCCGAGGAGCGGTCCACCCAGATGGAAGGGTCAAAGGGTGGTGGAATTTGAGAGAACCTGGTGTAACCAGGGCAGTAGACGAGGAATAAGTTGGCTGCCCGAGCAAGTGGATCACCTCGATTGTAGGACCAGATTTTGATGAGATCTTCGAAGGCGATGAAGGGTTTCAAAGGATAGGCATCATCCTTCTTATATCATTCTACAGAGAAGAACAAAAGGTCAGACAAAATGAGGAGCAAAAATGACGGCCGAGGGGTGAAAGAATTGGCTAAAGGCCCACCTGGATCCCTCGGTACTTTGAGGCAGTAGAGGCTGTCATACTCGGGTCATTCACCCATCTACCGCTGAGCATGATGAGATCTTGGGTGTATCCCTTGTCCGAGTCGGGCATATGCTTCACCAAGTACATGGAGGGATCCCGAGCCTGTAAGTAGTATCTGTCGCTACTGACTAGCTTCAAGTTGGAATTAGTCACATGGGTTCTCCTCAAACGGCCTATATCGCTAGGCCTAGCAGGTTCCCTACGTGCCCAAGGCCTAGAAGGTTCCCTATGTGCCCTAGACCTGAAAGGTTCCCCTATAACCCTGGTCCTTCTTATGTTGGCCATTGGGAGTTCTGATGGAGGAGTAGAAGAGATTGGGAAAAAGGAGGAAAGTATAGACAAAGAAGTACTTACACATTCAGTGGCTTTGAGGGATTTGCTCGAGGAGAAGATGAAGAATTGCTTGGGAGGTAATTGCAGCTTAGAGTTCGCAGGTCCAAGAAGACTCGAATGAGCCATAAATCCCCGTATTTATACTGATTGCTCCGTAGGCGGGAATCAAAGAGGCAAAACCATCAAGTGCAAATTTGAAAAATTCGGTGTCGGACGTGCAGGTAACCGCCCTTAAATCCTAGGCGTGTTGAGGAAGCCTCCATTCTCTGTACGACACCTGTCCCATGACGCAAGGAAAACGGAGGCTGGGGGGCAGTTGACGGGACTTTAGGTGGCTCAGTAGCCGCAAAGTCGACACGTGGATCATTGTAGTCAGTGTGGAGCATAAAGGGCGCCTAGAGGTGGCGCCGAGGACTTAAAACCTGGGGAGGCCGAGTACACCCGCCAGGACCTGGCATTAAAAAAGATATGACAGCTCATTAAATAGGGTCATGAGTGGCTATAACTCATTAAATGCGCATCCAGGTCCTCGAGAAGTGTGAGGGTAGTCATCAATACAAAGCATTAATTGCAAAGGCACCCACCTACTGTCCTCGGTGAAACCCAAGGGGTGCTTATTCCCGAGCAGTGAACGCTCGGTCGTAGGTGTCAAGCACCGAGCAATGGTATTTAATGGACAGAGATAGGGCCATTAAGGCTCGGTAGGTGCCAGTAGGGTTCGGATAGCCCGAGTGAATCGGTCTTGAGAGGATTCAATGGGACAGAATTAATTATGCATGGATGCGAATGCGAATGCGAGCCATTAAATGTGCGGATGGGACTCAAAGATTCTGCAATCATTACTAGTCCAGGTATAAATACACCTTAGAAAGATGAACAAGGGTACGCAAACTAAATCCAGAAAATACACAGTGCTAATGACTCCCATGCCGACTGACTTGAGCTTCGAAGGGGATTAGCCGGGTGTTTACCCGGCTCCTTTCCTAACCTTTTGATCGTTTTAGGTTCATCATCTTGTGGATTGCTATCTCAACATATTGCAGGAAAGTACCTGTGCAAAAACATATATCATACCTTAGGACTAGGCAACGATGATTGGCTCTAGGTTGTGCTGTGTGTGTTGTGCGTGTGTCTTGATGTGGGCGTTGTGTGTATTATGCGTGTGGGGTGTGTTCTATTTGTGTGTGTGTTCTGTTGTGCGTGTGTGGATGTGTGGTATTTTGTGCATGCATGCACAGAGAGTTGGTAATTACCTCTTCCACATTTGATCTAATAGGTTATGGGCGTTGTGCGATGTGTATGTTGGGCTTGTTGAATGAAGCATAGAGATAGAGAGAAGAGAGAGAGGCAGCGAGAGAGAAACATATGTATATCTGTCAGCGACAATTGGTAATGGCGGTGGATGACTAATCACCGGGCGGCGACAGATGGATGTTTCACAGTAGCGAAGGAGATTTGGAGATGAGTTTTGAGAGATTTGGGATGACATAGTGAGAATTAAGGTCCAGAATATGGATACTGAGAGAGAGGGGCATGAGATTTGGGATTTGTGGGGGGAGAGAGATTTGAGAATTGTGGGGAACCTTCAGGCTTGAGTTTGGGAATCAGATGAGTAGTAGACATGAGAGAGAGAGAGAGAGAGAGAGAATAGAGAGGAGAGAGGAAAGAGAATTAGGGAAGCAAAGAACCATAAACGGAAACTGGGGAAGATTTGTGAGGGAGAGATAGAGGCGTGAGATTGGGAAATATTTGGGAGATTTGTGGGGCAGAGAGATTTGGACATGAATTTGGGGAAGTTAAAGCCTTGATTTGGGCTAATTAAAAATGGAAAGTGGTTTAGGCGGAAAAACAAAAATTGAGAATGAATTGGATCCGTCAGATCAACATTTTTGAGTTGATTTGAGCCGCAAAAAAGTTTAAGATAATATGGACCATTGGATATAACTTATCTTTTGTTCAGAATTGATCTAAACCGCGAAAAGCTCAATATAAGTTTGAGGATTCAAACTCAATCTACTTTATTATATTGATATACTAGTAATTGCCCGTGCCTGAAGGTACTACGTTACTCGTAAAAAATTGAAAAGATTTTTTCATAAATAAAGGCAATATATAATACAATTTCAACAATACAACGACCAAATTGATATTGTTCAACTTGCATGCAGAACATATATAATCAAATATTTATATAAAAAAAGTCATGCTACAAATACTACAACATATTAATTCAAAAATCTGAAAAAATATAATTATTATTGATCAAACAACCACAATTTTAACATTTTTAATAAACTTTATCTGAAATTTCAAAAAAAAAAATAACTATTTGTTTTTTCTACAGGTTTCTACTTAAAGTCCATAATATTATATCTGTGTCATTTTTCCAATGTGAGTTCGTATAACTTTTATAAGGAAAACAACCAAAAGTTTCACGTGAATTCTTGAAAATGTAAAAAATTTTATTGAGAAATTAAAATTGGTTTCCATTTGAGTTCAACTTAAATATTCGTAAAATTCAATCGAATTTAAGTTTGGGTGGGGCTATTCCCACCCCACAAATCTTCATTCCCACCCCATTTAATTTTTCATTATCAAACTACTAAACTCACCCCTTTTATACTCACTCCATTAGTAACTAAGTCCACCACATACTACATACACCCCATTTAATAAGTAAATTCACCTTATATTTTATCATAATTAGGGTTTTATTCTCTATTTCATTTCACGCACTCACACAAATAATTTTTCAATATGAATTTTTTCAGTGATATACAAGTTAGTATTATTTCTCAATTTAATTTTATATTTGATTTCCTGTTTGTTCTATGGATTTTCATTATTTTCGGTATGTTTTGATATCTCTGTCAAATTTAATAATTTTTATGTATAATTTAAATGTGTGTGTGTGTGTGTATATATATATGTATGTATGCTTTTAGATTATTTGTTCTTTTTTTTTTTTTTTTATCTTTTTTAGGTTTTGCATCTATGCTTGTTATTTTTATTTTTTTGTTCGATTTTGTGTTTGTGCTTGATACCTTTCTTTTTTTCATGTTCTGTTTTGCCTCTTGTGGCTTTGCGTTTTGTAGTTTTGCTTGTTCCTTTAATCTTTGCTTGATTTTTGTTTCCTTATTTCCTTCGTTTCTTTTTAAAGGGGTATATGTAGCATAGAGTGGACTTAGTTAATAATAGGGTAGGCATAGAAATGGTGGACTTAGTAGTTAGATAATGAGAAACAAAATGGGGTGGCAATGGAGATTTGGTGGGTGAGAATAGCCACACCCTTTAAGTTTAAGCAAGAATTTATATTTTATACTCGACAGTCAAATTCAGCTCAATTCGAGTCTTAATCATAATTACATCAAACCGAGAATTGAATTTAAGTTCGACTCAATTAACACATTTATCTTAAACCTACAAACTAATTATTATCTATTCTCGTTCACTGAGATGCCATAACTTCTTTTCTTTTTTTAATTTAGTTATTCTTTATTACTTTTACAATCAATTTTAATTTGACTTCAACTTGAATACTCGTAAAATTCAAGGAAAGTTATGCTCCGCTTGGTAGGAATGATGGAAAGTATGAGAGATGAAAAATATGAGGGATATACTTTCTATCATCTAAGAAAGGAAAATAGAAATAATACACTTTCCTTCCTTTATGTTTGGTTGGATGGATGGAAAATAAAAATGATTAATTTTTTTTTGTGCTTTGTAAGATGTATTTTTTTTTTCCATTTTTTAATTTTTAATTTTAACATAAATTTTATATATATATATATATATATTTTTTAAAAAGTACAAATGTGATGCCCCAAAATCCGGGGGTCCGTTGATCACCCATCAACCCGCGGAATGCCTATGGATATCGTGTAACTCGATATCACACCGTTGCGTCCCATTTACCGGGATCCATAATTTAACAAAATCGGGCAGAGTCTCCTTTGTACGGGGAGCTCTACCCAAAACCTAACATGTACAATATACATTAACATAACCCATCTGAGGCCCAATATAACACAATGACCACACCGGGTCCATTTATAAGCAAGACATTTACCACACCGGGTCCATTTATCCCTACTCATATAATAACATGCAATGTTACATTAACATAGTCCATAAGAGTTCAATTACAACTCTTTTACACATTACATGACCAAAACTAAATTACAAGTCCAAAAATATAATTTTTCAAGTTTATTTTACAAAAACAATGCATTAAAAGCCACAAGTTGGCTTTTCTTCATCCTTGCGGCCCCGAATGAGAGCCGTCTACCGGCGTATATCACATACCTAAAATGTTTCCTGTATAGGGTGAGCCAACGCCCAGTAGAGAATTTCCTACAGAGACTACTCCCCCCCTAGATGCACATGAAGAGTGTACATGCAACAATTTACACACACATCCACTATTCCTTAAAATAACATGCATTAAGGGCTGGACTTCTACTATGTTATGTCATGAAATGGGATGAGACTCACTCATGCAGATTTCCCCGAGTCCTCCCCGACTCACACGACACAATGCAGTACCAATATGTAATGAACCCGTCATTGACGGAAAAACATCCAATGATCGTTTTGAATAAAAGTCATGCATTTTATAAATCAGATCATTATGGGATGATACTCATTGACAGAGTATGTTTTTATTAACAAAATCTTGTGTCTTGTTGGACAACGGATTTTGGTATCTCAACCTCCGGTTCCGTAAACACCAGCACTTTTCTGGAATTTCACCGCCGGCAAAGTGCCTGAACCATGTGACCGGGCTTTGCACCCGAGGGAGAGTCTAGCCCTGCTTGCTATACCCGACACAAGTTTTTCTCATGCAATCATGCGACTTCATGTGACCAACGATCCACATTTTCAAGTCCACATATCAACCACCAAACAAGGTGTTTGATTAAATATGCACCTCACACCCCCACACCCATGACTTATGCTCATGAATGTGATGCTCCCATACACATGAAATGCAATGCCTCATTTCACACTTTCCACATGTTCAAGATGCAATGAATGCCTTATGAACAATTTAAACCACATATCAACATATGTCATGGCAATATATGTCTTAAGCATACAATTACCATAAAACATCATGAAACTAATATCTTAGCAACATATTAACATATTTCACCACAACATTCAACATGCTAAACATAGTCATGTAACACATGATTTCAATCACTCAAGGTGTTTTATCAATCACCTTCAAGACAACCTTCATGTTGAACACAAATCATGCCCAAATTCCACTAAGTTACAAGAAAATTCACAAGTAACTATCATGCATCATTCTCAAGCTAAGAGATAGCCTAAGCCAATTCTCTACCATTTTTCCTTAAATTCCATAACTATACACAATAGGAGGAACCCAAATGGAAGGAAAACTCTACAAGTCATCCTATAATTCATGTCACCAATCCATTTTATTCACAAGACACAATATTAACATTTAGAGTGCCTACACACTACCATGTCCTAAGTGGTTTCCCAAAGAATTTCCACACCAAATCTCATGATATAATTTGTTCCAAGTCATTTCTACCGGAATAATCTCAAATAGGAGGATCCCTACATCCAATTAAACAAGGAAGTGATCTAGGCCATTTCCATAACCATTTAGTAAGTGTTAAGTCTCTAACACCCTACTCATCACATATAAACATTTCATATAAACCACCTAGGTTAGGAATAATCCCAAATAGGAAGAATCCTACAAGTATCATATAACACAAGAATTTATTCTAAGTAATTTCTACTCCACTATTTCAAGATGGAATATATTCTCTCCACTTCCAACACCCATTTAATCAAGTCACCAACAATAGGTAAGAGTCCTATACAAGGTCTCATACATCAACACCTTTCACATGAACATCATAGAATGGAATAAGCCCAAAACAGTCCATAATTTCAGCTCCAAATCAGTCCAAAAACAGTCCGCAATTTCAATCCAAAACAACTTAAAAACAGTCCGCAATTTCAACTCCAAATCAGTCCAAAAAAAGTCCGCAATTTCAATCCAAAACAACTTAAAAACAGTCCGCAATTTCAGCCACTAAACCGCCCCGTAAACAGTCCCTAAACGGCCATAAAACAGCCCCAATAAACAGCCATAAGATAGCCCATAAAACAGCCATAAACAGCCCCTTAAAACAACCATAAAACAGCCCATAAATCAGCCACTAAGCAGCCCACAATTCTGCCACTAAACAGCCCCTTAAAAAGTCCATAAACGGACACAAAACAGCCCCAATAAACAGCCACAAAAACTGTCTATGAAAGTGCACAAATTCAGTCCATGAAGGTGCACAAAAACAGTCCATTAAAGTGCACAAATTCAGCCCATGAAAGTGCACAAAAGCAGTCCATGAAAATGCACAAAAACAGTCCATGTATCAATTGCAAGCTAGAATTTAGCTTAAGTTATTCCTACACTCAATTCTTCATTTTTCTTAACAATACACAAGTGATATACATCAACATACACTTAACCACCCCTTATGAACATGCTAGGTGGGAAATGAACCAAAGTATGAAGAACCCTACCTCTAGTAGCGTGAAGGGAATGAAAGAATTCCCAAAAACACCAAAGAAAGCCTCCAAGACTTGATTTCTCCAAGATCATCCTTTTGGATCTTCGGTGAAATATCTTGTTTTTGGTACGTAGACGTAGCCCTCGTCGACGTGATCGATTTCCTCTCTTGGCTCGACGGAATCCGAGCGACGGAACTCCGGGAAATCGAAATAGAAGCTTGAATAACTCTCTTTTCTCTCTTCTCTCTTCTCTCTTCTCTCTTCTCTCTTCTCTCTCTTGGGCGGCTGAACAAGGCTGAAGAAGGGGATATTTCTGCTGAAATATCCCATTTAAGGCCCTATTTATATTTTTATAAGACTTGGCTCAGATCGCGCCAAGTGTCCCCCGATTATTCGGGTCCGTTTTCGTCCCGAAACGATTCATTATACCTCGGATTAAGTTCAAATTAATTTTATTTGAACTTTAACTTAATTTTAAGGAAATTTTATAAAAAATATTTTTGGGGACCTTTAAAATGTCATTCGCCACGCAGTCGCCTCGAACGACGTGCAAGAATTCGACTATCTCAGAATTCGACGAAATTTGACAAGGTGACTCGTTTTCGTGATACGAATTCAACGGTGAACTTCGTTTGCTCATCCGCAGTCTAGAACATGAGTATTTTAAATACGCATTATAGTGGCAAATTACTATTTTGCCCTTTCTGGAAAAAGTTCAAATTTCCCGGGTTTTACAACAAATAATATGAAATTAATATATATTATATATATAAGTGATAAATATAATATATGTATATATCAAAAGATATATACACAAACAAGATACATTTCAATAATAATTAATTTTTCATCCACTTTCTTTCCAATTTTGATGAATTGGAAGGAAAGTTCTCAATTCGAATCCTAATCATAATCACTTCGAACCAATAATGGAGGAAAATGAAAAAATTATTATAATTTTTGGGCGGGAAAAAATTTGGAGAAGGAATTTCGATCGTTTGATCAATAATCTTAAAACAATCTGAACCACAAAAAGTTCAAGACAAATAATGCTAGCTCCCTTAGTATATAGATATATCAAAAATTACATATATATTATTTGCCTATTATACCATTCGAATATTATTGTATTTTTATTTCAATTCAAAATATAACCTATATTATAGTTATTCGACTCGTTTTAACGCAAAGAATCTATATTTAATTAATGTGTAGTATGAGATAGAGAGAAATAGAGAGTTATAAGAGAGATAGAAATCTTATAATTGTGGAATGAATGAAAGTCTTGCTCAAAAAATTGGGGGGAGGGGGGAATTTCGCATTAGGACCGTTGGATCAATATTTCTTAAAGCGATCTAAGTCGCGAAAAACTAAAGACAAAGAAATCTAGCTACTTTTTTATATAGATAAATAAATAAATAAATATATATATATATATATATATATATATATATATATATATATATATTTGTGTGTGTGTGTGTGTGTATAGTTATTTACTGATAGTATTATATTAATTAGTATAACATCAGTTGCATATATTAACATAAACATTAAATACATACATACATACATATACATACATACATACATAGATATATATATATATATATATATATATATATATATATATATATATATATATATATATATATATATATATATATATATATATATATATATAGTATACATAAAGTACTTGTCGTACTTGTAAATTGAAATTGGTGGGAAAATGAAATTTTCACTTCCCTCCAAAACATTTGGAGTATGTGAGTTGGAGGGAAAATACAAGAATTCCACATTGGTTCTTCATGGATTCATTTTCTCCTGAGAAGAATAAATAAAAAGGAAAGAGGGAGGCGACATTCGAACGCAAACCACATTCGAACGAGCTTTACTCCCAGTACTTTTTCAGAATCTCAGTTTCTGATAGAAACTAAGATACTGGAACTTCGGTCCATTCGAACGCAACTCATGTTCGAACGTGACTTGCTATCAGTACTTTGGCAGAAATCTCAGAATGTCTCAGAATCAAGATACTGAGAGTTGAGTCTATTTGAATGTGGTAAGCACGTTCGAACGTGACATGTTTTCTGTTTGAGATTAGTCTCTAACGGCTATATTCTTGTAGCCTTTCAAGGGGTGTCTTTTGTCATGGTTATGAAGGGATATACTCCTTTATTGAGGGATGCATAGAATACTATAAACAGGGTTCAAGTGGAAGAACAAAGTATCAAAAAAGTTGATTCTTTTTCTTTTCCTTAGTTCAAAGCTTCCATATATTCTGATCTTTTATATTCGGGTTGAGTATTTGATTCCAAGGTTACTAAGGAGTGCAATCTTTGATAATCTTAAAAGTTATGCATTGTATCATGGGGATAGAATTTCTAAGAGTCAATCTGCATTATAAGTGGGAAAATTACTATCTCGAAGATAACTAGTGACTTGCCTTGCCTTGTGATCTATCTTCTTTGGTTTTCATTTATTGCTTTTCTACTATTTGAAATTGTTTTACCACAATGTATTCTACAACAATGGCCTTATAAAATATAACCTAATACACACACTCACACACCAAAACACACACACATATACTAACACGCCAAAACACACACAGACATACACTAATACAACAATATATACTAACACATATACTAACACGCCAAAACACACATATATACTAACAAACACACACAAAAAAACATAAACACATTTAAGAACAAACCAAAATATATGAACACAAACATATACTAATGCACCAAAATAAACACAGACACACACACATATACTAATACTCTAAAATATACACACTCACACCCACACATTAATACACCAAAACATCCTCACACTAATACACAAAAATACACAAACGCACACACATACATTACCAAAACACACATATCTCCCAAAACACATAAACACACATACATACTCACCAAAAAACAAAACATACGTATATAGTAACATCATGTTTGGTATGTGATAATATTTTTACATGAAAATGGAATGAAGGTAGAAATGAAATGAACATATGAATAGAATGAAATATAAACTACCATTTCAATGTTTAATAACAACTACGATTAATTGTTGAAATAAAATTAAAAATTTACTCAAATATTTGGATAATCCTAGACTCGAACCTAGGACTCAGACCCAAATCCGAAATTGGACCTAATCTCGAACCCATGAACAAAACAAAGACCCGAACTCAACCTCGTACCTGGGAGCCGACTCCGGGTCTAGACCCAAACCCCAGACCTAGACATATACTCGACTCAAACCCCAGACCTGACCCTGGACCCGACTCCAGACCAAGACCTAACCCCAGACATTGACCTGAACCCAGACCCAAACCCCAGAATCGGACCAAAACAATTAGTGTGTGTATGTATATGTGTGTTTGGGTGTACGAGTGTGTATATCTATTTTGGTGTACTAGTGTGTGTATATTTTGGTGTATTAGTGTATTTATTTATATATTTTAGTGTATTAGTGTGTATATTTTGATGTACTAGTGTGTGTGTGTATGTGTGTGTGTATATGTGTGTTTTTGGTGTAGTAATATGGGTGAATGTGTATATGTATTTTGTTGTATTAGTGTGTATGTGTGTATTTTGGTGTATTAGTGTGTGTCTGTGCATATTTTGGTATAGTAATGAGTGTGTGTGTGTGTGTGTGTGTGTGTTTGTTTGTTTGTTTTGGTGTATTATTGTGTGTGTGTTGGTGTATTATTTTGTGTGTGTGTGTATGTATTTTGTTGTATTAATGTGTTTGTGTGTATTTTGGTGTATTAGTGTGTGTGTTTATTTTGGTGTATTATTGTGTGTGTATGTATGTGTATTTTAGTATATTATTTTGTGTGTTGATGTATTAGTATATATGTATGTGTATTTTGGGGTATTGGGGTGTGTATGTGCGTATGTTTTGGTGTAGTATTGTATGTGCATGTGTATATATTTTGTTGTATTAGTGTGTGTGTGTGTGTGTTTTGATGTATTAATGTGTATATGTGTGTGTGTTTGTTTTGGTATATTAGTGTGTGTGTGTTTGGTGTATTAGTGTGCATGGTTGTTTTGGTGCATTAGTATGTGTGTGTATTTTAAGGTATTAGTATGTGTGTGTTTTAGTATATCAATTAGTGTGCATGTGAGTTTTTATTTTGGTGGATTAGTGTGTGTATATTTTTTGGTGTATTAAGAGTATATATGTATTTTTCTGTATTTAAAAGTATGTATTTTTTTTTTTGGTGATTTATTATATTTTTGTGTGTTTTAGTGTGTGTGGTTGTTTTGGTGCATTAGAGTACTAGTTGGTGCGCACGTGCATTGCACGTGGACCATTGACTTATTAGTTTTGTTTTTATTTTAAGTTTTATTGTTACAAAAAAATGTTGTGTAGCCAAATTATCCTTGAAGGACCAACATTGAAACATAAACACTAAAGTTAAGAGTGTAATAAGAAAAACTTATAATGTTAAGATAGAGTCTAATTGAAAAAAAAAAAACTATACATGTTAAGAGGTTTGCAATGACCATAATGCACATTAATTTTGACATGGACCTTTTTCTTTTCTTTTTTTTTGATAAGAAACAATTTTATTAAAAGAAAAATAGCGTACAAGTGAAACTCATGGATGGACAAGTAATCCATCCAAGATACAAACCATAAAAAACAGTACATAGAGAAAAAAAGCGAACAAATCAATCAAAAATCGCCTTCCAATTCGCCAAAATTTCCAATAGAGGGATATTTGCAAACTCCTTTGAAACCAACGCCCAAAAAGTTGCTAGAAATTGAATTCAGTTCCCAAGCCCATCAAACACTTCATACTTATCCTAAGAAATTCTCGAATTTCTCTCCAACCAAATCACCCAAGTAATTGCAAAAAAAAACACATTCCCAAAGTGCTTCCTTTACTTTTCCTCCCAAATCCTTTATAATCCACACAACATAGTTGAGATTGAATTTGGAACCACGCAAGAAAGACCCACCATTTCAAACAACTTATTCCATAAGACCAATGCAATTGGACAATGCCAAAACAAATGGTTCACATTCTCACAATCCTTCTTGCACATAAAACACCATTGAGGGGAGACACAAGTATGAGGTCTTTATTTTTAAGTGAAAATTGGAGGTGAGTCCCCCGAGACGGACTTGTTTGGAGATAAGTCCGGTAAGGAAACTTATAAGGCTTTAAGTCCATTTTTTGCTACTTTTACTATTATACCCTTTTTTAGTAGAAAACCTCTTACGGCGTGTAAACTGCCGTTTGGTAACAAAACGGAAAAACCATTCGTTGCTTGGTGTCTAACCCAGTAAATCCCCCTTCATTCTAGGCTACGAATCCAGCAGGTAACTCCCCCTTCATTCCAGGCTACGAATCCGGCAAATTCCTCAAATCTTTCTCATTCTACTTCTCCGAAAAACATATACCACCATAACCCAAACCGAATTTATTTCAAATTTCAAAATTATTTCGAACAAGAAAACCGAAAATCGGTTTTGAAGCTTCATTGGCGAAGAACTTCAGTGGTTTTGTGCATTTTTGAAATCTTCTTTAAAATAACTTTGAAATCGGTCGGTTTTGGCATTTTCGTCATTCTCATCATTCATTGGCGAAAATCTTCAGTCGGTCTCAACATTCTTGGAATCGGTCTCGGCTTTCTTGGCATTCTTGAAATCTTATTTTGAAGCTTTGGGATTTTTTAAAATTTTGAGAGGTATGTGATTTTACAAGAACTTGGATGTTTGTTTTAGGGTTTTAAAACAACATTTACACCCAAAAACTTTCATACTGTCGAATTTTTTTTTAAAATTTTTTGAAAATAAAATTGTGAGTTCTTGTTAGTATATAAAAGAGTTGGGTATTATGATTCTATTTTTTTTTTCATTGTGTTATACATTCGAAAATAATTGGGTTGGTTACTTTGGATGCTGTAATGTTATTGTGAGAGCCATGTTCAAAATTTATTATCTTAACGTTGAAATTTTGATTTTTTTTTTAAATTAAAATTGTGATTTCTTGTAACTATATTAAAGAGGTTGGAATTATGATTTTGTTTTTTTTTTCATTGTTTAATACATTCAAAATTTATTGGTGTGGTTTCTTTTGAATTGCTCATGATACTGTGATAGAAATTTTCAAAATTTATTAGTGAAATGAGATGTTTGTTGAGTATCCTAAATCAACCATTAACAAAATGTGTTACCATTAATTCATGACGTTAACATCAATTTTTGAATTGTTTGGTTTTTTACCATCTATTTTCTGAAATTCCATGTTACTGTGCACAATATAGCCTTGGAGATAGGACTGTTCATAGTGATGGTACTGTAGACATGTTACTGATCAAACTTTTTTTGGTTTTTAACTTCAAAAGCAGCATACGTTGTTTATGATGAGTGCACGGGTTGATGTTTGATTTAAAATGTAATATGGGAACTCAATGATTTTACAATAGGAACAATTGTATATTGAAAAATAAAGTTACAGAATCGTGTTTCTATGATGTTACTAAGAATTTGTTGTTGGGATTCAGTTTATTAGTTATTGTTACTATGATCATGTTACTAAGATAATGCTATTGTATGTTGTTCAACCATTGATAATTGAAATGTCATGTTATAGGGTGATGGCAAAAACAGGTTAATGTACTGCTCCAAAAACAGGAAAAGCAGC
Organism: Ilex aquifolium; assembly: GCA_951799425.1. Taxonomy (NCBI): domain Eukaryota; kingdom Viridiplantae; phylum Streptophyta; class Magnoliopsida; order Aquifoliales; family Aquifoliaceae; genus Ilex; species Ilex aquifolium. The sequence goes on along the minus strand of OX637406.1, from coordinate 18,347,158 downwards.
AACATTTCACCAATTCAGGTCCAATTTGTTGTCAGTGGTTAAAGTTATTAGTGACATAAACATCAAAGATATTCACGAAGAACAGTTAAGGAGAACAACAATTTTGGTATTTGTATCAGACAATATCAACATCTGAAGTTGATAAGGAATGTTTCAAGAAGAATGACAAAGGTATTGTGGACATCATTAACACGTTTGATGTTGAAACATCAAGATTTAGAATTTGTGGGAAAAATTTAAAGATACGGAAGACTGGTGTATCCCTCATTTTTGGTATAGATATAGTAACATTGATGTTACTATGAATGTATCTATTATAACACTGTTGTGTTTGTGTTAAATATAGTAACATGGATAAACATTGTTGTGTTTATCTTCTATTGGCTGGTTCATATTGAGTAACATACGTTGAATTCTTGATTGCTGGAGTATTTGACTAGTAACATGGGTATAGTAACATTCATGTTATTATAGTAATATAGATACAGTAACATGCGTGTTACTATGAATGGAATTATTGTAACAATGTTAAGTTGTGTTAATATAGTAACATGAATGTTACTGTTCTACATTGTCATTGATCAGTCTCTAAATTTTATGTGTTACTATTGATTAACATGTATACATTCGTAACGGTTGAGGGGCAAGAATGGATGGTGACCATGTATTCATTTTTGGCAGGTTGATGAATGGATGGTAACCAAATTGGTTGTAATTATTGGCTGGTTGATGAATTGATAGATGACAAATTGGTTGTAATTGTTGACTGGTTGATATTTCATTGTAGTGGAATGTTTGTGGAACAAATGAAACTCTGTCCAAATTGTAAATCAAATAGTAACTCAAATAGTAACATACTCAAAAAAATGATCCAAATTACAGACTCCATTCAATTTTATAATGATGAAATGAAGTTGATTGGGGAAGCTAAATGTATTTATCCACATGTCTGGGTATTGTTTGTATAGTTTATTTGTAAAATAGTTGAAAACTCTTTCATGATTGGCTACACAAAAAAAAAAAAAAGTAACGTATAGTAACATGTTTTAAATTCCTTCTAATTTAGGCAATCACTTAAAATTTGTTTTAATTTTTCATTTTCAAATTTATTTGTAAATAAATGAATATTAAAAAATTCCCTTTGTTATACGAATTTATTGAGTTACTTTCTATACCAGACTGACAAATTGTGCTTGATTCAAAATTTGAATTTGAATTTGAAATTTTAATGGAATATTCTGATCTAAAATTGAATTAATAGGCCAATGATTTTAATGTAATTCAAGAATAATATTATGATATATATTGTTTCCATAAAAATCTGATCAATTGGTTACCATATATATCTAAAATATCTAGCCTATGACTTTCCATAACTGATCAAAGTTAACACCGTTAGGGGTATTTTTGAGATAAAAAAAAAAAAGTGGACTTAAGTCAGTATATATAATTTTAAAAATGGACTTAACACCTTATAAGTTTCCTTGCCGGACTTATCTCCAAACAAGTCCATCAAGGGGGACCGGCCTCCAAATTTCCCTATTTTTAAAGCATATCATTAGTACTAAGCTTTCTGTGTGCAATGACCAATACACAAGCTTGAACTTTCAAAGGCATCTTTGCCTTCAATATCTTCAAAGTTGGATAAGAAGTTGGGAAAGTAATGTCATCAATCAAAGAATCAAAGTACGATTTACAAGAGAACAGGCCGTTGAATCAATGATCCAATTTCTTTTGTCAGTTAACTCATGATACAAATTTACATTACCAAGCAAAGAAAAAAATAAGATCAATTCTGAAGTTTTCCTATTGTGAAATATTTAGTGGAAATGAACTAAATTCACAAAATGGGATGTATAACCATGGATGTATAACCAATTCCACCTTTTCTCAGATTTTATTGGGATGTATAACCAATTCACAAAATGCCTTTGTTCTAGAACTAAAATTTTTGGTAAGCCTTACCTTGAAACCATGGATTTGAAGACCAAGATAAATGGACAATTGGGATACTTCGCAAGAGTCTTTTTACTCAACTCAACCAATTTTTCTGCTGGAGCTCTATGTTTTCCACCAAAAATATCTGGTGAGAATCAAAACCACCAAATGCAAAATCTAGTAGTTAAGTAAACCAAAGAGGACTATAACTATAACTTCATGGACTACCTAGTTAGTTGTATAGATAATCAAGCCACAAAAATTGCCAAGATATTTCAACAAATTTCTTAAAATTACCCAAAAATCGTGCAATGATCATAGACCAAAATAACTTCCCAAAATATTAACACAATAAAAAGCATGTATTTGTAATTGAAAAGCATCACAATTGAAGGCATGTATTTGTAACTTAGGAGTATCAGATCCTAAACACACTGAACAAAATGTTATCACCGCATGTTCTTAGTTGCAATGTAGATATATGAAAAATGAGGATAAATTTTCGTTTTACCGGTAGGGCACTATTCATGCATCATTTGCCGGTAGGACACTACATATACATCATTTAGGTATAATTCATGTTTAGGAGCATAATTTGAGTAAGTCATAGAAGAGAAACATGCTTAGAATGTTAAAAATACACCTACTGTTTGAATTTGAGTCTATACGGAAACAGTTTAAAACATTGGACCAAAAGGGCATCCCGGGTGGAACTGGCCACAAGCGAAAACTTATTTTTTCGAAAATTTTCATTTAAAATAATTTTAAGAACTTTGGTTAAAGAAAAATGTCGAATTGAAGCGTTTCGGGACGGGTTGTAGTGTAACGGGGTCCTGGATTCATAAGGGCAAAAGGGTCATTTTGCACCTTTGCCCCTCCACCATAAATACAGCCCCCTTAGTGTAAAAATATCATTTTTTGGTCTGGAGAAAGAGCAGCACACATTCATGGAGAGAAAGTGAAGAAAAACCCTAGGTTCTCCAAGCTTCAAGCTACCAAAACACTCCTAGGCCAAGATTCTTGCAAGACTTCCTTCTAGGAAGTTGTTCCTCTCAACAAGAACTATATTCTCACCGATCGGTTTGGCTACACAGCGAACAGAACTCCCTCGGTTTGAGAAAAACCATTTTAGGTATGATATTTTGCTAAGTTAGGAATAGATTTAAGTTTTCTTACCTCTCTATGTGTTGATTGAATGATTTAGGTGTTTACTTGATGTTAGAAAATCACTTAGGTGGTAGTTGCTTTGAAAACTTAGAGTTAGTAGTTTAGGTACTTTTGTGTTCTTTGAGTTTCTTGACAATTTGTTACTATGATAAAGGTGTACCTTGCATATGTGTTGGATTATTATATTCTAGCTTATGTTCATGTAGAGAAACTCTCATGGTTTGATAGTTATGATTTATTCCATGAGTTGTTAGTTTGTGTATTTGTATTTTCTTTGAGAAATTGTGAAAGTAATGAACATGAAACTTGATCATATGTTTAACTCATTGAATTGTGCCTCACATTCATGTAGACAAAGTGTTGTGAATTTGAAGTTATGCTTTACTTTATGAATGAGACATATTTTAAGTTATACGCCATGTGTTGATGAAATGTTCCATAGAATTTTGTAAACCCCCACACTCTTATCTTTATATAGCAAGTAATTATTTTTGAAAATACTAGCATAGGTGATGAGGTATGCATGAACCCTATAAATTGTAATAGTAGGAATAAATACTAGGGAGGCAAATGGATTGTGAAATTTAATTTTTGGAGGTGTTTAAGGTTGATAAGGGTAACTAAGCAAAAATATTAATTTTTTAGGTCAAAATAATATTATCATTGAACATGGGAGATCCGGAAAAAAAAAATTGGAATAGCCGTTTAGCACATCTAGCGGTTCGGAGGAATAAAATAGTAATTTTAGTGTTTCGAGTGTAAATTTATTTTAGTTTTGAGATAAATCATAAAAATAAATTTTTTTAGGTTAAAATAACATTAAAAATGAATCCGGAACGTCGAAAAACCTTAGGATAGTCATATGGATCAAATTGGAGATTCTTAGTGGCAAAACCGTAATTTTGGAAAAAACCCAAACAGTCTGTGAACAGCAAAAATCGGGATTTGGCTGACCTTATAACACCATTTCATCCCATTTTCCCTCATTTCTTTCACTCCACTCTCACCCCACACCTTTTGGAACCTTAGAGGAAGATTAAGGGAGGAAGAAAAGGGAAGAAGGAGGTCACTAGAGCTTGGGTTCTTACTTGGAATTTTGATTCAAGGTATGAGTTTTCTTACATTCTTGTTCATTGAAGTTAGGGTATATATATATATATATATATATATATATATATATATATATATATATATATATATATATATGTTTTGCCTTTAAATGTTATATATATGATATGAAATCATCCTCTCTTATTCTTTTTTTGCAAGGATTACATGTTTTTGAACAAAGTTAGGGTTGAATACCCATGAAATCTTTTTTCTTGCTTGAAAACCCTAGTTTTTGGAGAGTGATAGATTTTCTTCTTAAATTCTTCATTTATTATTGATTTTGAAACTATAGTGCTTTGTGTTGAGTAATAAAATGATGTTGTTGTGATCTCTTGTATTTTTCTTAATTGGTTATTGGAATTGTCACATGATAAATTTGGGGATTTTTGAGATATGCTTGTAAATTGAGAAATTGAGTTTGGCATTGTATCTCTTATGAGTGTGGGATGACTATGGGTGGCCTTTGACGAGATATCGTAGAGTGGGTAGACGTGTTGCTTGCTCCGTGTGGGTTTGTATTTTTCCTACCACTCGTAGTGGGGTTAGTGCTGTGGTAAGACTAAACCACTATTCGCTCACAAGTGCCATGTCAGAGGGTTAGTATACTAATGTCTGGGTTGGATACGTCACTGCCATTGGTATGGCATACGCCCTTCCTAAATGATGAATATCTTTGAGAAGATTTGTGTGTGTGTGTGTGTGTGGGCTAGATATTACTCAATGTGTTGATTCATGGGGTTTGCCTCGCATCATGTTTGAGATACATATACATATTGTTGTGGAATATTTGAGTTATGGATTACTGTTATTGTTGTGAAAATGGTTTCCTACAAGGACTTGTGGAAGTATGAGATTCTACAAGGTCTTGTGGGAAAATGGTTTATATTTTGGAAATGGTTATTTATTGTAGCTGGGTTTTTTTTGTTACTGCTCATTTAATTTAATGTTGCTACTTAAACTTGAGATCTGTTTTAAAATGTCCCTGTTTTACTTCAAAAATTAGATATGTTAATTGTAAAATGAGACCGACCATTTCATATGCTTTTATAAACCTTGTTCGGGTTTGGAAGGATTTTTCTACAGAGCTTCGTGCTCACCCCCCTACCTACCCACATTTCAGATTATACACTTGAGGAGGAGTTGGGAGTCGAGGAGCCAGTACATTGGGAGACTCCGATCGACGGGAGTCTGGATCCCGAGGTGGATGCTTAGAGCATTACCTTCTTTTGTTCTAGATTGAGACTTTGTAAAACCCAATATTTTTGTTATTTCGCTGCACAGAATTAGTCTGATTCTTTTGTGGATGGAAGTGCCGTAGTTGGGCACATTCTTTTGGATGACATTGTATTTATGGTAAATGGTGTATTAAATTCTTTTGATTACGAAGTTATTTAGTCGCTCTCATGATCGTGAATGGTTTTAGATAGTAATGTCGTCCAAAGTGGATATGGACTGTTTTAATGTAAAAGAAGAATTGCATGTGGTTATATGAGTATGGATAAATGGACCCGGTGTGGTCAATGTTTATTTATAAATGGACCCGGTGTGGTCAATGTAGTATAATTGCACAGGTTGTATTTTGGGTAGAGCTCCCCGTACAAAGGAGACTCTGCCCGAATTTTGTTAAAATAAGGACCCCCGATTTTTGGGGCGTTAAAAATTTACACTGAGAAAAATCAAGGCATCTTGACTTGCATGAATCCTTGGAAACATGGTGTGGGTTGAGCACTTGGTGCTATGCATTATGAGGGTGTAGATCCTGTGGTGAAAAACCCAAAATCTGGCCAATGACAGTACTCGCGGGCTAACGGGGGAGGATCGTGAAGCGAGACATGGGTGGCATAGAGTTACATGTGTTTGTCATGCATATTGACATTACATAGCATTGAGGGATTACGGGATTGTAACTTTTAAAATGTACACTTGCACATGTCACGCCTTGAATTTGTTCCGAGCATTAGTATTTCGTCATACCAGCAGTTGAGCTGACTCATTCGTGAGATATCATATTAGAGATGAGACTTGAGGAAGTCTTAAAGGAAGGAGAGAAAAGTGACTTGAATGAACATTTGGCCCTTGGGGCATATTTTGTATGTATGGGCATAAGCCCAAATAACTTGTATTTCAGTTTGGAAAAGTAGTGGATTATAGGCCTTGGGCCATTTTAAAGTGTAAGAGTGTAAACCTAATTGATATGTAGGATATCTTTATTTAATGAGTATCATAGGTGTATATTGAGACAACTAGATGTGTATGTTGAAAACAAGGGATGTATGTTTAATTTACATGGATTGTGGTCATCGAGTGAAGGTGGGTTGTGATATACTTATACATATGAAGTATTGTGAATATTAGGTGGGAAAAAGGCTTGGAAAATAAAGGAGGTTATGTTGAAATTTTATGAAAAATTAAAAGACTTGTTAAGTGTGTAAAACACCTTTTAAATAGGTGGGAAAGATGTCAGAAGGGAGGATTTAGAAACCTTGAAGAAATAGGCTAAAAATGGAAGAAAAGTGGCTTGAAAAACTTAGGGAAAAAATTGGAAAAACTTGGAAAATGAATGAAAAATCAATTTATCCAACCTAATGACCTTTCATTTACTTTTCTTCTTCCTTTTCACTCACTCCCCGAGTTTGTGGAAATTCGGGGCATGACAACTTCGTATCAGAGCGTAGGTTCGAATACCTAGAGACTGTAGGGTGTTGTTGAACACGATAGGGCCGTGACACATGGTTTTAAATTTTGGTGAGTATTATGTTAAGTGTAAGAACTTGTTTGGTGTATGTTAAGACATGGTGTGGTTGTTGCTTGTGAAGTGTGAGTTATTGACTTGTATATGCTTCATGTTCTTTAAACGCATTTGTCTAATGTGAAAAGAGGTATTAATTTTTTTTTCTTGGACTTGTAGACATATGCCACGAAAGAAAACTCCTGCTAGACCTGTAGTACCTAGGCGCGGTACGCCTAGAGCGGCTACACCACCGCAGCGTGGTAGGCCCTAAGATGCTGCTCCTACTCATAGCACTGCTGAGGAGGCCGTTACTCCTGCTCCTGCACCTACCCCAGTAGAGGAGATGGAGCAGACCATTGGCGTTAGAGATATAGCGGTCATTGTACAGGAGTGTTTTCGAGCCATGCAGGAGACCAGGACTATAGGTGGCGAGACTAGGGATACCTTCGTGATGAAGGTATTCCAGAGGATGAGACCTCCTACATTTGCTGGACAGCCCGACCCTCTAGTAGCCGAGGAGTGGTTAGAGTAGATCCCTAGGATCCTGGACTCACAGGGGATCATGGAGCCGCATTTGAGGATCAGGTGTGCCTCCTTTCAGTTTACTGAGTTGGCTAGTCAGTGGTGGAGAGTAGCTGCTGACCGGATAGACAGTTTTGGGGAGGGATGGGATGCCTTTGGGGCCATGTACAATGACCACTATTTTCCCAAGACCGCACAGATTGGGTATATGGATGAGTTCATGACTCTGCTATAGCGAGACATGATGGTGACTCAGTATGAGTCTCGATTTACTGAATTGTGGAGATTTTCCCCACATGTTATTCGAGAGGAGCAACTGAGGGTCCTTTACTTTGTTAGGGGGTTTGAAGACCTCCATCAAGGATAGACTGGCAGGCCACATTATTGAGACCAACGATGAGAGGGAGTTGGCCGACCTTAGAGGGATTAGAGAGTCCCAGAAGCAGAGTGGGGTAGTTACAGCTCAGGCTTCTACATCTGTCCCAGTTTACATTAGTAGGGGACCGGCGAAGAGGTACAGAACTAGTGCTTCTTCTACACAGACATCTCAGCAACCTACCCAGTTTTTAGCCCCTCGACCTCCTATGCCTATTACTTTCCAGGGGGGAGTACCTTAGAGGCCCCTTACTTGTTATAAGTGTGGATAGCCTAGCCATAAAATGGCCAATTGCCCCTAGAGAGATCCCAGCCAGGGGCGCGGAGCTGGATTGAGCCAGGGGTCATTTCCACCACTGGTACAAGGTTAGGGGTGGTGAGCTCCACAGCTTTGCTACACTTATCACTAGACGGGCCATGTTAGGGACAACTGTCCTCAGGGACAGACTTCACAGAGCTCGCAGAGGCCACATTACTATCAGCATACTCAGGTGCCTCTGTCACAGCCACAGTTAGGCCATAGACCTCCTGCACCATATTTCCAGTCTGCACCTCCGCACAAAGTGTTGGAGCTCCCGGACAGAGGGGAGAAGGTCAACAGGGACAAAGAAGGGGAGGTAGGCAAGGCCAGACTACTTAGGGACATGTTTATGCAGTGGCCACACCAGAGGCATCTATTTCTGGACCTTCAGTGGTTCGAGGTACATTCCTTGTGTTTAGTTCATGGGCCAACGTACTGATAGACTCAGGTGTATCTCATTCATTCATATCTATCATGCTTGACATTGGGGTTAGACATAGATCGGTTAGACCCACCATTGCGTGTTAACACCCCAGTTGGGGGTAGTGTGATATTGACGAGGATCTGTAGAGATTGCCGATAGAGATAGCTGATTGCATCCTTTAGTTTGACTTCATTCTACTTGACATGTATGGTTTTGATATTATTTTGGGGATGGATTGGTTGTATGCTTTCCGGGCGAGTATAGATTGCTATAGGGGGATAGTGATAGTGTGTACTCTGATGAGTGGGTTTTATACCTACGAATTGATTACTCTTGGCTTGGTAAAATTACAAGTTTTCAAGTGTTTTATGTTCCTTTTTATTTGTTTTGTGTGTTTTAATGTTATTTTGTAGGAATCATCATTTGGAAGGAAACATGATCATTTAGAAGGAAACAAGGTCATTTGGGAGCCTAAGTGTTGGATTTTTGAAGACTAAGCAACAAGGGAAGCTCTAGGCTTAAAAAGGGATCAGCGCCTAAGCACTAGGATCAGCGCCTAGGTGCTTGAAGGGCAGAAAGTCAGTGCCCCTGCGCTGATTTTAAGCGCCTAGGTGCTTGTTTTAATGGGGACGCGAATTTTGACTTGTTTTTGGGCCGAAATTGAACTCTAATGCTAAATATATGCTAGGGTTTGAGCTAGGATATAAATATACTGATTTCGGGGACTGCTATCATAGAAGAAGGACCAAGGATTTATAGAAAATTGAAGGCAAGAATCGAAGGAAGCAACACGAAGAAAATCGAGATTGAAGGCTAGAGAGAGATTGAAGATTGTAACTAAGTTTTCATTCCTTTTCTCTTACTTTTAGTTCTTGATTTTTTGAGGTGTTGATTAATTTGAGGATGATGTTTTTCAATTACATTATGAACTAAAGTTTTATTAAGATTGCAATGGAACTTGATGTTTAGTTAAATTAATCTACTCTCGTTTCTAGTTGTGATTGATCATATAAGAGTTGTTCATCATATTTTGTGCTTAATATATAATTGTGTGGCCAACAATTAATTTGATAACCTAGATGAAATTGGGAGATGAATTCTAGGTTTAGATTAGAATATGATGACATGCGTCTGGTTGATTCTTCTTAGGATTGAATAGTTAGGTTTGTGTATAAGATAGGAATATACTTATATGTTGTGTGTAACTTTTATGAGAGTTTGAACTTAATGAATCTATTCCAACTTTTTTAACATAGGAATATAGTAATTTAATTGGGAGAGATATGTTTATCTAACTATCGGAAGAGGTTTGATAAATAATTTTGAAGTCTTAGTTAATAACTTAATTTGATCAATTAACTGGAAAGAGAGTGGAAAGATTTATACGAAGCATTAGGGGAAGTTGTAATCTTAAATTCTTTTATCCAGTGAAATCACTCATTGATTAGTAATTTTAGATTTAGTTTTAAATTAGTAATTTCATAGTTCAATTCAAATTGTTTAAATAAAATTGAATTGATATAAAGTTAGTACTTGAAAGTTATTAGTAATAATTCTCCATGGGAACGATACTCTACTTATCACTTTATTACTTGTTGATCGTGTATACTTTTGCACGAATTGTCAATATCAAATTCGGACAACAAGTTTTTGGCCCCGTTGCCGGGGAATTATTCTAGTAATTATTTCAATATTAATTACAATCAATTTGATCTTAGTTTAAACTTATTTAATTTTCTGTTTTAATTGTTTTCGCAAGCATTCTTGAATTTTGTATGCAAACACGATCTACAGGTCAGGAACTACTACCGTACAAAGACGCAATCGAAAGAAAGCTCCGAAACTTGCGCAAGTAGTGTCAAAAAGTAAATAATCAAGAAACTATGGCTGAAGAAGAACATAAATCGCTTAGGCATTATGCTATGCTGCTTGTTACGGAAATACAATCGAGCATTCAAAGGCCCGCAATTCAAGCAAACAGTTTCGAGATTAAGCTGGGTACCATCCAAATGATTCAGAATTCAGTGCAGTTTGGGGGTTTGTCTAACGACGAGCCAAACGATCATTTGGTGAGTTTTCTGGAGATTTGCTACACGTTCAAATACAATGGGGTTACCGAAGATGCGATTAAACTCCGACATTTCCCTTTCACACTTCGTGATAAGGCAAAGAGTTGGTTGCATTCATTGTCGCCGGGTTCTATTGCTACGTGGACAGATTTAGCTCAAAAATTCTTAGCAAAATTCTTTCCACCAGCTAAAATGGCAAGGATGAGGAACGACATCACTTCATTTGCACAACATGATTATGAGACTCTATGAAGCTTGGGAGCGATTCAAGGACTTACTTCGAAAATGCCCACACCATGGTATTCCTAAGTGGTTACAAGTTCAAACGTTCTACAATGGGTTATTTAGTGCTACTCGGACCAGTATCGATGCAGTTGCAGGTGGGGCATTAATGGGAAATTTTTTTGATGAAGCTTATGAGTTATTGGAAACGATGGCTGCCAACAATTATCAGTGGCCCTCTGCATGGATCAATCAGCCAAAGGTAGCAGAGATTTATGAAGTTGATGTCGTTACTGCATTGGCTGCACAAGTTGCTACGTTAACAAAGAAGATTGATGCTTTAGGAGTGCATCCTATTCAGAGTGTGGCAGTTGTTTGTAAATTGTATGTCAGGAACCATCCGAGCAATCAATGTGCAATTAGTTCAGAGTCAGTACAATACGTTGGTAACTTCAACAGGCAGCAACATGACAATAATTTCAACAATTATAACCCTGGTTGGAGGACTCATCCAAACTTGTCTTGGAATAATAATCAAGCCCAAACTTCTGCTCCAGCACAATCATACCCACCAGGCTTTCAAAATCAAGCTCCACCACAGCAGGAAAAAAAGTCAAATTTGGAGGAGCTACTTTCCAGGTACATATCACAAAATGAGACAAGGATGAACAGTATGGAAGTATCAATCCGAAACTTGGAAAATCAAATGGGTCAGCTTGCTAATGCCATTAACAACCGACCTCAAGGCACTCTACCTAGCGATACAGAGATCAATCCTAAGAGGGAAGGTAAGGAGCACTGCAATGCTATTACATTACAAAGCGGAAAAGAATTACATGAGGTTGTTGGTGGAATTGCAAAAAAATCACATGGAGATGATACTGAGGGTAAAAAAATAAAAGATAGCAAGAATGTGAAACAAGAAAAGAAAGAAGAAGATTCAGTTGCATGTTCTAATGGAGGTAATCTGAGACTTATTGTGCCTCCCGTGCCGTTTCCACAACGTTTGCAAAAACAGATGTGGGATAAACAGTTCCCTAAATTCTTGGAAGTGTTTAAGAAACTCCAAATAAATATCCCTTTCGCAGAAGTAGTGGAGAAAATGCCTAACTCTGTGAAATTTTTGAAGGAAATTTTATCAAATAAGAGAAAACTAGGTGATTTTGAGACAGTTGCACTTACGGAGGAGTGCTATGCTATTCTTCAAAAGAAGCTACCACCAAAGCTCAAAGATCCGAGTAGCTTTACAATTTCATGCACAATAGGCAATCAATTTTTTGAGAAAGCATTATGTGACTTGGGAGCAAGTGTTAACTTAATACTGCTCTCAATTCATCAGTAATTGGGTTTGAAGGAAGCGAAGCCTACTAATGTTACATTGCAGCTTGCAGATAGATCTCTCACTTATCCAAGAGGCATAGTTAAGGACGTTTTAGTTAAAGTGGAGAAGTTCATTTTTCCAACTGATTTCATAGTCTTAGATTGTGAGGAAGATAGGGAAATACCTATTATTCTTGGGCGACCATTCTTAGCAATGGGGAGAACAATTATCAATGTACAGAAAGGTGAGCTAACTATGCGAGTCCAAGATCAAGAGGTTACATTCAATGTATTTTCAACAATGAAATTTCCAAAAGAAGCGGAAGAATGTTTTCGGATTGATTTGGCGGAGGATGCAGTGAATGAGGTATTCGTAGGAAGCTGTATTTCAGATCCCCTTAAGAACACCAAGCTATATAAAGAGAAGGTAAAAAGGTGGCATGATAAGATGATCATTGAGCGGAAGTTTGAGCTAGGTCAAGCTGCACTCCTTTTCAATTCGCGGTTAAAGCTCTTCCCACGAAAACTCAAATCAAGGTGGTCAGGGTCATTCATTATTACTAAGGTGTTCCCGCATGGAGTGGTTGAAGTTGAGGAATCCAATTCAAAGAGAACTTTCAAGGTGAACGGGCAGAGACTTAAGCACTATTGGGTGGCGACATTGATCGTCAAAAGACCTCAATTACCCTTGTCGACCCGGGATGAAACAGGGAGTAGGCATGCTGATGACTATAAAACAAGCGCTATTTGGGAGGCAACCCAAATTTTAGTGTTTAATTTTAATTTCATGTTTATGTCAATTTATTTTTTATTTTTTTATTTTTAGGGAGTAATCATAATATTAGAAAGTTAGTGCATTTTAATTATAGTGTCAATAGCCTGCAGGTACTGAGGATCGAAGAGACCAGAAGCCTAGCGCCTATGCGCTCAAATCAGCGCCTATGCGCTTCATGTTGGCCTCCACATCAGAATTTCAGTGCTTAAGCGCTTAAACCAGCGCCTAGGCGCTTCCTCTCAGCCTCCACAGCGCAGCTGCCCTTGTACCCGAATAAAAATCAGCACTATAAATGAGTTCAGTACTCTACATTCTTGGACAAGAAGCTCACCAAATCAACTCCTACCACTCCCAAAAATTTCGAACCTCTAAAAATACATACACCCCAACTCTTATTCACCCAAAATTTCATTCAATCATCTTGAATCTCTCAACCTCTTTTATGTAACAATCTTACCTCTCATGTGCATCAATGAGTATCAACTAGCACCAAGGATTTCTCCATTCTCCATGGGTAAAGATTAAGCTTTGCAACGTAAGTTTCCTAGTCCACCTATGTTTTCTGAATACACTCCCGACTCAACCGATGACGAGGACGCTGACGACGATGCCAACTAGAGACATCTCAGGGAAGTCCTCTGTCTTAATTTTTCCTACTTTATACATTGAGGACAATGTTTAGTTTAGGTTTGGGGGTGTATTCTTGTTTGCATTATTAGGTACGCATTTAGATAGTATGTTTTGCACTCAAAAAACATGTTTTAGTACAACTTGAACATTGGGTTGAGTGAATTTGATTGTGGCCAATGATGAATGGGATTAATTGTTAATTCAAGGGAAATTGATGAACATGTTTAGTTTGTAGTTTGACATACTAGTTGGTTTTACACTGTTTATGATCCTTTCATTCATGAGCACATATCCATCTGTTTGGTTAGTTATTATTTACAGAATTTATTTGGTTAAGTGCTTGTGGGAGATATCAGTGAAACTCTAGAAAACTTATTTAAACATCATTCAAAGCAAATTGAGGTATTCATATAAGTTTGGGGGAAATATTGGTTATGATGGGTTAGTATTAAAAAAAAAAGAGTTTTTGGAAAACTATTTTGATTTGATCCTTCATGAGTTAGAAGAGAAAAAAAAAATAGGAAGACAAGAAACAAGAAAGGGGCATGTGGTGAGTAGAGATGGAGCGTAAAACGCACTCACTCATAAACACATGTTGAAAATGTGATGGAACGTAAAACGCACTCGTTCAAGAAAAGGCGAGATGGAGCGTAAAACGCACTCGTTTAATAGGAGGTGAGATGGAGCATAAAATGCACTCATCGAACGAACGAAAAAAAAAAAGAGAGAGATGACAAAAAAATTCTTTTTACCTTCTAGTTATATGTTTTGCCTTAATTAGCAGAGGTTGATGTGAAACGTAAGTTCATAGAGTTGATATTGAATATCTCCTATAGAGCGCTTGATTACATAAATGTATCTGAGTGATGACTACTTTGAACAGTTCGGATATGAACATTTATTTAAAGGGTCATGAGCGGAGGTAAAAGTGAGTATGTTGAATTGTTAGACTTAGCACTGTTTTGAAGTTTCCCGTGAATTATTATTTGTAGTAACTTTTGGGGCCATTATTCAGATTCATATTGATCCATTGTTTGAGTAGTTGGTTGTTAGGGTTAATTTTTATAGTTTTTGTTCTTAGTATTTTGCTTGAGGACAAGCAAATATTTAAGTTTGGGGGTATTTGATGAGTAAGTTTTATACCCACGAAGTGATTACTCTTGGCTTGGTGAAATTACAAGTTTTCAAGTATTTTATGTTCCTTTTTATTTGTTTTGTGTGTTTTAATGTTATTTTATAGGAATCATCATTCGGAAGGAAACATGATCATTTGGAAGGAAACAAGGTCATTTGGGAGCCTAAGTATTGGATTTTTGAAGACTAAGCAACAAGGGATGCTCTAGGCTTAAAAAGGGATCTGCACCGAAGCGCTAGGACCAGCGCCTAGGCGCTTGAAGGGCAGAAAGTCAGCGCCCCTTCACTGATTTTAAGCACCTAGGCATTTGTTTTAATGGGGACGCGAATTCTGACTTGTTTTTGGGCTCAAATTGAACTCTAATGCTAAATATATGCTAGGGTTTGAGCTAGGGTATAAATATACTGATTTTGGGGGCTTCTATCATAGAAGAAGGACTAAGGATTTATAGAAAATTAAAGGCAAGAATCGAAGGAAGCAACACGAAGAAAATCGAGATTAAAGACTAGAGAGAGATAGAAGATTGCAACTAAGTTTTCATTCATTTTCTCTTACTTTTAGTTCTTGATTTTTTGAGATGTTGATTAATTTGAGGATGATGTTTTTCAATTACATTATGAACTAAAGTTTTATTAAGATTGCAATGGAACTTGATGTTTAGTTAAATTAATCTACTCCCGTTTCTAGTTGTGATTGATCATATATGAGTTGTTCATCATATTTTGTGCTTAATATATAATTGTGTGGCCAACAATTAATTTGATAACCTAGATAAAATTGGGAGATGAATTCTAGGTTTAGATCGGAATATGATGACATGCGTCAGGTTGATTCTTCTTAGGATTGAATAGCTGGGTTTGTGTATAGGATAGGAATATACCTATATGTCGTGTGTAACTTTTATGAGAGTTTGAACTTAATGAATCTATTCCAACTTATTTTGCATAGGAATATAGTAATTTAATGGGAGAGATATGTTTATCTAACTATCGGAAGAGGTTTGATACATAATTTTGAAGTCTTAGTTAACAACTTAATTTGATCAATTAACTGGAAAGAGAGTGAAAAGATTTATACGAAGCATTAGGGGAAGACAGTTTTTTGCACTCGTTATGGCCATTATGAGTTCGTGGTTATGCCATTCGGTGTGACGAATGCCCCGGCGGTATTCATGGAATTGATGCAACGCATTTTTAGTTCTTATTTAGATCAGTTTGTTGTGGTGTCTGTTGATGATATTTTGATTTATTCACCTTCTGAGGATGAGCATGTCTTTCACCTACGGACTGTGTAACAGATTTTGAGGGAGCACCGTTTATTTGCTAAGTTCTCGAAGTGTTAGTTTTGGCTTCAGCAGGTGCAGTTTCTAGGACATGTTGTGTCAGGTAGTGGGGTACCTATGGATCCTTCTAAGATTGACATTGTCATGAGTTGGGAGATGCCGAAGAGTGTGTTTGAGATTCAGAGTTTCTTGGGATTGGCAGGGTACTACCGTCGGTTTGTGGAGGGGTTTTTTCGTCTTGCTGCACTGATACCTCGTCTGACACGCAAGGGCATTAGATTTGAGTGGACAGATGACTGTGAGCATTCATTTCAGAAGTTGAAGAAGAGGCTGACTTCAGCACCTGTCTTGATTATACCTGAGGGAGGTATTGGATATACCGTTTATTGCAATGTTTCATGAGAGGGATTAGGTTGTGTATTGATGCAGAAGGGTAGAGTGGTAGCCTATGGTTCTCGTTAGTTGAAAAATCATGAGCATAACTACCCCACACATGATTTGGAGTTAGCTGCCGTCATTTTTGCACTTAAGAGTTGGCGACACTACTTATATAGGGAGAGGTTCGAGGGGTTCTCAAATCACAAGAGCCTCAGATATATTTTCACACAGAAGGACTTGAACCTTCGACAGAGGAGATTGATGGAGTATATGGAGGACTATGACTTTGACCTTCAGTACCATCCTAGGAAGGTCAATGTCGTAGCAGATGCACTTAGTAGGACACCGAGGAGCACTATAGCTAGCATTGCCATTAGGGAGTGGGAGATGATGAGAGACATTGGTGAGTTTGACTTAGACCTTGCTGAGTCTGAGGGACACGCCACACTATTCAGTGTTTTTGCGCAGCCTACACAGTTGAGCAGGGTTAATGAGGCACAGTTACAGGACACAGAGGCAGGGCAGATTCAAGCACGAGTTGCAAGTGCCGAGGGCTTTAAGGGATGGACAGTTCATTCTGACCTTAGCCTGAGGTATATAGGTAGAGTCTTTGTTCCAGAATCTCTTAGGGCTGATGTCCTTAGAGATTTCCATCATTCACGCCTAACAATACACCCAGGGGCACTAAGATGTACCATGATTTATGCCGCCAGTATTGGTGGACGGGGATGAAGGGGGATGTGGTGTAATTTGTATCGAGATGTCTCACATGCTAGTAGGTTAAGGTTGAGCACCAGAGACCTGGGGGTTTGTTACAACCATTGCCAGTGGCCGAGTAGAAGTACGAGTTTGTTACCATGGATTTTGTGATGGGTCTTCTGAAGTCACCTAGAGGTCACGATGCAGTTTGGGTTGTTGTTGACAGGTTGACCAAGTCCGCACATTTTCGACCGATTAGAGCGACTGATTCAGTGGATGTTCTCAGTAGGTTGTATATCCGCGAAATAGTACGACTACATGGGATTCCTGTTTCCATTGTTTCAGACAGAGACTCACGTTTCACTGCACGGTTTTGGCAGAGTCTTCAGACATCCTTAGGGACTTAGCTACTGTTTAGTACTGCTTTCCACCCTCAGACTGACGGCCAGTTAGAGCGTACTATTCAGATACTTGAGGACATGCCTAGAGCATCTATTATGGGCTTCGGGGGTAGCTGGGAAAATCACCTTGCTTTAGTAGAGTTTGCCTACAACAACAGCTATCAGTCTAGTATTAAGATGGCACCTTATGAGGCGTTGTATGGTATGATGTGTCGTTCACCGGTATGTTGGACTGAGGTAGGGGATATAGCTGTTTTAGGGCCTGACATAGTCTGTGAGACCATGGACAAGATACAGGTGATTAGACAACGTCTGTTGACAACACATAGCTGCCAGAAGAGTTATGTAGACAGGAGGCGGCGACCTCTATCATTTGATGTTGGGGGACATGTGTTCCTCAAGGTAGCCCCACAGCGGGGATTGAGGAGATTCGGGCATAGCGGGAAATTGTCGCTGTCGTTTATAGGACCATTTAAGATCCTTGGGAAGGTTGGTGAGGTGGCCTATAAGCTAGCATTACCACCACAGCTATCTAGGGTACATGATGTCTTCCATGTGTCGATGTTGAGGAAGTACGAGTCTGACCCTTCACATGTGTTAGATTGGGTAGATCTTCAAGTGCAGGGTGATGTTTCTTATAATGAGAGGCCAGTGGAGGTATTGAACTCGAGGGACCAGGTTTTGCGAGACAAGACCATCCCTTTGGTCAAGGTTATTTGGAACCATCATGGGGTCGAGGAGGCTACTTGGGAGCATGAGACTGAAGTCCGCGCTAGGTATTCAGAGTTGTTTATTCAAAGAGGTACATTTTTAAATTTTGGAACAAAATTTCTTTAAGGGGGGAAGGATGTAGAGATATGAAAAAAAAAATTATTCATGCACCATTTGTCGGTAGGGCACTACATATGCATCATTTAGGCATAAGTCATGTTTAGGAGCATAATTTGAGTATGCCATAGAAGAGAAACAAGCTTAGAATGTTAAAATACACCTAGTGTGTGAATTTGAACCTAAACGGAAATAGTTTCAAATATTGGACCAAAAGGGCATCCCGGGGGGAACCTACCAAACCCGGTCACAAGCGAAAATCTATTTTTTTGAAAATTTTCATTTAAATAATTTTAAGAAATTTGGTTAAATCAAAATGTTCAATTAAGGCGTTTCGGGACGGGTTGTAGTGTAACGGGGTCCAGGATTCATAAGGTTAAAAGGGTCATTTTGCACCTTTGCCCCTGCACTATAAAATACAGTCGCCTTAGTGTAAAAATATCGTTTTTTGGTCTGGAGAAAGAGCAGCACATGTTCATGGAGAGAAAGTGAAGAAAAACCCTAGGTTCTCCAGGCTTCAAGCCACCAAAACACACTCCTAGGCCTAGATTCTTGCAAGACTTCCTTCTAGGAAGTTGTTCCTCTCAAGAAGAACTATATTCTCACCAGTCGGTTCAGCTGCACAGCAAAAACAACTCCCTCGGTTTGAGGAAAATCATTTTAGGTATGATATTTTACTACGTTAGGAATTGATTTAAGTTTGCTTGCCTTTCTATATGTTGATTGAATGATTTAGGTATTTACTTGATGTTAGAAAATCACTTAGGTGGTAGTTGCTTTGAAAACTTAGAGTTAGTAGTTTAGGTACTTTTGTGTTCTTTGAGTTTCTTGACAATTTGTTACTATGATAAAGGTGTACCTTGCATATATGTTGGATTATTATATTCTACCTTATGTTCATGTAGAGAAACTCTTGTGGTTTGAGAGTTATGATTTATTCCATGAGTTGGTAGTTTGTGTATTTGTATTTCTTTAAGAAATTGTGAAAGTAATGAACATGAAACTTGATCATATGGTTAACTCATTGAATTGTGTCTCACATTCAAGTAGACAAAGTGTTGTGAATTTGAAGTTATGCTTTACTTTATGAATGAGACATAGTTTAAGTTATACGTCATGTGTTGATGAAATGTTCCATAGAATTTACACTGAGAAAAATCAAGGCAACTTGACTTACATGAATCCTTGGAAACATGGTGTGGGTTGAGCACTTGGTGATATGCATTATGAGAGTGTAGATCCTGTGGTGAAAAACCCAAAATCTAGCCAATGACAGTAATTGCGGGCTGACGGGGGGCGGACCGTGAAGCGAGACATGGGTGGCATAGAGTTGCTTGTGTGTGTCATGCATATTGACATTGCATAGCATTGAGGGATTACGGGGTTGTAGCTTTTAAAATGTACACTTGCACATGTCACGCCTTAAATTTGTTCCCAGCATTAGCATTTCGTCATACCAGCAGTTGAGCTGACCCATTCGTGGGATATCATATTAGAGATGAGACTCCCGGTACTTGAGACTTGAGGAAGTTTTAAAAGAAGAAGAGGAAAGGGACTTGAATGAACATTTGGCCCTTGGGGCATATTTTGTATGTATGGGCATAAGCCCAAATGACTTGTATTTTAGTTTGGAAAAGTAGTGGATTATAGGCCTTGGGCCATTTTAAAGTGTAAGAGTGTAAACCCAATTGATATGTGGGATATCTTTATTTAATGAGTATCATATGTGTATATTGAGACAACTAGATGTGTATGTTGAAAACAAGGGATGTATTTTTAATTTACATGAATTGTGGCCACCGAGTGAGGGTGGGTTGTGATATACTTATATATATGAAGTATTGTGAATATTATGTGGGAAAAGGGCTTGGAAAACTAAGGAGGTTATGTTGAAATTTTATGAAAAATTAAAAGACTTGTTAAGTGTGTAAAACACCTTTTAAATAGGATGGAAAGATGTCAAATGGGGGTGTTTAGAAACCTTGAAGAAATAGGCTAAAAATGGAAGAAAAGTGGCCTGAAAAACGTTGGGCAAAAAAATTGGAAAAACATGGGAAATGAATGAAAAATCAATTTATCAAACCTAATGACCTTTCATTTACTTTTCTTCTTCTTTTTCACTCACTCCCCATGTTTGTGAAAATTTGGAGCGTGACATGCAACAAACCTATAGACTTTGAAAGTATGTCCATGACCATTTAAGTTAAAAAAATATTCATTTTACCATCAGCCCCAGCCACCGTACCTT
This sequence comes from Ilex aquifolium, assembly GCA_951799425.1. Classification (NCBI taxonomy): domain Eukaryota; kingdom Viridiplantae; phylum Streptophyta; class Magnoliopsida; order Aquifoliales; family Aquifoliaceae; genus Ilex; species Ilex aquifolium. Next base: position 18,326,603 of record OX637406.1, on the reverse strand, counting down.
CCAGCTCAGAGAACAATCAATTTGACCAACAACATATGAAACTAATGCACAGTCATTAGCCTGCAAATCACAGAACAAATCAATAAACATTTTTAAAACTACATCAATTGAAAATTGAATGAGAGTTATTTCTAGCACTCACCCCATCCATCTTTCCAAGATCCAAGCCCTCAAAGTTCTTTAATGTCAAAAATGGTGGTAAACTGAACTATCAATGGCTATCTTCCAGATGAGTTAATGTTTGAATGGGTTCTTTTCAATTTCCAATTTCATTGCCCAAAGTGCATGCAAATTAATGACTGAATAGGCTCTTTTCAAATTCCAATTCATGCAGCAGCAGAGCACAGGCAACGTTTCACCGAACTATTGGCGAAAACCAAAAGGCCTGAAGTAATGGTAAAGGACAGTTAAAATGATAAATCAAACATACCCAATGCTTCCAAATTCATGTTGTTGAATTTGTGCTGAACTGGTAAAAAAAACGCCTTTGTTTCTCCTTGCACTAATTCGCCAGTTGAATTTGAAGAACTGGTAAAAAAAAATACCATTGTTTCTCCTTGTGCTGATTTGCCAGCATTTTGTGGAAAGAGAAAGTGAAACGTCTACAGGTGTGATTGATTCAGATTTCGGACACATGATGAAAATCCAAGCACCTATTTTAGAAACTGATGTAAATATTCATGTCATTAAGAAGTTGTCGAGTCGTTGTTCAAAAAAAAAAAATTGTGGAGCTTGGTAGAATTAAAGAGAGACAAAAGGGGATGGGGAAGGTGAAAAGAGGGCATGACGGTTTCTTCGATTTCTGAATACGCAAGGGAGATAGAGAAAGTAACAGCTCAAAAATAGGGAGACAAAGAAAGAGTAACGACAGGCGGGCGAGCGGGCAGAGAATAGGGAAGCAAGTGGGTAAAGGTGATGATTAACATTTAGGTTTAGTGTGTCAATAATTTTTAAGGACAAGGATGACATAGTTGTATTATTGGGGGGCAAAGGTGGGGAAAAAAAGTTCTTCAAGTATACTGATATTTTAAAATAGTATAGATGTGTGTGTATTCTAGTATATTAGTGTGCTTGTGTGTGTGTGTATTTTGGTGGATTGACTTGTGTATATTTTTTAGTGTATTAGAATATATATATGCATTTTGATGTATTAATATGAATGTGTTTTTTTTATTTTTTATTTTGGTGATTTATTATATTTATGTGTGGTTTTTAATATATAAGAAAGAGAGAGAGAGAGAGTGTGTGTGTGTGTGTGTGTATTTTGATGTATTAATATGTGTGTTTTAAATGTAATAATTTGTGTATTTGAATTTTTTTATTTTTATTTTAATAAAAAAATAAATATCAACTCAATAGATACCCAATTATACTATATTTTAACTGATCTAATTAAATTGAATGCTATTACCCAACTCATTTAGGAACCATATAAATAAATATAGACACCCAACTCATTAATTTATGAGCGGAATAGACATGTTAATGTGAACTCTTTTATTAACGGTGTTTGACTTTTAAATTCTTTATTACTTTCATCTAATTTCTATTTCCTTCTAGGTTCTTTTTGGACTCATTTATTATTAGTACACTTGCACACAATTTTTTATATATGTGTCTATATTTATATCAAGAAATAAAATCCAATCTATAGTTGATTGATATATATATATGTGTGTGTAGTTGTTAGATTGAATTCTATAATCAAATATATATCATATTTGATTTATTAGTATGCAAAATATTATTAGAATACAAACAATAGTATTGCAATTTAATCAATTTCTTTGACAAAAAATATAATAAATATATAATATAATTAAATTCAATAATAATAATCTTACAATAAAGTTTCATTATAAACAAAAAAGGAAATGTCTAACAGGCCAGATAAATACCTAAACAATAACATATTAAATACTCAAATATGGATAAAGTAGATCAATAATTAGGACTTTTCGCACTTTTCATCCCGAAAGATATCTCAATTCTCACTTTGCACCCTAAAAGATTATTTTTCTTACATTGTACCCTAAATGTCATAAATTAGTTCTAATGTAATCCTCGGACTAACATTCGTTTCAAATTCCATTAACAATTGATACATTTGTCACTCATGGGTGTTGCTCTTGGGCAAAAATTTAAACTCACTATTCATATCCTTAGATGAAATGTGCATCAATAAATTAGTTATAATATAACCCTCGGACTATCATCCATTTCAAATTCCGTTAACAATTGATACATTTGCCACTCACGTGTGTTCTTCTTGGGCAAAAATTTAAACTCACCATTCATATCCTTAGATGAAATGTGCATCAATTTTTAATGGAATCTGAAACGGATATTAGTCTGAGGGCCACACAAATAACATATTAAATACTCAAATAGGGATAAAATAGATCAATAATTAGGACTTTTCGCACTTCACACCCCGAAACATATCTCAATTCTCACTTTGCACCTTAAAAGATTATTTTTCCCACATTGTACCCTAAATGTCATAAATTAGTTCCATTGTAGCCCTCGGGCTAACATTCATTTCAAATTCCGTTAACAATTGATACATTTGCCACTTATTTGTGTTGCTCTTGGGCAAAAATTTAAGCTCACCATTCATATCCTTAGATGAAATGTGCATCAATAAATTAGTTCTAATATAACCCTCGGACTATATATTTATTTTATTTATTTATAAAAAAATATTATTTAAATATAATCATATGCAACACACGTTTACCTTGCTATTCTAATAAAGAAAAAGTACTATTGTTCATAACAATGAGGGTGCTGAATCTTACGAGGAGAGCCCAATCATGAGATGCTTTTCGAGTTTTGGTCCATTCTTTTTTATGCATCTATCTTAGTTTTTATATGTGCATCTATCACTCACATTTTCGCGTAAAAGTCGCCTCCAAAAGTGAAACTTTTAGACATTTTGCCACTAAATGTGTTTTTAGCAGGGACAAGAAGTGACAACCAAAAGTGCACTCTTTTACCTGCAAGCTAAAATCACCACAAAAATTGGAGCATTTTGAATTGGTGGCAACTTATTTTACCAGGGATAACACTTTGAAATGTACTAAACTTCAAATTTTAGTAATTTTTAAAATTCCCCTATTCATATACCTCATTTCCATATATCCATATACTATACACAACATTAACCATAGCTTCGAAATGAATTCAGTTAAGTACAACTTCATCCATTAATATAATTGATGTGTAAGACACATGATTATGACAAATAAAATAGAAGTAAAGTTACGCTGGGGCATGCGTCCACGAGTGCGAAACATCTCCATGATCAGTGGACCAAGCACTTAAGCTTGCACAGAATTATCAGCTAACTAGCTAAGGATATTCTTCAAAAGGTAATGTATCTATGTCAAACAAAGTGTCAAACACAAATGCTTCTTGGGCATGTGCCTGATATTTTTTTAACCACATCTATACTTACATAATTAAATCTTAATTTTGAACATGATTCCAACACTTCATTGGTGATGTGTTGAACACTTTTCTAAGTTGTATCTACAACTAAAAATCAAGCATATGTCTACAAGTAACTAACAAAGTATAAAACTAGGCAGTTGACACTATGGAAGAATCTATAATAGTCAAGACTAGTCGTATTAAAATTTTCTTAAACTTTTCAATAAAAGTGAAAGATGCATAAAAGTTTTGCTAAAAATGAAAACTTGAAAAGGTGAGAGTGATAAGAATCTCTACGCATAATGAAAAGGTGAATAAATAGATGATATTGACTACTATGTTTTGTTAGTCTAAAACTTAAGATTTACTTAACACAAGTATTGATTCACTGATCTATCCTATGTCATAATAGAAATCAGACTTCTCTTGAAAGAGGTTGGGGTTCCTTCCCTCAATTTATAAATTTTCTATTTATTTAAATTGAAAAAACATGTGTTTGCTCAAATCATGACTCACACTAGTAAACATCAAAACTACTCACACTATTTCATGTTCTCATGTAACTTCATCTAAAACCCTAGCAATTATTTATATGCATACAACTTCTCACATTATCAATCTTCCCACCCTATCTATAACTTCCGATCATCTATATTTTCATCCAACATATATTATCGATCCTCTTTTAACTATACTAAATTCCCTAAAATATCATAATTTGGGAAGATGGTAAAACGGGATCAAAATATTAATTTTGTGCATCGCACTATTGGGGGGGGGGGGGGAGCAGCTAGTATAGTATTACACTATTATTATATCCCTTTAGAGTGACAGATTACATAATTCTATATAAAACACAAATATTTGTAATGTGTCCCCTACGTGTGCATGCCCTACTTTTTTAAGAGATGTCTTGTCCATGCAACATCAATGGCGGGGGCTTGGATTGCCTAGATTTATAAGCATGGTGTTGCATGTGTTGAAGGAGCCAGTAAAGGCTCGGGTTGAGCTGCATGTGTGAGTCTCATCTTATATCATGGCATGGCATAGGGGATTCTATTGTTGAATTGTGTATTCTTGAATGGAGTGATTGTTGCTTGTGAATTGCGTGTGAACATTTTATATGCAACTTGGTTGGGGATTAGCCTCCTTAGGAGATACCCTATTGATCATGGCTCACCCTTTACGGGGACAACATTTCAGGTACGGGAAATGCGTCGGTGGACTACTCTCAATCGGGCCCTCATTGTTGAAGAAATGCCGAGTTGTGGCTTTTGAAACATGTTTTGTAAAAACTATTATGTTATTTACTTTTGGGCATGTAATATTGTAAAGGATTGTAAAATGAACTCATATGAATTGTATTTTGCTTAAAATTGATGTTACATGAGTTTGGGTTGGTATTGTAAAGGGTTGGAATGGATTGGAATTGAAAAAAGATGGAAACGGGGGAAAACTGGTAAGTCGTACTATAAGAACGACGAGTTCTTCTACCTGTAGAAATTTTCCAGTAGATTTTTTCTACCGATAGAACTTGTACATCTTCTATCGGTAAGTTTTGTTAAAGTCTCAAATTTTGAAATGTTTTTGATAGGCATTTGGGTATTGGGTTCTTTTGTTCAAATGATATAAATGGACAATAAATGACAGTAAATTGATGTATATTAGACCTCGAATGGGTCATGTGATTAAATGGTATATCGGTTACACGTTTGGGAGTGCCCGGTACAAGGGAGGCTCTGCTCAAACTTTGTGTTGTTGTGATCCCGATAAAGAGGATGTGGTGCCATGGTGTTAGGTTATGCGGCATTCACGGGTAATTTCGCTAGTTGATGGATGATCAACGGGTTGACAAATGACCCCTAATTTTAGGGACATCACAACTTGGTATCAGAGCTTAGGTTCTCGATTTACGTAGGGCTTGCGAGGCATGGGTTTAGACCATTGCATCCATTGTGCATTACATGTGTGCTTTAAATGCTACATGTTATGTGTTATATGTTATGTGAACAATATGCATAGTTAAATGTATATGGAACATAACATTGGGGTTGGAAAAAGAATTAACGGGATGGTTCAGGGTATAGATGTCTACTAGTGGTGGCACATGGTCTACTAATGAGACAAGGTGATAAATCTCAAAGTTTGAACTTGATCCCTATCTTGGGATACTAAGTTAGTGCTCTATTGGTATTTGACATGTGTGTAGATGGCAAGTATAGGAAGAGGACGCGACCAAGGCGGTGGGCAGAACAACAAGCAACCACCACCGGCCTTTGACCAACAAGTCTTTATAGAGGCTATTGGCATGATGATGACTAACTTTGCATAGGCTAGCGCCAATGTGGGCCAAGAGGGCTCAAGTAACCTCCAAAAGTTCAAGGCACACAAGCCTCCGACTTTTATGGGAGGGGCAAATCCGATGGTGGCCGACCATTGGTTCCAGCAAGTCGACAAGATCCTAGAGGCTATGGAGATCACCTCTGATACCACTAGGATAAGGCTAGCTGCATTTCAGCTAGAAGAAGAGGCTCATCTATGGTGGGATTGGGGGCAAAGGCCTCGAAGAACTTAGAGGCAATGGCATGGGGAGAGTTTCGGGAGCTCTTCATGGACAAGTACTTCCCATCGGCTGTTCGATAGGCGAAAGCCTAGTAATTCTTGGATTTGAAATAAGGGACTATGACGGTGATGGAATACGTGGCTAAGTTCATTGAGTTAGCCCGTTTCGCCGATGATTATGTGGCCACAAATATGGCCAAAGTGACGAGATTTGAGGATGGTTTGAAATTATCCATCCGGGGCAAGATTGGGGGCCACCATCTACAAGATTTGGACTCGATGGTCGAGACTACTATGGCCACTAAGAGAGAGGTTGATGACACAAGGATCATCCGGGAGGCGGGTGCTAAGGATAAGAAGAAGGAGGGTCAATCCTCTTCTTCTAGTTCGGGGAAGAAGCAAAAGACTTCTACCCCACAAGGGTATCAAGGACAGGGTCGCGATTATCAAGGCCAAGGCCAAGGTCAATCCTCCCAAGGCGGGAGAAGCTTAAGGACTACCTACTAGGTAGGCCGAAGGACTTGTTACATATGCCACCAGTCGAGTCACATGAAGCGGGATTGTCCTCAGAGGCGGGGATCCCAGAGTTATGGGGCATCTTAGTCCCAGTCATCGGTGAGGCATACACAAACTTATTTTATTCCTCCCTACCCACCATGGATCAGGGAAGCCAATATCAGTTTTAGGGTGCTGCACAGGCCCCTACTACTTCATGTGCGGAGACTCCGCAATCAGGCCAGATAGGTCAGGGCATGGGCCGAGGCCGAGGACAAGGCTTACAAGGCAGGACTTCGGGGACCCAGGGGCGTGTCTATGCCATCACACCTCAGACTGAGCCAGCGGTTCAGTCAGTTATTCAGGGTATATTTTTACTCTCTCGCTTATGGGAAAGGGTATTATTTGACTCTGGTGCATCGCATTCATTTATTTCTGCATCATGTGTGAAGGATTTGGGCTTAGAGGTTGACACCTTGGAAGAGCCATTGCATGTGAGCTCTCCCCTAGGAGCTAGGGTGAGTGTTGATCAGATATGTCGGGGTTGTAAGTTAGAGATCTCAGAGATTCTACTCACCGTAGACCTTAGGGTCATGGATATATCGGAGTTTGATATCATCCTTGGGATGGATTGGTTGACGGCACACCGAGTTGGCATCGATTGTGATCGGAAGAGGGTCACTGCCTACACACCGGAGGGTGTTTGTTTCAAGTTTCAAGGGGAGAAACATGATGTTTTACCCCAAGTATTGTATGATTCATGTTGACACGGGCAGTTGATGGGATGACTTGTAAACCTTACCTTGGAGGACTAGGCGAGATAGAAGTTGGGTCTACCTCGAGTGGTTTGTAAGTATGAGGACATTTTTTCGGACGAAGTATCGGGATTGCCTCCACATAGGGATGTAGACTTCACTATTGTGTTCTTATTTCTATGAATCCACATAGAATAACACCTGCAGAGTTGCAAGAACTAAATGTCCAATTGCAAGAATTGATGGACAAGGGCTTCATTAGATCGAGTACCTCACCTTGGGGGGCTCCAGTGTCGTTTGCCAAGAAAAAGGATAAGACCCTTCGATTATATATAGACTACTGGTAGTTGAATCGGGTTACTATCAGGAATAGGTACCCTTTGCCGATGATTGATAATTTTTTTGATCAGCTGAGAGGGGCGCGAGTCTACTCCAAGATAGATGTACGCATGGGTTACCATCAGTTGAGGATTAGGGAGGCGGATATCCCTAAGATGGCATTTAGGATGCGGTATGGGCATTTCAAGTTCACAGTTATGTCGTTTGGATTGAAGAATGCCTCGGCGGTATTCATAGATCTCATGCGTAGGGTGTTCCAACCCTACCTAGATCAGTTTGTCGTGGTCTTGGTTGACGATATTTTGATCTACTCCAGTATGAGGAGGAGCATGAGGGTCACTTGAGAGTTGTTCTCCAGACCTTGAGAGACCACCCGTTGTACGCCAAGTTCAGCAAGGGTGAATTTTGGCTAACGAAGGTGAAATTTTTGGGATAGGTGGTGTCCGCTTTGGGTGTATTCGTGGACCCGAAGAAGGTTGAGGCAGTCATAAGTTGGGAGAGGCCGAAGTCAATCTTCGAGATATGCAGCTTCTTGGGATTGGCGGGATATTACAGGAGGTTCATTGAGGACTTCTCCCTACTAGCTGCACCTATGACTAGACTAACTTGGAAAGAGGTCAAGTTTCAGTGGGATGACTCGTGTGAGAGAGCATTCCAAGAGTTGAAGAAGAGGCTTACTTCAGCTCTGATTTTGACAGTTGTGGAGAGGAGAAAGAGGTACACAGTGTATTGTGATGCCTCTAAGGACGGACTTGGGTGTGTTTTGATGCAATCCGGGGGTGGTAGCTTATGGTTCTCGGCAGTTAAAGAACCACGAGCAGAACTACCCTATGCACGACATGGAGTTGGTTGCTATTGTCTTTGCCTTGAAGGCAGGCTTGATGCCACTATTTATATGGTGAGCAGTTTGAGGTGTTTTCGGACCACAAAAGTATGAAGTACATCTTTACACAGAGGAACCTCAATATGAGGCAATGCAGGTAGATGAAGTATTTGGAGGACTATGACTTTACTTTGCATTACGATCCCGGTAAGTCAACTGTGGTGGCTGATGCACTTAGCTGGAAGTCACAGGGAGTCTTAGCTAGTATGGCTTCCCAGGAGTGGCAGATGCTCGAGACTGTGGGACAGTTCGAGTTGCACTACAAGGGTTAGGCTCAGGGTACTTTGGGGAGTTTGGTGGCTACACCTTCCCTATTGAACAGAGTGATCGAGTCCTGGGGACAAGCGGATATAGGTGACGAGGGCTGGGCCATTCACGCGGATGGTAGTCTTTGGTTTAAGGGAAGGGTTGTAGTTCCCCAGTCTATGGATCTGAGAGAGGAGATCCGTAGGGAGTTCCATTGCTCCCATTTTACTATACATCCAAGTGGCACGAAGTTGTACCATGATCTTCGTCGCTAGTACTACTAGAGTGGGATGAAGAGGCACGTTGGAGATTTTGTTGGCCGATGTCTCACGTATCAGCAAGTCAACCTGAGCACCAGAGACTAGCATGGTTGCTCCAGCCTTTGGAGGTGGCTGAGTGAAAGTGGGTGCACGTCACGATGGATTCTGTGACCTACTTGCCACGTACATTGTAGGGACATGACGCGGTGTGGGTGATAGTAGACCAGCTTACGAAGTTGGCACACTTTTTGGCAGTGCGGATGACCTTCACACTAGAGGAATTCTATAGGCTGTACATACGAGAGATAGTCCAGTTACATGGGGTGCCCGTATCTATAGTATCGGATTGAGATCCTAAGTTCACGACCCATTTTTGGGAGAGTTTCCAGCGGACCATGGGGACACAGTTGATGATGAGCACAATTTTTCGTCCCCAGACGGACGGTAAGTCAGAGTGGACCATCCAGACTTTAGAGGACATAGTACGGGCATGCATCCTAGATCTCAAGGGTAGCTGAGAAGAGCATTTACCCTTAGTGGAGTTCGCCTACAATAACAGTTATCAGAGGAGCATACAGATGGCACCCTATGAGGCACTTTATGAGAGGTTGTGCCATTCTCCGGTTTGTTGAACGGAGGTTGGAGAAAAACCCTCTACGGGTCCGAATTTGGTTAGAGACACCTTAGAGAAGATGGACTTGATATAGAAGCGTCTTCTCACGGATCAGAGCGGTGACCTCTAAAATTTGAGGTTGGAGATCACGTCTTCTTAAAGGTGATGCCTAAGAGGGGAGTGGTTAGGTTCGAAAAGCGGGGAAAGCTGTCACTCAGATATATCGGACCCTTCAAGGTACTCGAGAGGGTTGGTACAATTGCTTACCCGTTAGCGTTATCGCCATATTTTATCGAGTGTTCACGTGGTATTCTATGTCTCCATGCTCCGGAAGTACACCCGAGATCTAACACATGTGGTGGATTGGGGCGAGATGATTGTTGATGCAGATGAGACCTTTGAGGAGGGACCGGTGCGTATCATGGATAGCAGAGAGCAGGATTTGCGAGACAAGACTGTGAGGCTGGTGAAGGTGTTGTGGCAGCACCGAGGTGTGGAGGAGGCGACATGGGAGCGTGAGGACACTATACGTACCACTTATCCGTTTTTGTTTGAGGATGGAGGTACATTCTTGTAGTCATTCAATATTATGTGACTGTTGCATATGCATATGGTTGAATGTGCATGTGTATGTGAATTTCAAGAACGAAATTCTTTTAAGGGGAAAAGAGTGTAAAATCCAGATAAATTTGAATTTTTATGGAAAATGGTAAAACGGTAATTTACCACTATGGTACGGGTTGAAAACCCAAATTTTTCTAGAACTCGAATGATGAAATGAACCTCACAGTTGGATTCATCTTGCGAAATCTAGTTATCCAGTCAATTTTTGTTGAATTCTGAGACAGTTGGATTTTTTACGTTTTACGAGGCGATCGGGTGTCACATTACCTAAAAAAGAGACACGGAATTAAATTTCAAAAATTGAAAAATAATTTAAAGGAAGTTCATATAAAAATATTTTGAACTTGAATCAGGACGAAATTAAATTGTTTCGGGACAAAATCGGACACGAAAATGGAAGACGTGTGACGCGACGAGGGCCAAGCATTCCAAAAGGTATAAATAGGGGAGAAAATCAGATTTTATCCCCATTTTTCAGCTAGGTTTCTTTGGAGAGGGAAGAAAGGGAAACAAGAGAGAGTTTCCAACTTCTCTCTACGATCTACGGCTACCCGTTGGTCGGAATCCTTCAGGCTAAGAATTAAAGTGGAAAAATCAAAATTTGAGCTTGGTTTGTGTTCTTGAAGGTTTCTACAATTTGTTTTTATGCTTCAAGAGGTAGCGTTCTTTTCCTAATTAGGTTTATTTTCAACCTAGGGTTGTTATATGGAATAGGTAGGGTGTTAGAGATGTAATTTCATATATAGCACTTACCTAAGGTTGTTGAAATGTTGTAAATGGATATTAAGAATGGTTAAAATCAATTCTAGCATGAATTGGATATGTAGAAATTGTCTTGTTGTGATTTCTTGAGAAATGTGATTATTTGGACATATTATGTGATTACATGATTTTGGTACCTTGAAGGTGTTTGATTAAATGTCTCTATGGATTAAGTGTGTTATGTACATTGATTATCTGGTAACATGCTTGAAAATTGATGTGGGAATATGTTGGTATATGCATATGATATATTGACATTGTGATTGTTGATGAACATTGAAATGTTCATAATGCTCTCATGACATATGGAACATGATGTTGAAATTACAATTGAGATCTTAGTTGCTAAATGATATGAAATGCAATTGTACATTTACATTACATATTCACGGGTAGCATCACATTCGTGGGGATTGACTTGAGTGTGGGTGTGTGTGCATGGTTTGATCAAACACCATCCTTGGTGGATGATGGGTGGACTCAGGATAGTTGGGCCTAGGTTCGACTGAGTCGCACGGGTTGCATTGAAAATTGGGTAGGGTTAGAAAGAAGGGTTAGATTGTCCCTCGGGTGCAAGACCCAGTGATTGGATATGCACTTTGTTGGTGTAGAGTCCATAAAGTGTGTCGGTGTACGCCCGTTGGTGAAAGTCAATTAATGTCGTGTCGATTGGGTGCCCGTTGGTGTGAGTCCATAAATACCCACCCCAAGAAAGACCCGGGATGTATAATGGTCATTGGATGTGCAACATTAATGGCGGGGGCTTGGAATGCCCAGATTCATACGCATGGCGTTGCATATGTTGAGGGAGCCAGTAAAAGCTCGGGTTGAGTTGCATGTGTGAGTCTCACCTCATATCATGGCATGGCATAGGGGATTCCATTGTTGAATTATATATTCTATAATGGAGCGATTGTTGTTTGTTAATTGTATGTGAACATTTCATATGCATCTAGGTTGTGGAGTAGCCTCTTTAAGAGATACCCTATTGAGCGTGGCTCACCTTTTACGGGGACAACATTTCAGGTGCAGAACATGCACTAGTGGATGTTTCTCAATCAGGCTCTCATTGTTGAAGAAATGCCGAGTTGTGGCTTTTGAAACATGTTTTGTAAAAACTATTGTTATTTAGTTTTGGACATGTAATATTGTAAAGGATTGTAAAGTGAACTCATATGAATTGTATTTTTCTTAAAATTTATCTTATATGAGTTTGGGTTGGTGTTGTAAAGGGTTGGAATGAATTGGAATTGAAAAAGGATGGAAACGGGAACAAATTGGTAAAACCTACCGGTAGAACGATGAGCTCTCCTACCGGTAGAACTTTTCCAGTAGGGTTTTTTTACCATTAGAACTTGTACATCTTCTACCGGTAGGTTTTGATAAAATCTCAAATTTTGAAATGTTTTTGCTAGGACTTTGGGTCTTGGATTCTTTTGTTCAAATGATATAAATGGACAATAAATGAGAGTAAATTGATGTATATTAGACCTTGTATGGGTCATGTGATTAAATGGTATACATGTTATGCGTTTGGGAGTGCCCGGTATAAGGGAGGTTCTGCCCAAACTTTGTGTTGTTGTGATCCCGGTAAAGGGGATGTTGTACTGTGGTGTCGGGTTATGCGACATTCACAGGTAATTCCGCGGGTTGATGGGTGATCAACGGGTTGACAAAGGACCCCCGGTTTTAGGGGCGTCACAGTTTCAAATCAAACCTTAAAGAAAAATATTCTAGTAGCACATTATGGATTGACTTGAATTGACTACAACAAATGTATCAGATTCGATGTTAGGGATTTCTCATAACTCAAAATTTTAAATTATATATTGATATCTATGGTTAATCATGTCAAAGCCCAATTTAAGACTGTTGGGACTTTCTGTTTGTTTCTAGATATCAATCATAATTTATATAATAATTTATGTTCCTAGTATTTTGAAGTTTGATTTTCTTATCTAAAATTCATGATAATTATTAATCTTTTCAAATATAATAATAAAGTGTTAGTTTGTTTAAGATTACCTTTTCAGCATTATGGTATTCTTCATTATGGTTTGTATAAATTAAAGCCTAATGACCTATTTTCTAAGTATCTTCTAACCCTGCATCATAATGTTTAGAACTATTGTAGTTCGATAAATGAAAAATTCTTTATGTTGTGACATAAATGACTAGGTCACATAATTAGAGAAAGGTTGAAGAAACTAATCAAATATGATATTGTTTTCAATCTAGAATTTTATTGATTTGGTGTGTATAGATTCTATTAAGGAAAAATGAATCAAACACACCAAGAAGAGTTCTAGAAGTGTAAAACTCTTTAAACTTATCCATACAGACACATAAATAATTTGTTATCATATTTATGGATGATTTTTCACACTATGGCTATCTCAATATACTACATAAAAATTTCAAGTAGAGAATGTCATTAAGGTACATATTAAAATATAGTTATATAGAAAGACAAAAGTCATCAGATTGGATAGGTGATGAATATTAAAGATATGATAGTTAAGAATAATGATTTTGTTTATTTGTTAAACTCCTCAAAAAGTATGGTATTTGTATTCAACACACTATGTCTAGTACATGGTAGCATAATGGTATAGCTAATAGGCATAATAACAACATGATGAAAATGCTTAAGAGTATATTACATGATTTCTCATTACTCTTATTTTATGGATGAATGCTCTTGGAGTTTGATACATCTGAAAAGAAATTGGACTTTAGAACGATTAATGGTAACTTTATCGTTTACCAGAAAAAAATAAAATCCAAAGGGTATATATTTTACCCTCCTACCCATAGTATGAGAATTATATGTATTGACAATGTCAAATTTATTAAGAATGGTGAAATCAGTGAAGTGATAAATCATAGAAAATGGTTATTAAAGAAAGGTGGAAGTCCTGATACCCATTACATGTCATAATATTGTTGTTCTGATAGTTGTTGAATGATCTGACAATGTTGAACAACAAATTAATGATTAAACACTCTATACTGAGATTGTCACCAATAAATCGAAAGTAGAAAAATATCACATGAGTAGCACTAAGGTAATCTCTAATAGAAATAAGATAAGCTATTCCGAATGATTACGTGATATATCTACAAGAGTCTGATTTTGATTTAGGGATAGGTAAAGATTTAATTTCGTTTTCTCAAGGCATAGGAAGTAATGAATTTGCTAATTGGATTGATGTCATGAATGATTAATTAAAACCAATGGACCAGAATGAAGTTTGAAATCTTTCTAGCTATGAAGTCAAACTTATGGCCAGCGGTTTCACTCATAAATGTGGTATTGATTACATAGAAGCCTTCTATCATGTATATAAGAAAGGCTCACTAATAATCATTATGACATTGCTATCTCATTATGATTTAGAGTTATACCATATGAATGTGAAAACTATTCTTAATAAAGTTTAGGTGGATAAGTCTATAAAGATTAACCTAAAGGGTTCTTGTAAGTGAAGTAACATGGCTTGCAAACTTAATAGGTCAATATATAGACATAAAAAAAAATTTCCACCATGGTATTTTAAGTTCAAAGATACTATTACTTCTTTTAGTATTAAGGAAAGCACTACTATTGGTGTATATAAATGTTAAGGTTAGTGGGAGTAAGTTTTAACTATATATATTAATGTTGTTGCATTGTTTGTCAGTAGTAATCTTAGATTATTACATGTAACCAAGGTTCTTTTTATAAATATTAAATAAAAGATATAGCGAGGCAACTTATGTGATTGGAATTTAAATATCCCAGGATAGATCACGTAGATTATTTGGGTTGTCTCATAAAGCATATATAAAAAGAATTCTAAAGAGATTTAATGAGGAAAACTATTTAGCTAATGTTACTCCAATTTAAGTAAAAGGGATAAGTTCAGCAGTATGTAATGTCCAAAGAATATAATGGATTCCTTATGTTTCTGTTGCATGATGTTTTATGTATGCATTTATATGTATAATGTCAGATATTATTCTTGTAGTTGGTATATTATTTAAATACCAAACTGATCCTAAAATGGATCATTACGAGTTTACAAGATATTTACAAGTTATGAATGATCATATGCTCATGTTTAAGAAGTTCAATCATCTAGTGATGGTTGACAATTACGGAAGTTAAATTTATAGCTTGCTTTGAGGCTACAATTTATGGATTATGGATGCGAAATTCTAATCTTAGGACTTGAAATTGCCGACTTTATGGCCAAACCGCTGAGAACTTATTTTGACAATTTCGCATATTTGTTTTTTGCTAAGTATCTATAAAGCATAATAGCATGAAGCTCATGATTGCAAATCCATTAAAGAAAGTGCTACTAAAGACATTTAAAGATGTTAACATAATGAGTTTTGATTGTAGTTCATGATGGTTGTTCACTTAATGTTGTGAATTTTTCATAATGATTATTTATTTGACATTTTCAGTTCTTATTCGAACTATTTACGATATTTCTTGTTTTTCAGAATGTACGTACATGTATAAGATTGATGAATGATAACAAGTATGTGAAAATCATGATTTTTCTAGATCTTGAAATTAGAGTTTGATTGATTTCTTTTATCAAACAAAGTTTACATACACTACAAATCAAATCGAAGTGTGAGTACCATGATTAATAATGAAAAACAAACAAAAGAAAATATTTTTATTTTTTCTTTTCTAATGACTTTGTATTTTTCTTGATATATAAAAACAGAAAAATATGCATAAACATGTAATAAACAAGTAAAATAAAGTAATTACCATAAATCCTAAAATGAATATCCAATTAGCTATCAAAAATATTTTTAGATTTTTAATTTTGAATTGGTTTTTGGTTTTTAATTTGTAAACACAAATTAAAAATAAACCAAAAAATGTACAAAGTATGAGCCTAGGGTGTTTCATGCAATGCATGAAAGGTTTACCTAGGTCTATACTTCTCACCTCACCTACTTTTTAGGTGGCTCAACCTTATTAGAGGCACTTGGGGCATCCAACTTGGTTTTGGCGGTGAGCTTCTTTAAGTCCTCTCTACTCACCCAAACTTGTTTTCCCTTCCAAAATCTCGGGTTTGGTTGGGGAATGAGTGTAGGACTTACTTTCTTCTCTCCAGATATAAATAAATCAACTTTGACCTTTCGAGTAGAAGGAGCTTTGTGCGCTCTAACTTGTGAACCCTTTTTAGATGATGAAAAGTTTGGATTAGAATCACATGACTTCTCCATTTTCCTAGTAAGATGCATGACTTAACTATTCAAGGCTTTGGATTGCCAGCTAGAGACATGAACTTGTAAAACCCGAGGAAATTTAAACTTTTGAGAAAAAGGGCAAAATGGTAAATTGCCACTATGGTACAGGTTGTAAACCTGAAATTTTCTAGAGCTCGGATGACGAAACTGACATCACCGTTGGATTCGTCTCGCGAGACCTAGTTACCTTGTCAAATTTCATTAAATTCCGAGTTAGTCGGATTTTTTGCATTTACGAGACGGTCGGACCTCGGGAGACCCAAAAAAAACGAAATTCTGAATAAAATTTTAAATTTTGGGGAAATAAATGACAGCAAGTTAAAATAAAAATATTTTGAACTTGAACCGGAGCGAAATTTAATCGTTTCGGGGCTAAAACGGACCCGAGAAATAAGGGCCGTGTGGCGCATTGTGGGCCAAGTATTTAAAGAGTATTTAAAAGGGAGAAAATCAAATTTTCTCCCCATTTGTTCAGCCGGTTTTAGCGTGAGAAAGAAGAGAGGGAAAAGCTAGGTTTTATCCACCTTCTCTCTAAGATCCTCGTCTCCACGGAGCTCAAATCAACTCAAACCAAGAGGAAGAATTGTTCTCCTCTTCAAGGGCTACAAAACCCTACCAAGAAGGACGAATTTCACCGAAGTTCCAAAATCGAGCTTGGAGAAATCAAGGGTTTTGGGCAAGATAGAGATTCTTGAAGGTGTCTACCAAGTGGGTTTACGCTTCAAGAGGTAGGGTTTCTTCCTACTAAGGTTTATTCCAAACCTAGAATGTTTTAATGAAATGGGTAAGATGATAGGATGTGTATCTCTTGCCTATTTGTTTGATTTGGGTGAAATGGTTATGGAATTGGGTAAAGATCAATTCTAATTGGATTGGTAATTAGAAGTTTCTAAATGAGATTTCTAGAATTGGGTACATGAAATTAATCCAATGTGAATCTTGGGTTATATGGAATTGTGGGCATGTTATGTGTTTATGTATATGCCTTGAGGAATTTAAGATGTTGATAACATGATTATGTGACAACATGCTTGTAAATTGTTTTATGGAAATTATATGCTTATGATATGATTTTGTCATGAAGTGTGTGAAATGTGTTGTAAATGTTCATATGTTACTCATACCATATTGAACATTGTATTATTGTTGCAATGGGACATCACATTGCATATGCACGGGAACATCGCATTTAGTGGGTGTGTGTGCATGGTGGTTGTCTTCACCAAGTTTGGTGGACGACGAGTGGGCTCGGGTGATACGGGTCGATGACCTAGTCGAGTCTCACGGTTTGCATGGTTGTTAGGGTTGGGGTAGCAAGAAGGGCTAGACTATCCCTCGGGTGGGAGACCCGGTGATTGGATATGCACTCCGTTGGTATATGAGCCCATAAAATGTGTCGGTGTACGCGGAACCGTTGGTGGAAGTCCATGAATTCCGTGTAGGTTGGGTGACCTTTGGTGTGAGTCCATGAACATCCACCCCTATAAAGACCCTAGAATGAAATGTCATTTGATGTGCAACATAAATGACGGATTGGTACACATTGGCACTTGCATGTGTAGAGGAGCCGGGAAGGGCTCGGTTGATATGCATGAGTGGGTCTCACCTCATTCCATAGCATGGCATTGCAAATTCCATCATTGAATATATTTCTTTGGTTGGGATGTTATGAATTGTTGATTTTGGCATGTGAACATTTCATATGCATTTAGGTTGGGGAGTAGCCTCATTAGGAGATACCCTATTGAGCGTGGCTCACCCTTTGTGGGAAAAACATTTCAGGTGCGGGGTTTACACCGGCGGACGGCTCCCATTTCGAGCCTCAAGGTTGAAGAAAGCCGACTTGTGGCTTTTATGTTTATTTTGTAAAGCTTTTGTACGAATTCCATTTTGATATGTAAATATATGGAATCAATTGTAATAGAACTTGTACAAACCATGTTTTATATGGAAATCCTTGTCAAACATGTATTTGATGAATTGGGAAAGGTTTTGAATGGATTGGAAATGAAAATTGGTTGAAAATGGCAAAACTGGGCAGAGAGTACCGGTACCCCCTTTCCAGTAGGTTAACAGTACCGGTACATCGGGGTACCGGTACTGTGTACCGGTACACTCTCCAAAAATTACTGATTTTTAAATTGCTTTGCCCTATTTTGAATCTATGTTTTCCCTTCCTCCAATGATGTAAATGGACTATAATGGAGTGTAAATCAAGGTGCGTTGGGTCTTGGTTAAACCAAATGAATAATTGATTTCAATTTATAGTTGTGGGTTATGATTCCGGTTAAAGGAATGTTATTTGACGTGGTGTCGGGTTTAAGGGACATTCACGGATACTTCCGCGGGTTGACGGATGGTCAACGGTTAATATAGGACCCCCGGAAGTTGGGGCGTCACAGCTTGGTATCAGAACATAGGTATGCGATTTACCTAGGGCTTGATGGGGCATGGGTTTAGACCATTGCATTCATTGTACATTACATGTTATGTGCTTAAATTGCTACATGTTATGTGATATGTGATATGTGTATTATATGCATGGTAAAATGTGTATGGAAATGGACACACTAGGTTTAGAGAACTTAACCTTGGGAGTGGGAAAGCAAATGAACGGGAAAGTTCAAAGAATAAATGTCTACTATTAGAGGCATACGCTCTACTAGTGAGACAATAAGAAAATTATAAACATTTTAACTTTGGTCCCTACCTCGGGGTACTAAGTTAGTGTGTCATTGCCATTTGACGTGTGTAGATGGCAAGTGGGAGAAGAGGACGTCGAGGCGGTGGGCGGAACAATAATCAACCACCACCGGTCTTCGATCAACAAGCGTTTACGGAAACTATGGGCATGATGGGGCTACTGTTGCACAAGCTAGTGCAAATACCGGGCATGGGGGCACGAGTAACCTCCAACAGTTTAAAGCACACAAACCTCCAGTTTTTATAGGAGGGGCGGACCCGATGGTGGCCGACCATTGGTTCCGGCAAATCAACAAAATCTTAGGAGCAATGGAGGTCGCCTCAGATGCTACTAAGATAAGACTAGCTGCATTCCAGTTAGAGGGAGAAGCCCAATTGTGGTGGGATTGGGTGACAGCCTCGAAGAACTTAGAGGCCATGACATGGGGAGAGTTTAAGGAGCTCTTCATGGGTAAATATTTCCCAACGGCCGTTCGACATGCAAAGGCCCGGGAATTCCTAGAATTGAAGCAAGGGTCAATGACTGTGATGGAGTATGTGGCTAAGTTCACAGAATTAGCCCGATTTGCTGATGATTACGTGGCCACGGATATGGCCAAGGTAAGAAGGTTTGAGGATGGATTGAAACTATCCATCCGAGGGAAGATTGTGGGCCTCCGCCTGCAAGACTTGGACTCTATGGTCGAGACAGCTATGGCCATTGAGAGGGAGGTTGACGATGCACGAAGCATCCGTGAGGCGGGTGCCAAGGATAAGAAGAAGGAGGGCCAATCCTCTTCTTCTAGTTCGGGGAAGAAGCAGAGGACCTCTGCTCCTCAAGGACAGGGCCGCGGCTATCAAGGCCAAGGCCAAGGTCAATTTTCCCAGGGCGGGAGAAACTTCAGGACTACCTACCAGGCAGGCCAGAAGACATGTTTCCATTGCCACCAACCGGGGCATATGAAGCGGGATTGTCCGCAGAGGCAAGGATCCCAGAGCTATGGGACATCTCAGTCCCAGTCATCAGTGGGACAGCCACAGACACACTTTGTTCCTCCCTACCCCACCATGGGCCAGGGAAGCCAGTATCAGTTCCAGGGCACTACTCAGGCCCCTACCACTTTTCGAGCGGGGACTCCGCAGTCGGGCCAGATGGGCCAAAGCATGGGTCGAGGCCGAGGGCAGGGCATGCAGGCCGGGACTTCGGGGACCCAAGGGCGTGTCTATGCCATTACACCTCAGGCTGAGCCAGTGGACCAGTCGGTCATTCAGGGTACATTTCTACTTTCTCGCTTATGGGCTAAAGTGTTATTTGACTCTGGTGTATCACATTCATTCATTTATGCATCGTGTGTGAGGGATTTGGGCTTAGAGGTTGATACCTTGGAAGAGCCATTGTATGTGAATTCACCCCTAGGAGCTAGGGTGTGTGTGAATCAGATATGTCGGAGTTGTGAGTTAGAGATCTCAGGGATTCTACTCACCGTGGACCTTAGGGTTATGGACATGTCGGAGTTTGATGTCATCCTTGGGATAGACTGGTTGGCGGCACATCGGGTCGTCATTGATTGTGATAGGAAGAGGGTCACTGCCTATACACCGGACGGTGTTTGTTTCAAGTTTCAGGGGGAAAAGCATGATGCTTTGCCTCAAGCCGTGTATGACTCTCGATGGCATGGGCAGTTGATGGGTTGGCTTGCGAGCCTTACCCTGGAGGACGAGGCAAGACAAGAATTGGGTCTACCTCGGGTGGTGTGTGAGTATGAGGACGTCTTTCCGAACGAGTTACCGGGATTACCTCCCCATAGGGATGTGGACTTTAGCATCGAGTTACATCCTGGTACCTCGCCCATTTCTATGACTCCACATAGGATGGCGCCAGCTGAGTTGCAAGAACTCAAGGTTCAATTACAAGAATTATTGGACAAGGGCTTTATTAGACCGAGCACTTCACCTTGGGGCGCTCCGGTGTTGTTTGCCAAGAAGAAGGATAAGACCCTTCGATTATGTATAGACTATCGGCAGTTGAACCGGGTCACCATCAAGAATAGGTACCCTTTGCCGAGGATCGATGACCTGTTTGATCAACTGAGGGGAGCGCGGGTCTATTCCAAGATAGATCTCCGCACGGGCTACCATCAGTTGAGGATTAGGGAGGCAGATATCCCTAAGACGGCGTTCAGAACGCGATACAGGCATTTCGAGTTCACAGTGATGCCATTTGGATTGACGAATGCCCCAGCGGCATTCATGGATCTCATGCACAGGGTATTCCAACCCTATTTAGATCGGTTCGTCGTGGTGTTTGTTGATGACATCCTGATCTACTCCAAGACAGAGGAGGAGCATGAGGGTCACTTGAGGATTGTTCTCCAGACCTTGAGGGGCCATCAATTGTACGCCAAGTTCAGCAAGTGTGAATTTTGGCTCACGGAGGTGAAATTCTTGGGACACGTGGTGTCAGCTTCGGGGGTGTCAGTTGACCCGGAGAAAGTTGAGGCAGTTATGAGTTGGGAGAGGCCAAACTCAGTCTTCGAGATACGTAATTTCTTGGGATTGGCAGGGTACTACCGGAGATTCATCGAAGACTTCTCCCGACTAGCCGCACCTATGACTAGATTGACCCGGAATGAGGTCAAGTTCGAGTGGAATGATCCGTGTGAGAAGGCATTCCAGGAGCTAAAGAGGCGACTCACTTCAGCTCCTATCTTGATTGTTCCGGAAAGGGGACAAAATTACTCGGTGTATTGCGATGCGTCCAAGGACGGACTTGGTTGTGTCTTAATGCAATCCGGGAGAGTGTTGGCTTATGGGTCTCGACAATTGAAGAATCACGAGCAGAATTACCCTACGCATGACATGGAGTTGGCGGCCGTTTTCTTTGCCTTGAAGACTTGGCGCCACTATTTATATGGTGAACAATTTGAGGTGTTTTCGGACCACAAAAGTCTGAAGTACATCTTCACTCAGCGGGACCTCAACATGAGGCAGCGTAGGTGGATGGAGTACCTAGAAGACTATGACTTCACTTTGCATTACCACCCTGGTAAGGCAAATGTGGTGGCTGACGCACTTAGCCGGAGGTCACGGGGTGTCTTAACTAGTGTGGCTTCCCGGGAGTGGCGGATGCTTGAGACCGTGGGCCAATTTGGGCTGCATTATCGGGGTCGGACTCAGGGTGTTTTAGGGAGCTTGGTGGCTACGCCTTCCCTACTGAGCAGAGTGATTGAGTCCCAGGGGCAGGACCCAGAGTTATCATCCATCAGGGGCCGAGTGCAGGCGGGTACTGGTGACGAGGGCTGGGCCATTCACTCGGATGACAGTCTTCGGTTTAGGGGAAGAGTTGTGGTTCCCCAGTCGGCGGATCTGAGAGGGGAAATTCTCATGGAGTTCCATTGCTCTCGTTTTGCGGTGCATCCAGGCGGCACGAAGATGTATCATGATCTTCGTCGCCAGTATTATTGGAGCGGGATGAAGAGGCAGATAGGCGACTTTGTCAGTAGATGCCTCACATGTCAGCAGATTAAGGCTGAACACCAAAGGCCAGCTGGTATGCTTCAGCCGTTGGAAGTGGCTGAATGGAAGTGGGAGCACGTCACGATGGATTTTGTGACCCACTTGCCACGGACATCGCGGGGACATGATGCAGTGTGGGTGATAGTAGACCGGCTTACAAAGTCGGCACACTTTTTGGTTGTGCGGATGACCTTCACGCTGAAGGAATTCTACAGGTTGTACATACGGGAGATAGTCCGATTGCATGGGGTGCCCGTATCTATAATATCAGATCGGGATCCCAGGTTTACGGCTCACTTTTGGGGGAGTTTCCAGCGAACCATGGGGACTCAGTTGAGGATGAGCACAGCCTTTCATCCCCAGACAGACGGTCAGTCGGAGAGGACCATTCAGACGTTAGAGGACATGCTACGAGCATGTGTCCTAGACCTCAAGGGTAGCTGGGAAGAGCATTTACCCTTAGTAGAATTCGCCTATAATAACAGCTATCAGGCGAGCATACGGATGGCACCCTATGAGGCGCTTTACGGGAGGCCTTGTCGTTCTCCAATTTGTTGGACGGAGATTGGAGAAAGACCCTCTACTGGTCCAGACTTGATTAGAGACACCTCAGAGAAGGTGGATTTGATAAGGAAGCGTCTTCTCACGGCTCAGAGCCGGCAGAAGAGTTACACCGATAGACGGCGGCGACCTCTGGAGTTTGAGGTGGGAGATCATGTCTTCTTGAAGGTGATGCCTAATAGAGGAGTTGTCAGATTCGGCAAGCGGGGAAAGCTGTCGCCGAGGTATATTGGGCCCTTCGAGATACTTGAGAGAGTTGGCACTGTGGCCTACAGATTGGCGTTACCGCCAACTTTATCAGGTGTTCACGCGGTATTCCATGTCTCCATGCTCCGAAAATATACTCCAGATCCGACGCATGTTGTGGATTGGGGCGAGCTTGTTATTGATACGGATGGAACCTTTGAGGAGGGGCCAGTGCGTGTCATGGATAGCCGAGATCAGGTTTTGCGAGGCAAGACCGTGAGGTTTGTGAAGGTGTTGTGGCAGCACCGAGGAGTGGAAGAGGCAACTTGGGAGCGTGAGGACACCATACGTGCCAATTATCCTTTCTTATTTGAGGATGGAGGTACATTCTTATAGTCATTTAGTGTTATATGACTGTGGCATATGCATGTGGTTGTTAGTGCATGAGTGTGTGAATTTCGGGGACGAAATTCTTTTAAGGGGGGAAGAATGTAAAACTCGAGGAAATTTAAACTTTTGAGAAAAAGGGCAAAATGGTAAATTGCCACTATGGTACATGTTGTAAACCTGAAATTTTCTAGAGCTCGGATGACGAAATGGACATCACCGTTGGATTCGTCTCGCGAAACCTAGTTACCTTG
Organism: Ilex aquifolium; assembly: GCA_951799425.1. NCBI lineage: Eukaryota > Viridiplantae > Streptophyta > Magnoliopsida > Aquifoliales > Aquifoliaceae > Ilex > Ilex aquifolium. The sequence continues at coordinate 18,302,781 of OX637406.1, read as the reverse complement.
TCAAATTTCATTAAATTCCGAGTTAGTCGGATTTTTCGCGTTTACGAGACGGTCGGACCTCGGGAGACCCAAAAAAACGAAATTCTGAATAAAATTTTAAATTTTGGGGAAATAAATGACGGCAAGTTAAAATAAAAATATTTTGAACTTGAACCGGAGCGAAATTTAATCGTTTCGGGGCTAAAACGGACCCGAGAAATAAGGGCCGTGTGGCGCATTGTGGGCCAAGTATTTAAAGAGTATTTAAAGGGGAGAAAATCAGATTTTCTCCCCATTTGTTCAGCCGGTTTTAGCGTGAGAAAGAAGAGAGGGAAAAGCTAGGTTTTCTCCACCTTCTCTCTAAGATCCTCGTATCCACGGAGCTCAAATCAACTCAAACCAAGAGGAAGAATTGTTCTCCTCTTCAAGGGCTACAAAACCCTACCAAGAAGGACGAATTTCACCGAAGTTCCAAAATCGAGCTTGGAGAAATCAAGGGTTTTGGGCAAGATAGAGATTCTTGAAGGTGTCTACCAAGTGGGTTTACGCTTCAAGAGGTAGGGTTTCTTCCTACTAAGGTTTATTCCAAACCTAGAATGTTTTAATGAAATGGGTAGGATGATAGGATGTGTATCTCTTGCCTATTTGTTTGATTTGGGTGAAATGGTTATGGAATTGGGTAAAGATCAATTCTAATTGGATTGGTAATTAGAAGTTTCTAAATGAGATTTCTAGAATTGGGTACATGAAATTAATCCAATGTGAATCTTGGGTTATATGGAATTGTGGGCATGTTATGTGTTTATGTATATGCCTTGAGGAATTTAAGATGTTGATAACATGATTATGTGACAACATGCTTGTAAATTGTTTTATGGAAATTATATGCTTATGATATGATTTTTCCATGAAGTGTGTGAAATGTGTTGTAAATGTTCATATGTTACTCATACCATATTGAACATTGTATTATTGTTGCAATGGGACATCACATTGCATATGCACGGGAACATCGCATTTAGTGGGTGTGTGTGCATGGTGGTTGTCTTCACCAAGTTTGGTGGACGACGAGTGGGCTCGGGTGATACGGGTCGATGACCTAGTCGAGTCTCACGGTTTGCATGGTTGTTAGGGTTGGGGTAGCAAGAAGGGCTAGACTATCCCTCGGGTGGGAGACCCGGTGATTGGATATGCACTCCGTTGGTATATGAGCCCATAAAATGTGTCGGTGTACGCGGAACCGTTGGTGGAAGTCCATGAATTCCGTGTAGGTTGGGTGACCTTTGGTGTGAGTCCATGAACATCCACCCCTATAAAGACCCTAGAATGAAATGTCATTTGATGTGCAACATAAATGACGGATTGGTACACATTGGCACTTGCATGTGTAGAGGAGCCGGGAAGGGCTCGGTTGATATGCATGAGTGGGTCTCACCTCATTCCATAGCATGGCATTGCAAATTCCATCATTGAATATATTTCTTTGGTTGGGATGTTATGAATTGTTGATTTTGGCATGTGAACATTTCATATGCATTTAGGTTGGGGAGTAGCCTCATTAGGAGATACCCTATTGAGCGTGGCTCACCCTTTGTGGGAAAAACATTTCAGGTGCGGGGTTTACACCGGCGGACGGCTCCCATTTCGAGCCTCAAGGTTGAAGAAAGCCGACTTGTGGCTTTTATGTTTATTTTGTAAAGCTTTTGTAAGAATTCCATTTTGATATGTAAATATATTGAATCAATTGTAATAGAACTTGTACAAACCATGTTTTATATGGAAATCCTTGTCAAACATGTATTTGATGAATTGGGAAAGGTTTTGAATGGATTGGAAATGAAAATTGGTTGAAAATGGCAAAACTGGGCAGAGAGTACCGGTACAGTATGGTACCGGTACTGTGTACCGGTACCCCCTTTCCAGTAGGTTAACAGTACCGGTACTGTGTACCGGTACATCGGGGTACCGGTACTGTGTACCGGTACGGTATGGTACCGGTACTGTGTACCGGTACACTCTCCAAAAATTACTGATTTTTAAATTGTTTTGCCCTATTTTCAATCTATGTTTTCCCTTCCTCCAATGATGTAAATGGACTATAATGGAGTGTAAATCAAGGTGCGTTGGGTCTTGGTTAAACCAAATGAATAATTGATTTCAATTTATAGTTGTGGGTTATGATTCCGGTTAAAGGAATGTTATTTGACGTGGTGTCGGGTTTAGGGGACATTCACGGATACTTCCGCGGGTTGACGGATGGTCAACGGTTAATATAGGACCCCTGGAAATTGGGGCGTCACAGAACTACTTATTCAAGACTTCCCTATTATGTATGCACTGTGCACTATATTAACCATGCTTATTACAAGTGAAACACAAAAATTGTTTGGCTTAGGTTTCCTTAATAAGTGTCTTCTTTAAGCGATTACCCTTACCATTTTTAGTCTTTGAGGCACTTGTGTTCACTCGCGGGGGTAATCAGTTGGGATTACCCCTCACATTAAATTCAAGACTCTTCTTTGATTTTACAAGCCCATGATACTCACTTTGAGGAAGCTCAACTTGTCCTTCAAGAATTTCTTATCTTCCTCAAGCCCACAAATATGAGCTTTGGATTTTACTAAGCCCACATGGAGTGCTTTCTTATGATCTTCACTCGTTTTGACCCTCTTTCTCAATGAAAGAATCATCTTCTTTTATTTGAGGCACTCTTCATATAATTGATTATATGCATCATGAAGGTCCTTAATGCTCTCCGCCTCATCCTCACTCTTAAAGACCTCGACATTCAAGTTATCCACCTCCTTGGTGGGACTTGTTCTCTCTTCAACTTCACTCTTTGAAGTTTCTCTAGGGGTGAGGAATGTGAACCAATGAAGGCTCTAAAATTCTCCTCATCTTGTTGAGAAGAAGATTCCTCACTCAATGTGGACTCACTTTTACTTTCGCTCCACTTGACCTTCATGGTTCTCCTATTTTCTCTAGGGATGTCCTTCTTATTTACACTAGGATATTTTGTACACGTGTCCAAAACCTTGACACACGTATCATTGGATCCCTTGTCCTTCCTTCTCAACCATTTGTTGATAAGTTTTTTCCTTTTTCTCTTTTCTTTCTTTAAGAGTTTTCAGTCTACTTAACTTACCCTTCGACCTGGTGGACTCATTAATCTTGAAAATACCTTTTGAATTTTCTCACAAGATAGGCTATGTCCTCTTCTCCCAAGTGGGGTGACCCGAATTCATCTCCTTATTCTCGTCTAGAACTTAAAGCTACACCCTTTGCCTTCTCAAAGGTCAAAATAGAATCAACTAGGTCTTCCACCAAAACTGACTCCATATTAATGCTTATCTCTAAGGATGTCACTTTGACATGAAACCTCTCTAGTAGAGATCTTAAGATTTTTGATTTGATAGCAGCATCATAAATCTTGGTACCTAATGCAAAGGAAGAATCGAAAATATCGCACAATCTAGCATAAAATTTGCTAAATGTTTATTCCTCTTACATCCTCAATGTCTTGAGCTGAGAGGTTCACTTTTGGAGGTGAGATATCTTTGGTGAAAAACTTGCAAAATGTCTCATGATTTCTTGGAGGTTTCACAAGTAGCTATCTTCCAAAATTCGTTCGGTGTCATGAAATTGAATATCACATTCAAGCTTTTGAGTTCCATCCTGCTAAGTCGCACTCGAATTTAGTCCACGTCTTCAGGGGTTTTGGTTTAACAACCACTTCACCATCTTCAACCAGAGTGGTGGTGATAGGAGGGGTTCATTCCTCTTTCACATAAAACCAAACTCTCTCATTTATAGATTTTAGAAATGCTCTCATCCGAGCTTTCCCAAATGCATAAATGATGCAATCAAAGAGAGGTGGTCTTGCAAGTGCATGTCTTTTTTGAGAATTCATTTGAAACTACTTGTGGTCATAATAGATCTCAAAAGCACAAACTTTGGTATATAAACAAAAACAAGATATGAATATGATGTGCTAGTGCAATCCTTAGGGAAACCACGCTCTGATACCAATTGTTGGGGGATAGATTGTAACGCCCCCAAAACCACCCTGGACGACATTACATACTAAAACCATTTACATCATGAGAGCTTTAAGATAAACCATCCATAAATAAGACTTCATAAAAATCATTCATAACATTTACATCATTATCCCAAAAGAATATGCCATCTTTGGCCTTTACATTCCAAAAAAAAAAATTAACCATTATAGCGCAGCGGAAATTACAAAAGAAATCTAGACTACACAGTGTTTCAAAAGAATATTCTAGTATAGAACAAAAGTAAACGACATCTCTAGATGTCCCACTCGGGATCCAAGTATCCCTCTAGTGAAGCCTCTCCATGGCCCGGCTCGTTAGCACCGAGCTCATCCTCTGGCACAAAATCTGAAAAATGTTCAACTGTAGGGGGTGAGCATGAAGCTCTGTAGAAAAATCCTCCCAAACCCAAACAAGGTTTAGAAAAGTATATAAAACGGTCGGTCTCATTTCACAAATAACATATATAACATTTGAAGTAAAACGAGGACATTTAAACAGATCTCAAGTTTAGATAGCAACAGTAATTGAAATGGATAAATAAACACAATATATCATTGGTAATCCATTCTACCATAAACCGTTTCCAACAAGTTCTCACGGAATCTCATACTTCCCGAAACTCTTGTGGAAACTATTTCTGGTACAATGCACGATAACCCACACTGTATGTCCGACACAACCCACGTTACTAATCCGTAATCATTAGTGATAGGAAAAGTTCATACCCACACGGCGTACAAAGGCGTATACCCACTCCATGTGGTAGGAAAAGTTCATACTCGCGTGTCATACAAAGACGTCTACCCACTACATGATACCCGGTCAATAGTAATCCATGTTCGTATCGTACAACCACGCAAGAGATAAAATACCAACAAATATCTCACATAACCAACAATACCATAAACCCCCAATTTTTCAAGCAAATTCCATAAAATCCACAAATCCATCATGAGACAATTTCAAATAAACAATGAATAAAAATACAAGAGATCATACACAATAGCATTTCAATACTCAACACAAAGCACTATAGTTTTCAAAGACAAATTTGAGTGAAGATAGAGAGAGAAATTCATGTTTCTCACAAACTAAGGTTTTTATGGCTCTCCATCCATAACTTTTCTCAAAACATAATAAAGTTTGCAATAATACCAAGAGACAAGGAACTCATAGCAAATAGATATGATTAGAAGTCCAAATCATACATATATAATAACCCTAACCTCAATGTAAGTGAATGGAAGGAAACCCCTACCTTGAATCCTTAGTTTGTATGAAGAACTTGAGCTTTGATCTTGAATCTACACTTAAATCTCTTGTTTTTCCCTTCCTTTCTTCCTCTCTAATGCTTTCTAGGGTTCCAAGAGGTGTGGGGGTGTGAGTGGAGTGAAAGAAATGAGGGCAAATGGGATGAAAATGAGTTTAAAACATATCAGCCCCGAAATTCACTGTTCACAGACTGTTTTGGTCTTCTCCGAAATTACGGTTTTGCCACTAAGAATCTCCAATTTGATCCATATGACTACCTTAAGGTTTTTTGACGTTCCGGATTCATTTTTAATGTTATTTTAACCTAAAAACCTTTATTTTTATGATTTATCTCAAAACCAAAGTCAACGTACACCCGAAACACTAAAGTTTCTATTTTACCCATCCGAACCGGCTATTAATGAAGTTTTGCGATGTTTGCAAATAAAAGGTGATAAAGGGTGCTTCTTAAAGCCTTTTATACTTATTTGAAGTCTAAATGTACTCATTATTCTTATATTTTGATTTAGGATGCAAATGGAGACATTAAATGCAAAACGAAGCTAATTGGACTATTTCGACATCGCTTCGTTATCTGGGCATAACTCTCTCATCTGAGCTCCGATTGATATGATTCAAGATGCTATGGAATTATAAGAAAGATCTCTACAACTTTCATGTTTTGAGTTTTGAGAGATATTGACTGCAGAAAGGTCGAAATCGCGCTTGAAGTTGCAGCCAGTGCACTGTTCACAGCCTGTTTCATCCCTTTTCCATTTTCAATCCATTCCTAAGCCAACCAAATCCATCTCATACATGTTTAACATGGTTTTCCACCTAAAACTTGATACCTACAAGTTCTATTACACCCCATTTCATACATCTACAAATCAAAACCAAGTTTCAACTACTATTTACCCTATTTTCACAATACGAACATTTTTTTTTTCTACGTTTACAATCTACTTAGTCCATGCATACATCCTTACACATATTACATTTCAAGGAAATTATGAATTGCTCACTATATATATATATATATAAAGTGTGGGGGTTTACATAGATACTATGAATCGTCCCTCTAGATGAAACACGTCGGATGCTAGACACTACCTAAATGAGGGGGTAAATATTAGTTAAGATTCCGCTTAGACAACCACTAATTGTAACCGATGTCTACATCTGTCACGCCCCGAATTTCCACAAACCCGGGGAGTGAGTGAAAAGGAAGAAGAAAAGTAAATAAAAGGTCATTAGGTTGGATAAATTGGTTTCTCATTCATTTCCCACGTTTTCCCAAAATTTTTCAAACCACTTTTCTTCCATTTTTAGCCTATTTCTTCAAGGTTTCTAAACCTCCCCTTTTGACATCCTTCCCACCTATTTAAAAGGTGTCTTACACACTTAACAAGTTTTTTATTTTTTCATAAAATTTTGACATAACCTCCTTTGTTTTCCAAGTCTTTTTCCCACCTAATATTCACAATATTTCATATGCATAAGTATATCACAACCCACCCTCACTCGGTGGCCACAATCCATGTAAATTAACTATACATCCCTTGTTCTCAACTTACACATCTAGTTGTCTCAATATACACATGATACTCATTAAATAAAGATGTCCCACATATTTTCAAATTGAAATACAAGTCATTTGGGCTTATGTCCACACATACAAAATATGCCCCAAGGGCCAAATATCCATTCGAGTCCCTTTCCTCTCCTTGCTTTAAGAATTCCTCAAGTCTCAAATACCGGGAGTCTCATCTGTAATATGATATCCCACGAATGGGTCAGCTCAACTGCTAGTATGACAAAATACTAATGCTAGGAACAAATTTAAGGCGTGACATGTGCAAGTGTACATTTTAAAAGCTACAATCCCGTAATCCCTCAATGCTATGCAATGTCAATATGCATGACACACACATGCAACTCTATACCATCCATGTCTCGCTTCACGGTCCCCCCCCCCCCCCCCCCCCGTCAGCCCGCAAGTACTGTCATTGGCCAGATTTTGGGTTTTTCACCACAGGATCTACACCCTCATAATGCATAGCACCAAGTGCTCAACCCACACTATGTTTCCAAGGATTTATGTATGCCAAGATGCCATGATTTTTCTCAATGTGAATTCTATGAAACATTTCATCAAACACGTGGCGTATAACTTAAAATATGCCTTATTCATAAAGTAAAACATAACTTCAAGTTCACAACACTTTGCCTACATGAATGTGAGGCACAATTCAATGAATTAAACATATGATCAAACTTCATATTCATTACTTTCACAATTTCTCAAAGAAACTACAAATACACAAACTACCAACTTATGGAATAAATCATAACTCTCAAACCACAAGAGTTTCTCTACATGAATATAAGCTAGAATATAATAATCCAACACATATGCAATATACACCTTTATCATAGCAACAAATTGTCAAGAAACTCAAAGAACACAAAAGTACTTAAACCACTAACTCTAAGTTTTCAAAGCAACTACCAACTAAATTATTTTCTAACATCAAGTAAACACCTAAATCATTCAATCAACACAGAGAAAGGCAAGAAAACTTAAATCTATTCCCAACTTAGCAAAATATCATCCCTAAAATTGTTTTTCTCAAACCAAGGGATTTGTGTTCGCTTTATAGCCAAACCGATCGGTGAGAATATAGCCCTTGTTGAGAGGAACAACTTCTTAGAAGGAAGTCTTGCAAGGATCTTGGCCTAGGAATGAGTTTTGGTGGCTTGAAGCTTGAAGAACCTAGAGTTTTTCTTCTTTTTTTCCTCCTTTAATGTGTACTGCCCCTTCCCAGACCAAAATGTGATATTTTGACACTAAGGGGGCTGTATTTATAGTGGAGGGGCAAAGGTGCAAAATGATCTTTTGCCCTTGATGAATTCGGGACCCCGTTACACTATAACCAGTCCCGAAACGCCTCAATTCGACATTTTATTTTAACCAAAGTTCTTAAAATTATTTTAAATGAAAATTTTCAAAAAAAAAGATTTTCTCTAGTGGCCGGGTTTGGCCGGTCCCACCTAGGCCACTCGGGATGCCCTTTCGGTCCAATTTTTGAAACTATTTCCGTTTAGGCTTAAATTTGCACAGTAGGTGTATTTTAACATTCTAAGCATGTTTCTATTCTATGGCATACTCAAATTATGCTCATAAACATGACTTATGTCTAAATGATGCATATGTAATGCCCTACCGGCAAATGGTGCATGAATAGTGTCTTACCGGCAAAACGAAAATTTTATCCTTATTTTTCAGATCTCTACATCCTTCCCCCCTTAAATAAATTTCGTCCCGAAATTTAGAAATGTACCTCTATGAATAAACAAATCTGGATACCTAGCGCGGACTTCAGCCTCACACTCCCAAGTAGCCTCCTCGACCCCGTGATGTTCCAAAGAACCTTGACCAAAGGGATGGTCTTGCCCCGCAAAACCTAGTCCCTCGAGTCCAATACCTCCACTGGCCTCTCATCATAAGAAACATCGCCCTCCACTTGAAGATCTACCCAATCTAACACATGTGAAGGGTCAGGCTCGTACTTCCTCAACATCGACACATGGAAGACATCATGAACCCCAGATAGCTGTGGCGGTAATGCTAGCTTATAGGCCACCTTACCAACCTTCGCAAGGATCTCAAATGGTCCTATAAACCGCGGCGACAGTTTCCCGCTACGCCCGAATCTCCTCAATCCCCGCTGTGGGGCTACCTTGAGGAACACACGTCCCCCAACATCAAATGATAGAGGTCTCCGCCTCTTGTCTGGATAGATCTTCTGACGGCTCTATGCCGTCAACAGACGCTGTCTAATCATCTCTATCTTGTATGTGGTCTCACTGACTATGTCAGGCCCTAAGGCAGCTGTCTCCCCTACCTCAGTCCAACATACCGGTGAACGACAGGGCCTACCATACAACGCCTCAAAAGGTGCCATCTCAGTACTAGACTGATAGCTGTTGTTGTAGGCAAACTCTACTAAAGCAAGGTGATCTTCCCAACTACCCTTGAAGTCCATAGCACATGCTCTAAGCATGTCCTCAAGTATCTGAATAGTACGCTTTGACTGGCCGTCAGTTTGAGGTGGAAAGCAATACTAAACAGTAGATGAGTCCCAAGGCTGTCTGAAGAATCTGCCAAAACCATGCACTGAAACGTGGGTCTCTGTCTGAAACAATGGAAACAGGAATCCCATGTAGTCGTACTATCTCTCGGATATACAACCTACTGAGAACATCCGCTGAATCAGTCGCTCTAATTGCTAGGAAATGTGCGGACTTCGTCAACCTGTCAACAATAACCCAAACTGCATCGTGACCTCTAGGTGACTTCGGAAGACCCATCACAAAATCCATGGTAACAAACTCCCACTTCCACTCAGCCACTGTCAATGGTTGTAACAAACCCCCAGGTCTCTGGTGCTCAGCCTTAACCTACTGACACGTGAGACATCTCGATACAAACTGCACTACATCCCCCTTCATCCCCGTCCACCAATACTGGCGGCGTAAATCATGGTACATCTTAGTGCCCCCTGGGTGTACTGCTAGGCGTGAATGATGGAAATCTCTAAGGACATCAGCCCTAAGAGACTCTGGAACAAAGACTCTACCCATATACCTCAGGCTAAGGTCAGAACGAACTGTCCATCCCTCAGCACTTGCAACTCGTGCTCGAATCTGCCCTGCTTCTGTGTCTTGTAACTGTGCCTCAATAACCCTGCTCAACAGTGTACGTTGTGCACAAACACTGAATAGTGTGGCGTGTTCCTCAGACTCGGCAAGGTCTAAGTCAAACTCGCCAATGTCTCCCATCATCTCCCACTCCCTAATAGCAATGCTAGCTATAGTGCTCATCGGTCTCCTACTAAGTGCATCTGCTACGACATTGGCCTTCCCAGGATGGTACTGAAGGTCAAAGTCATAGTTCTCCATATACTCCATCCATCTCCTCTGCCGAAGGTTCAAGTCCTTCTGCGTGAAGACGTATCTGAGGCTCTTATGATCTGAGAACACCTCGAACCTCTCCCCATATAAGTAGTGTCGCCAACTCTTAAGCGCAAAAATGACGGCAGCTAACTCCAAATCATGTGTGGGGTAGTTCTGCTCATGATTCTTCAACTGACGAGAACCATAGGCTACTACTCTACCCTCTTGCATCAACACACAACCTAATCCCTCTCGTGAAGCATCACAACAAACAGTATAGCCAATACCTCCCTTAGGTATAATTAGGACAAGTGTTGAAGTCAGCCTCTTCTTCAGCTCCTAAAATGAATGCTCACAGTCATATATCCACTCAAATCTAATGCCCTTGCGCGTCAGACGAGTCATTGGCGCGGCAAGATGAGAAAAACCCTCCACAAACCGACGGTAGTACCCTGCCAATCCCAAGAAACTCTGAATCTCAAACACACTCTTCGGCATCTCCCAACTCATAACAACGTCAATCTTAGAAAGATCCACAGATACCCCACTACCTGACACAACATGGCCTAGAAACTGCACCTCCTGAAGCCAAAACTCACGCTTCGAGAACTTAGCAAATAAACTGTGTTCCCTCAAAATCTGTAACACAGTTCGTAGGTGAAAGGCATGCTCATCCTCAGAAGGTGAATAAATCAAAATGTCATCAACAAACACCACAACAAACTGATCTAAATAAGGACTAAAAATGTGATGCATCAAGTCCATGAATGTCGCCGGGGCATTCGTCACACCGAATGACATAACCACGAATTCATAATGGTATGAAAGATGTGCTTAATTCTCCAAATGTGTTGATCGAGCTTGGCTTCAGCTTGTTGAACCAATGCCTCACCGTCCCCTTGAGTGTGGTAGCGAAGGCTCGACACATGATTTGGTCTGGTACAATATGTAGCATCATTAGAGACTTACTGTAACGTCCCAAAAATCGGGGGTCATTTGTCAACCCGTTGATCACCCATCAACCCACGAAATACCCGTGGATACCATGTAACTCGATATCACGCCATTATACCCCATTTACCGGGATCCATAATTTAACAAAATTTGGGCAGAGTCTACTTTGTACGGGGAGCTCTACCCAAAACACAACATGTGCAATCATACAATCACATGACCCATCCGAGGTCCAATATACAACATTGACCACACCAGGTCCATTTATCTATACTAATCTAACAACATGCAATTTTATATTTAAAATAGTTCATATGTCAATGTATGCAGTGTGACATTGATTTCTTAAGCATATAATCTCCATAAATCATCACAAGATCATATCAACATTTACACTTCCAATTGTAAATCACATCATAAGCATATGATTTCAATTTACCACATCATCCAAGCATGTTATTTCAATTTCATCAAAAAAATAACTTCAATGACTCAAGGCATTTTATCAAACACCCTCAAGGCACCACTCATGTAAACACATAACATGCCCAAAATTCCACATTTCTCAAGAAATGACATTAAGCAATTTCTACATACCCAAATTTAAGATAGAAGTTATTCTACCCATTTTCAATACTCATTTCACCAAATCAACAACAATAGTGTTAACATACATCTAACAACCTACTCATTTCATATTTCAAGCCTAAGTTGGGAATAAACCTAAGTAGGAAGAAAACTCTACCTCTTGAAGCGTAAAATCAACGTAGGAAGCTTCAAAAATTCAACCCAAACTCTAAGCCTTCGTTTTTTTGTATGGTTGTGTAGCCCTCATCGAGGAGATCGACTTTAATTCTTGGCATAGAAGTCTTGAAATCTCTCTTTTTTTCTCTCCTTTCCCTCTCTTCTCTTCCAACATAAAGACCCAGCTGAACAATGGGGAGAAATCAGATTTTCTCCCCCTATTTATACTCTTTAATGCTTGGTCTACAATGTGTCACACGTCCCCCTTTCCCGGGTCCGTTTTCGCCCCGAAACGATTAAATTTCGCCCCGATTCAAGTTCAAATATTTTTTTATGAACTTCCTTTAAATTATTTTCCAACTTTCAAAATTTTAATAAAAATTTCATTTTTGAGTCACTCGAGACCCGACCGCCTCGTGAAACGCAAAAAAATCTGACTATTTTGGAATTCGACGAAATTTGACAGGGTAACTAGATTCCGCGAGATGAATCTAATGGTGAGGTCTGTTTCGTCATTCGAGTTCTAGAAAAATTCAGGTTTTCAACCCGTACCGAAGTGACAATTTACCGTTTTGCCATTTTTTAATAAAAGTGCAAATTTACCCGGATTTTACACTTATAAGTCTCAAGATGGTCCAATGGATCATTGGTTCTATCAAAAGCCTCAATCGTTGGCATCTTGAATCTCTCTAGGATAGGGTAATTTGCTAGATCTTGCGAGAACGGTGACTCGTTGTGTTGAACCAAAGACTCAATAGCTTCTGGGACTTGGGCTTTCACCATATTTATGAAATTTCCTATCTTTTCATTTACTTCTCAAAAATTTCACTCCCATTGATCATCATAATGGGGAAGGGACACCTCGTCTCCACTCAGGTCATCCCCCTAATTATCTACGGCTTGCTCCTTAGCTTGGGATTGTTTTAGGAGCTCAACAATCTACTGGTTTTGTTTCTTTAGATCCTTAATAGCTTTCACCATCCTTTTAACTTTTGCAGATTCCTTTTCTGGTGGAGGCTCGTTCCTTTGTCCCACTAGGTGGGAGCTAGGATGTTCTTACGTTTAATCAACTACACGATCCTTAGATGTTCTTGTGATTGCCATGGGACTTAGATTTATTGCTAGAAATCAACTCGATTCCCACAGACGATGCCAACTGTTGTTCCCAAAAAATAGCACCAAGGTGAAGCAATGATCTGTCGGTCGTCGCTGAGTTCCTGCACAGAAGTTGAGGATTAGAGGGGCTCTGGTGGTCAACCCTCTGATGATAAAGTTAGTAAAGGAATTATAGTTAGGATGGAGTAAAGCTAGGAGGTGTTACTTACCTAGGGACTAGCTGCCTCCTTCCCTTTATAGGCTAAGTTCCTGTTACTCTTGGAGTTCTGCAGCTACTTTTCAAATTGGGTGGCAAGAAACGTGGAACCTCCTTCCCCAAGTATCTACAACTGGTTTGAGCTAAAATGGTGGGATATGGGCGAGCAAACAAATGAGTTGGTTTGGGTTCTAGAGCTACCTCCTCACACCAGATACAGCCTCACGTGCTTGTCTCGTGATCCCCCTTGGCACGTGCTAGTGCTTGGCATGCGTTTTAGCCTAGGACATATTTAGCTCCATCATAACTTATTACCTCAAGACTAAGGGAGATGTCGTGAGTGAATGGAATCATATAATAAACACAACGGAATTTAAAAATAAGTATTGATTCCTCATTCCAATATCTATTCATTTTTAATTCTTTAAAACAAACCGAGAATCCTAGATCTATAGAGAAGATTAAGAATTACCTCTTGAAGCATGCTTTTAAAAATCTTCAAGCTTTCTCCAAGAATCTTTAATCTTCACATATGAATACGATATTTATCCCAAGCCTCGCAATTGTTTGGCTTCTATTTGTATCCACACGAATTGATAAACTTAAAGGTGAAAGGAATCATATAATAAACGCAGCGGAATTTAAAAAAAAATAATTTGATTCCTCATACCAAGATCTATTCATATTTAATACAAACCGAGAAACCTTAGATCTATAGAGAAGATTAATGGTTACCTCTTGAAGCGTGCCTTTAGCAATCTTCAAGCATTCTCAAAAACTTTAAATCTTCAAATCTGAATTTGATCTTTACCCCAAGCCTCGCAAACGTTTGGCCTCTATCGGTATCCACATGAATTGACAAACTTGAAGGATCTACTTTAGCCATTAATAAAACTAGTAAAGAGAGAGAATGAGGGGTGGTTCTTCCTGTGCTAGCAAGAGAGTTGTTGTATATCATATATCATATATATCCACCTCCTACATAAAAGTATTTATAGAGCTTTAAAGGCTCTAATCCTAATTTGGGTTAAGTTGCAATTATTTCATAATTTCATATAACCCCTTTATTAACATTAATTGTAATAAAGTCCCTAATTAACTCTTAATTAGGTTTTCACCCCAATTAACTCTTAATTGGTTGTCTCTCTTTTATCCTTTAGTTTCCAATCAATTCTATTGTGTGTGATCCTATACGTTCAACCATACCCGGTTGTAGGCATTCGATACTAACTACAAGTAGCATATCAAATTAGAACTCTTTCTAATTTAGCTTGAATTAAAACTCTTCTAATTCTCCCTTTATGAAGAACAATTAATATATTTATATTAATTTCATTCTTCGGGCTTCTACTAATCATGAGTGACACCTAGCAGCATATCATGATCAACCTCCGGATAGCACGAAGTAGGTAAAGAACTCATTCAGTCTATAGTTACCATACAATTCAATCCTTCTATCACACAATGCCCCAATTGAATTACTAGGGTATGAAATTACTGTCAAACCCCTAATTCAATCTTATGTGTTCGATCTTAGGACTATAACTCTTAATGATCAATTAGAAACTCTTTTCTAATTGTCATTCTGCCTTGGCCAAGGACTCTTTGAGTCATATCCCAGAAGATCACATAGGACATTCTCCCTTTAATTACTAAGGATGATAGATTCTATTTTGTACACTCATAATTCTTCATGCATGCCTAACTATGTCCAACAATACATATCCAAGTTACATGGTTAGTATATGAATATGTTGTATAGTTAAAGCATAGAAGTCCATGCACAAGACAACCATGGTGTCTCAAGTATAAGGATCAGTTGCATAACTATAACTTTAGGATTTAATATTGACAGGCATGTAAAACTCCATATGAAAAATCCTACATTAGTCAATGGTCACGTTCAGTGTACTTGTTCTCTAACAAGCACCCACACACCTGCTTTAGTGTCCCAACACTAGTGACTTGGACGAGTCACCTCATATCAAATATGAGTAAACATAGTGTGTGCTAGTCTATCCGGATTACGTAATGCCCAAATAATAATCCTATGACTAGGAACATTTAAGAGTTAAGTACTAAGAAGTATAGGTCTCCTCTTCTCAACACCTTGAGAAACTATCTTCTTAACTTATACTCTATGGACTATATCATGTATATTAAAATGAAATAAAGTAGAAACATGATAAATAAACTTGCCCTTTTATTTAATTAAGTAATGAATATTGCTAGTACAACTCTAAAACATCATCTATATGATTGGTCTTAGAGCATACTACTAACAAAAGGTTCTACCTCAACCTTTGATAAACTAGTAGAGAGAGAGAATGATGGGTGGGTTTTCTTGTGCTAGCAAGAGAGAGTTGTTATCTCATATACCCACATCAAATATGAAGGTATTTAAAGAGTCTTAGAACACTCTAATCCTAATTTGGGTCTAGTTACAATTCTCTTATAATTGCATATAACCCATTTATTAACCATTAATTGTAATAGAATCTCTAATTAACCTTTAATTAGGTTTTTACCCAAATTAACTCTTAATTAGTTTTCTCTCCTTTATCCTCTAGTTTCCAATAAATTCTATTATATGTCACCCTATAGGTTCAAGCATACCCGGTTGTAGGCATTCGATACTAACTACAAGTAGCATCTCAAATTAGAACTCTTTCTAATTTAGCTTGAATTAGAATTCTTCTAATTCTCCCTTTATGAAAAAAAATTAATCTACTTATATTTATTTTGTTCTTCGGGCTTCTACTAATCATGAGTGACACCTAACAGCATATCATGATCAACCTTCTGATAGTACGAAGTAGAAAAAGAACGCATTCAGTCTACAGTTGTCATGCAATTCAATCATTTTATCATGCAATGCCCCAATTGAATTACTAGGGTATGAAATTACAATCAAACCCCTAACTCAATCTTATGTGTTCGATCTTAGGGCTATGACTCTTAATGATCAATTAGAAACTCTTTTTCTAATTGTCATTTTGCTTTGGCCAATGACTCCTTGAGTTATATCCTAGAAGATCACATAGGATATTCTCCCTTTATTTAGTAAGGGTGATAGATTCTATGTTGTACACTTATAAGTCTCCATGCATGTCTAACTATGTCCAACAATATATATCAAAGTTACATGGTTAGTATATGAATATGTTGTATAGTTAAAGCATAGAATTTCATGCACAAGACAACCATGGTGTCTTAAGTCTAAGGATCAGTTGCATAACTATAACTTTAGGATTTAACATTGACAGGTACGTAAAACTCTATATGAAAAATCCTACGTTAATCAATGGTCACGTTTAGTGTACTTGTTCTCTAACAAGTTCCCATACATCTGCTTCATTGTCCGTACACTAGTACTTGAACATATCAAATATGAGTAAATATAGTGTATGCTAGTCTATCCGGATTACATAGTGCCCACATAGTAATCCTATGACTAGGAACATTTAAAGAGTTAAGTACTAAGAAATATAGGACTCCTCTTCTCAACTCCTTGAGAAACCATCTTATCTCTTACTCTATGGAATATATCATGTATATTAAAATGAAATAAAGAAGAAACATGATAAATAAACTTGCCCTTTTATTTAATTAAGTAATTGATGTTGCTAGTACAACCCTAAAATATCATCTATATGATTGGTCTTAGAGCATACTACTAACAATCTCCTACTTGCACTAGTATCAATAGAACATATATCTAATACCCATCTTCTCAAGATGTTAGTCTAGCTGTTGTTATCTTAGTGCATTCATAAGTGGGTCCACTATGTTATCCATTGATGCAATCTTCTAGATACACACATCACCTTTTCCAACGATCTCTCAGATCAAGTTGAAATGCCACTATAAGTGTTTAAACTTCTCATAAGACTTTGGTTCCTTGGCTTAAGCTATCACCCCATTGTTGTCACTATATAATAATATATGTGACTCAATGCTAGGAACTAATCTAAGTTCATTAATGAATTTATTAATCCAGACTTTGACATCTTTTGAGGTGGCAACATACTCAGTCTTAGTAGTGAAATTTACTGTAATATCTTATTTACAACTCCTCCAACTCACTACTCTATCATTTAAGATGGACACAAATCTAGAAATAGATTTTTTTTATCTACATTAGACTAAAGTTTAATTCTATATATCCATCCACATAGCTTTCATTCTCAATAAACAAGAAATGCATCCTTAGTTTTTCTCAATTACTTAAGAATGTCTTGACTACATTCCAATATTCCAAACATGAAATTTAACTGATATTTGCTTGTCGCTATCTGATATCAGGTTTTTGTACATAGTACAACACATATGAGGCTACCTATTGCTGAAACATAAGGAATCTTGCTCATGTTATTTCTCTCTTTTGATGTTATAGGACCCATGTCCTTAGAGAGATAAATTCCTCCTCTGAAAGGTAAAAATCATTTCTTCGAATTTTGCATGTTAAATCTCATAAACACCGTGTCTATGAACAAGGATTGGGATACCCGAAACAACCTTCTATATATATATATATATAGATCTTTATACCTAGTATATCGGATGCTTCTCCCAAATCCTTCAATAGGGAAATTATGTGAAAGCTATAGTTTGACTGATGAGAGCATCTCAACATCATTCACAATGATTAGGATGTCGTCTACATAAAATACCAAAAATGTGATAGAACTCCCACTAACCTTTTTGTACATACATGGTTCATCCGTGTTTAAGAGGAAACTAAACGATTTGATTGCCTCATCAAACTAAATGTTCCGACTTTGGGATGCTTTCTTTTAATCCACAAATGGATCCCTTTAACTTGCACACATTATGGCCTTTGCCACTAGATACAAAACCTTCTGACTACTACATATAAATATCTTCCTCAATGTTTCAATTAAGGAAGATTGTTTTGACATCTATTTGTCATATCTCATAGTCATAGTGTGCAACTATGGCAAGCATAATACTGATGAATTTTAACATGACTATTGGCAAGAAGGTTTCTTCATAGTCAACTGCTTGTCTTATTTGAAACCTTTGGCCCATAGCCTATTTTTATAGCTCTCTACATTTCCATCTAAGCTTATTTTCCTTTTGAAAATGCATTTGCAGCCTAGAAGTACAACACCTTGAGGTGGGTATACAAAAGTCTAGGCTTGGTTGCAGTATATAGAATTCATCTCTGTTTTCATGACACTTTGTAATATTCGGTGATGGATCTATACTGTATTTTTGATGATGGATCTCTCAGTGGTGGGACCTGTATTTTTTGTCACAAAACCATTTCAGCTGCTCTTTATCTCTGAAATTTAAAACTCGTTGTATTTTATATATATATATTGAACATGTGGTAAAAATGGATGATGTGATGTTTTTAGGGGAAAAAATATGTAAGGGATAAAAATTCAAGTGACTAGGTGTTTTATTATATATATATATATATATTTCGGAGGGGAATGTGAACTTGAACTCTTGACCTTAAGAAAGAAAACATTCACAATACGAGGAATACCATTGAAGCAAAGGCCCGCTGATGAACAACTTCAATTCGAAAAACAAATTATCATATAATAAAGGATCATATTGTCTCCAAAAAACATGGCCCTAAGCAAAAGCTGGGCATTTACATACTCTACTAACATTTAAAAAACTAATAAAAAAATCAATGAGAATGATCTTCCTCTAAAACTAAAGAAAACATGAAAACTCTATCCAGTGCAACACAATTTATATCCTTATCCACATCCCATTTACACCAACAAAAAAAAAACACTTCTACAAAATTAATTTCAAAATTCCTCTACAGTATATATTAACAACACTTGATAGACTCCAACAAAAGTTCACCCACTTCAATTGTCACTTTCAGCCTGATTTACTAATTCCTGGGAAGAGGCTGAACTCTGGTATTTGAAGTTTCAGAAGGTATCTTTGAAGTAGATGGCGATTGATAGAGTCATCCTTGATCATCATTTTCAGTAAAGCAATCAAATTTGACTGGACGTGGTCTGCCAAACCGATCAGATATGAACGTGTGGCGCTTACTATTCGTTTTCACTAGAAAAGTGATGATTAAACAAGGTATGACACCTAGGAACAGGGCATACTCGGTCCCGAACACGAACCCGAGTACCTTGATGTGGCTCGACGCTCATATATAAGTCGAACAGGGACAGTGGCGTCTAACAACATATCAACCTCGGTCCCAAGTACATTAATACCAAGAAGCACCAATGACGACAGGAGCAGAGGAACACAGACGAACGACGATTATATATGCCGAACTATCCCATCGATGTGGCCTTGGGAAACAACTGCCATCTGATGGCGTAATCTTGGGAAATGTGTACTTGGAAATAATCGAAGGAATGTCATCTGGAGGTTTGTGCTCGATTGACCAGTAGGCATGGGTCCTTCTCCCCAAATAGTCTGAAGGAGTAGAGAAGTACCCTACAACCAATCATAAGGAGCATTCTTAAATGATTAGTAAACGCTCAATCCCGAAACATCAATAAGCAATAAATGTTCTTCATGCACGTGTGTCTGTGTCTCAGAAGTAATTAACGCTCAGAGGACGTAAGTCAAAGACAAATAAATCCTCAGTGTTAGTCAAGATGTTGAGCATTTAATGTCATTAACACAATATTAGACGCTCACACATGCGGAATGTCGGGGATCGAGCCGAAGCAGGTGCTCTGTTCGATGTTTGTCCACTTGACCATACCAAAGGAAGATCTGTGTTATCTTTGGTATGGACCAATCGAAAGCCTTCCCGCGAAAGGGACCAGCGGGATAACATCATATGACTCAGCCACTCTCTTAGAAGGCAGGGGAGAAGCTAAAAATTTTCCTCATGATGGACACTTTAATTACGCACTATAGTTTATTTCCTTCTAACCGATCACACTATAATATATATATTATCATATTTGATACATGAAGTCTATTTAACATAAAAAATACCAAAAAAATAATATATATTGTAAATGTATAAAAAATGACTAATTGTCACCATTGTAAAAAAAGTGGACCTAATTGTCATTTTTGTAATTAAAAAATATCAATTATTCACTAACAATTTATTCAATAAACGATGTTTCAAATATTATCACTAAGATATTAGTATAGTAAAACTACTAAACTAAAATTTAAGAACTAAACATAGTAAAAAAAATTCAAATCACTTGACACATAGTAAAGACTATAATCAATACTTGAATAAAAATAAAGACGATTTCTCGTAAAAAAAAAAAAAGTTAAATGAAGGCCAATTGCAAAAACTTTCACTTGCAAAAATTCATAAGTAATAAAATTAAGGTCATTTGAAGAAAGCCTTAATCTATATCTATATCTATACTACTAATAAAAGTGGCTTAAGTGAAAAACTTTTTATTTCCTTATTTATCCTTCAATAATTCTATAATGCCTATTTTATCCTTTTTAAAGTGGCTTAATAGAAAAAATTTTGATTTTCTTATTTATCATTCAAAAATTATATAATGTCTACTAATCCATTTTTGAGAAATTTTTTACTTTTTTCATTAGTTGCATTAATTTAACTAATAAATTCATTATTTGAATTTTGATTATCTTGTTTCCAAACAATATAAATTTGATCCAAATCCGATTTGAACAATGTGATCCGAATTCAATTCAATTGTCCAATGAATTTTATTTTTCACAGTGCATATATGAGTCCGTTAAAATAGATATCCGCTCTGATCCGAATAAGTTGATTAGGGACGATTTTAACATTTAACACATGAATTTCTACTCAATTTTATTAAATAATCATCAAATTGCATCATATGTTTATAGGTATGTAGTGCATATCCAAATTCACTAAAAAATAAATATTTAAATAGATCTAATAATCTATATACTACTTTTGAATGCCAATACTTGTCAAAAAACTTAATTAATAATACTATCCTTAAAAAGAGAAAAAGACAATAATAACCTATTATAGTAACTTGTTATTAGTCGCAATGCAATGCAATTCAAAAAAAAATTTAAAACCTTATGCAATTCAGTTCATACAACCTAAATTTGAGAAAAATCTTGAGCGTAACAGTTACCCCACGTCTGAATTATCACTTTGTGTAACCGTCTATTAACAAGGGAACAAGTGGACAAGTGAGTCCCATAAAATTCAATAACCATTTCTATATAAATATAAAGAAAATTGGTTCAATTTATCCATTTTTTTTTTACAAAAAGTCAAATAATTGGCGTGCAACGCACGCGTCCACCAACTAATGAAATAAAAAAGACTAAACAATTAAAATAAAAAAATTATAGGGTAGAAACAAGTAAAAAATACATGTATAATTTTTAAAATATATAAATATGAGAACCCAACATTAACTTTGTATCTATTTCCCTCATCATAAGCTAACTTAAGCACTAGAGGGAAAACGTCGGAGATATCTCTGACATCCCTTCTAACATTTCTTTGTGAGTGCAAAGTTATTTGACCCGAATGCCCAAGATCTTCATTCGAGCTCAAACCAGAGTGCCGCTATTTCATTGTTGTGCAAGAAATCTTCCGTACAAAATCCTATATGCACTTTTATATTTTCAAACATTAGCGATATATATAGGGTAGATTGAGACAAATTAAGTGGAGATAAAATTAATTGAACCCAATATTATAAAATACCAGCAACAAACCTGTCGGTTCTTTCAGTGGCAGTGGTGTGTTCCCATCCATAATATTATAGCTCCAAGCATGCAAAAGACTTCGGTGTTGTATTAAAATTTAAAACTTTTAAGATCAAAGTTAGATCTTTTGAGGTAAAAATTACAACTACAAACGATGCAATTAATCCTAAAAAAATTATAACTTTTAAAGATAAATTATAAATTTTAAAGACAAAATTACACTTTCTAAATGTGAAGTTGTAAGTTAACTGATGAGGGATGTCACGATTGATTGTAACATATTATAATCGATCATGAATTAACTTAAGCAGTTGTAATTTTACTTTTAAAAGATAAACTGAACTTTAAAAAATAATAACTTTCAGTATGGGTATGGTACCGAATGTTTGTTTTTTTTTGGCGATATCATATCATCACCCCCAACTAAATGTCTCCACAAGCTATATCTACTTAAATTAAAATAAAAATAAGAAAAATTACATCCAACCGTTTAGAAGTTTGTCACTTAATCGCATAGACCTCTCATATTTAAAATATTATATTCAAACCCATTATTATTGAGGATTGAATAACGGAGGTAATCGAACCAATTAAAAGACCAGAAGTTTGTCACTTAATCCCTATCCCCTTATTGTGATGATATTATGAAATTCTATTGAATTTACTACAAAACATTGGCGCCAAGTGTCTATGTTTATGCACACACAAACTTTGCAGACCTCTCACACACATTCTATTCCAAATTTCCAATATCTCATCTCTTGCGACGGTTCATATTCATGATGAGTACTTAGTGTCGTTGTATTGCGAAGCCTCCGAAGACCAGAGAGAAGTATGAGCAAGAGAAGTGAGGATGAGCCAAGTTGCGTGATATATTTGGCACTGGGAGAGTGCGCATCCACATTCAGTCTGGAGGCTGCAGTTTGTAACCATGGCTTGTTCATGATGGCTCCGAACCGTTGGATTCCATCCACAAATACCTTTCAGCGTCCCTTGAGACTTGCTGACTCCTCCACTTCTGTGACGGTGTCCATCTCACAACCCTTTTATCACACATCGACTCTTCGTCTCCGAGTTCATGGTATGATCCATCTGTCATCTCTGGACCAGCAAGCCATAGAGGTTCTCTCTCTCTCTCTCTTTGTGTGTGTATATATGTGTGTGTGTGTGAAGATCTATCTCTCTCTTTGTGTGTGTATATGTGTGTGTGTGTGTGTGAAGATTGTTAGATAAAAATAAGAAGTTTTTTGAAACTTCTGTATTTCTGAATTTAATTAATTTTTGAGTGAGAATTCATCTTTTACATGATGCTAATTACCATGAAGCTTTGAGGCTGTACTTAAGTGAAACATGTAGAGCAACCCCAAAGAACCAGAAACTCCAGATCCTGATACTTGTGAGTAATGGTCTTGGTATAGCATGTAGGCTCTCACTCTCAGATTTGTGCTGGCAAAACCTAAACTATTTATTGTCTTCCGCTAACAGTGACAAGCTCCCATTGTCGTCCAAAATATTTCTTGGTAAAGACACAAGGCCCAACGATCACTAACAAATAATGTAACACCCAAAGTTAATAGCTTTTGGTTAACAAAATCCGTTCATCTTAGTTATTGATAATTATACGTTAATTTGAAGCTTGGGTACTTACACGTGCATGTTGCTGGTTTTTTGTTTTAATATTTGAAATATTATTAGAATTTATTTTTAATTCACAAATTTCACTGTTTTGTCATGCCTCATGAATGAATTAGTGCTATAATGATGATTAAACGTATAAATCAGGTGCAGTTTTTGAGTTAATGGTTATATGACTATGGAATCAGATCCATGAGTTTGATATATATTTCAGTATATTATTAGGATGATAGATCTGATTACTAATTATACATCCATTGAAAGTAAAAAATTACCTTGCGTAAAAAATTTTCTTTTTTAAAGTAAAGCCCATGTAGGGCAAAATTTTATTAATAACCTAAAATATAAGGGTGGAGGGAGAACATAAACCTTGCCCTTTACATAATAAAATAAAATACGAGAAGTCTTGCTTTGGAAAAAAAATAGCAATGTAAGACTTGCTTCCAGAATATATAGAGATTCTATGAAGAGTACTGATATATAGATTTAAAAAGTAAACTTGATAATCACAACCATTGAATAGGTAACGAGTCTCAATAAATACTGGGACTCACAGTGAAATTAATAGTTGTAATTATCAAGTCTATTTTTTAAGTCCATCTAACATTGATCTTCCATAAATGTTGCCTTTAACATGGTGGGTCCCATTTCCAATAGAAAACCCTCATCCCTTAATAATTGTGTAGAAATATTGAGCTTTATAAGATATTGTGTTTATTATTCTTTGAAATTGAATACGATGAAATGCTTACTTGTATCATGTTGTATATATATGAGTAAATTATTACGGCCGGCCTAGTGGAAGTATAAGGAAATAAAAAATTCCTTACTTTAACACAATTGATTGTGATTTGTAATCTTGAAAGATACGTCAAATCAATGTAACTAGGAATTAAGAAAGCATGCATGCCCAAGCGAGGCATTAATTTGTGAAGAATGATCATTCTATATTAAAATTATAAATCTTAGCTAAACATAGTTGAGTGATAATTATAGAGCTTTTCGAGAAAATCTATGAGACATGAATATATAAAAGATGATATATTTCATGAACGATCTTTAGAGGAAAAATCTTGTTTTTGAAAAAAACTCTTTCAGAACTCTCGAGAGGGATGAACTTAAGCTTGCAAGAAGTCACTTAGGAAGGTTATCCATCTTCTGTAATTGGGAATCCCATGAAGGAAGTTCAATGGGTAGAAACAATCCATACTGCATGACTCATTAGCATTGTTATTGAGGAAATATACTAGAGGATATATTTTTCTGCTCATCCCTATGACAGAGGTGCAAATGTAGTTGGACGGTAAATAATGATTTTATCCTGTATAAGACCGAGGCAGAAACACTCCAGCAGTGTATTGTGCACATATACTCTTAGAGGACTCACCTGAGAGTAATCGTGAGGCCATGACCATAAGAGTTAGGGCATTCTCTAGTAACTCTTACGATAATCAAGATCAAGTGCATGATCATAATCGCTCTAATAAGCAACTCTTGACCAACATCATTTACTTTGGTTGAAAGGGTCTACTTCAAGACCTAGTTCACTATGATCCTTCAAACAAAGACTGTCAATACTAAGTGAGATTCAAGTCGGAAGATACTTACACCCATTGCACAGTATAATAGTTGCCCATAATTTTTCTATATATATTTTATATAATTATATTTAAAAATATTTTGAAATTTTAAAAATTATGGGAGATTGTTAGATAGAAATACAGAAGTTTTTAAAACTTCTATATTTCTGAATTTAATTAATTTTTGATTGAGAGTTCATCTTTTACATGGTGCTAATTAAATTGAGTTTTATTAGAATTTCAGTTTTCATAGAATTTAATAGTCTGTTTCAATTCTAAGGCGTTGCTAATTTAATGGGATAATTAAATACCCTGTAGCAGTTACTGTTTATCACCTATATAAGTTTTTGGGTGGATGAAACTAGTCGTAATAAGAGACCTTCAGCCCCAACCCCCTTGAAACCCTTGCTACTGTTCACCACCCCACCTCCCTACCATCTTCTTCTTCGCCAAATCCCCACAGATCTGAACCGAAAACTGCTCTCTGTCTTCCCTCTCTGTTTTCTTTACCTTGGCCTATTCCTTTAATCTTCTAAACTCTTTTTGACAGCCTCCTTTCTCTTTTCGCCCACCCACATCTCAGCAACCCAACCTCCCCAATGAAATCACAAACTTCCAAATCCCACTTTGTGGGCTCTATTGTAGTTAATGTGGGTACCACCACAGTTGTTAAAGAAGGGGAGAAGGGGCTCATAAAGAGACTGCCTTAAATACCTCCACTAGCACTAAAAGGATTCAAGGATATGAACCTACTCCATCAGTCAACGTTGGTGCTCAACAAACTCCAAAGGAAGGAGCTGTTGTTAGTAAAGCCATTAATGGGGATACAAGCTGCTCAAAAGATAAAGGCGATTGGGCAGCACTGCCCAAGAGGCAAGTCCACCTCTGCTGGATACACTCCCAAGGCCACTGCAGAGGATGCTTTGTTGTCAAAGGATAAACAAGTGATCAAGAATCCTACGGCTGCTACTTCCCCTCCGATTGGACCGTTGGATAAAGCCCACCAGGAAAAAGGTGCACCCAACAAACCTTTGGGGCCAAATTTTGAAGCATGGAAATGCATCATCCTCCTCCACAGATCCACGCAATGACTCCCAGCATTAGGTACTTCATCTGAAAAGTTTTGAGCCTCTAATAGAGGAAAACAAGGTAGTAGTGAAACCCCCTGAAGAGGTTGGCAAGCAAGGTAGCCTTGAATGGCAAACTTGCCTTGTGGGATATTTCATTGAGAAGAGACTTCCTTTCTGTTCTTTTAATTTTATTGCTCACAAACTATGGGACAACCAAGGCCTTTTGGAAGTTCTGGCTAATGATAATGGCTTTTATTTTTTCAAGTTCATGAATGATGAAACAAGAAACAAAATTCTTGAATCTGGACCATGCCTGTTTTCGGGTAGGCCATCGATTCTTAAAAAATGGTATGCTAACATAAGTCTCACAAGTCTCACAGGTGTAGTATATTAATTCCTTTCTCTTCACCCCCCTTCAATTCTGGAGTGAAGAGGGGCTCAGCTACATCGCAAGTGTAATTGGAAAGACTCTGTATGCAGACACACTCACAGCAAGGAAGAAAAGATTGAGCAATGCACGTATATATGTGTTGAAGTTAATGCAAATGAACAGCTGATAGAAAGTTTTGACCTCAGAATGGAAAATAATGGGAATTCAGAGCTAGTGGAACTTACTGTAGAATACCAATGGAGACCAAAACTCTGTGGAACATGCAAAGTCTTTGGGCATGAGATGGCGGCTTGCCCAAGAACTACACATACAAAGGTCGGGAATCAGCCTAGCAAGCTGGACAAGGGCAAAGCATTAGCCTCAATGGAAGTCACCAGAGTAGTGGGTACATTAGAAAATGCCACCACCATGCACAAAGGATCCAAACCAGGAGGACTCTATATTCACTGAGATCATAATAGCAGAAAGGTCAGAACCTGGAACTAGCAGAGTAGCTCTTAATTCACCAAATAAGTTTGCCAATCTAGACATAGAGAGAGGCAAACTTGTGATGGAATTAGCCTCAAGACCTTACTCCAGAGATTCAAATTCATGCTCCCAAGGAAACCATCTCCTCAAATCTTGCCTCTCATGACAAGCAAGCAACCCATAGTAAGAAGAAGAAAGTGAAGAAGAAAACCTCTAGCCAAGGTCAGTCAAAGGTGCCTGAGCACTCTATGCTCAGGAAAATCTCCCTCCTTCAATGAAGCTTGCCTGCTGGAATATCAGAGGGTTGAACAAGCCCTCTAGGTAGGAAGAAATAAGGAAGCTGATACAAGACATCATTCAGTGATTTTTGCTACCAAGCCTTGGGTCCTACTTGGGGACTTCAATGCTATAAGAAGTCTGCAAGAGCATGAGGGATACAACTGTAGGTGGACCCAACCTATGGAAGATTTTGACAACTGTCTTCAAGCAGCTGAACTGATGGATCTCAGGTACACAGGTATCTACTACACATGGAGCAATAGAAGGGAAGGAGGAAACTGTATAACTAGGAAGCTAGACAGAGTCCTAGTTAATGAGTCCTGGACCTCCACATTTCAACAAGCTGCTGCTGAATTCCTAACCTCAGGTGTTTCTGACCATTCTCCACCAGTTGTCCAGATTCACCCCCAGGCCAGGAAGATACATAGCCCTTTTAAATTCTTCAATTTCTTGGCAGATAGAGATGATTTCCTCAGCAAAGTCTCTTAGGAATGGTCACAACTAGTCCAAGGCTCTCTCCAATTCTAAGTATGCACCAAGCTCAAAAAAAACTTATGGTCTCTTTCAAGAGACTAAGTAAAGAATTGGGGGAGGTCCAAGTTAAAGCTAAGGAAGCTAGATCTGCTCTGGAACTATGCCAGAGAAAGCTAGATGAGAATCCACATGACATAGCTTTAAGGCAAGAGGAAAAACATCTCCTAGAAGCATACCCTCATGCAGCAACAACGAAGAGGTGTTCTTTAAGCAGAAGTCTAGAATTTAGTGGCTTGAGGAGGGGGATAGGCATACATCCTTTTTCTTCAAATCAATGAACAGCAGAAAGAATAGAAAGAGAATCCTAACTCTAATGAGAGCTGTTGGAAATCAAGCCCACGTTGCCACATGCATGCCACATGCCTGTGCATGTTTCTCTCCATATTTAGCATCCTCTATTGACTTTCCTGAATTAGTGTAATGTACAGCCTTTATTATAATTGATTTAGGAGTATTTTTTTAGGATAAATATAATCATACCAGCTGTATGATTACCCAATTCCCGCAAGGTAGTTTATTCACTTTCCATGTAAGAGAAATTCCGTCCGGTGATAGTGTCCCATTCCGAAATTGTCTCACATCTATAAGCTATTTATTTATGCTTTATTTCATTATTCAAATAAGATGAATCACAGAATGAATTGAGTCAGGGTTCCTCCATAGTTTTAGTCTTCAATTTCTGCACGGTATCAGAGCAGGTTTAATCCTGTCTCATCGTCTTTATCTTCAGTCAGTATTCGAGTTTTTTTTTTCCTCCTACTCGATTCTCTTCTTCTAGTTTATGCCTAAATACGGTCCAACCTTTGGAATGGCTACCAACTCATCTTCCTCTTATTCTGATATCATCATCTCATCGTCTTCATCCTCTCATTAGATGGAAACCTCTCATCCTCCGATCACAGCCCATAAACTGAATGGGCGAAATTATTTGCAATGGTCTCAGTCCATATTAATGTTTATACAGGGAAAGGAAAAAGATGACTACATCACTGGAGCTTCAGCGGCACCAACCACAACACCAACCCACAAAAGGTGGATAACAGAAAATAATATGGTCATGTCGTGGCTAGTCAACTCTATGACCACTGACATTGGCGAAAATTTTTTGTCATTTGATACTGCCAAAGAAATCTGGGACATGGCAAAAGAAACGTTCTCAGACAAGGAAAACACATCTGAAATCATTCAGATTGAAGGCATCCTCCACGATTTGCGTCAAGGCAACCTTACAGTAACTGAATATTTCAATACCCTTACTCGTCTATGGCGTCAACTTGATACGTTTGAGGTTCATAACTGGAATTGTGTTACTGACTGTTTGTTGTATAAAAAGATTGTCGAAGGAAAACGTGTGTTTAAATTTTTGTTAGGCTTGAACAAAAATCTTGATGAAATCAGAGGAAGAATCATGGGAGTAAAACCTCTACCTAGCCTTAGAGAGGCATTCTCTGAAGTCTGTCGCGAAGAAAGTCGAAAAAATCTCATGATGAACAACTGAATATGGCAGAAAGCTCGGCTCTTAAGACTCAATTCGCTCCTTTTGACAACCGTCAAAAATTAAAGGAGATAGACCTTGGTGTGATCATTATAGAAAATCGGGTCACTCGAGAGAAACTTGCTGGAAGATTCATGGAAAGCCAGTAGATTGGAAGCCACGTCAACCACTTGAGAAAGAAGGACGTGGTAATCATGTGGCTACCGATGAACAATCGCCACAACCTGAAGCTAGCCCTTTTAACAAGGAGCAAATGGAGATGCTTCAGAAACTACTGTCTCCTTTTCTGTCAGTACAGTCACAAACTGGCTCGTCTTCCAACCAGGTCATTGGTTTCGGAACCTTGGCTCGCAAAGGTAATTTTTTGAGCGCCTTTACTGTTGGTAAGAAACGTAAAAAACCTTGCATCGTGGACTCAGGAGCATCTGATCATATGACGAGAGATGCGGCAATTTTTGATACATATAGTTCATGTCCAAATAATTTAACAGTCCGAATAGCAGATGGTTCACTATCAAAGGTTGCCGGTATAGGTTCAGTTGTGCTATCAAGGGATCTTACTCTCAACTCTATTCTCCTTGTTCCTAACTTGGACTGTAATCTATTGTCATTTAGTAAACTCACTAAGGAAAAGAGGTGTATTACTAATTTGTCTTTCACTCACTGTGAATTTCAGGATTTGGATTCGGGGAAGACGATTGGCAATGCTGAGGAATGCTCTGGACTCTACATCCTTATGGAGCGCCACTATCCACAAGAACAACCTCAAACGACAGTTAGTGGTAATTCTTTTTCGGTTTTATGTCAAAATAACGATAGTGCAATTATGTTGTGGCACAATCGCTTAGGTCATCCTAATGTTATGTATCTCAAGCATTTATTTCCTTCATTATTTAATAAAAATCCAAAATCCTTTGAGTGTGAAATCTGTTAATTATCAAAGCAAGTCCGGTCCCATTTTCCCATTCAACCCTATAAAGCGTCTAGTCCATTCTCAATGATTCATAGTGATATCTGGGGTCCGTCAAGAATAAAAAATGTAACTGGTACTAGGTGGTTTGTCTCATTCAATGATGATCACACTAGATTAACTTGGGTATTCCTCATGAAAGAAAAATCTGAAACGGGTCAAATTTTTAAAAATTTTAAAAATATGATTCAGACCCAATTCCAGTAAAAAATACAAATTCTAAAGTCTGATAATGCTAGGGATTATTTCAACTCCATTCTAGGAGAATTTCTAGCAAAAGAAGGGATAGTTCACTTAAGTTCATGTGTTGATACCCCAAAACAAAACGGAATCGCTGAAAGGAAAAACAGGCATTTGTTAGAGGTGACTAGATCGCTAATGTTCTCAACGAATGTTCCAAAATTATTCTGGGGGGAAGCTGTCCTTACGGCAGCCTACCTCATCAATAGGATGTCGTCTAGGGTACTAAAATTCCAAACACCTTGTCAAACACTCCTAAAATCCTTTCCGACTACTCGTCTCATCTCCACTGTCCCACCCAAAATTTTCGGGTGCTCTGCCTTTGTTCATGTCAATTAACAATATAGAAGTAAACTTGATCCTAGGTCACTCAAGTGAATCTTTCTTGGGTATTCTTCAAATCAAAAAGGGTATAAGTGTTACTCTCCGGTCACAAGAAAATTCTACAATTCAATGGATGTCACCTTCTTTGAAACCCAGCCTTACTATCCCAAAATCGATATTTAGGGGGAGAATTCAACTCAGGAATATCAGTTTTGGAACCTTGAATCATTCAATGAGTCACCCATCACCACTGAAAATCACATTCCTCCAGAGTCATTTAATCAGCCTTGGTATTAGCCCAAGTTCATTGTTGACTTGCGGGATAAGGAGCACATCCAAGAGGAAACGGAGGAAGGAGTACTTTCTCAACAAACCCATGAGGCTGAGTTGGGTTCTAATCCAAGCAAAATTCCAGGTAACAATATTCCTGACTCAGATGGTACTGTTGATTCTGAGTTAGAAAATGATATTCTTAATATGCCCATAGCTTGGAGGAAAGGAGTTAGATCATGCACTCAGCATCCCATTGGAAATTTTATTTTTTATGATAAGCTATCACCTACGTTTCGTGCCTTTACTTCTAGCATCACAGAGATACAAGTTCCTCGGAATATTCAGGAAGCTTTCAAGTATCCTAAGTGGAAGACGGCAGTCGATGAGGAAGTTCGGGCTCAGAAAAAGAATGGTACGGGGGAAATTACTGACCTTCCAAGAGGTAAGAAACTGGTTGGGTGTAAGTGGATTTTCACAGTAAAGTACAAGGCAGATGGTAATGTGGACAGGTATAAGGCTCGGTTGGTCGCCAAAGGATTCACCCAATCCTATGGGATTGACTATCAAGAAACTTTTGCTCCAGTTGCCAAGCTCAACACTGTATCCTTGGCAGCTAATCTCGATTGGTCGCTTCACCAACTTGATGTGAAAAATGCCTTCCTCAATGGTGACTTAGAGGAAGAAGGTTACATGGACATTCCTGCTTGACTTGAGACGACATCGAATTTCAACAAGGTTTGCAGACTCCGAAAATCCTTGTATTGTCTCAAACAATCTCCCAGGGCCTGGTTTGAACGGTTCACTAAGGCAGTGAAAGGGTACGGATTTGTTCAATGTCAATCCGATCACACATTATTTGTGAAACACTTCCCAGAAGGGAAGCTGACAATTATCATTGTATATGTGGACGACATAATTTTGACAGGTGATCATGAAGAGAAAATTGACTTACTTAAAAAATTACTGACAAAGGAATTTGAGATCAAGGATCTTGGAAACCTCAAGTACTTTCTTGGAATGGAGATTGCTAGGTCAAAGAAAGGTATAGCAGTCTCACAACGCAAATACGTTCTGGACTTATGGAATGAAACAGGGATGCTAGGATGCAAGCCGATAGAAACACCTATGGATACAACTGTCAAACTGGAAGAAAGTGATGGAAGTGCGCTAGTTGATAAAGGAAGATATCAACATCTTGTGGGGAAGCTCATCTATCTTTCTCATACAAGGCCAGACATCGGCTTCTCCGTTAGTATGGTAAGTCAATTCATGAATAATCCAACCGAAAAACACATGACCGCTGTGACCAGAATATTGAGGTACCTCAAAATGACACGAGGAAAGGGTCTCTTCTTCCAAAGAACAACAAAGAAAGAGATTGAGATTTTTTCAGTTGTAGATTGGGTAGGTTGAGGGACTGATCGGAGATCAACTTTTGGCTATTGTTCATTTGTCTGGGGGAACTTGGTTACATGGCGAAGCAAGAAACAGTCAGTGGTAGCCCGTAGCAGTGCCGAGGCAGAATTCCGTGCTATGGCACAAGGTATCTGCGAGGGAATCTGGTTGAACAGGCTGTTAGAAGAATTACGGGTTCCATTGGAGCATCCCTTGGTGTTATACTGCGACAACCAAGCCGCCATCAGTATCGCTAAGAATCCGGTTCATCATGATCGAACTAAGCACGTGGAGATAGATTGACACTTTATCCAGGAAAAGATTGAAGAAGGAGTTTTCAAAGTCAGCTACACTCCGACAAATTGTCAAACGGCTAACATTCTCACAAAAGTTCTTGCTCAAGTTAACTTCGAAGATCTGACGGAAAAACTTGGAATGATCAACATCTACAACGCGGCTTGAGGGGTAGTGTTGGAAATCAAGCCCACTTCGCCACATGCATGCCACATGCCTGTGCATGTTTCTCTCCATATTTAGCATCCTCTATTGACTTTCCTGAATTAGTGTAATGTACAACCTTTATTATAATTGATTTAGGAGTATTTTTTTAGGATAAATATAATCATACCAGCTGTATGATTACCCAATTCCCGCAAGGTAGTTTATTCACTTTCCATGTAAGAGAAATTCCGTCCGGTGATAGTGTCCCATTCCGGAATTGTCTCACATCTGTAAGCTATTTATTTATGCTTTCTTTCATTATTCAAATAAGATGAATCACAGAATGAATTGAATTAGGGTTCCTCCATGGTTTTAGTCTTCAATTTGGTGCCAAAGTTGAAGGGGAACAAGCAATTAAGGATGAAGCTGTCGATTACTTCCAGAATCTGCTAAGGCGAAATGGGGCATCTGTCTCACATAATGACAGAAGGGACCTGCTCCACTCTATTGCTGTGAAGAAAGTCTTTGATCTAAAGGCAGCTGAGATGGTCAGAGAGATTACAGATGATGAAATCTAAGGTGTTTTCTTCTCACTTAATGACCATAAAGCTCCTGGCCTAAATGGCTTCAATGCCTATTTCTTCAAGAAAGCATGGTTAAGTTATAGGCACTGATGTTTTTGCTGCTGTCAAGGAATTCTTATCATCAGGTAGGCTGCTTAAGGAAATTAACAATACCATCATAGCCTTGGTCCCTAAAAACCAAAACCCACCCTCAATGGGAGATTACAGGCCTATCTCTTGTTGTAACACTCTCTATAAAGCCATCTCAAAACTGCCTTCCAATAGAATAAAGCATGTCCTACCTGAAATTATTAATCCAAATCAGGCTGCATTTATAGCTGGGAAGAATATAGGTGAGAATAACTTGCTCACTCAAGAGTTTATGAAGGACTATCATAGGAACCAAGGCTCTCCTAGATGTGTTATTAAGGTGGATTTTAGGAAAGCTTTTGACACACTTGATTGGGGCTTCCTGTTTGACATCCTTGAGGCGTTAAATTTTCCACCAGTCATGAGGAGGTGGATCCAAGCTTGCATAACATCAGCAAAATTCTCCATCAATATTAATGGAGAATTAGCAGGCTATTTCTCAAGTGCCAGAGGTCTAAGGCAAGGGGACCCCCTCTCTCCCCTTACTTATTTGTTATAGCAATGGAAGCACTGTCCCTCATTACCCATAGGAATATCCAATCTGAACCCCATTTCAAATACCACTGGAAATGTAAGAAGCTTAAGCTAGCCCAGCTGTCTTTTGCAGATGATTTGCTTCTCTTCTATCATGGAGACCTTACTTCTGTTCAAGTCCTCAAAGCCTCCCTTGACCAATTCCAGTCCATATCCGGATTGCAAGCCAACCCTACTAAGAGCAATAATTTCCTATGTGGAATTCGACAAAATGTAGAGACCCAGCTGAGGAACCTACTTGGGTTTGAGGATGGTGAGCTTCCTATAAGATACCTAGGACTGCTACTTATCTCCTCTAGACTCAAAGTACAACACTGCTGTCTTGTTGAAAAAGTTGAGGTTAAAGCTAAATCATGGATCAACAGACCTCTCTCATACGCTGGAAGGCTTCAACTTGTGAACTCAGTGCTGAACAGTATGATTATGTTTTGGGCCTCTCACCTCTGCTTGCCTGTTCAGGTCATGGATCGGATTGAGCAAATTATGAGATCTTTCTTATGGAAGGGGTTTGAATTAAAGCACACGGGGGCCAAAGTGGCATGGACTGAGGTATGCAAGCCTAAAAAAGTTGGTGGCCTGGGAATCAGAAGACTCAGACTGGAATGATGCATTACTCCTCAGATACTTATGGCAACTTTTCAATGATAAGGAAAACTTGTGGACCCAATGGATCCACTCTTACCACTTGAGAAGGAAATCCTTTTGGGAAGCAAAGGCCACACAATATCGCTCTTGGAACTGGAGGTGTTTGCTAAAGCTCAGAGGAGTTTTTAAACCTCTAATGGTTCACATCATTGGAAATGGTCAAGGTACTAGCTTATGGCATGACAACTGGTACCCCATGGTCCCCCTCTTGCTTTGAAATGATGCAAGGATACTTCAAGTTACTAGAATCCCTAAGGATGCCAAGGTAAGCAAGATAATCTCAGGTGACCAATGGAGATGGCCAGATGCTGCCTCAGGGGAAATTCAGACAATCACCAACTCAATGCCAGGCTACTCCCCAGATCAGAACAGAGTGGATTATGTGAAGTGGATACCTGGGTCTACAGGGAAGTACTCTGCAAAAACAACTTAGGAGCACATTAGGGAAACAGGACCACCAGTCGGATGGCACAAGCTCATTTGGTTTGGACAAAATATTCCTAGAATGGCTTTTATCCTTTGGCTTGCTGTTAACTCTAAAGTTAGCACTAAGGACAGAATTATGACATTCACAAACCAGTTTGGAGATGAATGCAACCTATGCATGAAGGATGCAGAGTCCCATAACCATTTATTTTTTTAATGTGAATACACCTGCAAGATCTGGACAACTACTTTGCTTCTTAGTGGAATTCAGTGGCAGCAGAGGCAATGGAGTGACTTCATCCAGTGGGCATCTCAGAGATGGAGAGGGAAATATATGTTCAATGTTGCCCTCAAGCTTAGTCTCTCAGTCACAGTGTAGTACCTATGGCAAGAGAGAAATGCTAGAATTTTCAGAAGCCAATCTAGGGATCCCAATACTCTAGTTACACTTATCAGCCATTCTATTAAAGAAATGATGATCTGCATGAGGTTCAGGTGGACTCAGCAAAACATGATGGCTGACAGATGGGGTCTCCCATAGTCCTGCATCCTATAGTTTTCCCAAACTTTTTGTTCTTTGTTACCTAACAAGAGGGGCATTGCATTCTGGTGGGAAGTACTGGCTCAAGGCCTATACTTCCCTTAGAATGCTGAGCCTCCTTGTTAGCCTTTTGTAAGTGTTTTATACACTTTTCTTATGTACAATTTCAAATATCAATAGAAAAGTTTACTTTACCTTCCAAAAAAAAAAAAGTTTTTGGGTGTGGGCTTAAGAAGAGATACAAGCTGATACATGACTTTTGCCATCTTACTTCTTTACCTCAAACTTTCATTTGGATTCTTCTCTCCATCGTTTTATATATAGTACTAGTCCACCGCCCACTGTCCAACTTGCTTCCATTTATATTTACGGCATCCTTGTTCTCACGTATTTTATTTCCTATTTAGAATCAGTCATAAAAGTATTTTATATACATTGTTTGTTTGGACAACTTCGATTCGAGCCAGGTCCACTCCTACCTTTAAGTGGGTGTGACCATTGAGGAGGCGCTATTGGGAGCGTTTGAGTTTGATCTTGGAGTTGCTAATGTCTGTCAGTGCTCTCATGCGGGAGGCTCAACTGCTTAGTGTTCACATGACTCTCGGACTCACAGGCCACTCGTTTGAATTTAAGTTATTTCTTTTCTTCTATTCTATTTATTGCTATTTTATACTTGGTTGCATATTCTTGTTATTTAGTGATGTGATCTGAAAATTAATTTGTTGTTTTTATACTAATATCCTAACAAAGATTGTTTATGCTTTTGGGGGCAGGCTCAGGTGGTGCGGATGCTGCGGATATCTAGCAAAGATGAAAGTGACGTGAGAGAGTTTCAAAATATGCATCCAGAAGGAAAGAAAAGAGATTTTGGTCGCCTCTTTCGATCCCCCTCATTGTTCGAAGATGCTGTCAAGTCCATTCTCCTTTGTAACTGCTCGTAAGTGTGTAAATAAGTTCTCATATTTACTTATTCCAATATTTACTAATGCAAACAAACAGTTTGGAAAAAAAATATATCATATCTAAGTCGGTAAACTCACAGTACTTTCATTAATGTGATTAAAAAGTAACAAATCTTGACTTGCACATGTTTTTCCGTTAAGTTTAAACAAGATTTTGAAATACTTGAGTAAGTGAGTGAGAGCTAAAATAGTACACAAGGCACATTTGTTTCATATAATATTTAGTTGTTTCAGATTTTAAGATAGTAATTTTAAAAATGAAAATCTATTCGAGCTATAGTTATCCATATATACATACGAATACATGTAGGTATATGTATAGGTCTCGTTCGAATTAATTGTAGACAATATTCTTAAGTGGTGTTTGTTTCACACTTTCGTAGGTGGGTGAGGACTTTGATGATGGCTCGTGCTCTTTGTGAGCTTCAGTTGAAGTTAACAACTCGCCTGATTTCTGATCTTTCGGTACCTAAGAGGAAAGGATTGAAGAGAAAACGGGCCACTAATGAATCAAATGAGGGAAATTTTCCAAGCCCAAAGGAACTAGCCAGCCTCAACGAGGTTATCTTGAGAAAGCATTGCAATCTTGGGTATAGGGCGCGCCAAATCCTAGAACTTGCCACAAGTGTCGAGAGTGGTAAACTTCAACTGATGAAATTTGAGAAGCTTTGCGAGTTGCCATCATACGAGAAATTATATGCCCAACTGATGAAGATAAATGGATTTGGTCCTTTTGTTTGTGCCAATCTTCTTTTGTGCATAGGGTTTTATGACAACATTCCTATTGATACCGAAACTATAAGACACTTACGACAGGTTTGTTTCAACATTAATTTAGATAACTTTGTTAATTAGTTTTTCTTCGTTCGCTCAAGTCATCGTCTGATTGCCCTACCATAATAGGTGCGTGGGTGGTTTCTTTTGAAAAAATAATGTTTAGGTTGTGGATTTTGTCAGGTCCAGGGAAGAAGAGATTGCAGCAAGAGAAACGCAACAGCAATCATTGCGCAAATTTATGGAGAGTATGCACCATTCCAGTGCTTGGCATACTGGTAGTTAACAAATTATGGAATTGAGCTTCTCTTTTCTTAATAAATTAATTGTGCGATATTGATAAAGCTGATTTAAATTTTCACCAGGTTAGAGCTGTGCGACTACTACGAGAGTTCATTTGGCAAGCTAAGCAAATTGCCTAGATCAAGTTATAGTATGATCACCGGAAGCAGAAACCACAAGAGCAGTGGCGGTGGCGGTGGCAATGCACTTTAAAATCTTAATTTCTAAAATTAGTCACTTTTAAACTTATTTTACAAATTTAGTCATTTTAAAGAAAAAAAGGTCATTTGAAATGACATTTTTCATGTTAAAAACGTCATTTCAAATGATGGTTTTAAACATATTTTCATAGTGATAAAGGCTGCAATCAAGGACAAGATGAATCACCTTTTATAGCATTTATCATGATGCGGTTAGGAAGAGTAAAAGGAGGCCAGGTCTAGTCACTCCAAATGAAGTTTTTAAAAATGACATTTCCGGTGACATTGTTACTCATATTGTGGTGTTTTTTTTTTTTGGTCCACCATTTTTGTGTTTTTTTTTTTTTTTTAGAATGACGTTTTTAATGTGAATGCATCATTCAAATTGTGTTTTTTTTAAAATGACTGAATTTAGAAAATAAGTTTGAAACTGACTAGTTTTGAAAATTAAGATTTTGAAGGGAATGAGGATGATGAAAAACTCTTTCTCAAATGTATGCATTTTCTATGGAGGAATTACACTATTGCCCCCTATTTCCAAACTAATATAGTTGTATCCTAAAATAATATACTATCCAATACAAAGCCTTTGTAGTTGACTTCTAAGTTTCTGGGCTTTCTGTTTTTGATAATTTGGTTTTCTTATTAACAGTCATATTTGAATGCTAACTATTCTTAAGTTAAATAAAGTTATTGGTCGTGTTTCTAATTCTCGTTTTTGTAGTTCTAATGTTATGATTTTCCTTTCTAATAATGTTAGATTATGATAAAGCTCAAATCTAATATTTAACATGCAAATAAGGAAAGAGTTACTCGGGTATATATAATCAAAATCTCATATTGATTATACCTTTAATGCCCGAAGTCTACTTCTCGTTCCTGTATCTCAAGCTAGATTTCAGGTATTAGGACTTATCTTTGAACTACGGGAATAATCTTCACGACACTTCCTGGCCTTTAAAAGTTCTTTCTACTCTCACTACGACCTAATATCATTTAGCTCTCTCCTCACATAGAGCAAAGATAGACTATTGTTATAGGAAATGACAATTAAAGAAAGATATCAATGAAGATGCAATACCGAAAGATTTTACTAACTCTCAACTAGAAAGTTTTACTCATACATTACACTTTCACACTCACAATAAACATTCAAACTTACTTTGAACGGACACTTGAAATGAAAATACTCAGCTAGACTCTTATGCACTCACTAGATTCTTAAGACTTGATACTTATTCCAATGATGATAGCCTCCTTATATAGAAGTCGGACTTGATCTAAATCTCAGAATTGAGGTTCGGATTTCAAATACAAATTTTTATGTGGTCCTTTGTTGGGCCAATCTCTCATAAAATTCTTTTGATTTTTATGTAGGACATGTCTTTTCCCACTGAGCTTTGTGAAAGGTTCTTGGATGCTTGTGTGAGTCTCATCCTTTCCTATTAATTTCTGTAGGTGGATCCTTATCCTTATCCCTCCATTGCATTTTCGAGATTTTGGTATCCAAGGTCATCGAATGGGTCATTGCTTTCGTCATCTCCAATGGCTCCTTCTACAAACTCCTTGATACTTTCTTCAAGATCTGGCTAGTTCCAGGTGAATTTCTTATTTGATTATTTGCAAGGGCGTTGAACAGATATGTATGCTAAGTTGTGTCATACAATGCACATTGGACTATAATCCTCTCAGTTTCTTCTAATAAACAATACTTTGGTAGAGGATCACAGACGTTTTTATGATTCTTTGTTGATTTTATTAGGTTTGTCTGGATTTCTTTGAACGGCATACTGGTCCATTGAGGGTTCATATTCCTCTTGCCATAAATTTCCATGGATTAATCTTATTAAATGAATGCTAGGCAGAAATTCTTCTTTGTGCTATTGTGGTCCTACTGTGCAGATTCTTATAGATATAGGCTGATCTTCATGCTTTCTTACTTTATCGCTGGGTTTGATGAGGCATTCTAGCATTTCCTCTAGATCTTTAGATGATATCTTGGTTAAAGATGCTAGAAAGCCATTTTCAAAGCACCATACCTTCTTGGTCAAAATCATGCCAAACTCTAAGCCTTAGGTGATCACTAACCAATCCTTTAACGATTGTCCTTCCTTTCGAGATCTCGAACTCCCAAAGTTTCTGTAAAAATTGTTGTCAATCTTTTCCCATAGAGATGTTTTTGTAGTTTTTATTTGTTCAACTAGGTCTTTCGGAAGTGTTCTTTCGATTCTAGGCTTTGTAATGACTATTGCTCGTTCAAAGAAGATACAATTTTCTTTATCAGGTTCTCTTCTTACAAATTTATTTCTTTTGCTTAGTGATGCAAAATATTATGTCAATGCCTTCATTTTTACGAAGAATCTGCCATAGTAATCTTTTTTGAAAAAACACCATAGATTATCTAACAAAACCTTTTGTTCCCATCGAAGCTTTTTGTTTGTTTTGAATTTACTAGATTCAATCGTTACTTCTTTGAGGCTAATTTCCTTGAACTGAGCAGTTCTTATCTGTTTCTTCAAATCTGAGGAACCAACTTCTAGTATCTTTAGTTTATCCTCTGTTTTTGAAATCATATTCATTTCTCTTGTCAATGCATCTAGAAGATGATTTTTTGTTCCTCTAGTATGCTCAATATCAAAGTTAAAATTATAAAGCCATCCTTGTCATCTTAACAATCTCTTTTTTGACATACATTTATCAAAATTTATTTTTATGAAAGTAAATAAAATATTTATAGTCTGTTCTTATTAGGAACTTTTGTGGCCTAATGAATATTTCAAATTTCATGGC
The DNA here is from genome assembly GCA_951799425.1 of Ilex aquifolium. Taxonomy (NCBI): domain Eukaryota; kingdom Viridiplantae; phylum Streptophyta; class Magnoliopsida; order Aquifoliales; family Aquifoliaceae; genus Ilex; species Ilex aquifolium. The sequence continues at coordinate 18,261,889 of OX637406.1, read as the reverse complement.
TGAAATTTTGATAGCTAGAATTTCTTTTTCTATCGTATGATAGTTGAGTTCAGAATTTTTAAATGCTCCAGAAGCATACTTACAGAGTCTTTTCGTACTACTCTTTGGTGCCCTTCCTTTCAGGATTTTGATCCAACTTGTGTCTGAAGCATCTATTTCTATGATGATATAATCATCTTCTGGGGGTAAACTAACATTAGTTAGTTTGGAAGCTGATTTTTAATTTTATTAATTCTTTTGACAACTTCTTCTAAAAATATCCATTTCTTATTTTCTTGAGTTTTTGTGACAAAGGTATTGTCAATTCGGATAATTTTAGAATATACTCCCTCATATAATTAGCACATCCTAAAAAATTTTGAAGCTATTTAGAGTCTTCTATTTTATTAAAAAAATTATTTGATTTGGGCGTGTCACGTACCGTCATTTTCATGTTTTGTGCATGATATAGATTTAAAAATCACAACCCTAGGAGAGTTCTTATGGATAAATTCAACCCTAGGGGTTAGGGTATGCATTGATCAGATATGTCGGGGGTGTGAGCTAGAAATCTTGGGGATTCTACTCACTGTGGACCTTAGGGTCATGAATATGTCAGAGTTTGATGTCATCCTCGAGATGGATTGGTTGACGGCATATCAAGTCATCATTAATTGTGATCGAAAGAGGGTCACTGTCTATACACCAGTGGGTGTTTGTTTCAAGTTTCAGGGGAAAAAACATGATGCATTACCCCATGTAGTTTATGATTCCCGTTGGCACAGGTAGTTGATGGGTTGGCTTGCGAGCCTTACGCTTGAGGACGAGGTGAGACAGGAGTTGGATCTACCTCGGGTAGTTTGTGAGTATGCGAATATTTTTTTGGACGAGTTACCGGGATTACCTCCACATCGGGATGTAGACTTCACTATTGAGTTGCACCCCGATACATCTCTCATTTCTATAACGCCATATAGAATGACACCTACAGAGTTGCAAGAACTCAAAGTCTAATTGCAAGAATTGTTGGACAAGGGTTTCATTAGATCGAGTACCTCACCTTTGGGTGCTTCGGTATTGTTTGCCAAGAAGAAAGACAAGACCCTTAGACTGTGTATAGATTACCGGCAGTTGAATCGAGTTACCATCAAGAATAGGTACCCTTTGCCTCGGATTGATGATTTGTTTGATCAACTGAGAGGGGCAGGGTCTACTCCAAGATAGATCTGCGCACGAGATATCATCAGGTGAGGATTAGGGAGACAGATATCCCTAAGACGACGTTTATGAAGCGATGCGGGCATTTTGAGTTCATAATGATGCCATTTGGATTGACGAATGCCCTAGTGGCATTCATGGATCTCATGCATAATGTGTTCTAACCCTACTTAGATTAGTTTGTCGTGGTTTTTGTTGATGACATTCTGATCTACTCCAAATCTGAGGAGGAGCATAAGGGTCACTTGAGGATTGTTCTCAAATCCTTGAGAGACCATCGGTTGTACGCCAAGTTCAGCAAGTGTGAATTTTGACTAACGGAGGTAAAATTTCTGGGACACGTGGTGTCGACTTCAGGTGTATCCGTAGACTCGGAGAAGGTTGAGGTAGTCATGAGTTGGGAGATGCCGAAATCAGTCTTCGAGATACGTAATTTATTGGGATTGATAGGGTATTGTAGGAGGTTCATTGATGACTTCTCTCGATTAGCTGCGCCTATGACGAGATTGACCAGAAAAACTCATATGAGAGGGCATTCCAAAAGTTGAAGAGGAGACTTACTTCAGCTCCTATTTTGATAGTTCTGGAGAGGGGACAGAGGTACACAGTATATTGTGATGCCTCGAAGGATGGACTTGGATGTGTGTTGATGCAGTCCAGGAGGGTGGTGGCTTATGATTTTCGGAAGTTAAAGATCTATGACAGAATTACCCCACTCACGACATGGAGTTGACAATCGTTGTCTTTGCCTTAAAGGCATGACACCATTATCTGTATGGAGAGCAGTTTGAGGTGTTTTTAGATCACAAGAGTCTGAAGTACATCTTCACGCAGCGGGACCTCAACATGAGACAACGCAGGTGGATGAAGTACCTAGAGGATTATGACTTCACTTTGCATTACCATCCTGATAAGGCAAATGTGGTGGCTAATGCACTCAGCCAAAAGTCACGAGGTGTCTTGGGTTGTGTGGCTTCTCGGAAGTGGCAGATGCTTGAGACCGTGGGACAGTTTGGGCTGCACTACAGGGGTCAGACTCAGGGCACTTTGGGAGTCTAGTGGCTACGCCTTCCCTACTGAGCAGAGTGATCGAGTCCTAGAGGCAAGACATGAAGATATTGTCCATTAGGGACCGAGTACAGTCAGGTACAAGTCACGAGGGCTGGGCCATTCACACAGATCGTAATCTTTCGTTCAGGGGAATGGTTTTGATTCCCTAGTTTACGGATCTGAGAGAGGAGGTCCTTAGGGAGCTCTATTGCTCCCGTTTTGCTGTGCATCCTGGTAGTACGAAGATGTACCACGATCTTCGTTGTTAGTATTATTGGAGTGGGATAAAGAGGTACGTTGGAGACTTTGTTAGTCGATGTCTCACGTGTCAGCAAGTCAAGGCTGGGCACCAGAGACTAGCAGGGTTGCTCTAGCCTTTGGAGGTGACAGAGTGAAAGTGGAAACACGTCACTATGGATTTTGTGACCCATTTGTCATGGACATCGCGGTGTGGGTGATAGTGGATCGGCTTACGAAGTCGGCACATTTTTTGGGAGTGCGGATGACCTTCATACTAGAGAAATTCTGCAGGTTGTATATACGGGAGATAGTCCGGTTGCATGGGGTACTCGTATCTATTGTATCAGATAGGGATCCTATGTTCATGGCCCATTTTTGGCGAAGTTTCTAGCAGGCTATGGGGATACAGTTGATGATGAACATCGTTTTTCATCCCCAGAAGAACGATCAGTTAGAGAGGACCATCCATACCTTAGAGGACATGCTTCAGACATGCGTCCTTGATCTCAAGGGTAGTTGGGAGGAGTATTTACCCTTAGTGGAGTTCGCCTACAACAACAGTTATCAGACGAGCATATATATGACACCCTATGAGACACTTTGTGGGAGGCCGTGTCATTTTCTGGTTTGTTGGACGGAGGTTGGAGAGAGACCCTCTACGGGTCTGAATTTGATTAGAGACACCTCGGAGAAGGTGAACTTGATACGAAAACGTCTTCTCATAGCTCAGAGCCGGTAGAAAATCTACGCCGATAAGCGGCGATAACCTCTAGAGTTTGGGGTTGGAGATCACGTATTCTTGAAGGTGATGCCTAAGAGGGGAGTGGTCAGGTTCGGGAAGCGAGAGAAGTTATCGCCGAGATACATCGGGCCCTTCGAGGTACTCGAGAAGGTTGGTACAGTTGCCTACCGATTGACGTTATCACCAAATTTATCAGGTATTCACACGGTGTTCCATGTGTCCATGCTCTAGAAGTACACTTCAGATCCTACGCATGTAATGCATTGAGGTGAACTTGTTATTGATGCGGATGAGACCTTCGAGTAGGGATTTGTGCTTATTATGGATAGCCAAGAACAATTTTTACGAGGAAAGACTATGAGGCTGGTAAAGGTCCTGTGGCAGCACTGTGGTGTGGAGGAGGCGACATGAGATTGTTAGGACACTATCCGTACCATCTATCAATTCTTGTTCGATGATGGAGGTACATTCTTATAGTCATGTTGTATTACATGACTCATTGCATGTGCATGTGGTTATGTGTGTATGTGTGTAAATTTCGAGGACGAAATTTTTTTAAGTGGGAAGAATGTACAATCCGAGAAAATTTAAATTTTTATGAAAAAGGGCAAAACGGTAATTAGCTGCTATGGTACGGTTTGAAAACTTGAATTTTTTTAGAACTCGGATGATGAAACGGACCTCATCGTTGGATTCGTCCGGCAAAATCTAGTTGTCCAGTCAATTTTCGTTGAATTCCGAAACAGTCAGATTTTTTGCGATTTACGATGCGATCGGGTGTTACTTGACCAAAATAAACGCAATCGGGAATTAATTGCCAAACATGAAAAATAATTTAAAATTATTTCAAATAAAATATTTGGAACATAATACGGAACGAGATTTAATTAATTTGGGATAAAACCGGATTAGGAAAAGACGAGACGTGTGGTGCGTTGTGGGCCAAGTATCGTAGGGGTATAAAATGGGGGGAAAATCAGATTTTTCCCTGATTTTGTCTGCTGATTTTTGATAGAGAGAGAGAGAGAGAGAGAGAGAGAGAGAAAGAAGAAAGGGAAATTCAAGGGTTCTTCCTCATTCTTCTTACAATCTAGGGCCAACTATTCGTCGAAATGCTTCGGGCCAAGAACAAAAGTTGATCTACACGACAAGAGCTATGTCTACGTCCCAAAAATTGCGCATTTCCCTGAAATCTCAAGATCGAGATTTTTGGAAATCAAGGTTTGAGGCTTCATTTGGGTTCTTGGGAGTTTCTATCACTCGTATTACACTTTAAGAGATAAGGTTCTTCTCTTAGCTATGTTTATTTCCAACCTAGGGTTTGCATATGAAATGGGTAATTTGATTAGAGATGAATTTTCTTGTTTGATGTACTCCTAGTGTAACTAGAGTATGAGAAATGTGTATAGAAATGTGCTAAACCAGTCTTGCATGAATTGAGTTGTGGAAATTGCTTATTTGGTAATTTCATGAGTAGTGTGATAAATTGGGCATGATTATGTGTTACATGATTTTGTGCCTTTTGGGTGTTTGATAAAATGCCTAGAATGGAATGAGCATGTTATTTGAATGAAATTGATATTAAATGTTTGATGATGTTGTAAATTGTAATTATATGCTTATGATATAATTGAAAATTGAGAATGTTGTTTGAGATGGAATATTGTTCATAATATGCTCATGACATATTGAACATGACATGAAATTTGCAATTGTACGTTACACGTGTATATGCACGGGAAACATCACATTCGTGGGCATGTGACATGAATGTGGGTGTGTGCATGGTTTTGATCAAACACCATTCTTTGTGGATGATGCGTGGGCTCGGGAACTCGTGATGCATTGCATGTGTGAGTCTCACCTCATAACATGGCATAACATTGTGACATTCATTTGTTGTAGTTGTGTGTTCTTGGATGAATGCTTGTTTTGATTGTTGAATTGCATGTTAACATTTCATATGCATTTGGGTTGGGAGGTAGCCTCTTTAGGAGATACCTTATTGAGTGTGGCTCACCCTTTATGAGAACAATATTTCAGGTACAGGACAAGTGCCAGTGGACGGCTCTCAATTGGGCCCTTGTTGATGAAGAAAGCCGAGTTGTGGCTTTAAATTACGTTTTTGTAAAAATAATTGTGTAATTAGGTTTGGACTTGTGATGTTGTATAAATGATTTTATAATGAACTCACATGGACTATATTTTGTATAAAATTTGATGCTATGTGAGTTTGGGTAAATGTTATATGAGATTGAGTGAGTTGAAATTAAAAAAAGATTGAATTGGGGGAAAACTGGGTCCTGCTACCGGTAGCATGTTGATTAGCTACCGGTAGCACAATTGCAGTGGATAACTATTGGTAGCTCATTTCACATCTACTGGTAGCTCTTGGGCAGTGGCCTCAGCTATCGGTAGCTAGGTTCACAACTACCGATAGCTCGCTGGCAGAGGGCTCAGCTACCGGTAGCAAGTACACGAGCTACCGGTAACTCCTCCAAAATTTTCAAAAATTTAAAATAACATTTGCCAAGCCTTCGGGCCTTGAGCCCTTTTGTTCAAAGGATGTAAATGAAGTAATATTGATGGCAAATTGATGGATATTGCACCTTGGAATGGTCGTATGATGATTTGGTGTCGGGTTATGCGGCATGCACGGGTACTTCCGTGGGTTGATGGGTGATCAACGGGTTGAGAAAGGACCCCCAGTTTTAGGGGCATCACATTATACTGTTCTACCGGTAGGTCGAGCTACAAAAGTAGTTTGTACCGGTAGTTGGAGTCTGTTCTACTAATAGATCGAGGTAGATTTTCACAGGAAACTTAATTAAATATTAGATCGTGCCAAATCTTTCGGGGATTCTCAACCAATAGAAAGAGGAGATAATTTTGGGGAGGATATTTACTAAAAATCTGAAGATTCTCCTTCCAATCATAATAAATAGAAAAAAAATCGAAAATCTACTTATGAGAGAAACCTTTCCCGAATCAGGCACTAATATATTTATATTTTTAACGTCTAATTAGATCGGGTAATCATTCAAAGCAACGACTGGAGTGGGAGAGTCAGAGTCGAAAAGAGGGAAGATATAGAAAGATGTAAAACTCTCCAGCGGCTCTTTTTCCTATATTCTTTCAGATGGCCCTGCTACGTCTGCCCACTACAGAGCAGGCCTGACTCCCGTGAGCAGGTCCGCTGATCGAATTGATCGGGTCATGTAGGAACAAGGTTCTGCAGGGTCCCAAATGAATTGGCTTATTCGAAAAAGGCCTTGTGAATTGCGTGAAAGTAGGATACTCTCTTTTGAGAAAGACAATATCACGTTTAGTTTTCTTTGTTTTATTGTTTAGAGAATGTCAGGATTTTCTTGAGAGTTCTTGCTAGTGTTTTTTATTTGTAAGCTCTGTTCTTTCATTTGTTCAAGCAGTTTTACATTCAGTTGTCTTTAATTTCAGAGTTTTTTATTTATTTAAATTCAGTTTTTCAATACAAGCAATTACTTCCAAGTCAATTTCTAATTTCGTGATTTCAATTATGTTTTCTTCAATTACTTGCATTATTTACATTACCATGAGTGAGTAGTCTTTTTCTGGATAATCTAAAGAATGATTCTTAACCTATGAATTAGGGCTATACTCTAAACTAGGGTTTTAACATTTATGTAATTGTTTGATTAAAGTTTTATTTTCGGAAACCTATTTGGTTTACATACTTTCCGATTACCCGTGTACAATTGGTTTTGGTATAGGTAATTAGTGGTATTTTCTGAAACCATTCGGGCATATATCTCAATTACTACTTTTGATTCTTTTCCAAGTGTTTAGTTGAAAATCATCAGTATGTACTAGTTTGAATATGAAAGCAGATGACTTAAAGATTTAGTGTAAAAATTATTGTTCATAGGTGGGATGAATTCTAAAGATTATCTAGTTTTTCAATTATTGAATTTCATTTTCATTAGTGATTAATCTCAAAATTCTCAAACTTCAAAGAACTTTTTCTTTTTATTTTTCATCACCTTGGATTCCAATTCTTTCCCTGAGGAGACGATCTTGGACTTTTTGTTCTAGTTACTACACGATACTATTCTCTTGCGCTTGAGAATTTTCGTGAAAATACAACCCCCCTTTAGAGGGCAAGCATTTTTGGTGCCATTGTCGGCAAGGCTAATGGTAACCTAAGGTGATATAGAGGTATTCAAGTAGGTCTTGTGATTTTCTTCACGGGCCCAGGTGCATAAATCTGTTGTAATTTATTTCTTGCAATTTTATTTTTTAGGTTTCATAGATTTGCATGTGGGGTAGAGACTAAGCAGACCGACTTATTAGACTTAGATAGGATTTACCACCAGTTTTAGGTATGACTGTCCAGAATAACAACAATGACATTGATCCACCCACTATTATACCAGTAGGGGGTAATGGCGGAAATAATCTGGTTATAGTTCCGCATGGTCGGTCTATCAAGGATAATCTTTAGCCTACCCGCTCGTCCTTGCCATTTGCATTGTACTCCTGGTGCAGGCACACTAATTCATTGTAAAACCAGGGATGCTCTAATTGCTCCCTCAATTCTATGGAATGACAAATGAAAACTGCTATCTCCATCTCAAGGAATTTGAGGAAGTAGTTAGTACATTCTTGGAACAGAATGTGAAGGAAGAAATGGCTAGAATGAAACTCTTCCATTTCTCACTCAAAGATAAAGCAAAGACTTGACTAAATTTCTTGAAACCACAGACAATCTCTACTTGGGATCAAATGCAAAAAGAATTTTTAACTAAATTTTTTTCCCGTTCATAAAACTACTACTTTGAAAAAACATATTCAAAATTTTACTGAGAAACCAAATGAGAAGTTTTATGAATGTTGGGAAAGATTTAAAGAGCTCTTAAACTCTGTTCTGCATCATGGTTTTGAACCGTGGCAGATGGTAACTTTCTTCTACGAGAGAATTACCATTGCACATCATCAATTCATCGACATGATGTTCAATGCAGAATTTCTACATAAAGAGCCTGAGGAGGCTCTTGATTATTTTGATTGTTTGTTAGAGAGTGCCCAATCTTGGGACATCTCGGACCTTGCTGAACAATCAACATCATCAGCAGCTCCTTACTCGTTCGGTGGAGGAAAATATTTGTTGAGAGATCAAGATGATCTCCTAGCCAGGATTGCTAAAATTTCAAGGAAAGTGGAGAGTTTCGAATTTCAAAAGGTCAACAAGGTGACCAGTGTGCCCAAGGCAGATGACACTTGCTCAATTTGTGAGTCCATTGAACACCCTACGAATGAGTGCCCAATTATTCCTATGTGTAGGAAAATGCACGAGTAGGTCAATACATTTAATCAACTAAAGCAATTGTTTTCTCCATACTCCAATACCTACAATCCGGGATGGTGATACCATCCCAACTTTAGTTGGAGATCTGACAACACTGCCCAGTCTCAACAATACCCTCCTGCCACACCTCAACCATTATCAAATTATGTCGGTCCTTTTAATGCGTAACAGGCCCCTTTGCAAGGACCTCCACAACATGGGTTTGCTCAGAACCCAACACCACCACCATAGCCACAAGCTCAAGAGTTTGGCCATCAAGGTCAACCTGCAGTACCTCTTTACCAACCACCCCACAAAAGGAGCACTAAAAACTTGTTACAACAATTCATTTAGAACTAGAATAACATCAACAATCAAAATTCTCCGGCTCTAAATGAAATTAGGTCACAAATCACAAAAATTAACATGACCTTAGGGGCAATGTAACAAGGGAAAGGGAAATTCTCTGCTCAACCACAAGAGAACCCCAAGGGTCAACATATGATTGAGACCTCTGAGAATGTTGAATAGCTAAAGTCCATTACTACTCTTAGGAGTGGTAAAGAAGTAGATAAGACTATTCCACCCAAGGTTTCTAAGTCTACAAAAAAAAAGAGGTCTCAGGTGATCTTGAGGGGACTAAGCTATCTGATATTGTTAATAATAATTGTCCTATCCTTATTCCTTACCCTTATAGACTGCGTATGCCTGCTTTATCTGATACATCTGAAATTTTTGAAATTTTTAAGCAGGTGAAAATTAATATTCCTCTTTTGGATGCAATTAAACAAGTACCATCTTATCCCAAGTTCTTAAAGAAATTATGCTCAGTGAAGAGAAAAACTAATGTGAAAAAGAAAGCTTTTTTCATAGAACAGGTAAGCTCTATCTTAATGACAAACACTCTGCCCAAATAAAAAGACCCCAGATGTCCCACCATCTCAATTACCATTAGGGATTGCCGCGTAGAACAAGCATTGCTGGATTTGGATGCAAGTGTGAACCTCCTTCCCTATTCCGTTTATGTGCAACTTGGATTAGGAGAATCAAAGCTGACATCCATCACACTTCAGCTTGCCGAAAGAAGTGTAAAGATGCCACGGAAAATAGTGGAGGATGTTATAGTCCAACGGGATAAATTTTACTTACCAGTTGATTTTATTGTTCTTGATACTTGTCCTATTGCTAACCCATATGTTCAGATCTCTGTTATTTTCGGAAGACCATTCCTTGCAACCTCTAATTCATTAATTAATTATAGGAATGGCTTCATGAAGTTAAACTTTAGGAATATGACCTTGGAGCCGAACATGTTCAATATTGGAAGGAAGCTCGGGGATGATGGAGAGGTACATCAAATAAATCTCATTGACACCATCATGGAGCAACAGGAAGAAGATTCAGCTGGTGAATACTTAGAGATCATGTCAGAGGAAATCACTATTCAAGAAGAAGAAACTTCTGTTCTAGGTTCGTGGGAGCCTAAGTTTGAAGAATTATCACCCATGGAGAATCATGCTCTACCATCAACTGTTCAACCACCTACACCTGATTTGAAGCCACTCTCATCTACTTTGAAATATGCTTATCTGGGGAGTGATGATACTTTTTCAATGGTGACTAGTTTGTCCTTTCTACCTGGGCAAGAATCAAGGTCGTTACAATTGTTGAAGACCCATAAGGGAGCCTTTGGGTGGACTATAGTAGATTTAAAGGGGACCAGTCCTCTAATATGCACCCATATGATCTACCTATAAGAAGATGCGAAGCCATCCCGTCAACCATAACAGAGATTGAATCCTATAATGAAGGATGTGGTTAGAGCCGAAGTGTTGAAGCTGCATGATGTAGGAATTATCTTCCCCATTACTGATAGCAAGTGGGTGAGTCCTACACAAGTATCATTGTGATCGTTAATGAGAAGAATGAGTTGATTGTAACGAGGACAGTGACTAGGAGGAGGGTTTACATCGATTATAGAAAGTTGAATTCATGTACCAGAAAAGACCATTTTCCATTGCCATTCCTTAACCAAGTCTTGGAACGAGTTGTGGGCATGCGTTCTATTGCTTTTTAGATGGGTATTTGGGCCACAACCAGATAGAGATAGCCCTTGAAGATCAAGAAAAGACAACATTCACATGTCCCTTTGGAATGTTTGCCTATGGAAGGATGTCATTTGGGCTATGTAATGCCCCAGACACATTTTAGAGGGTATGATGGGGCTATTCAGTGATATGATAGAGAAAATCGTTGAGGTTTTTATGGATGATTTTTCTGTGGTTGGTGATTCGTTTGAGGGTTGTTTGAAAATTTTGGAGTTGGTACTTCAGAGGTGTGAAGATAAAGGATTGGTGCTAAACTAGAAAAAGTGCCATTTTATGTTAACTCAAGGGATAGTCCTTGGTCACATTTTGTCAAAGAAAGGGATAGAGGTGGATAAGGCTAAGGTTGAGTTGATTTCTAACCTCTCTATTCCCAAGACTATTAAAGATGTCTGGTCATTTTTTGGTCATGCTGGGTTTTACAAGTGATTCATAAAGGGCTTTAGTGCCTTGGCACGACCTTTATGTCATCTATTGTCCAAGGATGTTCCTTTTGAGTGGACAGTTGATTATTAGACAGCTTTCAAAAACTTAAAGAATATGCTTATTTTGCCTCCAATCATTGAACCACCCAATTGGGAACTTCCTTTCGAGCTCATGTGCGAAGCAAGTGATTACGCGTTTGGCGCAGTGCTAGGCCAATAGCAAGACAAGAAATCCCATGTCATCTACTACGCTAGCAAGACGTTGAATGAAGCTCAGATGAATTACACTACCACCAAAAAAGAATTGCTAGCAGTAGTTTTTGCACTTGATAAATTTAGGTCATACATTATAGGATCACCTATTGTTGTTTATACTAACCATGCTGCTTTGAAGTATTTGATGACTTAGTAGGATGCAAAGCCAAGGTTGATTAGGTGGATCCTTCTCATTCAAGAGTTTCACATCATTATTAAAGACAAAAAAAGAGTGGAGAATGTGGTGGCCAATCATTTGTCGAGGCTTATGATTGAAGACATAGATGCTCATATCCCTATTCCCGAAGTAATCCCTGATGAGCATTTATTTGTTTTGAATATAACTGTGCCATGGTATGCTGACATTGTGAATTATCTTATTACAGGACAGCTACCAAGTCAGTGGAGTCCAAAGGACGAGAAGATATTATTGGTTAAGGTGAAACAGTTCTACTTTGATAACCTTATCTATTCAAATACTGCATCGACCAAGTGATGATGAGATGTATGCCCGATGAAGAGCAAAAGGGCATGATTGCTTTTTGTCATTCAGAAGCTTGTGGAGGCCACTTCTTATCCAAGAAGACATCATCTAAGATCTTACAATGTGGTTTTTAATGGCCTACATTATTTAAAGATTGTTTTATATTTTGCAAACATTGTGATAGATGCCAACGATTAGGAGATGTGATCCATAGGAATATGATGCTTCTTGCCCCCATATTTGTGATAGAAATTTTTGACTGTTGGGGCATTTGACTTTATGGATCACTTTCTTATATCTTTTAGATATTCTTACATTCTTTTGGCAGTTGGCTATGTGTTTAAGTGGGTAGAGGCTATCCTACCTAGGACCAATGATCACAAGGTTATGATTAAGTTTTTGAAAGAACATATTCTATCTAGGTTTGGCACGCCTAGGGTGTCACAACCCTGATCGGCTAGGCATGTGACAGGTGTTACTTTAATCCACAGAACATTATAATAGAATAACAGAGTCTCAACATAGAATAGCATAATAACCCACAATATACAAACCAAAAATTATTGTATAAATATATGCATAACTTACATACACGTATAAACATATTACAAACTACTATTCAGTTAAGTACACGTTACACATTAGGTTTTCTTTTATTCTATTACATACTTGGGATACATCTTCCTAAGTTATATAGAAACCCTGGCAGGTTACTATGTACAAATCTCCCATCATTCTCACGTCTGAAAAGGGAAATAATGTAGGGTGAGTATAAAATAGCTCACTAGAATAACTCAATTTCTAAGCAAACGAGTTTGAAAATAGCATAGTTTAGCATGATTGGGAAAAAAACCAAACGACCATTTGATACATATATGTTAGCAATAACATCATTTCATGTGAAATAGTAACAGTTAAGTAAAATTGTAAAAGAGAGAGTTCAAAAATTCAGTTACAGTGCTATACTGATGGGCAATTCATCCTAATAGACCACTAAGGGTCCATACGAACATACGATCCAATCTTTTGGGGGACTTTCACCCCGAGGAAGATACGCTCCATAATACAATTCAGTACCCAAGTCCGAAAACCAACTAGACCACCTAGGCATTTACAAACTCAATGAGTACCCTCTACGGCCTCAAAATGGAATGCAAACCCTTTTTCCACTCGACCCGTGTGCATTTATATTTCCTTCAAAAGGATCCCAGTGTTTCATACAATACGATAATACCAGCATCGGTGCAAAACAACATTCAAAAACCTTAATTCGTGTCAGGATCCCAAGTCAACGTTCAATCACCCAATCATATAATTTAAAACATGCTAAACATTAAAATGTATGGAATAATTTTAAAAGGCATTGGGAAAGCTTCACCTAATCCAGAGTTGAGAAACCCTACCCATCTCGGTATTTGATTTGAAATAGTCAAAAATTAAATAGTGTTATTTTTCGATGAAATTAAACCCACATAATCCATTTAACTAATTATAAATAAATATATTTTGTTTTGAGCAAAAATACCCCAAAACTAGGTCAAATTGGCCTCGGGGGTCAAAATAGTCATTTTACTCCTCATTTTGATCCGGTCGTCGGATCGACTTGAAATTTTATCGGGACCTCCGCACGGATGTTGCGGAACTTTTGGGACCAACCAAAGGTTGATCGGACGCGCCCAAAATTGCTGTTGGAGTCCACTGGTGTCCCCCTCCCCACTTCATCTTCAACCTCTAATTATTTTGACTTTTGCCCTTAAGTGTAGAATTTTTTGCTCAACCACCCCACTTTGACCCTATAGTTCTCCCACTATAGTACACAATTTTATTTGATTTCAATAGCTATATACTCTTTGGACAACGTAGTTTCAATCCCTCCTAGGTTCAACCTTCGAATTTAACTCTAACCTCATCAAATTATTAGTCAAATTTAGCCAAAAATCATTTTTTAAACACAAAAACAGACCTGAAACTGCCCGTTTCACCCCAGAAACGACCTATAAATCAAATTTCAAGGCCGGAAAAGGATTTCTTGACCCCAAATTAGTTAGGCCCAAGCCCCTTTTCGAAGCTTAAACAAGTTTTTATCAAAATCAAATTTTCATTTCTTCAAACCCTCACGCCACCGTTACACCACAGCGAACCACCAAAACACCACCAAACAACTCCTTGACATACCAAAAACACAACCCTATCAATTAATTAAGAAAAAACCCTTTGAATCCACATACCCGTTTCATGAAATCCTTAGACCCGAAACTTTAAACAACAAATTCATGCAACTACAGTTAACCAAATAACAAACTAATAGCATGAATGAATTCCTAGCATCCTAATTAGTCTAGGAGTATACCTCCTGAGGCTTGAAAGTCAATATGTAAAATTTCAAAATTTCAAAGCCTACACTTGCTCTCTCTAACTTCTCTATCTTCTCTCTCTCATCCAATCGAATTTTTCTCCACTTTTATACCCCCAAGCAGCTCACTCAGCCTTCCCCAAGTAGCTGGGTGTCCTCCATGCCACCTAGCAACCCTCCATCAGCCACCTTGCAAGTCTAGAAGATCCTTGAAGCTTCAATGGCATTTTGGTAAATTCATAATTTTGGCTAATTTCAAAAATTAATTAAAAATAATTTTTTTTTTCACAATTAAATATATATTAAATCAAGCACTAGAAAATTATCCGTTAAATTTTTGGACATTGAATTGATCTCCAATTTGATCTGCTAATGCAACCCCACATTCTTGACTCACCGGTACGCACTAATCCTACTTCACCCATTTGTGTTTCCCGGCTCATTTCCTTTTCACCAACCACATTCCTACACCTAGTAGACCTCCTAACCATCTCCAAAACATCTACGCACGACTCTAGAGTCATTAGTTTACAGTCCGACTATTCGTACTCTGAACCCCTATCCGCACACACCCAAATTTTGATCCAATTTCTAATTCTTGAATACGAGGTCGTTACAGTCTACCCACCTTATTTCACCCTCGAAATTTAAGTACATCATTAACCAATTCTATCAACAAATATTAAGTGCACCCATGTAACTCTAAAAAAACAAAAAAACTAGAGTACCTTCCTCATACCCCTAGGTATCCCTATTTGCAGTCATCTGATACACCCGTATGTACCTCAATTTCCCCTGATCTCCACCATATTGGTTATGTGGTGTAGCTTGTACTTTTGCTGCTGCCGGTTTCGACCCTTCACCCTGTTGAAATTTCGGATTGTTCTTCTTATCCCCTTAGTGCAACTGCGGACACCTATTCCTCATATGACTTGTCTTCCCACATTGAAAACAGGTATGTCAATCCCTTGGGTTATTGTTATTCCCTAGTCCATTCCCCACCTTATTCTTTCCATTATTATTATATCTTGGTCGAACATAAGGGTGATTCATTTGCCCTCCTTCATATCCATAAGACTGATTGCTTCTCCGTTGAGTTTGTTCATTCCTTACCTCTCTCGGATTTATTTCTCTCTCAATAATATAAGCTACCTCAACCAACTCACTAAAATTCCATATCTTCAAGGGTAAAATCCTTTCTTTGATGGTATTGTTCAATCCAAGTTCAAAGCGTTTGGTTTTCTTCACTTGATTTGCTACGTACTCACCAGCATGATGTGCTAACTCCTCAAAAGCCTTGTACTGGGCCACACCCATTACCCCCTGTTGTAAGTTTAAGAAGTCTAGCAATAACCTATCTCTAACGCTCTCGGTAAAATACTTACCATTGAAAATTGTCTCAAACCTCTCCCACGTCATCCCTTCCACTGGTTCTCTACCCTTGATCAAATCCCACCAATGATCAACCTCTTCTTCGAACAGATATGTAGCTAAATTCATTAGCAATGCCCATAGCATCCATTACCTTTTTAACTTGTTGTAATCACTTTTTCGCTTATAGAGGTTTGGTAGTTCCATGGAATGATGGTGGACGTTGCTTAAGAAACTCCTTTAAGATCACCATTGACCTATTCTCAAGCTCTCCCCAATCATTTCCCAATTGCTCCCTATCATTCACCACATGGACATTAGGTAATGGAGGAATTTCTGCATTCCTTACCCCATGCACTAGTTCTGGTTGTGCTTGAGTTCCTCCCGGGTTCCCATCTAGTCTAGGTAGTTGAGTTTGGATTAATGTAGTGAGTGTAGCCAACCATTTATATACCTGCTGCAACCCTCCTTGCCCAGGTTCAGTAGTATTATTTTGGTTCTCTATACGCTCCACCTCATCCTCTGTTGAAGTGCCCACTTGCTTCCCTTCTCCAGTTCGTGTGTACACCATTTCCTAATGAAATCACTATAACCACAAGATCAGTTTCTGAACAATTTTAACTTAAATCAAATGTAGTTACCCAGACATTCCAACATCATAACATCCTATCACTTATTTATTAATATGCGCACAACATCATATTTGCACATAATCTTTAGTAAAAACATAGCAAATCACATAAAGTTATATTCTCCTACTATTATACGTTATCTATCACACACACACACACACACACATATAACTTAGTACATGACCCTATTCTAGCCCTCTTTTTGTACATATTTGCCATCCTACACACATATGAGTACATCTTCTACCCCTTAATCCCCTATATCAGAGATAGTGGATGCATCCAAATCCACCTTGGTTCTGCAAACTACTCTACTGGATCTTCCTGTATCCACCCGTTGTGAATATGATGCACTGGTTGAACTAACACCACCGGATCCCCTGGAACCTCTCGTTCCCTCTCATTTTCTATTGCCTGATGATCTACTTCCAGTTCTGCGTCCAATCTATGCTGCACTCGCCTCCACTGTGTGACTGGATTAAACCTTCTATACCTCCAAGCCACCTCTCGGATTGCCCTCACTGCTCTGCCTAATACCTCAGCAGCCAGCCTAATGCGCATCCGTGTGGCATACTCTCCATGCCCCATAACCCCACGATGGTCATATAGGTCATCCTAGTGTGCCATCCCCATAGTCTTACTGCCAAAAACAAATTCAAATATCAATATCCACTAATAAATCACCAACCATCCAATATTTGAATCATACATGAAACCCACACATAACATTTCATAAATTAAAACACTCATATATATTCATAACAAAAGTTAGCAGAGTTACTACATAAAGTCAGATTCTAGCATGCCCAAGATAATCTGACATACACTTGGTACACAGTGATCTTATTTAGATACTTTCACTGACCACCCTGCCAGTTTACTCACACCCTATACATTATATACAAGTTAGGGTTCTAGTTTCTTGTCTATCCTCTCACTTAGTTATTCTCTCCCGCATCCGGAACCTGCACCAGATCCTCTACACAGTTACCCGTTCCACTCACGCCACCCTCTTCCCAAGAGTTTGCTGCTGGAGTTCTACCACCCTTATCACCTTCGTGATCCATCATCCTAGCCCAAATAGGAGGAAACATTCGTGCCTGTAGAACTGCCAATTCTTCCAACAGCATTTGATAGCACTGATGGCTTGATCCAAATGTATACACCCAAGTGCAGGCGGTCAAGCTGTAGTAATAATCCGATTTGAGTCCGGAGTCGAATCCACAGGGAACTTTTGTTGATATTTCTAAGGCAAGCAGTGGTAGAGACCTTTTGATTGTAACCTTTTTGATTTGCTGCGAGATATGAGGTTTGCTGGACAGAATATAAGATTCTTTCCAGAAAGATTTTCTTAACAAAATAGGAGATTAATGCTAATTAAAAAGAGTCACCCTTTAGTGCAAGGATCTGGACATGTAGTTAGTTATCCGGTTTGTCATAATTGTGCTTGATAACTCAATTAACTCCCGTGTCAACAACAAGTTAATTGGAAGATAAAGATGGATTGTGAGAATTAAGAACATGATTCCGATGTCTTTCTAGAAGTTTACAAGAATTGCCTGTGCCGAGACTTAACCTGTCTACAAACAAGCAAGTGTTTCTACAAGACATCCAATCATGATATTAATAGTCCATTCTTTAAATGAAGTACATTAAGGGGGGAGATTGAATGGTAGTCATGAGGATCTAACCGGGGTACTTGCCTTGAACTGATGAGTCTTTCCATGCAGGAGTCATCCATGTCATAGAAAGAGCTCACAATTATACAAAGTACCTTAGCTTTGCTAGATGCAATCAATCATCCGATAACAAGAAGAAATAAACGTTAAGCATAAAAGAACATTGCACAAATATGATTCCCGGATAACTTGTACATACCTTTCTCCTCTCACTAAAGAGTGAATGAGAAACTACTCACTCTTCATGGCTTGGGTAAAGCTAGAAAAGTGAGTGATGCTCATCCCTCCAAGTGGAGAACTTTAAAAGATAAAGTAACAACAAACGCGGAGCGAATCTTCCTCAAAGAATGAGTGAATCACGTTCCACCATTCACGGCTTTAATCAAGCTCTAGAAAAGTGGAAGATTTTCACTCTTCTAAGAAAGAAGGAAGCTCAAGCAATGGAAGTGAAATGCATGAACAATAAAAGTAGAAGAAAGCTAGTCACATTTGGAGGGTGGCTTCCTCAACCAAAGATTGGAGGGTTGCTTCCTCAACCAAGATGGGAGCTATTTCTCTTCTATGCATGAGAAATGAAAGCATAAACACAAGCATAAGCATAAAACTATTGTTATAACAGGCAAGAGATGTTGGGCTAAAGCCAAACTAATCTCTAAAATAAAGACTTCATAAGGAAAATGAACTAACTACAATGAGAGTGGGAATCTAAGCCTCCATCACTATCTACTTCCTACTATGCTCTCTTTTTAGCTCTCCAACAAGGGGAGTATTTATAGGCAAGAGGAGGAGGTAGGGGGGGTGAAAGAATAGTGTTTGTCGCCCAAGTCCAAGTGAACAGTCAACAACTCTGCTGCCAGTCTGTGGATAACGTTCGAACGTGAGTTGGCGTTCGAACGTTCTTTCTGTTTTTGCACTGAGGGCGTTCGAACGTTGATTGCCGTTCGAACGTTTCTTCTTGTTTTTGCACTAAGGGCGTTCGAACGCCAGATTTGCTCTGACCCCTTTCACTCGAGTGATCTGTGGTCTTCTGTGAAGTTCAGTTCCAACTCTCTGCAGTGGTCTGGTCTTCCATCAACTCAAGTGCACGTTCGAACGTGAGTTGGCGTTCGAACGTGCATTCAAGTACTTCAGAGCTCCAGTCTTCTTTCCTAACTGCAACACGCCTTCTCTTCAGCAGTTGAGTCTGCTACAGTGTATTGTGGACGTTCGAACGTGAGGTGGCGTTCGAACGTTCTGGCTGTGCTCCAAGCTTCTCCAATTTTGGGCTCTAATGTACTGGTGCTGCATCCAAGTGTGGTACTTGTTGTTCTTGGGTCCTTGTTCAGTTTAGGGCCTGAAATGACATCACTTAAACTCCATTAAAGTACCATTAGTCTTAAAATGTCATAATAATATGTCAACTTTAAGTACTAATCACACTCCCCAACCTAAATATTGCTAGTCTCTAGTAATATGAAAAAGAAAATTCTACTCCTAATGCCATTTTCGTAGGTCATCCGGTTGCATTTAGCTTATGCAACAAGCCGTTGAACCACTAGGTTTACCCTAGCGGACGAGTGTTGTCTCGTGAGGGTTTCCAGAGAAGTTACCCACAAACTTCAATCGAACAGATGTGCATAGGAGAATGCTGTCTCAAGTAAATTAGCATCATGGTCGTTGAGACACCAGATTTTCAACTTTGACTTATGTCTCACACGTCCTTATTTCACAGGTATTCATTCTATGCAAAAATTATCATTTGTTACATTGGTATTTGAAATTCTCAATGCAGTAGGAATGATCATTCAAGCAATAGGAATTGTTATGTAACAAATACTCCCTTTTATCACCTTCCATGGATAGTTTCGATTTCACAAACCTCACGTAGTATACTCTCAGCAAAGGTTCACTCTGATTATAGTGACTTGTTTCTCACAGATCATGTGATCAGAAGATGGCCAATCGAAAAAATCACATGCACCATTTAAGAAAGGAGTGAAATTTTAAATAAGCAACTACTTATGTTTGGCATGATCTCATGAAAGAATATTAACACAATTTAAAGGAATGCTATTTACCATATCCCAATTGTGATTAACAACACATGCATGTAGCATATTTGAGATCAATTAGGGCTTTTCATGGGTTGTAGCGTGGCTAGAGGTCAGTGGCTAACGAAACGACGTCAGGGATTTTCAAAAGCTATCTGCTGTTTGTGTAGCACACCTCTTTCTAACTTCTTGATATTTTGCCGAGAGATGACATTTCTCTCTTTCATTTTTCTCATTTTTTCACTTTCTTGGCAAGTTCTTGCATTTTTGCTTCTGTTTTGTTTCAATTGTTCCAATCAACTCTTCTTGGATGATAATCTCGAATGCTCCTTTTTCTTTTCCTTTTTCTGTATCATCTTACAAAGAGGATGTAAGAAAATTAGATAGCCAAGGTATGTCAAATATGTTTTCCTGTGGATTGGTAATCATGTAGGTTTATCAAAGAAAACTTTATACATTGATGGCTCAAACATGGCTAACGAAGGACAAAATTTTTTCAAAGAAAGGTCTAAGGCTCAATATTATATCAAAGATGGCCTAAGATCATTTCTCAAGCATGTGCACCTGTATGTGTCGTATGCGATGATTTCGTGTGGGATATGTCAATAGATCACTTTTAAATGCGTCAATCAAAGCAAGGTTAATGAGATCATTCAAAAAATGGAGATTTGAAAAGAATTTGCTTGAGTAAATATTGATTGTCTCTCGAAAGTATTGTTAAGTTCGAAACTCACCCTGGTGTTCTTTGTTATCTCCACTGTGTATGTCAGGTTTTCCAGGGGGTATCGGTTATATACCAATTCCATTTGCGAGTCAGATCCTCCTGTACTTTTAAAATAACAAATATCGATGTACATGTGACAATTTAAGTATAGAGAGAATACCAATTTTTTCAAGAAATGTGGTTTTAAGTTTCGGTTGATAAATGGAAGTGTCAAACCGATCACGTGCATATTTACTCTAGCAAGCATTTTTAACATCCACATTTGTTCCTTCACCTTTTAATTTTTATGCTAAATCTACAAATGCATTAAAACAAATAAAAGTGATAAATGGAACCATTCATTTCAAAATATCATCTTTTAACATCAACGGTTCGATTCATTCACAACCACACAAAAACTTACAACTATCAAAGAAGAAATTCATACAAAGAAGCACTTTAAACAAACATAAAAACAAGACAAAGAACAAAAATAGAAGTCCCTCTCTCTCACACTCCTCCTTGGCCACTAGCTCCACCATGTCCACCCCTCGGATACCTAAGGATCTCATCTTGCTTAGCTTCAATGCTAAGAATGATGTCCCGTAATGAGCGTCGGGTGCTGGTGCTGGTGCTAGGTCCCTCACCTGCTGGCTGATCTCCTTCTCCTCCCATCTCTCTCTCCATCTCATCAAGCTCCTCTTGCACTTCATCTACTCCTTGGGCCGGGGGCTCTTCTTGCCTTGCCGCCGGGACGCCACTATGACTTTGGCTTCTCCGGAATGAAGCCTTGTTCAATGGCCCCATTGGCTTCTGGATTTCCATCTCAGGCTTTACCCTTACCCCATGCTCCGTGCACATTTCAGTCACCAAAGTCGCAAAAGGGAGTGCATTCCTTTTTACATCACATCCCTTCTTCATTTCACTCAAGATGAGAGAGGGAAGGTCAATGCTATGTCCCTTGCCAATGGCATACAGAAGTCGGGCCATATCAGGTAGAATCTCATTCTTTCTTCCTAAGGGAGCGAAGTTGGACACCGCAATCAAATTCAACATCTTATACTTGTCGGTGAGCTCCCCTTGCTTAAAAAATTTCCTCCCTACCCATGAAAAGTCAGCTATCCCTGTCAACTCCTTTCCTACCACAGTCATTGCTACATTCTTCTTTGGTGGGTAGGTAGGGTTTTGCACCCGGGGTATTTCTTCCCTTATTTCCCCAATGTATGCTTCGTCCACGTCAATGTGGGTACCCCTAACATATGTCCGTATTGCGCCGTTGATGATCTCAGCGTTGGAGTAAAACTCCTGCACCAATTCAACAACGGCGTCTCCACCATTTCTCAAATACCATACCCACTCCCTCCTCTCCATTTCTTGCTTTATACCAATCTCAGCAAAATCATCAATCACAACATCCCTCTCACAGACAATAGCATGCTTACGGTAAAAATTTTCATACCTCTCAGCCTTCAAGGCATTAGGAAATCTGGTTCTGTCATACGTCTTGGTCCTTTGCCTTCCTCCCCTTTCTTCAATCACTTCTTCTACCATGTTTGGGTCTTGATTCACTGGTGGAGCACGCCTGGTAGGAAGTTTCATCCTTGGCATGGTGTTCGAACGTGAGTTTGATTTGGGAGGGTCCTGAAAAGTTCTGGAACTTAGGGTTCAAGGTCTGGGATTGATGATTTTGATGTGGGAGGAGTTAGGGAAGGTCGAATTTGGATATTCTTGGGGAATGAGGGCAAGTTGAGGTCTGTGGGGTGAGAATGAGATCTAGGGTTTTGGAAAAAAATTGGGGATTTTGGCTGAAAACGACGAACCAGGCTTTTATAGCCTGAGTTGTAACGTTCGAACGTTGGTGACGTTCGAACGTTGGTAGAAGGAATTTAAAAAGATCGTTCGAACGTGGTCTGGCGTTCGAACATGATGAGCTCCCAGTACTTTTGAGTTTCTGTCAGAGGCCAAAGTACTGTAAATACTCTTCGTTCGAACGGTCTATTGGCGTTCGAACGTTAATCTAGTTCGAACGGTCTATTGGCGTTCGAACGGACTGAGCTCCCAGTACTTTCAAGTTTCTGCAGAAGCTTCATCAGAGGCTGAGTATTGTAAGCTTTCAACGTTCGAACGTTACCTGGCGTTCGAACGTTGAACCACAAATTAAAATTTTCTCTATTGCACTATATACAATCAAAGAAGACAAAACACATCAATTTAATTCAAAAACTACGGCGTCTCAGGATGAACCCCTACCCACGCTTCAGGTTGGTATTTTGGGGCATTCCTTACTCGGCCCATATTTTCATTTCAGTCAAAAAGAAATTTATACAAACAGAATTTTACAACAAATTCGGACCTTTGGCATTCACTCCCCCAACGAAAGTACACATTTCCTATAGAAAATTATCTAATCTGAGTCTCCCTCTGTGTCTGTGTAAAATGGACAACCAATAACTCTCCCAACTTCCTCTCTCACAAATCGGTTAAGCACAGTACCGGAATAGCATGGCGTATCAGGGTAATCCTTACTCAGCCCATTCACTATCCAGTCTAATCGATCAAGTGCGCTACCGGAAATTGGTTCAGAACACTGGTTGTACCTTTTTTCGTGAAAGTATCTGCCACACTGTTTACAGGCACCAAGCCTTTTTGCACGACGGCGTTTGGCAAAGCTACTTCTGCCACAGAGGGGTTTCGCTTGTTTTTCTTTGATTTCAGCCTTCCTTACTAATCTTGCTTTTCTCATGATCATGGTATGTACATCAGATGGAAAAGTACGTAGGACTCCTTGGCTAAACCAAAAAAGATTTACATCCATGATTGCTAGACTCACTATCTGGTTCTTTAACGTCTGCCAGTCACAAAGACGATTGAGGCTTATTTATAAGCATAATCAATTTATACAATCAATGTTCAAACATAATCAACAATGACAATAAATTTTTTTTAAAAAAATTGCAAAAATTTTGAACGAAAATGAACTGAACGATAATGAACTAACTGATGAAATGAACTAACTGATGAACTGATCATACCCCCCAACCTAAACTGAACATTGTCCCCAATGTTTCGAATTTACCGGTTCATGGAGTGTGGAGACGAGGTTGAATGGTAGAGATCTGTTCACCACTAAGACCTACAAATAAAAACACCAAAAATTACTCATCTGTGCGCAGATCTGGATTTCGGGTAGGCTGAAAATCCTTATGTGTGAGTGCGAACAAGAGAAGAACACCCGTGAGCAAATATAAGATTAAAATGCTAAACAGGAAGAAAAATATCGTGTTTGTGGAGTGTGTGGTCATGGGTGTTTTCTCGGGTAACAGAGACTCGAAGACTAACAGAAGAAGAAGAAAAGAAGAAGAAGAACAAAAGGGGGAGGGCCAACTGCGGCGGCTGGGGAACACGTGGGCGCCTTATAAAGGCGCCCCAGTGGGTCGGGTTGGAGTAGATATTTCCTGACCCGATCCACTGGAGTGTCGGCAGGCGCGAATTTCGGAGGAGTACTCTGGTTCCATTAAAAGAATGGTTTCCACATTTCTAACAAAATCCTTCAAAAATGGTTTTAATCTCTGACCATTAACAGTAAAATTATTACCGTTTGCTGGGTTTTCCACTTCAACTGATCCGTGTTCAAACACCTTTTTCACAATGTAAGGCCCAGCCCATCTTGATTTCAACTTACCAGGGAAGAGGCGGAGTCTTGAATTGAATAGCAAGATGGCTCAAAAGATTTCCGCACAATGTGTTTGTCATGAAAGATTTTCATCCTGGTTTTAGCAATCTTAGCATTTTCATATGCTTCATTTCTCAATTCCTCCAATTCATTTATCTGAAGTTTCCTTGTTAGCCCAGCCTTGTTTAAGTCAAAATTCATTGCTTTAATGGCCCAGTATGCCCTATGTTCCAATTCCACAGGCAAGTGACATGACTTTCCATAGACTAATCGATAAGGAGACATGCCCAAAATTGTTTTAAAAGCAGTTCGGTATGCCCAGAGTGCATCAGTCAGTCTTAATGACCAATCTTTGCGATCTGGGTTCACCGTTTTTTCCAAAATTAATTTGATCTCCCGATTAGCTAACTCAGCTTGTCCACTGGTCTGTGGGTGATAAGGGGTTGCAATTTTGTGAAAAATTAAGTATTTTTTCATTAAATTCCAGAAGGGACGATTGCAAAAATGAGCACCCCCATCGCTTATGATTGACTTCGGAATTCCAAATCGGGACAAAATATTTTCTTTTAAAAATTTGATCACTGTTTTGTGATCATTGTTTCGGCATGGAATTGCTTCAACCCATTTGGATACATAGTCTACAGCCACTAAAATGTATAGATAGCCAAAGGAAGGGGGAAATGGTCCCATAAAATCGATGCCCCAACAGTCAAAAATTTCAATTACCAGAATGGGGTTTAAGGGCATCATATTTCTTTTAGAAATGTTTCCCAACCTTTGACACCTATCACAAGTTAAACAAAAGGCATGGACATCTTTGAAAAGTGTGGGCCAGTAAAATCCATACTGCAATATTTTTGCAGCCGTTTTTCTTGATGAAAAGTGGCCACCACATGCTTCAGAATGACAAAAAGTTATTACCTGGCTACTTTCATGAGCAGGGATGCAACGTCTTATGATTTGATCTTTACAGTATTTGAATACGTAAGGATCCTCCCAAAAGAAGTTACGTACCTCCCTCAAAAATTTCTTTTTGTCCAACATGGTAAAAGATGGAGGGAGTGTATCAGTAGCAAGAAAGTTAGCAATGTTTGCATACCATGGTGTCTTATCAATCATGAACAGTTGTTCATCGGGGAATTTCTCATTGATTGGCAGTCCATCCTCATGAAATTCATAGGTTAGTCTGGATAGATGATCTGCCACCACATTCTCGACGCCTTTCTTGTCCTTAATGACAAGATCAAACTCTTGGAGCAAAAGTATCCATCTCACGAGTCTCGGTTTGGCGTCCTTCTTTGTGAGCAAAAATTTTAGAGCTGCATGGTCAGTGAATACAGTAACAGAAGAACCAACAAGATAAGAACGAAATTTTTCCAGTGCAAAAACTACAACAAGCAATTCTTTCTCAGTTGTTGAATAATTCATTTGGGCATCATTCAAAGTTTTGCTTGCATAGTAAATCACATGGGGTTTCTCATCTTTTCTTTGTCCCAATACAACACCTACAACAAAATCACTTGCATCACACATTAGTTCAAAAGGAAGATTCCAGTCAGGAGGTTGCATTATTGGTGCAGAAATTAACATGTCTTTTAGCTTGTCAAAGGCTTTTTGACATGCTTCATTCCAATCAAATATTACATCCTGACTTAGGAGGTGACACATTGGTTTTGCTATGGTACTGAAATCTTTTATGAATCTCCTGTAGAACCCTGCATGACCTAGGAATGATCGAACATCTTTTACAGTCTTAGGGGCAGGCAAATTTCCAATCAAATCAATTTTTGCCTTGTCAACTTTCATGCCTTCAGACGACACGATGTGGCCAAGAACAATGCCCTGTGTTACCATAAAATGGCATTTTTCCCAATTGAGCACTAGGTTGGCTTCCTTACATCTGATCAGTACTTTCTCCAGATTGGTTAAACACAAGTCGAAGGAATCACCATAGACAGAGAAGTCATCCATAAATACTTCCAAAAATTCTTCAACCATATCACTGAACAAGCTTAGCATACATCTTTGGAATGTTGCAGGAGCGTTACAAAGTCCAAATGACATCCTTTTGAATGCAAAGGTGCCAAAGGGGCATGTGAAGGTTGTTTTCTCCTGATCATCTAAGGCTATCTCAATTTGGTTATACCCTGAATATCCATCCAAGAAACAGTAAAATGCATGGCCTGCAATTCTCTCTAGGACTTGGTCAAGAAATGGGAGAGGAAAATGATCCTTTCTAGTGACCAAATTGAGCTTTCGATAATCAATGCACATTCGCCATCCTATGACGACTCGAGTTGGTACTAGTTCATTTGCATCATTTTTGACCACTGTGACCCCAGATTTTTTTGGCACAACCTGGGTTGGACTGACCCATTTACTATCTGAGATAGGGAAGATTATCCCTGCATCTAAGAGTTTGAGTACCTCAATTCTCACAACTTCCTTCATGTGAGGATTCAGTCGTCGCTGCATTTGATGAGATGGTTTTGAGTCCTCTTCAAGGTATATGGCATGATTGCAGATTAACGGGCTTATACCTTTCAAGTCAGCGATGGTCCATCCAATGGTACTTTTATGACTTCGAAGAACTTCAAGCAATTTAGACTCTTGCAAGTCTGTGAGTTTAGATGAAATTACCACTGGGTATGACTCATTCTTTCCTAAGAATGCATATTTGAGGTCAGATGGGAGAGGTTTCAATTCAGGCTTTGGTGGGTTAACACTTGATGAGACTGGCTTTGTGCCACTTGGTGAAATTTCTTCGAATTTGAGTGCCCAGGTCTCAACAGTATGAGTAGGGTCACTTGTTGGTTTTGGGTCATCATCTGTTATTTCTGATGAGATGAGTTCTAACAGAGATGATTCAGCAGGATCCTCACAGAATGTATCATCCAGATGTTCCTGTATCAAAGATTCTATGGAGTGTACTTCCCTTTCTTCCTTTTCCTCTTCTGGATGTTTAGCAATATTGAAAATGTTCATTTCGAGATTCATATTCCCAAAAGTTAATTTCATGACTCCATTCCTGCAATTGATTAAAGCATTGGAAGTTGCTAGGAATGGTCGACCAAGAATGACGGGAATTTGGTTCTCCGAATTTATTGCTGGTTGAGTATCCAGAACAATGAAGTCAACAGGGAAGACAAAACTATCTACTTGGACAAGCACATCTTCAATAATCCCTCTGGGGGTTTTGACAGATCTGTCAGCCAACTGGAGTGTGACACAAGTGGGTTTAAGTTCTCCCAAACCCAACTGTTGATACATAGAGTAGGGTAGCAGATTAACGCTGGCTCCAAGGTCTGACAAGGCTTGTTCAATTCTGAAGTTTCCAATGATACATGAGACAGTCGGACATCCTGGGTCTTTGTATTTTGGAAGGGTTTTCTGTTGGAGAAGAGCACTAGCTTGTTCCGTTAGGAAAGCTCTTTTTTGGACTTTCTGGCTTCTCTTGACTGTGCACAAGTCTTTTAGAAACTTGGCATAAGACGGGACTTATTTGATTGCATCCAGAAGTGGGATGTTGATATTTACTTGCTTAAAAAGCTCGTAAATTTCAGGCTGATTTTTCACTTTCTGTTTGGCTCTGAGTCGATGAGGAAATGGAGCCGGAACGGGATACGAAGGTTCCTTTTTCTCAGAAGGTTCTGACTCTTGTTCAATCACAGGCTCAGGGTCTTTCTCAATTGGTTCAGGTTCAGATGATGGATTGACTGGGCTTGACTCAGGTCTTGGCTTGGGAATGAGTATGTCTCTGATTGTTTTGTCAATCACTTTGCCACTTCTTAGGGTCGTGACAGCTTGGGCTTGGTCTTGGGTGTTTCCTGTTGTTGAAGGGTTTCCTACATGGAATTGGCCTTGTGGTTGTTTTGGTTGAGCAAGAAACTTTCCTTTTTCGTGTGTGACCATTGATTGAGTCAACTTTTGGATGTGGCTTTTAAGATCCTCAAAAGATTGAGTGGTCTGGGTTTTGAAATCAGTGAAAGCCTGTGTGGAATTATTGTTGTAATTCATTTGGCTTTGCATGAACTGATTTAATGTGTCCTCAAGGTTCCTCTTTTGTGGTGGTTGGTATGGTTGATATGCAGGAGGTCCTTGAGGTGGTGGGTATGGCCCTTGGTGTTGGTTCATGGGTATTGGTTGCGTGTTCTTCCAACTGAAATTAGGGTGATTTCTCCACCCTGGATTATATGTTTCAGAATATGGGTTGGAGTAAGGCTTGTTGAAGTTGGAAACTGCATGTGTTTGTTCTAACAAGACTTCTTTGAATGCTGGGATGGTGGGACACTCCCCAGTAGGGTGTCCTGTTAGCGCACAGATTCCACACACTTGCTCAGTGGAAGGGCTAACATCAACTTGATGGACTTTCTTCATCTCTAAAGCTTCGAGCTTTCGAGACAATGTGGACATTTTTGCTCTCAAGTCATCATCCTCTCTCAAGACATATTTTCCTCCTTGGGAATTAGATGGTCTGGCTTCTACAGTGGTAGGGGAGGCTGAGTCCCACATCTGAGAACTGTCAGATATGGTGTCGAAGAAATTGAATGCCTCCTCCGGACTTTTTCCCATGAATTCTCCTCGGGCCATCATTTCGACAAACTGACGTAGTCTAGAGGGTAAGGAGTCATAGAAAAATCCTACCAATGTCCAATTTTCAAAAGCATGATGTGGGCAAGATTGGAGTAGATCTTTGAATCTCTCCCAACTTTGATTAAAAGTTTCTCCTTCTTTGACCGCAAAATTCATGATTTGCCTTTTTAATGCATTTGTGCGATGTAAAGGGAAAAAATTTCTAAAAATTCATTTTGCAATGCTTGCCAATTGGGTATTGAAAAAGCCTTTAAAGAATTCAACCATTGTTTGGCTCTATCCCTCAAAGAGAAAGAAAACAATTTCATTTTTGCCAATTCAGAATTGTCTTGAAATGTTCCACACACTTCTTCGAAATCTTTGATATGCAGATATGGATTTTCTGCATCCAATCCATAAAACACGGGCAATA
The DNA here is from genome assembly GCA_951799425.1 of Ilex aquifolium. Taxonomy (NCBI): domain Eukaryota; kingdom Viridiplantae; phylum Streptophyta; class Magnoliopsida; order Aquifoliales; family Aquifoliaceae; genus Ilex; species Ilex aquifolium. The sequence goes on along the minus strand of OX637406.1, from coordinate 18,232,622 downwards.
ACTGCACTATCCCCGGCTTTACAGTAAAGAGGGGAGCATTTTCAGGAAAAATAAAACAAGAGGGGACACTATTTCTTGTGGGATTCAAGTAATCCCGCAAAGTTCGGATGTTAGGGACTTCCTCCTCTCTCATTGGGACTTCTCCATTTCTTTCATTATTTGCCATACTACCCTCACAAGAGTCTGCTACTGATCTAGGTGAATTAGGTTCAGGCTGATTCACGGACTCACACGATTCTGCCGGCAAATTTTGGAAGTGAGGAGTGCCCTCAGTCATAAAGAAAATAAAACAAAGTTATTTACAGTAAAACAAAATATACACAATGTTGAAGGTCTTTTTACCTTTTACCTTAAAGCACCTTTCAAAGGTTCCCCGGCAACGACGCCAAAAACTTGATGGCTTGATCCAAATGTATACACCCAAGTGCAGGTGGTCAAGCTGTAGTAATAATCCGGTTTGAGTCCGGAGTCGAATCCACAGGGAACTTTTGTTGATATTTCTAAGGCAAGCAGTGGTAGAGACCTTTTGATTGTAACCTTTTTGATTTGCTGCGAGATATGGGTTTTGCTGGACAGAATATAAGATTCTTTCCAGAAAGATTTTCTTAACAAAATAGGAGATGAATGCTAATTAAAAAGAGTCACCCTTTAGTGCAAGGATCTGGACATGTAGTTAGTTATCCGGTTTGTCATAATTGTGCTTGATAACTCAATTAACTCCCGTGTCAACATCAAATTAATCGGAAGATAAAGATGGATTGTGAGAATTAAGAACATGATTCCGATGTCTTTCTAGAAGTTTACAAGAATTGCCTGTGCCGAGACTTAACCCGTCTACAAACAAGCAAGTGTTTCTACAAGACATCCAATCATGATATTAATAGTCCATTCTTTAAATGAAGTACATTAAGGGGGGAGATTGAAGGGTAGTCATGAGGATTTAGCCGGGGTACTTGCCTTGAACTGATGAGTCTTTCCATGCAGGAGTCATCCATGTCATAGAAAGAGCTCACAATTATACAAAGTACCTTAGCTTTGCTAGATGCAATCAATCATCCAATAACAAGAAGAAATAAACGTTAAGCATAAAAGAACATTGCACAAATATGATTCCCGGATAACTTGTACATGCCTTTCTCCTCTCACTAAAGAGTGAATGAGAAACTACTCACTCTTCATGGCTTGGGTAAAGCTAGAAAAGTGAGTGATGCTCATCCCTCCAAGTGGAGAACTTTAAAAGATAAAGTAACAACAAACGCGGAGCGAATCTTCCTCAAAGAATGAGTGAATCACGTTCCACCCTTCACGGCTTTAATCAAGCTCTAGAAAAGTGGAAGAGTTTCACTCTTCTAAGAAAGAAGGAAGCTCAAGCAATGGAAGTGAAATGCATGAACAATAAAAGTAGAAGAAAGCTAGTCACATTTGGAGGGTGGCTTCCTCAACCAAAGATTGGAGGGTTGCTTCCTCAACCAAAGATTGGAGGGTTGCTTCCTCAACCAAGATGGGAGCTATTTCTCTTCTATGCATGAGAAATGAAAGCATAAACACAAGCATAAGCATAAAACTACTGTTATAACAGGCAAGAGATGTTGGGCTAAAGCCAAACTAATCTCTAAAATAAAGACTTCATAAGGAAAATGAACTAACTACAATGAGAGTGGGAGTCTAAGCCTCCATCACTATCTACTTCCTACTATGCTCTCTTTTTAGCTCTCCAACAAGGGGAGTATTTATAGGCAAGAGGAGGAGGCAGGGGGGGGGGGGGGTGAAAGAATAGTGTTTGCCGCCCAAGTCCAAGTAAACAGTCAACAACTCTGCTGCCAGTCTGTGGATAACGTTCGAACGTGAGTTGGCGTTCGAACGTTCTTTCTGTTTTTGCACTGAGGGCGTTCGAACGTTGACTGCCGTTCGAACGTTTCTTCTTGTTTTTGCACTAAGGGCGTTCGAACGCCAGATTTGCTCTGACCCCTTTCACTCGAGTGATCTGTGGTCTTCTGTGAAGTTCAGTTCCAACTCTCTGCAGTGGTCTGGTCTTCCATCAACTCAAGTGCACGTTCGAACGTGAGTTGGCGTTCGAACGTGCACTCAAGTACTTCAGAGCTCCAGTCTTCTTTCCTAACTGCAACACGCCTTCTCTTCAGCAGTTGAGTCTGCTACAGTGTATTGTGGACGTTCGAACGTGAGTTGGCGTTCGAACGTTCTGGCTGTGCTCCAAGCTTCTCCAATTTTGGGCTTTAATGTACTGGTGCTGCATCCAAGTGTGGTACTTGTTGTTCTTGGGTCCTTGTTCAGTTTAGGGCCTGAAATGACATCACTTAAACTCCAATAAAGTACCATTAGTCTTAAAATGTCATAATAATATGTCAACTTTAAGTACTAATCAAGCACCTAGGATTCATTTTGGTGCTACGTGCCCTTTTACCAGTCCTAATCAGTGAAGTGAGCCTATGGTGTACCAATTCCTCCTGAGCGGTAGGAGGTAAAAATAATCAGGTGTCAGCCACCTCTATTACGTTGGCATGCAAGACATGGATGGATTCTTTGGTCACATACTCCTTATAAGTTTTAGCAATGTGGTCGTATCCGAAATCTTTGAAGTCCATGTAAATTTTGTCCCACCTTACCATTTCCTATAAAATTCCAGGTTAGTCCATCACTAATACCAAAATAGTATTATAATAGCCCATATAAGATCTAAAACCTATTGCTCTAATACCAACTTTGTCACACCCCAGATCGGTTAGGCATGTGACAAGTGTTGTACACGTGCGTTGCACGTAAATTATTTTGATTAGTAAATAACATATATCTTTCTCCTACAAATAATCAAATATGATATTAGACAAAAAAAATTTTAATATGTGTTTTGTACTGAACCAGAGGAACAAGATGGTTGTTGCATAAGTTGTGATCAACTTTATTCAATTCAGTGCAGAAAGTTCATATTTCACAGCCAACCTCATTACAAAATCTACTGAAGATAGTTAATACAAAATCTAATTAACACAATATACTAACATTTCATACCGTTGTTGTCTTGAAATATTAGATTTACCTTTAACTTTTCAATTTTATATATACATGATCAAGTCATAACTCTTTACTGTTCGTTCATCCAAGTCTTTCTTTGTGACTTCATAAAGCAAGTAAATCAAGTTCCCTAAAATATATATAAAAAAAAATTAAAACACAATAAAGCTCAAATTAGAGTGATTATAAATAGCCAGCAAGTAGAGAAATTAATGTTGAATATTACATAGATAACATAAAATCATCAAAACATGAATGATAGGCAATGGAAACCGTAATACATAGTATAAATTAAAGATTGGTACTCGATAATCATGTGTGTGTGAGAGAGAGAGAGAGAAAGAGAGATAGACTCTTCGGGGCAACATCTACAACTTTATAATGAGCTTCTTGAGAGGCCAGACACTTTTTTTTTTTTTTCTCTTTTTTGCTGCTTGCCGCCTCTGTCGAAGCAATCAAAGCATCTCATCTCTCGTTTCAGTATTTGTCAAGCAACATTATGAATACTTAAACATGAAAAAAAAAACATTATTATAAGAATAACTTTATGACTCTAGAGTCGCCATGAGTGAGAGGAATAGTTAAAGACTTTCATATTTACACAAGTATAGATTTCAGTTCATTCAAAATAAATTCTAATTTATGTTTGAAAAGTATAAATTGTAATTGATATATTAAATATGGATAAGTTGAATGCATATAAATATTTATGTGTAGAATTCATAGAGTCACTTTATGACCATTTAAAACCATTATTTCATAATTTTAAGAGCCTAATTCTGAAATTACAGTAGTTATTAGGTGAAGAAAATTTTGACTTTAAAATATTAAAATAGGGTAAAATAGAAGAATAATTTTTTTTCAAGATAGTTGGCATTTATATAGAGTATAGTATATAGAGATAAATTATAAGATTAAGATAATTCTATAGTATTGATATTTTTTTTAGGACCATAGAACAAAATATAATATTGGAAAGTTAAGTCATATTTTTTTGTGGTGGTTGAAATTGATTCTAAAATTTTTGGATTGAACTTAACATTTAGGATCAATACTTATTAAATATCTGAAAAAAAAATATAACTTGACATCTGAAGTTTTATTTTTTTAGGATCAATTAAAATGTTAGGATGTATTTTTCTTTGGTAGAATTTGTATCCAAAAAAATATAGTTTAACACACAAATTTATAGTTTTTGATATGATACTTCATCTAGTATTGTCTACTTATACATAATAAAATTTGTTCAAGGGTAATTTGAATGATTAACTATAGAAAAATATAAAAGTAATTTGAATAGTTAACTATAAATATAAATGGATACAAGGGCCTTTATACTATTTTATAAGGACAAAATAGTCAATCAAAAGTTTTTCATGTTAAGGTACTTTTATTAGTAATATATAATATAAATAGGCCTTTTAAATATCATAAACATTCCTATATTAGTATTAGAAATTCAAGACTAACCAAACTCAATAAACATTTGGAAATATTTAGTGTTGTCCAACTTAACTTTGTATCTATTAAAGTTTAAAGTCGGCAAGAAATCTATTTCACTTGTTCTTGCATTTTTCTCGTTTAGAAATTTGAGGTCCCAATATATGTTTTACCTAGAGTAGGTGATTGTCAAATTTAGTGTCCATGAATAAATAAAGATAAGGGATGAGTCCTAAAGTTGTCCATATCTAGTGTTGGAGAAAGCTAAGGAATTTTTTAAAAACTAAAGCAATTCATTGTTTTAGAAAAAAAAAAAAAGAAGATCACTTGTTAAAATTCAATGCAAACTATCTATATCGATGTATATATATTTTCAATGCAATTAAATTTGTTTTGTATATCCCTTTGTATTTCTACACTCCTTTTTTGTTTTGATGTGCTATTTCCACACTCTTTAAATCAATCAAACCAACTATCCAGCTTGTACTCCCTTCACCTTCTCCATTCCTTCTTTTTTGAAACATGAACAATCTTACACATGAAAAAATTACCATCAAGGAAGAAGTAAGGAAAAAAAATTGTGAATTAAAAACTATACACAACTAACAAAATCGATAAACTAAATGAATTTTTTAATTTTATAATTGTATTGGGGCCTTCTCATTTCTAGTTAAGTGGGTTTAGTTTTACCAAAAAAAAATTTAATCCTGATCATTACTATATGACGAAGAATAAGTGATATGTGGTGAAACATGTGTAACTGTCAAGAAACTGAAACTGTTGGTTCTTGGCTGCACACTTAAGCTAATCTCTCCCATGAATTATTTATTACATATATTCAATCCAAGTTCTTGTATTAGCCACGAGTTTGAACCAACATGATTTGTGATTAGACACTTGATCTGCAAGTTAAAAGTGAATTTGTCCACCTAGGATCAAGACAAACTTTCTCAAGCTGGCCAGAAACATTTTCCCATATACATGAGTGCTATTTGATAACATGAACAAGAACATCTTACTTGGACTGGAAGAAAGGAAACAAAATATTAGATTTGCTGGTTAAAGTGACGATTGACAACCTTCACATAAAAGAGAGAAATAGAGGAGATGTACTTACTGTATATTCTCTCATGAATGTCAAGGGAACTCAGAAATTATGAAGTCATTCCCGAAATCCTCTAAAAGGTGCTCGACTAGTATAGGATCCCACCATGATTATTTGAATTTAAGGATACACAGTCCAAGCATCTCTCTAGTTTCTCTCTCTCGAGTGTTATTTAGTGGGAATAAGCGAAGTTAGGAATAAATTACAAGTTATAAATATTATTAATAAAATTAATTAAAGGCCGAGAAGTTGGAACATCCAAATGTAAATGAGCAAATAATTGAGGGTAATTAATCTGGCCCTAATATGAATTTATCAATTGTTTAAGGGTGATTATGGAGCTGCCCATTTATTCTCCTCCACCCTCACCAACCAATGTGCAAGTATCTCCATCATCATCCGAAGCAAGTTCAAGTGATAGGCCACCTCGTATGAGGAGTCTTCGAGATATCTATGAAGAAACCGAAGAGGTAACTCAAAGATTTAGTGATTTAACACTCTTTTGTCTATTTGCCGATTGTGATCCCATAGGCTATGAGAAAGCGGCACAAGACAAAAAGTGCAGAATTGCCATGAATGAAGAAATTGAAGCTATTTAAAGAAATGGAACATGGGAACTTGCCACACTCCCTAGAGGACAAAAGGCCATTGGAGTGAAATGGGTGTACAAGACAAAGAAAAATGCCAAAGGTGAAGTGGAGAGGTACAAAGCAAAATTGGTTGTAAAAGGCTATAGTCAAAGACCGGGTATTGACTATGATGAGGTATTTGCACCCGTTGCTCATTTGGAAATAATTAGATTGATTATTCCTTAGCCGCTCTAAATGATATGAAAATTTACCAAATGGATGTGAAGTCCAATTTTTTGAATAACTTTCTTGATAAAGAGGTGTATGTTGAACAAACCTTGGGTTATGTTGTGAAAGGGCAAGGAGAGAAAGTCTTGAAATTAAAAAAAGGATTTGTATGGCTTGAAGCAAGAACTAAGGGCTTGGAATAGTAGACTTCACAAGTACTTTCAAGCAAATAATTTCTCCAAGTGTCCCCATGAACATACTCTTTATGCAAAGGTGAATGATAATGGTGATATACTCTATGCTTGTTTGTATGTGGATGACTTGATCTTCACAGGAAATTGTCCAAGAATATTTGAAGATTTTAAGAGAGCAATGGCTAAAGAATTTGAGATGACCGACATTGGGCTTATGTCGTACTGTCTTGGCATTGAAATGAAGCAAATAAAGGAAGGTATTTTCATCTCTCAAGAAGGTTATACTAAATCAATTTGGCAAAATTCAATATGCAAGATTGTAAGTCGGTATGCACACCCATTGATAGTGGTGTAAAATTGTCAAAATATGTAGATGGAGAGCATGTGGATTCCACCAATTTCAAGAGCCTAGTTGGAAGCTTGAGGTACTTAACATGCACAAGGCCGGATATTCTTTTTGGTGTTGGTCTTGTAAATCGCTATATGGAAGCTCCTACCATATTTGAAGGCGGCGAAAAGAATTCTTAGATACATCAAAGGTACACTTGATTATGGATTGCTATATTTTTGTTCTAACAATTCCAAGCTTGCGGGCTATTGTGATAGTGATTGGGCCGGAGATATGGATGATAGAAAAAGTACTACCGGGTATGTTTTCTTCATGCGAGATACCACATTTACTTGGAGTTCAAAGAAGCAACCCATTGTGACTTTTTCGACTTGTGAAGCCGAGTATGTGGTAGCTACATCATGTGTTTGTCAAGCCATTTGGCTTAGAAATTTGTTGAAGGAACTTCATTTGCCTCATGAAGAATCGACGAAGATCTTCATTGACAACAAATCGGCACTAGTGTTAGCAAAGAGTCCGGTGTTTCATGATCGTAGTAAGCATATTGACACAAGGTTCTATTTCATTAGAGAGTATGTGACCAAGAAAGAGGTGGAACTCAAGTTTGTGAAGTCTCAAGATCAAATTGCCGATATTTTCACTAAGCCCCTCAAAGAAGATGTCTTTTGCAAATTGAGAAGTTTGCTTGGAGTTTAGAAGAAAAATCATGTTTAAGGGGGGGGGGGGGGGGACGTTGGAAAAATAATAATAAACATGATTTTTCATGTTCTAGGAGTTATTTTTAAGCATTTAGTTTTTTTTATTAGTGGATCATCAATTTGGTATTAGTGGGGGACAAAGTAATTGTGGTATTTTAATTCTTCAAGTAATGGAGGAGTGAAGTCTTTATTATTTTTATTATTGCATTATGTAGTGGGGTTATTTTGTATGTCATGTGTTATATATGAGAGTCTATATATATCCTATGTAATACATCTATTTGGAGATGAGTGAATAGAAAGAGTTCTTTCTATCTTCAATAGTCTCTTCCAATATATTTTTTGTGAGTGTGTGATAGTCCTCTAGATTCCAACAGGGTTTTTTTTTTATAAAAAAAATTAAATAATTATTGACGTTTTAACAAATGTAAGGAATCTATCTCCAGTCACCGGCACTGGCTACGATAACTGGCATTTATTTTCTGGCTTGGCAAACGTCATTTGCATTAACCAACATTTATTTAAACGCTGTTACTTTTACTGATGGTAGGATAGGACACATTTTAGGAAGATGCCGCTAAAAGTATTTGCTGACGTTTAAATGACTTTTCCAGTTTTTATAAACGCTGGCTTCGGTAAAAATCCTTGTAGTGATACTTTTAGTGGTGACAATAGTATTTTACCACTAAAAATATATTTTTAGTGACAATATTTTTAACTACAACATAAATCTCGCGACTAAAAATTTAATTTCTTGTAGTGTACATTGATTCAAAGTCTAGGCAACAACAAAAGTGATCCTACGGTAGGCGGTTAAAGATTTTTTTTTTTTTAAAAAAAACCCTATTGAATTGTACCTCCGTCACCAAATTTCCCTTTCGTTTGAACAGAACGGATTACAGATGAAGAAAGGGATAGATGGAGTAATTGGTTTTGCTGCTAATCTTATTCTCATAACCATCTGTAATACCACTCTCGCCATTAGACCATCACGTTTATGACATCATCATCTTTTGGCTTTAACTCTTGCTACCATATCCATATGCTCCAATTTGTGTATTATTCATACATATATATATATGTGTGTGTGTGTGTGTGTGTGTGTATGATGTTGTGGGGTTTTTTCCTTCGGTGAGGGGGTTGATTTTTGTTGTGAGGAGGGAGAGAGAGAGAGAGAGGGATTAGGAGGGTGGGGGTGGGGTTGTAGGGTGGTGGGTGATGGAGTATGCATGGTGGCTAGAGGGAGGGAGAGCAGAGACAGAACTTTGAGGAGGCCTAGGTAGCCATGGCGCGCTCAAATTTTAAAAATTCCCATTATCCCCTTATATTTTAAAATTTTTTTATTGTTAATCTCTAACTTTACCCAATGTGTAATTACCTCACTCCATGTATTTAAAAAGATCAATGATTTAATATTTAGAAACCATTTAGGATATAATCACATGGATGAGTGTCGCTTATAGACACTGTTGGATTATTTTGATGATGTAGGAAAAAAACAAGTGACTTTTTTTTATAAAAAAATAGGGATACAAATATGTTTATATCAAAAGCAGTTGGTAGACTTACAATTCATTTTTATTATCTATAATAATAAGATAGAACCAAATTTGAATCTTTTTTCACTTCAAAATTTAATTCAATTTTAATCCAATTGGGAAAGCAAAAGGATGGTTCATATTTAATCTATTTTTCATTCAATGGTCCAAATTTCATCTCAAATCTTCTAACTTAATCCAAAGATCCACAATACATCCCACACAAATTGCTCCTCCCGCCCATTTTAACCCCACACACACGCCACCCCTTAACCCAAAATAACCCCCATTTTCGAATCCACCGACCTCTCTCCGTCTCTCTCTCAGTGCTCATCTGCCTATTAAACCAGCCCCTTCTCATCGCCATGGCTAAACCACCACCAGCAGCAGCTTCCTCCCAGGTACACCCCACTCTTACGATACACACACACACACACTCAAACCCACAACACAACACCAAACCCACAACACAACACACACACACGCACACACACACACACACACACACACACACACACACACACACACACACACACACACACTCTCTCTCTCTCTCTCTCTCTCTCTCTTTCTCTCTCTCTCAACACACACACACACACACTCTCAAACCCACAACACAACACCAAACCCAGCAACCCACACATCACACAGCGCACACACAGAAACAGCAACACACACACACACACACACACACATAACCCATACACGCAGACCACAACAACACACACACACAACAACAATACACAAATCATGCAACACAAACACACACACACACAACACACACAAACACGCATCACACTCACACAGAGACATAGACACAAAACACACACACAACAACACAACGCGCTAAAGAAGATTATCGCTATGCTGAAAATATGGAGCAGATTGATATGAATCAAAATGCTGAAATTATGGAAGAAAATGAGGCAAAGATAGAGTAAGGAAAATCCAGTAGTTGACTGTCATGATTTCCAGGTGCAAGGCTACTATAAATTAGCCTTGAGTGTAATGTTGTAAGTTAGCCATGATTGTATGCAATTCAATTATAAATACAAATAATCATATACCTGGTACTCACCATTGAAGAGACCAGATTCCCAAAAACCAAACTCTGTTTTTTTAGAAATTCTTTATGGTATCAGAGCTCTATTCCTAAAGCCACAAGCTTCATTTGTGCTCAAATTATTTCTTGTTTTGTCAAACATGGCCTCTTCCCTCCAGCAAAAATATCCTTATCCCTCAACCCTTAACGTTGGAAATTTTATTTCCATCAAGTTAAACCAAAATAATTTTCTTCTGTGGAAAACCCAAATGATGGGACTCTTTGAAAGCCAAGAGATGCTTGGTTTCATTAATGGAGAATTCCCAATGCTTGATCCCCGCATATCGATCTCATCTACTGAAGTTGTAGGAGAGATTATAGTCAAAGACAATCCAGATTCAGATTGAATTCTCCATGGATGGATAACTGGAACATTATCAGAGGAGGTTCTAGGACTGGTTGTTGGAGTAGAAACTTCAGCAGTAGTATAGAAAACACTTCTTGATGCCTTTGCACAAAAAACTCAAGAGAGGGAGTTCTATTTGCTTCAACAACTTCAATTTCATCATAAAATGATTATACAATGTCCGAATATATTCGGATTTTTAAAACCATCTATGACAATCTAGTTGCTATTGGAAAACCAGTAGATGATCGTAATAAAGTTTTCTGTCTATTGAAGGGACTTGGATTTGGTTATGAGTCCTTCATTACTGCCATGATCAAGCCACCAATTCCAACATATAGAGACATACTTCCTCTTCTTCAAGGTCATGAGACCATGAAGACATTGAACAACACCACTAGTTTTGTCAATCCAAACCAAAATATTACATTTTTCAATCATCAAATGCAAATTAAAAATGGCAGCAAGTATGCCAACAAGAATGGGAAGCAACAGGTCAAGTGGTTTAATTCCAAGGGTCGTGGGTTCCCTGAAGCAGGTCAGGGAAACCACAAATCCAGAATGAAGCAGGGAATGATTCTAGCAACATATCAACCTTGAGGAGTGTAGGTCAAAACCATAGTGAGAAAGGAGAAAGTGTGGTTTGCCAGATTTGTGGCAAATCTCGACACGCAGCTATTAAATGTTGTCATAGGTTTAATCAAGCCTATCAACCTGAAATTTTCAATCATGCTCTAGTTGCTGAGAAGCCTGAGAGAACCAAAGAAAACTCATGGTTCCTTGACACAGGGGCTTCAGCACATATGACATCCACATTTGGTAATCTCTCTTCCTTTGCACCTTATAATGGCTCTGACAAGGTTTTAGTGGGCAATGGCTCATTGTTGAATATTTCTCACATAGGCTCCACTTCCTTGGGTGTTAGTAATAAACAACTACATTTAAATAATGTCTTGGTGGTCCCAAATATCAAAAAGAACTTGATATATGTTAGTCAATTAACAAATGATCATCCTTATACATTTGAATTCTCATTAAGTGGTTTTGTGATAAAGGACAGGAATACCCGGGTAGTGATTACATCAGATAATAGAAGTGGAGGCTTGTACGCGTTGAAGCCGAATTCGACGATGGCATTCTTTTCTACAAGGTTTACAAAAATGAGTGACAAAATTTGGCACCAATGCCTCGGTCATCCCCAATCTAAAGTGGTAGATGCATTGAAGAAAAATAAGCTTATTTCAAGCACTAGTCCTAGTAAGGTTGACAACTTCTGTGATAGCTATCAAATGAGCAATACATGTCGCTTTCCGTTTCTTGTGTCTACTGATTTCTCTGAAAATCCAATTGAAGTAATACATTGTGATTTATGGGGGCCATCTCCTGGGATCTCTTTTCAAAAGGATCGATATTATGTGATTTTTGTGGATGAATGTACTCTATACACATGGTTTTTTTCCAATAAAGCACAAATATGATTTTTTTCCAGTGCTTCATTAGTTTTCATAAGTTTGTGGAAAAACAGTTTGATAAGAAGATCAAATTTTTTCAATGTGATGAAGGTGGGGAATTCTCTAGTAACACATTCCATGCCTATTTAAGAGATAATTGGATGAAGTTTTAGACAACATGTCCAAAAACACCTGAACAAAATGGCCTCATCGAGTGTAAGCGCTGAAACATTACTGAATTGGGACTTACTATGTTACTGCATGGAGGAATTTCTAAAAGGTTTTTGGTCGAAGCATTCGGGACAGCAACATGGCTAATCAATAGACAACCATCTTGGATTCTTGGTTGGAAGTGTTCATTTGAGCTCCTACTTTGTAAGCAACCTGACTATGGTTGTATGAGATTCCTTGGAAGCAAGTGTTATCCATATCTCAGGGATTATGCTAAGACCAAACTTGATCCATGATCATTGCCATGTGTTTTCCTCGGCTACAGTGAATTTCATAAAGGATATTGGTGTTATTACCCGCCGACGGGGCGAATTTACATTTCACGGCATTTGTGGTATTTGAAAAAAACATGTTTTCCATTTCGGCAACCTGGTTCATTATTCTCCCATTCACTATCTAATGATATTTCAGAATTTTTGGATTATTGCACAGGTGCTGAGAATCAAGTTTCCTCGCAACTCATGCCTGAAGACCATATGTATCCTACTATTACATCTGAGGATAATCCTTTATTGCCGGATCCACATGTTGAAGGACCCACCTTATCCATCTCTTACCATGGTCAAGATGATGCTATCAGATTGCCCACATCCAATGAACAATTTGATGATGAATTGTCATTAGAACAAGGAGTTTGTTTATGAAGCTCCAACAAATCCTTCTCCTTCATCCGACTCATCCAATGAACAATTTGCTGATAAATTATCATTAGAACAAGGAGTTGGTTTACATGAAGCTCCAATAGATCCTTCTCCTTCATCCGACTCTTCTATTAACCATCTTGTTTCATCTTTACCATCTTTATCAAATTCTCTACACCATGTATTGATCATACCACTGTTTCAAAACCCAACCAGGTTGTAACCCGAAAGAGTAGTGGTATTGTTAAGCCTAATAGCAGATACTTTAATGATGATTTCTACTTCCTGGCTTCCTCACTACCCCAAGAACCCAAAACCATGAAATCAGCTCTTAAACACTCCAGATGGAAAGCTACAATGGAAGAAGAAATTGCAGCTCTTCTCCATAACAATGCATGGGATCTTGTTCCACGTAAACCTCACATGAATGTTGTTGGGTGTAAGTGGGTTTTCAAAACAATACTCAAGCTGATGGATCATTGGAACGATTGAAAGCTCGATTAGTGGCTAAAGGCTTTAACCAAGTACCTGGTTTGGATTTCTTAGAAACATTCTTACCGGTTGTTAAGCTTGCAACGATACGCGTTGTACTTACAGTCGCCTTAGCTCATAATTAGGAGATTCGACAACTTGATGTAAAAAATGCCTTTGTACATGGTGTGCTTCGTGAACCCGTCTTCATGGAACAACCACCTGACTTTCAAGATTCCAATCATCCGAACCATATTTGTCATCTTAAAAAGGCTCTATACGGTCTTTAGGAAGCACCACGAGCCTGATTTGATCGATTTAGTGCATTTTTACTTGGCCTCGACTTCTTTATAGTAAAGCTGATCCATCACTCTTCGTTTGTCATTCACGGCTTGGACCTATTTTTTTGCTCCTATATGTGGATGATATCATCTTGACAGGATCCAACCCAGAATTTCTCCATCAATTTATTGCTCAATTAAGTGCTGAGTTCGCTATGAAAGACCTTGGCAAACTCCACTATTTTCTTGGTGTATCAGCTACTGAGTATGAAGATGGTTTATTTCTTACTCAAACACGGTATGCACATGAACTTCTAGTCAAGGCTAACATGGCAGGATGCAAACCTGTCACCACTCCTATGGCCACTAAGCTTCATCCTATTCTTGGAGGAGAGCAACTATTTTCAGATCCTCATTTTTATCGAAGCATTTTTGGAGGACTTCAATACTTACCCTCTACAAGGCTTGATATCACATTCAGTGTGAATTATGTCTGTCAATTTATGCATAGCCCCAACAATCTTCACTTTCAAATGGTTAAAGAATCATTCGTTACATCCATGGGACGAATACCTACGGAATACGTCTCTCTTAAAGTTATTCTCTGGCCTTATATGGATTCTCGGATTTGGATTGGGCTGGATGTCCGTTAACTCGAAGGTCAACCACCGGCTTCTACACTTTTCTGTGAAGTAATTGTATTTCTTGGAGCGCTAAGAAACAACAAACTGTTGCACGGTCCAACACTGAAGCTGAGTACTGTGCTCTTGCATCCATGACAGTCGAGCTTACTTGGATTTCATATATCCTTCGAGATCTTAGACATTATTTGCCTCAACCACCAACTCTATTTTCTGACAATATTTCAACACTTTATATGACAGTAAATCCGATGTTTCATGGCCGTACAAAGCACATTGAAATCGATTATCATTTCGTTCATGAAAAAGTGGCACTTGGTTCTCTCATCACACAATTTGTCTAATCTCCAAAGCAAGTGGCTGATTTGTTTACAAAGGCTCTACCTCGTTGGCCACTTGAAATGCTAAGAACCAAACTTGGTCTTTGGTCACAACCCCAGTCCAGTTTGAGGGGGCGTAAAGAAGATTGTCACTATGCTGAAAATATGGAGCAGATTGATGTGAATCAAAATGCTGAAATTATGGAAGAAAATGAGGCAAAGATAGAGTAAGGAAAATCCTGTAGTTGACTACCATGATTTCCATGTGCAAGGTTGCTGTAAATTAGCCTTGAGTGTAGTGTTGTAAGTTAGCCATGATTGTATGCAATTCAATTATAAATACAAATAATCATATGCCTGGTACTCACCATTGAAGAGACTAGATTCTCAAAAGCAAAACTCTGTTTTTTCAGAAATTTTTTACGCGCACACACAGACACAAACACAAAACACACACACAACAACACACAAACACACACACATAGTAGCACACAATCACACCCACAACGTAGTTGCCCAAATCTGGGTTTGGATTTTTGAATTTGGGTTAATTTGGTTTTTTGAATGTTTGTATTTAATTTGGGTATTTTTAATTTGGGTGTTTAATTTGGTGTTTTTAATTTGGATTTTTTTAATTTTGGTGTTTAATTTGGGTTTTTTTTTTTTAATTTGAATGTCTTTAATTTAGGTGTTTAATTTGGGTGAAATTTGGGCGTTTAATTTGGGTGAAATTTGGGCGTTTAATTTGGGTGTTTTTATAGTTATCATGAAATAGGTTTATTATGAAATTTCAATTTTTTTTTTTAGTTACGAATGTTATGGTGTTGAATATAGTTTGTGAAATTTCAATTTGATTTTTTAGGATCTTGATTTGATGAATGTTACTTTATTTTACTTCCATCATTTTAGAGATTGTATGTCAATTAGTATGAAATATGTTTTTATATGGTCTTGATTAATTTTAGATATTGTATGTCAATTAGTATGAAATATAGGTTTATAAGATTGTGTGTTAATTGACTTCACCACCATTACATTCAATTCTCGATTAGAATTTTGCATTGCTTAGACTTTTTTGGTCATCAAGAAATTCGTCTTAGAAGTCATACATGATTTATCTAGAGAAACGTAATAGGGAGAACCTAGTTTCATATGGAAGTTTGATTATTATACTTTACTCCTTCCTGTTTCAGAGGAGAGTGTATGTTTAAGGTCATGGAGAGTGTATGTGAGCTTTGGCCATATACGCTCCTCCATATCTTCACCGACCCATCAGAGGAGCAAGTGAAACGTAACCATCAAGGTAAATTGACATTTATGTTTTTGGGAGGCATTGGATATTTTTTATGATTTGCGGGCTATGTTTATTTTTGGGTGTCGTTGCGATTATTTTTCTTGATATCTCTCTATTCATATCGAAGTTGTTTGCTTTGTTGCTAGAGGTTGATTTCATATTGGTATATTTTGATGTGGTGTACTTACTTAGTTATAGTGGAAGTTTTCACTACTTATATTGCATTTAGGAGTTTTTCATCTGATTTCTTTATATGTTTGGTTTTGCTAGATTTTGATTTCTTTGTTAGTTTGTAATGGACTGAATTTGTATCAGAAAGAGCTACGGACACATTGCCGCCAACATCACATGATATTTTTCTATTTCTCCTGTCCAACATCAAGAGGGATTTCTTATTTTTTTTCTTTTGCTCTTATTTCTCATTTTTTTGGTTAAAGTGCAGTAACATTCGACATTGTGTGTTCCTTGAGGTGGGTGGATTCTATGTGTACATTTTTTTTTTTGGGATTAAAGTTCTCTGACTATGTTTTTTGACTATAAAGTTGGTTTTATTTGTTGATTGTGGCAAGGAGAAGTTCAATTTTTTTTCCCTGGATGAAATGCGCAAGGAAGGGAGGAAGCTCAACGATTTGAACAGAGCAAGACTCACAAAGCAAAGGATAAAATATTCGTTCTTCCTTCTGAAAGCTTAGCCCGGTGACTGATGGTAATGATATCACTCACAGATTGTTTTAGTGGATTTTTTTGATTCTCTTTCTTTTGTGGGGTCTAGATTTTGATTCACTATAGTCTGCTTGAATATGTTTTATTGTA
The DNA here is from genome assembly GCA_951799425.1 of Ilex aquifolium. NCBI lineage: Eukaryota > Viridiplantae > Streptophyta > Magnoliopsida > Aquifoliales > Aquifoliaceae > Ilex > Ilex aquifolium. The sequence continues at coordinate 18,215,880 of OX637406.1, read as the reverse complement.
GTAAATTTATTAGATAGATGATAATTTAGATCACATTGTTTGGTGGTTTTGATGAAATGGTTTCACTGATTTTTTTTAAGTATTTGCTTGATTGCTGATAATGGAGAATTGATCTACTAAAATTTGCATCCACTAATTTTGAAAGAGTGTGTGAAGTGCAAATATATCGTTGTATAATTTCACCACAGTGCTTTTCTCTCTTCCAGGAAAATGAAAATCTCCTATAACACAACAACGAAAAATGTTGATGTAAAATAGAGTACTGCAAAAGTGTCGTTGGAACACGAGCAGTTATGATCATGTGTTTTTTGTTTTCCAATTTATGATTTGGATACATATTTTGAGTCCTTAATTTGTATTTGATTTATTTATGACTGTGCGGATGACTTGGGTATTTGAGTATTTTAATGCTGATGATCATGTTATCCTCTAATAGTGAGAGCCATCTGCTTGCTATAGACCTATTGAGACCAAATTTTATTATTCATGCATAACATAAAAAACATTACCAACCTCTTAATAATAATTTTAAGATGGTCAGTTTTTGGTATTTGTTCTGAAGCTTAATAGTGGTTGTATCTTGATTTTTATGAACGGTAAATTGAATTTATATCAGTTCATTGAGGACATCTCAAAAAACACCAAACAAGTAATTTTCAAATTTCATACCAGTCAAATAGTTTTTCCTGCCACATCCAAAACCCCACCGACTCAACCAACTTTTCCCCCTCCCCTCGGCCCAATATTTTGGCATGAATTTATTTCATTTGGCTTTTGAAATTTCTTTTTGATGTGTGATTGGTCGATTGGGGTTATCGGGTACTTACTAGGCCATCTATTAGAGCAATGCATGGGCATACAGATATTCTGTGTTTTTTTATCAAATCACACAAATAACACACACACAAGGAATCCACACATGGTGGCATACAGATATTCAATGCATTAAGTTTGAAAGTTTTTCTCAATTCTAACCAACCAATACTAATCTTACTATGTTCCCCCATAGTTTATGTGATTTCTTTTATATTTTTTTGGAGATATAATTTTCGTTAGTGAATAGATCTATCGTAAAGTGTTGTATTTGTTAGAACTACAACATGTTATAGTTTCATTATTTGGACCCGAGAGTAGAGAACCTCTACTCAATTTAGTCCACGGATTAATTCCTCCTCCTCCTCTTGGTCACCACGGAAACGAATCAGCTAAGTGGTGGTGTTGCCATTTCGACATTTCTGTGGGTGTGGCGTTGTCGTTATGTCGACATTTTTTGCATCTCTACAGAGTGTGGTGCTATTGTCATGTCAGCATTTGTGAGTTTAGACATGTACATGTAATATTGCATGGATTAAATCTACCAAAAATACTTTTTCTAAAGCATGCAATTTTCACATTAGTTTGAAGGTGCTCTTGGATTACCAGTCACTAATAAGTAATATTTGATGTTTTTGGATATATATTTTTTTTGTTTAATTTTAACTTTATTTCTCAATTTCAATTATAACAACAATTATCAATATATGTAAACTCCAGATCATAAATTGTATTGAAGCTCTTTAGCTTTTACCATGCAATTATTTTATTCAGTTTTGGCTATATTGTTTAGGTTTGGTGAGTTTTGAATTTTGTTGTAGCAATTCTTATATGGAGTGTAAATAAATGGTAATTGAATTGTTATGTTGGATGTATGTGTGGTTGGGGTGCGGGTTTTTAAGTTTGACTATGAAAAGCTAGATGGATAAAGTTGAATTTGAATGTATTGTTTGTATTATTATGATGAGTCGGTAATTGGTAAATGGTCATGCAAAATGTGGTGTGATAGTGAGTTCGATAATTGATTTGGAGCATATTTTCTTTAAATACATGATTTTGAGGCGTGTTTTCTTTAAATACATGATTTTCTTATTTTTCGGTGACTTCACATCTAGAAGACATTAAAGTCCTTGATCCTAATCAGGCATTTGTGTGATGACTGTTGTTAGCAATCTTTGGTTATCGCTCTTGGATCTAAAGAATATTTTGTTTATTTGCTTGGATTGGGTCCTGTGTATAGTGTTCCACATAGTTTTGGAGTTGAATTTTTTTGGATGTAGATGTTTTGTTTTGAAAAGTGTTTGTTTAGAGTTTTTACTTTTCCAAAACTATAATATGGTAGATGGTGATTGAGTTTGTTTTCCATTATGTTGGTTCCTATATTTATTTTCCTTTTTAATACAGTTACTTATATTTATGATTTTATTGTTGTCTTAGTTGAGATTTATATTGTGTTTTGTGGTGAGTCCAGTAATTGGTTTGAACCATATTTTTTCTAATAAATGATTTTTTTTTATACAGTGCCTTCAAGCATGGGTTTGTTGCTATTGGATAGTTTCGGATTTGAAAACAAGGGGCCATAGGTTTCGGATTTTTAGTTGCTTGTTTTGCCTCACTTTTTTCAGGTATTCATGTAGCATTGATATGTGTTCTTTTTTAGTGACTTCACATCTACAAGACATTAAAGTCTTTGATCCTAATCAGACAATTGTGTGGTGGTTATTGTTAACAATCTTATTGGTATGTGTTCTTTTGTTGTCTCTCTTAGCTCTAAAGAAGATGAAGTTTAAGAGAGTTATTTCTCCCTTTGTGTACGTGTGTTTTGTGTGTGTCTAGTCCAGTTTGCGTGTGTGTGTTGTTTATTCCGTGTTTAGTAAGGTAAATTAATCACACATATAGATATATAAATGTTAGTTTGGTTTGGATTATTTAGTGATTAAAATTATGATATATAAATGTTATTTAGATTTGAATTATTATTATTATTTTTTGGTTAGTGGTTTGGATTATTCAGTGACTAAAAGTTTAGTAATTTTAGTCACTATAATGTAACCTTATGGTTAATTTATTTATAACCATAAGGTTACATTATATAAACAAGAAAAAAAAAAAAGAGAGGAAATTATCACAAATAAACAAATAAATTTTTATGATGGCATGAACTATTTTAGAGTAAAGGTACCAAAAGTTACCTTCATTCTTTTATAATATAGGATGCTTCTCCAAGTTCTCCAACCTTTTTTTTTTTTTTAATCAAAACAAAAGAAAAAAGGACAATGAGATAAAAAAATGGATAAATTGCAAGTAGACCTCTAAGGTTTTTCACTTCATTAAATAGACCCCTGACTTTTGAGTCTAATTTACCCAAAAAACCAAAGTCGAAATGAAGATGGTTTTTACTGCAGCTCAGGTCAAAAGATGGATCTTCTTCAACATGTAATTCTATTGAAATGGTTGTGCTGCTTGTTTAGTTCTTTTTCTCTCACCTGTGCTATATATATAAGTTATGTCCTGATATATAAGTGACATGACATTAATGTATCTAAAACAATTTGTGAAGTCAACTGTCATATTACTCTGTCCTTGATCTAAAACTCTCAACGAATCTCAAAAGAACCTTAACTCTATTAATGTCACCATTGTCAAATAAAACTGTATTTAGCAGAGTTTCTCCGAATCTTCCAAAATCTTGCCTTAGATTATTAAGGAATACAAATTAACCTGTCATCAACAACCCTGTTAGCTACCAACTATATAGTTTGTCAGAAGAACCATTGGACTTCAGTATTAGGGGAGTGGATGAAAAGTTCAAAAAGAAAATCCACAATTAAGTAGTTTTCTACCTAGATATTGATGCATTTCTCTAACGAAAAAAAATAATCAGAAAGTGGTGTTCAATTGAAGAAAATCACCAACGGAAAGTGTATCATAGAGATTAACACCATCAACAAACAAAAATAAATGGACTTAGTAAAATGAGAGAGAGGGAGACAGAGAGAGAGAGCGCTTCAGCCAATAAAAGTAACATGTTGTGGAACAATAACAAATATACAGTTTTACCTTATTGGATTACAACTTTCAAAACGAGAGAGAGAGAGAGAGAGAGAGAGAGAGAGAGGAGAGATGAACCATCAATCAGCATATCTAAACCAGTCGCCAATACTCTCTACCAGGAGGAGTTTATCAGCAGTAACTCTCTCTCCAAACCTGTATGAAAATTTTAGCACTCCCTGTGAATTTACAGAACCCCTTTGCACTGGATAGCTCACCATCGCGCTGCCTCCACAAGAGTAAGCACCATCAAAAAGTTCTTTCATAGGCATATGCACGTTGCCAATGTATCGGTCGCCAAGTTTACGCTTACAATACAACTTGATCACAAGAGCAACACCGTAGTGTTGAACCGCAGACTCGCTGATGGTGTATTTCATGGTGAAGTTCCATGCCGGATCTGTCTCTCCGTGCTTGTCGGCCGGAGTTCGTCTCTCAGTTTTTGGGTCGCTTCCGATCGTAACCCTGGCGTAAACTTTCATTTTGAAGAGTTTCCGAACATCATCAAGATCATTCGCTGAAACTAGAGTTACCTCAAACTTCCTGCATTCCATGGTTATGTGTGTGTATGTCTGTGTTTCATTGGGGACTTGAGTGGTGTGGACTATTTGTGTTGGAGCAATGGTACTTAAACTTAATTTATTAATTTTCCTTGTCTTGTGGCACACGAGATGCAAATTCAAGGAAATTCATTTTTTATGGGACCGAAAGAAATTCATTTACTCACCTACCTTCATGTGTCACCCAAAAAAAGTAGTAATAAAAGTAAACTTAAGTTTTTTTGGAAAAAATATGGTCATACCCTAACTTTTATAAAATGATAAGATTATCCATTATTTTTGAAAGTTATACATTGAAGCCCTTACTACTGACTCAGCAAATTTGACATTGAATCTCAGTAATATAAATATATAACAATTAAGTGATAAGTTCTCATGTTAATCGATTCAACAAAACCATTAGGTTTGAATTAGACTCATCCACAAATTAAAATTGTGATACTAAATTATGGGCTAATCTATCCAAATTTAACAATTAACCATCATTGGGATAACTTGCATAATTCATCCATTAATCACCCTACAGAAATGTAATTGATTACCTAATTAGACAAATTCTTTGTCAGCCACAACACGATCGTGCCACCACTAAAACCATATTTACCATCCACCACCAGATAGATAAGAGTGTGAGGGAGTCTGTGAAGAAAGAGTAGGTAGATGTAAGGGGTCAAAGGTGACAACTTTGATAGTAACTAAAGTGTGCTGATCAGTTTCGCTTGTGGGTTTGGAGGGTTATGATGGTTGGGAAAAGTGAGAGCGAGGGAAAAAAAAGGGGTAGAGATTGGGGTTGTGGTGGTGAGGGTGGCGTGGGAGGTAGTATTTTGTTCAATAGGTTAAGGGATGGAGAGAGGTTTGTTTATGGTTACAGATTACGAGTGAAAATGAGTCTGATCTGTATCTATTTATATAGTTTTGGTTGGCAAATAGAGGGAAAAAATTCTTTTATGAGAAATCGGGAACATCAATGAATTATTTATATCTAATTGTCGTGCTATTTTTCAACTGTACAAAGATTTTTATGCTTTTTTGGCATAAATTTGGGGGTCTAAGTAGAATTTATCTAAATGTAAAAGCTAAGAAAAGATGCTGGCGTGATTTTCGCATATGTTCATGATGACAATATAATTTCTCGTGCTACTAGGTTCTCTCCTTGCACTTTCCTTGCTTGTTCAGTTGAAAAATGCTCACAACTTGACAAACTTAATTAACTTGAAAAGAGAAGAAATTAGTTAAAGATAGTAACAGATTGACTTGTGATCAAAGAAAGATGTGGGAGTCTACCCCACAGTTGTTCATACTTAAATAAAAGACAACTGATAAATTCAACTTATTCTCTAGTCTAAATTGGCTAATTTCATTTATTTCTGATATTCATTGATACGTGACCATACTTAATTTTGTAATTTTTTTTTTTTTTGGAAACAAGTCAGAATTTTATATGAACTTAGAGGCAAGTGTTTCGACAATCTACAACCTCCAAATACTTGTCTGCTATGCATGTCTCATTTGATCATTTCTCTCTCTCTCTCTCTCGTGATGTTGACTTCGTTATTACACGATATAATTCAAGTGGCTTTAATCTAAAAATGAAAATGTTATTTATACTTTATTTTTTAACTTTATTTAGATAAGTTAATAGAATAATAACAGTATTCTTCAACCAAGCAGAACAACAAGTTGAGATGAAGTTTCATCTGCGCAAGCGCAAGATGTAGAAAGAATGTTGATGCTTAAACTGCTATAATTCATTGACTAAGGTAAAGACAATCCAACCAACTCGAAAGAACAACGAAACTCGTGGTTTTGAAATTCTGCAGATAATAAGATGGTCCAGTTTCAAAGAACAAGTGCATGACCTTTGACCAAGTCTTAGTCTTTTCTCAGCATCTATAATTAAAACAAACTACGCCTACCTAGATTGACCATCTTTGATTCTCTAATATTATATCATGCTAAAAACGTTTAGGAGCATATTTATAAAATACAGAATTCATAATCTTACTAATTAAAGTCATAAGAGTAGAAGGGATAAAAAATAGGGGGAGTTCTCTAAAAAAAAATGATTAGGACACTCACTAATCGGTCTTACAATCACTTAGAAGATGCATTAGGATTTCATTTAGAGCTTATTAATGTTTTGCACTAAACGGAATCCTAATTGTGTCGAAGTTTGGTTTTACATACGTTGCGCTTGAATTAGTCAAAGTTGAACAAATATGTTTGAATGAAATTGAAGTTAGGGAACATTTTTCTGGGATGCATGAAATTGATTTCAATATTCTTGAATATGCCTTGGAGTAATGTAATGAGATAATGAAGTTTAGATGAAGCTACTATAATGTGAACATATGTGATTTTCACGATTAATGACATTGTGCATGTTAATATTTAAATTGAAAATTGCATTACACGTAGATCCAATTTCATCCATGCATTTGCATTTAGTTGCATTTAGGTTGTGTATACACCCATGCATGCATTTGAGGCTTGAATGATGGTCTGTAAGAATGAATGCATGGTTGAAAAGGTTCATGGAAGCACCAAAGTTGAACTATCAAAATGTATGTTAGATATATATTTGTGGACTCCATTCTAAATCTTAACCTTACACTCTGATCACCTGCAATCACACATTTCTCTATTAATCTCTAAATTAAACTAAATACAAATAAATCATTGCAAAGCCAAGCTAAAATGAATGTAATGAGGCCATTAAATATGTCATATTATGTACTCATCACTAATCAACAAACACAATCAGACAATTGAATTACAAAGCATAAATTTAAATGAACTCAAGACACTTTAAGATCCAAAAGATGTATTCATTCGTATTTTTCATTTTCCTTCGAGTACTGACTGACTCCAAAGAGAGATAAAGCCTAAACTCCTAAAGATTCTTCTACCTAGTCTTTAAGAAAACAACTGTTAAAAAGAAAACACCTAAGGTTCCACTAGAACCTATACACTAACTATGGACAAAAGAAAAATAAAGAGGCAAGGAAGTAACTCCTAAAGTCTATCACTCTGAATCAGAAGGAGGAGCATCCCCCAAATTAAGCTTCATCTCCGTCTGATCCAGAAACATGCTCCTCCTCCTCAGAATTTGAGATAATTACTGACTTCTCAAAACTCTTACCCACAACCAAGTCCTTCCCCTTAGAAGTGGTAGCCTTAGCCTGAGTATCCATTGTTTTTGCCATACTTTCCATCACCCTTGAGTGTACGGAGGCATAAAGGAGCCAAGCAAAAAGATTTGCAGTCCGCGGAAGCCTACCCAAAGGGTTCGAAGGTGAAATCTTCTTGAGCACAGTAGGTACATCCTCTTCCTCTTCATTATTCGACACCCCCCGCTTCCTCTTGCCTTTCTCCTTAGTTGTGTCCTGCCTCGATTGGGCAGTTTCCGTTGGGGCTCTGTTCGGGGGCATCCTTCAACTTGCCCTTGTTCTTACCATATTCGCCATGATTATAAAAACTATGACAACAACAAGGACCAAGCTAGTAGAATAGGCCCATAGATTTTGTAAGAGAAGATGGTTTGAGGCAAAATTTTCCTAGGAGTCATTCTAAAATTTAAGATCAAGAAGAGAATCAAAGTGAAATTGAAGAGATTTGAGAGAACTAAGGACTTAGAAAAGTTTATCTAATGTTTTTCTAGAAAGAAGGAGTATTTATAGTGAAAGAAATATTAGAAGTAAAGAAAACCCTTGAAATTCTCGTTAAAATCCTCAATTTTTCACCTCAGACTCAAAACCTACCAGTAGATGATGCACGATCTACCAGTATCGCGACCCTCTGTTTTAACACCTACTGGTAGGGGACACACAATCTACCGGTAGAACTCCAGAATTCCTACAAAATTCCTATTTTCTACCTTTTTTAATTTTTTTTCTTTTTTTCTTTAATAAAACAAAACAAAACCAAAACCCTAAAACCTAAAAGACAATGATATAATTTTTGTGCCGAATTCTAAAAAATTATGCAATATAACTCAATCAAATAAAAGCTCAAATTAAAAAGCGATGGAGTTTAAAATATCACAACAATAAAATTTAAATAACTACAACACAAAACCACTTTCGTAGACAATCACAGCTGCATTTAGCCTATGCAATAAGCATTTAAACACCTAGAAAATCCCTAGTGGATGAGTTTTGTCTCGTGAAGATTTTCAAGAAAAGATACCTACATACTTTTCCACTTTAACTATTTCAAATGCATTATTCTCATCTATTCATCAATGGAAACATCAAATATGCCAATTAAACTCAAACCTATAGCTATTATTAGGACTAAATGCTATGCAAGAGTATTCATACATACTTTATCATCAAAAACTCGTGTGTGCGTGATATCAATTAATTCACGAAATCTATCAAACCAAATTCCCATCCCTATGAGCTATACAAAACTAGCTTTAATGCAATTCTCACCAAGATATAACTATGAATAGAACTCTCCGATTATAATGACTATTTCACTCAAGGTATATATGAGCAGAATTTATGTTAACAAAACAAATATATCTCACATATTTCCATACAATGATTGACATTATGAAATGAATCAACTTAACATAATCTCATGAAAGAATGTCAATGCAATAATAACAATGTAATTAGTGTATCCCTTCATCAAATCCAACATATTACTTACCATCATTCTCAAAATCAATTAGGACTTCATTAAGGTTATAATGAGGCCAGGGGTAAGAGGTAAAAGAAACGAAGGATTAAGGAATTCAAAAGAATTATCCCAATTTTGCTTTATTTGGACACAAGACTCTCCTTTTGAATCTTTTCTTTTCTATTGCTATCACTTCACTCATTTTTTTCTTTCATCACAACCTTTGGCTTTTCCATGTTTTTTTCTCTTTACATCTTGCAACTTCAAATTCCTAGCATTTTTCTGCTTCTTTTATGTTTTCTCTCTCTTTTTCCAATTCCATGTGTGTGAGCTTCTTTTTGTTTGTTTTTTTTTTTAAACTCCATCTGCTTGAGCATATACCACAAATTTTCCCAACTTCATTGATAAAAGAATAGCAATTCTAGGGATAACCAAGGTAAGATATTTTTATTTTATGACTGGCTTGGCTGTTATTCATGGCTCAATCACGGCTTCTAAGGAAAAATTTATAAGAAAGACACAAGCTAAGGCTAAAAAATTAATCAAAAGATATCCTGGAATCATTTTTTTAAAAACAAAGGCAAATTATTAATTGATAGGGATACAACCAACTGATCATTCTTTATACTCTAACCAAAACAAGTATAATGAGTAATTGTAATATAACCCTCCAACAAGATAGGCTTTAAACTCATAGGGTAATATATTCGTCTTCACTATACATTTCAAGCCTTTAAGACAAGAATTCAACCTAATAGATTGCAAGAATTATCTGATAATAGTGTACATAAAATTGAGTTCCTAATGACAAAGCAAGCATGATACTCAAACATAAATTAAATTTCATCAATTAGCTATTATGCAAATTAACTCAAATTCCAGTCAAGATATCAAAGTTTGCAAATAATCTTAAAATAAAGGATAATACATTCAAGATAGCTAAAACATATTTTTTTTTTCTATTATAGGAGCAAACAAACAAAACAAATAAACAAAAAGCAAATAAAAACAAAAAGTGGTGCAAACCCTCACCCCCCCCCCCCCCCCCCCAAAACTTGAATTAGACATTGTCCTCAATGCAACATAAATAACCATATGCAATGAGAAAAAGGAAATAGATAAGGGAACGAGATCACCTAAAACGCAGGTCCAAAAAGAAAAACTACTGCAAAACCAAAAATAAAAAGGAACAATCAATGAAAATATAAAGAAAACATCTATCTAACTAATGTACAACAAATCATGAGGTAAAGAAATCACGCAGCAGGGGGATCCCGATAAACAGGATCAACAAGCTCCTCGTCAGGCTCCTCCAAATAAAAACTCTCCAAGAATGCTTCAATTGTTGACCATTAACCTTGAATGTTTGGCCATTTTTTGGGTTTTCCACTTCCACGAATCCATTATGATGGACTGTGTGGACCACAAAAGGGCCGGTCCAACAAGAACGTAGTTTTCCTGGGAAGATGTGAAGTCGAAAATTGTATAAAAGTATATTTTGGACTTTCTCAAAGGTTTTTATTAAAATAGATTTATCGTGAAAAATTTTGACATTTTATTTATAAATTTTGGTACTCTCATAGGCATCCTTATGTATATCCTTAAGTTCATTCAAATCCAACCTCCTATGTCTACCACCAAGCCTTAAATTGAAATTCAAAGTTTTAATGGTCCAATATGCTCTATATTCCATCTCTACTGGCAGATGGCTAGCTTTACCATAAACTACCCTTGTGTCTTATATGCATCCCGGTAAGCCCACAAAGCATCAGTCAATCAAAGTGACTAATCCATTCTATTAGGATTTACCATTTTCTCGAGTATATTTTTGATCTCCCTATTAGCCAACTCAGCTTGGCCATTGGTCTATGGGTCATATGCAGTGGACACCTTATGTGTAATACCATATTTATGCATGAGTGTAGCAAATAACCTATTACAAAAATGCAATCCATCGTCATTAATGATGTCCAAACCTAGATAAAATGTTTTCTTTCAAAAATTTGATCACAACCTTATGATCATTTGTCCTAATTGGGATTTCCTCACCCACTTTGACACATAGTCAACCGCCAATAATATGTATAAATGGCCAAATGATATAGGGAAATGACCCATAAAGTCAATACCCCAACAATCAAATATTTCTATAACAAGTATGGGGGTAAGGGCCATCATGTTCGTACGGTTCACACCTCCTAACCTTTGACATCTATCACATTGTTTGCAAAACATAAAGAAATAACTTCTACAGGTAGATTCTTCATTTTAGAAAACTCTTACTAGTAGGTTTACTACCGGTAGAACCCATCTTTTTATGAATTTCTTCTCTAAGGTCTCCGACTTCACTTCTAATGGATCAACTTCAACTTTAACTTGTCCAAAGTCATTATCATGATGGTCCACATCTACCTTTACACCTAGACTACATGCAAACATAAAATCAATGCATTAATCGTAAAACACACTAACCAAAGCAAGTTAGTCTACTAGTAAGCCTAAAGTGAATGTGTCAGTTATAAAATAATGCAAGAATGAGCACTTAACAACCCACACAACCTTTGATTTTAGACATGAAGAGATTGGGACTTTCAGTAGAGTAATTAGCTCTTTGCCTTGAAGTGAATCAGAGACCTTAGGCTTAATCACATACCTTGTAATCTCAGAATATTTATAACAATAAAGATGGTAGGTGAAGAGTACAACTTGGAATTTTCAAAGAGTCCCCTACATCTCCCACCAAAGTTGCTAAAAAACAATGAGAGGGGTATTCCTAATTAAAGAATGACTTAAATAACTCTTCTTAAATATTTTAACAATGCTGAGAAATCTAGTGAGTGGCTCCTCACTTGACACTAATGAAATCCCATAACAGCAGCAAATTTTTTCCATACTTCATTTGCATAATCACATTCGATAAAGAGGAAAGTAGAAGTTTCAACCTCTTTATAGCAGAAACACATCTACTTGCCAAAGAAATACCAAATTTTTTAAGGCTAGCATCCATAGGTGAGGCATTCTTTAAAATTTTCCACCCCACCAGTAATTCACTAGGTGGGGCAGTTTGTTTCCAAACTGTTGTTGCCAATTCACTTCACTGCCCTTTCTCTCGAATTAAATTCCATGCAAATTTAACCGTGAAAAAACCTGAATCAGTAAGCTTCCATACCGGTTGATCTTGTCTGTCAAAAATTTCAACATTATATATTCCAATTTGTTCCCTCATTTAATCATCTAACCATTGGTCCACTCCACTCAAATCCCAATAAGAATTATGATATACTTTTGACCAGTTTGGAATCCCACCAAAATCCAGTATGATTACATGAACCAATAAGCATTTGAGAGCTTCAAACCACCAATTCAAACCATTGAGATAAAACCTTGTAAGAAATCCCAAATTTTTTAAGGCTAGCATCCATAGGTGAAGCATTCTTTAAAATCTTCCACCCCACCAGTAGTGCACTAGGTGGGAAGTTTGTTTCCAAACTATTGTTGCCAATTCACTCCACTTCCCTTTCTCTCGAATTATAATCCAAGCAAATTTAACCGCGAACAAACGTGAATTAGTAAGCTTCCATACCGGTTGATCTTGTCTGTCAAAAGTTTCAAAATTAAATAATCCAATCTCTTCCCTCATTTGATCATCTAACCATTGGTCAACTCCACTCAAATCCCAATAAGAATTATGATATACTTCTGACCAATTTGGGATCCCACCAAAATCCAGTATGATTACCTGAACCAATAAGCATTTGTGAGCTTCAGACCACTAATTCAAACCATGGAGATAAAACCTTGTAAACTTTAGAGTGAAAGAAACCTAAGCTTCTTAGCATATGGATATTGTTAAAAAACATAGCTGAAAAAAAGTTAGCCCAAAGAGATTTACCATTCACCAGGTTCTACACCTGTTTTATTCTAATGGCTTTTAGAATTTCTTAAAATTTTCTAATTCCTAATCCCCCTTATTCCATTGGAACAATAAACTTCTTAGAAGAACACCAATGCCTCTTCTTTGTGATCATTAAATTGGACCAGATAAAATGACTCATTGTTGCATTCAGTTTGGCTATAATACCCTTGGAAAGATTAAGACAAGATAAGAGATGGACAGGGATTGCATTAAGCACTGATTTTACCAACATTACCTTGCCCATATTTGAAAGCATCTTCGAATACCAGCCTTCCATCCTAGTCCTAAACTTTTTTACAAGCTCTTCAAAAAAATCAGCTTAGCTCTACCTTTAATAATAGGACACCCCAGGTAGGTAATATGACAAGCTTTCAAAGGAATACCAAATATAGGATGTAAAACATTCCTCCTAGCAATTGATATTTTTGAAGAACAATACATAGAACTTTTTTGCTTGTTGACCCTTTGACCCGAAGAATCCTCATAAGCCTTTATGAACTTTAACAAATTGACCATAGATAGCTTATCCTCTCATAAAAACCAATATATAATCTGCAAATAAAGGATGACTCAAAGATAGTGATCATTTGTGTGCAATCCCTTCACCAAGCCACCTTGATAAATCATTTTCAAACCCCTACTTAATACCTCCTCTACTAAAATGAAGAGACTTTGGGAAATTGGGTCCCCTTTTCTCAACCCTCTTGAAGGTGCAAAAGAGCCATGTCTTTGTCCATTAATGATAACTGAAATAGTCTAATTAGACAAACTGTTTTCTATAATGTTAACAAAACTATCTGAAAAACAAAAACTTGTTAAAGTCTTCTTCAAGAAATCTCATTCCAGTCTATCATATGCTTTCATCATATCCAGTATCACCACCACATTACCAGCTTTCACCTTTCTATCCAGTTTATTAACCATAAATTGAGCAAGTGAAATGCAGTCCCCAATCTGTCTCCCTCTGACAAAACCATATTGTTCCTCAGAAGTAAGAATAGGCAAGAGTTTACTCAATATATTAGCCAGCAGTTTTTTGAAAATCTTATAAAGAAAATTACATAAACTGATAGATCTAAATTCTGAAAAAGAAGAGCAATTGGTCTTCTTGGGGATAATAGATAGCAGTATGGCATTCACTGATATGAGAATAACCCCAACTTGTAGAAAAAGGTTCACTGCAATAAGAATATCATTCTTAATAATATCCCGTATCTCATGAAAGAATTTTCCAGAGAAACCATCCGGGCTTGGTGCACTCTCTACTACCATAGAAAAAATAGTTTCCTTCAACTCCTCCATAGTAGCAGCTGCTATAAGCATCTCATTGTCTAATTCAAACACTGTCCTTGGAATGAATGAAAACAGCTCCTCCTACAGAACATGATTTTCAGAAGTATATAAATGTGAGAAAAAATTTATAGCACAGCTAGAAATTTCAACCTCATCCTCTATCCACTAGCCCTCTTCATTTTTCATCCTTCTTATTCTGTTTCTCATAACTTTGCCTTTTGCTACTGTATGATATAGTTTTTTGTTCCTTTCCCCTTCAATGGCCATCCATGGTGTTGGGAGTGGTAGGGGCAGGTAGGAGAATGTCTGGTGGGACCCCCAATATCTCAGAGCTTGAGATTTAGATTCTGGCGTAATTTAGCAAAACCTACCGGTAGATCGTGGAAAACCTACCGGTAGGTTTTACTCCAGTAGGCAAACTATACCAGTATTTCTTTGATAGGTGCAGGACAGTAGCCAAAACCTACCGGTAGGTTTTTCCTGGTTTTGCTGATTTCTTGGTTCTTCCACCTCCTGAGCTATCATCAAGCCTCCTCCTCATCTTCATTTATCTTAAGCATCATGAGAGGGCTCAACAAGCATCATTTAAGCCTTTTTATCTGCAATCATACCAAAACTTCGTTAATAGCTCAAACCGTGTTGTTCCATTCATTTTAACTTCAAAAGCAAGTGTAAAAAGGGATGTAATGGTGCATAAAATATGCAATGTTTTGTGCTAATCACACCCCCCAACTTGTGCTTTGCTAGTCCCTAGTAAAGTTTACATTCAAACCAAGAGTATACACATGCAATAATCTATTTACACACCCAAGTCATTCAATCATTCAAAATAAGAAATCATAATGCAATTAACAAAATGAATATGGGCAAGATGGAAAAAAACTGTGGTTTTTCATTCATCACTTTCAAATTCGGAGTACATGAAGTTGGATTTCAAAAAGAGACAAAATGGCCTAAGACCTAGGGACTCTTCTACCAGGCCAGTTACTCCGCTCCAAGATATGTACAATCCAAAACAAAAGGGAAAGGAAAAAACTACAACACCCTTCTCCTCATCAGCACCTTCATCATCATCACCATCTCCCTCTTCATCACTCTCTCCCTCCACCTCAGTGTCTTCATCCTCATCATCGTCTCCCACCTCGACCACTGTGGAGGCAGAGGGGGCAGCAACAGAGGGTCCAACAGTTGGAGGTATGGGTCCTCCCAGGATGGGCTCTCTAGGAAATGTATGCTGAAACAACCTCACCATCATGGCCGAAATCCCGTGCACTGTCACCTCTAATGCATCGAGGTGTTGAGGTATTGAGTGCTCCGATGTAGACAAGGATGGGGCAAAAACAAATGGCCCAGACTCAGGTGGCACCTCAGAAGATGGCCCAGCACTGGATGACCCCAGACCTGAACCCTAGAACGCTTAGCTCTGATCATGGCGGACCTTGCTGCTACTAGCTTTACCAATGGCCCCGGTCTCTGGTGGGGTGATTTTATCAGATGCATACCCCTTCACATTGAAACGAACGCACATGCGGGTCACCAAGTTTCCGAAAGGTAGGTTCACCTTTGGCTTTTGAGCCTGGGCGAAATCTCTCATTACCTCCCAGATGAATAGTGAAATATCTAAGGCTTTTCCCGTCATCACCGCATCTAAAGGGGCTTGCTTCTCCACATTAGGCATCTTCTCGGCACCTCTAGGAAATAGGTTGTAATGCAGAATCTTATTCATTAGGCCATATGCGTGCTTGAGGCCCCCATCATGGACTGTCCCCTTGAATTGTGTTGGGTCCTCGTACATTGACGCCAGATATTCTTGAATGGTCTTGATCGTCGTGATATTGTAAGGGTAGACAGACGTGGAAGGAGGCGGCCTCTCATACTCCATGAGAGTGGCAATAACAAAAGGAGTCACGTCCATCTTCTTTCCCTTTACATTTGACCTCAAAATAATTGCCTCCTCATCCACCACCTTAAGTCTTTGGTAAAACTCATGGCATTGAGACAAATTGAAACCACTTACAGGCTTAAACCAAATTCCGATACCACGGGCCTCAATCATTCTCACCACCTCATTATTCATGCCCAACGACCTCTTATCAACGTACCTCTCACAAGTTACATTTTTTTCGTCGATGCATAGATCTCTAGCATCGTTCCTTGTCTTTTTTCTTTGCTTGCTTCCCTGTCTACTCGGCCCTTCCCCACTCCTCTCCCGGCCACCAACATTCGACGAGCTTGGTGGGCTTGGCCCAGTTCGTTTGGTACGGGCCATGCAAAGCAACAGTGCCCCCATAGTCAAAAGTGTGAAAAGGACCAAGAAAAAGCCCTCCATTGGGTCCATAACTTCATGGAGGATCACCACATGCTGAGCCATTTGAGAGATGTTGGAGAATTTAGAAAGATGAAGGGAGAATAGGGCTTGAGAGAAATTCAGCAATCCTAGGGTTCCAAAGAGGGCAAACTCTAAATCTTCAATGACAACACCAATTCAACAGGCCTAGGGTTGGGGAATGACAGTTTAGCGGAATAGATGAGTGATTTAGGATGCTAGGGAGTGGATTGAGTGAGAGGGGAGTGCAAGAGAGTAGGTAATTTAAGAGGACAATGAAACGGTTCCCCGAAAAATTTCAATTAAAAGCTCTAATTTTAGCATTCTGGGTGAAACCTACCGGTATATCACGGAAAACCTACCAGTAGGTTTTACACCAGAAGGTAAAAAATACCGGTAGTCTTGCGGTAGGTGCAGAACCAGTGGCCCAAACCTACCGGTAGGTTTTGCATTATTTGCACAATACCCCTCTGCTGTCTTGTCCTCATTATATCTCAATTCCTTAACATTCTAACACTCAAATTATGACCTTTACTCCATCCTAAGCATATACTAAACTTGTAAACCACAATTTGAACCATCATACCCAAATCATTACCGAAATTGCAACAAGATTTAAAACTTTGATGAATTAAATAAACAAGGCATGGATTTCTACTTTTAACTACAAAAATGAACACCCATAATGTAAAACACATGCAATTAACAAGGGCATTCCCCATTTATTCTAATATCAAAAACTTGAGCAATATTCCCCTATTCTGCAAGCGTGGAGCTATTTGACACATTATTCATTTGGTCGAACTAAGGACACATGAGCATCACTATAGCCTCAAATACTAGTCTAAAGTATGCACCTACAAATTCACTTTCGAACTCGTGTATGTGTGAATTGAACAAGTAATTTGAGCATTTACGCAACAGAATTCAAATTCGAATGGCTAGCCAGATTCAGCTTCGATGCAATACTCATCAATGGTCACTCTCAACAATGAAATACACTCCTGTTATCCTGGCATGCACTCCATGTGTACATGTGAGATATAATCTTATGTAGAAAATAAAATGTGCTCACATGTAATCCAAAAATGAAGTTCATGTATAAAAATGAAGCGACTTTGGCATAATCTCATGAAAAGAATGTTAGGGCATGGGGTAGCAAAACTGACTAGTCATTTCCTTTAGAACCATGCATCTCCCATGCTTCTCTAGATCCTTTAGGACTTCAAGGGCTGTAATGGGGCCTTGGGGGTGATATTTTAGGCAAAAGAAACGAAGGGTATAGGATAACAAAGAGGGTTGTTCCGAGTAAAAGACTTTTATTTCAAAAACGTCTCCCTTTTCATGGGATTTTCATTCTCACACCATCACCACACTCTTTGTTCTTTTCTTTCTTTTCCTTTACATTTTCCTTTCCTTTTTGATCATTCTTTTCTTTTTCTCACCCCTTATCTTCCTTTTCTTGAATTTTCATTCTTTTCCATTGAACTCTTTGAGTTCCAACATCAATCATCCCTTTGCTTGAGTTTTTACACCACACTTCCTTTGGGAAAGCATTGTACATTATCAGGGCGAAATCAGTCTACTGCCCAAATGCACCTAGTCAAGATAAACATAATGAGATTATTGAACAAATTTGACATTGAAAAATTATTCTTTGAGTAAATGTAAGTTCCCTCCAAAAAGGATTGGCACTAATGCTCTCATAGGTCCTTACTCATCTCCACTATTTATGTCAAGCCTAAAATATGAATCCAATCTGTAAATTGCTAAAATTACGCATTCAAGGAGCACATACAGTTGAGTTCAAAAACAAATACATATGTGATACTCACGCATAGGATTAACTTGTATAATGTGCTCATTTGCTCAAGGTTCAAAACAAAGATCAAGATATCATCAAACCCAAGCACTCTAAATAAGGGAATACAGATCAACATTCAGATATTTTTCAAAAATTTTCAAAATTTTCACATAATTTGCACTAATGTAAACAAAATCTGTATGATATGTGAAAGGTGAATTTTTCACTCAAAATATTTGTATTTATCCACAAAAAATTCCACAAACATTAGTGTAGCATGCAAATGATGCACCTCACCCCCCAACTTGATTCATGCATTGTCCTCAATGCAACAAAAAGATATGATATACAATGAAGGACAATAAAAAGATGATTAGGATTAGAGAACACCTCGCACTTGAGCTTTGACAAAAGCACCAACATCTGAAACTAAGAAAAACAATGCTATACAACCAAGTAAAGTAAGTACCATGAAAATGAAAATAACATAAGTAAAAATAAAAAGACTGTACACTTAAAAAGCATAAAAACTGGTTACTCCTCCACCACTTCCGGATACACCTAATCTGTCAAGTCCTCATCCACTCCTTGTCCTTCAAAACCCTCGAAAAATGGCTTAAGTCTTTAGCCATTGACCTTGAATGTCTGGCCATTCTCGGGGTTTGTGACTTCCACAGCTCCATTGGGGTAGGCCACCTTGACAAGATAGGCGCCATCCCAACTGGATCGAAGTTTGTCTTGAAAAATCGAGAGACGAGAGCTATACAAGAGCACTTTTTGGTAGGGCTTGAATGACTTCCGTACAATGGATTTATCATGAAAGATCTTAGCCCGCTCTTTTGAAATTTTAGAGCTCTCATGCACGTCTCTTCGAATCTCTTCCAATTCATTCAATTGTAGCTTCCTATGTTCTCCGGCCATTCTCAAATTGAAATTCAAAGTCTTTATGGCCCAATAGGCCTTGTGTTCCATCTCGACTGGAAAATTACAAGCCTTTCCATAGACAAGCCGATAGGGAGACATGCCTAAGAAAGTCTTGTAGGCAGTGCGGTAAGCCCATAGGGCATCAATCAGTCTGTCTGACCAATCTTTCCTATTTGGGTTAACCATTTTTTTCAAAATATTTTTGATCTTCCTATTGGCCAACTCGGCATGGCCATTGGTTTGTGGGTGGTATGCGGTGGATACCTTATGTGTGACACCATATTTGTGCATTAAAGACGCAAATGGTCTGTTGCAGAAATGTGATCCACCGTCACTTATCATTGCACGAGGCTTCCCAAACCTCGAAAAGATGTTCTCTTTCAAGAATTTGACCACGACCCGGTGATCATTGATCTTGGGTGGGATAGCCTCCACCCATTTGGACACGTAGTCCATGGCCCGTAGAATGTATAGATAGCCAAACGACATAGGGAAAGGACCCATGAAGTCGATGCCTCAACAATCAAATATTTCTATAACAAGTACAGGGGAGAGGGGCATCATGTTCCTTTGGGCTACACTACCCAAACGTTGGCATCTATCACATTCCTTCCAAAATAAAATACAGTCATTTATCAAAGAGGGCCAGTAAAAACCTGATTGTAGGATCTTTGCCGAAGTTTTCTTTGCTGAGAAATGGTCACCGCATGCTTGTGAATGGCAGAATGCAAGGACATCCCGCTGTTCATTCTCTGGTACGCATCTCCGCATGACTTGGTCAGGGCAGTACTTGAACAGGTATGGGTTGTCGAAGTAAAAGTACTTCACATCCGCCATGAATATTCTTCGATCATCTGGGCTCCACTGCGGTGGTATTTGTCCTGCTGTAAGATAGTTATAGATGTCAGCATACCATGGACAAATATAATGAATTGAAAGCAATTGCTCATCAGGGAAAAAATCTGGGATAGGAATGTGCTCATCGGCCTCTTGCACCACCAGTCGAGATAAATGGTCCGCCACCATATTCTCCACTCCCTTCTTGTCTTTGATTGTAAGATTGAACTCTTGGAGTAGGAGGATCCACCCTGATAATTCTCGGTTTGGCATCCTGCTTAGTCAACAAATACCTCAAAACAGAGTGATCAGTATAGACTACTATCGGTGAACCAATGATGTAAGAACGAAATTTATCTAATACAAATACTACCACTAGCAGCTCTTTTTCTGTGGTAGTGTAATTCATTTGAGCTTCATTAAGCGTCTTGCTAGCATAGTATATTATATAAGGTCTATTATCCTCCCTTTGACCGAGCACTGCGCCGACCACATAATCACTCGCGTCGCACATAAGCTCAAAAGGTAAATCCCACTTGGGTGGTCGCATAATCGGAGGCGTGACAAGCATGCTTTTGAGTTTTGTAAAAGATGTCTCACAATCATCCGACCACTCAAATGAGACATCCTTAGACAATAAATTGGTCAAAGGGCGGGCCAATGCACTAAAATTTTTTATGAAACGACGGTAAAATCCAACATGGCCCAAAAATGACCTGATATCCTTAACGACTCTCGGCGTAGGGAGGTTGGAGATGGCCTCCACCTTCGATTTGTCAACTTCAATACCCTTTGCCGACACTATATGGCCGAGAACAATTCCTTGTGTCACCATCAAGTGGCACTTCTCCCAATTCAAAACTAAACTCTTCTCTTCACATCTCTCCAGAACTTTTTCCAAATTTTCCAAGCACCCACTGAAAGAATCCCTAAAGATCGAGAAGTCATCCATAAACATCTCAACAATATTCTCCACCATATCACTAAAGATCCCAATCATGCAACGTTGAAAGGTTCCAGGGCCATTACATAGCCCAAAAGGCATGTGACGGTAAGCAAAGGTACCGTAGGGACAAGTGAAGGTGGTTTTCTCTTGGTCTTCCAATTCAATCTCGATTTGATTGTAGCCGGAGTATCTATCTAAGAAGCAATAGAATAGATGCCCCGCTACTCGTTCCAACACTTGATCGAGAAATGGCATTGGGAAGTGGTATTTCCTTGTGCATAGGTTGAGCTTGCGGTAATCAATGCACACTCTCCACCCGGTGATCACTCTTGTTGGAATAAGCTCATTCTCTTCATTCTCCACAACAGTGACTCCCGACTTCTTGGGTATTACTTGCATGGGGCTAACCCATTTACTATCAACAATCGAAAAAATGATGCCCACGTCAAGTCTCATTACATCTTTCATGATTGGGTTCGACCTTCTTTGTGATTGTCGAGACGATTTGGTGTCCTCCTCAAGATAGATCCGATGTGGGCAAATGATGGGGCTTATCCCTTTGATGTCGGCAATGGTCCAACCAATTGCCCCTTTATGCCTTCTCAACACTTCCAAAAGCTCTTCTTCTTACTTTGCCTCGAATGTTGAACTAATTACCACCGGGAATGTCTCATCTTCCCCAAGATATGCATACTTTAGATGGGATGGTAGTGGTTTCAACTCCAAATTTTGCTTTTGTACATCTGATGGAAAGATTTTCTTTTCTTGGTGTGGGAGCTTCTCAAAGGTCGGGATCCACTTTTCCACCCCGTTCAAACTCTCTAAATCCTCTTGATCATCAACTCCCTCTAGATCAACATTCTCTTCTTCTTTCAACTTTAACATGCCCAAAAGTTCCAAGTGTTCTTCCACCAAAGTGTCAATCCTATTGACTTCATGCACCTCTTCATCATCCCCCGGTTGCTTGGACAAGTTGAACACGTTGAGGTCCATAGTCATGTTCCCAAATGTAATCTTCATGAGACCGTTCCTATAATTAATCACATCATTAGATGTGGCAAGGAAAGGTCTACCAAGTATTACAGGGATTTGGGAGCAAAGATTTGCAACAAGCTGAGTGTCAAGCACAATAAAATCAATAGGAAAGTAAAATGTATCAACTTGAACTAAAACATCCTCAACTACTCCCCTCGGTGTTCGGACACTACGGTCCACCTGTTGAAGTGTGATTGAAGTAGGCTTTAACTCCTCAAGATAAAGTTGTTGGTACATCGAGTATGGAATGAGATTCACACTAACCCCCAAATCGAGGAGCGCTTGCTCCACCCGACAATTTTCGATGGTTATGGCAATGGTAGGATAGCCGGGGTCTTTGAACTTAGGTGGGGTGTTGGTCCTCAAGATTGAGCTCACTTGCTCGGCGAGGAATGCCTTCTTGTGATCATTGAGCCTCCTCTTCACGGTGCACAAATCTTTCAAAATCTTAGCACAAGATGGAATTTGCTTAATGGCATTAAGGAGTGGAATGTTGATCTTTACCTGCTTAAATATTTCAAGTATATTAGCATAATTAGCCACATTCACAGGTGGCTTCAAACGATTAGGAAAATGAGCAGGAATAGGGGAGGCATGGACATTTCCATCACTCAAGTTTTCTTTCTCAACCACCTCATCACTCACCTCACCACCCCCGGTGTCACCCATGGTCTCTTTTTCTATTGGCAATGTGGCCTTGGGTGAGATCTTTGGCACAATGGTCTTATCAATTTTCTTACCACTTCGAAGGGTGGTGACCACCTTGAGTTGCTCACAACTCTCTTTGGTGGGCTCGGATGACTTAATCACATTTTGACTCTTGAGGTTCTCTTGGGGTTGAGCTGGGAATTTTCTTTTCTCTTGTTGTGATAACCCTATGTGATTGGTAATTTTTGTAAGTTGAGCCAAAATGTTGTTGTTAAAGGTGGTTTGGCTTTGGGTGAAATTGTAAAGCACATCCTCCAAGTTCCTCTTATGGGGAGGTTAGTAGGTGGGAGGATTGGATGGCCCTTGGGAGAAGTTTTGTGGAGGTGGACTTGGTGAAATATTTTGTGGTGGTGGGTTTGACGAATACCCTTGCGGATTGGATCGGGGGTATTGGGAGCTAGACACTTGACCTTGCGACTGAAATTGATTTTTCCTAGGGGGCACGGGGGTTGTGTATACATTAGAACCATGAGGAGTGGGGTTCTCATTTCTTCAACTAAAGTTTGGGTGATTGCTCCAACCCGGATTGTAGGTGTTTGAATGTGGAGAAAATGATTGCCTTGTTTGGTTAAAGGCATTAACTTGCTCGTGATACACTTCTTTAAGCGCTGGAATGTTGGGGCACTCCGGTATGGAATGCTCCACACTCTCACAAATTGAGCATCACTCCTCAATCTTTGAAACATTTGATGCCTCGTGCCTCCTATTGACTTCAAGACTTTCAACCTTCCTAGACAATTTGGTAATTTTGGAAAGCAAGTCTTCTCGATCTCTCAAGTCATACATCTCTCCCCCTTGTGATTGACTACTACCCAGAGACGTCCTAGGTACATCATTAGGATCCCTAATATCCCAAGATTGTGCATTTTGGGCCAATGTACTAAAGTAGTCGAGGGCCTCATTGGGGTCTTTGTTTAAGAACTCGCAATTACATATCATGTCAATGAATTGTCTATGGCTCGGTGTGATTCCTTCATAAAAGAAACTTACCAATTACCACGATTCAAAGCCATGATGTGGCACAGATTGAATCAATTCCTTGTAGCGATCCCAACAATGATAGAATTGCTCATTGGGCTTTTTCCAAAAAGTTTTGAATTTCCTTTTTTAAAGCGGTGGTTCTATGAACTGGAAAAAATTTATTCAAAAACTCCGAAAGCATTTGAGCCCAAGAGGTAATGGATCGAGGTCGTAAGGAATTCAACCACGTTTTGGCTTTGTCCTTGAGGGAAAAGGGAAACAATTTTAATCGAGCTATGTCTTCCATAGCATAGTTAGCATTGAAGGTTGCAACTATATCCTCAAATTCCTTTATGTGCAAATAAGGGTTTTCCTTTTCAATTCCGTGGAATGTAGGAAGTAGTTGCAACATCCTTGGCTTAACTTGGAAGAGCTGAGCTTGGACCGGTAAGAGGATGCATGAAGGTATGGTGCTACGATTTGGTTGAAGAAACTCCCGCATTCACCTCGCTGGAGGATCAATTGGGATATTGTTCCCTTCATTTTTGAGAGGGGGAAATTGCATTTGTGGATTGGGAATTCCAGGTTCTGGCACTCCCCCACCCCTTTGTATGTACGGGTTGGCACCTATATTCTCAAATTTGTCACCCGCATCTTTGGGTGGTTCTTGGTTAATGTTCATGTTGGGGCCCAAGGGGTGTGTAACTAGTCGGTTTTGTTCGTCCCGACCCCATATATAACAAAACTATCTACCAATGAAAATTTAAACAACAAAAATATATACAAGGATCAACATACCTCAGCCCATGATGAATATCACGAGACTTACCTCCGTTGTCCGGAAATCACCTTCTTGATTCAACGCTTGCCTTCCCCGGCAACGACGCCAAAAATGCTTGACTTTATTTCTTGTTGTTCCTAACCTCCTAACATCATCCCTCAAGGTATGTATGATATATGTGTGAAAGGGGGGGGGGGGAGTGTCACTCTCCCTTGGAATGATGTCAAAAGAAAGGGCAAGGGAATCGAGGAAAATGAAATGTGTGAGTGAACAAAATGTGTGAGTGTACAAAAATGCTTCCTAAACGCAAGAAGACTTTTGTATGTCCTGTTTTACTTGGAGAGTACTCCAAGGTCGTCTCCTCGGGGAAGGATATGAATCATGTAGAAGGTGATTTTGGTGAAAGAAAAGTGTAAAATCTTTTGTTGTTTGGAATTGGTTTGTGATTTGAGTTGTAATGAAATTAAGATGGAAAAATAAGTGTTGGCTAATCCGAAGGGTTCACTCCGATGGGGATGCCAAGACAACTCGAGTCCTTCCTCCAATAGAGCATAGATGTACGATTGAGTCATGGGAAACTAGGGATAAGATAGAAGTGAGGATCCAAGCATAACCCGTGACCAGACCTAAGGGATATCAAAGACTCACAACCGCATCCACTCTCAATCCAGTCAAACCGAGCCATCGTACTCTGAGAGGAGGAAGGAAAATGAGTTGTAATGGCATACCCAAGTGGAGGTCTCCCTTGGATTAGCCAACTAAAAAGCTTAACTACTCATGCTTAAGGTAAATACAATAATATAATAAGAAGAAATTATAAAGACATGAAGATTGTAGCTAAGTTAATGCAAGAAACATAAACTAAAAGAGAATGCATTTACTACTCATTTTAAGCTAAGAAAATGAAGAACATGAATGCATTAATGGTAAAAGCTTGAATAGACGATTAAACTTAAAAGCAACTTGAAATAACTAGCATTAAAGACTTCAAACAAAGCTTAGAAATATCTTACATGAAATTACAAGACAATGTGTGGAAGAAAAGGCAAAAATCTCAACTTCTCTCTCTAACACTATTCATTTTCTTCCTAGACTCTCTCTCTCTATATTACAATGTATCTTCTATAATACAGAATAATGGAGTCTTCTCTCCCCAAAAATTTCCATGGAGTGATGCTCAAGACCCTTGATGTGATCTCCGAGCCTAGGTCTGAGAAAGGATGGGCTGACAAGTTTGGTGCAAACCTTGTCTCCACACCCAGCACCTTCTCTCTCCTCTTTCCTCATTTATGATCGAACATCCAAAAGTCCATGAAGAGGTGTAAGAGGGATGTCCATGGTGTTGGGAGTGGCAGGGGCAGGTAGGAGAATGTCTAGTGGGACCCCCAAGATCTCAGAGCTTGAGATTCAGATTCTGGCGCAATTTAGCAAAACCTACCGGTAGATCGCGGAAAACCTACTGGTAGGTTTTACTCCAGTAGGCAAACTATACCGGTATTTCTTCGGTAGGTGCAGGATAGTAGCCAAAACCTACCGGTAGGGCCTACAGGTAGGTTTTTCCTGGTTTTGCTGATTTCTTGGTCCCTCCACCTCCTGAGCTATCGTCAAGCCTCCTCCTCATCTCCATTCATATTATGCATCATGAGAGGGCTCAACAAGCATCATTTAAGCCTTTTTTATCTGCAATCATACCGAAACTTCGTTAATAGCTCAAATCGTGCCATTCCATTCATTTTAATTTCAAAAGCAAGTGTAAAAAGGGATGTAATGGTGCATAAAATATGCAATGTTTTGTGCTAATCAATCACCCTATTCCATAAATTTGGATAAGCCAACCAATTGCCTTTGAAGCTCAGAATCCTCTGTATACCGGTTCATGCCTTCTTCCCCTCCGTGGATAGCCTCAATGAATTCCCCAAACTTATGAGTTACCCGTTTTGAATCCTTTCCACAACCAGAATCATTACTCTGTTGCTTCTAAATACCTTTTTTCTGGTGTACTAAACTTGAAGACCTTAATTGATTCGGATATTTCCTTTGAACATTCAATATCTCCTTATTTTTTCCAGAATTTCCAATCTGCTGGATTTGCTTTTCTTTACTCTTCGCTATAATTACCTTTTCCACTTTGGTTTCCTTAAAATTTGTATACCTACCTTCTATATTCTCTGGTTGCATGGAAGATTTCGTCTTAGGACAATCCTCTTCCCCATGACCTTGCTTCCTGCAGGTTTTACAATATTTCTTAATTCTTTCATAAACTATCCTTCGCCATCTTGCATCTTCATCCCCTATATCCAACCAAATTTTGGATGGATTCTTGGCCAGCAAATTAACCTCCACATATAATCTAGCTACTGCTAGTCTGGCTAAAGATAGAGTTGCTTGATCATAAGACAAAACTGTGCCTATTGGATTAACTAGCAATTCAAAAAAAATTCAATGACAACCCTGGTAAAGACACCCACATAGAAACAATAGAAGGCTCAATCCTAGGCACAAAAGCTATAAAACATTTGAAGAACCTAAAGAGATAATCTTCTATTAAGGTAGCATCCTTTAACCATATCTTCATATAATCCTCATGCAATTGAAACCTTATGAAAACATGTCTTGGATCAATAGAGGCTATTTCAAAATCACCTTTCAGAATCCATTTAGATCTTATAACTTTTTTAATCACTCCTAAAGAGGGCCTACCATATGAACATTTTCCAATTAAAGCATACTAAAGGGATTGATTTGAAGCTTTAACCTCTTCATTGGTGAAATAAAAGGTTGATTCACCTTCAAAGAAAACCACTAGTTTATCCAGTTTAGTAACGGATTCCTCTTTAGAAGCAGGTTGTAATGGTTGTTTGGGCAATTATCTAGTTGTGGACTTGGTGGTTTTGGGGGAATTTGTGAAGAACTCATGAATTTAGAAAAAAAAAATTCCTCTCTCCCAGTTTTTCAAATTTTAACACATTACCTTTAAGAATCATATGAGTCATTGTGAGATGAAGATAAACAACTGCTTACTAGTAGGTGAAAGATGGCTACATGAATAGAAAATTTTCTTATCTTAAAAAATGGATCATATTTACTTAACAGGTCCTCATGCATGTTTGTGTGTTGGAAGCTTTATATGGACCATATTTATTTGATGGTTCCTTATTTATGCTCCCTTGTGATGAAGACTTCGTGGTTGATTGTGTTGCTTTAGTAAATTATTCTATTGACCTGCGATGATATTCTGATAATGTATAACTGGCATAACATTGGCTGTAATATTGTGAAGAATATTGAGTTATATCATTAAAAAAACATCACTAAACAACAAATGTTGTCATGACTAGTGAGAAAGAGGTTGATGATCTATTATGCACACTTATTATTTCAAAATACCACCTATTATGTATAGCACTGATATTATTTGTGTAGTGCTAAAAATCGGGCCTTTGTATTGACATATTATTATGTAAAATTATTGAAGTTCTAGCTAGAGGCAAATGTTTGATGTACAACGAGGGGAATGAGACTTAAGCCTAAATATGTATTAAGTCGCCTATGAGGACACCCTACATTAGGACTTCAGATCCCAAGAATTAGGCTAAAGGGTCAATCGAAACATGGTGACTTGTTATGGGACATGCACTATCTAAGTCTTAATGACTCATTGTCCATCTCTATGGTATAAGTGCATGTAATATTGTGATGTTTGTGGAGGTTGATATTGGTTCAAATCTCTTAATGAGTTTTATAGCCCTTTTTGGGTGGGGTATCTTAGTTACAAGAGCATCCTTGATAGACTGACCTATATGAGTGTGGAAGACGAACTGCTTCCTATAAGAATTCAGGTTAATTCTCTAGAGCACTCAAGAAACTGGGATAAAGCACAAGGCCAAAATTTGCTGGCTTTCGAAGCTTGGTTTAGGATACTTTGAATCTCATGTGTGATATGGTTTTACGTGCCCTCAAGTAATCATCATTTAAAGGCTAAACTAACTTTGAATCTAGTACGGGAACATTGAAACACTAAGTAAAAGTTTAAAGGCATTGCCACTTTTACAATGCATAATATTTTATCTTTTCCCAAGTATATGTTATTTTTATTTTTATTCAAATAAGTAGGGGATTGTTGGAGTATTTTACTAAAAATAAGAAGTTTGAATTTATTTTTCAGC
This sequence comes from Ilex aquifolium, assembly GCA_951799425.1. Taxonomy (NCBI): domain Eukaryota; kingdom Viridiplantae; phylum Streptophyta; class Magnoliopsida; order Aquifoliales; family Aquifoliaceae; genus Ilex; species Ilex aquifolium. The sequence continues at coordinate 18,187,131 of OX637406.1, read as the reverse complement.
CTATGTATATATATACTACGTGACTGGACCATTATTTTGATTAAATAATATGACATTTTTATTAAGCCCATTGGTTACAAAGCCTTGAAATTAGTAAATGTATAATGAGAATGATAAATAGGCTTAACACCAATTTATGGTGATAATTAGTGGTCCATAAATTGTATAATATTTGTATTCATTATGACAATTATAGGGCTGATCAAGCTGGATTTTAAGTTACAAAGTTCATACTTAATGGGTGTCTAATGGTAACTCTTTCAAGCCTATATATAGAGAGAGGCTTATGACCATTTCAAGAGTAGTACAAAAGTATAACAGTTATATGTTTATATTGACATTCTCCAAAAAGTACTTTGCAATATGATTTTATGGGTACAGAAAGGTATGTTCAAAGCCTACGCTTCCTCAATTGGTTGGGCTGTTGTATCATAGAGGCGGCGTGCAGTGACATGACATTTTATCTATAGGGGAGCGAAATGCCTTAAAGAGAGCGACTGTAAACCCCCACATTTGTATTTTTATATAGTAATATGATTATGTATTTGGATGCTAATATATGTGATAATGTATGCATGAACTACTTAGATTGTACGAGTAGAAATAAAATGTTAGTTGAGGTAATAGGGTATGTTGTAGAAGTTTGGAAGTATTTCGGAGTGAAAGCACACTTTAGAGAGAATTTGAGTAGGAAAGATTTTTGGTATATCCCTAGTATTTGGATCATAACTTTTTATTATGATGTCCGTTTAATCTGAAATTTTTATAGTAGATACTAGACGTCCAGGGCTACAAAAGTGTGTTTCACAAAAATGTTCCACATCGACCTCTAAACAGGCCAAAACTTCACTGAAAGTTTTAGCAGAAACTGGGAGTCTGTTCGAACGTAAGAGAGTCCCAGTACTTTGGTGTCTGCTGAGCTCCTATGGAAATGCAAAAGTACTGGGAGCAACAAATGTTCGAACGCCAAAGTGACGTTCGAACGTGAATCAATAATTTGCACTATTGACGTTCGAACGTGAGTTACGAATTCTGACTTTCAGATTTGCACAAAGGGGACCATTTCACTCCCTATAAATACTTAAGGACACCTACTTTAGCCCCATTTCAACATTTCTAACCCTAGAGAGGCTTAGAGAGGAAGAAAGAAAGGAAAAACCAGAGATTAAAGTGTTGATTCAAGTTGGGAAAGATCAAATCTTCAAGTTCTTCACACAAAACTAAGGAAGAAGGTAGGGGTTTCTTCTCATTCTTGTTCATTGAGGCTAGGGCTTATATATGTATATGTTTTGACTCTAAATCTTAGATATATATTATGGAATCCTTATTTCTTGATTTTCTTGCAAATATTACCATGTTTTGAAGGAAGTTATGGTTGGATAGCCATGAAATCTCTTCTTCTTGTCTTGAAAACCCTAGTTTTCAAGAAAAATGGGTTTTTCTCTCAATTTTCATTTGATCTTGATTTCTAAAGTCCTATTCTTGATTAAATCATGTTTTCATCTAATACTTGTTCTTGTTCCAAGAAATTATGGTTTTTGACAAAACCCTAAAATGTTGATATCGAAATTGTGAAGGTTTTATTGATATGATTTCTTGCATATTTTAATTCCTTTATTATTGTAGTATATTGTGAATTGTATAATTGTGATACTTGAATTATTAACGAAAATGGTGATTGATTAAGATTGTGGTTGTTGAGAAAAATGTTGGTTTTATCTCTTGTATGGTTTGTTGTGACGGACTTGAATTGCCTTCGAGAGCTGTCGTAGAGTGTTAGAGGTTAGTCTATCCCAGTGGGGGTGAGATGGTTTCCTAACACTTGTAGTGGATTGTTGTTTGTGAGAGCAACCACTATTGTTCGTGTAGGTTCGAAGTTGAGGGATGGTATACCTTTCCTAGGAAGGATTCGTCAATGTCGTGGGAGACGGTATACGCCCTTCCTAAAATGTCGATGATGTGCCCTGCAGGGAATGATTGAGATTGTGTGATTGTGATGGGTGAACGAGGTAGAATCATTGTGTAGATTCCTGAGAAGTAACCAACATACATGAGAATATGGAATGATGCTACTGAATTATTTATAGATTGCTTTAATTTCTTGTAAGTTTATTCCTGTCCTTGATTTACTGTATTTCATACACTTGAGATCATTACAACTATCATGGTTTTATTCTCAAAATCTATATATGCTATTTTTCAAAAGAGACGCCATCTTTTATTTGTTTTAAAACCTTGTTTGGGTTTGAGAGAATTTTCCTACAGAGCTTAATGTTCACCCCCTACAAACAACATCATTTTCAGATTATGGCTTAAAGGAAGAGCTCAGAGTTGATGAGCAGGTAGCTTGGGAAACTCAATTGGATGGAAGTGTGGATCCCGAGGGGAACATATAGAGTTGTTCTCTTTATGTCCTAGACTAGAAGAGGATTTTGAGACAATGTATAGATGATATTTTGTTTATTCCGCTGCAAGATAATAGTTGAGTTTTGATGTACTTGTCATAGTGGGGGCATATTCTTTTTGGATGTACTGGTCATGGTTTGGCATATTCTTTTGGATGATGTTATAGATATTGTGCATGATGAATGAAATTTTCTTTACTTATGAAAATTATTAGTTGCTCTCCTGATGTGAATGGATTTAGATAGTAATGCCGTCCAAGGGGAATTTTGAGGCGTTACAAGTTTTGGTATCAGAGCCTAGGAATTAGATCTTACATGGGAGTTGTAGGTTATAGATTACCACTAGTGAAGTAGGATTAGGTTGAATGAATTGTTGACTTAAATCTTGTACAAGCCTTATGCTTTAGATTAAAGTGATAGTTAGGAAGTCTTGCACATCAAGGAAACTAAATTGTAAATTGATGCGCAGGATGGACGGTGAATGTGGACATGGACGTGGGCGTGGTCGTGGAGGTCAAGCAAACCCATCACCACCACCACCTCCAGATGCCATGAATGGCATTTATCAATGCCTAAGGGAGCTAACCACCTTGGTACAACACCAAAATGGGAACAACAACCACAACGGTAGGGTTCATCCTTTAGCTCAGGAACCAAGCAACGGGGACGAAAATCGAAGGATGATAGTTCTTCGAGAATTTTTCAGGCAACGCCCACCTACTTTTCAAGAAAGCTCTCACCCTTTGGATGCGGAAAAGTGGATTTGCAAGGTGAAGAAAATGTGTGATGGCATGGGAGTTATCGAGGATCTTCGGGTCGGCTTAGCTACAAATCTGTCAGAGGGGGAGGCAAAGAGAAAGAGGAACACTGATGCACTTACCTGGGAGGAGTTTGATCAAATCTTCAAAGACAAGTACTTTCCTGAATCAGTCAGGGACAAGATGAGTGCATATTTTCTTGCTCTACGACAAGGTAGCATGACGGTGACGGAGTATGAGAGGAAGTTTGATGAGCTATCCCGCTATGCCACGGAGTTCATATCTACTGAGGCTAGGAGGGCCAAATGATTTGAGCAGGGTTTGAGGCCTGCTATCGGGGAGAAGCTTGTGGCTCATAAGATCCGAGACTATGGGGATCTTGTTGAAAGAGCGGCACTAGTGGGGAGAAACACGGAGGACAACCAGCAGCGACATAACTTCGCGAGGGGAGGTCCGATCCGGACCGGTGCTAGCAGCAGTGGAGTGCAAAGGGCGGCACCATACCGTCGCACAGACCAAGTGGTTGGACACAGACTTCAGATAGTTCGAGGAGATGGGGTTACTCAGAATAAAACAGGCACTGACCCGCGTCAATGCTTTGCATGTGGAGGGCTTGGGCACTTCAGAAATAACTGCCCATCATTTCCACCAAAGACTAATCAAGCAGTAGAACAGGTAAATGCAAATAGGCCACCCCTATAGAAACCACTACAACAGAAACCGTTAGCAGCTATGGCCCCAGGCAGTACCAATCACGGAAGAGTTTTTGCTTTGACCCAACCGGAGAAAGACGTTTCCAATGCAGTTGTGGAAGGTATCGTTCTTCTTTATAATTCTTGGGCATGAATTTTATTTGATCTCGGTGTGACTCATTGATTCATACGCACTATATATGCTCTTAATTTGGGGTTAGAATTTGAGAAGTTAGAACATGCTTTGAGTATTGACATGCCTACGAGAGAAAGGTTGGATACAAAAAGGGTGTGTAGAGGTTGTGTGCTTCGAATTGGGGAACAAGAATTGATTGTAGATTTGGTTGCATTAGACATGAAGGGGTATGACATAATATTTGGGATGAACTTGTTGTCCACTTTCCGTGCGGTAATGGATTGTTTTCGTAAACGGATTTCATTTCAATTACCAAGAGGGGTAGTTTTCAGTTTCATGAATGACCAAAATTCTTCCCACTCATTTTCCACTACGGGGAGTAGATTCTTGAAAGCTAAGGTGGGGAGCCATTTGAGTTTCTTAGCTAGCTTGATGGGAGATGATCGGGACAGACTCCAACCGGACGTGGTATTGATAATGTCAGAGTTTCTGGATGTCTTCCCATATGAACTGCCCAGGTTACCCCCACAGAGAGAGATTGAGTTTACGATTGATCTCTATCCGGGAACCGAACTCATATCCATTACTCCCTATCGGATGGCACCTTTGGAGTTGAAGGAGCTAAGGAAGCAGTTGGACCAACTATTGGCTATTGGATTTATCCACTTAAGCACTTCACCTTAGGGAGCCCCAGTCCTCTTTGTGAAGAAGTGTGATGAAACACTTCGGTTATGCACGGACTACCGCAGGTTGAATCGGGTGACAGTGAAGAATAAATATTCATTGCCACGAATTGATGATTTATTCGATCAGCTGAGAAGTTCTAAGTATTACTCCAAGATTGATCTTTGCATAGGGTACCATCAACTGCGGATCAAGGAGGAGGATATTCCTAAGACAATTTTTCGTACCCGGTATGGTCATTTCAAATATACGGTAATGCCGTTCGGACTGACTAATGCTCCTACAGCCTTTATGAATTTGATGCACAGGGTATTCTGACCGTATCTAGATCAGTTTGTTATCGTGTTTATTGATGATATATTGATTTATTCACAAACACAAGGGGAACATGAACACCATCTTTCGGTAGTGCTTCAGACCTTGAGAGAGCATAAGTTATATGCTAAGATGAGTAAATGCGAGTTCTGGATGAAGGAAGTGAAATTCCTTGGCCATGTTGTGTCGGAACAGGGTGTAGCTGTTGACCCCACAAAGATTGAAGCCGTCATGAAATGGGAACCACCGAAGAATGTGACCGAAATACGTAGTTTCCTAGGCTTAGCAGGCTACTACCGGCGGTTTGTGGAAGGGTTCTCAAAGATAGCAATGTCAATGACCCGCCTTACGAAGAAGAGGGAAAGATTCTTGTGGACTCAAGATTGCGAACTAGCCTTTCGCACCTTGAAAGAAAGGTTGACAACAGCTTCTGTCCTCATTATTCCGAGTAGTGGGGAAGGATACAATGTTTACACAGATGCTTCGTTACGAGGCTTGGGATATGTGCTAATGCAGGAAAGTAAGGTAGTTGCTTATGGCTCATGACAACTAAAGATTCATGAGCGGAATTATCCCATTCACGACTTGGAGCTTGCCGCCATGGTTTTTGCTCTTAAGTTGTGGAGGTGTTACCTGTATGGAGAAAAATTTCAAGTGTTTTCTGATCATAAGAGTCTCAAGTATATATTCACACAGAAAGACTTGAATCTTCGGCAAAGAAGGTGGATTGAATATCTAGAAGACTACGATTTCACACTCAACTACCATCCGAGGAAGGCGAATGTAGTAGTAGATGAACTGAGCAGAAAGTCTCGGGGTGAAATCAATGTTCTTGCTGTTAATAGGTGGAAGATGATTAATGCTTTGGAGGAATTTGATTTATTGGTGGATAGACATGGGGATCGAACATGCTTATTTAATTTTGTGACTCAACCAATTCTCCGACAAAGGATTGTGGAGTTGCAATGATTAGATACCGAGTTGGGAGCTATCCGGGGTAGATTGGAGAGAAATGAAATTGTTGAGAATTGGTCGATACATAATGATGAGTTACAGTTTCGTGGAAGACTATGTGTATCAAACAATGACCAAGTAAGGGAAGAAGTGTTGGGTGAGTGCCATCGTTCAAAATTCTCCATACATCTGGATAGTACCAAAATGTATAGAGATATGGGTAAGTACAAAATGTGGTGGAAAGGGATGAAACAAAATGTGGGTAAGTACGTTGCAAAGTGTGCGGTGTGTCAGCAGGTGAAAATTGAGCATCAAAAATCCGGAGGATTACTACAGTCCTTGCCTATTCCAAAGTGAAAGTGGGATCACATCACCATGGATTTCGTGTCTGGCTTTCCACGGACTTCACGAGGGCATAACGCCGTATGGGTCATTGTAGATAGACTCACCAAGTCCGCTCATTTCTTGAGTATGAAGACAACTGATACTTTAGAGACCTTGAGCAAATTTTATATTCGTGAGATTGTTAGATTGCATGGAGTTCCACTCTCTATTGTGTCGGATCGTGATTATCATTTTGTGGCGCAATTTTGGCAAAGTCTACAACGAGCTATGGGGACAGAATTACACTTTATCACTGCCTTTCATCCTCAAACGGATGGCCAATCCGAGATGGTGATACAAAATTTGGAGGACATGTTACGAGCTTGTTAGACTTCAAGGGAAGTTGGAGTAATCATTTTTCGTTGGTGGAATTTGCATATAACAATAGTTTTCAATCCAACATTAGCATGGCACCTTATGAGGCATTGTATGGGAGACCCTGTAGGTCCCCGACTTGTTGTTTAGAAGCTAGAGAGAGTAGCTTGTTTGGGCCAGAGATTGTTCGGGAGACTACGGAGAAAATTCAACTAATTAGGGAAAGACTACGCATGACACAAAGTAGACAGAAAAGCTATGCGGATAGAAGAAGAAGACCCTTGGAATTCCAAGAGGGGGACTATGTGTTCATCAAGGTGTCTCCCAAAAAGGGAGTGTTTAGATTTGGCAAGAAGGAAAAATTAGCACCAAGGTATACCGGACCATTTGAAGTGATCAAAGCGATGATCAAAGTGGCATATCAACCTCGGTTACCGACCCAATTGTCAGGAGTACATGACGTGTTCCATGTGTCAATATTAAAAAAGTGTCAATCGGATACAATGCATGTTGTGGATTTGGAGGATACAGAAGTTCAAGATGGAGCAACATATGAAGAACAACCGGTGGAGATTCTCGATACCAAGGAGAAAGTGCTTCGCAACAAAATAATCCAACAGGTGAAGGTCTTGTGGCAATATCATGGGATGGAGGAAGCTACCTGGGGACCAGAGCTGGAGATGCGAGAGAAGTACCCTTATTTGTTCTCTACTTAAGGTAAGTTTCGAGGACAAAACTTTCTTTAAGGAGGGTGGATTGTAAACCCCCACATTCATATCTTTATTTAGTAATATGATTATGTTTTTAGATGCTAATATATGTTATAATGTATGCATGAACTACTTAGATTGTACGATTAGAAATAAAATGTTAGTTGAGGTAATAGGTTGTGTTGCAGAAGTTTGGAAGTATTCCGGAGTGAAAGCACACTTTAGAGAGAATTTGAGTAGGAAAGATTTTAGATATAGCCCTAGTGTTTGGATCATAACCTTTTATTTTGATTTCCGTTTAATCTGAAATTTTTACAGTAGATACTAGACTTCTAGGGATACAAAAGTGTGTTTCACGAAAATTTTTCAAATCGATCTCTAAACATGCAAAAACTTCACTGGAAGTTTCAGCAGAAACTGGGAGTCCGTTTCAAAGGTAAATCTACGTTCGAACGTAAGTGAGTCCCAGTACTTTGGTGTCTGCTGAGCTTTGATGGAAATACAAAAATATTGGGAGCAACCAACGTTCGAACGCCAAAGTGACGTTCGAACGTGAATCAATAATTTGCACTATTGACGTTCGAACGCCAAATGACGTTCGAACGTGAGTTACGAATTCTGACTTTCAGATTCGCGCACAGGGGACCATTTCACTCCGTATAAATACTTAAGGACACCTATTTTAGCCCCATTTCAACATTTATAACCCTAGAGAGGCTTAGAGAGGAAGAAATAAAGGAAAAACAAGAGATTAAAGTGTTGATTCAAGTTGGGAAAGATCAAATCTTCAAGTTCTTCACACAAAACTAAGGAAGAAGGTAGGGGTTTCTTCTCATTCTTGTTCATTGAGGATAGGCTTCTAAATGTATATGTTTTGACTCTAAATCTTAGATATATATTATGGAATCCTTGTTTCTTGATGTTCTTGCAAATATTACCATGTTTTGAAGGAAGCTATGGTTAGATAGTATGAAATCTCTTCTTCTTGTCTTGAAAACCCTAGTTTTCAAGAAAAAATGGGTTTTTCTCTCAATTTTCATTTGATCTTGATTTCTAAAGTCCTATTCTTGATTAAATCATGTTTTCATCTAATACTTGTTCTTGTTCCAAGATATTATGGTTTTTGGCAAAACCCTAAAATGTTGATATCGAAATTGTGAAGGTTTTATTGATATGATTTCTTGCATTTTTTAATTCCTTTATTATTGTAGTATATTGTGAATTGTATAATTGTGATACTTGAATTATTAACGAAAATGGTGATTGATTAAGATTGTGGTTGTTGAGAAAAATGTTGGTTTTATCTCTTGTATGGTTTGTTGTGGGGGTGAGATGGTTTCCTAACACTTGTAGTGGATTGTTGTTTGTGAGAGCAACCACTATTGTTCGTGTAGGTTCGAGGCTGAGGGATGGTATACCTTTCCTAGGAAGGATTCGTCAATGCCATGGGAGACGGTATACGCCATTCCTAAAATGTCGGTGATGTGTCTTGCGGGGAATGATTGAGATTGTGTGATTGTGATGGGTGAACGAGGTAGAATCGTTGTGTAGATTCCTGAGAAGCAACCAACATACATGAGAATATGGAATGATGTTACTTAATTATTTATGGATTGCTTTAATTTCTTGTAAGTTTATTCCTGTCATTGATTTACTGTATTCCGTATACTTGAGATCATTACAACTATCATGGTTTTATTCTCAAAATCTATATATGCTATTTTTCAAAAGAGACTTTCCATCTTTATTTGTTTTAAACCTTGTTTGGGTTTGTAAGGATTTTCCTACAGAGCTTAGTGCTCACCTATAAACCCCCACATGTTATATTAATATAGTAATGTACTTGTGTAGTATTCTCATATGTGTAGTGACGGTAGGAATAAAAAAAAAAAAACTAGAGATGCAAATTGATTGGGAAGTTTAAGTTTCGAAGGTGTGTAAACTTGAGAAGAGGGATTATGGAAGTTTCTAAATATTTTTAGGTCAAAATAAGTTCTCCATTGAATTCGGAAGGTCAAAAAATATTGGGAGAGGTAATATGGGGTGTATTGGAAGTTAGGAAGTATTCCGGAGTGAAAACACACTTAGAGAGAAGTTGGGTAAAAAGGAGTTGGGACACCATTTAGTATTTAGGTCATAACTTTTTATTGTGATCTCCAATGGATCTGAAATTTGGACAGTAGATAGTAGACATCTAGAGCTACAAAATTGTATATCATTAAAATTGTCCAATTCGACCTCTAAATGGGTCAAAACTGCACTGGAAGTTGAAACAAAAATCTGGCAGTCAAACCGTACCGGTACACCGAACTCCAGTAGCTAAACCGTACCGGTATGCGTACTGGTACGCCCGATAAAGCCCAGCCCGATCCAACTTCGGGTCTTTCTCCATTTCTTCAACTATAAATACTTAATGCCGCCTCGTTAAGCCTCATTACAGCACTTGAAACCCTAGAAACCATTACAGAGGAAGAGAAAAACACAAAAATCAAGAGAGATTTACACCTTGAATAAAATCAAACCCTAGTTTTTCAAGAACCCACTTCTCCACCCATTCTATCTTCTATACTTTCACTTCGCTCTCACTCAAATTTCTTAGAACCCTAGGAGAAAGTAACAAGGGAGCAAGAAAAGGGACTAAGGGAGTCCTTAAAGCTTGGGTCTTTGCTTTGAGCTTTGGATTAAAAAAGGTAGGAGTTTCCTTCCATTCACTTACATTGAGGCTAGGGTTATTATATATGTATGATTTGGACTTCTAATCATATCTATTTTCTATGGGTTCCTTGTCTCTTGGTATTATTGCAAACTTTATTATGTTTTGATAAAAGTTATGGGTGGAGAGCCATAAAAACCTTAGTTTGTGAGAAACATAGATTTCTCTCTCTATCTTCACTCAAATTTGGCTTTGAAAACTATAGTGCTTTGTGTTGAGTATTGAAATGCTATTGTGCATGATCTCTTGTATTTTTCTTCATTGTTTATTTGAAATTGTCTCATGATGGATTTGTGGATTTTATGGAATTTGCTTGAAAAATTGGGGGTTTATGGTATTGTTGGTTATGTGAGATATTTGTTGGTATTTTATCTCTTGCGTGGTTGTACGATGCGAACATGGATTACTATTGACCGGGTATCATGTAGTGGGTAGACGTCTTTGTAGGCCACGCGGGTATGAACTTTTCCTACCACATGAAGTGGGTAGACGCCTTTGTACGCCGTGTGGGTATGAACTTTTCCTATCACTAATGATCATGCATTAGTAACGTGGGTTGTGTCGGACATACAGTGTGTGTTATCGTGCATTGTACCAGAAATGGTTTTGACAAGAGTTTCGAGAAGTATGGGGTTCCGCGAGAAGTTGAAAACGGTTTATGGTAGAATGGATTACCAATGGTATATTGTGTTTATTTATCCATTTCAATTACTGTTACTATCTAAACTTGAGATCTGTTTAAATGTCCTTGTTTTACTTCAAATGGTATATATGTTATTTGTGAAATGAGACCAACCATTTTATATGCTTTTATAAACCTTGTTCGAGTTTGGGAGGAATGTTGCTACAGAGCTTAGTGCTCACCCCCTACAAACAACATATTTCAGGTCTTTGTCTAGAGGAGGAGCTCCGAACTGACGAGCCGGGACATTGGGAAGTTCCCATAGAAGGGAACGTAGATCCTGAGGGAGACGGTTAGTGTTCTATTTTCTTTTGTGATAAACTAGGAAGTTCCTTTTGAGGCAATGTAAAGTCTAACATTATTTTTATGCTTCCGTTGCCAAGTGTAATTTAATTCTTTTGGGATGTAAATGTCATTGTTTGGCATATTCTTTTGGATAATATTGTAAGTATTTTTATGAATCAATGGACCCGGTGTGGTCAATGTAGTATAATTGCACATGTTGTGTTTTGGGTAGAGCTCCCCGAACAAAGGAGACTCTGCCCGAATTTCTTTAAATTAAGGACCTCCGGTTATTTATGAATTTTTATTAGTTGCTCTCATGGTATAAATGGTTTTAGAAAGTAATGTCGTCCAATGTGGTATTTGGGGCGTTACATCACCCCTTACAAACAACATCATTTTCAGATTATGGCTTAGAGGAAGAGCTCAGAGTTGATGAGAAGGTAGCTTGGAAAACTCAATTGGATGGAAGCATGGATCCCGAGAGGAACGTATATTGTCTACGCCTCAACTCAAACTTAATTGTATATCCCGAGGGCAAAATTTAGTTTACTTGCTACAATAATTATGGCAGCTAAAAATTTCTCATTTAGTGGCATTTTTCATGGTGCGGCTAAAAAAATTACTTTTAGTGGCAACAATTAAATGTCATAACTAAATGATTTAGCCACACACATATTGCCGCGGCCTAGTGACAATAAAAATATTGTCACTAAAGTATATAGTGACAATTTTTATGTATTTAGCTGCAATAATTTTCGCGGCAAAAAGACCAATTTCTTGTAGTGAAACTTATTTATTCTCTTTTGAGATGTAATAGTAGATAATATTTAAAAAACGCTCATGCCTTTAAAGTTATATGAATTTTATTAATATATTGCATTGTATGTAAATTCGAAAGGCCAAGATGACAAAAGTTGAATTTAAAACTTATTATCGTATATGTAAGAGATACAATATATATCCTTGAGTATTGTATATGATACGATATTCGATACAGATACGTCAACTTAAACGAAATATCGGTATTTCATAAACTAACGACCTAGCTAAGTTAGTTGTTTTTTATTTTTTAACATTCTATTAGTTTATGGACAGGTGCGTTGCAAGTAGACCATTTTGAAGTTAAAACATTATATATTACAGTCATGAACCAATTTACAATGGAGCCAAACGAATTACAAATATCTGAAGAACGAAGAAACTTTCCTTTTTTTTTTGAAAATTTTTAGAGAAAAAACAGCAACGGAGTCTTGAGAAATTGTAGAACTTGTCATGAAGCTAGAAAAATAGTACTAACTTCTTCTAGAAACAGTAAAATCTGTCTTCATTAACGAGATAAGGTTAATGGCAAGGTTAGTGGCAGAATGCAATTCACGTAAAAGTCGATGAAACCTCATTTTGTTGAAGTCCATAGAGTGAAGAGAGTTGAGCTAAATTTATAAACATGACATATTTATAAGAGTAATCCTATTTGAACCTAAAAATTTAATCTAATATATAATTAGGTCCTATTGCTCTATTTATAATTGCAAGTCGATGAAACCTCATTTTGTTGAAGTCCATAGAGTGGAGAGAGTTGAGCTAAATTTATAAACATGACATATTTATAAGAGTAGTTCTATTTGAATCTAAAAATTTAATCTAATATATAATTAGGTCCTATTGCTCTATTTATAATTGCAAGTTGATGAAACCTCATTTCGTAAATATATATCAAAATGACAAAAATGCAGACTCGGCATTAGACTCATGATGATTCTGGGTTTTGCTGAAGATATATACTTACCCAAAATATTTTAAATCTCGCGGTTAAAAGTCTAATTTCTTGCAGTGTACATTGATCCAAAGGCTGGGCAACAACAAAAGTGATCCTACGGTAAGCGGTTAAAGATTTTTTTTTTTTTAAAAAGCCTATTGAATTGTACCTCCCTCACCAAATTTCCCTTTCGTTTGAACAGAACGGATTACAGATTAAGAAAGGGATAGATGGAGTTATCGGTTTTGCTGCTAATCTTATTCTCATCACCGTCTACAATGCCACTCTCGCCATTAGAACCATCACGATTACGGCATCATCATCTTTTTGTTTTAACTCTTGCTACCAGACCCATATGCGCCAATCTGTATATTATTCATATATATATGTGTGTGTGTATGATGTTGTGGGGGTTTTTTTTTCCTTCGGCGGTGATGGGGCTGATTTTTGTTGTGAGGAGAGAGAGAGAGAGAGAGAGAGAGAGGGATTAGGAGAGTCGGGGTGGGGTTGTAGGGTGGTGGGTGATGGGTGATGGAGTATGGAGAGTGGGTAGAGGGAGGGAGAGCAGAGACGGAACTATGAGGAGGCATACGGGCCATGGCCCCCCTCCAATTTTTAAAATTTTTATTATTCCTTTATATTTTTTAAAAAAGTTTATCATTAACCTCTAATTTTTCAAAGTACTCAGTTTGTAAGCACCTCATTTAGTGTCTTCAAAAAAGTTAATAATTTAATATTTAACAACCATTTATAATGTAATCACATAGATGAGTGTCACTTATACTGACGAAGAAACTAATTAAATTATTTTGATGATATAAGAGAAAAAAAAAAGTAACTTTTTTTTTTTAAATAATAAAAGTAGAGATACAAATATAGTTTATATCAAAAGTAGTTGGTTAACTTATAATTCATTTTTATTATAGTATCATATCACGCTATTATTTACGACTTTGATTTATTTATAGACATAAGGTTGCATTATAAACAAGAAAAAAAAAAAAAAAAGAGATTATAACAAATGAATTTTTATGATGGTATGAATCACTTTTGAGTTTTGTGCTCAAAAATAATTTTTTTGATATCATTGTATAAAAATTAAATTTAATAGGTTCATTATAAATAAAAATTAGGGAGAATTACACTCACACCCCCTAAGGTTTGTCACTTAATCACTCAGACCCCTGACATTTGAAATATTACACACAGACCCCCTGAGGTTTGTACGCGCGTAACACTTAGACCCCTGCTGTAAATATATCCATAAATAAATTATACTCAGACCCCCTAAAGTTTGTAAATATATATTACTTAAATCCCTTAAGTTTAAAATATTATACTTAGACCAAAAATATTTCAATTAGAAATAAAATATCAATTATTTTAAAGTTTATAATTAAAATTCATGTTCTATTGAATCTTTATTGAAATAAAATCAAAACTAAAAATTCAATTTTTTCTTAAAAAATCGTGATTAATATATAATTATATTATCTATTGAAATTTAATTTGGTCTTTTAAACGACCAAATTAAAATACCAAACTACCCTAATTAAAGTTAAAATATATTGTGTCAATTATAGTTTGATCCCTTATTTAATTTTTTAGTTTTATTCTAATAGATAGTATAATTATATACTAACTATGATTTTTTTTAAAAAACACTAGATTTTTATTTTTGATTTTATTTCAATAGAACATGAATTTTAGATGTAAACTTTATGTTCTATTATGAATGACTTAGACCCATTGTTTGATTTTTTTTAGCTTTATTCCAATAGATAGTATAATTGTATACTTATTACAATTTTTTAAGAAAAAAATTAAATTTTTAATTTTAATTTTATTTTCAGGGGGTCTGTGTGTAATATTTCAAATGTCAGGGGGTCTGAGTGATTAAGTGACAAACCTCAAGGGGTCTGGGTGTAATTCTCCCTAAAAATTATCATTGATAATGATCGTTCAATAATTCCATTGAATTAAATTTTTGTCTATTTCATTGTTGGCCTCTTCAAAATAAAATCTCACGAAGGAGAGGAAAGAGGAGGCATGGGCCGTTCATTGTGCACGATTTTCCCTGATCATTCTATTCAATCTTTTGCCATTCCTTTCTTCTTCAGAATTTTGTCTGCCATGAATTGTTTTTGTTCAAACAGAAGCAATGAACAGTAAAGGAAACGGTAAGGGATGAAAAACGACATTCGCACTTCATGTCATGATTACATTCTCTAACTATTACTCCTTTATTTAGTTTGTGTGTAACTAAAAAGTTAATAGGAATAGTCCACTTCAAACTCACAATTTAGACAGTAAAGGTACCAAAAGTTACCTTCATTCTTTTATAATATAGGATGCTTCTCCTACCTTTTTTTTTATCAAAACAAAAGAAAAAACGACAATAAGATTAAAAAAAAATGGGGAAATTGCAGGCAGACCTCTAAGGTTTTTCACTTAACTAAATAGACCCTTTGTGTGTGAAAACTCTTCTGATTAAGTGACAAAGCTCGTGCTATTTGACTTTTGAGTCTAATTTACCCAAAAAAACCAAAGTTGAATGAAGATGGTTTTTACAACAGCTCAGGTCAAAAGATGGATCTTCTTGAACATGTAATTCTATTGAAATGGTTGTGCTGCTTGTTTAGTTCTTTTCTCTCACCTGTGCTATACATATATGTCATGATATATATAGTGACATGACATTAATGTATCTAAAACAATTTGTGAAGTCAACTTTCATATAATTCTATCCTTGATCTTAACACTCACCGAATCTCAAAAGAACCTTAACTCTATTCATGTCACCATTCTCAAATAAAACTGTATTTAGCAGGGTTTCTCCGAATCTTCCAAAATCTTGCCTTATGATGGCACGTTGTCGTAGATTTATCGTGAAGCGACACGTGTCCGTGGCATTTTTGCTCAGACCATCCCCTTAGTGACACATGTCATCGGCAGTTTGGTCACCAAGAGCATTCCTCAAATGACACATATCCTCGACATCTTGGTCTACAGGAGCATTCCTTGAGTGACACGTTTCCTCGGCATCTTGGTCTCCAGGGATAATTCCTTGAGTGACACGTGTCCTCGGCATCTTTGTCTCTAGGAACATTCCCTGAATGACACGTGTCCTCGGTATCTTGGTCTCCAAGAAGCATTCCCTAAGTGACACGTGTCCTCGGCATCTGGGTCTCCAGGAGTATCCCCTGAGTGACATGTGGCCTTGGTGTGAATTCCCTTGGAGCGTTCCCAGTGTGACACGTGTCCTCGGCATGGGGTAACTCGTAATGATCCCTCCCTTGTCACCATCTTCAGAGCCCAGGCATCAAGCCATTCACACAGGCGAAATATGAATAGTTGTTTTGACGATTAGTCCCTACCAAATGATGTTAAATTCCTAAAGAAAAAGGAGAAGGTCAGTTGATGCAAGCATACCCACGATCGAGGTAAAGCAGAGTATCATTAATTGGGAATGGGGTTAGCTATCAATCATCAATCCCCTTTCCTAAGGCAGCCAAAATGGTTGGGAAGACGGTTTAGTAACCAATCAGGAAGGTATACGAAGTACGAAACATTTAATTCCTAACCCCTTGGGGGGTAATAGACGAAAGTGCCCATGCGTATGTGCAACCACAACCAGGGCACATTAAATGACCCCACAGAAGGATGAGACATTTTTATTGCTCTGTAAAGTCAAGAAATGAGCATTAATTGCTCGGGGATCTGAGCATTAAATGCAGAAGCTTCTGCCACGTGAAGGGGAAAATGCTCTACTCTAGGTCTATGCACCATATGTTGCCCTCCTAATGAACCAATCATGTCTTCCCTCCAAGGAACCCTGCTATCCACAATGATTAGCTCCTGAGAGGCATAAATAACACTCTTAATCTCAAGTCTAAGGTATACGACCCCTTACCCAAGCAATAGAACATTGTTTTCAAACCCTCACGCCGAGGATACACTTCGACGCCCTTCTAACCCTTCTCTTTGAGTGACATGACTCTACTCCAAAACTTACGTGTGAGTAGATCGTTTGTAGAGAGTTCCATCACCATTCATTACGTTTTCTCAATAGCCATTTGTTGTGGGACACTCGACTTCCCAGACCAACTCTAGCTCACTAGGGGAGAGATCTATCATCTTATTCATTGCGCTAAAATCATCCCACACAATTTGGCACCATCTATGGGAAAATGACCAATTTTTCTAGTGATAGTGACCACGGTGAACACGGTTTGAGAGGAAAGGGTTCTCAACAAAGAAATATGGACATACCAACTCCTTCCATGTCAAGGACGGAGGATCAAGTTGAAAGTGTCAACAAGGAACATCCAAACCGATACAGAGAAAGAACCCACCAAACTGAACTAAGTCTTGGGGGTGAAAGGGAAGGACCCCTAACCCGTCAACTCCTCGGCCTCATTGAGGAACGGCTGGGGAACCACCTAAAGCATATCAAGGAGAACAACGTGAATGTTCTCAACAGACTTGATGAGTTCGCACTCTCCAGTGGGGTTTGTCAAAGCGTACAACCGTCTAAAGTGCCCTCCGTCAAAGAGGTGGGGGCCAAAAAATTAAGGAATCGACTTAGTAATGGAGTAGGAGGCTCCAAAATGCCCGAGGGCCAATGGACAGAACCCGGAGGTCCCAACTAAGAGGGTCAAGCACTTGGCTTGGAATGATATCCATCGGCGTCTGTCTAGGCGAGGGGGTGAAGAGGAGTGCGATGAGGGGTCAACCCTCTCCGTGAAGAACGGAGGGGCCAAGTGACATGTAGCACATCGTGACCTTGGTGAGAGGAAATATTGCAAAGACAAGGAAGACTTGAGATCCAAGCTAGATTCAAAGAGGATGGATAGGTCTACTCATGACTGCGATGTCGATACCAGCGACAAAGCCATCTAATCACCATTCATTAAGAACATGAGGGAAATGGAGGTACAAAAAAAAAAATGTCGTACCATGGTTCAGGGTTTACGATGGGTGTTCTGACCTAGAAGCTCACCTCTGATAGTATAAACAACTAATGTTACTATATCAATTGGACTATAGGTTGTTGTGTTGAATATTCTAGATGAGCCTGGGCGACACAACCATGAAGTGCTTTGAAACCCTCCCACCAAATAGCGTAGGATCTTAGAAAGAACTAACCAATCATTCTTTCGCGTGATTCATCACAAAGAGAAAATGCCCCAAAGATGTGGGATCCCTGTTGACTCACTAGCATAAAGAAGGCAAGATGCTCCGCCAATGTCACTCACTACTGGGAGGAGGTGAATGAGGTAGAAGGATGCTCCAAAGTTATGGCTACTGCCTTTTTCTGACTCGGTTTGTCCAAGGACACAGACCTTCATAAATCCTTAACAAAGTAGATGCAGTAGATATGAGTGAGTTGATGGCCCATATCAATAAGTACTTAAAGGTAGAGGACGAGTTTGTAGGCAGTAAGGGGAAAATTGGGCCCCAAAGAAAAAGGATAAGGAAAAGGAAGGGATCTCGCCTAAGAAAGGTTTGAATTCGATAACAAGGAATTCCTTTAGCAGGTACACACCATGTTCAAGGAGCCCATCTACAAGTTGTTGCATAAGATAGAGAAGGAGTCATTTTTCAAGTAGCTGCCTAAGATACAGGGCGATCCTTCCTCTAGGAACCAGAACGCTAGATGTTCATACCACAAGGATGTGGGCTACCTCACCTAGGATAGTCAAGTATACAATTCCTTTTTGGAACAGTTGGTCCAAGATGGACGCCTCCAAAAGTATATTGAGAAGGAAACACCAAGGGAGACAATCGCCGCCATTGACCGAACCGTTGTTCATAAAAGTGTAATCGACGTCATTCACGTTTTGTAAACCCCCACATTCGTATCTTTATATAGTAATATGATTATGTTTTTAGATGCTAATATATGTAATGATGTATGCATGAACTATGAATATTGTAAGAGTAGAAATAAAAATGTTGGTTGAGGTAATAGGGTATGTTGTATAAGTTTGGAAGTATTCCGGAGTGAAAGCACACTTTAGAGAGAATTCGGGTAGGAAAGAATTAGACACTGCCTAGTATTTGGACCATAACTTTTTATCCTGATGTTCGTTTGAGCTGAAATTCTTATAGTAGATAATAGACTTCCAGGGCTAAAAAAGTGTATTTCACGAAATTTTTTAAAATCGATCTATAAACAGGCCAAAACTTCACTGGAAGTTCCAGTAAAAACTGGAAGGACGTTCGAATGTGAATAGACGTTCGAATGACAGTGAGTCCCAGTACTTTTGCGTCTGCCGAGCTCTGATGGAAATGCAGAAGTACTAGGAGCAACCAAAGTTCAAACGCCAAAGTGACGTTCGAACGTGAATCAATAATTTGCACTATTGACGTTCGAACGCCAAATGACGTTCGAACGTGAGTTACGAATTCTGACTTTCAGATTCGCGCACAGGGGACCATTTCACCCCTATAAATACTTAAGGACACTTCCATTAGCCCCATTGCAACATTTCTAACCCTAGAGAGGCTTAGAGAGGAAGAAAGAAGGGAAAAACAAGAGATTAAAATGTTGATTCAAGTTGGGAAAGATAAAATCTTCAAGTTCTTCATACAAAACTAAGGAAGAAGATAGAGGTTTCTTCTCACTCTTGTTCATTGAGGCTAGGGTTTATATATATGTATGTTTTGACTCTTAATCCCATATATATGCTATGAAATCATTATTTCTTGATGCTCTTGCAAATATTACCATGTTTTGAACAAAGCTATGGTTGAATAGCCATGAAATCTCTTTCTCTTGTCTTGAAAACCCTAGTTTTCAAGAAAAATGGGTTTTTCTCTTAATAATCATTTGTTCTTGATTTCAAAACTCTAGTGCTTTGTATTGAACAATAAAATGGTATTTTTGACGATCTCTTTCATATTTTCTTAAATTGTTCTATTGGAATAATACATGTGAAATTTGGGGATTTTTGATTTACTTGTGATTTGAGAAATTGGTTGGTATTATATCTCTTGTATGGATGTTTGGATGAACATGGGTGGTCGTTGACCGGGTATCGTACAGTGGGTAGATGCGTTTCTTACTCCGTGCGAGTTTGAATTTTTCCTACCACTCGTAGTGAGGTTGGTGCCTTGTGAGGACCAAACCACTATTCGCTCACGTGGTACCGAGGCAAAGGGTTAGTATACTATTCCTGGTTTGGATTTGTCACTGCCAATGCGTTGGTATACGTCCTTCCTAAAGTTGGATATCCTTGCGAGAATTGGATGTGTGTGTGTGGGCTAAGATATTCTCGATGTGTTTATTCATGCGATGTCATACATCATACCTGAGATACATATACATAATGTGGATAATTGTATATTATGGTATACAGATACAAGTTATTGTTTGAGATACATTGTGGGATATGGTACAAATGGTGGGTTATTGTTTATTGTTGGAAATATCCAATTGTTGCAAATGGTTTGTGGTTGGCATTGGTTTATTGTTGGGAAGTAATTTTATTTCTTCATTTAAATTATGGTTATTGCTTACACTTGAGATCGGATGAATTGTCACTGTTTTCTTTCAAACGTTATATATGATATTTGTAAAATGAGACCGACTTGTTTTATATGTTTTCTAAATCTTGTTCGAGTTTGAGAGGATTTTCCTACAGAGCTTAGTGCTCACCCCCTACAAACAATATTATTTTTAGATTTCGGGTTAGAGGAAGAACTCGGAGTTGATGAGTAGGTAGCTTGGGAAGCTCAATTGGATGGAAGCGTGGATCCCGAGGGGGATGTGTAGAGATGATCTCTCTATGTTCTAGACTAGGAGATTCATTTTGAGATAATGTTCATGTTAATATTTTCCTTATTCTGCTGCGAGATAATAGTTTGACATATTCTTTTGGGCGTAGTTGCCATAGTTTGACATATTCTTTTGGATGTAATGACCATGGTTTGACATATTCTTTTGGATGATGTTGTAGATATTATGGATGATGAATGAAATTTTTTTTACTTAAGGATCTTATTAGTTGCTCTCATGATGTGAATGGTTTTAAATAGTAATGTCGTCCAAGGGGGATTTTGGGGCGTTATAAGGTTTGGTATCAAAGCCTATGAATTAGGTCTTACATGGGAGCTGTAGGTTATGGATTACCACTAGAAAGGTAGGACTAGGTCGAATGAATTGTCGACCTAAATCTTATACAAGCCTTATGCTTTGGATTAAGGTGATAGTTAGGGTGTCTAGTACATCAAGGAAACTAAATTATAAATTAAGGTGCATGATGGAGGGTGAACGTGGACGTGGTGGCCAAGCAAACCCACCACCACCACCTCCCGATGCCATGAATGGAATTTATCAAAGCCTAAGGGAGCTAACCGCTTTGATACAACACCAAATGGGAACAACAACCACAACAGTGGGGTTCATCCCTTAGCTCATGACCCGGGCAACGGGGACGAAAATCAAAGGATGATAGTTCTTCGAGAATTTTTTAGGCAACACCCACCTACTTTCTAAGGAAGCTCTCACCCGTTGGATGCGGATAAGTGGATTCGCATGGTGAAGAAAATGTGTGATGGTATGAGAGTTGCCGAGGATCTTCGGGTCGGCTTAGCTACATATCTGTCAGAGGGGAAGACAGACCATTGGTGGGACTCGGTGAAGAGAAGGAGGAACACTGACGCGATTACTTGGGAGGAGTTTGATCAGATCTTTCAAGACAAATATTTTCCTGAATCAGTCAGGGAAAAGATGAGTGCAAATTTTCTCGCTCTACGATAGGGTAGCATGACGGTGGTGGAGTATGAGAGAAAGTTCGACGAGCTATGCCACGGAGTTCATATCTACTGAGGCCATGAGGGCTAAACGATTTGAGCAAGGCTTAAGGCATTCCATACGGGAGAAGCTTGTGGCTCACAAAATCAGGGACTATGGGGATTTAGTTGACAGAGCTGCACTAGTGGAGAGAGACACCGATGACATCTAGCGGCGACAGAATTTTGCGAGGGGAGGTCCGATCCTAACAGGTGCTAGCAGCAGTGGAGTGCAGAGAACGGCACCATACTGTCGCCTAGACCAGGTGGTTGGACGGAGACTTCAGACAGCTTGAGGAGTTGGGGTTACTCAGAATAGAGCAGGCACTGACCCGCGTCAATGCTTCGCATGTGGAGGGTTTGGGCACTTCAGAAATAAATGCCCATCGTTTCCACCAAAGGCCAATCAAGCAGCAGAACAGGTAAATGTAAATAGGCCACCAATATAGAAGCCACTACAGCAGAAACCGTTAGGAGCAATAGCCTCCGGCGGTACTAATCAAGGAAGAGTTTTTTCTTTGACCCAATCGGAGGAAGATGTTTCCAATGCCGTTGTGGAAGGTATTGTGCTTCTCTATAATTCTTGGGCTCAAATTTTATTTGACCCCGGTGCTACTCATTCATTCATACGCACTACACATGCTCTTAATTTGGGATTGGACTTTGAGAAGCTAGAACATGCCTTGAGTATTGACATGCCTACGGGAGAACGGTTGAATACTAGAAAGGTGTATAGAGGTTGTGTGCTTCGAATTGGGAAGCAAGAATTAATTGTCGATTTGGTTGCATTAGACATTAAGGGGTATGACATAATATTTGGGATGAACTTGTTGTCCACTTTCCGTGCGGTAATGGATTATTTTCGTAAACGGATTTCATTTCAATTACCGGGAGGTGTAGTTTTCAATTTCATGAATGATCGAAATTCTTACAATCCATTTCCTACTACGGGTAATAGATTCTTGAAAATTAAGGCGGGGATCCATTTGAGTTTCAGTAGCTAGCTTGATGGGAGATGATCGGGATAGATCCCAACCAGACGTGGTATTAATAGTGTCGGATTTTTCAGATGTCTTCCCAGATGAACTACCCGGGTTACCCCCATAGAGAGAGATTGAGTTTACGATTGATCTCTATCCGGGAACCGAACCCATATCCATTGCTCCATATCGGATGGCACATTTGGAGTTGAAGGAGCTAAGGAAGCAGTTGGACCAACTATTGGCTATTGGGTTTATCCGTTTAAGCCCTTCACCTTGGGGAGCCCCGGTCCTCTTTGTGAATAAGTATGACGAAACACTTCGGTTATGCACAGACTACCGAAGGTTGAATCGGGTGACAGTGAAGAACAAATATTCGTTGCCATGAATTGATGATTTATTCGATCAGCTGAGGGGTTCTAAGTATTACTCCAAGATTGATCTTCGCACAGGGTACCATCAACTGCGGATCAAGGAGGAGGATATTCCTAAGACAGCTTTCCGTACCTGATATGGTCATTTCGAATATATGGTAATGCCGTTCTGACTGACTAATGCTCCTGCAACTTTTATGGATTTGATGTACAGGGTATTTCGACCGTATCTAGATCAGTTTGTTATCATGTTTATTGATGACATATTGATTTATTCCCGGACACAAGGGGAACATGAACGCCATC
Organism: Ilex aquifolium; assembly: GCA_951799425.1. Taxonomy (NCBI): domain Eukaryota; kingdom Viridiplantae; phylum Streptophyta; class Magnoliopsida; order Aquifoliales; family Aquifoliaceae; genus Ilex; species Ilex aquifolium. The sequence goes on along the minus strand of OX637406.1, from coordinate 18,163,883 downwards.
TCTCGATTGTGCTACAAACATTGAGAGAGCATAAGTTGTATGCTAAGATGAGTAAATGCAAGTTCTGGATGAAGGAAGTGAAATTCCTTGGCCATGTTGTGTCAGAACAGGGTGTAGCTGTTGATCCCGCAAAGATTGAAGCCGTGATGAAATGGGAACCACCGAGGAATGTGATCGAAGTACGTAGTTTCTTGGGATTAGCAGGCTACTACCGGAGGTTTATGGAAGGGTTCTCAAAACTAGCGATGCCAATGACTAGCCTTACGAAGAAGGGAGAAAATTTATTGTGGACTCAAGAGTGTGGACTAGCCTTTCGCACCTTGAAGGAGAGGTTGACAATAACTCCTGTGCTCATTATTCCGAGTAGTGGGGAAGGATACGATGTTTACACCGATGCTTCGTTACGAGGCTTGGGATGTGTGCTAATGCAGGGAGGTAAAGTAGTTTCTTATGGATCAAGACAACTAAAGATTCATGAGAAGAACTATCCCACTCACAACTTGGAGCTTGCCACTATGGTTTTTGCTCTTAAGTTGTGGAGGTGTTACCTGTATGGAGAAAAGTTTCAAGTGTTTTCTGATCATAAGAGTCTCAAGTATATATTCACACAAAAAGACTTGAATCTTCGACAAAGAAGGTGAATTGAATATCTAGAAGACTACGATTTCACACTCAACTACCATCTGGGGAAAGCGAATGTAGTAGCAAATGCATTGAGCAGAAAGTCTCAGGGTGAAATCAATGTTCTTGCTGTTAATAGGTGGAAGATGATTGATGCTTTGGAGGAATTTGATCTATTGATGGATAGACAAGGGGATCGACCATGCTTATTTAATCTTGTAGCTCAACCAATTCTTCGACAAAAGGATTATGGAGTTGCAATAATTAGATACCCAGTTGGGAGCTATCCGGGGTAGATTGGAGAGAAATGAAATTGTTGATAATTGGTCGATACATAATGATGAGTTACAGTTTCGTGGAAGACTATGTGTACCAAACAATGACCAAGTAAGGGAAGAAGTGTTGGGTGAGTGTCATCGTTCAAAATTCTCCATACATCCGGGTAGTACTAAGATGTATAGGGACATGAAGTGTCAATATTGGTGGAAAGGGATGAAACAAGACGTGACTAAGTACGTTGCAAGGTGCGCGGTGTGTCAGCAGGTGAAGATTGAGCATCAAAAACCCAGAGGATTACTACAGTCCTTGCCTATTCCAGAGTGGAAGTGGGATCACATCACCATGGATTTCGTGTCTGGCTTTCCACGGACTGCACGAAGGCATAATGCCGTATGGGTAATTGTAGATAGACTCACCAAGTCCGCTCATTTCTTGAGTATGAAGACCACTGACACTTTAGAGATCTTGAGCAAGCTTTATATTCGTGAGATTGATAGATTTCATGGAGTTCCACTCTCTATTGTGTCGGATCGTAATTCTCGTTTTGTGGCGCAATTTTGGCAAAGTCTACAACGAGCTATGGGGACAGAGTTGCACTTTAACACCGCCTTTCATCCTCAAACCGACGGCCAATTTGAGAGGGTGATACAAATTGTGGAGGACATGTTACGAGCTTGTGTGTTGGAGTGATCATTTTTCGTTGGTGGAATTTGCATATAACAATAGTTTTCCATCTAGCATTGACATGGCACCTTATAAAGCATTGTATGGGAGACCATGTAGGTCCCCGACTTGTTGGTTAGAAGCTGGAGAGAGTAGCTTGTTTAGATCAGAAATTGTTCTGGAGACTATTGAGAAAATTCAACTAATTCGGGAAAGACTACGCACGGTACAAAGTAGACAGAAAAGCTATGCGGATACAAGAAGAAGACCCTTGGAATTCCAAGAGGGGGACTATGTGTTCCTCAAGGTGTCACCGAAGAAGGGAGTGTTTAGATTTGGCAAGAAGGGGAAATTAGCTCCAAGGTATACTTGAGCATTTGAAGTGATCAAAGCGGTGGGCAAAGTGGCATATCAACTTCGGTTACCAGCCCAGTTGTCAGGGGTACATGACGTATTCCATGTGTCAATGTTAAGAAAGTGTCAATCAGATACAACGCATGTCGTGGATTTGAAGGATATTGAGGTTCAAGATGGAGCAACATATGAAGAACAACTGGTGGAGATTATCTATACCAAGGAGAAGGTGCTTCGCAATAAAGTCATCCAACTGGTGAAAGTCTTGTGTCAACATCAGGGGGTGGAGGAAGCTACCTGGGAACCAGAGCTGGAGATGCGAGAGAAGTACCCTCATTTGTTCTCTACTTAAAGTAAGTTTCGAGGACGAAACTTTCTTTAAGGGGGGTGGATTGTAAACCCCCACATTCGTATCTTTATATAGTAATATGATTATGTTTTTAGATGCTAATAAATGTAATGATGTATGCATGAACTATGAATATTGTAAGAGTATAAATAAAAATGTTAGTTGAGGTAATAGGGTATGTTGTAGAAGTTTGAAAGTATTCCGGAGTGAAAGCACACTTTAGAGAGAATTCGGGTAGGAAAAAATTAGACATTTCCTAGTATTTGGACCACAACTTTTTATCCTGATGTCCGTTTGAGCTGAAATATTTACAGTAAATACTAGACTTCCAGAGCTATAAAATTGTATTTCATGAAAATTTTCCAAATCTATCTACAAACAGGCCAAAACTTCACTGGAAGCTCCTGAAAAAACTGGGAGGACGTTCGAACAACAGTGAGTCCCAGTACTTTTGTGTCTGCAGAGCTCTGAAGGAAACGTAGAAGTCCTGGGAGCAACCAACATTCGAACGCCAAAGTAACGTTCGAACGTGAATCAATAATTTGCACTATTGACATTCGAACGCCAAATGACGTTCGAACATGAGTTACGAATTCTGACTTTCAGATTCGCACACAGGGGACCATTTCAAGTTAGGAAAGATCAAATTTTCAAGTTCTTCACACAAAACTAAGGAAGAAGGTAGGGGTTTCTTCTCACTCTTGTTCATTGAGGCTAGGGTTTATATATATGTATGTTTTGACTCTTAATCCTATATATATGCTATGGAATTATTATTTCTTGATGCTCTTGCAAATATTACCATGTTTTGAACAAAGCTATGGTTGAATAGCCATGAAATCTCTTTCTGTTGTCTTGAAAACCCTAGTTTTCAAGAAAAATGGGTTTTTCTCTTAATAATCATTTGTTCTTGATTTCAAAACTCTAGTGCTATTTATTGAACAATAAAATGGTATTTTTTACGATCTCTTGCATATTTTCTTAAATTGTTCTCTTGGAATAATACATGTGAAATTTGGGGATTTTTGATTTACTTGTGATTTGAGAAATTGGTTGGTATTGTATCTCTTGTATGGATGTTTGGATGAACATGGGTGGCCGTTGACCGGGTATCGTAGAGTGGGTAGATGCGTTTCTTACTCCATGCGGGTTTGAATTTTTCCTACCACTCGTAGTGGGGTTGTTGCTTTGTGAGGACCAAACCACTATTCGCTCACGTGGTACCGAGGCAAAGGGTTAGTATACTATTCCTAGTTTGGATTCGTCACTGCCAATGCGTTGGTATACGCTCTTCCTAAAGTTGGATATCCTTGCGAGAATTGGATGTGTGTGTGTGGGCTAAGATATTCTCGATGTGTTTATTCATGCGATGTCATACATCATACCTGAGATACATATACATAATGTGGATAATTGTATATTGTGGTACACAGATACAAGTTATGGTTTGAGATACATTGTGGCATATGGTACAAATGGTGGCTTATTGTTTATTATTGGAAATATCCAATTGTTGCAAATGGTTTATGGTTGGCATTGGTTTATTGTTGGGAATTGGTTTTATTTCTTCATTTAAATTATGGTTATTGCTTACACTTGAGATCGGATGAATTGTCACTGTTTTCTTTCAAACATTATATATGATATTTGTAAAATGAGACAGACTTGTTTTATATGTTTTCTAAACCTTGTTCGAGTTTGGGAGAATTTTTCTACAGAGCTTAGTGCTCACCCCCTACAAACAATATTTATTTTCAGATTTCGGTTTAGAGGAAAAACTCGGAGTTGATGAGCAGGTAGCTTGGGAAGCTCAATTGGATTGAAGCGTGGATCTCGAGGGGGATGTCTAGAGATGATCTCTCTATGTTCTAGACTAGGAGATTCATTTTGAGATAATGTTCATGTTAATATTTTCCTTATTTCGCTGCGAGATGATAGTTTGACATATTCTTTTGGGCGTAGTTGCCATAGTTTGGCATATTATTTTGGATGTAATGGTCCTGGTTTGACATATTCTTCTGGATGATGTTGTAGATATTATGGATGATGAATGAAATTTTCTTTACTTAAGGATCTTATTAGTTGTTCTCATGATGTGAATTGTTTTAAATAGTAATGTCGTCCAAGGGGGATTTTGGGGCGTTACATGTTTGCCTTTGGAGCGACCGACAACCAACACTCTTAGGACTGACCTGAAAAGAGTCGCATTCGCCAGAAAGGTGGAAGAGGAAAAAGATGGAAGCCAAACAAGTAAGAAGCCGCAGACGGATTAAGTTGGCATTACCTTCTCAAACACCGATCTAGCAGGTGTGACACTTCCCCATGAAGATGCCCTGGTAATAACTCTACGCATTTCAATTATTGACGTCAAGAGGGTCCTAGTCGAATCGGGGGGCTCCTCGGAGGTAATGTACTTTGATGTGCTCAAGGGGATGTGCCTTGGGTCCAAGGATCTGACCTCTATCAAGACAACCCTCGTCGGTTTCAATGGGTCATCCACCCTACCTTTAGGGAAGATCAATCTACCGATCACCGCAGTAGTTCATGGTAATCGATTCTGATTCACCATAGAACATAGTAATGGGGCGGACTTGGTTGCACTCACTTGGAGTAGTGCACTCCACCTACCCCCGAAAATTGAAGTTCCCTACTCTGGAGGGAATAATGGAGATATATGGAGACCAAACATCATCAAAAAGTTACTTTTATTCCACCTTGAAAGTCGGGATAATGTCCAAGGAAAGAGAGTATGCCCACGAGGAAGTATTGAACAAATAGCAACTATAGTCAAGGCGGTTGGGTGTGGACAAGCCGCTAATCGACCCAGCCGACCACTCCGCTAAAAACCTCCAGAAGGTACTTCTAAACAAAGGGGACGCAGAGAGATACTTCCTAATCAGATCACCATATCCACGGCAGAGTAGGAGGAGATGGAAAACTTCTTGCGAAAAAATGTGGACGTGTTTGCATGGAAAGCCGCAGAGATGAAAGGCATAAATCCTGATGATATAACTCACAAGCTCCATGTCGACCCCAATCACAAACCTATCAAACAAAAGACTAGGTGTTTGGCACCTCACCACGCCCATGCAGCAAACGAAGTGGTAGAGTGGTCACTAGAAACCAACACCTTCCGGGAGGTGCAGTTTCCTGAGTAGTTGTCCAACACCGTCTGCGCAAAAAAAAAAAAAAAGTAGAGTGGGAAGCGGTGTGTCTGTGTTGACTTCACCGATTTGAACAAGGCTTGTGCAAAAGATGACTATCCCTTCCCAAAGGTTGATCATCTAGTCGATGCAATGGCAAGACACGAGTGCATGACCTTCATGGATGCTCGAGCCGGTTACCACCAGATCCTCCTCCATCCATCAAATCAGGAGAAGATTGCCTTCATCAGTCCAAGGGGGTCTACTGTTATAAGGTCATGTTGTTTGGACTGAAGAACGCAGGTGCTACATAACATAGGCTAATGAACCAGATGTTTAAGCAACAAAAGAGGAATACCATGGAAATGTACATTGATGATATGTTGGTCAAAAGCAAGTGTCGAGGTGATCATCTCACGGACTAGATACGCTCCATGAGTACGGGCTGAAGTTGAATGCAGCTAAGTGTTCTTTTGGGGTTGGCTCTAGAAAATTCCTTAGGTATCTGGTGAGTCGACATAGCGTCGAGGCCAACCCAGAGAAAATACAAGCAATCATTGATGTGCATAGTCCCCGAACTGTCTGAGATATCCAAAAACTCACAGGGATGTTGGCCACCTTGAACTTTTTCATATCCCATTTATCGGATAAATACAGGCCTTTTTTGGCACAATTAAGAGGTCCGGGAAAGATACTTGGAATGAGGAATACAAAAAGGCACTCAAAGGGATCAAAGAATACCTCAAAATCCTTTTGAACTTGTCGGTCCCAGAGAGATGAGAGATGTTATTTCTCTACTTGGTTGTTTCTGAGTTCGCGTCAGCGACGTATAAGTCCACGAGCACGAGCATGAACATAAACAAAAGTAGGTGTACTACATGAGCAAGGCACTTCTAGACCCAAAAATGAGATACCTACCTTTGGAAAAGATTGCATTGGCACAAGTTACGGCCGCACGAAAGTTGAGGCATTACTTCCGAGCATACCCCATCACGATCCTAATGGATCAACCTATGAAGACCATCCTAAGGAAAGTGTACCTTTCTAGGTGAATAGCGAAATGGTTGGCGGATTTGGTGGAACATGACATCCATTATATGCCTCACACGACGATAAAAGGGCCAAGCACTGGCGGACTTCATTGCTGAGTACACATAAGGGGAGCCACTTCCTCCCAAGGAAGAACCCTCGGCGGATAGTCAAGAGGACTCTTTGAAGCTTTGCATGGACGGATCCTCCAACAGCAGGGGATCCGAAATTGGAGTGTTATTGGTCTCCCCTGACAGATTGGTCACGAAGCAAGCTGTACGCTTGGTTTCAAGGCATCTAACAACGAAACCAAGTAGGAAGCTCTCATCTCAGGACTAAAACTTTTCGACGCAACCGAGGCCGCTATCCTATCGGTCCTTTGTGACTCGTTACTAGTGGTCAACCAGATCAATGGAGAATTTTAAGCGAGGGATCCAAGGATGAGGGCCTATCACCACATGGTCATGGCATTACTCTAGAAGCTTAAGAAAGTGGAAGTCAAGCAGTTCCCACGAGATAGAAATTCTCACACCGACACATTGGCATGCCTGGTCTCGGCGTTAGACTTCAACATGACATGAAGGATCACTGTGGACTATCTCCCCAACTCCTGTGTAGACGGTGTTCTATAAGTGAATACAATTCAGGAAGGGGGATAACCCTCAGTTAGATAGATCCTCCCCTTAGATTCCTTGTTATGGGTGAACTCTCAGAATGTTCCAATGAAGCTAGAAACATAAAACTGAGAGCGCCAAGGTTCTAGGCCTCCCCGGATCAAAATTTATACCGAAAGTCCTTCTTAAGGCCCTATCTGCTTTGTGTCTGTGAAGATAAAGTCGAGCCCCTCCTATATAAAGTGCATGAAGGCATATATGGGGGGCACTCGGGCGGAAGATCCATGGCCCATTGGATCATGTCATAAGGGTATTGGTGGCCACAGATGCAGTGGATGCACAAGCTTACATTCAAAAATGCGACCACTGTCAAAGTTTTGCTCCCGCCATCAAGCAACCGACGGGAGATTTGCTTAGAAGGGTAGTCAGGAACACTTGCGACCCAACCGATAGGAAGATGGGGCCTAATTGGAAGGGACCATATAGAGTCATATCGATAGGTGGCTCCGGATCATACAAACTAGAGGACATGGAAGGAAATACCATATTTCAGCCCTAGAATGTAATGAACGTGAAAAAAATACTATTTTTTAATGGAAGAACTTATTTTCGCTAAGTATGTTGTCCAGGAAGGGGTATGGCCCCGGGGGCAAAGAAGTTAAATAGACTCTTACCCCCCAAAAGACCAAAGGAGCAAAGCCTCCTTAAAGGGGCATGGCCTCGAGGGGAAAGAGGTTAAATAGACTCTTATCCCCAAGAAGGCCAAAGGAGTAAAGCCTCCTAGAAGGGGCATGGCCTTGGGGGAAAAGATGTTATATAGAATCTTGCACCCAAAAAGACCCAAGGAGCAAAGCCTCCTGAAAGGGGCATGTTCCCAGGGGGAAAGAGGTTACATAGACTCTATCCCCCAAGAAGGCCAAAGGAGTAAAGCCTCCTAGAAGGGGCATGGCCTTGGGGGAAAAGATGTTATATAGAATCTTGCCCCTAAAAAGACCCAAGGAGCAAAGCCTCCTGAAAGGGGCATAGCCCCGGGGGGAAAGAGGTTAAATAGACTCTTACCCCCAAGAAGGCTAAAGGATTAAAGCCTCCTAGAAGGGGCATGACCTTGGGGGAAAAGCTGTTATATAGAATCTTGCCCCCAAAAAGACCCAATGAGCAAAGCCTCCTGGAAGGGGCATGACCTCGGGGGTAAAGACATTAAAAACTCTTGGAAGGTTACAAGTCCTGGGCCCAGGACAGTCGAGTACACCAATGCCCGACATAAAAAGGTGACGCCTCAGATATGAGGCTATTGCTAAATACTTCTTGACTAGAACAAATAACAAGGGAGGGTCCCAGACCTTTCCTGACGTCGGGAAAGTTGGGACTTCGACTCCCAAAGGAGCATAACCTCGAATAAAAGATAAAACCAAAGCAAACACTTGTAAATGAAATGTGTTCATATATCCAACAAAAAGAGGGCCTTGCGTCCCTCAAGCTACAAAAATAAGTCAAGTAAATCATAAAAACAATTCTAAGGAGGACCACTGACGTCTCCCCTGGTGCGCCCTTAATGTTGCCGAAGAGCACGTCAATAATAGCAGAATAAGAGTCGGCGCTCTGAGGAATAGGAATAGTGTCGACAAGAGTAGAGGAGGCATCGCTCTGAGGAACAATAACAGCATCGGCAGGAGTGAAAAAGACATCGGTCTGAGTGGCAGGAATAACACCAGTAGGAGCAGATGGAGCGTCGATCTTGGGGTAGGATCATCATTGGTCTAAGGAGCAGAGGAGGCATCGGCCAGAGAGATAGGAACAAAAGCAACGCTTTCAGCCGACGAGTTTTTATCCAGAATTGGAGGGACCTCGACGTCTTCGGCCTAAGTCTCAGTTGCTGTTTGCTCCATTTCGGCGGAAGGGGTGTATTTATGTTCTTTAAAGAGAGGGGACTCAGTGGGGACCCAGCGGCCCGAATTGCCTCGTCTCATCCATTCTTGAAGAGCTCCCTCTTCGTATCCTTACATGCCACGACAATGTTAACGGTGCAGCGGTTGACTATTTTCTGCTCTGACAGACTCCTAGTCTCTAGCTTAGACCTCAATTTGTCGAACTCTTGGTTAATAGAGGCACAAGTCTGCTCTAACTCGGACACCTTTGCCTTAGCTGTAGATGCCGGCTTCATAGCCTTAGTCATCCTTTTCTCGACATTGGCAAACAAGGCCTTGATCTTGTCGGTTTCTACCTAGGCATTTTAACCCTCTTTGAAGAGCTAGATAATTTGCGTTCCCTAAGTCTCCAAAGTCTTGTCATGAGCTGCCACTGTAGCAAACTCCCCTTGGGCTTTCTCAAGGTCAACGCGAAGTTTCTTACATTCCTGGACCTTGGTTCGATGAGTGCGGAAATGCCCCGCAATGATGTTAACCTGTTGTGCCACCTAGAAGACGAAAACAAGAAAGTTAAATTCAAAGGAATTCGTAAACGTAAATTCCACGCAAGTTTTGTGATCTTACCACTAGAGAGTCCTAAATGAGGGAGCAAAATAGTTGGTTACTCCCACATGCCCTGTGGACCTCCATGTCGGTGTCAAAAAGGAGGGTTTCACTCACAGTGTAGGCAACCTGAGGAGAGCCAACAGTGGAGTTAGACACCTAGATCGGCTCATTGTTACGATCTCAGGCTCGAGCACGCCATTCTGGAGTCGGAGAAGCGACTAGCCCAGTCTGACCACTGGTAGGCGTCGACGTCAACGTCGGCATTGGAGAAGGAGCACTCCTAGTGTAGCCAGCCCCATCATGCCTTTATTTTATTCTGCTCTCCTCAATATGAGGATCTCTACTGTAGACACAACCATGACCGAGTGGTGTCGACACCACTGGAGCATCCGCTAGGGGTAGACCATGTGGTGGAGTTACCCTTGGGATCACAACCCCAGATAGGTGAGTACATCCCTAGTTTGAGGAAGTGTCCTCAAGCCCTGAACTGCATCCCCGACCAGCGGTAAGTGTGGTTCTAGCTTTGATCACGTCGAGAGTAAGTCAGGTTGGGTTGGACATGGCAATCTCTAGTGCGTTTTCCTCCTCGAGGTTGTGGAGAACTTCAAAGTCAGGCCAGTTATCCCTGCCTGAAGTGCTCATCCCAGAGTCAACGGTAGTAGCTTGTGCTCTTTTTGCCTCGGCGTCAGCGACTTCGCCTTGGGCCCTCTCTACCTCAGCTTCGGCTGGTCGATCAAGGTCTTCCTTCATGTTCTCGCCGGATAGTTCCCTCCACCTGCCTGGGTCAAAATCTTAGGGGTTTTGAGAAATTTTTTTATAACCTGTAGTGTAATCTAGTAGTACATGAGCAGTCTCGCCAAAATCGTTGCCCACGTATCCCTAGACAGTGAAGAGATCAGCAAGGTTGATAAGATTCTGAGGAGGAGGAGAAGACTCGATGTCAATAACTCCTAAAAAACTAAAAAAGAAGGATTAGAAACAAAGTACATGGCTGGCTCTCGGGCTTTGAGGTTGAACCTTTGTTGAGGCATCACCCTTACCAAAGTGTAACATAAGAGGATGTCTTCCAAGTCAAGGTTGACTTGAAGACACTCGTTCAGGGCGACCACTTCCATGATGATCCTAAAAGTGTTTAAACAACACTGCCCTAGGAAGAGACGAAATCGGGATGGGAAGCAAATAAGGATAGTTTGGAGGGGAAATCTTATGCCACCCTCTATGATGGCCTTGGTGAAAAAGGGCATGGCTGCCTCGGTACAGACATCGGCACGGTGGAGTCTGAGTACAGACTTATTCGCAGTTATCCCTATGGAAATCAAATATTGGGCCTTAAAGTTTGTGATTTGCTTGTGAACTTTGACTGTGTATTTCCTCTGTCTCGAGGAATCAAGCTCATCGACGCCAACACCAGTATTCCGAAGGTGCCTTGTCATGGAAAGAAATAAGGGGACTCAGGAATAGGATCTTAAGGGTGGATCAACGAAGAGAGGGAGACAGAAAGGGGACGATGACTGGAAAAAGGAAAGAGGAAGTAGTTACTCACCGATAGGATCGATTGAAACCCAGAAATAGGCGAAGAGCACTTCTCGCCATGAACAAAACTTCTAAAGATTTGGGGAGTGGTGATCTACGTTCTTCTCCGGCGAACTCAAAGAAGGTGATGGCTTTTAGATGAACAGTCGCTTCCTTGTAGAAACTCTAGCGAGACATTCTTGAATTCACTTGATTGGAAAAGTGGAGGAAAGAGAGGGAAGCTCTATTTAAATATGGCTAAGGGTCATCCTTACTCATGATAAACGAAGGGTCGCATTAAATTCGACATAGATCCCGAAGGCGGGAAAGCGACTGCATGAAGAGACAGGAGATTCATGCCCTTTCATCTTCCCCTGCCACGTTATACAGTCCATACAAAGACCAAGGGCTTGGGGACAGTTGATGAGACGTTCTCATAGATTTATGGCAAAGTGACAAGAGTCCTCGGAGCATCCCCTGAGCAACACGTGTCCTCAGCAACTTGGTCTCCAGGAGCATTCCCTGAATGACACGTATCCTTGGCATCTTGGGATCTAGGAGCATTCCCTGAATGACATGTATTCTCGGCATCTTGGTCTTCAGGAGCATTCCCTAAGTGACATGTCCTTGACATCTTGGTCTCCAGGAGCATTCCCTGAATGACACTTGTCCTCGTCATCTTGGTCTCCAAGGAGCATTCCCTGAGTGTCACGTGTCCTCGGTATCTTGGTCTCCAGGGTGTATTCCTTGAGTGACACGTGTCCTCGGTATCTGGGTCTCCAGGAGTATCTGCTGAGTGACACGTGCCCTTTGCACGAATGCCCTTGAAACATTCCCGGTGTGACACATGTCCTCGACATGGGGCAACTTAGAATGATCCCTCCCTTTGTCACCATCTTGAGAGCCTAGGCATCAAGCCATTCACACTGGCGAAATATGAATAGTTGTTTTGATGGTTAGTCCTTGTAAAATGATGATATTAAGTTCCTAAAGAAAAAGGAGAAGGTCATCTTATGCAAGCATACCCAAGATCGATGTAAAGTAGAGCATCATTACTTGGGAGTGGGGTTGGCTATCAATCATCAATCCCCCTTCCCAAGACAACCAAAATGGTTGGGAAGGTAGTTCCATAACCAATGAGGAATGCATACGAAATACGAAGCATTTAATTCCTGACCTCTTGAGGGGTGATTGACGAAAGTGCTCCTGTGCATGCCCAGGCACAACCAAGGCACATTAAATGACCCCACAGAAGGATGAGACAAATTTATTGCTCGACAAAGTCAAGATACCGAGCATTAATTGCTCGGGGATCCAAGTATTAAATGTAGAAGCTTCTGCTACGTGAAGGGGAAGACGCTCTACTCAAGGTTTGTGCACCATATTTTTCCATCCTAATGAACCAATCAGGTATCTTTCCTCCAAGGGACCTAGCTGTTCGCAATGATTAGCTTCTGAGAGTTATAAATAACACTCTCAAGCTCAAGTCTAAGGTATGCAACCCCTTACCCAAGCAATAGAATAGTGTTTTCAAACCCTCTCTCAAATACTAACTTGACCGTCGGAGATGTCACGCCGAAAAACACTTCGGCGCCCTTCTAACCCTTCGTTTTGAGTGACAAGATCGTTTGCAGAGAGTTCCATCACCGTTCATTACGTTTTCTCAATAACCATTCGCTATGGGACACTCGACTTCCTAGGCAAACTTAAGCTCACCAGGGGAGATATCTGTCATCTTATTCATTGTGCTAAAATCATTCCACACACCTCAGATTATTGAGGAATACAAATTAACCTGTCATCAACAACCCTGTTAACTACCAACTATATAGTTTGTCAGACGAACCATTGGACTTTAGTATTGAGGGAGTGGATGAAAAGTTCAAAAAGAAAATTCACAATTAAAGTGGTTTTCTACATAGATATTGATGGATTCCTCTAACGAAAGAAAATCAGAAAGTGGTGTTCAATTGAAGAAAATCACCAACGGAAAGTGTATCATAGAGATTAACACAATCAACAAACAAAAATAAATGGACTTAGTAAATTGAGAGAGGGAGACATAGAGAGAGCGCTTCAGCCAATAAAAGCAACACGTAGTGCAACAATAACAAATATATACAGTTTTACCTTATTGGATTACAATTTTCAAAACTTGAGAGAGAGAGAGAAAGAGAGATGAACCATCAATCAGCATATGTAAACCAGTCGCCAATACTCTCTACCAGGAGGAGTTTATCAGCAGTCACTCTCTGTCCAAACCTGTATGAAAATTTTAGCACTCCCTGTGAATTTACAGAACCCCTTTGCACTGGATAGCTCACCATCGCGCTGCCTCCACAAGAGTAAGCACCATCAAAAAGTTCTTTCATAGGCATATGCACCTCGCCAACGTATCGGTCGCCAAGTTTACGCTTACAATACAACTTGATCACAAGAGAAACACCGTAGTGTTGAACCGCAGACTCGCTGATGGTGTATTTCATGGTGAAGTTCCATGCCGGATCTGTCTCTCCGTGCTTGTCGGCCGGAGTTCGTCTCTCGGTTTTTGGGTCGCTTCCGATCGAAACCCTGGCGTAAACTTTCATTTTGAAGAGTTTCCGAACATCCTCAAGATCATTCGCTGAAACCAGAGTTATCTCAAACTTCCTGCATTCCATGGTTATGTGTATGTCTGTGTTTCATTGGGGACTTGAGTAACCAGGTGTGGACTATTTGTGTTGGAGCAATGGTACTTAAACTTTATTTATTGACTTAATCACTCTTTATCATTAAATTAGGTCCAAATTATATTTTCCTTGTCTTGTGGCATACGAGTTGCAAATTCAAGGAAATTCATTTTTTATGGGACCCGAAAGAAATTCATTTACTCACCTACCTCCATGTGTCACCCAAAAAAAGTATTAATAAAAGTAAAGTTTTTTTGGAAAAAACATGGTCATCCCCTAACTTTTATAAAATGATAAGATTATCCATTATTTTTGAAAGTTATACATTGAAGCCCTTGCTGCTGACTCAGCAAATTTGACATTGAATCTCAGTAATATAAATATATAACAATTAAGTGATAAGTTCTCATGTTAATCGATTCATCAAAACCATTAAGGTTTGAATTAGACTCATCCACAAATTAAAATTGTTATACTAAATTATGGGCTAATCTATCCAAATTTAACAATTAACCATTATTGGGATAACTTGCTTAATTCATCCATTAATCACCCTACTGAAAAGTAATTGATTACCTAATTAGACAAATTCTTTGTCAGCCACAACATGATAGTGCCACCACTAAAACCATATTTACCATCCACCACCAGATAGATAAGAGTGTGAGGGAGTCTGTGAAGAAAGAGTAAGTAGAGGTAAGGGGTCAAAGGTGAGGACTTTGATAATAACTAAAGTGTGCTGATCAGAATCGCTTGTGGGTTTGGAGGGTTATGATGGTTGGGAAAAGTGAGAGCGAGGGAAAAAAAAGGGGTAGAGATTGGGGTTGAGGTGGTGAGGGTGGAGTGGGAGGTAGTATTTTGTTCAATAGGTTGAGGGATGGAGAGAGGTTTGTTTATGGTTACAGGTTACGAGTGAGAATGAGTCTGATCTGTATCTATTTATATAGTTTTTGGTTGGTAAATAGAGGAAAAACAGGTCTTTTAGGAGAAATCAGGAACATCAATGAATTATTTATATCTATTAGTATTGTCGTGCTATTTTTCAACTGTACAAAGATTTTTATGCTTTTTTGACATAACTTTGGGGGTCTAAGTAGAATTTATCTAAATATAAAAGCTAAGAAAAGATGCTGGCATGATTTTCACATATGTTCATGATGACAATATAATTTCTCGTGCTACTAGGTTCTTTCCTTGCACTTTCCTTGCTTGTTCAGTTGAAAAATGCTCACAACTTGACAAACTTAATTAACCTAAAAAGAGAAGAAATTAGTTAAAGATAGTAACAGATTGACTTGTGATCAAAGAAAGATGTGGTAATCTACCCCACAGTTGTTCATAATTAAATAAAAGACAATTGATAAATTCAACTTATTCTCTTCCCTAATTTGGCTAATTTCATTTATTTCTCATATTCATTGATACGTGGCCATACTTAAACACAGTAGGTAAGCCACGTGATGACAAGGGGGTCATAGGCCATCAAAAAAAAAAAAAATTTATCTTTATCTGTTTATGTTCTATGGTTTTTTTTTTTGGAAACAAGTCAGAATTTTATTTGAACTTAGAGGCAAATTTCGACAATCTACAACCTCCAAATACTTGTCTGCTATGCTTGTCTCATTTGATCATTTCTCTCTCTCTCTCGATGTTGACTTCGTTATTACATGAAGTTTCCTTTGCGCAAGTGCAAGACGTAGAAAGAATGTTGATGCTTAAACTAATATAATTCATTGACCAAGATAAAGACAACCCAACAAACTCGAAAGAACAACGAAACTTGTGGTTTAGAAATTGTGTAGTTAATAAGGAGGTCCAGTTTCAAAGAATTAGTGCATGACCTTTGACCAAGTCTTAGTCTCTTCTCAGCATCAATAATTAAAACAAACTACGCCTAGCTAGATTGACCATCTTTGATTCTCTAATATTATATCATGCTAAATACGTTTAGGAGCATATTTATAAAATATGGAATTCATAATCTTTCTAATTAAAGTTGATGATACCTAGAAGGAATTTTAATTAAGTATGAGCTCAGGAAATGAGGTCTCATACAGAGGTCAGGCGAGACATCCAGAGCTCGGTTGTCCTGACCTCGAGCTCGCCACAAATGAAGCAGAGTAGGAAACATAAAGGAGACGATTGGCAATCAGTAGGATCCCCCAAATTAAGGGAACGCTATAATCAAGGCTCCAAACTCTCAACTGACCAAGAATCCTCTCCCAAAAATTAAACAAAATCTCACGAAGTGAAGGCTGGGATCTCGGGACAGATCCCTAAGAGATATGAATTAAACTATAAATATTGTACAGTGCCTCCATTTAAGGGATAACCCGAGTGGTGGCAAAAACTCTCTGTGAATTTCATTTACCATCAATAAAGAGAAAGGAGCAAGAGGCTCCATTAAAGAGTGGATCAGCCGAGCTCCCGAGCTGGTGAACCACTATACTTTCGTTGTGCAACTAGAATTCATTCGAGCATTCATGAGCCTAGTAGCTCAAATTCTAAGCCAATTCGAATAATCAGACATTCTGCTCAATCACGCATATTTATACCATCAGTTTGGCACCATTTGTGAGAACGACTATTCTTACTACAAATACACTGGTTTTTCCAGCAACTGATGGTTTCCACGTAACATGAGCAGAAGCCAGATGAATCCCTCACGGGCGCAGAACCAGCAGGAAGCCACTAGCAGCAGGCAACAGGAAAACCTTCAAGATTTCTTCCCCGCCGCTGATACTACCCCCTGGGACATTTCCTCAAACGAATAACGAAATGTAAGCACTTCGCCTAGTCAACCAACGTCTGCTCCAGCAGAACGAAGAGCTCTTGAAGCTTTTGCAAGGCCCTCAACGGACGAGACCCGCTCAAGGAGATCCCCCATAAGAGGAGCGTCAACTTCTTGATCCCCTCAACAAAGACAACGAAGGAGGGGAGAATAGCTAGCCTAGGGGGCAGGTTCCCCACCAAAATGGTGATAATGAAGAGGTGCAGAGTCAAAACAATAGGGGAGAGAAAAATGATTTCTTTCTTTTTCAACAGGAAAGAATGGAGCAGTACTGGGAACAACACTTCAGAGGCATCCAGCAGGAGCTCAATCACATGAAAGAGGCTGTGAGGGGCAGGACCCCAGTGACAATGGACGCTTTAGTGCAGCAAACCGAATCCCCATTCACTGCCGGGGTGCTGCACTTTCCCCTCCCCCCAAAGTTCAGAATGCCCCAAGTAGAGGCCTTTGATGGAACAAGGGATCCCATGGATCACCTCAATACCTACAAGAACCAGATGGAATTACACGGATATCAAGATCCTGTGCGATGTCGAGCCTTTGCCATCACGCTGAAGGGTTCAGCTTTGGCATGGTTCAACAGGTTCTCCCCCTGCATCAATCTCGTCCTTTAAGGAGCTCTCCACATCATTCATGTCTCACTTTATAGGGGCTAGAACCTACCGAAAATCAAGCTACCACCTGCTAAATGTGAAACAGGGATGCAGCGAAAACCTGCGGTCTTACGTTCAAAGGTTCAATTCAGAATCCCTCAAGGTGGACGTCCCAGATGAGAAATTCGCCATCACCGCTTTCATTGCCGGATTAGGGGTGCAATCGAAGGATTTGATATTCTCCATTTCAAAGAACCCGCAAGCAAGCATGGCAGAGGTGTCGGCCAAAGCAGAAAAGTATATTAATGGTGAGGAAGCCCTCCTCTCAAAGGTAGGGAGCTCTTCCTCGCAGAAGGAAAAGGTAAAGGAAGAAAGAAGGGGAGACCGAAGTCCCAGGAATGAAAGAGGACGTGAGAGGTCCCCAAGGAGAGATAGGGATCGCTCCCCTAAAACGAGGGAGGATGTCAGAGATCGCTTAGGTCCCCCCCAGCCAGAGTTGCAAACAAGGAATGCACCTCGGCAGCTCACTCCTCTTACAGCCTCAGTGTCACAGATCCTGTATGAGGTACAGAATGAGAAGTTTCTCAAATGGCCACAACGAATGAAGGCGGATCCTGCAAAAAGAGATCCCACCAAGTATTGCGAATACCACAGGGATCATGGCCATCACACCGACGATTGCATTCAGTTGAAGAAGGAGATCGAGTTCCTGATCCAACGAGGACAGTTGAGGCGTTTCGTAGCCAATGACAATCAGAACCGTGCTCAACCACCCCCAGCACCTCAGCAGCAAGCCCCCGCGCAACATCAGCAACCTCTGGGGGATATCAGAGTAATATCTGGAGGATTTGCTGGAGGTGGAGAATCCAACACAGCCAAGAAGGCCCATTTACAAAGGATTAGAACTGACGAGGCACTAGAGGTGCAAACCGTGTCTAAGGTACCACGACTAAGCACGACTATCACTTTCTCAGATTCAGACCTAGAAGGCTGCCAACATCCCCACGATGATCCCTTGGTGGTAAGAGCTTTCGTTGCCAACAGAACTGTCCACCGAGTTCTGATTGACAATGGGAGCTCAGCAGACATTATTTTCGCGCTAGCATTTGATAAAATGGGAATAGGCAGAGAGAAGCTCGAGCCAATAAGCACCCATTTGTTAGGGTTCTC
This sequence comes from Ilex aquifolium, assembly GCA_951799425.1. NCBI lineage: Eukaryota > Viridiplantae > Streptophyta > Magnoliopsida > Aquifoliales > Aquifoliaceae > Ilex > Ilex aquifolium. Next base: position 18,145,625 of record OX637406.1, on the reverse strand, counting down.
AGCAGAGAAGGTGCTACCCTTGGGATCAATACAACTTGTGCTCACAATGGGTGATCCTCATTGTCAGGTCACCACTGCTCTGAAATTCTTGGTAGTGGATGCGCCCTCGGCGTATAATATGTTGCTTGGAAGACCTTCCCTCAACGCAATGAGGGCTATACCATCTGCATATCACTTGGTTATGAAGTTTCCTATGGAAAATAGAGTTGGAGTGGTCAGAGGAGACCAGCGAGTAGCACGGGAGTGTTACATGGCATCTATCAAGAGAAAAGAAGTCGAAAATATTCAACTAGACGAGCTCGACATGAGGGACTAGCTAGATACCAGGCCCATGCCGTCAGAAGAGCTAAAGCCCGTCCAGCTCGACGAGGAGCCAGAGCACCTAGTATACGTAGGAGCAAAGTTGAGTAGAGAAATCAAAGACCTCTTGATTTAGCTCCTGAGGAATAACGTGGAAGTCTTTGCATGGAAACAAGAGGACATGAAAGGAATCGACCCCTCGGTCATTACTCACAGGCTCAGTGTAAGTCCTACCAGTAAACCTGATGGTGTAAATATGCGAGATTGAGCAGATGGTCTGATTATTCGAATTGGCTTAGAATCGAAGCTACTAGGCTCGTGAATGCTCGAATGAATGCTAGTTGCACAACGAAAGTATAGTGGTTCACCAGCTCGGGAGCTCGGCTAATCTACTATTTAATGGAGTCTCTTGCTCCCTTCTCTTTATTGATGGTAAATGAAATTCACAGAGAGTTTTTGCTACCACTAGGGTTCTGCCTTCAATGGAGGCACTGTATAGTATTTATAGTTCAATTCCTATCTCTTAGGGATCTGTCCCGAGATCCCAGCCTTCAATTCGTGAGATCTTGCTTAATTTTCGGGAGAGGATTCTTGGTCAGTTGAGAGTTTGGAGCCTTGATTATAGTGTTTCCTTGATTTGGGGGATCCTACTGATAGCCAGCCGTCTCCTTCATGTTTCCTACTCTGCTTCATTTGTGGCGAGCTCGAGGTCAGACAACCGAGCTCTGGATGTCTCGCCTGACCTCTATATCAGACCTCATTTCCCGAGCTCATACTTAATTAAAATTCCTTCTATGTATTATCAGTTGCCCCCCAGCCCTTGGTCCAAGCTGGTTTAGGCTAGGGCTGAGCTGCTCTGGGATCAAGTCAGACCTCCGCATAGCGACCTCGACCTGCGCGTGAACAATTTTTTTTTTTACAGTTTTGGGTAATCATTTCTTTCCTCTTTTTTCGTGCACGTTCTCCACTTTCGAGGCCCACGTACCAAGGGCTTTAAATGCCTCTGTACTGAAAGGAAACGACTCACTTTAATCTTTGAATTTTTCCCCCAAGTCTTTCCCTTTCTTTTTCCTCACGATTTCTGGTTTCTCCCACTCCATCAGAGGTTTTAGGGTTTCGCTGGGCATCACTTTTCCTCGAATTGGCTTGCAAGACTTGCTCTCTGTTTCTCATTTCGAGTTCTAGTTTGCCATTCCCCTGTGATTAGGTACGTTTCCTGTCTTTTTTGTACTTCTTCGTTCTGGATCCCTCAACTCTGAGGTGGTTATTGCACTTTTGGACTTTCCGATTCTGCTACTTTAGGAACCGCTGCTATTCCTTGTCTCGTCTGCCCCTCTTTTTGGACCCCTATTCCACAGCTAGAATTTTCATTATCGGTCATAGTTGTGTCGACCCCAGAGTTTTCAGGGAGTGCTACTCAGAGGTTCCACCTCTCTATAGGTCTTTTAAGCTTCCCTTCTCTTACCCAGCTATGTGTGCTTCCTCCGAAGCCACGGGTTCATCTATTTCCCTTATGGGAGACAGGTCCCCTAAAACAGAGGATACTGATTTAGGAGACGTAGGAGATGACATTGATAACTTCCCCGGTGTTGGTTCCGTCGATGTCGAGGGGGATGCTGAGGAACCCCCTTCTTCGTCTTCCCCAGTGCCTAAAAGCCCCAACAAAGGTAAAGCCAAGGTGAGCGGCTTAGGAATCTCAAGTAGCACTGAGCTCATTGGGCCCAGTAAGGTTTCCCCTTCTCAATTGAAAATCCTAGCTGCGCGTTTTGGTTTTCCTTAGGGCATAGAGTTCTAGCGTCCAGACAAATCTATTCGGTATGATTCCGAGGTCCCCGAGATCACCTATTTTTTGTTGCCTCTTTCGAGAACGGGCTCAGGTTCCCTATGCATCCCTTTATCAAGTCCATCCTTCAGCATTTCAACGTTTGTCCTGCCCAAATCTCTCCCAACTTCTGGGGGGTATTGATAGGCCTTCTGGTCTTTTTTAAGAAAAACAGACTTGGAACCCCCACCCTTCCTTTACTCATGAAATTCTTCAACGTCAAACTCAATCCGGATGCTTTTTAATATATTTCCAAACGGGTGAAGACCCAAGTCCTGATTACTAACCTGCCTAGCTCCCATAAGAACTAGAAGAAGCAGTTTTTCGTCGTGTCCGAGAAAGCGTGGAAATTTAACCCAAATGATGCCACTGACTCGCTTCCCATCCCGCGTTCTTGGGCAGGTCCAGACAACCTGGGTAAGCTTAAGGTTCTGATAATGGGCCCTCCTCTTCTTCCCTTATTGCAAGATTCTGAGCTCGTTTCTTTGGTTTTTCTAGGTTCTCGTCCCGAGCTAGAGGCTGAGGATAGAAGGGTTCTACTTACCCTCAAGAGCTGGAAACCTGAGAGGTACTCTTCTTTGATCGACCCATCCGAGCTCATCAAACAAGGCTTTAGCCCTCCTGAGGTGAGGATTGAGGCTCCCATTCCCCTTTCTATTGCTGGAGCTGAGGGAGCCACAGGTAGTGTCTCTGTCTTCGGCTTTCTTTCTCTTTTATCACTATTTTTTTTTTTTTTTTACGTTTCTTCCGATCTCTCAGGTTCTTTCTCAATGGAACCCACTTCGAAGGATCGCATGGCTAAGGTGGCTCAGTTAAGGAAGACTCGTAGCAGGAGCAAGCGGCAGGCTAAGGTTAGTTCTAGGAGTGACCCATCGCTCCCAACCAAGGTTTCGAGGTTAGACACACCTGCTTCTTCTCCTCAATCGACTCAAGTCACCCTAGTGCTCCCAGCAAGCTCTTCCCTGACTGTTCAGACCTCTCTTCCTCAAGAGGTCATCCCTTCATCTTCTAAGGGAGCTCCTGATCAAAAAATAATCCCGACTTCACCCTCATCTGCTGAGGTTGAGAGGGCTCTAGAGGTGGTCACCAATATTCTCCCTAGGTTTGTTCCCCTGGGGTCAGCCGCAAAACCCCCCCAGCCATCTCTAAAGAGCTCCAAAGATGAAAGAGGGAAACCTCCCATGGCTGGTGGTAGCTCCCTTATTGATACTGTGAAGCGTGCTACAGAGGCCATTGCTTTCATTCTCCTAGAGTCTGACATCCAGAGGGCTGCAACTATGCCCCTAGGCATTTCTATTTCTACTGCCCTGTTCGGTGCCACCTTGGTAAGTTGTTGGTTTCTCCAACTCCTTCTTTATCTTATTTCTTTGCTCTGACTTTAGTTTTTTGTCTTTGCCTCCAGATGGCTATCCATGTGAGCGGCTTACTAAAGAGGATTCAGGCTTTGGAGGGCTCGGCTAGAGCTTGCAAAGCCTTCGAACTAAAGATTGCCGAGCTGTCCTTTGAGAATAGTGACCTCAAGGCCCAGATCCAGGACTTACATGCACAAGTGGAGAAACAGACCTCCATTATCAAGGGCCTAGAAGCTGAGAAGAAGAAGATTGAAGGTGAGGGCGTTTTCGCCAAGGAGGAGCTGAAGAAAACTAAGGAGGATCTCCGGCTAAAAACTGATGCGTGGATCAAGGCCAGCCAAGAGGCCTTAGAGGCTTTGGCCTCATTTAGGAAAATGAAGAGGGAGTATGATGTCCTAGCCGAGGCAAGTGATGCTCTCCGGAAAGAGCTTGAGGTGCAGAAGACTGCTGCCGTGCAGAAGGATACTCTAATAACTAAGTTGGCTGATGATGTTACTACTCAATGGGCCACTGGATGGCTGGCTTTTCAGGAACGGGCAAAACAGACCTATCCAGACCTGGATTTCGATTTTCAGCTTCCACCTAAAGAGGAAGCTGAGGCATCTAACACTGGGTCTAGTCCCCAGGCCCCTCCTCCTGCTGAGATAGCTCTTGAGAGCGTTGGGATGCTTATCCCTCCTACTGAAGCCTTAACTCAGGACGTTCCTCCTGCCACTCGTACTCCTGGAATTGCCTCTACTCCCTTTATTACCGAGCTTCCCATTGTTTCTTCTACTACCTCAACTGTTACTTCTCTCTCTGCTGACCTCGTGACTAGAGCTCTAAACCTGTCAGCAGCTGGAGTTGAGGCTCCTGTTTCTGAGCTCCCTGAGGTTTCTCCTCTTTTGCCTGCTCTGGGTTCTTTGGGAGCTCCAGTGGCCGAGCTGCAAGGATCTCTCCCTTCAGAAACTCCTACTGTTGATGTGCCAGAAATTTTACCTACCGAACTGCCAGAAACATCAACCACTAAGCTTCCGAGCTCCACTCCTCCTGCTCCTAAAGACTCTTAATTTTTTTTTTTTTTACTAAGCAATGTACATGCAATGCAAACTGCTTTTCTAAGTTATAAATACCCACCATTTTCTTATTGCCTCCACCTTTTATTGCTACCCTTTACACTTCTGCTTTATGCTCTTTACACTTTTGCTTTATGCTTCCCTTGTCCCCCTTGCTTCAAGGAGTACACCAGTTCTCCTTAAAGCAAAAATTAGAGAATTTGAAGGGGCTAATAAGTTTGTGACACGCTTAAGCTGAGGTCCCATGCCTGGGGGACTAGGCCTTCCTTGAGGTCATGTGCTAGAAGCTATCTCTTCCTCAGAGAGCTCCCCTGGCCATTCTGTGTCCTCATAGTGATAGGAAGTTTGCTGAGCTTTGCAATTTAATGCTGAGGTCCTGTACAGGTACATCTATGGAAGCCATGTTGCTGAATACTTTCGCTTGGGCTGAGCTATAGAACTTCTAACTCGACCTTGCACTATCATAGGAGTGCCTTGTGCCTCTGCGCTCAATATTCTCGTTCGAGCGGTCCTCATACTAAAGAAATATGTGGTCCTAGAGAGGCTCACCTGGGTCCGTTGGTTTGGCTAATCTAGACCTAAATGCTTCATTAATGTTGCGAGCACCCAACTACCTTCCAAATTTGTAACCGTTACAATGATTGTGGAGTTGAAGGGCATCTTTTCGTCTTCTTGTGTTTCTTGCCCCTTTAATTTTGGGATTCTTTAAAGTTTCCCTATCTCTTGGACCTTTTCCTTCGCCTAAAAATCTTTGAGTCTCTTCTTGGGTCTTGAAGATTACATTCTTGCTTCATCGTAGTCCTGATGGCTGCCCCTGTTTCTTCTCTGTTTAAAAAATGAACTTCCTACGGGATCGACTGGAAGTGGCATTCCCATTACTTACTCCCTTCAACGATGAAGCCTTCAGACTTGGAAGATATCAAGAAAAGATTATTTCCTGAACTGGACTTGTGCCTACGAGTTCCGACCCCTGATGAGCCTTGTAACTACCTTCCTCGAGGGGAAGTTTGCTTCTTCGAGGGTGCTATGGACATGGGCCTTCGTCTTCCCATCCATCCCTCTCTTGGGCGGATCCTGGCTCATTATGGATTATGCCCTTCTCATCTTTCTCCTCGAGGATGGGCCACCATGATTAGCTTTTTCCTCTTCTGGCGCCTACAAGACAAGGAGTTTCCTTCGCTTGCTGAGTTTCTTTATTTTTATGTTCTTGAGGACGACGAGGTCCCTTGCTTCAGTAACTTCCGATGGAGGCACTTTCGTGAACGTCCTTTAGTTCTTAACCTTCCCCCGTCTGCTGAAGGGTGGTCTCAGCGTTTTTTCTTCGTTTCCGGAGATCTTTGGAGATCTACTTAGTATCTTTGTTCTCAGAACAAGGTCCCCCGATCCTGGAAAAGCTTTTCTCATACAAGTAGGTATATTGAGAACTTTTTTGAAATACTTTTCACGATGCTGTATTCCAACCGTATTTTTGTTGCGCAGGTGTGCCTGAGCCAGATCTGATTGAGATGATAAACATTGAGCAGGTGATCCATGCTGAACCGATGTCCTTCTCTGAGCTGGTGACTCGCGAGAATCTTTTCCTTCTTAGTGCTGCTGTAGCAGCTCTGGATTTTGCTTCCATCCCAGATTCTCCAATCTCACTCCCTCCCGAATCAGATGAGGACGAGGATGCTGGGATGACCTCCAAGAAGCGTAGAAGGAGTGGTACCTCGAGCAGCCCTTCCTCTGACTCCTCCGGGTCTTTACTTGGGATAGTTTTGTTCTCTTCCGCTGGTCAGAAACTCTTGAAGCTGCTTTCGGAGACAGAGAATGAGAGAGATGAGCTGAAAGAGGAGAATGCTCGCTTACAGGAAGAGGTCGTCGAGTTAACTAAGCGACTTGGGGAGAACTAGAAGTTTCCACTTTCTTTTCATATGTTTTGCTTCACTCAAAGGACTTTTATGGCTTTTTTGTATGTTTCTTGTGGTGACATCTCATTTTCGTACTTTCTGAAAACTTGAAATACAGACATCTTTTTGCGGATTTTTGATTTATAGTTGTATCCTGCGATCCTCTGAGATTACTTGTTTTTACTGACTGGTAAGTCCCTCTGAATGAGTTTGAAGAGCTCCTTTATGAGCTGGCGAGCTCACCTTGATTTATATGAGCTGAAGAGCTCATCTCAAATTTATGAGCTGAAGAGCTCATCTTAGACTCATGAGCTGAAGAGCTCATCTCAGATTTATGAGCAGAAGAGCTCATCTTAGATTCATGAGCTGAAGAGCTCATCTTGATTTTTATGAGCTAAAGAGCTCATCTCAGATTCATGAGCTGAAGAGCTCATCTCAAATTTATGAGCTGAAGAGCTCATCTTAGATTCATGAGTTGAAGAGCTCATCTCAGATTTATGAGCTCAAGAGCTCATCTTAAATTCATGAGCTGAAGAGCTCATCTTGATTTTTATGAGCTGAAGAGCTCATCTTAGATTTATGAGCTGAAGAGCTCATCTCAAATTTTATGAGCTGAAGAGCTCATCGTTAGCTTTTTAGCTAGTTCAGGCAGTATATAGGAAAAACTTTGCTGTTTCAATGGGAATAGTCTTATTACAAAAGAAATTTATTGAAAAACCTTTTAAGGTGCTCTGCGTTCCAAGTATGAGGTAGGATCTTCCCTTCTTCTGTTTGTAACCCGTAGTTTCCAAGTCTGACCACCCTTGAGATGATGTAAGGGCCCTCCCAATTAGGCCCCAACTTCCCATGAGTGGGGTCTTTCCTTGCAAGCAGAAGTTTCCTAAGCACCAGATCTCCTACTTTGAAACTCCTGTGTCTAATCTTCATGTCGTAGTATCTTGCCACCCTTCTTTGGTAATCCTTGGTACGCTGCAAAGCTTCGTTTCTTTTTTCGTCCAAGAGATCAAGGTTCAGCAAAAGTGACTCGTCATTGTGCTCAGACTCAGCGAATTCCGCCCTGGGGGATAGGAGCCCAATTTCGACTAGTGCCATTGCTTCAGTTCTAAAAGCCAAAGCAAATGGCGTTTCCTGGGTCACTGTCCTAGCAGTTGTCCTGTAAGCCCATAGTACTTCTGGGACGTGCTCCACCCACTTCCCCTTTAAGGCCTCTAGCTTAGTTTTCAAAGCTGTCTTTATAGTTCGAATGGTGACCTCTGCTTGTCTGTTAGATTGTGGGTGGACTGGAGCCGAGAAATAGTTCTTTATTCCTAGCTCAGCGCAAAATTTTTTGAACTTAGGATTGTCAAATTGCTTCCCATTGTCAGAGACGACAGCCCTGGGGATTCCAAACCTGCATATTATAGACTTCCATGTGAAATTCTGTACTTTTTGTTCTGTGACCGTTGCCAAGGGTTCTACTTCCGCCCATTTGGTGAAGTAATCCACCCCTACGATGGCGAACTTAAATTGTCCCACTCCCATGGGCAAGGGTCCAAGGATGTCGAGACCCCATTGCTGAAATGGCCAGGGGCTCACTACTGATGTTAGGAGCTCCGGTGGACAATGGGAGATATTGGCATGTAGCTGGCAGATTTTACACTTCTTGACTAGGTCCATGGCATCTCTGAGCATGGTGGGCCAATAATATACCTGTCTTAAGGCTTTTCTTGCCAGCGCCCGAGCTCCAATATGGTTTTCACAGACTCCCTCGTGGATTTCTCTGAGTATGTAGTTGGCGTCCTCATTTTCCACACATTTGAGGAGAGGTTCCGAAAAACCTCGCTTATACAAATTCCCCTGCAGAATAGAGAATCTAGCTGACCTGGTTCTTAGCTTTGCGGCTTCTTTGGGATGTTCTGACAAGGCTCCACTCTGAAGATACCCTCGGATGGGGTCCATCCAGCTTGAAGGGGTCAAAACAGGGAGCACTTCTCCCTCCTCAGTACTCACAGATGGCTCTGCTAGGTGTTCCACCGGGATTAGCCTATCCAAGTTTTCCTGCGAGGCTGTTGCCAGTTTCGCCAATGCATCTGCTCTTGAGTTCTCAGCTCTAGGAACATGTCCGATTTTCACCTGCACAAATTTCCTGATTAATTCCTGCACTTTCCTGAGGTAAAAGAACATATTCTCGCCCTTGGCCTCATAAGACTCCTCTATCTGCTTCACCACGAGTTCGGAGTCACTATAGATCTCAAGCTGCTCTGCCTCCATTGAGAGTGCGAGGTTTAGTCCAGCAATGACAGTTTCATACTCGGCTTCATTGTTTGAAGCCTTAAACTCAAACCTAAGAGCGTACTCCACATCTATCCCATCTAGTGAAGTTAGAATCAGTCCAGCACCACTCCCTTGAGCGTTGGCGGCCCCATTTACCGAAAACTTCCATGTAGGGAGATCGGGTACCAACTGTGTTGCTTCCACCTGTGCTTCTGATGTGAATTCTACGATAAAATCTACCAGGATCTGCCATTTGATTGTTGTCCTAGGCTTGTATCCGATGTCGAAATTGCTGAGCTCGATGGCCCATTTAACTAATCTCCCTGAAGATTCTGGCTTATGCAGCACTTGTTTCATCGGTTGATCTGTTGGAACCTCAATGGTATGAGCTTGGAAGTATGGTCTAAGCCTTCTAGCAGTTGTGACTAAGGCCAAGACGAGCTTCTCCATTTTTGGATACCTCTCATCCGCCCCCCTCAGAGCTCTGCTACAGTAATTGACTGGTTGCTGAGCTCTGTCTCGCTCTCTTACTAGCGGTGCACTGGTTGAGAAATCTGAGACCGCTAAATAAAGAGTAAGTACTTCCCTTTCTAAGGGGCTTACCAAATCGGGAGGGGAGCTTAAATAGTCCTTCAGGGCTTTGAACGCCTCTTCACATTGAGTATCCCACTGGAATGCCATTTTTAAGATTCGATAGAAGGGTTGACACTTATCACTTGATCTGGACACGAAACGACTCAGGGCTGCTATTCTACCTGTTAGACGCAGAATCTCCCTTGTATTGGATGGCGGTTGCATGTCCATTACCGCCTTTACTTTCTCCGGGTTGGCTTCAATTCCTCTGCTGTTGACTATGAAGCCTAGGAATTTTCCCGCAGATACCCCAAAAGTGCATTTGGCGGGGTTGAGCTTCATTCTATACTCTTTAAGGACCTGGAATAATTTTGCTAGATGCCCTATGTGGAGTTCTGCCTTTAATGACTTGACCAACATATCAACAATGTAAACTTCCATAGTAGTCCCAATCTGTTTTTGAAACATTCGGTTTACTAATCGCTGGTAAGTAGCTCCAGCATTTTTCAATCCAAAAGGCATAACCTGATAGCAGTATGTCCCTTGCTCTGTCACAAAAGAGGTTTTCTCTTGGTCATTGGGATCCATTCTAATCTGGTTGTATCCAGAAAAGGCGTCCATGAAACTGAGGAGCTCGTGTCCAGCTGTGGCATCCATAATCAGATCTATCTGGGGTAGAGGAAAGCTGTCTCTAGGACAGGCATGATTGAGGTCAGTAAAATCGATGCAGAGGCGCCATTTGCCATTGGTTTTCTTAACAAGAACCACATTAGCTAGCCAAGAGGGGTAGTCCACCTCTCTAATGGCCTTGGCATGCAGAAGCTTGCTGACCTCCTCATTAATGGCTTTTTGGCGTTCTGGGGCGAAACTTCTCCTCTTCTGCTTAATAGGTTTGCAGGTAGGACTTACACTAAGCCTGTGAGTAATGAACAAGGGGTCGATTCCTTTCATGTCCTCTTGTTTCCATGCAAAGACTTCCACGTTATTCCTCAGGAACTGAATCAAGATGTCTTTGATTTCTCTGCTCAACTTTGCTCCTACGTACACTAGGTGCTCTGGCTCCTCGTCGAGCTGGACGGGCTCTAACTCTTATGATGGCAAGGGGCCTGGTATCCAGCTCATTCCTCATGTCGAGCTCGTCTAGTTGAATATTTTTTGACTTCTTTTCTCTTGATGGCTACCATGTAACACTCCCGTGCTACTCGCTGGTCTTCTCTGACCACTCCAACTCCATTTTCCATAGGAAACTTCATAACCAAGTGATAGGCAGATGGTATAGCCCTCATTGCGTTGAGAGAAGGTCTTCCAAGCAATATATTATACGCCGATGGCGCATCCACTACCAAGAATTTCACAGAAGAGGTGGCTTGACAGGGAGGATCACCCATTGTGAGCAAAAGTTGTATTGATCCCAAGGGTAGCACCTTCTCTCCTGAGAACCCTAACAAATGGGTGCTTACTGGCTCGAGCTTCTCTCTGCCTATTCCCATTTTGTCAAATGATGGCGCGAAAATAATGTTTGCTGAGCTCCCATTGTCGATCAGAACTCGGTGGACAGTTCTGTTGGCAACGACAACTCTTACCACCAAGGGATCATCGTGGGGATGTTGGCAACCTTCTAGGTCTGAATCTGAGAAAGTGATATCCGTGCCTAGTCGTGGTACCTTAGACACGGTTTGCACCTCTAGTGCCTCGTCAGTTCTGATCCTTCGTAAATGGGCCTTCCTGGCTGTGCTGGATTCTCTGCCTCTATCAAATCCTCCAGATATTACTCTGATCTCTCCCAGAGGTTGCTGATGCTGCGCGGGGGCTTGCTACTGAGGTGCTGGGGGTGGTTGAGCACGGTTCTGATTGTCATTGGCTACGAAACGCCTCAACTGTCCTCGTTGGATCAGGAACTCGATCTCCTTCTTCAACTGAATGCAATCGTCGGTGTGATGGCCATGATCCCTGTGGTATTCGCAATACTTGGTGGGATCTCTTTTTGTAGGATCCCCCTTCATTCGTTGTGGCCATCTAAGGAACTTCTCATTCTGTACCTCATACAGGATCTATGACACCGAGGCTGTAAGAGGAGTGAGCTGCCGAGGTTCATTCCATGGTTGCAACTTTGGCTGGGGGGGACCTAAGCGATCTCTGACATCCCCCCTCCTTTTAGGGGAACGATCCCTGTCTCTCCTTGGGGACCTCTCACGTCCTCTTTCTTTCTTGGGACTTCGGTCTCCCCTTCTTTCTTCCTTTACCATTTCGTTCTGCGAGGAAGAGCTCCCTACCTTTGAGAGGAAGGCTTCCTCACCATTAATATACTTTTCTGCTTTGGCTAACACCTCTGCCATGCTTGCTTGCCGGTTCTTTGAAATGGAGAACATCAAAACCTTCGATTGCACCCCTAATTCGGCAATGAAAGTGGTGATGGCGAATTTCTCATTTAGGACGTCCACCTTGAGGGATTCTGAATTGAACCTTTGAACGTAAGACCGCAGGTTTTCGCTGGGTCCCTGTGTCACATTTAGCAGGTGGTAGCTTGGTTTTCAGTAGGTTCTAGCCCCTATGAAGTGAGACACGAATTATATGGAGAGCTCCTTAAAGGAGGAGATTAATGTAGGGGGAGCCTGTTGAACCATGCCAAGGCTGAACCCTTCAGCGTGATCGCAAAGGCTCGACATCGCACAGGATCTTGATCAAGAAGTGAGGATGCCAACTACATACTCAGAGAAATCCACGAGGGAGTTTGCGGAAACCATATTGGAGCTCGGGTGCTGGCAAGGAAAGCCTTAATACAGGGATATTATTGGCCCACCATGCTTAGAGACGCCATGGACCTAGTCAAGAAGTGTAAAATCTGCCAGCTACATGCCAACATCTCCCATTATCCGCCGGAGCTCCTAACATCAGTAATACGCCCCTGGCCATTCCAGCAATGGGGTCTCGACATCCTTGGACCCTTGCCCATGGGAGTGGGACAATATAAGTTCGCCATCGTAGGGGTGGATTACTTCACCAAATGGGCGAAAGTAGAACCCTTGGCAACGATCACAAAACAAAAGGAACAGAATTTCACATGGAATTCTATAATATGCAGGTTTGGAATTCTCAGGGCTGTCGTCTCTGACAATGGGAAGCAATTTGACAATCCTAAGTTCAAAAAATTTTGCGCTGAGCTAGGAATAAAGAACTATTTCTCGGCTCCAGCCCACCCGCAATCTAACAGACAAGCAGAGGTCACCATCCGAACTATAAAGGCAGCTTTGAAAACTAAGCTAGAGGCCTTAAAGGGGAAGTGGGTGGAGCACGTCCCAGAAGTACTATTGGCTTATAGGACAACTGCTAGGACAGCGACCCAGGAAACGCCATTTACTTTGTCTTTTGGAACTGAAGCAGTGACACTAGTTGAAATTGGGCTCCTATCCCCTAGGGCCAAATTCGCAGAGTCTGAGCACAATGACAAGTCACTTTTGCTGAACCTTGATCTCTTGGACGAAAAAAGAAACGAAGCTCTGCAGCGTACCAAGGATTACCAGAGAAGGGTGGCAAGATACTACGACAGGAAGGTTAGACACAGGAGTTTCAAAGTAAGAGATCTGGTGCTTATAAAACTTCTGCTTGCAAGGAAAGACCCCACTCACGGGAAGTTGGGGCCTAATTGGGAGGGCTTTTACATCATCTTGCTTATACAAATTCTCCTGCATAATAGAGAATCTAGCTGACCTGGTTCTTAGCTTTGCAGCATCTTGGGATCTTCTGGCAAGGCTCCACTCTAAAGATACCCTCGGATGGGGTCCATCCAGCTTGAAGGGGCCAAAAGAGGGAGCACTTCTCCCTCCTCAGTACTCACAGATGGCTCTACTAGGTGTTCCACCGGGATTAGCCTATCCAAGTTTTCCTGCGAGGCTGTTGCCAGTTTCGCCAATGCATCTGCTCTCGAGTTCTCAGCTCTAGGAACATGTCTGATTTTCACCTATACAAATTTTCTAATTAATTCCTGCACTTTCTTGAGGTAAAGGACCATCTTCTCGCCCTTGGCCTCATAAGACTCCTCTATCTGCTTCACCACGAGTTGGGAGTCACTACAGATCTCAAGCTGCTCTGCCTCCATTAAGAGTGCGAGGTTTAGTCCAGCAATGACAGCTTCATACTCGGCTTTATTGTTTGAAGCCTTAAACCCAAACCTAAGAGCGTACTCCACATCTATCCCATCTGGGGAAGTTAGAATCAGTCCAGCACCACTCCCTTGAGCGTTGGCGGCCCCATGTACTGAAAGCTTCCATGTAGGGAGATCGGGTACCAACTGTATTGCTTCCGCCTGTGCTTCTAATGTGAATTCTGCGATAAAATTTGCCAGGATCTGCCCTTTGATTGTTGTCCTGGGCTTGTATCTGATGTCAAAATCGCTGAGCTCGGTGTCCCATTTAACTAATCTCCCTGAAGATTCTGGCTTATGCAGCACTTGTTTCATCGGTTGATCTGTTGGAACCTCAATGGTATGAGCTTGGAAGTATGGTCTAAGCCTTCTAGCAGTTGTGACTAAGGCCAAGACGAGCCTCTCCATTTTGGGATACCTCTCATCCGCCCCCCTCAGAGCTCTGCTACAGTAATAGACTGGTTGCTGAGCTCTGTCTCGCTCTCTTATTAGCGCTGCGCTGATTGAGAAATCTGAGACCGCTAAATAGAGAGTAAGTACTTCCCCTTCTAAGGGGCTTACCAAAACTGGAGGGGAGCTTAAATAGTCCTTCAAGGCTTTGAACGCCTCTTTACATTGAGTATTCCACTGGAATGCCCTTTTTAAGATTCGAAAGGAGGGTTGACACTTATCACTTGATCTGGACACGACACGACTCAGGGCTGTTATTCTCCCTGTTAGACGCTGAATCTCCCTTGTATTGGATGGCGGTTGCATGTCCATTACCGCCTTTACTTTCTCTGGGTTGGCTTCAATTCCTATGATGTTGACTATGAAGCCTAAGAATTTTCCTGTAGATACCCCAAAAGCGCATTTGGCGGGGTTGAACTTCATTCTATACTCTTTAAGGACCTGGAATGATTCCGCTAGATGCCCTATGTGGAGTTCTACCTTTAATGACTTGACCAACATATCATCAATGTAGACTTCCATGGTAGTCCCAATCTGTTTTTGAAACATTCGGTTTACTAGTCGTTGGTAAGTAGCTCCAGCATTCTTCAATCCAAAAGGCATAACCTGATAGCAGTATGTCCCTTGCTCTGTCATAAAGGAGGTCTTCTCTTGGTCATTGGGATCCATTCTAATCTGGTTGTATCCAGAGAAGGCATCCATGAAGCTGAGGAGCTCGTGTCCGGCTGTGGCATCCACAATCAGATCTATCCGGGGCAGAGGGAAGCTGTCTTTAGGACAGGCACGGTTGAGGTCAGTAAAATCGATGAAGAGACGTCATTTGCCATTGGTTTTCTTAACAAGAACCACATTGGCTAGCTAAGCTGGGTAGTCCACCTCTCTAATGGCCTTGGCATGCAGAAGCTTGCTGACCTCCTCATTAATAGCTTTTTGGCGTTCTGGGGCGAAACTTCTCCTCTTCTGCTTAATAGGTTTGCAGGTAGGACTTACACTAAGCCTGTGAGTAATGAACGAGGGGTCGATTCCTTTCATGTCCTCTTGTTTCCATGTAAAGACTTCCACTTTATTCCTCAGGAACTGAATCAAGAGGTTTTTGATTTCTCTGCACAACTTTACTTCTACGTACACTAGGTGCTCTGGCTCCTCGTCGAGCTGGACGGGCTCTAGCTCTTCTGACGGCATGGGCCTGGTATCCAGCTCGTTCCTCATGTCGAGCTCGTCTAGTTGAATATTTTCGACTTCTTTTCTCTTGATAGATGCCATGTAACACTCCCGTGCTACTCACTGGTCTCCTCTGACCACTCTAACTCCATTTTTCGTAGGAAACTTCATAACCAAGTGATAGGCAGATGGTATAGCCCTCATTGCATTGAGAAAAGGTCTTCCAAGCAACATATTATGGGCCGAGGGCGCATCCACTACCAAGAATTTCACATGACAGGGAGGATCACCCATTGTGAGCACAAGTTGTATTGATCCCAAGGGTAGCACTTTCTCTCCTGAGAACCCTAACAAATGGGTGCTTACTGGCTCAAGCTTCGCTCTGCCTATTCCCATTTTTTCAAATGCTGGCGCGAAAATAATGTCTGCTGAGCTCTCATGGTCGATCAGAACTCGGTGGACAGTTCTGTTGGCAACGACAGCTCTTACCACCAAGGGATCATCATGGGGATGTTGGCAGCCTTCTAGGTCTGAATCTGAGAAAGTGATAGCCATGCCTAGTCGTGGTACCTTAGACACGGTTTGCACCTCTAGTGCCTCGTCAGTTCTTATCATTCGTAAATGGGTCTTCCTGGCTGTGCTGGATTCTCCGCCTCCAGCAAATCCTCCATATATTACTCTGATTTCTCCCAGAGGTTGTTGATGCTGCGCGGGGGCTTGCTGTTGAGGTGTTGGGGGTGGTTGAGCACGGTTCTGATTGTCATTGGCTACGAAACGCCTCAACTGTCCTCGTTGGATCAGAAACTTGATCTCATTCTTCAACTGAATGTAATCGTCGGTGTGATGGCCATGATCCCTGTGGTATTCGCAATACCTGGTGGGATCTCTTTTTGTAGGATTCGCCTTCATTCGTTGTGGCCATCTGAGGAACTTCTCATTCTGTACCTCATACAGGATCTGTGACACCGAGGCTGTAAGAAGAGTGAGTTACCGAGGTGCATTCCTTGGTTGCAACTGTGGTTGGGGGGGACCTAAGCGATCTCTGACATCCCCCCTCTGTTCAGGGGAGCGATCCCTGTCTCTCATTGGGGACCTCTCACGTCCTCTTTCCTTCCTAGGACTTCGGTCTCCCTTTTTTTCTTCCTTTACCTTTTCCTTCTACGAGGAAGAGCTCCCTACCTTTGAGATGAGGGCTTCCTCACCATTAATATACTTTTCTGCTTTGGCTAACACCTCTGCCATGCTTGCTTGCGGGTTATTTGAAATGGAGAACATCAAATCCTTCGATTGCACCCCTAATCCGGCAATGAAAGCGGTGATGGAAAATTTCTCATATGGGACGTCCACCTTGAGGGATTCTGAATTGAACCTTTGAACGTAAGACCGCAGGTTTTCGCTGCGTCCCTGTTTCACATTTAGCAGGTGGTAGCTTGATTTTTGGTAGGTTCTAGCCCCTATGAAGTGAGACACGAATGATATGGAGAGCTCCTTAAAGGAGGAGATTGATGTAGGGGGGAGCCTGTTGAACCATGCCAAGGCTGAAACCTTCAGCGTGATGGCAAAGGCTCGATATTGCACTGGATCTTGATATCCGTGTAATTTTATCTGGTTCTTATAGGTATTGAGGTGATCCATAGGATCCCTTGTTCCATCAAAGGCCTCTACTTGGGGCATTCTGAACTTTGGGGGGAGGGGAAAGTGCAGCACCCCGGCAGTGAATGGGGATTCAGTCTGCTGCACTAGAACGTCCATTGTCACTGGGGTCCTACCCCTCACAGCCTCTTTCATGTGACTGAGCTCCTGCTGGATGCCTCTGAAGCGTTGTTCCCAGTACTATTCCCTTATTTCCTGTTGAAAAAGAAAGAAATCATTTTTCTCTCCCCTATTGTTTTGACTCTGCACCTCTTCATTATCACCATTTTGGTGGGGAACCTGCCCCCTGGGCTAGCTATTCTCCTCTCCTTCGTTATCTTCGTTGAGGGGATGAAGATGTTGACGCTCCTCTTGTGGGGGATCTCCTTGAGCGGATCTCGTCCGTTGAGGGCCTTGCAAAAGCTTCAAGAGCTATTCGTTTTGCTGGAGCAGACGTTGGTTAACTAGGCGAAGTGCTTCCATTTCGTTATTTGTTTGGGGAAACGTCCCAGGGGGATTAGTCTCAGCGGCGAGGAAGAAATCTTGAAGGTTTTCGTGTTGCCTGCTGCTAGTGGCTTCCTGCTAGTTCTGCGTCCGTGGGGGATTCATCTGGCTTCTGCTCATGTTACGTGTGGAAACCATCAGTTGCTAGAAAAACCAGCGTACTTGTAGTAAGAATAGTCGTTCCCACAGACGGCGCCAAACTGATAGTGTAGATATGTGTAATTGAGCAGAAAGTCCGATTATTCGAATTGGCTTTGAGTCTGAGCTACTAGGCTCGTGAATGTTCGATTGAATTCTAGTTGCACAACGAAAGTATAGTGGTTCACCAGCTCGGAAGCTCGTCTAATCCACTCTTTAATGGAGTCTCTTGCTCCTTTCTCTTTATTGATGGTAAATGAAATTCACAAAGAGTTTTTGCTTCCACTAGGGTTCTGCCTTCAATGGAGGCACTGTACAGTATTTATAGTTCAATTCCTATCTCTTAGGGATCTGTCCCGAGATACCAGCCTTCAATTCGTGAGATCTTGCTTAATTTTCGGGAGAGGATTCTTGGTCAGTTGAGAGTTTGGAGCCTTGATTATAGTGTTCCCTTGATTTGGGGGATCCTACTGATTGCCAGCCATCTCCTTCATGTTTCCTACTCTGCTTCATTTGTGGCGAGCTCGAGGTTAGGACAACCGAGCTCTGGATGTCTTGCCTGACCTCTGTATCAGACCTCATTTCCCGAGCTCATACTTAATTAAAATTCCTTCTAGGTATCATCACTTATAACTTTTTATAATTCTCTAATTTCTAAAATAGTGGGTGGAAGAAAGACCAAAAAATGGATTTATAAATTCCGTGTATTGCATGAGTCGGACACTACTTAGAATATGTGCGTGTGTCAATCAAAGGAAGAAAGAGAACTAATCTCCACCGCCTCTTATCAATGATAAAAATATGGGTGTTTGATCCTTGAAATGATTTTTTTTTTTGGGAAGAAAAATTGCCTTAAACACGTTGAGAATTCATTTCTATGCAACAAATACTTACTAGAATTAAGGTCATTCCAATGTGGGTGTGCGCGGTGATTTTCACATAATAAACAAATGGACATATCTCTTCCTTGGTGAACACGATTCTTACCTAGAAGTCAATGATCTCGTGGTAAACGGGAATGAGAAACGGTATAAAGAGTAGTGATGAATCACTTTTTTAGTAGTCTGCACTATTTTAGTGTATCGAGATAAGTTATGTCACTTAAAAAGAAAGGTTAGAAGGACCCCGGAATGTTTTCCAGCATGATCCCTCCGACGATCAAGTTAGTATGTGAGAAAGGGGAAGGAAAATGACTGTTCTATTGCTTGAATATGATTTGCGTACCTTTGCTTTGATTTTTTTAGAGCTACTTATACCTCCATGGAGGTAATCATTATGAACAGATGGGCTCCTTGAAGAGGAAATCCCCCATTGGCCCATTTGGAAGGCAGCAGGCGGTGCTTAATCCTTGGGCAAAGTGTCTTCCATTTTGCGTGGAAGAAGCTTAGGCATTAAATGCTCAGGCTTCTGAGCACTTATTGCTCCTCCTTTGGGACTCTCCAAACAATAAATACGTCACATCCATCTAAGGGATTATTTAATGCCTCCCTGTAATGGTTGCGCATGAGTAAGGACATCTTTGTCTGTTGGCCCCTGATTCTGTGTTTTGTGCCTCATGTAGCATTGTCATTAGTTGTTGGTCTGTCCTTTCTGTCATTCTGACAGCTTTGGGAAGACAAATCAATGATTATTGACCAATCCTACCTCCAAGTAACGATAATCGTCAATCTGCCACCCATGCCTCGGGGTCTTGGAGCCAAGATGACGTGTCTTGAAATGGACCTCGGGGGCATTAGTCACTCCGAGGACAAGGGTCACTCGCAGATGGAGCATAGAGACCTTTAGTGCCAAGGACACGTGTCACAATCTAAGCACATCGAGGGGGATAGACGCCGAGGACACATGTCACCCACAGGGATTATGCAGTACCCTTAGTGCCGAGGGCACGTGTTACTCGCAGATCGAGCCGAGGGACCTTTAGTGTCGAGAACACATGTCTTAATCTAAACACTCCAAAGGAATGAACACCGAGGACACGTGTCAGTCCACAGGACTACCACGTTTCTCGTGCTGAGGACACGTGTCATCTTCTTGTTTATTCTCATAAGTGTCCCATCAACTGTCCCCCAGCCCTTGATCTTCGTACGACGTGGGTGACGTAGCGTGAGAAGATGAAAGGGCTCGCCTCTTCCTTCCCTGTGCAATCGCTTTCATTTTCTTGGAGATCATGCCCATATAATGCGCCTCCTTCGTGCCTTGTGCGCAATGATGGGGTAGGTCTTCCTATTTAAATAGAGCCCTTGCCCCTTTCTCCCATTTTTACAATCTTCATAAAACCAGAGTTCATCCACCGGAGAAGCTACTTTCTGCCTGAATAGCTACTCACTCCTTAGAATCTACTATAAAGGAAGCCACCAACCTCTCCTCTGTATCAGGATCTTTTTAATTTGGTAAGTGACTGTTTTCCCTCTTTTCTTCTCTTTCCTGGTGACCATACTCCCTCTATTCTTCCTTGTTTCTGTTCTAGCATTGTCACACCATCCCTTAATCTTCTTTTTCCTTTCATGTGTCCTCAGTAGTGGCCCTTGGGTCTCCAATTCTTAGGAAGCCCCTACTTCGAGCCCTCTTTTTCTGTTTAAACAATGCCAAGACGTTGCCAGATTGCGAACGTTGGGGCCGATGATTTGTTGTTCTTTGCAAGAGTCACTAAAGCTGAGTCTACTCCGCCTCCTCGGAACCTTGTCAACCTTGCTGACATAATCACCGTCCGGGGGTACTGAGGCAATGGGTTTGCCCGAGCCGCGCACGTGCTGCTAGATTACACCCCAGGGTATAGGAAGTTTTCCCAAACCCCTCAACCTTTTGATCCTGTGAGGTGGTCGGCATTATTCAGCGAAAACTTGGATGAGGACCCCAACAGAGCTACAGAAGCCGAGGTAGAGGCTCCCAAAGACACAGTTGTAGAGGTCGAAGAGATAAAGGATCCTTCCACCACCATCCATGCCAAGGCGGACGATTTAGGCAGGGATGTTTGGCCAGACTTCGACGTTCTCCAAAACTTAGATGAAGGGGACGCTTTGGAAGTAGCCACGTCAAACACTCCTCGTATCTCCCTAGGCTTGATCAGGGAGAGGGCTGCCCTCGCCGCAGGACGGGGCTGTGGATTGGGCTCCAACGTCACTCCTATCCAGGGACATTCTCGCCCTTCTGGGGTTCTAACCGAGGATTCCACACCCCTCCCCCCTCCCCCTCCAATCGACACCCCTGTCGTGCCGACGCCAACTGGGCGTGGCCAAGGGCATGCAAGAGATCAACAGTATGAGGAGAGAAGAGTGAAGCAGAGACACGATTGCGTTGGCCGAGGCAGGGACACTCTGACTTCGACTGTGACTCTAATGCATGAACCGCAGCCTCCCCTAGCACTGACACCAAATGCCTAGGAGTGGCACAACCGGGCCTGAGATCGAGACAACAGGCCAATCCGGGTAACTGACTCCATCGTTGCCTCTCCCCACACCGCCTATGCAGTGAGCGAGGCCATCCTCTTCGATGCCGACATGTCGGTGCACAAGGGGCGTGGGAGCAACACCTGTTCCATTCCATCATCCAGAACTTGCTGGTGGTAAGGCTCAACACTTGTGTATATTTTTTTTTGCCTTAAGTTACCATTGACGTCATCTCTTCCTTTGTCTTACAGATGGCCTAGAAAATATCGGTCATTGCCGAGCGCTTCCACGCTCATTGAGACCAACTCCAAGAGTGCGAGAGGCTCCAGGTTGAGCTGGAGAAGGCCCGAGGGGTTCTGGCCTCGACGAAGGAGGAGGTGGCTGCTCAGGACAAGACCCTGTCCACCCAGGGGGTCCAGATCGCCGAGCTCTTCAAGGAGAGTCAGGCTGCCAAGGGGGAAGCTGACAAAGTTAAGGCTTCACTCACCAACCCCGAGAAGAGGATCATCGAGGAGATGAAATAGTTGTCGGCAGCCGAGGCAAAAATGTTGGAGTCGGAGCAAACTTGTGCAGCCCTCATCCAGGAGTTGGACAAGTTAAGGGCTGAGTTAGAGGCAAACAAGAAGAGGGAGCAAGAGATCGTCAACCGTTGTGCCGATGATATTCTGGTGGCCTTTGAAGAGAACAAGAAGGAGTACTTCAAGGACGGCTGGGATGAGGCGCTTCGGGTGACGGGGGTGCCTGCCAAGTCTCCACTCTTCAAGTAGCATGAATATTTCCCCTTCGAGGAGATGGTGCAAGCCTCGTCTGAAGCTATAGCTGAAGACGCTGGGATATCACAAGTTGCCAAACTCGGCCCCAGCAGCTGAGACTGTGGCCTCGATTCCAGATCCTCGGGGCAATCCTGCTCTTCCTACCGCTGACGTCGCTACTACCCCTGCTCTTGCCGACTCGATTGCTGCTCTTGCCGACCCGATTCCTGCTCTTGCTCCTGCCAACCCGGTTCCTACTTCGGGCACTATGCATGTCCCTCAGGGTGATGCCCTAATTGTCCTTGCTGATTTGGCGCCCCCTTCTCACAGCGCCAACTCCTTCTCTGCCAGCATCAATGAACTCTTTGGAGATATTGGAGGAGGCATCGGCGGCGAGGTCACTGGGCCTTCAGGTACTTAGCTTTTTGGTTTTCTTCTCTTGTAATTCCATTTTTTCCTTTGCTTTTGTAGCTTAAGGGACGCAAAGCCCTCATCTTTTGTAATGAACAAATGATTGCTTTTTCTAAATGCTTATAGATTTTTATTTTTTCCAAGTGTGATGCCTCGGGACTGAGGTTTCAAGACCCGAAGCCATGGTCCTGTTGCCCCTCGGGGGTAATGGCCTTCCTCGGCCCCGACCCTCTTCAAGGAAAATTTTCCAAGTGCTGCCCCTCGGGGGGGGAGGGAGGGAGCCTCTATTGTGGAGAATTCGCCAAGTGTTCCCCCTAAGGGACCGGGCCTTATCCAGGAGGCTCTACTCCTTGGGTCTTTTTTTGGGTGAGTCTTTTTCTAAGGCCTCACCCTCGGGGTCATGCCCTATCTAGGAGGCTCTGCTCCTTTGTTCCTTTGGAGGCAAGAGTCTTAGACTCTGCCTCCAAGGCCATGCCCGTTCCAGGAGGCCTAGCTCCTTCATTCTTTTGGAGGCAAGAGTTTTTAAGACTCTGCCTCCGGGGCTATGCCTCTTCCAAGAGGTTTTGCTCCTTTATTTCTTTGGAGGCAAGAGTTTTCAAGACTCTGCCTCCGGGGCCATGCCCCTTCTAAGAGGCTTAGCTCCTTTATTTCTTGGAGGCAAGAGTTTTAAGACTCCACCTCCAGGGTCATGCCCCTTCCAGGACAGCACATTCAGCAAAAATAAGCCTTTGTTTCTCAAAAATAATACTTTTTCAAATTCATTACATTCCAAGGCCAAAGTACAGTGTTTCCCTCCATATCCTCTAACTTGTACAACCCGGAGCCTCCCACTGATGTGACTTTATACGGTCCCTCCCAATTAGGTCCTATTTTTCCATCGATTGGGTCATGGGTGTACCCGACTACTCTTCTGAGCCCCAGGTTGCCCACTCAGAACCCCCGGGGCCTTACTCTCTTGTTGTAGATTTTGGACACCCCTTCTTGTTACTTGGCTAATATTAAGGTAGCCATCTCCCTTCTCTCCTCCTCGAGCTCCAAGTCCAAGCTTAGTTGATGATCGTTGTCTCTAGTGTCAAAGGCATGTGTCCTTATAGAAGGGATAACTACCTCCATTCCGTACGCGAGGGCATAAGGTGTTTCACTCATTGAGGTTCGCAGAGTTTTTTTGTAGGCCCAAATGACGCTCAGGAGCTCATCCACCCACTTCCCCTTAGCTTTTTCCAACCTTTTCTTGATTCCGCTGATGATGGTCTTGTTTGAAGACTCTGCCTGTCCGTTGGCCTATGGATACACGGGCGTGGAGTAGTAGTGCTATATTCCGAGGTGCTCACAAAAAGATTTGAAGGGACCGCTGTTAAGCTGAGCCCCGTTGTCCAATACAAGTGCATGAGGTACCCCAAATCTTGTCACTATGTTCCTCCACACAAACTTTTTGGTGTCCGTGTCCCTGATATGAGTCAGCGGCTCCGCCTCGACCCACTTTGTGAAGTAATCGGTCCTCACTATCAAGAATTTCTTGTCTCTAGGGGCCCTTGGGAGGGGTCGAACTAGGTTGAGCCCCCATTGGGCAAACAACCAAGGACTGGTTAGTGGGTGCAAGTCTCCTGCCGGTTGTTTGATGGTTGGAGCAAACCTTTGACACTGATCGCATTTTTGGACATAAGCATGTGCATCCTTCTGCATCCGCGGCCACCAGTATCCCTGGGACATGATGCGATGGGCCATTGATCATCCACCAGAGTGCCCCCCACATATGCTTTCATGCATTTCATACAGGAAGGGCTCAACTTTATCTTCGCGGACACAAAGCAAGTTGGGTCCGGAGAATGATTTTTCGGTACAACTTTTGATCCAGGGAGGCCCAAAACCTCAGGGCCCTTTAATTTATCCTCCTGGCTTCCTTGGGACATTCAGGGAGTTCCCTGAAGATAAGGAACTTGAGTAGCGGATCAATCCAGCTCGGGGACTCCTCCCCCTCCTGGATGGCTGCCACTCCGGGGACGTCGTCTATGCTGGAGTTGGGAAGAAACTCCACAGTAATCCTCTGTGACATGTCGGAGTCCAATGCCGAGGCCAAACTTACCAAGCCATCGACATGGACATTCTTGTCTCGGGGGACTTGCTTGATTTGTAACTTCTTGAACTTATGGAGCAAGGTCATGGCTTCGTGGTGATAGACTTTCATTCTTGGATCCCTTGCTTCAAATTCCTAATTGATCTGGTTGACCACCAGTAAGGAATCACAGTGGAACATTAACTCCACGGCCCCCGCTGCGTCGGCAAGTTTAAGTCCGAAGATAAGAGCTTCGTATTCTGCCTCATTGTTGGATGCTTTGAATTCCAGTCGTACGGCTTGCTCTGTAACTAGTCTCTCCAAGGAAAGTAATAGTACCCCGATTCTGGAACCTTTGTTGTTGGAGGATCCGTCCACACAGAGTTTCTAGGGGTGCGCCTGGTCGTCCGCAAAGGGATCCACCTCGGGAGGAGGTGGCTCCCCCTTGGTAAATTCGGCAATGAAGTCTGCTAACACCTGACCCTTTATTGTTGTACGAGGTCTGTAGTGAATATCATGTTCCCCCAACTTCACATCCTACTACTTGCTATCCTCCCAAAGAGGTCTGTCTTCCTTAGGATCGCCTTCAAAGGTTGATCCGTCAGGACATTAATTGGGTGTGCTTGAAAGTAATGTCTCAACTTCCTTGTGGCCGTGACTAGCGCCAATGCAAGCTTTTCCAAAGGCAAGTACCTCGTCTCTGCATCCAACAAATCTTTGCAAACACAATACACTGGCCTCTGTTCATGCTCGTGCTCATGGGCCAATACGCCGCTAATGGCGAACTCCGAAACAGCCAAGTAGAGGAACAACATCTCCCCTCTCTCTAGGACAGATAGGGTCGAGAGGATCCTGAGGTACTCCTTGATCCCTCCGAGCACCTCCTCGCATTCTTCATTCCAAGTGTCCTTCTTGGACCTCTTGATTGCTCCAAAGAAAGGCTTGCACTTGTCCGATGATCAAGATATAAAACGACTTAAGACAGCTAACATCCCGGTGAGTTTCTTAACGCCCCGGACAGTCCAAGGACTACGTACGTCCATGACAGCTTGTATCAGCTCCGAGTTGGCCTCGACGTCGCTCCGGCTTACTAAGTATCCCAGGAACTTTCCAGAGCCAACTTTGAAGGCACACTTAGCCGCATTCAATTTTAACCCATACTCCTGGATGGTGGAGAAGGCGTCCTCCAAATCCGCGATGTGGTCATCCCGTCTCCTACTCTTGACCAACATATCGTTATTGTACACCTCCATGGTGTTCCCAAGTTGTCACTTGAACATACGGTTCATGAGTCTTTGGTATATAGCGCCTAAATTCTTCAGACCAAACGAAATGACCTTATGACAATAGACCCCCCTTGGAGTGATGAAGGCAGTCTTCTCCTAGTCAGGTTGATGGAGGGGGATCTGATGGTAACCTGTCCTAGCGTCCATGAAGCTCATCCGTTCATGTCCCGCCATGGCATCGACCAATTGATCAACTTTAGGGATAGGAAAATCATCTTTGGGACAAGCCTTGTTCAAGTCTGTGAAGTCTACACAGACACGCCACTTCCCACTCTTCTTCCTTGCGCATACGGTGTTTGACAACCATTATGGAAAATGCACCTCCCAGATGGCGTCGGCCTCCAAGAGCATTTCCATTTCCTCGTTCACCGCCTGGGTGTGATGCGGCGCTGTACGCCGCAGCTTTTTCTTGATGGCTTATGAATGGGATCAACATGAAGCTTATGGGTTATAACCTCGGGGCTTATGCGCTGCGCCGTCCCATGCAAATACATCCACATTCTTCCTCAAGAAGTTGGTCATCTCCTCCTGCTCGGCTGGGGACATGGCGGATCCAGTCAATAAGTATCTTTCCTCATCTCCCTCTGCCAAGAGCACCTTCCGGAGATCCTCCAAAGAGCAATCAGCTGGGTCAATCCGCGGCTCATCGACCCCCAGCCTTCTGGACTTTAGTTTCTATTTATTCAATACGTCCTCTGGGGCACGTTCATTCTCCTTGGAGGTGACCCCAACTTTCACGGCAGCATAGAAGTAACTTTTTGCCGAAGCTTGATCTCCACAAATTTCCATTATCCCCTCTGGTGTGGGGTACTTCAACTTCTGATGGTAGGTAAAGTGCACTGCTCTAAACGAGTGCAACCAAGTCCGCCCCATGATTATTTTGTATGGTGAATCAGAATCGATCACCATGAACTTTGTGTCTATCGTGACAAGTCCCCTGTTCACCAGCAAAGTGATCTTTCCTAGGGGTAGGGCAAACGATCCATTGAACCCGACGAGGGATGTTTTGAATCTGGTAAGATCCTTGGACCCAAGGCCCATTCGTTTCAACACATCAAGGTACATCACCTCTAAGGAGCTCCTTAAGTCCACCAGCACCCTCTTGACATCAAATCCTCCAATCCGCAAAATTATGATCAAGGCATCCTCGTAGGGAAGGACCACGCTTGCCAGGTCAGCATTGGAGAAGGTTATACCTCTATGATCCATCTGAGGCCTCTTACTTTGCTGGCCCCCATCTTTCTCTTCCACTTTCCGAGCAAAGGCTACCCTCTTAAGGTCAGACCTAAGAGTGTTGGTCGCCTGGTCATCGATGATGCGCGCTTCCATCGGTGCCTCCTTTTCAATATACTCCTTGAGATGTCCCTCCTACACCAACTTCTCCAGGAAGGACTTATAAACTCGGTTGTCCTCCGTAAGTTGCCCCACGTCCTTATCGTATGAACATCTCGCGTTCTGGTTCCTGGTGGACGGATCACCCTGCATCTTGGGTGGCCACTTAAAGAAGGGCTCCTTTTTGATTTTATGCAACAACTTGTAGATGAGCTCTTTGAATATGGTGTGGGTCCCTTTGAAGGAGTTCCCTGATGCCGGGATCAGACCTTTCCTAAGAGGGTCTCCCACCTTCTCCTTCCCCTTCCCCTCCCCCTTTTTCTTCGGGGCCAAGTTTTACCTTTACTCCCCATCAGCTCATCTTCTATCTTGGAGTACTTGTTTATTTGTACCATCAACTTGCCCATGTCCACTGGCGTCTTCTTCATCAATGATTTGTAAAAGTCTGTGTCCCTAGAGAGGCCAAGTCTGAAAGAGGTTGCATCTATGACCTCGGAGCATCCTTCTACCTCGTTGACCTCCTTCCAATAGGGAGTGGCGTATTAGTGGAGTGTTTCACCTTCCTTCTGTCGAAGGTTCAACAATGATTCGACATCCTTGGGGTGCTTGCTCCCTATGATGAACCTTGCGGAGAATTGTCTGGTCAGCTCCCTCCATGACCCTATGTTGTTTGGCAGAAAGGTCTCGAACCACTTCATGGACGTGTAGCCCATCCTCATCAAGAACACCTGGCACAATAGCCTGTGATCCAAGTGATATAGGGACATCATTTGTTTGTACTTTCGGAGGTGGGCCTCCGGGTTGGAACGTCCATCGTAAACCTTAAATCTTAGCACCACAGACTTCTTTGGTACCTCCATTTCCATGATGTTTTTGGTGAATGGTGACAGGATAACTTCGTCATCCGTGTCGTCATCGAGAGTGGACTTGTTCATCCTCATAAAGTTTAACTTAGTCCTAAGGTCCCCCCATCCTCATGGTATCTCATTTTTCCGTCTCGGCATTAGGCAGCATGCCCCCCAGCTCCTCCATTCTTTATGGAGAGGGTTGACCCCTCCTCGGACTACTTCATGCCCCCTCGCCTGGATAGTTTTCGACGGAGGTCGTTCCATGCCAAAGGCTTGGTCCTCTTGGCTGGGACTTCCAGGTCCTACCCATTAGCCCTCAAGCATTTTGGAGCCTTGGAGCCCCCTGCTCCACCACTCAGACGGTTCCTCAAGTCTTTGGCCCCACCTCCTTGACAGAGGGCTCCTTAGATGGTCACAAACTTTGAGGTCCACCACCGGAAATACAAACTCGTCGAGTCGGCTCAAGACATTCACGTTGTTTTCTTCTATCTGCCATAATTGATCCCCCAACCGTTCTTCGATAAGGTCGACAAGCTGGCAGGCTAAGGGACCATCCCACGCCCCCAAGATTCAATTCGGTTTGGCGGGTTCTTTACCTGGAATGGATTGAAAGCTCCTTGTTGATGCTTTCGATGCGATCCTCTGTTCTCGATATGGAAGGAGCTGGTACGTCCATGTTTCTTTCTCGAAGACCTTTCTCTTTTTGAAACTATTCACCATGGTCATTGTCTCAAGAAAACTTGGTCGTTTTCCACAGACGACACCAAACTGTGCGCGGTAATTTTTGCACAATAAATAAATGGACAGATTTCTCCCTTGGTGAACACGAGTCTTACCTGGAAGTCGATGATGCCATGGAAAACGGGAGTGAGAAACAGTATAAGGAGTGGTGATGAATCACTTTTCCAGCAGTCCGCATGATTCCTACGTAGCGAGATGAATTTTGTCACTCAAAAAGAAAGGTTAGAAAGGCGCCGGAGTGTTTTCTGACCTGACCCCTCCGACGATCAAGTGAGTATGTGAGAGAGAGAGAGAGAGAAAGGAAAAGCACTATTCTATTGCTTGAATATGATTTGCGTACCTTTGTTTTGAGTTTTTAAAGCTACTTATACCTCCATGGAGGTAATTATTACGGACAAGTGGGCCCCTTGAAGAGGAAGTCCCCCATTGGCCCATTTGGAAGACAGCAGGCGGTGCTTAATCCTTGGGCTGAGTGTCTTCCATTTTGCATGGAAGAAGCTTAGGCATTAAATGCTCGGGCTCCCAAGCACTTAATGCTCTTCCTTTGGGACTCTCCAAACAATAAATACGCCCCATCCTTTTAAGGGATTATTTAATGCCTCCCTATAATGGCTGCGCACTTGCAAAGACATCTTCATCTGTTGGCCCCTGATTTTGTGCTCTGTGCCTCTTGTAGCATTGTTATTAGTTGTTGATCTTTCCTCTCTATCATTCTGACAGCTTTGGGAAAGCAAGTCAATGATTATTGACCAATCTTAACTTCATGTAACGATAACCGTCAATCCGCCACCCATGCCTCGGGGTCTTGGAACTGAGACGACATGTCTAGAAATGAACCTTGGGGGTGTTAGTCACGTCGAGGACACATGTCACCCGCATGGACTCTGCAGTGCCCTTAGTGTCGAGGAGACGTGTCACTCGCAGATGGAGCCGAGGGACCTTTAGTGCCGAGGACACGTGTCTCAATCTAAGAACTTCAAAGGAATGAACGCTGAGGACACATTGCAGTCCATGGGACTCCGACGTTTCTCATGCCTAGGACGGGTGTCATCCTCCTGTTGATTCTCAAAAGTGTCCCATCAGTGGCCAACTCTATTTTTGCTTCTGACAATCCATAACCTCAAGAGGCTGGTTTGTTTTGTACGAAAAATCGGTCTCTCCCTCTCACTCTCTCTCTCATTAGGTAGGCTTTGTCCTTATACGATATAATTTTATTTCATTTGTAGCGAAATGCAAGTGGTTTTAATCCAACAAAATGCAATGCAAGTCAAATACTTACTTACTGGTCCAACATGACAAAATCCAGTAGTCGGGATAAAGTTTCTTTGCACAAGATGCATGACCTCATGTCTAAGATTAAGACAACTGAACCAACACGAAAGAACAACGAAGGTCCTGTGTTTTGGATTTTTGCAGAAAATTAGGGGTTCATTTTTTTGAAGACTAGGTGCATGACTTTGGCCAAGTCTCGGAAGTCTTAGTCTCTTCGAAGCATCTATGCTCAAAAGCAACTATACCTAGACAAATTGTTCATGTCTAATTGTTATATCAACTACAAGAGGTTAAAGAATTAATCATAAGCAAAAATAAACTTGATTCCTTTTGTCTTCCCCTTGGGGGTTTTACTGTGCATTCCTTCCATTTAACTTTATCTCTTTGTATGTTGTCTCGCTTCCTCAAGAATGGATTATTTAAATATTTGTTCGCATATTTTCGGATTGTGGGCATGTCAAAGTTTGATTGGAATTAAGATTCAAACACATACGACCTTAACTACTCGAACCGGCTGCTAAAGTCCAACTAAAAGAAATGACTAACACACGATCCGTCCATGTCCTTTCATCATTGCAACGGTTCATTCTTCGTGCCTATATAATATGTTCTTAGTCTTGCATTTTTTCATTATCCTGACCCTCCCTTCTTCTTCTTCAATGGCTACTCCACTTGTTGTTGCTCTAAAGGTAGCTCTTTCACAAGTCCCCGCTGATCATGTCAATCTCCATACATTTGCCCAACTTTTCGAGTCTTCTCTATCAAAAATGGGCCTTGGACCTGCTTTCATAGAACTTCCTTCAGATGAAGTTTGCCATATCTACCCCGACACTCATATGTCTCTTCCATTCAAATTTAGAGATCCTCTTCGATGGTCAAACTGGATAATTGGCAATCCTGTTCATGCATGGAAGACCCCTACTTCAGACTGTGGCATCGCCTTGGCATTTACGATGCCATAGAACTTAGCATCATTCCAATGTCCATTAATAAGTCACTACCCAGCTCCACTCTTTTATTTTGGTTCGTGGCGACTAATTCCTTCCACTTTCGCTCCTACTTAATTCTTTCCAATGATTGTGCTCGTCTATCTGAAATGTGTACAATGTGTTTTCCAAGCATAGGAAGTGTGTGCAATGTAGTAACTCAAAAAATTCGAGGTCGTCTCCTCAGGTAACAATGACAATCCAAATGGTTATGTGTTTGCACAGAAAATGAAAACTCTTTGGATTTGTGGAAAATTATGAGAGTAGCAACTAATGTAGCAAATTCAAATGAAAAACAATTGGTCAATCCTCAGAAATTATCTCATCGTAGTCAAGCTTATTGTTTCTTTTTTATAATTCATCCAAGCTCATAATCAAATGTACTCGGACGGAAAATATTTAACTAAAATTGTATTTGAACAATATGTAGCTTTGAAGATAGGTAAGGATAGCTGAAATGATAAATACTGACATGTATATATGAATTCGAAGCATTACCCGTGATGAAAGAACCGTCGACAAAAAATCAAAGTGAACACACAACAACTAGTTTTCAAAACTATTTTTTCCCATCTACAAAGCCTACTACATGGTTAGAACACATTAGAAAATCAAGAAAGAATCCTCCCTCGGATTGCCTTGAAACATAGCTAAAAGCAAAACTGATCAAATCGAAATCAGCTACAAACATGTAAATAAGAGGTAAATGATCAATAAGGTTGAAAGGTATAACTTCAATAGATTTGCTTCAAAATGCTAAGTTCAAATACAAGAACTAACAATACAACACAAGCTTTGAAAAGTGGAAATGAAAATGCACTCATTGTCTTCTCCGAAGCTCGACAAAACTCTCACAATGTAAAACTAATACAAAGACTCAAAACTAAGATAAAAGCTCTTCTCCAATGTGTATAAGACTGTATATATAGTACCATCTTTCCTTCTTCCTCCTCATTAACCAAGGTGTGTGGTATGTGTGGTGGATGCTTTGTTGAAGAAGTTTCCCCCGCCGATGTCATCCAATCGGAGTGGTCACATAAAGCTTTGAAGATTCCATCATTCAATCAAAACAAGGGCCATTGGGATTGGCAGTCTCTCCCTTGAGTGTGGAAGTGAATAAAGTGAGGCCACCACATTCGGATGAGGTTCGGGACCCGTGCAATATGTTTGCGGCTCGACGAATCTTTACAAGGGTGAGGATAAACCAATTCGAAGCTTTCTATTGAGGCTCGTACTAGTACAAAGATTTATGAACTAGTTCCTCAATCTCTGGACCCCGATGAACCGGTAGAAGGATGATAAACTTGTTCAAGCAGTTTCTACAGCCAGATGAATTAGTACAAGTTGTACCAGTACATCAGGGTCTTCTCCTGATTACCCTGTTGTGTTTCCCTAGCTCAACTCCTCTTCCTTCCTAAGCTTTTCCATAACACATATGTTGAATCCAAGTCATTCCTTATACTCCTTTTTTCACCTACAAACACAAATACACACATTTAATCAATTTCCAATATTATTGGTAGAGATAAACATCAAGCAAATGCAAAAACTGGATGGATTAAATAATGAAATATTCAATATTTTGTGCTCGACATTCAGCATGATGGGTCCCATGGTCTATGACATAACTACCCTTCTTGGCCTTCCACCTTATTGGGCCAAAGCTAATGCCATACTCACTCATATTGAAGCGAGTTACGTTTTACAATTGATCCGCAAGGCAAACCAGTTTCTACCTATTCCCTTTTCATCACGGCCTATCGTGGCCGCAATGGTTCTTCAGTTTCAGATAGAGAACACATTTTATTCCTACTCTATTGGCTCAACTACTTCGACTTTTGCCCATCATCCAATAAAGTCATTAAAGAGTACATCACGTTGGCTATTAATCTAGCCACATGAGCTTCCTACGCCCTTGTTCCTGTCTGGTTTTCCCATCTCTATCGTGAAATGTGGGAAACAATAATAGCAAAAATGAACAAAGGCTTAGGTCCTCTTTGGGTCCTTCAACTGTGGCTTCACGCCTATTGACAAACGTCTTTTTTTTTTTATAGTTGTTTATTTGCTGCGGTGTCTTCCAAGGAACAAACCTTTGCAGAATGCTTCTCCTTTATGTATAATCTGGCCGAACCACGACCTAACTGGATGTCATTCGCCTAGAATCAGGGGCCAGAATAGTTGCTCTATGAACCTGGGGAAGCTCCTCCTGACGCTATTTCTACCCATGTTGACATCTGGTTTTATTATCTTTACCTCAGGGACTTGCATTATGGTTTAGGGCCAACCTAGGGTGCCAACACTCACTATAGAGATAAAGTCTACAGGCCTCAATAGTTTGTTCATTAATTTGGTTTGGTGCAATAGATTCCTTATCCTTTTGCACATACCCTTAATGCTGACCTTAATAATCAGCCTAATTTGGCCAATACTAATGTTCAAGAGTTCACCCGCCGCAACTCTTTTGCTCGCTGCTCATTCCACATGAACTCCTTCTTTGAGGTGTTTAACGTCCTTGAAGTCTTCAAACTTTGGTGGAAGCGCTACGTCTCCAGGAAATTCAAAGATGACACAGCTTCTGCTCTACGACATATAAACTTCCCTCTGCTCATTCAGTCCTTTCCAAGGGCAAGCTCGATCAAGGGTTCTCATTCATCTTTGGCTCAACCTCGGGCTCTTAAGCTCAACCCTTCAGCTACTTTGGACCTGATCTTTTCAACCAGCCCTCATTTCTCACATGGTTCTCATCGTAGAGAGAAAACGGTGTCGTTCTTCCATTGTTCCTTTTGCGGTTATAGCACATTCTCAACTTGATGAGGAACATGATTTTGAAGATGATGCCCCCCTTATCTGTCATGTTCGCCAATGTGATAGAGTTTCTTTTTTTGCCTGTATTTCTACTGGTGTAGACCCTTCACAAGAGGCAATTTATGGAAACCTTGAGCCCCTTAGGCTGACTAGTTCACCTGTTTCAACGGCCTCCTCTATGGCTGTGACAGCCTTGGTTCCACCAGCACCCACTTTTGATGATATGGCTACCGATGCGATAGATATTGTTATTGTGGATCTTTAGGAAGGGAATCCAGTTTTTCAACAAGAATCGCTTGATTCCCCCCAGCAGGTTATAAAATTTCTCCGACCGCTGAGGCTGACCAAGTTGTGGTCCTAACTAAGACCGTTGTTTCGGTACCAAACCCTGTTCCTTCTACAGAACAGGACCTATCCTCTATTCTGACATCTCTAAAAGTTCCTCTATCTCTCAGCCTTATTTCCTTCAGGATTAATCCTAGATCCTGATTTTGAAGGACATCACAAAACAACAATACTAATCATTAACAACTATCTTGAACTACTAGTATATGAGCCAGAACTTCTCGAAGAACAACTTTAATCAATTAGGATGATAACCGTTTCTCCTCTCATTATTGAGGAAGAAAGTAAGCCTTGACACGTCTAGCCGATGAGCTTCCAACCCTTCTTCAGGAGGTTGGGCCATTCTACCAGAAATCTCAAGACTACCTGGCTATTGTTCGTGATCAACAGGAATAACTCGTTAACTTGCAGCCACACATGAAAATTCGTTCCAGCCATTCTCATCGCTTTGTCTCTCTTCTTGAACAATTGGCCAAAATAGACTCCCAAATTGCTGAGTTAGAAAATCTTTGTGGGCTCTGTCAGAAGAGTCCACATCCTATAATGATCGTTTGAAAGAAATAAAGGTTGTTGCAGAAGGTGTTACGGCTTATGTGGATGACGGTTCGACATCCATCGAGTCTGCTTCGGCCAAACTTTAGGCGATTAACAATTCTCGATACTAGTTAGAGGCCAACTTTTCTAGCCTTGTATAGTATCTTGAAAAATGATGAATAAATAAAGATGAACTGGTTTTCCCTTTATTTATTTATTTATATTTTTTTTTATTTCCCACGTGACAATTGATATGATTCTGACTTAACTAGCATTTGATGTCACTTAAATCATGTATGCGTCGTCTGGTCCTCGTGCATGCATTTAGGCACTTTAACGTATTTAGAAGCTGAAGTTTTATTCTCCTTTTCATAAACTACCATAAATATTGGCAGTTCCCACGGTGAGGCCATTAATGCATTCATACACCTCTTGGCTCATAAATACCATTGAGTGTTTGGTTATTCGGAGGAAACCAAAACTTCCCATGGATGTTTCCCCTATTAGCAATTCCTATGCTTCTTCTGACCCTCCTATGAATTTGTTAGTCCTTAGCCCTTTCTCCTTCGATCAAAGCTAAAGTTCTTACTTTTTCCTTTCTTCCTCAAATTGAAAGTTGGCTTTACCAACTTACCTTATGTCCCTATGAAATATACGTGCCTCGCTGCACCTATATTCTTTGGTCATGGTGATGATCCTTGTCTTGGGAGTTGGTCAGCATGGGTCAATAGCATGTACATGAAGAAATTAGAAGAAGATACTATTTTAGCTTCCGGTGCATCTTACAACGCTAGAACCCATTTTCCCTCATTTGATCTTCAGCTGACCATATGATGAGCTTCTTCTGCACCTGTTTGAAATTGAGAGGTGGGGACTAAGGAAGGCCTTTGCCTGGGAAGGCTTCTGACTGCGAAGGTTCATGGTTAAGGGTATTCTGCCTCATGCACGCAAGATTTTGATCCCTCATTGCTCCTTTCTTTGTCTTCAGCGTGCAAGTTGTACTCTTCAAACTAGGATAATGATCTTCTAGAAGTAGGCTCCTTCAATGCAACCCTTTTCTTTTTCTTTTTTCTTTTTTTATGTATGCAAATTGTATCTAATGAATTTGTAAAAAATTCATGAATAAAAACGTGCAATGTTATTGTTAATCCGTCCCTCTTTTTCTTATGTGTTATATTTTATACAACTATTTTATAGTTGGCTTGTATTAATGGACCGATTATGGTGTTCTCCATCTAAGTCCCTTAAGTGGTGCACACCACATTTCTTAATTTCTAGGACTTCAAATGGCCCTTCCCAATTGGCAGAGCATTTGCCAAACCTTTGGTCGTTAAGTACTAAAGGCAACCTTGCCTTCCAAACCAAGTCTCCTACCCCAAAAGCCTTATCTTTGACTCTTCTATTGTACGCTCTCGCGGACCTTAGTTTTTGCACTTGAATGTAATCTAGTGTGCCTAGTCACACTTTATCTAAGTCTTCAAGCTCTATCATCATGGCT
This sequence comes from Ilex aquifolium, assembly GCA_951799425.1. NCBI lineage: Eukaryota > Viridiplantae > Streptophyta > Magnoliopsida > Aquifoliales > Aquifoliaceae > Ilex > Ilex aquifolium. Next base: position 18,110,106 of record OX637406.1, on the reverse strand, counting down.
TCATTATATTCTGTTGGACTTAGGTTGTGTTGAAAAGCCACTCGCAATGACTTCATGATGATCTCCTCTGTCAGAAGAGTCTACAACCTATATTGATCGTTTGAAAGAAATAAAGGCCGCTGCAGAAGGTGTTGCGGCTTATGTGGATGACGGTTCGACATCCATCGAGTCTACTTCGGCCAAACTTTAGGCGATTAACAATTCCCTATACTAGTTAGAGGCCAACTTTTCTAGCCTTGTATAATATCTTGAAAAATGATGAATAAATAAAGATGAACTGGTTTTCCCTTTATTTCTTTATTTATATTTTTTTTTATTTCCAATGTGACAGTTGATAGGATTCTGACTTAACTAGCATTTGCTGTCACTTAAATCGTGTCTGCGTCGTTTGGTCCTCGTGCATGCATTTAGGCACTTTAACGTATTTAGAAGATGAAGTCTTATTCTCCTTTTCATAAACTAAGATGAAGATGAAGATTAACTGCGAAGGTCCCTTATTCTGTCTCCAAGTCAACTTTCTCATTTGTCCCCCTTTTCTACCTACCTAGTGCTATATAGCTTTCGGTTATCATCCTGCATGTATTTTTTTTTTATTAGTGCAAACACCACAACATTCTTATTAAATCCTTGGTGGGACAGCTCACATAATTAATTGATTAAAACCAACTCTTTTTTTAACCACTGCAAGTAGCCTTTTCCTCTATGTTTGAGAGAGGCACCACTTGTGCAGTTGTGCCTTACTTTATCCAGCCTAACCCATTTACTGAACTAACAAAAATAGCAATGCATCATTAGCAACACATTCACATGAAAGAATTGGAGATATCATATCAACAACCTCAATTCTTATAAAACAACATCCCACAAACAAACTGAAAATCCAACATTTAGAAGCAAATGCATATGTAAAAAGGTATATAAAGGCATTGAAATTTACTTTCCTCCAAGTGATGGATAAATTGGTGGAATAAATCCGACTTGTAGTATTGGCCGTTTTAATTACTTAAATCAATTTGGCTAAATTGGTGGAAGGGATTAGATTGATAAGTTTGGTGGATTGTGCTTTATTGACATCAAATTAATTGGGGATTTTGGAAACATTGACAAATAAGTCATTGAGTCAATATCATTTGAGGGATTAACTACATTAATTAATTGATTAAATTGTAATTGAGTGAAATAAATTTTATTGAGGCATATATTCCAAGTTAGAGTGCATATGACATATTCACTCCATCTAAATCAACTACATATGTCATTGATGAAAGGACGTCAGACACGCAAGTCAGATCAGCCCGCTACTTGTTTATCTCATAGTTCTACTTTCAGATCGTGGAGCAACACCAAAAGGAGTGAGCTATTCAGCATATTGAGTTCGACAGTAGGAACTGAAGTCAGGTACCCACACATGAATTGGGTTAGAAAATTATGTAAGAATACTAATTTGACCACAAGAAAAACCGAGTCCATCAATTTTGAACTACGAAAGCCAAAAAGAAATAACTAGATTTCGTAGTTACAAGCATGTACTAAATAACAACAAAACAAAACAAAACAAAAACCATTATGTGAGTTCTATGCTAAAAGGTCATCAGGAAATTAATCGCTAAACTCAATATGAATATCATAATCCCCCACTTTTCGATCAATGATTTTAAGCCCCTTGATCCACTGCAGGCGAGCTTCTTGTTGTGATATGTGCAAACGGGTTGCTTCCTGAAATAAGAATTTGAGAAGACGATCATGCATGATGTTACATTAGCCATAGACATAGATAGCTGGTTTGCTGCTGATAAGCTTAGTCCTTCCCAGAACTCATAGTGCATCACACGCTCTTATACAAGGTGTGGTCATTTAGTGAAAATAAGATGGATCTACTGACAGGTCCATCTTATACCTTATAGTGCATTAAAAAAAAAAAATTACAAAAAAATTATCAATATTGCTGCCTATATATAAATATATATATATATATATATATATATATATATCCTTAAAAACATACCTGGAAGAGCAAAATGTGATGACGTAATCCGTCGCCAAGCATGTATAAATGCTGCTACGATCATCATACGCATAACTATATGCATTGGGACAAGCTTCCTTAAATTTTTTTGAGTAATTTGTAGGTTGACATTCGGCCGAATTTCCATAAGCACCTCTGCAACAGTACTGATCAGTGTTAAACACGTCGCATGCACTCCGACACCCAACAACCTTCCCCCCGGCCTTAACTGCGAGCTCGGATGGGCATGTAGTCCTCAAATCTCCATTACATCCAGCAATGGTACAATTTCCTTTACCATTAATTGGCTTAACAGCTAATGGCAAATTGAACCCATCCACAAGGCTAACATCATAAAAGTCGAATGCTGCAAAGGTGAATTCGGCTAGCGAAGCCGGGGTTTCGCCTGAGCCGACACACTTGAGGGATGTGCCACAGTTACCTGTTTGGCACGTTCCGTTGCCATTGCTGTCAAAGTTGCAGCCTGTTCGTCCCCATAATCGACCTGACCAATTGGTCGGAGCTGTTAGGACTATAGATTGGCGTGGTTTTAGAACAAAACCGCCACCACTGAAGTTCTCTCCTGGGAAGATGGCTGGCCAAATTGTCTCTTCGCAGTCGTTTATTATGGTGAACACTCTTTTAGATTCGGATAATTTTGCGCCTGCATGCCCAAAACAAGCTTGATAAGAATAGGTGGTACATTATTGTCAAGACTTATGATTATGTAATGTATAGTTTAAACCCATGAGATCTCAACAAAATAAAAGTAAAAGATAAAGAAGCTATTTTCTGATCACAACATTGTTGTCATGATATCATCATCTACTCGAAGGGCGGCTAGATGCATTGGTTGAAATAGAGTGTAACGGTATCAGACGATAGCAAACAGAATAGAAGAAGTTAACTATAACAATATATTCATATCATATCACAATGTTAAAAGTCAAAAAATAGTGTCAACCGATTTGCTAATGATGCTTGAGCAAGTCAACTACTCGAGATTGACTCGGAGATGACTTTGACAACATGGCCGAGTTACATGTGATTCGTGATTTATACAAAACTTATAATATTCTCGGAGCGAAAGGAGTTGAGTCATATCGATAATTTGGTACTGGTCAATATTTTGAACCAAGGACAACAACTAAACTAGATCTATTTTATGATACAAAGATTAACAAAGAAGATTTATACCACAGTAAAAAACTATTTACAAGTAGCTAAGTGACTCTTAAGGTGATTGGCTGTACAACCAGGTGTACTATCTCCAGGCACAACTAAAAAACAGTACCTAACCCAGAGAGGAGCGAAATATTTGTTAGGTGCCGCTAAGTGTTTCCATTTTTTTTTTTTTATTTCTAGTATAAGTTTGGAACTCTTGATTACTCTCTATCCAAGGATAATATACTTGCACTTAACTACCTGTACTATAACTACTTGGACAAGTACAGCCTTTTCACTTACTAGAGGTTGATGCATTGTAGTTCGTGGAGTGACCCAAGTAAACAAAAGCATAAGATACAGAAACCCAAGAAAATTGACTGGGAGAATAGAGAATATTGCTAGGAGATAGTACCTGATGAAATCAGCAGGATGAAGATCAATAGAACTAATTGAAGCAGACCTTGATGTGCTGCCATTTTCTCTCTCTTACTCTTTCTCTTTCTCTCTGCCTTCGATTTTTACAATAGAGACAGGAAAAATTGTTAGATATGATGCACATTAAATCCATTATCTAGCTAGAGAGAGGGTGTATATATGTAATATAAGAGAATACGTGAGGAGGGCGAGTAGATAAAAAGCACTTCCCAGTGTTAGAATTTAGAAAGTTTTTGTAGGAAAGTGGATGATACCTTTCCTAAATCCTTCCTGCAAGATTAGAATATTCAATTCCATACTTCCTCTCTGGATTAGGTATTTCCCTTTGCAATTGTCACAAGGGACCCACCACATTTACCACTGAACACTGCTGAATTAGGAAAAATATAGAGTAACGGTGACACATGTCATTATTATTATGGAGAAATACTATGTATCTCAAATTTGTAACCCAAATTTGCATCCCAAATAAAGGGGACCGTTGGATGAGTGGGTTCCATCAACTTTTTAAAATGGGATCCACTGATCCAATGACCTCCTTCATTTGGGATACAAACTTGGGATGCAAATTTAGGATACATAGTATTGCTCTATTATTATGTGGTGTCATTTTCTAACATTAAATTTAACGCATAGACAAATAAATTTTACATAATTTAATAATTATTTTATCCATATAAGAAAATAATTATACCGGGTAAATAAGTAAAGTTCACCTTATCTCTTTTTAAGTTTATTATTAGATAATTAAGTCACAAGATAATGATAACATATTATCATAGTTTTACATTGAATATTTAGTAAAAACTTCTTCATGCAAGAGATGTTGATAATGATAACCTTATCTCTTTTTATTTCGAGCATTATCCATACGCGATAGTACACAGATGTTGAGAAAATTTTATCGGATTATGTATTTTGAAAAAAATTTGTTGATATTTTTAAGAAAATAATTGATAAACATAGATTTTAAATGATGTAATCAAAGAAATAAAGGAAAAAAAAATTATTATTTAATATAGTGAGACAAATTTTTTTGGGCGCTCAAATTTTATATTTCATCGTGCCTTCAGGCATGGGTTATGACTAGTAACATCAAACAGTAGCATGTTCAACAAAAAAATAGTAACATCAAATAGTAACATGCTCTATATATAGATAGATAGATATGATAGAAAAATAATTTTAATGCTAGTAAAATTCTCAAGTTAAGAATTGTTAATATTAATACAATTTACAATTTAGGAGTTGTTAGTTTTTTCAAACCAGCTTTGATTAAATATAACTTTTGAGGGTATTTTGGATAATGGAGATCAAAATAGACTTATTTTCAAGCAAATTTTTTGAGTGAACTTAAGTCTAAATAAATTTACATAAAAAGACAAACTTCTAAAGGACCCAAAACAAAAATATTGGAGGCTGTCTAGATCTGTCACACATCTGCCATTGGGCCACAAGTTGGGTTGGTGTGGCCTAATTCAACCCAACTAGATGCATTTAGCCACCAGTTGCGTTGGGCTGTTCTAAATTCAACCCTTTTTGTTTGGTCTAAGCATCAGACATCAAAAAGCTCAGAATGGCTATGAGCTGAGCCCAGTTTGGTTGGGCCCCCACTAGGTCATTAAACTTTTTTCAGTAAATTGGAAAGGGTACACTAAATTGAGTTTAATTATAAAAAAGTATACAGAAAAAAATATAAAGTAAGGAAGTTCTTAATTTTAGATCTTAATTGTGTATAAGTACATACTTTGAAATTTTCGGATTTTCCTTTGATATTTGTGTCCTTCTTAAAATAATACGATTATTTTTGGAAACTGTTTTTTTTTTCAAACTATATTTATGCAATAAAAATCTCCTAATTTAATGGAAGATTTGATTCTTCCGTTTATTTTGAGGATAAATCAACTGGTTTGAATTTTAAATTTTGCAACAGTATCATTTGTTGTCTTCTTCTTCCTCAGCCTGGAAGAAATTTATCAGCGCAAGTCTGAAACATTATTTCATCCTTATAAATCAATCTAAGCAATTACAAGGTTTGAATTCATGACTCCATTAGGTTTATGTCTGTCATTTTAAAGGTGATTATACTATTTTTTATATGTGAACACTATAACCGAAGTTCATCATGTATATGCGTTTACAGTGTAATAATAACAGTGCAAAAATTTACTTACACAAAACATTGTACTATTACATTTTGTCAAACATATATTTGCATATAACTTCATTGTAACAATCCAGCTCTGTTTTGAATTTTTTTATCACATCTACAAAATCACTGAACACTATATGTATTACAGTGTTATACTGTATTGTTACACTGTCTTTGTTACACTATGCAGGAAACACAGATGAACTTACCTCTACATTGGCGGACTAGTAAGATTTTTCTTTAAAAGACGAAACCCTGTAGATGTTCAGGGAACAATTTAGGGCTTATCACCGAAGAAGATGAAATAGTTTTTGGATAGAAAGAAGAAGCGGTAACCATTTTTCCGAAGATGAAGCTTTTCGCGAATTAATGTTCCTAAAATTCAACGGTTAAGCCTTATCACTATGTACCTAATTAATTTTAAGATATATTCCTAAAATCGTTTTTAGAAAATAATGTTCCTAAAATCTAGCGGTTAAGCCTTATCACTGTGTACCTAATTAATGTTAAGATATATTCCTAAACCGTTTTTAGGAAAGTAAATTTTAGAAAATAGACAGTTAAGTCTTTGTATCTCAGCAGTGTACTTTTTTACAACACATTTTGTTCTAGTATTTTTTTATAATTATGTCTAATTTAATATACCGACTTCCAAAGTACCTAACTTTTTTGTTGATCTAAACAATGCAAATTTTGACTAGATTGATCTAACACCCCATACTGGTATAAGCTAATATCTTATAATAGGTAGTATTAAATAAGGCAGGATTGATATTAATATTAACAATGGCAAAAGTATTGCCATAGACTAAGGAGTTATTTATTGATGTTGAGTGTTTTTATTATTATTTTTTTCAACGTAACTTAATATCATATAGTGATCCCTCATTCAAACTTGAAATTGGTACTAGAACAATATCCAAATGTTGGTTTAAGCATGATCTAATTTAGATAAGATAAAATGTTTGACCAGTTGTTACCACCATTTTAGAGTGAATTAGAATTAATTGTCTAATCTCATCCTATAATATACACGAACCAAACATGCATCAATTTTTTTTTTAAAATATGAGTTACATGGTGTTAATGCTTAGTGTGCCTATAGCAGTTATGGTGCATAAATACAAACTTTGTATTTAAAAGTGAACAATTAGGCACTGATGATACCATACTTAGCAAATCGATTCTTACTTATCACAGTTCAATCTCAAACAATACGACTTCAAAGATTGAGGATGGGATGGCCACCAAGAAGCTAGATCTTATCCCCAACATATAGGAAAGTCAGTGCCATCTATTGCAGCTTTGGCAAAAATAATATCCGTACTGACCTCCTAGCCTCTAAACAAACTCCTCCAGCAGAGAAAGTTGTACAGACCACTAAGCACCGTCTCAACAGCTCATCCAATGATTTCAGGAGCTCAACACAATAGGACGATGTCACCTTGTTTCTAGAAGGTCACGCCACGTCACATCTAGGAAATGTAATCTTTAACAACCCCAATATTCCCTTCAACGAAATCCTAAAAAACTTAGGAATCATGTAACAATTACATAGGGATCACCCCACCTGTGGGTATAAAAGACCAAGGCCTTTTCCATGTAAAGGTATTGAATATCTTCTAACCTATCTTCTTCTCCAAGTAATAGACAATCTCCTAAGGAACAAGAAACTCCATTAGAGTGGAGTAGCCAAACTTTTCAGTTGGTGAACTACTATAGTATGTGTGCCCTTCTCTATTGCCAAGTACTTATTTTCGTACATATATTGTTTCACACAAACCTTGAGCTTTTCAACTTAAACATCACTATCTCATGCTTTGAGTTCACACATCATCAAATACAAATAATTATGCAAGATTTGGTTGGGTTAAGCCATGCTATTTCACCTTGACATTGGACAATTTAGAACTTAATCGGGCCAATACATTTCACGATACAATCCCCATTTGTGGGTGTAATTTAGGTGAACAAATCCAAATTCAACCCTGACCCAACTCAAAATTCTTAGTAACTTGGGTTGGGTTTGAGCAAAAAAATCTCAACTCGAATCGAATTCGAATAATACTCAAATTAAGACTTTGGATTGATGGTTTCTACTGAAATTGCACCCTAAAATTTCCCCCCGCTAGTCTAAGGTCCCGAATAGTCTAGGTTAGGTTGGATTGGATGGGTTGGACTAGGTACCCAGCCCTTGGCCACCCCTAGTCAAAACGAATGTCATATCCCCTTATGTTTTTTGACAAGTGCCAGAATTTTTACTCAATATTCATTCGTAACATGTAATAGAGTATATTTCATATGCTTTGATAAAACTTATTTTATATGATTAGTTCATCGAATACAATTAAATTGTTAATTTTATTTGATTAAGTGGTGAGAATACAAATGTAAAAGAAAAAAAAATGCAATTCTAATTTCACCCTTTCTCTAATTGATTATACATTCGAATTAATTCCATTGAAACATAACAAGATTGACATGAGTTACTTCCAACGACAATCTACTCAATTTTTCTCGATTTAAAACACTGGAGGATAATGATATCATCGACAAGTGGACCTGTACATACCCTAGTGGGAATTTGGCCTTTTATATTCAAAATCCATAGATATAGAACAAGATAACAATGTTTACCTCTAATAACAACTTCCTCAATTTTTCTCATTTAAAATTACTCACAAGTAATAGTTGTATCGACAAGTGGATCTAGTGATTTATTTTTTGGTCCGTGTGTAGTACAGGGGAGGGACGTAATCACCCGGATGGACCCTCAGGTCTCAGTGATTTAATGATGGATGATTACAATTGGAAAAAAAAAACAGGAGAGTCTCCAAATTGCAAGAATCCAAAACCCCAACAATTTGATGCCATTATGACTTGGTATGACATCATAATCCATTAAGTAACCAGTTTGGTTGCAAAACTGGTATCTCACCCAATAAAGCACTAGTACAATAAAGACCCATGAAGCTATGATATTACATGACCCACCAGCCCACCCAATTCAACTCTGTGCCCCCAAAGTCCCAATCCTAACCAACACCAGTTCTCACTCTGCAACCAAAACAGTCTGAAATGATCTTATGATCATATGGGAGCTTCAGAAAATGATTGATGTCCAAACAGTGCCTCAAGTCAAAGTAGGGTCTTTACAACCTTTTGATCCCTTTGAATGTGCATGGACCCCTAATTGTTAGCTTATGAGGAATTGTCTATTGTGCTCATACTTGCACATGTGTGGGGCATCACTTTTAACATTTCCACAAGGAACACTTTGGTTATCATCTACATGAAAAAGGGCTTGCATTTTTTCATGGCTCACCCTTTGATTGTATGCATCTTTGTATTGTGAGCGTATATATTCTTAACTTAGTGAATGCTAATGAGTTCGAACTTAATTTGGAGAATTCAGTCTTCAATCTGCATAAATATAAATCTTGTGGAGATATTTTTTTAAATTCGATTCGAGTACTAAAATCTTTGTTCGGGGAATATTTGTGTTGGGCTTTCCTTGACCGGTCCACCTAAAATTTGAATTTAGGGCCTTTGCCTGGAGCTTAAAATTTTTCTTTTCCTTTTTTTTTTTTACAGCATTTGAATATTATAAAATCAATGCACTCAAATTGATCAAATGCCAAATATCCACTCAAGAGGGTCTTTAATTTGCCTCCTAAACATGATTAGACAAATGTGATATGTGTACCAAAAAAAGTAGCTCATAAAAAGAAAACATTAGCTTTGTCCCAAAAGCCCTAAAATAAGAGGGACCAAGGCATAGATCTGTTTGTGAAGCCAGTTGGCACACGTGTGGTATTAATCATGTTATACACCAAGCCCACCGTTAAGCAATCATGCACCCCATCTTTGGCTAATACTCTCTCTCTCTCTCTCTCTCTCTCTTCCCCCTCACACCCACACAAACAAACCAAACTTTTTTCTAATTTAAATTACATAAAAAAAAACAACTTTTTTCTTTTTACTTTTTTGAAGGTTAAATCAAGTGTCCATGAGCTCTTTGTATAAAGGGATTTTTGGAAGCCGATACACTTAATTAGAGTTATTTGGCAAAAAGTACACATTAAAAAATGTCTTGGAAAAAAGTACACTACATAGATACAAAGACCTAAATACCCCATTTAGGATCATTTAATTCAAAATCTCTTATCTTTAATGCACATTGATTAATGTGTTTTAACAATGCAAAATATCTTATCTTTAATGCACCTTGATTTATGTGTATTTGTTAATACATATAAATACGTATATATATATATACGTATTTATATATATATACACGAATTTATACGTATATATATATATATATACGAATTTATATGTATATATTATATATATATTCTATATTTGTATGTCCTCCCTTGATTTATGCAAATTTTTTTTGGAAAGTGATTTTGTTTTCAAATTATATTTAATGCACCTTGATTCATGCGTTTTTTTTTTTGGAAAATGGTTTTATTTTCAAATTAATTTAATATCCGAAATATTAAATTTGCATGAATCAAGGGAGGATATATATATATATATGTGTGTGTGTGTGTGTGTGTGTGTGTGTGTGTATATACAAATTTATATATCTATATAATAAAGTAGAACGATTTTGAATTCAAGAGACAAAGAACAGCTCAGATAGTTTCGAGATCAAAAAAGACATTATCCAACGACCGACGATATTTCAAACTGTCTCAAGCTATTGACGTCTCAGATCGTTTCAATCCGACGTACCATATTAGCTCTTGAAAATTTTTTGTCACTCAAAATTTTTAGTTTCCAAAACTAACATCCCTAAATTTAATTCCTCAACCCAATCAAATCCGGCAATTAAACGATCTCTCATTCTTCAACTCTGTTTTTCTCTCCCTAAAATACAGATTACAACTCTTATCACTATTTCTTTGATTTTATTTCCTATGTTAAGGGATCACTTTCCATACTGAGACATTGACTGTTTCTCACATTCTCATCTTTCATGATTTTCTTTCCAATCTAAGACACATGTTTCCCCAAAATTCTATCATAATGCATCTGCTCTCCATCTTTACTGTTCATATCACACACACATCTTTACTGTACATATATATAGTACAAAGATTGAAGACATACTATATCTACATGTTATATCTAAGGAAAGTTTCATCTAAACACCATGTAGTTGAGTCTAAATTCAATGACAACCCCTATAACAATAACTTTTGTCTTTATCAGTAGATAAAATAATGATTTAACTAAATATTTTGTGAAAATACTAAAATTACCCTTTATTATGTAAATAGACTAAAATGTCATCAATTCTTTCCCCATTATATATGCGCTAGCCAGCCAACAAATGTAATTTCAATCATTATATTATCCCAATGAATTTTTTATTTTAAAACGTTGTATTATAATTTTGTTATAATATTAGTCATCATATTATCACTCATTTGGTTACATAATCAAGTTTTTATAATTTTTATATTTTTTATCATAATAATTTTTATAGTTAAAAATGATTTTTCTATAATAAAAATTACAATTGATAAAGTCAATGTCAAAATCTCATCCATTTCTAATTCTTCTGCTATCATATATCGCCCGACCACTCCTTACACATCATACTTCATATATAAAATGTAATATTATTTGATAAAATTTAATATTAATTGAATAAATTTGATCTTAATTTTGATAAATTTAAATATTAATTTAGTTTTAATTTGAAAAAATTAAATATTAATTTAGTATTAATTTGAATGAATTTAATGTTAATTGAATAAATTTGAATGCTGTTTTAATAAAATTGAATGTTTATTTGGTATTAAATTAAAGAAATGATATTAATTTGATAAGGTTAAATTTTAAATTAATGAAATTTAATATTCTATTTAATAAATTAAATAGTTTAATTTAATAAAATTGAATGTCAATTTGATGTTGATTTGATAAAAATAAATAATAACTTAATATTAAATTAAAGAAATAATATTAATTTGATGAAATGAAATATTAAATTAACATAACTAAATGCTAATTTGATAAAATTAAATATTAATTGTGTGTTGATTTGATGAGATGAAATGTTAATTTAGTTTAAATTAAATAAAGAAAATTAATTTGATAAAATTGAATATTAAATTGATCAAAATAAATGCTAATATAATAGAACTAAAAATGAGTGCATTGAAATTTCAGAATCAAAAGAAGGTGTTGTTAAAGTTAGGTTTATTTATAAGGGGTGGATAAAATTTACCGTATAAAATACTCGGATATATTTTTATAAATCAACCATCGCCATTAACGGTGTAACCCGACAATCACTAACAGGAAGTGACAGTGAAATTTTAAAATCGGAAGGAGGTGTCATTGAATTTAGACCTAACTAAAGGGGATCTGGATGAAATTTTCTCTTATAATCTATACAAATCTATATAATAAAACACATAGGAAGTTGAATTTTATCCCCTATACATTTTTCCTCCTCAAAACCGTCACATCACTCATTTCTATCACATACTTAACCATTTAATATTTGATTAATTTTTAATTTAACATAATTTTTATTTCACATATTATCCATACACGATAGTATAGATCTGTTAAAAAAATTATCGAATTATATATTTTGAGAAAATTTTGTCAATATCTTTAAGAAAATAATGGGTAAAAAAAAATTTTGACTGATTTAATCAAATAAATGAAGGAAAAAAAATTATTATTTAATATAGTGATATCGATTTTTTCGGACTCGAATTTTTTGTTCTATCGTGCCTTCAGGCACGAGTTATGACTAGTGTATATATATGTATATGTGTGTACGAATATATATATATATTTATATTTGTTTGAATTTGTATATATATTCAAACAAGTATATACACGAATTTAATGCACCATTTTCCCATAAAATTAGGAGATGTTTAATTCACCACTTTCCAAAGAAAATACACATGGATCAATGGAGGACAAAAATGTCACAAAAAAATCAATAAAATTCAAATAATGTACTTAGATACAAATAAGTATCAAAATTAAAGACTTAAGTACCCAATATTTTTTTCTGTGTACTTTTTTACAATTAAGTCTAATTTGGTGTACTCCCTTCCAATTTTTCCTTGTATAAAGAAGTTCTTGAGGTGGGTCACCCCCGCTCGTGCGATCATGCGAGGTCAGGCCCATCTCCTTACAGCCTGGCCCACAAAAAGAGAAGTGAAAAAGGTTGGGGCAGTTGGCCACATCCTCATTCTGTGACACTGCAGCAGAGACATTTTGTAGATTTGTGATTAGAAAAATACAAGTTAGGCTAGATTCCAAGAAAGAAGAAAAAAAAGCTCTGCAGAGTCACAGATATTAGAAGAATACCCATTATTTTTTTATATTTATTTATTCAAATATTATTAATATTTATGAGGTGTTTAGAATATTAACAAAGATCATCTTATTCCCATTTTTTTTATTAAAAAAAATAAATATATGGGTTAGTTACATTTTTCTCCCTCAAAATATGATCGTAAATTTATTTTGTCCATTAACTATGGATTAAACATCTATTCAAATTCGTTATACTTTATACAAATTATTAAAAGAAAATTATAAATTTTTTTTTTTTTGGTTTCCAAACTGGTGACCCTATCAGTTGGTAGTAGTCTTTTTTCACCTAGTTATTTTGTGAACTTAATTAGGTGTTTGCATGACTAAAATTAATATTGGCCCAATAATAGGCTTGCCAAATGGACATCTAAAGGTGATCTAATTAGGTCCCTCGATAGGTAACTCAATCATTTCTCAACCCAATATAAAGAAGAAAGTAAGAGAAAGGGCTCACAGGCAAAAGAAAAGAGGCACTTCAACAATTCATTTATATAAACTCTACACACCTCTCCATTCCTTTCTTAAAACATCCCTCAGTTCATCACAATGGCCGCAGAGAAGGTTGAAACTGTCATAGCCGGTAACTACGTCGAGATGGAACGGGAAGAAACCGATTCCAAGTCTGCTAAGAGTAAATTATCACAATTGTTTTGGCACGGTGGCTCGGTCTATGATGCTTGGTTTAGCTGTGCTTCTAATCAGGCACTTCTATATAACAATCTATCTGTTGTATTGTTAGTATTCACATAGTGAGATTATTGTGGAAAGTAAATTTTTTTTTTTTTTTCTGGGGGTGGAATGTAGGTTGCACAAGTGCTTCTGACACTGCCTTACTCATTTTCACAACTGGGAATGTTGTCTGGGATTCTTTTTCAACTGTTCTATGGCTTGATGGGAAGCTGGACTGCTTACCTCATAAGTGTCCTTTATGTTGAGTACAGGACTAGGAAGGAGAGGGAAAAGGTTGATTTCAGGAACCATGTCATTCAGGTAATTTCATGTTTTTCTTCTTCATCTAGCCACTGGACTTACAAAAATTTTGGGTTTTGGAATCTTTGAATCTATGGTCATCAAACATATCTGATCAAATCTTTGCAGTGGTTTGAAGTACTTGATGGGTTACTGGGAAAACACTGGAGAAATATTGGCCTCTTTTTCAACTGTACTTTTCTTCTATTCGGATCCGTGATTCAGTTAATTGCTTGTGCAAGGTAATTAAACAAACAAGACCATGATATTTATCACATTTTCTGATTGCATACATGGTTCAAAATATATATTGAACCTCAGCCGAGTCGTATCTATCTCGATACCTTCTAATTCGATACTGATCTACGTTATATATAAATTACGAGTCTTGTGTGATTAGGCTGTGTCGTCAATTATGCTTCCATTTCAACCTGAGTCATCCGAGGCATCTTCACCAAATTCGCCGATACCATTCCATGACGTCGCGAAATCGCCTGAAATATTTAATCTTGTTCACTTTCTTCTTCTTTATAACAATCTGTCCATATAGTTCGATACGGTCCTGCGACATCGCAACCCATGCGTACCCTTCAAATTGATGATCGATATTGAGATCTTGAACCATGCTTGCAAACCTCTCATAATTTTATAGTTTTTCAACTAATTTCATTCATATTGCAGTAACATATACTACATAAATGACAATCTCGACAAGAGAACTTGGACTTACATCTTCGGAGCCTGTTGCGCCACCACAGTTTTTATCCCTTCATTTCATAACTACAGAATCTGGTCATTCTTAGGCCTTGTGATGACGACTTACACTGCATGGTATCTAACCATTGCTTCATTTCTCCATGGACAGGTATGTTTTCTTAACTTCTAATTTAATCCAAATTAACAATATAATAGTGATCGTATTAAAGTCTAATTTTGGCCTGATCCCTTTAATAGTGAATGATTTAATTATATAATCAACTGTTTTATGGATGACAAGGTTGAGGGAGTGAAGCACTCAGGTCCAACCAAAATGGTTCTGTACTTTACTGGGGCTACAAACATTCTTTACACCTTTGGTGGGCATGCTGTGACAGTGTAAGAGCTCTCTCTCTCTCTCTCTCTATTATAGATTGAGCAAGTTGATACATATTTTAAAATATGTATGCACTATATGTAATTTCTTGCATGTCGGAATACAGACATAGGACATGGATGCATTATTACTGGAATCCCCCTTTATCAGGGATGGGAACATGTTTCCTGGAAAACTGGTGCTTAACTTTTTTTTTTTTTTTCTTAAAAGAAAATTTTTATGCTCCATGTCTTTCATAATGCAATCTTCTTGCAGTCTTGCAGATTTTTGCTTTATATGGCTGTACTACTGGATACATGGAAAAGGAAAAAAATTGAAAGCTATAGATTATAGAATCTTTCTGGTTGTATATCTTTCGACAAACCATAGTTACCAGCATTAAACTCTTGGCGACTCAAGATTTGGATACAGAGATCCTAAACGAAGTAGATTTTGGATTCAGATCACTTAAATGCCCGACCTCAAATCGATTCATTTTGGAACATGTATCATAAATATAAAATAAATATTAATTGAATATGTGTTCGTTATTCTTTTCATTAATTTGTACTTTCATGCTTAAATTATCTGCATAATTAATGAAGTTTTGTTATGTGGGTATTTAAATTATAGGGAAATCATGCATGCAATGTGGAAGCCACAGAAGTTCAAAATGATATACTTGTTTGCAACACTCTATGTGCTAACCCTTACGCTGCCATCAGCTAGTGCTGTTTATTGGGCATTTGGGGATATGCTCCTTAACCATTCAAATGCCTTTGCTTTGCTTCCAAGGACTGGATTCAGAGACACTGCTGTTATCCTCATGCTCATTCATCAGGTCACCATTCTGATTCTTTCCCTTAAACAACTTATTTAGGTAATAAAAACTTGTGTAAAATATAGTAAAAGTCGTTTTGTATCACTTTGGTTCTCATTCTTTTAATTATTTTAGTCTTTTAAATTTTCAATTTGGGTCACTAGTCCAATCTAAAACAGTAGTTTAAGTTGAGTAACTGAGGTGTTCACGTACATCTCAGGTAACTATACTTGACGGCTCACTTTGGTCCGTGAAATTTACAACTTGTGGCACTTTAATCCCTTATCAAGTGTGGTTACATGAGATGTACTTTATAATCTCTGTTAGTCAATTTAACCCACAATTTTTTATTGGACCAAACTGTTGCAAATTAAAAACTTGAGAGATTAAAGCGACACACAAATCGAAAGAATGAGTACTAAAGTAACAAGTAGAGAGTATTATTGTAGTATGCACTAATAACTTTGTTAGATCCACATATTGTTGGTATTGTGTTCAACTGAGATTCACAGTTCAGCCATGAGTCTAAGAGACATGTGCTTGAAATGATTCTAAAAAAAACTTTGGTGAATCTAAATCTTGATGTGAAATATTTGTGCAGTTCATTACATTTGGATTTGCATGCACTCCTCTATACTTTGTGTGGGAGAAATTCATTGGGGTGCATGACATTAAAAGTATTTACAAGAGAGCTCTGGCTAGGCTTCCCGTGGTCATCCCCATTTGGTTCCTGGCGATCGTCTTTCCGTTCTTCGGCCCGATCAACTCGACGGTCGGATCGCTTCTTGTCAGCTTTACCGTCTACATAATTCCGGCACTAGCCCACATGATAACTTTTGCTTCTACATCAGCTCGAGAGGTAAAGCATTCAGAATCTTCACAAGTTTTTTTTTGAAATCATAGGCTCACTGTATTAGTATCTTAAGCAAAGATTGGATCGAATAACTAAACAGACTTGGAAAGTATTGTAATGCAAATTCAATTAGCCGGATATAGGTTGACAGAATCTAAATGTGAAATGAAAATAAGTGATTGTTCGACAAAGTTGAGTTGAATTTAAATTAAATTTCTTAAAATTCAACTAAATTAATTCATTCGGATTAGGATATGAATTGAAAAAAAAAACAAAACCCATTTAGATATTCGAATTTTACTGCCTATTGGTAACGATTTTCCTTGTCTTTTTTCACAGAATGCAGTGGAGAGACCACCATCATTCCTGGGAGGTTGGGCAGGCTCATACTCCATGAACATCTTTGTGGTAGGATGGGTTTTGGTGGTTGGTTTTGGGTTTGGAGGGTGGGCAAGCATGCTCAACTTTATACATCAAATAGATACATTTGGTCTCTTCACTAAGTGCTATCAGTGTCCTCCACACAAAGCTTGAATTGATTCCCAACTTCTGAAAAGAAGATAGTTTACATAAAGAATTAAGATAAGTATGGAAGTGTGTAAAAGGGATTGGCATTTGTACTTTTCACTTTTGAGTTTTTTTCTTTTGGGTCCTCTGTTCTTGTAAGAATGTAATGGTGTGTTGGTCATCTTAAAATTAACTGTTCCCTTTCTTTTTGTGGGATTTTTTGTGATATTGAGTGCTTTGAACAAAATTTATTTAGATCTACAAACATGTTAGTATCACCATGTGGTTAAAAGTTATATTTCATTGAGGTTAATTTAAAAATTTTCACCATCGAAGTTAATTTTTACTGACACTTTAATCCTTCAACTTTCAATTATGTCAATTTGGCACTAGAATTTTAATTTTGTCTACCAAAAAATAATACACACACACACTCTATATACATATCGGTGGGCACAATTAAATCCTCATCGAGGGGGACGTGAGAAATCAATTTTTATTTTTGATAAAGATTGGTCCCTTGACCTCTTGGTTGAAATTTTTTTGACAAATCAAGTATGGTCAATTAGGCTAACCCAATTGATTGCGAACTATGTTATTTTTCGTTGTTCGATTTAGACCGAAATCATCTTTGGATACCAATATGAAAGTTAAGGATTAAATCGACATAATTAAAAGTTTAGGAATTGAGTTTTGTTAAGAGATCTTAGTGTAAATCGGATATATATATGAAACGAGCTATGTGTGATTTATCCTTCTTTTTCATTTATAGTCAATACCAACCAGCCAATTATTTGACATGAATCTACCGAACCTGGCCACTATATCCAATGAACCAATTCTGAATATATCCGGAGATATTTGGCTGGTATATATGGATTTATGTCTCAATGTCGCCATCAATGACCCTTATTTTGACTATATTTCTGAATATGATGTGAGCAATTAGAGTGGTCCAAAAGGGCAAAGCCGAAGATACCCTAGACCCAACGTGCTCAAGGCCCCAACTTGGATCACTTTAGAAATATTTGTTAAGATCTTGTCACTTTGCAATGTGCATCAAAATTAAAACCTCTAAATGTAAGCGTAAATCGACCGCTTGATGAGAATTGTGTAATCCAAGTTTAGTTATATATATATATATATCATCTGTATGAAGTCACAAGTTTAAAATCCAAACATGTACAAAGATGGGTGAAGCAGCTTAAGATTAGAGCCAAAATTCATCTCATGAACATCGACCCAAATTCAGAGGATCCATACGCAACGTAGGCTATATGTAAGGAACTACTTTATGGAGTTGACAATGTTGATGCTGCATTTATAGGAAGCTGGTTTATATCAGAAGAAAAGTGTGATGTTACGACATGAACTCAACAATTAATTTGACCTGCAATACCATTTGATAGGGTTTTTTGGAACTACTGTTTTAGGTTCTTATCACATGATTTGATGATTGCCTAATTTGATGGGCTCCTTCTGCACATGCCTTGCACGACAAATAAGTTACCAAATTTGTTGGACACCTCCACCACCTACTGATTGGCTCAATTACCCGAACAGAATATAATGCAGATTATTGGTGCTAAATGCTGATCATGAGAGAGAGATAGGGGGGGAGGGGGTTCTCTTTGTTGGGAGATTGGGTTCGAGCAGATTAAAAATAGAATCATAATCAAGGTTTTGAAACACGTAAGATAGCTTTATTTAAAATGATATTTGACCTCACTCGAAGAGTTTGCTGGAGGGTTCTAGGCAAACCACTTCCCATATACAACAAAGCCATTGGGTGAAAAAAATGCAATTATCAATATTGAAATTTTTTTTAAAGAAATTTCTTTGAATAGTTTTTATTAAGAGAGAGAGAGAGAGAGAAAGGGGAAGAGAGATGAGTTATATAAAACTCTAATATATTTGTGAATGAAGTATAGGGTCATATTGATACTCTTGTGTCTTTTCCCAAAAGTTATAACCCTTCGAATAGGTGTCTGTGTCTTTTGGTTAATAGTAATGACTACTAAAGAGGTGTCTTTTGGTTAATGACATGATCCTTCTAAAGAGATGTCTTTTTTCCAATGGTCAAATCTCTCCAATAATATTTTTTTTCCTAATGGTCATTACTATTCAAATAATAACATTTCCTATAGGCCTAACTATTCAAAATAAATCAATTATTCAATCAAATAATAAATAAAGTCTCAACAACCCCCCACTTTGATTGTATAATTATAAGTATCTCTCAATCAGAATATATGTCATTTTGTCTACAAGAAGGTTTTTTTCAACTTAAACCTTCAATTAGTATAAGTACATCAAAATTTTTATCAAAGACATTAGTTGCCTTGGCATTAAAACAAGTATTTTATACGATAAAATCAAAAATACCATACACAAACTAACATCCTGTTCATATAAATTTCAACATATGTCGCTTAACACTATTATGACCATGTGCTAATCCTAGGTTCATGAATATTTACAAGAATAAGCCCTAAACTCTTGCTAGAAGTGGCACCATTTTTATATTCATACAGGTAGAATTCCTTTACCATTCTTATCCCTGTTACTATAGACATTTGTAAAATGTAATTTTATTAAGAGTACATACTCATCATCTATTTATCGTAACAATCAGCACTAAATTCCAATTTGGGACTTAATATAAGTTTTAGTGCTTTCTCAGTCACATAACACGAATTTGTTTTTACCCTTTAAACCTTAGAAATAATTTTTGCTAGAACAAGGTTGGATTATCGTTACTGGTGACTATTAAAAAAAAAAAAGGGTTTCAGTCCCATTTGAGTTGATGTAACTCTCAAAAACTCCCTTGACAATCCTTTAGTTAAAGGATCTAACAAATTATTCTTAGACCTTAGATAGATAATCATTACAATACCATCCATTATTAACTGTCTAACATATTAATGTCTTCAGCTAATATGTCTAGATTTGTCATTATATATCTTGTTATATGTTATAGACATAGTTGCTTCACTATCACAGTGCAAGAAAATAGGTGGTATTGATTGAGGGTATAACATTAACAATGTATTTAACATTAAATTTCTCAACCATTCAGCTTCCTTGTCGACGGTCCCTAGGGCTATAAATTCAAATTTCATGGTTGAATGTGATATACAAGTCTGTTTAATTATTTGATGCCCAACTAATTGCTCTGACTTATAGCAGAAAAATCGAACCTAATGTGAACTTATTATCACTTACACTAGTAATCTAACTTGCATCAGTGTATCCTTCTAGTACAGCTAGATAGTCATAGTAAAATAATTCCAAGTCAATTAGCTTCTTGAGATATCCAAAAACTCTATTAATTACTTTCCAATGGTATGTACTAGATTTACTAGTGTACCTTAAGAGTTTACACACGGCAAATGCAATATCTGGCATGGTACAATGCATTGCTTACATTTAACTTCCAATAGCACTAACATATTCCAGTTGCGCCACTGCTCTACCATAATTCTCTTTTAACTTAAACATTTGAATCATAAGTCGTACTAACATCCTTTATTCCAAAATATTTATATTTAAACAACAGTTTCTCAATGTAATGAGATTGACTCAAAGCATATCTACCACTATACTTTTTAACTTTTATGCCCAAGATAGTATCCATTTTACTAAGATCTTTCATCTTAAACTGAGAAATTAGATACTTCTTAATCTCAAGTACACTTTCTAAATTTGTCTCAAATATTAACGAGTCATCAACATATAGAGTAATGATCAAACCATAATTTTTCATAAATTTTAATAAATACATTTATCAGCATAATTATGAGTGAAACCATTAGACAAAATTGCATAATCAAACTTTTCATACCATTGTTTCGGTACTTATTTTAAACCATACAAAGACATGGCTAATTTATATATTTTATTTTCATTTTCAAGGAGAGCAAGTCTCTCTATTTTTTCATATAGACTTCCTCATTAAGATCACTATTTAAAAATGCAGTCTTAACATCCATTTGATGAATATGTAAATTATGAATTGATTCTAGTGACATAAGTATTCTAATGGATGTTATTCTTTGTACTGGTGCATCTGTGTCAAAAAAATATATGCCTTCCTTTTGAGAGAACCATTTGGCTACTAATATAGCCTTGAATGTTTGTAAAGTTCCATCTGTATTATATTTATTTCTAAATACCCAATTCCATCCGATAGGCTTTGACCCTTGAGGCAAGTCCACTAGAACCCAAGTATTGTTAGACAATATTGAGTCCTTTTCATAATTGATATTCGCTTTTCAAAAAGATGCATCTCTAGACATCATTGCTAATTATAAGTTTGAGGATTATCTTCTTGTTTGTTCTGGGAGGGAAAACCCAATGTGGATCTTCCCTCAATATTATACACATGGAGCTCAAGACACTTTACCTAGAGGGGGATGCATATGTTTTTCAATTTAATGTTCAATTGCTTACTAATAAAAATCTAAATCCCCCCACAATTACCTCTTATCACATAAATTATACAATGAATATTGACAACTCCGTTTAATCACCACAACTCATCTTAACCACGAAGATTGATTTTAATTAATATTCAATTAATTCCCTCAACAATCAATTTTACGGCGATCCCAAAAACCAAATCAATTTGCACAACTATGTATGGATTAATATTCAAATAATTAAATTCACAAACATATAGTGCGCGTATGTGCAAATAATCACAAGTGTATCCGATAAACAAAAATGACACAACCGATTTGTTGATTCGAAAACTCTCTTAAGGAAAACCTCGAGGAACCTCCTGGAGTTCACCAAAGCCTAATCCACTAATCTCTAGTTAATATACAAGTACTCGAGACTTATATCTCAACCAATACCATGATTAGATGATCCTCTCCTTGTTGTCTGTCCTCCAAAGGCCCTTCTTCGACATGTATTGTAGCTTCACTTGGACCTCTCCACCACACTGTTCATCTAGGCCTCAAGCAATCATGGACATGCCAACAATCCTCGGTATGCACATAACAATGAGTTTATCAAATCATCAGTATCTTTTTCTTTAAGTCGTGAAGTTGGTAGAGTCTCAAGTGGTAGCCTTCAGGGTTTTAGGGATCTAGGTTGCGGTGGAAGCTCTCAAGATAAAAGTATGATTTTCTCTCTTAGAAATCTCATAAGAACTTTAATCTAGATGTAAGAAAGACTCTCCCTATATATAGGTCTATAATATGGGTAATCTTAGTAAATAAGAAAACTCATATTCGTAAACAACCGCTTGATTAGTGGGAGGGCGGTCATAGGCGGTTGTCGCTGGAATAAAAAACACGTTTTAAGCACGACTAGGGTAAACATCGCTCGAGTGACCATGAACATCTCTCGAGCGACCATAAAGGATCGCTTGAGCAAGCTCATAGAGTAAGCCCTGGACTGCCTTCCGTGGCTTTTTCCCATTTCCTTCCTTAAGTTATAAAAAGACTTCTCTAACAAAGGCAATCGAGCATAGATCGGTTCGTACATGTTTTTAAGAATAAAATTAAGCAAAAAAAATTATCCTCTTGAGCATTAAATGGTATTGCTCAATGAGAGGTTCAGTTGTAACTCAAATTATATTTTAAAAAATCAAAAATAGTTTAGAAAATTTTTCTTTTAAAATTACCTAGGAGTCAGAATCAGATTGCTTTCAATTCAATTTTGATCCTAATCAACCTTAGTTAAAATAACTTAGGGTTCATCTTAGGTGTCTAGGTCATTACCTTGTCCAAAGTATGAAAGTGCGTACGGAGGTTAAATGATGTTGCTTGGACGCTTGATCTCCTTCCTTTGACAACGTTTTCGAATATTGAACTTCATAGCATCATGACCATAAAATATGTTGAGATTTACAATGAACTCCACAAAATTAGTCAATTACAAATATGTTCTAACATTCTCCCACTTTAGCAATTTCGTGACAAAACAAATAAGTTAGAAATTAAGATTACAACTCAAAACCATCAAACAAACGAATTGAAAACTAATCTCAACTCTAATGTAGATATCCAAAATCTCTATCTAGTACAAAGATCTACTTCTTTTGATTAAGCTTGAAGATCATAGTCCTGCACATCACCACTCAAACCAAAGTCTTGTGAAATACATCATATGTTAGAGAAATACATAACATAATCATAGGTTTTAAAATTACAAAGATAAGCATAAGACATAAGTATGTATACATCATGCAAATATAAATATGTAATATGTTAGAAATTAATTTGTCTAATATGCTTGAGAATTTATTGATCTATCAATATGAAATACATCAAAATTTTCCCTTTAGTTGGTGTTCACAAGTCAAATAACAAGTTAAAAATAAACAAAGTAAAATAAGTGACTTTATGCCAAGTTTGTAAATTTACTAGCCCTGAGTTTTTGAAGAAAAACAACCCCCCCTTTCTATGTTCACATGCAACATTTTTTGCCTAATCAAAAGTAAATCTCTCTAATTCCTCTCATATGTTCCTAAAATATTTCCCCTTTTTTTTGTCACAAATGTCAACCCAATGATAACATGCAACAAACATGGTACATAATCAAGTTACCCAACATATTCTTAACTTATTTGCTATAAAATGTCAATTCAATGATGACTTATAACAATCACGATATAGAATCACAATATAACAAGAAGATATGAACTTATATCCACTAGCCAAATCATACAACTAAACTAAGCAATGGACAAACGAGACATATAACTTAAAGTCAAATATAATTAAACATTAATATCAGGACTATGAGTGCATCACAACAAAAAAAAAAAAGAAAACTAAATAAATAGTCAACAAAAAATAAAGAGTATTTTAATACTGGGCATGCATAAATAGAAAAATACGCTCAAGCTCACAAATGACCTATTTTAAGTCTCTAAACGTCATAGCTCAAATGACTGTATCTCCGCCATCTTTATCTCCACCATCATGACGAGCAGCTCAGTATCGAAATCTGTCTCCATCGGGCATTGGTTCTCCAATGATCTGCTTACCCTTGATCAATCTCCATAGACAGCTGACTCTCTTGGTAAGAGATTCGAACACAGTTTGCTGAGCTAGCTGCATGCTCATGATCTGACCATCCAATGCATCGAGTCTCTATGAAGTAGTCCAAATTTGGTTTTTTTTTTTTTATTTCATAACTCATAAGGTGAAACATGCATTTTCCTAGATGGAATTTTATTGTGCACATGACATGCAGTAAGTAATGCTTCACTACATAAATTTGAAGACAATTTTACAGATAAAATCATAGCATTAATCATATGAACTAATGTCTTATTTTTCTTTTCAGCTAAACCATTCTGTTGAGGTGTATACGGTGCTGATGTTTGGTGTATAATATCATACTCTTTACAATATGCAAAAAATGCATTGGGAAAGTATTCTCCACCCTATCACTATGGAGAATCTTTATTTTCTTTCCCTTTTGATTTTCTACTCCAGCTTTCTAACATTTAAAGAAATTAATTACTTCATCTTTTGTTCGCATTAAGTACAAAAATATATATCTCGAACAGTAATTTATAAATGTTATAAAGTACTATTTACCATCTCTTGTTAGAACTTCATTTAATTTACAAATATCAAAATACCACTAATTCTAATATTTCTGTATTTTTTTCTGCCTTAGGAAAATACTTCTTTATAATTTTGGCATGAATGCATATTTCACACTTATCATTTTGTTTATGCTTATACATATAATTTAAAGACATAATTTAAACGTACTAATCTAGCATGCCATATAGAAGAAGAATCAACAATATAAGCATAATGTGTAAACTTTTTATTAATATTATCAAGATTGAGTTTAAACATCCCATTACTTGAATAACCTTTCCCACTGTTAAAGGGTCATCTTAGCTGGCTCTATAACGGCATTAAAGCCTTTCTTGCCACAATGAAAACATAGGCATTCTTGTTGTTGGAATTATTATTCTTCTTAAAAGTAGAACCCTTCTCCACTTTGAGATGTTTCTCAAATTTCTAATTTTTGTTATACTCATTTTCAGACACACTGTTCACTTTAGAACTCATATACATAGCATCACATTTTCTTTTTTCTTCTTCAATCCTCAAATGCTGTTGTATTTGTTCTACATTGAAAACTTTTGCGATGTGCAAAAGTTTCTTCCTATAATCATTCTAAGTAGGAGGAAGTTTGGCAACAATCGCCCATACTTGAATTGACCCAGGAACTACGACTTTAACGTCACAGAGTTTATTAACTAGAACTTGCAATTCATGCACTTGATCCATGAGGGTATGTTATCAATCATCTTAAACTCAAAATATTTCATAATTCAAAATTTGTTCGTACTTTACTTCTCACATATATATTTTTGTTCCAGTGCATTCCAGATTTCCTATGGAGACTACAACGATATATAGAGATCATACAATCGATCAGACAGTGTTTAGAATGTAGCCTCGACAGACAAATTCATCTTCCTTTCACTTCTTTTGTTCTTCCTTAACGTGATCAGTGTTTTCTACTTTTTCTTCGGGAATTGGTTGTAACTTTGAATCTAAAAAATAAACAATCTTTAGTGCAGTGAGAAGAAACATCATCTTTTTGTTCCAGCGTGTAAAATTAGTTCCATCAAAATGATCCAATTTCACAAAGTCTTGATTTATGACTTTGAATGTACCACCTGATTCGGTAGTCATTGTGAATATCACATTAAAATCGTTGAAAAATTGTGTTCGAGCATATTGAAAATAGAATTATAATTAAGGTTTTGAGGTACATAAGATTGCTTTCTTTAAATTGATATTTGCCCCCCCACTTGAAGAGTTTGCTCGAGGGTTCTTGGCAAATCACTTCCATGATAAAACAAACCCTTTGGGTGAAGAATTGCAATTAACAGTATTGAAGAACTTCCAAAGAAATATCTTTGAATAGTTTTTATTCTGAGTGAGAGAGAGAGAGAGAGAGAGAGAGAGAGGAAGATAGATGAGTTATATAAAACTCTAGTATATTTGTGAATGAACTTTTTGCCCCTATTTTGTAGACTTTTACTATCTTTTCCCAAAAGTTACAACCCTTCGAATAGATGCATTTTCATTAAAAGTAATGACCTTTCTAAAGAGGTGTCTTTTGGTTAATAGTCATAACTTTTTTAAAGATGTATCTTTTATTAAAAGACATGACTCTTCAATGGTGTCTTTTCCTAATGGTAATAACTATTCAAATAATAAAATTGCTTAATAGTCATTACTATTCAAAATAAATCAATTGTTCAATCAAAGAATAAATAAAATCTCAGCACTCTTGTCAGTGAGTGATTATCACATAATGGTAGTTGTTAATCTGAGTCATGTCGTATTGTGTTTGGGCTATACCATTTTAACTATGTATATAATATTAATCTACCCTACTCAGCTCTATACTGAACTTATTTATTAATTATGCGATATTTAGGTCAATTCGCATAACTCATGATTTGAAAACCCAAGAGCAAAACCTCTTTTCTCTCAACCAAACCAACTATCATAGGTTTTGCATAAACGAAAAATTTACTCACCTTATTTTGAAAAAATCATGTAAAAGCTCCTCGAATTTAACAAGGATCTATACAATAGCTAATCAAAAAAATAAAAAATAAATAAAAAATGCTTGGGTCAAAATCGAGGGCTTCGTGTTTTATCTTAACTAAACTCATTTATTATTCGTATTAGCGCGTCATATTATTTTTGAATTCATGTAGAAAATTAGTGAAGCTTAACCACACTAATTTCATGTTAGTTTATATTGAGTCAGCATGAGTATTGAAAAATTATCACCTCTATTATTAGTGAATAAGTATGGTTAACATGAGCCTGTGTTATACACTTTCCGAGATTACAAGTTTATTTTCACGCCTTTTGGTTGCATTTACTATGCCGTAATCCAAACTTGTCGTGTAACACTTTATTGAGCTTAAAGTTGTGATTAACCGGGAAGATATCAATGTGAGTTTCAACCCAACTAATGGAACAAGATTGGGTCTTGGTTGTTGTAGAAAATGTAGGTGTCCATGGACTTGGTGGTGGGCTTATTATGACTTCATTTCGTGTGTCTTAAGTAACCTAAAACACTAAAAGGTGACTATATCACCAATTGATTAAAGGTGGAAAACAGTCACTTTTGATGCCCACTTCATCCATAAAGTCTATGCATCTCAAAAGCTATGTCCTTTCCAAACCTAACCCAATGGATTCATTGAAAATCTATTATGCAGCTCAAAGAGCTAATGGTCGAGTGTGATAAATGATAAAGATTGGATTTAGATCTCCTCTAATATTATTATTTTTTGGTTACAAGCCAGCAAATGCTGGGTCATCACACATGATCGTTACTTAAATCGGACCATCATTTTCTTAACACTTCCAACTTTTTTTTTCATTGTTTTTCTCATCACTAAAATGTTAGGGTTTGCCCACCCATTTCTCGAAGGAAAGAGATGTAGGAAAGAGATCTAACGACAATTCATATACAATAGCAGTCCACCAATCATTAATGAGATTGAAGGGATTCAAAATTTGAAACACGCACCAATTAATCGTTAATGGGAATGAAGGGATTTGAATTTCGAAACACGCACTCAAAATCGATTATTACCTACTTATTGTTCGGTCCTTAGTCTCTAGATCACCGCCATCAGTAGTTTTACAAATTTCGATCACAATGATATATATACTATGTCAATTCCATCATTTTATGATTTATTGGACCTTGGTATAAACAAAGAGAAAATGCTTTTGACCAGCCATTGAAGTGAAAAAACAAAAGCAAAATATTATTGAAATCTTGTAGACGCAGACATATGCATGCATATGTTGAAGACAATCTTTGACGGGCCACCACACACATTACACAATCTGATCTTTTTAATGATCTTTTAAGAGAAAAGAAACATCACCCACTAGATCACATCAATGGCCTAGATTACCGTACCGAAGAGTTAATTGTTAGTATCATTTCACGAGTTTATAATAAAATATAATTATTTATAATTAATTTTAATATTTCAAAATTGATCAAACGTTTAGGATCAATTTTAATTTTTTTTTTCGAATTGTAATTTGATCTCATAGTGTCGTAACTGAACTTTTGAAGTCGTAAAATTATAACAAACTTCTATTTACTGAAAATTTGGATATTGTATTAAAGCCGGTATCATAGTCTTAATATATATATATATATACACACCGTGCACGAGGCGGACCACAAGAGTATGTATTATTCTTTGTATGGATTCATGCTGTAAGCTTGTGGGACAGAGAACCAAATCTTGGTCAGGGTCATCCAATCTCTGAAAGTGTATTAGATAAGGCATTAGGCACACATGGGAGGTGGACCCTTATTGTCACTTATGCATGACAGTCTGCCAAATGTAATGTGATGTTACAGTAAAGGAGTCTCCAACTAGTTGGGCTCTTCTGATTTCATCTTGTCAGTCATGAGGAAAGGCAACAAAAATTGGAGGATATGACTATGCTACCAAAGAAAAATGAGGGATATGATTATGCTATCAAAAAAAAAAAAAAATTAATTATAGGATCGCGTCCCGCTTGTAGAAGTAAATCTGCGTACAACTGATCTTCTTCAAATTCCACAATAACGAGAGATTCATATATTGAGCTGTCATTTTTTAGAATTTAAGGAGTGTGTGTATGCATGTGCATGTATACATCCACATGTTGTGAATTGATGCTTGATCTTTGGTATTGTTTGCTTTATGATCTCATATTTCACTAAAAGAAAAAGTAGTTTTACCTACAAAATTTTTACCTAAGAAATTAATTTCATAATTGAAAGAATTTTATATCGAGAAAAATATAATTTCTTCAGTAAATACTTACAAATATTACTCCCCCAAATCTGAACAACTTTTTTTCTTGTAAGATAGATTTTGAAGCTTGTTTTATAGTTCCAATTTGATGTAAGGAACCACTTACTAACTACCGCTTTCTTTCTTTTTTCTTGCTTGACATGGTTGACTACCATTTATCAGTTGAAAGTATCTGGAAACTGTTAGAATATTATTAATTAAGATCCTTAGTTAAATTGAATACTTTTTTTTATTATAAGGTGTTCTGGCCTATACCGACTATTCCCTTGAACTCAATGGTTAACCACCGTGACTTCAGGTAGATTAAAACATGTCCCTTAAACGACAAGGATGAGTAACCGTTGAAGGGTGGGAAAGGAATTGAACGTGAAGTTGAATATTTATTAAGCTAGCTACTCTCTATAATTTTTTACTTTTCCATATCACAAAATTCAATCAAATAGGAGTACTTAAATTATTCACAAGATCAATCTCTCTCATGTCTGGATGATTTGCCAAGAAGTATGAAGTGATGCATTTGAGATATGATATTTCACCTTCCAGCAGGACTAATGAGTCTTCAAGTTCAACAGCAAAAAGTGTCTCTGAGACTATTATGGGTTCAGTTACCGTACAAAAAATTTATTTAGTGCCATCAACTCCGAAAAAGGAGAGAGAGAAGTCTTAACGACAAAGAAAAGGTCGCCTTAGACATTAAAATTCAGTGAGGATTTTAGTCAAACTTAGGGTCCATATGGAAGCTTCTTCCAAAGATTTAAGGCTGCAACTCATTAAAGGGCATTGCATTCATAGTGGTTCTACTGGATCGGTCATTGTCCACAAAAGATAAAGAAAAAGGCTTGTATGTATAGTGCGAAATCCATGGGTGTGTGTATATATCACTTGTCATTTTTCTTGCCTTATAAGGGATAGATAAGACACTGTATTATATTCTTGCGATTTGTATATACGTATCATTTTCTGTGCAGACCCAGATGATATATGTGTCCAAACCCAAATTTTTTTTTTTTTTTTGGGGGGGGGGGGGGGAAGGCCCAAACTCTTTTTGTTCGATAGAAGTTGAACCGCAAGTACTTGAAGCACAAGAGCAATTCTATAAAGTACTAATTCTCATGCCTAACTTATTTGAATTATTAGATTAATTATGAGTTTTAATGTTGAATATGTCTATAAATCACGTGCAAATAATATTTTTCTACGCACATTGGCAGAACCGGCTTTGGCTCCACTGACATTTGAGGAATACTTCGTTGAAGAAACAAAACTACACTAAATTTGTAACATTGCCTTCTCTACAGTTTTTGAAGAATTGTATACTGGTTCTAGTCCTTTTTCTTTTTAGTAAGTTAGTAGCATACTTGTTCCCTAATCTATTATATTTCAATCTTTATATATGTTGACTAAATGCAATACCTATTTTAATCAATTATGTTGGAGGAGAGATACTTTAGATCTTTCCTCACGATGAAACATGTAGGATCCTAGACATTACCTAGAGCGGAGGACCTGGGGGGGGGGGGGGGGGGGGGGGGGGGGGGGGGGGGGGGAGGGGAAGAGGTGAATAGGTTAATTTCAATTCGCTTAAACAATCACCAAATTATAACATAATTCTACCGCAATTACTTCTTCTTAAAAATCAATTAATTAATTAAAAATTGAGAATCCCTATAAAAAAGAACAACACAATTAACCATGAAGATTGATGTGATGTGATGGATTTGCATATTTTAATGTCCCTCAATCTCTCATAGTGATCCAACCAAGGCAATAAGCTACCAACAAAAACACTATGTATGATAAGAATAATCAAACAATCATATCAACAAACACATAGTGCCCGTGTGTGTTATAAATTACAAGTGTGTACAAATATAACAATAAAAAACACAAAAGATTTGTTGATGTGAAAAATCTTCTGGGAAAAAATCGCAAGGAATCACTATGGGTTCACCAAAATCTAATCCACTATCTCAAAGTTAGTTTACAAGTACTCAAGACTTATACATCAACCAATTCCATGGTTAGAACCTCATTTCCTTCAATAAACCTCTCCGCTGAAACACTCTCTTCGATGTTATGAATAGTTTCACTTGAAGTCTCCGCTGCACGGTTCATTTAGGAATCGAGCAATTTTTTTCACCAAAATTCTCGGTATGCACACTCAACAAGTGGGTTTGGTATAACCAAGCAAGGTCTTCCTCTCCAAGGTATGAGTTTGAATAGGAATCACAAGATGGGTTATCCTCTGAATTTAGGGATCTAGGATTCCTCATAAGCCCTCAAGATTTTAGATAGGTTAAATTTACTCTCAAGAGGCTTTTTTAAGACTTACCCTAGCATGGAAAAGATACTCTCTATTTATATGCTCAGAAGGTTTGCCTTTTGGCCCAAGATAATACAAATTCATGAACGATGCTCGAGCAGTGGGAGGGCGGTGACTACTAGAATGAAAAAAAAATCAAACCATAGCAATAAAGTAGGGACCGCTTGAACGACCTCAGGACTGCTCGAGCCATCCCAAGACCAAGAGGGCAGTCTCCATTATCCATTCATTCAGCCTTTGCCTATTTTGTCTCTAAGTGTTCAAAGACCGCTCTAGCGAATTTTAAGCCAAAAACTAAGTAAAAAACTTGTCCCCTTGAACACTAAAGAGTGTTGCTCAAGTAGGGTCCGATTGTATCTCAAACTATATTTTTAAAATACAATAAGGTTTAGAATTTTTTTTTTTTTAAAATCCCTAGGAACTATACTCAGATTAATCATTGATTTCATTTTAACTCTAATTATCTTTAATCTTATAAATTCAACCAAGGGTTCTTTGGTCTCTAAGGTCATTATATTTGTCCTAAGTAAAAAAGTGCATACAGAGAGTCTCTTCATATTGTTTAAAGCACAGTCTCCTTCCTTCCATTAAAGCTTTCGAATCTTCAACTTTGTAGCATTATGACCATGGAATAGGTTGAGATTTACAAAAAAAATTCACGTAATAACCAATTACAAACATGATCCTAACAATCTCCCCCTTTGGCAATTTCGTAACAAAAATACACAAGTAAGAAAGTTATGATTACAACCTGCAAACCACTATAACAAAAGGAATCAAAACTTTATCTCAACAATGCAACTCTTTACCACCAAACTTGCACGAAGATGATTATTAATACAAGAGTGTTTATTATCATTAAAATTTTACTTAACCAAGCATATTGTCAACATTCTCTCCCTTTTTATGATGACAAATACTTAATATATGTACATTTACAAGTCAAATGTATATATATCAATACAACATATTTCTTCCTTTTTTAATATCATCAAAAATATTTCTAAAATGTTACTATTTCTAATGAGTCTCACTTCTCCCCCTTTAACATCATCAAATAATAAGCATATCTAATAGCAAAAACCTATACCCATAAACATATGCTCCTCCTAAGCATTCCATAACCTTTTAATGTCAAGTTTTGAATATCATTCCACATTAAGTCAATGGATTTATGATTCTCTTAATCATATGCATATCCACCATTTTCATCTTTAAATTAAGGTCTCCTTTTGTATTATTATCAAAACCAACATTTACAACATGAAATATGAATTTTACAATTCTCCCCCTTTCTACTTCAATCTATGCTCTCCTTTTTTCAAGCAAGGCATGCTTATATGTCACAAACAATGAGGTCTATGAGGTACTAATTATCCAATTTCTTATAGATCACAAAAATAATGATGTTCCAAAGCATAATCTAAAGATATATTAATGTAGTATATGCCCTTCAAAGATTTCAAATTTTACCACATATAATACAAAATCCATATAGTTTCACGTCATCATCAAAGTTTGGAGATTCATCAAAAACCTTACTAATAAGTTCTAATTCAATATCTCCATTTTTCATATTTATCTCAACAGAAATGTTCATTTTTGGCTTTGAATTCAAAACTTATCAAATATTCAAGTGACATATATGAATAGAGACAATTCACTTATAGGAGACAAAACCACATGGGCATTCAATATCTACTATCAAGGTACTTCATATCCTATCAACTTGCTTGTCCTAGTGTCTTACTTAAGTTCCAAATCCACATATATGGTGGTTTCATATCAAAAGGACATCCATGATGTGTCTAAACTATCTAAAACCATAAAATACCGTGGCCTATATGTGTAAAAAGAACACTATTTAAACATACTAACCTTACAAGATTAAAAGCCTTGTGATTAAGAATACTAATTCATTTCGTGCTTAGATTTTTTTGAATTATACACACAAATGATAATCCTCTTAAATTTCAAAATAGTCTAAAGCTTGGTTGATTGAAAAGAATAAATCAAGGAATATGAGTCGCCATGTTTTCAATATACCACTTATTTGTTCTTTTCTTCAAGATGCAATTTTCTTCTAGGTACTCATGTTTGTCATCCATAAATATCATCTTTAAGCTTAGAAGTGCATTTTTTTATATAGTGTGCTTTTTAGAATTATTCTTCCAATTTCATTTTTAGAACACCTTAAATCTTTGAGAGAATCTATCATAAACATAATTTCATGAGCTCAATCTCAAAATATAAACTTTATCATTTTCATCTTTTAAGTCTATATTCTCTCTCTCGGCCATCTCTTAACAAATAGATTCATTTTAAATTCAAGAGATGTGACTATTAAACTTTTCATAATGATAACATCCTATCATATGAATATAGGTTATATAGTCTTAAACCTAATCAAATCATCTCTAATGGTCATAAAGGATTTCTAGTATCCTTCGTTGAAGTGATAAAATTTTATATATTGCTCATTTTTCAACTTCTTCCAAGTGTTTCTATCCTATAACCTCTTCTTCCAATCATATTTTCATTGACCTTCTTGAAGTATTGCCACTTGAGTTTTCGAAGTTACTTTAGTTTTTTTAAACTTAATTTTCAATAAATTTCAAAATTCAACTTAGGCAAGGATGGACTTACACTTAATTTCAAGATTTAAAATTAAGGTGTCCTAAGATGCCCCAAATGTGGTGTACAAGCCTTCATAGTATTATCAAATGGAACACAAATGCACAACTACCAAATTTTACTTGTACTTGAATAAAACCATGTAGCCCAAGTCTACATATATGATATAATCAGTAAAGTTTCATGTAGACATTAATTTAGACTATCCATTTTTCATTGCATTTCAAAATTTATCCTATTTAAACTCACTAGGAGGAGATTTTAGGGCCTTTTCATTTTTGAGCTCCTCTTGTTATATAGTTTTAGATAATAAATTTTCATATAACATTTTTTGTAAGACCTTTTTCAACTATCATCAATAGTTTACTTAACTTATGTGGTATGAGTCATAGTATGCATAGTAAGTAGTTTAAATAGACATATGTCATAACACATAAACTTTCTCTTTTCTAAGTTCTAATCATGAAAGTCAAAAATAATGAACAAAATATTAACATGCTTGAAATTTATTTATTTTTAATTATGAATAGGCATTTTATCAAACAAAGCATTCAAATAAACTAATATATATATTTTTCAAATTCTTAGCTGCAAATGTAATTCAATCATCAAATACGTTTTCATTTATTTGTTTCAAATATGAATATGTATCTCTTATCTTATAATATACTACTAATACACAAGTTAAATAAAAAGTAATTAAGCAAACAAATATTTTCCTCAAAAGAGAGAAATTATACGTTATGTTGCCAATACTAAATATTTGGCCTTCAGCACCCAAATCATCTTAGATCCTTTAGAATTCCTATTGTTTTTTGAACTCTCATGCAATCTTCTAATAGTGTAATTGCATGAATAATGTCCAACCTTATGACAATAATGACAAAAATTTGAAACATCGAATTTTGACTTTTTCACAAATAAATTTTGGTACACATTTTGTTTTTGAACATGGTTATGCCCTGAATCGACTTTATCAAAAACACTTCTTTGACTAGAAAATAATTTTTCTAGTTTTTCACTTTCTTGAGTATATTTTTGAATAATTGAGTTCAAATCACAATTTTTCTTTCTCAATTCATCATTTTCATTTTTCAACTAACGAAGTGAGGATGCATCAAGACTCCTTTTTCTTAATAAGACATTTTCATTCTTAAGTTGCTCATTTTCTCTTGTCAAAATATCATTTTTATTTGACAGAAAAATTAACTTTTTTTTTTTTTTTGTGATCTTTATATTTTGTGGTGAGAGCAAGTAAGTCATTATGTAATTCACTCATAGCATCACGCATTTCTTCATACGATATATTTTTATTTTCATTGGATGAAAGGTGTACCTCACTTTTGTCTTCCAAAGTCATGAAGAATATGTTGAAAATATCCTTCTTGTGCTCTTTTGCTTCATGTCTTTTCAAATCCTCCTCATATGTCATCAGAGATCCACGAGGTTTCTCCACTGGTAGAATCTTAAGATTGTTTGATTCTTAATTTTTTTTTCACCCTTGCTTCCCAAGCATTTGGCAAGCATCTAATAATGTTTTTCAAAAGATGTTCATTAGAGTAATATTTACCATGAGATTTCAAAACAGTTGTTGTATAAGTAAATCTACTAAACATCTCGTCAATAGATTCTTGTGGATTCGTTTCAAATGATTCAAAATTATGAATAAACGTATCCACATTTGACTCTTTGATTTGATTTGTGCCCTAATGAGTGACTTCAAGTGTGTGTAATATTTGTTGTGCCGTCTTACATGTAAAAATCATATAAAATGCATATTTATCCAAAGCGCAACATAAAACATGCATAGCTTTATCATTCAAATAATATAATTTTTTATCTTCATCATTCCATTCTTTCTTTGGCTTGGTTGGTGCTATATAATCATCTTTAATTATATCCCCTATATCATCATCAAAAGACATCATATAAATTCTCCTTCTAACCTTCCAATATGCATAATCGGTTATATTGAAAATTGGAGGTCTACTAATGCATTGTCCTTTAACTATGTTGTTTTCTAAGGTTGTCATGATCTTTTAACTCTAACTTTGTTACACACTATAGCTTTTTTTTTTGGGAAGGGGAAGGGGAAGGGGAAGGGAGAGGGAGAGGGGGATTTGAACCATTGGTCTCAAGAAGGCAAAGCCTTTACAAGATAAGGAGTACCATTTAACCAAATGCTCATTGGTACTATAGCTAGAGCCCTCGCTCTGAGACCAATTGTTGGCCCAAATAAAACCTATTAGAGAGGGGGTGAATTAGGTTGTGTGAGTTAATGACTAAATTTTAGCTTTTTTTTATTCATACTAATAATGAAATTTGAACAATATTATGAGGAAGTATGTAATGTAGATAATTGTATGATCAACAAGATTATGTGTGTAATTGGCAACATATATGATAAGTAAAGTAATGTAAATGAGGCAATTAAGTAGTAGGGAAGAAGAAGAAAAAATAAGATTTATAGAGGTTCGGCCCCAACCATGATGGCCTACATCCTCGCTTCCCCTCCTCTTGAGAGCTTCCCTTTCACTGTCTCAATCTCCTTTAATGGGTGAAGATCAAACCCCTTGGAAGCTTCGTCTTCTTCGGTAGGTGAATTCACACCTTTTACAATCTCAAGATCAAATGATACAAATTGATGCTCACTTAATAAAATAATACTCTCCTCTCTTTACACTCAAGAATCACTAATCCTGTGTACAACACTATCTAGTCTATGATGATAGGCATCTACCCGTGGTAGGTGTAAGGTGGTGGTAATCAAATGAGGAGAGACTCAAACAACACACCTCAGACATATGTAATGAAATTCTCACTATCAATTGTAGTGTTTATAATGTGATTATAGAACTCTCTAACCATGGTTTTATTTGTTGGCTCAAACGCCATGAATATACCAATTCACCCTCTCGATTCAAAATTCTCAGGGATAGAAGTATTACTACCCTATTGAAATTTACGCCGCATTCCATCATTACATGTCATGAATGAAAACTGTCGCCTATAAAGATCGTGGTAATTGAGAATTTGAAAGTGGCTCCTCTCATCAAATCCTCGGACCCGACCTCTCTTTTTCACTCGTGGTGGCATTTTCAGAGAAACAATCGGTGAAATGGTGCAAAAGCAAGTGAATATCAACGATCTAAAGTTGGATCACACCTAAAATCACTCTAGAAATAGTTTGGATGCAAGTAGCCTTGGGTATGGAGGAAATGAAGTGGGCTCATGTGTAAAGTGAGAGAGAAGTGAAGACTTTTGTTTGAAAACCCAATTTTAAAGTTATTCGGACAGGATTCTGCATGGGCTACTGAGTGGTTGGGGGGATGGGGTCGCTCAAGTGGACCCTAAAGCAGTCTTCTCCTGCTTCTTGCTTCAGCTATGCTCTGGACAACTTCTATTTCCCAATCACTCACTTGAGCCTCAAATGCCATGCATGGGTGTGATTACAACCTGAATGCAACTATATGCACGTGCATGGATAAAATAAAGATCTAAAATGCAATGCAAATTTTAAATTTGGACAATTAAAATGCACAATGTTATTATTCATGAAAATTAAAAATATTTTCAGTATAGCATATCCATCCCTATTTCATCATCAAGCACATTACTCTAAGACATATTAATGAATGTAAAACTTAATATTCATGCATTTTAGAGCAATGTCCTCTCACTTAGTTCAATTTCATTCACATCTGTTCGAATATTACATATTTAGTCAATTCAATCAATTCAAGTGTGACGTGTGTGAAACTAAACTCTGACACTATTAGGAATTCATCTACATTAATGGATTAATAAAGCTCTACATGAATTTCTAATGCATCGTCTAAGTGAAAACATAACCATTTGATGAGTGTTTCTAAATGCATCTATTCTATCTTTTTAAAAATCTCCACCTTGTTTTTTCATCCCTTCTGCTCATGTGGTTTCAATTAGCACGATTGTGAATTCTGTACTTTACATGTTATGCTTCCAAGCGTGTGTATCGTAATTCTTTGAGATTTATAAGTGAGCAATGACATTAAGCATATACTACTCTCAAGAATTCAAGTACAATTGATACTTAGTCATTTATTTTATGCCTCACCTTTTTAAAATTTGGCCACATTGGGCTTTTTTTTCTCACATTTGGCTCTTTGGCATCTTTTAAGAGATTTTGGAATTTACAAACTTTTGGTCATGTGCTCACCTATCAACAACACCTAGAGGCATGTAAGTTCATTAATATGTTAAGCTTGAACTTTCACAAATAACACATAATTCAAGTACATTAGAGAAAAAAATAATTGGTTCAATGATAAAGCACTTAGACTTATAACCATCAAGCTCTCTATTTCTGAATATTTCTCATAGTAATACACTCAATTTTGAATTAATGATGGATACACTATAACTTAAATCAAAGTGTGATTACCATGATAAATAACGAAAAACAAACAAACAAATAATTTTTTTTTTGCCTTTTTTCCCAATGTTTTTGTATTTTTCTTAATAACATAAATCTATATAATAAAACAGAAGGGTGTTTGAATTTTATCCTACACATATTTTTTTCCCCCCCAAAACCATCTTATCACACCCATCACCTCCCTCCTAACGTTACACTGCCCCCTGCACACCCCAATACACAGGCGCCTGTCAGCCCCTGTTAAGCACTCTTCCCAATTTTCACTCTTTCCTGAGTTTCCTCTACCTGTCACCCAATTTCTCTACCCCATTCTCTAATTTTTAATCTAATCCATCTTTCTTCTCTCTCCACTTTCTCTTCTCTTCTCTATTTGCTCGAGCAGCCACCCAACACTCTCACGCCGCCCAGTAACCCACCACCATGGAGAGCAGGTTTGCTCTCTCTCTTCCCCTCTTCTCTCTCTCTCTTTTTTTTTTTTGTCTTCTCTGCAGCAACCACGCACGTCACACAACACACGCACCCAGCACAAATACACGGTGGAGAAGGGGAAGAAAGGGGACACCCTCTTCTCTCTCATATCTCTCTCGATACCACACCCCAGCCACCACCAGCCAGTCTCCAAGATGACGCCACCGGAGCCACCAACGAGGTACTTTTCTTTATTCTTCTTCTCCACCAACGAGGTACTCTTCCTTCCTCTATATGCTTCACCAAACATTATCATTTGCGCCTATAAGTTGTTTGATCAAATGCCCAAAGGTTCGTTTTTCTCACATGCACACACACATATACCATTTATTTTTTTTTTCATCAACACATGCAGATTTGCTCAGGTTTGAAGTCCATTGGGCTATCTTAGTGACTAAAAAGCAGATTTTTTTCTTGGTTTGCTGTCTTGGGTTTTTGTTTTTATGGGTTTGTGTGTTTTTTGTGGATTTTGTCATCCATATGTTTTAAGAGGAAACCCTAATAAATAAATGAAATTTAAGGCGTGTATGAATTTTCTAAGGCATATCATGTGATTGGCCGATTATTGGATTTTGCTTTGTTTTTTATAGGCAATTTTGTGGATTTGAGGCTTCTATTGTATTGAAAGTTGAGTTTGATGGAAATTACGATAAACAAACAAGTGAGCTTCCCTTTGTGTGCTGGAAATCTATCAGCCCCTTTAAACCTCTGTTTTTCATGTATGTATGTGATAGGGATTTCATGTCTCTGTTTTTTTTTTTGGTGGTTTTAATTTGGTAAACTTTATTTGGTTTAGATGAGTTTTTATGCAATAAATATTGGGTCTTGCTACAGTAGCCTGTTTATGTTTTCTTGCGTGTGTATTGGTGCAGATAAAAGGGTCTATGGGCTTAATAAATGTATTCATTTGTGGTGTAGCCTGTGGTCTTGCTACAGTAGCTTGTGTGAAATGGTTTCATTTGTGGTGTAATAAGTGTGTGATGTTCTAGATTGGCTTCTATTGGAAAATGTCCTTTACAGTATAGCTTTGTTTGATAGCTGAGAAACTACTGAGAGCTACCATTGTCTGCTCTCCCACGAAGTTTGTTATTGGTAACCAATTTCATTTTTGATACTTCCAATTGTCTTCTTCTTTTCAGATTCACAATTATATTGCTAATACTTCCTTTTGTTGTTTGTATCTAATAGATCTCTGGTTTCTTGGGTTCTTCTCAAGCAAATCCAGTTCATCAATAAACCGATTGCAGAGAAGTATTTACAGGTTTGGGATCTGATATGTCTTCTCCTGAGTTTTTCCTGAGTTAAGTATTAGGCACTTCAATATCTCCTTGATTTTCTTTGGGTGGACTAATAAATCTTCTATGCAAATAGACATCTTATGCCTTCTTTTTTCCAAATCATCCATAAGAATCAAAGTTCGGAGGACAAAAAACATCAGCTACTCATAGATCCTTTTGCCATGTTATAATCCTCTGTTTTGTTCTCTCTCCAGAATAACTAGGAGACACCAGTAATAGTGACAATGGAGAACCCCCTTAACATTGCTATCAAATCACACTTAAGTTTACTATTCATTTGCCTATTATTGTTTGCCGTATCTTTCTTATAAGTTATTTGTTTCAGTTAAAGGCTTTGACTCCAAATTTCTTTACATTTGTGAATCAGCTTTGTTGCTAATTTTTCTATTATTTTTAGCCTTAATGCATTGATTAGA
Source organism: Ilex aquifolium (assembly GCA_951799425.1). Lineage (NCBI taxonomy): Eukaryota > Viridiplantae > Streptophyta > Magnoliopsida > Aquifoliales > Aquifoliaceae > Ilex > Ilex aquifolium. Next base: position 18,069,354 of record OX637406.1, on the reverse strand, counting down.
AATAGGTTAGATAAATTTTGTTTCTTGCTAAATTCAAATGTGATTCACAGTCGGAGTAGTTTAAATAAGTGGAAAGTGTGGCTTCTATATTGCATTGGTTTGGGCCGTGTTTTCACAAGCCTGTGTACAGGTTGATTTTTTTTGGGTCCCATTTTTAAAAGAATTTTGTCAAGCCTGTGTCAGTTTTTTTATTCTTTATCATTACCAAAATGTAAATAGCAAGTTATATATATTGCAATAATTAAGAATTTCTCTAATGATTGTTGAGTCACCTTTATAGGTCTTGATGCCTGACCGATATACTGACTTATAGTTAACTACTATCTATAATAAGTCAAATGAAGTGTTTTGTCTTACACAGTGCCTTCTATATAATATGTCTGACAATACAATGACTTCTAATATGTTTCCCAATAAATGTAAGTCCACTTGATTCATGGATTTAACTTCATTATAGGGATAGAGTTGTCATAGTTTTTTCCGAAGACACGTGTATTTGTATTGAAGGCTTATAGAAGTTCTTACGTGAGCAAGATTGTCTATACGCGCATGCTTTAGTTTGATCATTTATTGGTTGATGTGTGTGAAGAGAATTGTTATTTTTTCTATGTTGGATGTGGTGTACAGTTGATATTCAAGCTTTGTGCTCCTATTATGGGTTAATATTTTTATTTATTTTTTTATGCATGTCAATATTGGACCCAAGCATATATCATGCAATTCTTTTGGAACCTGCATCACAATTCCAAGTTCTCAGTTTGGAAGTCATCCCAATAATTCCTTGCATCTCATATTTTATCCCATTATTTGACATCTCTTCGACTTTTTCTTCCATTGTAGGATTCTTTGATAGAGATTTCAACCATGGATGCATCTAAATTGCAACATCAAGTTGTTGTCTCGGGCATAGATTAAGGAAGGCAAAATTTTCTGGTGTCCCATTTGGAGTGAAAATTCTAGCCAATTTTATTATGAATTTAATTTTGTCCAATGAGAGTTTAATTATATTGATAGTTTAATTGTTTGTCCAATGAATTTCCATTGGTAATTGTTATTTGTTTTTGGTTACTGAGTGTCTTTAGGCACAAATATATGATCAATTGCACCAATCATCTTTATTTGTTTCGGTTTTGCTTGGATTTTGGACTTTTGTTGTAACAATTTTTATATAGAAGTTGATATGGATGTTAATTAAATACGTGCATTTAGAATTGCGAGTTAGATTTGATCAAATGTGTTCAATCATGGGGGTTCAATTATATTGCACCGTGCCTTTAGGCACGGGTTATTACTAGTATATATATATGCATAAGCATGCAACAATAAGGAAAAAAAAAAAGAAATTACCATAAATCCTAAAATGAATGTCCTACTAGACATAAAAATTTGTTTTGGATTTCTAATTTTTAATTGATTTTGGGTTTTTCACTTAAGCAAACAAATTAAAAACCAACAAACAAAAATATTTACAATGTATGCCCTACAGTGTTTGATGCAATGCATGAATAGTGCACCTAGGTCCATACTTCTCCCCTCACCTATTACTTAGGTAACTCAACCTTGTCAGAGGCACTCGGGGGCATTCAACTTGGTTGAGACGGTGAGCCTCTCAAGGTCCTCTCTAGTCAGCCAAACTTGGTTTTCTTTCCAAAAACTCTAGTCTGGTTAGGGAATGGTTGGAGGACTTACTCTCTTCTCTTCAGATGTGGTTAAGTCAATTTTGACATGGGTGAGTAGAAAGAGCTTTTTTTTGCTCTAGCTTGTGAGCCCTTGATGGATGATGCATGTGTATGCTTGGACTCAAGTGTCTTATCCATTCGCTTAGAAAGATGCATGACTTGATTGTTCAAAGCTTTAGATTGGTTAGCTAAGAGTGTGAGCTTCTTATTTAAGACTTCCCTATTTTGCAAGCAATGTATGCTATAATGACCATGTTCTCCAAATGTGAAACACACAAATTATTTGGTTTTGGTTTCGTATTAACTTGCTTCTTTAAGTTCTTAACCTTATCAGTTTTAGTCTTTGGAGGACTTGTGTTCACATGTGGGGGCAAAGGGCTAAGATTACCACTCACAAATATGGTCTTGGAAGAAGTGGTCTATGCATTGGTGTAGCCTGATCCCTTTTGTCACCAACACTCTTCCCCATTGACAACATCTTATTTCACTTTGCAGACCCAAGGGTAATTCTCTTAGAGAGTTCATTTGATTCATAAAGAGCTTTATCAAGTTTTATCAATTTTGACTGAAGACACTTCTTGGACTCAAATAGCCCAGGAACACTCTCTCAAGGAAGCTCAACTTGGCCTTCCAGGACTTGTTCTCCTCCTCAAGGCCGCGGCTTTAGACTTCACCAAGTCCACAAGTAGGACTTTCTTCTCTTCTTCACCCATCTTGAGCCTCATGCTCAAGGATAGAGCCCTTTTCTTTTGCTTGAGGAATTGCTCACATAATTGATCATAAGCATCCTGAATATCCTCAATACTCTCAGTCTCATCCTCACTTGTGACGCCCCTAAAACTGGGGGTCCTTTATTAACCCATTAATCATCCATCAACACGCGAAAATACCCGCGAATCTCACATAATCCGACACCACGGCACAACATCCCCTTTATCGGGATCACAACAATACAAAGTTTGGATAGAGTCTCATTTGTACCGGGCACTCCCAAACGCATAACCTGTATATACTTCATCACATGACTCATCTGAGATCCAATATACATCAATTTATCCTCATTTAATGTCCATTTATATCATTTAAACAAAAGAACTCAAGACTCATAGGTCTAGCAAAACATTTCAAAATTTGAGATTTTAACAAAACCTACCAGTAGAAGATGTGCAAGATCTACCGGTAGAAAAATGCTACTGGAAAAGTTCTACCGCAAAACCTGATGTTCTACCGGTAGGTTTAGCCTACTGGAAAAGTTCTACCGGTAGAAGAACTCGTCGTTCTATCGGTAGGTCTTACCAATTTTTCCCTGTTTCCATCCTTTTTCAATTTCAATTCATTCCAAACTTGTATAAATCCAACCCAAACTCATATAACATCATTTTAAACAAAAATACAGTTCACATGAGTTCTCTTTACAATCATTTACAATATTACATGTCCAAAACTCAGTAACATAATAGTCTTTACAAAACATGTTTCAAAATCCACATCTCGACTTTTCTTCAACAATGAGGGCCCGATTGTGAGCCGTTCACCAGCGCATATCTCGCACTTGAAATGTTGTCCCCATAAAGGGTGAGCCACGCTCAATACGGTATCTCCTAAAGAGGCTACTCCCCAACCTAGATGCATATGAAATGTTCACATGCAAATTCAACAAACAACAATTAATCTATTCAAAAATATGCAATTAATAATGGATACTCTATGCCATGCCATGTTATGAGATAAGACTCACACATGCAACTCAACCCGAGCCTTTACTGGCTCCCATAACCCATGCAATGTCATGAGTATAAAATCGGGCATTCCAATCCCCTTGTCATTACTGTTGCACATCCAACGGTCTTTTTAAAAATAAATCATGTGTCTTTGTTGGGTAGTGGGATTTTGGTGTCTCACCGCTGGTTTCGCACACCGATACACTTTTTTGGACTTTCGCCAATGTAAGTATATAAACCAGTAACTGGGTCTTACACCCGAGGTAGTATCTAGCCCTTCTTGCAATACCCGACACAAGTTTTTTATTCAACCATGCGACTTTGTCGAACCGTGATCCGAATGTACTGAGCCCACTTATCAACCACCAAGGATGATGTTTGATCCAAAAACATGCACGCACACCCACACTCATGTCAAATGTCCACGAATGCGATGTTTTCCATGCTTATGCAAATGTGTATGTACAATTTGTAATTCTCATTATTATGCAACTAAGATCTCAATTGCAATTTTAACAACATGTTCCATATGTCATTTGTACAATATGAACATTTCAATTACCATCAATAATCACAATGTCAATATATCATATGTATATATCAACATCAATCCCAAGCATGTTATTCCATAATCTATGCCAATAACACACTTAAATTACAAAGACACAATATAAACACATAGCATGCCCACATAACACCATTTTCTAAGAAATTACAAGTTAGCAATTTCTACACACCAATTCAAGCTAGAATTGATTTTTACCCATTGTCAATACCAATTTCATTAATTTAACAACAATAGGCAAGTGTTATACATCTCTAACAACCTACCCATCCCATATCACAACCCTAGGTTAGAAATAAACCTAGTTAGGGAGAAAACCCTACCTCTTGAAGCGTAAAAACTAGTTGTAGAAACCTTCAAGAACACCACCCAAGCTCAAACCTTGATTTTTCCAAAATTTTATTTTTGAATCTTCGGTGAAATCCGTCCTTTTTGGTACGTAGGCATAGCCCTCATCGCGTAGATCAACTTTAATACTTGACCCGAAGGATTTCGACCAAAGGAACCCCGTAGATAGTAGAGAGAAGTTAGAGTTTTTCTCTTTTTCCCTCTCTTCCTCTCTCCAATGCAATCTGATGGGTAAATGGGGAGAAATATGAGTTTTCTCCCCTATTTATACCCCTTGAATTTTTGGCCCTTGTTGCAGCACACAACCTCCATTCTCGGGTTCGATATCATCTCGGTTCAAGTTCAAAATATTTTTATATGAACTTCTTTTAAATTTTTTTTCAACTTTCAAAATTTTATTCCATATTTCGTTTTTAGGTCACGCGACACCCGATCACCTCGTAAAACGCAAAAAATTCGACTGTCTCAGAATTCGACGAAAATTGACAGGGTGGCTAAATTTTAGTTAGACGAATCCAACGGTGAGATACATATCGTCATCCGAGATCTAGAAAAATTTGGGTTTTCAACCTGTATTGAAGAGATAAATTACCGTTTTGCCATTTTTCATAAAAATTCAAATTTACCCGGGTTTTACATCACTTGTAGAGACTTCAACAACCAAGTCACCAACATCCACAGTAGGACTTGTTTCCTCATGATCACCTTTTTCAACAACAAAAAAAAGTTCTCCAGGGGGGAGGAATGTGAGCCAACGAAGGCTGTAAAATTCTCCTCATCTTTTTGAGAAGAAGAGTCCTCACTAGATGTGGACTTGCTACTAGTGTCACTAAAATTAGCCTTCATTGCTCTTCTCTTTTCTTTTGGCATGTCTCTCTTTATAGAATTAGGACATCCCGAAGCAATGTGTCCATAGCCTTAACACTCATAGCATTGGATCCTTTGCCCTTTCTTAACCAAGGAAGTCCCCTTGTAGGATACTTCAAGAATGTACCATGCCACCTTTGAGGTTTCACAATTTGCTATTCTCTGAAACTCATTAGGTGTCACGACATTGAATATCACATTCAAACCTTTTGAGTTCCACCATACTGTATAACACTCGTCTTTAGACCAAGTCTTGGGGGGTTTTGGTTTGACGATGGCTTCACCACCTTCCACGGGAGTGGTGGCCATCAAAGGGGTACATTCCTTGTACACACAAACTCATACTCTCTAGTCTATCAATTTTTAGAATGTCCCCATTCGGGCTTTCCAGTATGCATAATATGTGTCATCAAAGAGAGGTGGTCTTGCAATTGAACCTCCTTTCTTTTGAGAATCCATTCAAAACTAACTTTTAGTCACAATAGATCTCAAGGAACAAACAGTCAGGTAAGTAAGAAAAAAAAAGATATGCCTACAATGTGTTTAATGCAATCCTCGGGACAACCACACTCATACCAATTGTTGAGGCAAAGATACTATGACTCTTCCCTCATGATGAAACACACGAGATACTTGACACTACCTAGAGGGGGTGAATAGGTTAATTTCAATTCGATTAAACAATCATCAAATTATAACCTAATTCTACCGCAATTATCTCTTCTAAAAAATTAACTAAAAATTGAGAACCCCATTAAATAAGAACAACCCAATTAACCATGAAGATTGATGTGATGGATTTATCAATTTTAATGTTCAACACTCAATCTCTCATGGTGATCCAACCCAAGACAACAAACTACCAACCAAACCACTATGTATGATAAGAATCATCAAACAATCATATCAACAAACACATAATGCCGTGTGTGCTATAAATCACAAGTGTGTACAAATATAACAATAAATAATACAAGCGATTTGCTGATGCAGAAACCTTTCTAGGGAAAAATTGAGAGGAACCACTCGGTATTCACCAAAACTTAATCCACTATTTCAAAGTCTATTTATAAGTACTTGAGGATTATATCTCAACCAATGTCATTGTTAGACTCTCTTTTCCTTCAATAAACCTCTCTGTCAAAATTTCCTTTTTGTTGTTATCGATAGCTTCACTTGAAATCCCCGTCACATGGTTTGTTTAGGTCTCGAGCAACCGTTTGAGCAGTGGGAGAGTGATGGAAGGGTGGTGGCTACTGGAATGAAAAAAGGATTCAAACAATAGTAGTAGAACAGGGGCTGCTCGAGCGACCTCAGGATTGCTCGAGCCATCTCAAGACCACTCGAGCAGCCTAAGAGAAACTCAGAGGGCAGTGTCCACTACCCACTAGTTCATATTTTTTTTTGATTTTATCACTAAGTGTTCAGAGACTGCTCTAGCGATGGCTAGGGAACATAGGGTGGCTCATATTGGTTTTTAAGCCTAAAAATAAGTAAAAAAAATTGTTCTCTTGAGCACTAAAGGGTGTTGCTAAAGTAAGGTCCAATTATGGCTCAAACTGTGCTTTCAAAATACAATAAGGTTTAGAAAAACTTTTTTTTTTGAAAATCCCTAGGAGCCTTATTCAAACTAATCAACTATTCTATTTTTATCTCTAATCATTCTAATTCTAATAAATTAAACCAAGGGTTCTTAGGTCTCTAAGGCCATTACATTTTTTCCAAAGCAAGAAAGTGCATTATACGAAGAGTCTCTTGATATTGCTTGAAGCATGATCTCCTCCCCTTCCATTGACACTTTCGAATTGTGAAAGGGGTGATGGTAGAGAATGGAGGGTGATGGTGGCGATGGTGGTGATAGCAGTAGCAAAAGATAGTAGTGAGAAAGAGGAGTGGTGGTAGATGGTGGCGGTGGTGATGGGTAGTGGTGGTGGTACCTATAGTGGTGGTGTAGGGTGGTAGTGGTTGTGTCAATGGTGATGGTGAGTTGTTATGGTGGTGGCGATAATGAAATTAATAGTAGGGGAGTAGTGGTAGGTGGTGGTGGTGGGTGGTGTTAGTGGTGACGGGGATGGCAGTGAAGGGTTGTGATAATTACGTTGGAGGTCTAGGTGGTTGTGGCGGTGGTGGAGGTTGGCGAAGGCGACGGGCGATGGTGGTAGTGGCAAGGTATGTAGTGGTAGTTGTGGAGGGTGGAGGTGGTAGAGAAGTGTTTCGTCAAGATCTCATTAAACTGAACATAAACATTCATCCATTTTTAGTTTTTGTGGTTTTTAAAAACATCTTTTTTTAAAAAAATTCAAAGTCCCACTCTGCTAGATCATGTATTTGTAATTGACTAATTTCGTAGAGTCCATTGTAAAAATCTCAACCATTTTTATTGTCATGATGCTATCAAGTTCAAGATCTGAAAGCGTCATTGAAGGGATGAGATCAAACATCAAAGCTACATCATTCAACCTCCGTATGCATCTTCATGCTTAGGATAAAGGTAATGACCTAGAAACCTAAGATGAACCCTTAGTTATTTTAACTTAGGATGCTTAGGATGAACATAGAATCGGAAGCGATCCGATTATGACTCCTAGGTGATTTTAAAGCAAAAATTTTTCTAACAATTTATGAGTTTTGAAAACATAATTTGAGTCACAATCGGACCCCGCTTTGAGCAACACCCTTTAGTGCTCTAGAGGAAAATATTTTGAATAGTTTTAGGCTTAAAAAACCTACAAGGGCTGCCTTGTGCTAGCTAGCTTTCACTAGAGCGGTCTCTCGATGACTTAGTATAAAAAGGGAAAAGGCCACGGGGGATCATCACATGGCTCACTCTATGAGCTCGCTCGAGCGATCCTGGCCCTTGGATGGGTTGAAACGTTGTTTTTCACTCCATTGCCAACTGCCCTATAATTGCCCTTCCACTGATCCAACAGTCGTTCACGAATCTGAGTTTTCGTATTTACTATGGCAACCCTTATTTCGAGCCTATAAATATGGAGTTCATTTCCTAGACATAGGAAAAGCCTCTTGTAAGTTTTTGAAGAGAGAAAGACTATCGTTCAACCTGGAGAGCTTCCACTATAAACCTAGATCCCTAAGACCCTAAAGCCTACCACTAGAGATTCTATCCAACCTCACAAATTGGAGTTGAAGAATTTGTTGGTGATAAACCCATTGGTGTGTGCAAATTGAGAGTCTTGGGTGTGAAGCCTTGAAGATTGCTCAATGTCTAAACGAACCATGCAGAAGGGAGTTCAAGTGAAGCTAGTCATAACCTTAGAGAAGGAATTTTGGCAGAGAGATCTACGAAGGAAAGGAGCACTAGCCATGTGGATTGTTTATGGTATAAATCTCGAGTGCTTGTACATTGGCTTTGGGTCTATTGGATTAGGCTTTGGTGAATTGGGAAGGTTCCCCGAGGTTTTTCCCGAGAAGGGTTTCCGCCTCAACAAATTACTTTTTTTATTTTTATTCTTTTACATATACACTTGTGATTTGATGTACACATGTGCACTATGTGTTTAATGAATTGATTGTTTGAATCTACATATCACATATAGTTGCTTGATTGGGTTTGGGTTGCCTTGTTTGGGGTCACTGTGTGAGATTAAGTGTTAATCAACAAATTGATAATATTAATTCACTAATCTACATGGGTGTTTTGAGTTGTGGTGATTTAAAAGGGGGTCCTCAATTAAATTGACATATCATTGTGAGAAGAGGTAATTGAAGTTGAATTGGGTTAAAATTAGTGTTTGTCCAAACAAAATTTTTAATAACATATTCACTTTCTCTAGGTCTTGTGTGCCATTCCTCGTCTATAATCAAGTGAAAAGATATACACGTGAAGTATTGTATTTTCTCAATAGTTGGTATCAAAGCAAGGTTTTCCTTGAATTGCACTTAATGTAGGCATGCATTGCATATTTGACTAATTGACCTAGTTTTTTGTGATTTGAGATTCATTATAACTACTGGTTGGTTATTAATGGATTCTCAAAAAAGGAGGTTCAATAGCACGGCAATCACTCTTTGATGGTACAAACTATGCTATTGGAAAGCTCGAATGAGGTTATTTATAAAATCGATTGTTGAGAATATTTGGTTTTGTGTGCTAGAGGGTTGGAGCCCTCTGATTGCCACCACATCGATTGATAAGAGTTTTGACCCATAGAGTATTCTAATTAGCTTGGTATAGTTTAATTAAAGTTATAATATGATTAGTTTGATTTTTTATTTTTTATTTTTTGGTATTTGATTAGTTTGATTTGGTTTTAAAAGACTTATTGAAAGTTTTTCTTCTTTAATTGAGAATTCTAGGTGAGTAACTATGATGAACACAATTCCTTTGTTTTGACATTGAGCATTGACGTGTTTCGCCAATTTCATAATTTAGTTTTTTTTATTTTATTTCTTGTTTTGTTTTTTTTTTGATTAATTCTGTGTGAGGTTATTTTGAGTGCTTAATTATTTTGAGATCCTATACGATTGATAGATCTATCAAAAATTAAGAGACAATATTAATTTTTTGTTGCCTATAAAATTATTAATTTTTAATTCATTGCCACAATTGGTAAATAAAAACACCAAAAAATTTCAGCACGGTTCCCCCCCTCCCCCTTTTCCTTTTCCACTCCTTTTTTGCCTTTTTTTCTCTTCTTTTTCTTCTTCCCTCTTATCTTGTCTTCTTCCTCAAGCGGCAGCACTTGTTTTCTTCCCCCAACAGAGCGGCAGGCACAAGAAGGTAAGTCTAATATATATATATATATATATATATACACACACACACTAGGAGTAACTTGTGCCTAAAAGTATGGTGAAATCTGAATGATTTTGAGAGAGATGTTAGCAGTTGTTGGATGAACCTATTTGAGACTATCGGATGCGCTTATTGAAGCATGTCATGTTTTATATTAGAGCTATCTAAGGTATCTAAATGCACATAAGGTTTATATCGTAGAACCACATTTTTTTCGAGGGGAAAAAAATATTCTACACCTAATTAGAGCTTACTGCAACTCCCACAGAATTTCAAAACCATAATAAACTTAAATTCAATCATATTTCAATAACCGCTCCCCGAATAAGCAACCAATGATGATTGTCTAACTATAATTCAAATAAAAAGTACTTCAATTGGTAGCCTATTCTTTCACTTATATAGATAAACTAAGACTTGTGCATATACTTCACCAAAAAGAATCTATTGCATTCAAATGAAATAAAAAATACAAAAGAAATATTAATTATATTGTCTGACACAACACAAAATGGCTATCAGAATAAATCTTATCACAAACTTTCAAAACGTAATTGACCTCAAATTTTCATTGTTCACATACACAAAAACCTAAAAAATGCACAACGTGAACGGCATCTTCTTACCATAAAAGATAAGAAACAGCAAGGGAATCCTAATCTAGCATGACAATAAAGGGTGATGAGTGCTCAGAAAGTCTGTCTTGGGAAGGTCATCATAAGCACCATTCTAGATGGAGAGAACCATTTTTAGGTACGTTTTGTATCTTTAGAAAACCCGTCTCCACTGTAAATCAACCATAATCCACCAACAATGGTACTGATATGACCAAAAAACAAAATACAATGCTAAACATGCAATTAAACTCAATTGCACTACAGTCACAAAAATCACGACAAATCCACAATTCAAGCATGTAAAATCTAAATTTCTCTCAAATATGGAACATTTTAATTTTCAAAAAACAAGTTGTAAACAAAACAGAGGCTATATCGCTGCATAGAATCACCGAGAACGGGAGCAAAAAAAAAAATCAATGGAAACCGACTGACGAATATACTGAAGGAAGCAAAAACACAGTTAAATCAAACCCATTTGAAAGTAAAATATAGATCAACCAAAAACAGGGTCACGAAAAATTTTCTTCAGAGCATGCACTTCATCGAAGTTAACATTGACTTGAATCAAATAACATCAAATTAATATTGAACTGAATCAAATTAACACTAAATTTTGGTAACGATAAAATCGATGCAACATTTTCCCATTGCCAAAATAATACTTTCAAAAGGATGGAACTTACCTGTTCAATAAGAAAGAAAATGGAGAGTTTTTGTGATATGCATAACTTTTTGAGAAATTTCTTCAAACATGTGAGATCCATTGGAATCCAACACAAAAAATGACAAAATATTTAGAAATACAACAAAATATAAATGATAAAGTACCAGAACATGAAGAAAATCCATAAATATTTAGAAATACAACAAAATATAAATGATAAAGTACCAAAACATGAAGAGAACCAATACTCCTTAGTGGTGGTGTCGTAAGAGTTTTTGTGTGTGGTGCCAACTAGAAATCTTGCACCTTGATGGTACCACAAAATACCCAAGGATGAGCTCGGTATCCCAGGTCATGCCACTCTGGTCGGGAGCTCAGCTCATCCATATTATTACAGACCTTGACTTCAGACCTCAACTCCCCGTGTCCACATCTCAAGGAAGGCTGTGCATAGGAAAGTTGGATCCCACCGAGTCCCCCTTTTTTTGGCATCAATCGCCCAAAAATCACAAGTCTATTTGCGCAATAAGGGCGACCGTTACAAGGGAGGTTCGAGGATCTCGCTGCAGATCAAGCAAGGACAAAGAATAACTATAAATAAGAGGCAAAGCCCTCGAAAGTAAAGAAAAAGCCATTGTAGCTTTACAAAATATTCTCTGTAAACTTCTCTCAGTAATCAATATGCTCAGGAGCAAGAGACTCCTTTAATAGTGGATTAGCCAAGCTCCCGAGCTGGTGAACCACTATAAACCCTCTGCGTAATCACCCACTTATCCCCAAAATCCTATTTCCTAGTGCTTTGGAGATTAGATTGAACTGAATCCAACTGTTCAGTTCATTTTATATTAACACCACTGCTCAATCGTGTTAAGAACATCATTAGTTGGCGTCGTCTATGGGAACAACTGTTCCTGTTAAAAATATACTGATTTTCTTCCGTAATTGATGATTTTTACACGCAACATGAGCAGAAGTCAAATGAATCCTCCTCGATTACAGAACCAACAAGAAGCTACCACTGGAAGGCAACAAGGAAATCCCTATGATATCTTGCCTACACCTGAAGTCAATCCCCCCATGGTGGATCCCACACCTAACAACGAATTGGAGGCCCTTCGCCTAGCCAATCAACCTTTCGTCCAATAGAATGAGGAGTTGCTGAATCTACTTCAGCATCCCCAAAGGGCGCAGCCAGCCCAAGGCAATCCCCCTCAGAGGGAACAACAACACAATAACCCCCTGAAAGACATCACCGAGGGAGATGAGCACAGTCAAACTGTGGGCAATGCCCATCGTTGAATTCATAGGAATGAGGACAACGAGGAAATGCAAAGTCAAAACAGGAAAGTTCATAATAATGAGTTTCCTCTGTTTCAACAGGAAATGAAAGAACAATATTGGGAACAATGCTTCAGAGATATCCAACAAGAGCTCAGTCACATGAAGGAGGTTGTTAAAAACAAAAATCCCGTAACTATGGATGCCTTAGTTCAGCAGACTGAGTCCCCATCTACCGCACAGGTGCTGCACTTTTCACTTCCACCAAAATTCAGAATGCCCCAGATGGAGGCCTTCAATGGAACTAAAGATCTCATGGACCACCTCAACACCTACAAGAATCAAATGGAGCTACATGGATACCAGGACCCAGTACAATGTCAAGCATTTGCCATCACTTTAAAAGGTTCAACCCTAGCATGGTTCAACATGCTGACCCCGACATCCATCTTATCCTTTAGAGAGCTCTCCGTCTCCTTTGTATTGCACTTCATAGGAGCTCGGACTTATCGAAAATCGAGTTATCACCTGTTGAACGTGAAACAGGGACCCAATGAAAGCCCGTGGAGCTACGTTCAAAAATTCAACTCAGAATCTCTGAAAGTGGATGTCCCTGACGAGAAATTTGTCATCACTGCGTTCATTGCTGGATTGGGAATCCAATCAAAGGACTTGATGTTCTCCATCTCCAAAAACCCGCAAGCCAGTATGGCAAAAATCCTCGCTAAGGCAGAAAATTACATCAACGGCGAGGAAGCACTCATTTTCAAGATAGGGAGCTCGTCCACGCACAAGGAGAATGAGAAGAAGAGGGACCGAAGTCCCAGAAAGAAGACAAGTCGAGACAGATCTCCACGAAAAGACAGGGACCGTTCTCTGAAAAGGAGAGGAGACTTCAGAGACCACCTTGGTCCACCACCACAGGAATTGTCCCCAAGATTTGTACCTCGGTAGTTCATTCCCCTCACAGCCACAGTGTCCCAAGTCCTTTATGAGGTACAAAATGAAAAGTTCCTAAAGTGTCCACCTCAAATGAAGGCGGATCCCGCAAAAAATGATGCAACAAAATACTACGAGTACCACAAGGACCATGGTCATCTCACTGATGACTGCATCTAATTCAATGGGGATAATTGTGCCACTTTGTGGTGCAAGATAATCAGAACTGAGCTCACCCACCTCCAGCACCTCAGCAGCAAGTCTCTGTGCAGCATCAGTAACTTCTAGGAGAGACTAGAGTGATATCCAGAGGATTCGCTGGAGATGGGGAATCCAGCTCTACCAGGAAGGCTCACATGCGCAAAGTCAGAACTGAGGAAATTCTGGAAGTACAAGCTATGTCCAAAGCACCTCAACTGAGCATGTACATCACTTTCTCATATGTAGACCTGGAGGGTTACCAGCATCCCCACGATGACCTTTTGGTGGTAAGGGCCATCATCGCCACTAGAACCGTCCATCGAGTCCTGATTGATAATGGGAGTTCTACCGACATCATCTTCGCATCTGCCTTCGACAAGATGGATATAGGTAGAGACAAACTTGAGCCAGTAAGGGCTCACCTTCTAGGATTCTTAGGGGAAAAGGTGCTACCCCTGGGTTCAATCCAACTCATGCTCACCATGGGAGATCCACCTTGCCAGTCCACCACCACTATGAGGTTCATAATTATCGATGCTCCCTCAGCATACAACGTTCTGTTAGGAATACCTTCCCTCAACGCCATGAAGGTCATTCCTTCTGCCTACCACCTTGTTGTGAAGTTCCCCATAGAAAATGGCGTAGGAGCGGTCCGGTGAGACCAACACGTGGCACGAAAGTGTTATATGGCGTCAATGAAGAATAAAGAGGTCGAGAATATCCAACTGGACGAGCTCGACATGAGAGACGAGCTGGAAACGAGGCAAATGTCTTCAAAAGAGCTGGAGCCTATTCAACTTGACGAGGAGCCGAGACATCTGATATACATAGGATCTAAGCTAACCAGGGAAGTTAAAGACCTTCTTATTCAATTCCTCAGAAGGAACATGGAGGTGTTTGCGTGGAAATAAGAGGATATGCAGGGGATTGACCCCTCAGTCATCACGCATAAACTCGACATGAATCTAACCTTTAAACCCATCAAACATAAGAGGAGGATTTTTGCCCCAGAACCCGAGAAAGTGATCAATTAGGAGGTGAGCAAACTTCTCCATGCCAAAGCCATCAGAGAGGTAGACTATCCGGTTTGGTTAGCCAACATGGTCCTCGTCAAAAAATCAAACGGCAAGTGGCGCCTCTGCATCGACTTCACTGACCTAAATCGAGCTTGTCCCTAGAACAGCTTTCCCTTACCTCGGATTGACTTGATTGTAGATGCCATAGCTAGGCATGAGCTCCTCAATTTTGTGGATGTTTTTTCTGGGTATAACTAGATCAGAATGGACCCCAGCGACCAGGAGAAGACCTCCTTCGTGACTGAGTGGGGGATATACTTCTACCTGGTCATACCGTTTGGGCTAAAGAACGCTGGAGTTACTTACCAACGTTTGGTAAATCGAATGTTCCAAAGACAGATCGGAGCATCAATGGAGGTGTATATCGACGACATGCTGGTAAAATCGTTGAAAGCTGAGCTCCACATTGGGCACCTCGAAGAATCTTTTCAGATCCTTAAGAAATATCAGATGAAGCTCAATCCAGCCAAATGCGCTTTTGGGGTCTCCGCTGGGAAGTTCTTGGGCTTCATAGTCAACAGTAGAGGAATAGAGGCAAACCCAGAAAAGGTCAAAGTAGTGATGGACATGCAACCACCTTCCAATACAAGGGAGGTCCAACACTTGATAGGAAGAATAGTGGCTCTAAGCAGTTTCATCTCCAAATCAAGTGATAAGTGACAGCCCTTCTTTCAGACCTTAAAAACGGCATTTTAGTGGGATACGCGCTGCGAGGAAGCATTTGAAGTCCTTGGAGGGAGAAGTGCTTACCCTATACCTCGTTGTTTCAGATTTCTCAACCAGCGCATCACTGGTCAGGGAACAAGACAGAGCTCAGCAACCAGTTTATTATTATAACAGAACTTTGAGAGGAACAGAGGAGAGATATCCAAAAATGGAGAAATTAGTCCTAGCTCTAATTACAACAACAAGGAATCTTGGAACGTACTTCCAAGCTCACACCATTGAGGTCCCAACAGATCAACCAATGAAGTAGGTGCTACACAAACTAGAATCTTCAGGAAGGCTGGTCAAATGGGTTATAGAGCTCAATGAGTTCGATATCAGATACAAGCCCAGAACTGCAATCACAGGGCAAATACTGACATATTTTATTACGAAATTTACGGTAGCCCCAAAAGTGCTCAGGGAGGCAGCTCAGCTAGTACCCGACCTCCCTACGTGGAAGCTTTCGGTAGATGGTGCTGCCAATGACCAAGGCAGCGGGGCTGGGTTGATTCTGACCTCCCCCGATGGGATAGATATCAAATACGTCATCGGGTTCAGATTCAAAACTACAAACAACGAAGTAGAATACGAAGCTGCCATTGCCAGGCTCAACATGGCACATTCTATGGAGGCAGAACAGATCGTGATTTACAGCGACTCCCAGCTCGTGGTAAAGCAGATCGAGGAGACTTAAGAAGCCAAAGGAGGGAGAATGATTCTATACCTGAGGAAGGTACATGAGCTAATGAAGAAATTCGTGCAGGTTAAGATCATACATGTCCCCTAGAGCTGAGAACTCCCGTGCTGACACCCTAGCAAGGCTAGCCACAACCTCCTAAGAAAACCTGGGCAGATTAATTCCGGTTGAGCACCTTGCTGAGCCATCGATAAGCTTCGAGGATGAGGAGGTGCTCACATTACAGAACAACCTGGATGGACCCAATCAGGGAGTATCTCTAGAACGGAGCCTTACCAGTGGATGCCAAAGAAGCAGCAAAACTAAGAGTCAGGACATCTAGATTCACCCTCCTCCAGGGAAATTTATACAAATGAGGCTTCTCAGCACCTCTTCTGAGTTGCGTGGGAGTTGATGAAGCTAACTACATTATGAGAAAAATCCATAAGGGCATCTGCGATAATCACATACGAGCTCGAGCTCTGGCAGAGAAAACGTTGAGGCAAGGTTACTTCTGGCCCACACTGCTCAAAGACACAATAGAACTGGTCAGAAGGTGTAAGACTTGCCAGCTAGATGCCAACATCCCCCATTGTCCACCAGAGCTCCTCACCCCAATAATCAGCCCCTGGCAATTCCAACAGTGGGGATTGGACATACTTGGATATCTTCCCATCAGTACTGGACAATGCAAATTCGCCATCATTGGAGTGGATTATTTCACCAAATTGACTGAAATAGAACCCATGACATCAATTACAGAGCAAAAAGTTCAGAACTTCATCTGAAAATCTATAATCTGCAGGTTCAAGATACCTAGGGCAATCGTCTCGGACAATGGGAAGCAGTTCGACAACCCTAAATTCAAAAATTTCTATGCCGAGTTGGGTATAAGAAATTACTTCTCAGCTCCAACTCATCCTCCGTCAAATAGGTAGGCAGAAGTAACTATTCGAATTATAAAGGTAGCTCTGAAGACCAAACTCAAAGCCTTAAAGAGATGATGGATGGAACATCTCCCAAAGGTCTTATGGGCTTACAGAACTACAACCAGATCAGCAACTCAAGAAACGCCATTTGTTTTGGCATTTGGAATCGAGGCAGTAGCTCCTGTGGAGATAAGCGCCCTATCCCCGAGGACATAATGATGAGTCACTTCTACTCAACATCGAGCTCCTAGAAGAAAAGAGGAACATAGCCTTTCAGCGAATCATAAGTTATCAGAGAATGATATCTCAATATTACAACAAGAGGGTCAGGAACAGAAGCTTCAAAGTCAAAAATCTGGTCCCCAAAAAACTCCTCCTTGCAGGAAAGGATCCTTCTCATGGAAAGTTAGGGCCCAACTGGGAAGGCCCATACATCGTTTCCAAGATAATTAGACCTGGGAACTACGAACTGCAAACAGAAGAATGAAAGATCTTGCCACATTCCTGGAACGCTGACCATCTGAAGAGATTCTTTCAATAACCAGAACACTTGTAAAAGTTCATCATCAATAAAATGGCAAAGTTCAACTCAGTCAACGTTTCATTGCTAACATAAACAAAAGATGAGCTCTTCAGCTCATAAATAAAAGAAGATTTTTTAAGCTCGTAAACAAAAGATGAGCTTTTCAGCCTATAAACTAAAGATGAGCTCTTCAGCTCATAAACAAAAGATAAGCTCTTTAGCTCGTAAACAAATGACGAGTTCTTCAGCTCATGTACGCTCGACTAAAGATAAACCTCACACTTGGAACAAAATTCTCCTCGAAATCAGAGGAGCATCTGACCTAGCTTGCTATAACAACTGGGGTTTTCAGCCCAAACATTACAACTAACAGAGTAAAATAGCGAGGAAATAAGCAAGGCAGAAAAATTTGTTTTATATTCATAAGAACTGCAGGGTTACAGAAAGAAGAAAAAGGAAAGAAAAGCTCTAAGCCCCTCCTAGTCTTCGCTTCAGCACGGATATCTCCTTCTTCAGCTGCACATTCACAGCCTACAGACGAGCATTCTCAGCCTTCAGCTCGTCTCGTTCCTTCTCCACCTCAGAGAGTTACTTTTTTGTAAAATCCAGCTCTACAGCTGTAAGACTAATCTCACCAGAAGAGGAACCAGACGATTGTGCTGATGAACTACCCTTTTTGCGCTTCCTTAAAGAACTAGCAACATCCTCATCCGATTCAGAGGGAGAAGTGTCTACATCAAGAACAGGAGAAAGGGGCCGGGAGATCGCCTCCAGAACAACAACGGAGCTAGAACAAGTCCCAAACCAGAGAAGGTTTTAGGGAGTGACTGATAACGTGTAAGGGACCGTCTCAGCACGAGCCATTTAGCTAACTCTCATCATCTCGTCAGGGATCAAACTGGGAGCGTTTGCACAACACAAGCACAATTAAGGTTCATCATAATGTTTGCAAACCGGAAGGGGGAGTAAAGATTCATTTACCTCTGTCAGATAAACGCCTCCAAGGGCGAGGAACTCGAGCACGCTCAGACCACAGGACCCAAGCACACTCAGACCGTGCCTTAGCAGACTCCCAAGAGTTCCTAGAAATAAAGAAGAAACGTTGATTCCACCCTTCTAGAGAGCCAGGGTCATCGAGGACCAGCGGAGAATCGAAATGGCGCCTCCATCTGAAGCGACTAAAGTAGGGGGCATATCGAAAAGAAGATCGTAGAAGTAGAGGAACTCGGCAACAGTGGGAAATTCACTGTTACCTTGCAAACGCTAACAAATAAAAAAGCTTATCAGATCACCACATCCTTTTGGGGAAAGACGTGAGGGGCACAATTCAAAGAAGGCTAGCACATTTCCAACAACGGGATGGATGGGCAAACAAAGACCCATCTCAAAAGCGCCTTCAAAGAAACAAACTTCCCACTGAAGAAGAAGGTTGTAGGGCTCATCAGAGGTTGGGACGTGGATGGTCAAGGCGTCAGGAAGAAGATACCGCCCCCTAACTTCCTCCACCTCTAAAGCCATGATTAAGGAAGGGAGCAGAAACACGATGTACCAGGGCACAACCAACATGGTCTGGGCTCGTTGTTTGAACAGTGGAGAATGAGAGGAATCCATGAAGCGAGAAGGAAAATAGAAAATAAGAATCAAATGATGATTGCAAAAGATAAAGAAATCCCAAGTTTTAGGCGAAGAATAAGGAATCACAGGATTTAAGGAAGCGAATAACATACGTAAACGAAGAGGTGACCATTACACTTCCATAATCATGCCGACGATCAGGGAAACTGGCACTTTAAAAAGGTGGGTGGGCATAAAAAACAATCCCCTTATCGCCGAAGCCTTCTTATAGCAAAAGGAGAAAGGACAGGATGCAAAACAAGAACATGAGAGATGCAAAAGTCCTCAGCATTGACCCCAGGCAGCTTAGGTAGCTCGAGTAGATCAGGAGTAGCAACTGGAGAGAGTTAGAAGAAACTCATAAACCAAGGATGAGCTCTTCAGCTCAGAAGTAATCTACGAGCCCTTCAGCTCACAAACTCTTGATGAACTCTTCAGCTCATAAAGTTATCAACAAGCTTTCCAACTCTTAAACACTCGAAGAACCTTCAGCTCACAAAAAACAGGATAAACACCTCTACCAATGCTAAGATGAGCTCTTCAACAACAAAGAAACACCTAGCTAACAGCTAAAAGCTCAGCAGAGATGTCCTCGAAGTTAAAAGCTAAAGGCATAAGGAAATACCTCATACTTCCAAAAAAAAACCAGATTCACTTCCAAAAGAACAGAGTTCTCCTCGAAGCGAGAGGGCAGAGGGGAAGAACAGAAGTGGAAAACAACTTCACAGAGGGGAAGAACAAAAGTGCAAAGCAACTTCAAAAAATAATTTCATTCCTCAGAAGAAGCAAAGTATAAGGTCTTATGAGTACAAAAACAAAAAAAAAACAAAAACTTCTTAAAAATCCTAAGTCCCTGCAGCAGGATCGAAAATAGCTTCTAGCAGCTCAACAACAGGAAGAGAAACCTCAGATAGCTCAGGAACAGAAGAAACAATTGAAGAAAGAAGCCCCTTAGTAAGAACGGGAGCAGGAGCTTCGACTCCAACTGGTGGCAAAGTCACCACAGGAGGCTGAGCTCCAAGGTCAGCAGGGATATCACCAGAAACTAAGACTTCTGTAGGAGCATCAGTAATAGCTAAGACCTCTGCCTCCTTCTCAACATTTGTCTTCTCCTTCCCCAAAGGAAGTTCGAATTCGAAGTCCAGATCTAGATACTTCTCCATAGCCTGATCCTGAAAAACAAGCTACCTAGTGGCCCAGTTGGTAGCAGCTTCGTCCTTGAGCTCAATAATCAGAGCATCCTTATTCCGAGCTTCAGCCCTCACAGCCTCAATCTCCTTCAGCAGAGTATCATTGACATCGGCCAACATATCATACTCTTTTTTCATTATGTCAAAGGATTCAAGGACTTCTAAGGCATCCTTACGAGCGTAGTGCAAGCTGTCTACCTTCGCTTTGAGCTCATCCCTGACTTTTCTAGCTTCAGCTTCCAGATCCTTATTGGCAGAGATCAACCCCTCGACTTGAGCTTTAAGGTCATCATAAGAAAAGCTATGCTAAAAAACCTTGAGCTCAGACACTTTCAAAGCCGGTAGAGCCTCATCAACTGTGCTTCCCAAAGCTTGGACTCGCATCACAAGAGCGCTTACGTGGATGGCCAACTGGAAAAAAAACGTAAGAAAAAGTCAAGGTCAGCAAAAATTACCTTAGCTCGAAGCAGAAACAAAATTTAAAGAAATCAAGACTTACCGAGGTTGTTGCATACAAAGCCGTAGTAGCAGAGTATGCAAAGGGATCGTCGAGGCCTCCACAATGTCAGATTCAGGAATAACTGAAGTAATGGTCTGAGCGGCAAGGCCCACATCCCCAATGAGTGAACCCTTGCCCTTCTAAACTTTTGCTGGTAGACCCTCCACTCGCAAACAAGGACTCTTCTTGATGGACCAGGAAGAGGAAGGCTCCCGCAAGAGACGAGCAATGGACTCCAAAGCTCCAGAAACCTCTGTTGACGAAAGGGATGAGGAGCCCCCTACATAACCAGTGAACCCCTCAACAAAAAGAGGAGTGGCCCCTTGAGAAGAAGAGGTCAAAATTGCCTCCTGTGAAGTTGGAGGAGGCGAGAGGATAACGGGAGGAGGAAGAGAAGGTGGAAGAGAGGGTGGAGGCACCTATGTCCTCTGCTCCATTGATGGAGGTTCAAGCCCAGAGCCTGCTCCAAACTTGCGCTTAACTTTGCCCTTCATCTCGACAATCTTAGCTTTCACAACCTCGGCGTCTGGAGCCATTGAGCTGGAACCTGAGAAAGTAAACACGTCAGCTAACGCAAAAAGAAAAAAAAGAAAAACCAGAGATAAAGGAGGAAAAATTTTACCAGCAGGATTTTCTGCACCAACAACAAAGATGGGAATTGGAGTCTCAACTCTCACCTCGAGAGGCCTGAACCCTAGCTCGGTGAGTACATAATGCTTGATCAAGTCAGAATACCTCTCCGGGCGGCAATATTCAAGCCCTAGCAAAGCAAGCCTGTCCTCAGCTCCAAGCTCGGGGCGAATACCTGAAACAACCCAAGGAAATGAGGTCAACAAGAGAAATACAACAACAAAATGAGCCAAGTTGAGCCCGCCCTAAACAAGGACTCACCCAGGTTTTCAGGACCTGACCAAGAGTGAGGGACAGGAAGGGTATCATTGGCCTTGCTCAGGTCAAACTCCCATTCCTTCTGTGACACAAAGAAAAATAGTTTCTTCCAATTCTTGTGAGAGCTAGACAGGTCAGTAATCAAGGTTGGGGTCTTCACCCATTTGGAGATGTACAAAAAGCCTTCAAGTTGGAACTTGACGTTGAAGTACTTCATGAGCAAAGGAACCGAGGGGTACCTATCTTATTTTTCTTAAAAAAGATAAGGAGGCCCACTAGGACACCCCAGAAGTTGGGGGAGATCTGGGCAGGGCAGACATTGAAGTGTTTGAGGACAAATTTGATGAAGGGGTGTATGGGGAACCTAAGTCTATTCTCTAGAGAGGCTACGAAGAAGCTGGTCTTCCCGGGGACCTCAGAATCATACCTGATATATACAGAAGGAATCCAATAGCGAATGCCCCTAAGAAAGCCAAACCTTCAGGCAAGACGCTCATAAGAGGTGTAACCTCACTATGACCTATAAGTTCTGAAGCGCAAGGAGCAGGTTCGGAGTGCTCAACGCTAACTGAAGGTCCGACTCTACCTTTTTTTGTTTTTCCTTTTTGAGATTGCTTAGAACTCGAAGAAGACCCTAGTAAAGACAAAAAGGTACCTCTGCCCTCTCTATGACATCAACCCCAGGGAAGTTGTCTATTTCATCACCAACATCCCCAGGTCATCCTCCTCTATTTCTAGGGACCTGTCACCCATGGTGAGAAAGACAGACGAAGTTGTGGCTTCAGAAGAGACAAACATAATTGGACAAGAAAAAGGGAGATTGAAAGAATTGTAAAGGGGAGGAACACGAGTAAAGCAGTCCGTAAGAGCCCAAGGGTCAAGGCACCAACGACCGAAGAGAAAGATTCTAGCAGCAGAGTAAGGATCCAAGAAAAGAGGAAGAAATGACAAGGTAAGACCTCGATTCCTAAAGTAACAAAAGTGAAAAGTCCAGAAATTAAACAACCATCTCGAATTCGAGGGATCTAAAATGAAAGAGAAGAAGAGGGAACAGAGCAAGGGACGTACGTAGCTGAAAACGATCGACAAACCAGGAGCCAGTAGAAAGTCAGAACATATTAGGCCAGACATGCAAAACCTTCGGAGAAAAATTGGGAATTTTTTTGAAAACCCTAGATCCTCTGAAAATTTGGGAAGATGAAGTTGAAAGGGGAGAAAAGATGAAGTAAAGTCTGAAGACAGAAAGTGAAGAAGGTTTGAGGAAATGAAAGACGATTTTTTCGTCTGTAGCAGCATTTAAAGCCAAGTGTACGTAGACCCTCGAAATAAGGGATGTGCACGAGAAACGAGGAAAGAATGATTACAAGTTTGCCATAACCGTCAGAATGAAGTCCCATCATGAGCGAATCGAGGTCGACCCCAAACAACCTTACTCATGGCATAATCCCTGCTCAAATCAACCTGTTTGACTAGGGACTGGGGGAAACTGATTGTACCACAAAATACCCAAGGATGAGCTCGGTATCGCAGGTCATGCTACTCAGGTAGGGAGTTCAGCTCATCTATATTATTTATAGACCTCAACATCAGACCTCAACTCCCCATGCCCACATCTCTAGGAAAGTTGTGCATAGGACAGTTGTATCCCACCAAGCCCCCCCCCCTTTTTGAGGCATCAATCGTCTAACAAGCACAAGTCTCGTTACGCAAAAAGGGTGACCGTTACAGGGGAGGAGCGAAGATCTCACCTCATATCAAGCAAGGCCCAAGAATAACTATAAATATGAGGCAAAGCCCTCGAAAATAAAGAAGAAGCCATGTAGCTTTACAAAATATTCTCTATAAAATTCTCTCAGTAATCAATATACTCAGGAGCAAGAGACTCCTTTAAGAGTGGATTAGCCGATCTCCCAAGTTGGTGAACCACTATAAACCCTCTACGTAATCACCCACTTATCCCCAAAATCCTATTTCCTAGAGCTTTGGAGCTTAGAATGAACTGAATCCAACTGTCCAGTGCATTTTTTTATTAACACCACTACTCAATCGTGTTAAGAACATCATCACACTTACTCATGACTATATCTTAGATGATATTCAAAAAAGATCACTCATCTTCACTAAAGGCTAAATCACCACCCTCATTCACGACTATATGCAGAAAATCAAACCAGAAAAAAAGATAATTTACATATCAGAAAATCTACAATTTAAGAAATCCGTTTTTCTTAGTGAAAAATTAATCCAATCACTGCTAATGATACACAAAGTTCAAATTTTCTCAACTCTTGCAAGAAAAAATAAATATTTTTCACCAAAGTTACATAAAGAGAACCTGGATGTAATCTAAATCAAATGGAGATTGATTGGCTCACCCATCAATGTGATGATCATCCACCAAGAATTGCAAATTACTCAGAGGTACAAAAATCATCACAAAAGGACCGAAATCCATACATATTCACACCCAAAATTAACCACAAATTATAACAATTAATCAAAGAAATCAATTCACAAAAATCAAAATTCGTTAATTCTTTATGTATCGGTGTGTGTGAAGTGTGTGTGTGTGTGTGTGTGTGTGAAGCGTGTGTGTGTGTGTATGTGTGTGTCTATGTATGAACTATGAAGTATGTCTGTGGGGCGTGAGTGAGTGGAGGTGGGTAGGGTGAGTTTAGATGGTGGGGGGTTTGGGACAGAGAATGAATGGGATAAGTGGTGGCGGCTTGGGACAGAGAAAGAGGTAGAAGGGAGAGAGAGAGAAACTCCTCAAAGTTTAGAACAAATTCCAGAATAGAAAAATTGTTGGAGGAAAGTACCTTATATCGCCAAATTTGGGTTGGTGTTCTCGGGAGGGGGGTTTCTGGGGTGGGGTGAGAGAGGAGAGAGAAAGAAAATAGAAGAAAGAGAGAAACAATGCTAGAGAGAGTGAGAGGCAGATGTATAGGTAAGGAGAGATGTATTTCCAGTGAGAGACATACAGGTATGAGAGAGATATATTTCAGATAAGCCTTTAGAGTAGGGGAATGATAGGGACGTTAAAATTGTTGGGCTGAAAACTATTTTGAAGGCAGAGTTTCAATCGTTGGATCAAAAGTCTTGAAACGATATAAGCCGCAAAAAGCTAAAGATAGAAGAATTTAGCTACTTTATTATATAGATATATGTATTCTTCCCCTACTATATATATATATATATATATATATCTCACTCAGTTTAGGGTAACCAACATTCTTGATTGCCTTTTCATTTGTGAATTTGTTTATGTTAAATTTATTTGAACGATGTTCAAGGTAAGTGTGATAATTCTCCTCAATTTCATGTTTATAGAATTTGTTGGATTGATTTTTATTTTTAATTATATTCAAATCAAGTTCCAATAATTTTAAGACGGTTCATCCCATATGAAAGATTCATGATAAATAAGTGTGGGGATTAGATTGAGATCGTGTTTCAACTAGCTTAGAGAAATTTTTTTGATTCTTGGCAAGTCCAAATGTTGATTTCGTAATGATGATTGCTTTTACACTATGAACTAAAATACTAAAAATATTAAGGACTAATATCTAATTATATTGTTAGATTACTAGTAATTGTCCGTGCCTAAAGACACTAAATATCAAAAAAATCACAAATAATTGTTCATACCTAAAAAAATTGTATTACACAAAACATCGTCAATCAACTTTTCTCCAAAAACATAACGAATAACATCAACCAGTTTACAAAGTTACATTACCAAGCCTTCATTTTTTAAAAGGATGAATTAAATGATAAAAATATCATCCAAAAAATTCTATAAATCAAATAGGCAAAACTCTCAATACACCCTGCAAGACATATGTGCATCTTTCTTCATATATTTCTCTTAAAATAGTGCCACAACAAAGGCACGAGCTTGTGCAATATAACAACAGAAGACTAACTTTGAATAATTTGTAATTGATGATATAGAAAATATCAGACCAAAATTCAAGGAATCGTGAATGTCAAGGCCCAATTCACCGGAGTGGGCGAACTCACTTTGCCTAATTACGGAGACAGGCAAGTGACTTATAAAATGAATGTATTTAGATGTGTAACATTATGTCTATATTTGACAAGTATTGAAATCTAGTTTATGGTTGTTGATAGTTTGAGATGGAAGAAAATGGAGAGAGCGCCGATAAAATCAGCATCTACATCAAAACACGCACAACGAATGGTGTTCCATGTGACCCAAATAAAACAAAAATCATTGTATTTGTTCCTTATATTTATGCAATTTTAAATAATTTTCTATCAGACTCATTACAAGATGTCTAAGCAATATTAATTCATTATTCTAAATTGTAGGAAAAATTTCAAGAGCGACTGTCTCAGGTTCTTGAGTCAGATCAGACACTAACGCTTCGAGATCGAATTTTTCATGAGGTTTTGGGAGAAGATGGACATGGATATTGCAAGACCTACGGTACTGGAGTGCCTCGAAGTACGGTGTATAAAAAAAATACAAGCTCATCGGATGTATTAATCCGACATTCATTGATCAAATTTGTCGTACAGTAGGAGCAGAGGTAGAGCAACAATTTAAAGAAATTATTCGAGCGGAGGTAAAGCAGCAATTAAAAGAAACAATGCGAGTTGATGTAGGTCAACAATATATTGAAAGAATGCGAGCAGAGATAGATCAACAAGTTAAAGTAGAAGTTGACCTTATGCAAGCTAAAATTACTTTTTTAGAATCTCAATTGAAAAGTGGATGCGACCCTATGGTGGCCCGACAGGTGGGATGAGTACAACAAATTCTATTTTGCAATTTGAAAATTTTAAATTATGTAGATTTCGATTTTGATATGTTATCATGTCTTAGGCTTCGGATTTAATAAGGACACTAATTGAATCTGGGGAAATGGACTTCCACAATCCCAAGAGTAGTCTCATGCGACATCTCCGTCTATATGGCCAGCAAATAATGTTTTGTACTAGAATTTATATTTAGGTTACAAAACTAATAATTTATAAACTTGTACTACCACAAAATTTCTGATTTTCGTATGTGTCCAATGACAATTTTGATGTCAAATATAGGTACAGATTCGTACCGCAGTTGGGAATAAAGGAAAGGTGGTATTATTTGACACAAATTATTTCAAGGTACGTATATTTTACATGAGATTGTTCCACCAATGAGATTTCTTTTTTTCTCCATAAAATGGTTGTCACTAGTAGAAAACTTTCATCAATTAATTTTGTTAGAAATTGCGCATGTCCCATGTGTTATATTTTATAATTCTTATTTGGATGAAAATTGTTATGCCTGTTAGAAATGGTTAGATTTTGTTTGAATGTTGATATGCATTAGTGGATCTCTGATTGTTGCGATACTTTGTGATCTAATCTGCATATATGTTGAGCTCATCGACACATAAATTATTGCAATTTCTTAGTTCATCATGATTTTACAAATATAAGGTTGATTACATATATATTGTTGTATTTGTGATGTATTGATGATATGCGTCACATGTTGTGAATCACATTTGCCCGTAAATTACATTGATTTTTTTATTATGCATTTATAATAATGATTAGTCATCAAAATAAGTAATATTAAATGTTATTATATATTTTTCTTGTTGAGCAATCATTATTTTGGTTGTAGGTTGGAGACAAAGTAGACTGACTTAGTTTTAAAGTTCCAAAACGCATAGTGGCGGAGGGCCTTATTATTAGTATGAACCAATTGACAGAAATAGATGGCATTCTATTGGGATCAAATTTTTGACAAGTATCTGTTGAAAATGCAAGAGATCTGAAAGTGTGTTTGATAATGTCTCGTCGAGGTATTCTTACAATTGGACAAGCCGTTCAGAGAAATATTGGGTGATCCTCTGTTGATGTATATTCTAATTTCTTTTAGTTCTTTATTGTATATATGTATATAAATATTATTTCAGTATAGTAACAATAATTTTATGTTTTTTTTAGGTGTCACTGAGAGAGTAGATGGTTCGGGAAGGATGTTCAACTTTTTTCATTAATTTCTTGTACTCATGGATTATTATATTTTGCAAAAATGCATAATTTACATTTTGTTTCACTCGTGAGATTTTTTTTTTTTTTTTGTATATGAAAATATTGCTATGTTTTTTAAAATGTTGGTCATATTTACTTGTGTTTATCTATATATTGAATTGTGTAGTTGTATGGATGTGTACCTTTAAATTCATGTGATGGAAGTGTATATATGCATAGGGTATATAACATTGGTTACCAACTGTCCATATTAATTAAAAAAATTTTTTTTTTTTTTTTGTGGTGGTATCGTTGTCATCGTAAATATATTTCATTTAACCTAGAAAAAATTTCACATTTTTTGTGAAGTATATTAACCGGCACAACAAAGTCTTCTATTTTTTACGACAGCCAAATGTGGTATTTGAGGCAGCACTTTTGCCACTGTGATAAAAGCAAAAGTATTGGATTTTTTGTGACAACTTATTTACGACAGGGTTTTGCTGCCGTAAATACTATTTGAGACAGACTGTTACTGCTATAAAAATCTTTTGAGATCACACTTATTATGGCGAGACAATGCCGCCACAAAAAATATTTGTGACGGCAAATAGACTTTTTATGACAGCACTTTGCCTTCGTAAAAACCTTCTTTTCTTGTAGTGAAATTAAGATCTCACATCTACCTAATCAACAAACACAGGTATAATGGACATGGAGTTGTGTCCATTATCGATCATCAAATGTCAGATCTCATTCTATATACAAAATAGAGCGATACTATATGCTTGAGTATCTCATCTTTGCTCGCCATCTCAAGCGCCAAAGGCGATTACTCATGTGAGTGAGCCAATCATGCCCACTAACATACTTAATGTGTGTGATATCTCAAATACCAAGATAATCAAGCAATATAATATTTAATTGCAAATAAAACCATGTATTAATTTCCCAAAAAAAAATGTCAATACAAATGACTATGTGATCCATACAATCTCTAGCACAAAATTAATACCTACGAAGTCCTAGAGTTTTAACATGAGTCATATACACATTTCTAGCTATAGACTTAGTTAGGGGGTATGCAACCATCTGAGCAATAGGTATGTGCTTGAAGATTACTTCTTTTTGTGCAATCATGTCTCTAATGTAATGATATCTTAGATCTGTGTTTGGTTCTTCCATGATACTTAGGATCCTTAGCATAAGCTAATGCAGCCATGCTATCACAATGAATTATCACTGGGCCCAAGGTAATGATGTTGAATGAACCTTCTTAACCAAACAGCTTCTTATATAGCAGCAGAACAAACCACATATTCTACTTCCATGGTGGATAAGGATATGCATGATTGCTTTTTGCTACTCCATGCAATGGCCCCACCATTAAGTAAGAAAGCATATCCTGATGTGGACTTGTGTTCATCTATATCACCACCCCAAATAGCATCACTATAATCAACCATCTTTAAATTAGAAGATTGGTAGCATAACATATAATCTGAAGTCCCCTTGAGATATCGTAGTATCTTTTTAACTGCCTTCCAATGAGCTATTCTAGGATTTGACTGAAAAAGACTAACTAGACTTACCACATGGCAAATATCGGGATGAGTACACATCATAACATACATTATGCTACCTACAACACAGGCATAGGGAACACGAGTCATCCTTTCCTTTTCCTCAAGAGTCTTAGGGAACATCTTTAGGCTTAGGCTCTCATCTTTCGCTGCAAGAGTGTCTATGGGTATGCAGTTTTTTGCATCTGGAATCATTCAAGAACCTTGTTAATGTAAGTCTCTTGAGACAAACCAAAAAGTTTCTTAGAACGATCCCTTAGGATCTTAACTCCGAGCACATAACTTGCTTCGCCCAAGTCCTTCATCTCAAATGTTGAGGACAACCACTTTTTAATGGTGATAATCATCTCTTTATTATTTCCAGGCAATAAAATATCGTCAACATACAAAGATAGAATCAAGAAGCTATCTTTAGATCATTTAATATGCACACAATGGCCTCCATCAATCATTGTAAACTCATTAGAAGTGATAGCTCGATGAAACCTTAGGTACCACTATCTTGATGACTACTTCAGACCATAAATGGATAGTTGGAGTACACAAACTTTGTTCTCCTGACCCACCAGCACGAAGCTCTCAGGTTGGTCCATCCAGATCTCCTCATCCAATTCTCCATTAAGAAATGTAGTTTTAACGTCCATTTGATATAGTTCTAAATCCAAACGTACGACAATAGCTAGAATCATGCAAATCGAGGCAAACCTTACAACTGGAGAAAATGTTTCCTCGTAGTCCACACCCTCTTTCGGATTCTAACCTTTTTCCACTAGGCGAGCCTTATACGTTTCTATGGATCCATCCGCCTGGCGCTTAATTTTGAGAACCCATTTGTTCCCAATTGTCTTGCACCCGGGCGGAAGGTCAACCAAGTCCAGACTTGATTAGCCTTCATTGACACCATCTCGTCATTCATTGCAGCTATCCACTCATTACTAGCAGGTGATGATAGAGGCTCTTTAATATTTTTAGGTTTGACATCATCATGTGGAGCAACCATGAAAACTTCCCCTTAAATCTCAAAACGACGTTGAGGGAAGGTTCCATGCTTGCTTCTACACAACTCTGTGTCGTATGGATCTACAGCGATTGGAACTAATCCACCATTGAGTATATCGCTCCCACTGTCCCTAGGAGGTGATGAAACTATTTTCTCGATCTCTACTTGGTTAGTGGGTATATCTCTTTGGGGATCATCTAACTCATAGAGGTCTATTCCTTTAGACACATCTCCTTTACTAGGAAAATCCTCTTCAAGGAAAATTGCATCTCGTGATTCAATTTCAGTTACCCTTCCATCAAACTATTTACCTATAAACACATAACCCTTAGAGTGCTTAGAAAAGCGAATGAAGATACACTTATTCCCTCTAGGACCTCCATATTTATGAGAAGTATTGTGTACATAAGCCGCTGAACCCATGACCATAAATTATTTAAGTCAAGTTTTGTGCCTGTCCATAACTCATATGGGGTTGAAGGAATTGATTTAGAAGGCACTCGGTTAAGGATATAAGCAGTAGTCAATAAAGCATCTCCCTAGTATGAAATCGGAAGATGAGCCTGTCCCATCATAGACCTAACCATATCAAGCAAGGTGCGATTTTGCCTCTCCGCTACACCATTTTGTTGCGGAGTGTCGGGTATTGTCAATTGCCTAATTATTCCTTTTTCTTCACACAACTCTTTAAGCTGTTCAGATAAATACTCGCGACCTCGATCAGTTCTAAGAACCTTAATGTTATTGTCTCGTTGACTCTTAACCTCTTTAATGTAACATTTGAAGCAATCCAATGCTTCGAAATCAAATAGACATGACAGAAGCCCGTAAAGTCATCTATAAAAGTGATGAAATATGATGCACCATGTATTGCCTTCGACTGAACCAGCGGATCAGTTGGTTATCCAGGGTACATTTTTTTTGTTTTCCCTGTTTATGATACACCTGCTAATTGATATGAACGTATTATGTACCATTATTTTCATGTTCTTGTGCATGATGTGGTTTTATATATCGCATCCTGGAAGTATTCTTAGGGGGAAATTCAACCCTAGGGGTTAGGATATGTTGCAAATATGAGGATGTTTTTCCGGATGAACTACCGGGATTACCTCCACATAGGGATGTAGACTTCACTATAGAGTTGCATCCCAGTACATCGCTCATTTCTATGACTCCACATAGGATGGCACCTGCTGAGTTGCGAGAACTCAAGGTCCAATTGCAGGAATTGTTGGACAAGGGGTTCATTAGACCGAGTACCTCACCTTGGGGCGCTCCGGTGTTATTTGCAAAGAAGAAGGACAAAACCCTTCGACTATGTATAGACTACCGGCAGTTGAATAGGGTTACTATCAAGAATAGGTACCCTTTGCCGAGGATTGATGATTTGTTTGATCAGCTGAGAGGGGCGCGGGTCTACTCCAAGATAGATCTCCGCACCGGTTATCATCAGTTGAGGGTTAGGGAGACAGATATCCCTAAGACGGCGTTTCGGACGCGTTATGGGCATTTCGAGTTCACAGTGATGCCTTTCGGATTGACGAATGCCCCAGCGACATTCATGGATCTCATGCATAGGATGTTCCAACCCTACCTTGATCAGTTCGTCGTGGTTTTCGTTGACGACATTTTGATCTACTCCAGGTCTGAGGAGGAGCATGAGGGTCACTTGAGGGTCGTTCTTCAGATCTTGAGAGACCATCAGTTGTATGCCAAGTTCAGCAAGTGTGAATTTTGGCTTACTGAGGTGAAATTTTTGGGACATGTGGTGTCAGCTTCGGGTGTATCCGTAGACCCGGAGAAGGTTGAGTCAGTCATGAATTGGGATAGGCCGAAGTCAGTTTTTGAGATACGTAGTTTCTTGGGATTGGCTGGGTATTATCGGCGGTTTATCGAGGACTTCTCTAGGTTAGCTGCGCCTATGACGAAGTTGACTCGGAAGGAGGTCAAGTTCGAGTGGAATGATTCTTGCGAGAAGGCATTCCAGGAGTTGAAGAGGAGGCTTACTTCAGCTCCTATCCTGATAGTTCCAGAGAGGGGACATAGGTACACAGTGTATTGTGATGCCTCTAAGGACGGGCTCGGATGCGTTTTGATGCAGTCCGGGAGGGTCGTGGCTTATGGTTCTCGACAGCTAAAGAATCACGAGCAGAATTACCCCACACATGATATGGAGTTGGCGGCCATTGTCTTTGCCTTGAAGGCTTGGCGCCACTACCTATACGGTGAGCAGTTTGAAGTGTTTTCGGACCACAAGAGTCTGAAGTACATCTTTACACAGCGGGACCTCAACATGAGGCAACGCAGGTGGATGGAGTTTCTGGAAGACTATGACTTCACTTTGCATTACCACCCCGGTAAGGCAAATGTGGTGGCTGATGCACTTAGCCGGAAGTCACGGGGAGTCTTGGCTAGTGTAGCTTCCCGAGAGTGGGAAATGCTCGAGACTGTGGGACAGTTTGGGCTACATTACATGGGGCAGCCTCAGGGTACCTTGGGAAGTTTGGTGGCTATGCCTTCCCTACTGAGCAGAGTGATTGAGTCTCAGGGGCAAGACCCAGAGATAGTGTCCATTAAGGACCGTGTACAGGCAGGTACAGGTGAAGAGGGCTGGGCCATTCACTCGGATAGTAGTCTTCGGTATCGAGGAAGGGTTGTGGTTCCTCAGTTGGCGGATCTAAGAGAGGAGATTCTTAGGGAATTTCATTGTTCCCGTTTTGCGGTTCATCCAGGGGGCACGAAGATGTATGATGATCTTCGTCGTTAGTATTATTGGAGTGGGATGAAGGGACAAGTTGGTGAATTTGTTGGTAGATGTCTCACATGTCAGCAAGTGAAGGCTGAACACCAGAGACCAGCGGGATTACTCCAGCCTTTGGAGGTAGCTGAGTGGAAGTGGGAGCATGTCACGATGGATTTTGTGACTCATTTGCCACGGACATCGCGGGGACATGATGCGGTGTGGGTGATAGTGGACCGGCTTACCAAGTCGGCACACTTTTTGGCTGTGCGGATGACCTTCACATTGGAGGAATTCTGCAAGTTATATATACGAGAGATTGTCCGATTGCATGGGGTGCCCGTATCTATAGTATCGGATCGGGATCCCAAATTCACATCTCATTTTTGGGAGAGTTTCCAGCGAGCCATGGGGACTCAGTTGATGATGAGCACTGCTTTTCATCCCCAGACGGATGGTCAGTCAGAGAGGACTATCCAGACATTAGAGGACATGCTGCGGGCATGCGTCCTAGATCTCAAGGGTAGCTGGGAAGGTCATTTACCTTTGGTTGAGTTTGCCTATAACAATAGTTATCAGGCGAGCATACAGATGGCACCCTATGAGGCATTATATGGGAGGCCTTGTAGATCTCCGGTTTGTTGGACGGAGGTTGGAGAGAGACCCTCTACGGGTCCATAGTTGATTAGAGACACCTCAGAGAAGGTGGACTTGATACGGAAGCGTCTTCTCACGGCTCAGAGCCGGCAGAAGAGCTACGCCGATAGACGGCGGCGACCCCTGGAGTTTGAGGTGGGTGATCATGTCTTCTTGAAGGTGATGCCTACAAGAGGAGTGGTCAGGTTCGGCAAGCGAGGAAAGCTGTCACCGAGGTATATCGGGCCCTTTGAGATACTTGAGAGGGTGGGTACAGTCGCTTACCGGTTGGCGTTACCGCCTGATTTAGTGGGTGTTCACGCGGTATTCCATGTCTCTATGCTCCGGAAGTACACCCCAGATCCTACTCACGTGGTGGATTGGGGCGAGCTTGTGGTTGATACTGATGGGACCTTCGAGGAGGGACCGGTGCGTATCATGGATAGCCGGAAACAGGTTTTGCGAGGCAAGACTGTGAGGCTAGTGAAGGTGCTTTAGCAGCACCGAGGAGTAGAGGAGGCAACATGGGAGCGTGAGGACACCATACGTGCCAATTACCCTTTCCTGTTTGAGGATAGAGGTACATTTTCATACTTACAGCTTGGTATTGAGAGTACATTACTTGTTGCATATTCATGCTATTAAATGTATATGTGTATGTGAATTTCGGGGACGAAATTCTTTTAAGGGGGGGAGAATGTGAAACCCGGGAAATTTGATTTTTTTCTGAAAAGGGGCAAAATAGTCATTTGCCACTACTGAGCGTATTTAAAATACATATGTTCTAGACCTCGGATGAGGAAACGGAGTGCGTCGTTGGATTCGCAACGCGAAATCTAGTAACCACCAGAAAATTCGTCGAATTCCGAGATAGTCGGATTTTTGCACGTAGTTCGAGACGACTGCGTGGCGATGGATCTTTTAAAGGTCCCCAGTAATGGATTTTATAAAATTTCCTTATAATTGGATTAAAGTTCCAATAAAATTAATTTGGACTTAATCCGGGACTTAATGAGTCGTTTCGGGACGAAAAACGGACCCGAAAGTCGAAAATATGCGGTGCGATGTGGACCGCTCATTTGCGACTATAAATAGGGAACAAATATCTGATTTTATTCAGATTCTTCAGCTAAAAAAACAGTATACACGTTTTTGGAGAGAGAGGAGAGAAAAAATGGGTTTTTAAATTTTCTTTCGCCGATTCCGGGAGTTCCGTCCGTCGGAATTCGTCGATTTAAAAGGCAAAGTTGATCTACGCGACAAGGGCTACGCGTTGGCACCAAAAACAAGGAATTTCACCGAAGATCTAAAGAGGCGATCTTGAGAGATTCAAAGTTTTGGAGTGGTTTTGGTGTTTTTGGGGGTTTTCTACATTCCTAAGAGGTAGGGGTTCTTCTACTTTGGTCTATTCTTGTTCTAGATGTAGATAAGTGTATATATATATATATATATATATATATATGTAGGTTTATATATAGATATGCATGGTTCCATGAATTTGGGATGAGGAAGTGTGTTTGGAAAGTATTCATAACAAATTCAACCTTGAAATTAACTATAGAGAATTACATGTGTGAATTCTCCTTAGGATTTGATGAATGTGGGCATGAATTGTTTGTAAATATATTGTATGCCTTTAAGGTGTTTGTTTAAATGCATTGGTTGATGAAATGAGGTTATTTCAATGATATTGTGATAACATGTTTATGTGTATAGAGACAATTGAAATTATGCTCTATGTTGTCAAGACATGACTTTGATATGTTGACATGAATATGAGGTTTGGTAGTTATATGCACTTGATATAATTGCCATGAAGTTATGACATGTTGAACATGTGGATACATTGCTCATATGGTAGTTATTGCATTTTGAACATTTTCATGGCATCACATTCATGGGACTATTGCATGAGTGTTGGTGTGTGGGGGATGCATGGATATAATCAACACCTTGTTTGGTAGTTGATATGTGGGTTGGAAATGTGGACCGATGGTCACATGGAGTCACATGATTGCATTGCATAAGGAAAACTTGTGTTGGGTATAGCAAGAAGGGGCATGGCGACTTCCTTGGGTGAAAAGCCCTAAACCACTTGGTTCATACACTTCCCGGGGTGAAATTCCGCAAAAGTGTAATGCTTACGGAGCCAGGGTGAAATTCCAAAATCCGTTGCCCAAAGGAAACACAAGATTTGATTATAAAAAACACCCATTCAATGGGTAGATTCCAATAATGATCGGATTTCATAACGATCAGTGGAAGGATTTTTCCGTCAATAGACGGGTTGCATTACACTTTGGCGTTGCATTGTGTTATGTGAGTCGGTGAGGACTCGGGTTGAAACGCATGGGTGAGTGTCACTTCATTCCATGTTTATTTGCGACGCTTTTAAAAAACGTCACTAAAAGTGAATTAATTGATATTTTTTTAAAAGTTTTTATTTAAGTAAAATTTTTATTTGCGACGTTTTTTAAAAACGTCGCTAAAAGTCAATTAAATTGATATTTTTTAAATTTTTTATTTAAGTAAAATGTTTATTTGCGACGTTTTTAAAAAACGTCGCTAAAAGTAAATTAGTTGATATTTTTTTAAAAGTTTTTATTTAAGTAAAATATTTATTTGCTAAAAGTCAATTAAATTGATATTTTTAAAATTTTTTATTTAAGTAAAATTTTTATTTGCGACGATTTTAAAGAACGTCGCTAAAAGTCAATTAAATTGATATTTTTTAAATTTCTTGTTTAAGTAAAATGTTTATTTGCGACGTTTTTTAAAAACGTCGCTAAAAAAATTACCAAAACTAAAATTTGCGACGAAATTAATAAATCGTCGGTAATAGTAAACTATTTGCGACAAATTTAAAAACGTTGCAAAAAAAAAACGTCGCAAAAAATGTTTTATGTTGTAGTGTTTGTTTCCATGCAACCTCTAAGGTTGCCCTTCTAAGTTACTCAGCCTTCAATAGGCGACCAGCAACTTCAATGATTGCTCACTAGGCTACTTAGACTTTCTTAAGGATTTGCCACATCTCCGAGCATCAGACGCCTCAACTCGTGGGGACCTTCTCCCTTTAATCAGAACGAGGGGCACAGGTGTTAGAAGACTCAAACCACTACCACCAAGAAACTTCACCATGATCTCAGCAGTCAAGAATGACGTCACTTTTAGGCTATGGAACGTCCTCCGAAGTTGGATTTGACCCATTAATCTGACTGCCTTGAGAGCTCATCCCCAACCATCTTCGAAGGACTTGTTCTTCTCACTTCTATATTTCTTCTTGACTTTGTCCAGGATCCCAGAGTAATGATCGTAGACAAAAATTTTCACTTGCTCCTCTATCTCAGCATTCTCCCTCTTAGCCTTAGCAAGTTCCCATTGAAGCTTGTCAGCTTGAATATCTACCTTAGTAACCTAGGGGGAAAAAAAGAAACTTTTTTTCGTTCTCTAGCCTATTTTATCCACAACAAAGTCAGGATAACATGCCTTAAACTATGATAGCAACATAAGCCATACGAATGTAATAATGTTATCATGACTACACACGATCGGTGAATTCGACACAAAACTGAGAAAGAGACACCGGGTTTTGAGTTTAGTGTTAACAGATTTGGACAGCGAATATCTAGACCAGTCAAACCAATCAAATAATTAGGTCTACAGGAATCTGGCTAAACACACCTTGTACACGTCTTGAATTTGACACATCAAAAACCTAGTTATTCAAACTTACAAATGAATCGAGTAAGAATTAATGAAATATGGATAATCAAGAATTAAATGCTTAGAAAGACGACATGATACAACATATTGATAACCCTGGTTATGTTTGCAAGACTAACAAGTTTTATCAAAAAAATCAAAATCTTAGGCAAACAATTGCAGACTGTAAACCACTCTAACAAACCTATGCAAAACATGAGCATTACGAACAGAAGTAATGGCACAAATTTTAATGCAGCCATGTTTCTTAGAAAACAATTAGGATTTCTCTGGGGAAGACCCATAGAAGTTTGATATTTATAGATTGAATAGTGGGAGACTCTCATAAATTGATTTTTCGGTCTGAGAGAAACGAGTCAGTTGCATTCATTTTGCTTCCATCTATATGAAAGTATAAGTAAGTTCTGACTAAGTTTGATTGCCCTTACTAAGTATAAATTGATTTTTCAGTCTGAGAGAAACTAGTCAGTTGCATGGATTTTGCTTCCATCTATATGAAAGTATAAGTAAGTTCTGACTTACTAAGTATTGATTGCCCTTACCAAAAAAGAGTTGTGGTAAGGGCATTGATTGCACTTACCAAAAATAACTTCCAAGTATTCATTGCGCTTACCAATAGCATTGCTCTTACCAAAAATGAGTTATGCAACTTGTGATTACATTTTCCATCATGAAGGGTAATTTCATACAGAAACCAACCATAAAATGGTAACTTCGTTTTGACATTTCATTTCATTTAACTTTTCATATGTGGCATAGGTAGGGGCGGAGGCAGCATTTCACATTAGAGGGGGTAAATTATGATCAAAAAAAATTTCACCAGAAATAAAATTTTAGGATTCAACTTTTTCGGCCGGACATGGGGGCTTCAGCTCATTCATCGGTTTACCGAAAACACCATTAAATTTTAAATTTAAACAAAATATAAATAAAAAAATCATAAAATAACCGATGTTTAGTACATTTCAACTCAGTCACATACTAAAATAGAAGACGATGTTATTTCAAATCTTAAAATTTGTCCATAATGAATTGATGATAAACTAAATTTGTAATTTTCTTCGAGGTATAAAACCACATTATCCGTGATAAAATTATTATTCATTTTATGTTGAGAAATCTAGTTGAAATCATCATTTACTTTGTTGATGTACTCGATCCATAAACTACAACACTGATTTTTTTTTTGGAGGGGGTAATGGGTCACTAACTTATCAAAAATTGAAAAAAAAAAAAAAAACTAGGACTATTGTAAACATTTCCAAAAATTAAGGGGGGTAAATATATTAAAATAACCAAAACTATCAAATTGATGAAATATGATGCACCATGTATTGCCTTCACATTCATTGGGCCACATATATCTGAGTGTATTAATTGCAATGGAATTGATACTCTTTTAGCCTTACCAAATGGTTTTCTAGTTGCCTTACCTGCGAGACAATTTTTATATGTAGGCAAGTTGATTTTAGCGAGTGGGCCCAAAAGTCCCTCTCTAGCTAATATGTTCATTCAATCATGCCCAATATGACCTAATCTAGCATACCATCTAATAGAATCAACACTATCCATAGATGTAACATAAAAATAAGTTTCATTACTAGAATGATCAATATCTAATACAATAAAATCATCTGTGGTATAACCAGATCCATAAAATGTAGTTCCCTTATAAATGCTAACATGCTGGCCTTCAAAACGAAAAATAAAACCTAGTCTCATTAAGCTAGTAACTGACAACAAATTTCGTCGGATTCCTAGAGCAAATAATACATCATGAATGTATAGAGTGGGCCCGTGTCGCAATTCCAGTAGTTATGTGCCAATCCCAAGCACATCTATACTGATCTTGTTCCCCATGTAAATTCGTTTGCTTCCAGTTGGAACTCGACGGTACTCCACAAATCCGAATTTGTGTCTCGTTATGTGGTATGTTACTCTTAAATCTACAATCCACGAATTAGGAGAGTGAGCAACAAAAACTTGACTAGTAACTAAACATTCAATGCGAGAGATAGAACTAGAGAGTATCTTCTTTCGATGAGTGCATTCATGAGCGAAGTGACCCTTATTGTTGCAGTTATAGCAGACTATGTTGGTTTTATTCTTCTTATCAGCTCTTTTACCCTACTTGTGTTTGTTATAACTAGAGTGACTAGCCCCAGTTTGAACAACAGACCTATTTCCACCGCGCTTGTGCTTGGACCCAAAGGTCTTGCGTGAGCCAACTTTAGCCACATAAGAGCTACTCTCACCTCTGGTACCCTCCAAGCGCTCAACCACAAGCTCAAATGTTTTCACACTCTCATTATGTGTCATGTTTTGTTTCATATGCTCCCATGATGGTGGAAGGGAGCGAAGTATAGCTTGAACTTGTTGTTCATCGGTTAACACATAACCAGTAGAGCCTAAATCACGTATCATAGAGGTCATAGTCCTTAAGTGTTGTTTCATTATATGCTCTGACTTCTTTTGATACGAGTCAAACCTCATGGTCAAACCACAAAGCCTAACAAGAGAACTAATATCAAACTTCTCTTTGAGGGCCTTCCATATGTCGTGAGCTAAATTTAGGAATAAGGTCATCTTGCATGCTTGGTTGCATGGTATAGCGCGCAAGTCAATTCTTATTCTGTCAAGACTAGTAATTCTCTTGTTCTTGACGGGTCTGAGGTCGCTCAGGCTCTGACAGTACAGAGTCAAGGGTATCCAAGACTTGTTGCTCATACATGCCAAATCGAATCTTACGACACCATATGTCATAGTTATCGCCGTTCAATTTGTCGCCTTTAGTTAATTCAGTCACTATGCTTTTAGTAGTCATTATGATTTAATCTTCATACATAGACAATGCATATGAGATATTAGCACAACACATTCGTTAATTTTTCCGCAAAAATCTTAATTCAAGTATTAACAACTTTCACAAGTCGCGAAATCGAAAGTTCACTAAGTTCTCAATCTTCTCCCGCGCCACAGGTGATTATTAATAATATTTAATTTAATTAATGCGCAAAATTTTGGTTTCCTCAGACCGAACAAAATAAACTCCCACTAAATTTAATATCTTTAGGCATACTGATCGCAATTAATTTCATATCACGCACATTCTCATTTAAATCGTGCTAAATAACGAAATAAATGCTATAAGCATATCAAACATGGTAACAATATTCATATAGAATATCGGTTGATTTCATTATAATCAATCATTTGTTTCTATTTCAAAAAGATTTTAGGCAATTAAAATTTGATCCACAAAATACTGTAATAGTTTTCTGGATTCATGAACTTTATCCAATAGTCTACTCTAATCAATGCATTAACAGTTTAACATGGCAAGTATCACGTCATCTCAAGGCCTTGTCACTGTTAAGTCTTGAGATTAAACCAATATGCAAGTATTAAATGCAATCTTAAAGAAAACAAACAAACACGGATACTGCCAACCACTAGTTCCCAAATAAAATATTATGTCTAATATTATTTGTTGCCTAACAAACACACATGGATATGCTTCTTGAACGATTGAACAAAAAAAAACAACTTTGGCATGCCCACAAATTGTGAGTTGCTTTATTCCGACAAATCATGATTTCATTCAAACGATCAGAGTGGGCGAAAATTTTGATTTCCAGGCCAAATCTAAAAGTTGGACTTTCAAGGTTTTTTTTTAAATTTTTTTTAAATAAATCAGATTAGTTCATGCATCTATCAGATACAACATACTTAAAATTTCAAGACATTCGGGACCGTTTGTTCGAGATGCCATAAAAGCCCATTCGAAGCTTTTCACAAAACCAGTATTTCTAAACAATTGATAATTAATCCTAAAAGTACGAGAACACTCTAAATGGCTCTGATACCAATGTTGAGAATCGTATACATATTGCAGAAACGTAGGATTAAAGACATACCCTATTCGCTTTAATTCAAAAAGCCGTTTGAGGATATTCCACGTACTTTAGAAACCAAATCAACGTATTTTCTTTAATTGCTCGAGCAGTATGATATTGTTACATAAGACGAATCAACGCCAGGTTTTCCACAAAACAAAAGCCTTACAAATGTTATGTAGGGATAGAGAGAAAAGAGTAGGAGAGATTTAACTTTAGGATGAATTATCATGTCTCATCTATTGGATTACCTTGGGTTTATATACGCAACCAATGAGTAGCATCTACAGACACATCCTATAGGGACATGTCTGTTAATTTTTAACAGACATATATTTTGGGTGGTAAATGATACCTTCAAAAAACATGCCCCTTTGAGTATTCTTTAATTTGTGTTGACCCACCATGGACACCCCGGTTCGGGTTCATGACCCAACCAATATCTAAAAATTCTGTGTTTTACTAGGTACGAACAAGATTTAAATGTGCTTTCATTTGAGTGGTCGAAGATGGTTGCTAGGTTTTCTTTCATGTTGGAAAGGTGTTGA
This sequence comes from Ilex aquifolium, assembly GCA_951799425.1. NCBI lineage: Eukaryota > Viridiplantae > Streptophyta > Magnoliopsida > Aquifoliales > Aquifoliaceae > Ilex > Ilex aquifolium. The sequence continues at coordinate 18,027,487 of OX637406.1, read as the reverse complement.
CAGAGTTCTGAGCATGTTATTGGATGGTTTATAAAGACTTGTGGTAACAACAATGATCTTCGTTAACTCTGTTATTTGCTCATATTGATTTATGTTATTGAGTGTACAAAATCAATACAAAATATTTACGGGTAGATAGGGGTGTTTTTTCACCTCTAAAAAATTGACTGTATGGAAAACAAAGAAGAAAAAAAAAAAGTTGTGCATGCTGCTCGCAAGGGTATATGAACTCACTTTTAGAATTGGAACTTCAAGACATGTGACATTAAATATAAAATGTTGGTTCTTTAATTTTGCCCTTGAAGCTTTGGGTAAGTAGATTCGAGATTTAAAAGGGGTTTGAAATGCAGACAAGTTTAGTTCCTTGAATTAGTACAGTTTTATCGTCTATAAGTGTGCTTACCCTTTTTTTGTTTTTTGCTAACATCATTTATCGTAAACCAAGCATCTTCAAAGATGGAATAATTTGTGTGTGTTACACCTAATAATTTCAACAATTTCATGTTTGTTGTCTTTAACTGTCGTCCGCAGCCTCTGATTTACCTTACAACACAAAGGATGTCAATATTCTGTCATACTTTCATTTGCTCTCCTTCTTTCTCTCCTTGCCTACGTGACTTTGAGTCGCAGATTTCTAAAGCTCATCCATTATGCCAGTGTGGGCTTCAAATGAATTTTACAGATGAAGAATCCAATGATCCCTTCATGTAATGGGATATTCGTTGGATATTAGTGACATCATGGGAATTAATTTCAACGGGTTCATTATGCTTCTTTGTCTTTTCAAACTTGCGAGACACACTACGCAAACCCTAGGTAGTTATCATATCTTAAATAAGCCTTCGTTAAATCAATTTACTTTTACCATATCCAGTTTTCCGTCATCATCAGTTGCATGGAAATAAAGGCAATATATTATATTTCATAGGTTAAAATGTTGTCTTTTTCCATTGGTCTTAGCTTTTTTCTTTTTTCAAACACCTTGATCATATTCAATCAGAGAATTTTTTTTTGTTGCATATTTCTCTTTTTTTCATGCTATATGATCTGCAGTAAGTGTAGTAACATACTATGAAAACGCGATCCAGTTAAAACACTTACACTGCTTGTGTGAAAATATTTTAATTTATTTCTTGACAGTGTAAAAATAGTACAATAGATCCAGTTAAAACACTTACACTGCTTGTGTGAGCTACACATCAATTTTAGAGGCAAGGAAATCAATGATCTCTTCAGGTCATGGGATATTAGTGACACGATGGGAATAAGTTTTAATGAGTTGATTATGCTTCTATGTCTTGTCAAATTTTCGAGACACACCATGAAAACGCAAGTGAGTTACTGTATCTTAAACAAGTTTCCATTAAATCGATTTGGTCAATATATTATATTTCACAGGTAATCGAGATAAGTGGTTCACTACATTAAAACACATATTTCATACTTCATGTGATTCACGTGCAATGCACGTATACATCAACTAATTATTATTAAAAGTATAATTAGTGTGTTGATGAGAATTATAAAATTGGAAGAAAACGCACTATTGATGGAGTATAAGACTTCTTGAGAATAAATTATCAAAACATATTTATGACCCCGAAAGTTTGCTCTAAAAGTATCCTAAACAAAATTGTTCAAGAACTTTCATGGTCATCAAATTAGAGCAAAGTTGTTTCAAGAACTTTCAGAGTTGACGTTAATGACCCTAAAAATCAAATATCCTATGACCCTGAAAGTTCTTGAAACAAAAAGGAGAAAATTATGATTATCTCTACTTGGAAGTAAATTGAGACTTTGAAATGGAACTCAAAGGGATACTCGTGCAAGAACTGTACATTTGCTCACATTGCATATAACGAGCACGAAAGTTTAGACAACTTCCAAATGGTCATACCGACAGTGAATTTAATACTTATTATGCAATTACGCCACCAATAAAATCAATTGATCTCAAAAAAAATCATCAACTCAACATCCTGAGCTATAATCAAAATTCAGTAATCATAAACAAGGTACTATAAAACAAATACCAATAAGAGACAATAATCAAAAGGTTGTACGCACTGACCCACAAAAGTTCCTGGAATATACACACATACATAACTACCTAAATTGCATGCCAAAAATGACTTAAAACAGAAAAAATCAGAAAATTAAGGAAAATTATTTGAAATTGTAATAGTGGATTGTTTATTAAAATTGTAATTATATAAAACAATTATATTTTTATAAGAAACAATGAAAATGTAGAAGATAAATTAGAATGTATGCTTAAGCCTACACCTTTTCAAAAAAGAAAATTGTAATTCAAGAAATAAATTTGAAAGCAAGGTATTGAGGTAAAAAAATGTCAAATGGTTTCACCATACTTCTCTCTCTGTCCCTCTGTCTAGACTTCCTTTCATCATCTCAGACCCACAGTCGACGACAAAAATGAAAAACCTCTGTCGATGTGAGCGCTCGATGCTCTACCGCGGGTGCTCCAGTGGCAAATGGTTGTACCACCGCAACAGGCAATATTTTATAGGTTCTCTGGGGACCAAGCACATACTACCGGTCGTTACTTGCATGGACCAAATTTGTACTGCCGGTCGACACTTGCAAGGATCAAGCATGTGTTGCCGGTCAACACTTGCCAGGACCAAGCATATGCTGCCGGTCGGCACTTGCAAGGACCAGGCACCTCCCATCGGTCAGCGCCTACATAGGATAGCCACTGCCACTCGGCAGCCTCTTGGGCGAGGGCCTGCCGGTTAGTACTAGTCCACGAAGGGTCCTTAACACGAGCCTACTTGTAACCACTGAGCGTCAACTACTCAGCTACGTCTTTACTACCTGAGTTGCTACGAGCTCCCTTGTCCACCTTCGCTAGGAGACTCCTACTCAGCTAAGGACAAACTAAGGATTTAGAGTCCTAGTCAAACTCTACTTCAAGTATCAAGGAACTAGTGATAAAGCTAACAACACCTCCGCGCAAGCACATCCCTTCCTTCAATCTAGGACTTAGTATCCTAGTACGATTCTACCTCAAATAACTAGGAGCCAGTGATAAGAACTAAGGACCAAGAGTCCTAGTCTAACTTGGTTCCGAACTTCTAGGATCTAGTGACGAGGTTGAGCCAATCAACATACAGTTCGGATTCCTTTGGGATACATCTCCCTACCACTATAAATAAAAGCCCCGAGTAAAACGTAAAACATTCAATCTTATCCTATTTGCTCAATACTTCTATCTGACTTGCGATCTGACCTAAGCATCAGAGTCCCTTTAGCCACCTCTGGTCATCGGTTCACCTAGATGTTCTCTCGTCTTGCAGGTTCCACGAGGCTTCTTCACCACATTCTCTGTCCGTACAAGGTGGTTACTCTTGAAGATCCCACTAACTATGACCTCCTATTATCAGAGGACGTACTACTCCGTGATGGACAAGAGCACTCTAAAAAAAGCCTCCTCATCGCAACCAACCTATCATTGGTGCAAAAGACGAGTTAGCTACTGAGATAGATTACCATGAAGCAATAAGGAAGAAGATAAAGGAGTTAGAAGCACTCGAGCAAGGGCTCCTTCTCCAAAAGGGCAAAAAACTTGCTAGTCAGGTTATACACCCGCCTCATAAAAGTGACCACCACAACGATCACTCACATGAGGCTCAATCCACCCGTCATAGGAACAGGTCGCTGACAAGGAGCTATTCAACTCATGATCGGCGTCAAGGTAGATATTCACCGAGACGCACTACTTATCAACGCTTTCCTAGGGACACTTCACCCAGACGACACCCTTCTCGTCATATGGAGAGGGAAGACGAGTCGCATGGGGAACACCATCCTAGGGAGCATAGAGAAGGGCACATGAGTTCAACCTGTCACTCTACACGAGATGATTGGTATGACTATTATAGAAGAACGAAGCATAAGCACTCTGAACCAGCCCGTGAAGTGGCCACTCGACTGCAACATAACTTCACTCAAAATGACATCATATATTCAACGAATGAGAGGGCAAGACAGAACCTTGTCAAAATTACCATTACTCCTTTTGTTGGGTCCATACGAGAAGTCGAGCCCCTATGTAAGTTCTCTCCTTCGTCCTTCAAGTTGTATGATGGAAAGTCTGATCCCGTCATTCACATTGGGGCCTTTACTAATAAGATGACCCTCTAGACGAGCAACGATGCGTTGATGTGTAAGGTGTTCCCCTCCAGTTTGGGGAGGTCAACTCTTAAGTGGTTCTATGGCATGCCTGTGAATTCGATCTTCTCTTGGGAATAGCTCGTAGGGGAGTTCGTCTCTAGATTCATAGCCAATAGTCAGGAGCCAATGACCATTGGCACACTCTTGGTGCTATGCCAAAAAACGTAGAGAGACTCTCTGTAAGTATGTCATGAGGTACTTGGAAACCTATACCGACATAGAAGAATACAATGAGAAGACCGTTGTCTCTTTCCACTTGAGCCTCCTGAAGGAAAACAAATTGAGGAGATACCTCAACATGTGGCCGCCCCAAAGTATGTCACAATTGCAGAAGCATATCAAGAGGTACTTGAAGGTAGAGGACGACAATGGGCCAGTCGACCAGCTGCTAAAGAAGAATTAGATTGAGGAAGACAACACTCCCAACCCATCAAGGATAGATGGGTCATCCAAGGGAACAAGGGACTCCTACCATGGAACCAACATTGTCTTCAAGGAGTCTATCTATCAAGTTCAAAACCAAATTAAAGACAATGAGTATTTTAGGTGGTCACCTAAGATGATAGGAGATCCATCAAAGGGGGACCAAAGCCTCCATTGTTCTTATCATAAGAACAAAGGCTACCGAATGGAGAATTACTTGACACTCAAGCTGCACCTAGAAGAGTTAGTCAATCAAGACCACCTCTCTCGGTATATTGACAGGGAAAAGACTACCAAGGAGTAGGAAGAGAAACAAATCCAATCAGATGACCAACCAGATAACTAAGTTGTACTTTTAGCTTAGTCAATAACGTCTTATTATTTCAATAAGTCTTCAAAGATATTTGTTTCTCATTCTCGTTGATTAGTAACGAGAATTTTTTTGTTTTCAAATTCTAAGTTTTCCACTATTTGTGATTATTGCAGCCTCTATGGTTACACCTCAAGTCAATCTCTTTGGTTGCACCTCAAGCCAACCTCTTTGGTTGCACCTCTAGCCAACCTTCTTAGTTGTACCTCAAGCCAACCCCCATAGTTATACCTTAAGCCAACCTCTGTGGTTGCATCTCAAGCCAGCCTCCTTCGTTGCACCTCTGGCTAACCTTCGTGGTTACACATCAAGTCAATCTCCTTGATTGCACATCAAACCATCCTCTTTGGTTGCACCTCAAGTCAACCTCCTTGGTTGTACCTCAAGCCAACGCTCATGGCTGCACCTCAAGCCAACCCTCGTTGTTGCACCTCCAGCCAAACTCATTGGTTGCACGTCAAGCCAACCCCCGTGGTTGCACCTCAAGCTAACCCCTGTGGTTACACCTCAAGCCAACCTCATTGGTTACACCTCAAGTAAACCTATGTGGTTGCACCTTCAGGCTTCTTTACCTTTAACTAACCTCCGTGGTTGCACCTCAAGGCTCATTCGCCTCTGGCCAACCTCTACATTTTCACCTCAAGGATGCTTCGCCTCTGGCTAACCTCCGTGACTGCACATCAAGGCTCCTTCACCTCTAGCCAACCTCTACAGTTACTCCTCTAGGCTACTTGGCCTTCATGCAACCTCCAAGATTGCCCTTCAAGGATACTTGGCCTCCATTCAACCTCCACGGTTGCCCTTCAGGCTACTTTGTTTCCATACAACCTCCAAGGTTGCCCTTCTAAGTTACTCAGCCTTCAATGGGCGACCAGCAACTTCTATGATTGCTCACCAGGCTATTTAGCCTTTCTTAAGGATTTGCCACATCTCCGAGCATCAGACGCCTCAACTTGTGGGGACCTTCTCCCTTTAATCAGAACGAGGGGCACAGGTGTTAGAAGACTCAAACCACTACCACCAAGAAACTTCACCATGATCTCAGCAATTAAGAATGACGTCACTTTTAAGCTATGGAACGTCCTCCGAAGTTGGATTTGACCCATTAATCTGACTACCTTGAGAGCTCCTCCCCAACCATCTCCGAATGACTTGTTCTTCTCTCTTCCATATTTCTTCTTGACTTTGTCCAGGATCCCAGAGTAATGATTGTAGACAAAATTTTTCACTTGCTCCTCTATCTCAGCATTCTCCCTCTTAGCCTTAGCAAGTTCCCATTGAAGCTTGTCAGCTCGAATATCTACCTTAGTAACCTTCTTCTTCAAGAAGACATTTCTACTCTAGAGTCTTTAAGTTGCTTCTAAAGCATGTTTACCCCAACCCTATCAAACTCGAGTTAACTCTCGAGCAACTCTTATCGCTCAACTAGTTCATGAGTAAAGTAAGTCCCCTGTAAGAGCAGCAATGAATGCTTCTCCTTTCCCTCTATAAACCGAGCTCCAACCTATGAACCAAGTGAAGGAACAAAAAGGGAAATAAATAAAGAGGATAAGAGAGAGAAGAAAGCCCTAAGCTCCTTAGGCAATTGAAGCCCTAGCTTCCTAGGCAAAAGAAGCCCAAACTCTTCAAAAACATGTCTTAATTAATTTGATCAATTAAAAGAGGCATGGGGGGAAATTATAGTGACCAAGCACATACTACCGCTCGGCACTTGCATGGACCAAGCATGTGCTATCGGTCGGTAATTTCAAGGACCAAGCACCTTCTGCCGGTCGACACCTACCTAGGAAAGCCACTAGCACTCGGCAGCCTCTTGGGCGAGGGCCTGCCAGTCGGTACCAGTCCACGAAAGATCCTTACATTAGCCTACTTGCATCCATTAAGCCTCAACTACTTAACTACCTCCTTGCTACTTGAGTTGCTAGGAGCTCCCTTGTCCACCTTCTCTAAGAGACTCCTACATAGCTAAGGACCAACCAAGGACTTAGAGTCCTAGTCCAACTTGTAACGCCCCAAAATCCACCCTGGAAGACATTACTATCTATAACCATTCATATCATGCGAGCAACTAAATGAAATCCATAATTAAAAGAAATTTCATTCGTCATCCATAACAACTAAAGTATCATCCAAAAATAAATGTGTCAAACCATGACATTTACATCCAAAAGACTAAATATTATCTTGCAGCAGAAAAAGTAAAATATTATACTTAACAATGTCTCAAAATTAACCACCTAGTCTAGAACATAAAGGAATCAACTCTAAACTTCCACCTCAGGATCCCCATTTCCCTCTTGTTGAGCTTCCCAATGTATCTGCTCCTCAAATCCGAGCTCTTCCTCTAACCCAAACTCTGAAAAAAAAATATTGTTTGTAGGGGGTGAGCACTAAGCTCTGTAAAAAAATCCTCTCAAGCTCGAACAAGGTTTTGAAAACGTATAAAACATGTCGGTCTCATTTTACAGATATCATATATAACTTTTGAAATAAAACAGTGACATTTCATCAGATCTCAAATTTACGCAGTAGCAATAAATTAAGTGAAGAAGTAAAACCAATTTTCAAACAATAAACCATTACCCACATTGTATCTCAGGAATGTAGTAAGATTTCGCATGAATACACACTTTGAGAATATCCTGGCCTACACACACCAACCCAATCCTCGCAAGGATACACAACTTTAGAAAGGGCGTATACCGACGCATTGGTAGTGACGAATTCAACCCAGGAATAGTATACTAGCCCTCAGCCTCAATACTCGTGAGCGAATAGTGGTTTGGTCCTCGCAAGACACCAACCCCACTACGAGTGGTAGGGAACCTTCAAACCCACTCGGAGTAAGAAACGCATCTACCCATTCTACGATACCCGGTCAATGGTCACCCATGTTCATCAAAACATCCACAAAAAAAAGATACAATATCAAACCAATTTATCAAATCACAAGTAAATCAAGAACCATAAGTCCACAGGTATTTTTTCAACTGAACCATTCAAGAAAAATAACCAAGAGATCATCAAGAAATATAATTTTATTGTTGAAACAAAATACTAGAGTTTTTAAATCAAGAACAATGGAATATCAAGATTAAAAATCTATATTTCTTGAAAACTACGGTTTTGGTCACAAGAACAAGAATCTTTATGGCTATCAAAGATAACTTTATCCAAGACATGATATGGTTTGCAAGAACATCAAGAAGTAAGGATTTCATAACATAAAAATAAACCCTAGCCTCAATGAATAAGATTAGGAAGAAACCCCTACCTTGATTCCGTAGTTTTGTGTGAAAAAATTGATCCGTTCCAATGTGAAAATCCCCTATTAATCTCGTGTTTCTCCCCTTCTTTCTTGCTCTCCAAGGCTCTCTAGGGTTAGAATTGACGAAATAGGGCAAAAGGAGGTGTCCTTAGGTATTTATAGTATGAGAAACAGTCCACTCGTTGCGAATCTGATACTCAGAATCGTAACCTCACGTTCGAACGTCATAATGACGTTCGAATGTTAGTTGCTCCCAGTACTTTTGTTTTTCCATCAGAGTTCTGTCAGACACAAAAGTACTGGAATGAACTATCGTTCGAACGGATCTTCACGTTCGAACGAACCTTCACGTTCGACCAGACTCTCATTTTTTTGCTGAACTTCAAATGAAGTTTTGGCCTATTTAGAGGTCGATTTGGAAAAGTTTGGCAAAATACTCTTTTGTAGCCATGGAAGTCTAGTGTCTACTGTAAAAATTGCATATCAAACGGACATCCAGGTAAAAAGTTATGGTCCAAATACTAAGGAAGTGTCAAAATCCTTCCTACCCAAATTCTATCTAAAATGTGTTTTAACTCCGGAATACTTCCTAACTTCTACTACATACCCTATTACCTCGCCTAACATTTTTATTTCTACTCTTACAATCTACATAGTTCATGCGTACATATCAAAATAATTACAATACTATATAAAGATAAGAATGTAGAGGTTTACACAACTTTACTTCGAGTATCAGGGGACTAGTGATAAGGCTAACAACGCATCCTAGCCAGCAAATCTCTTCCTTCAATCTAGGACTTAGTATCCTAGTTCGATTCTACCTCGAATAACCAGGAGCTGGTGCTAAGGACTGAGGATCTCGGCTCCAAACTTCTGGGACCTGATGATGATGTTGAGCCAATCAATCTAGAGTTCGAGTTCCTTTGGGACACATCTCCCTACCACTATAAATAAAAGCCTCAGGTACCAAGTAAGACATTCAATCCTAGCATATTTACTCAATTCTTCTCATTGACGTGCGATCTAACTTAAGCATCGGAGTCCCTTTGACAGCCTCTGGCCATCGGTTCACCTAGATGTTCTCTTGTCTTATAGGTTCCACGAAGCTTTTTCACCACCTTCTCCGTCTGTACAAGGTGGTTATTCTTTGTGTGAAATTATTCCCGCACAGCCTCCTTGTTGGTATTACACGTGTAGAGTTCAAAGCTTCACCGGAGGTGTAATTATAGTGTTCGAAGCTTCAACTTTTTGCCCCTACTAACTTTTTTTTATAAATAATGCATATATGGTGTTCAAACATCATGATTCCCTCTAATTGTATTTGTTGTCACACTTGAACTCATAATTTTTTATTTTTTATTTTTTGTATTCCCTAGTGAATTATTCTCGGTCATATTTGTATTTTTAAAATAAATTTCTGTTTCCGCCCTTGCATAAAGCATATTGGAAGAGTCGCCAATAGCTCAAGTGTTAACTCCATTTCTTGGTATTGAATATTAGTGGTTTATGATGGTTATTTCCCTCTATTTTTTTCTGTTATATAGTGAAATTCTTATAAGGTTTGGCCTGTTGGTTGGACCATGGTTATTTGTGATTACCTTGTAAAGGTTTCTAGTAGATTTTAAATCTTTTTTACTGATTCAAGAAAAAGTTTCTTTTTCAGTCTACATCCTTTTTATATTTTTTCTAATTATAAAGGTCTGTTAGGAGAGCAAAACAAAATCACATTGATAAGATCGTATCAAGCACATAAGAGTCACAGATGTAAATGGAGAATCAACAGCAAAGCTAATAAAATTCTAATTTTATTATTTCATTAATATTCTTATTATTGATTCCCGATGTAGCAAAGGGAATCAACAGTAACAGTGACACACGTGACGGTTTCCTTCTAGTTTGCAAATGCCGCCCTTCTCGCAATCATTGATGCAATATACCCAGCATTTTCCACCACTTAGACCTTCCTCAGGATTATCATCTTTGCCAGGTTGACAGTTCCCAACGGAAGGGTGGTTATTGCAGCATCTTGGAATAGCATCAGGTACTTCCTGGCAATCTGAATCCACAAAAATACTGAGATATTAGATCATTGGTACCTCTATGACCATGGTCAAAATATTTAATTTCGATTTTTTTAGTGTTTAAGTATAGAAAAATGTGATTTCAACCTGATTTGAGATTAGATGTAACGGTTACACTATGTCAGTATTGTCATGTAGTGTAACCGCCCTATGATAAACAAATAAATGGACAAGTAAACCCCCACTTTTTGAATATGTAGCGGTTACTATATATCCTACATGTAGGGGTGGTTATTTGAAAAAGTGGAATCCATTTTGCGTATTTGTTTTTTTATTATTGGGCATTTATACAACACCACAATGCTAACGTAGTGTAACCGTTACAACCAATATTTACTCCTAATCTAGGGATCTAATCATTACAACTGTTGGGTTAAAAGTGAACTCTATCTAATATTAAAACTTATAACTAATCTAAACTACTAGCAACGAATAAGCTAATGAGCTTCAAGGAAAAATACTTCCATAATGAGTTAACTAAGAAAAATAAAAGTTTGTTGAAAATCTTATAGCGTAAACATAGGGGAAAAAAAAACGAAACTTTTTTTCGTTCTCTAGCCTATTTTATCCACAACAAAGTCAGGATAACATGCCTTAAACTATGATAGCAACATAAGCCATACGAATGTAATAATTTTATCATGACTACACACGATCGGTGAATTCGACACAAAACTGAGAAAGAGACACCGGGTTTTGAGTTTAGTGTTAACAGATTTGGACAACAAATATCTAGACCAGTCAAACCAATCAAATAATTAGGTCTACAGGAATCTGGCTAAACACACCTTGTACACATCTTGAATTTGACACATCAAAAACCTAGTTATACAAACTTACAAATGAATCGAGTAAGAATTAATGAAATATGGATAATCAAGAATTAAATGCTTAGAAAGACGACATGATACAACATAGTGATAACCCTGGTTATGTTTGCAAGACTAACAAGTTTTATCAAAAAAATCAAAATCTTAGGCAAACAATTGCAGACTGTAAACCACTCTAACAAACCTATGCAAAACATGAGCATTACGAACAGAAGTAATGGCACAAATTTTAATGCAGCCATGTTTCTTAGGAAGCAATTAGGATTTCTCTGGGGAAGACCCATAGAAGTTTGATATTTATAGATTGAATAGTGGGAGACTCTCATAAATTGATTTTTCAGTCTGAGAGAAACGAGTCAGTTGCATTCATTTTGCTTCCATCTATATGAAAGTATAAGTAAGTTCTAACTAAGTATTGATTGCCCTTACTAAGTATAAATTGATTTTTCAGTCTGAGAGAAACTAGTCAGTTGCATGGATTTTGCTTCCATCTATATGAAAGTATAAGTAAGTTCTAACTTACTAAGTATTGATTGCCCTTACCAAAAAAGAGTTGTGGTTAGGGCGTTGATTGCACTTACCAAAAATAACTTCCAAGTATTGATTGCCCTTACCAATAGCATTGCTCTTACAAAAAATGAGTTATGCAACTTGTGATTACATTTTCCATCATGAAGTGTAATTTCATACAGAAACCAACCATAAAATGGTAACTTCGTTTTGACATTTCATTTCATATAACTTTTCATATGTGGCAGGGGCAGGGGCAGGGGCAGAGCCAGCATTTCACATTAGAGGGGGTAAACTATGATCGAAAAAAATTTCACCGGAAATAAAATTTTAGTATTCAACTTTTCGGCCGGACATGGGGGCTTCAGCTCATTCATCGGTTTACCGAAAACACCATTAAATTTTAAACTTAAACAAAATATAAATAAAAAAAATCATAAAATAACCTATGTTTAGTACATTTCAACTCAATCACATACTAAAATAGAAGACGATGTTATTTCAAATCTTAAAATTTGTCCATAATTAATTGATGATAAACTAAATTTTTAGTAATTTTCTTTGAGGTACAAAACCACATTATCCGTGATAAAATTATTATTCATTTTATGTTGAGAAATCTAGTTGAAATCATCATTTACTTTGTTGATGTACTCGACCCATAAACTAAAACATTGATTTTTTTTTGGAAGGGGGTAACGGGTCACTAACTTATCAAAAATTGAAAAAAAAAAAAAAAAACTAGGACTATTGTAAACATTTCCAAAAATTAAAGGGGATAAATGTATTAAAATAACCAAAACTATCATCCTTAACAATAGGATTCAAAAAGTCGGGGGAAAATTGCCCACCTCCTTCCTATGTGGCTCCACCGTTGGGCATAGGGACTTATGTTTTGGGGGAAAAAGCATAGGGACACTTTTCCACAATGTCATGCCTCGAGGTCCAAAAAAGCTCTAGAGTTTATTCACTCTAATTTTTTTTTTTCAGATAAAAAAAAAAAAAAAAAGTAGCTTCATATGGTGGTAGTAAATACTTTACTACACTTATTTATGATTTTATTAAAAAAAACAATTGGTTTACTTTTTGAAAAATAACCCTGACGCCTGGGATACATCAAGTCTTTTAAGGCATATGTTGAAAAGTAGAGTGGGAAAAAAAAAAAGGTTTTTTGGAAGTATAGAGGTCGGGAATATATCATTTCTGATGATTTTTCAAAGAAATATAGTATTAAACACCAATAGACAACTAAGCACACTCCCAGCAAAATGGTGTGGCAAAGAAAAAATTAAATGCATTATGCATGCTTAAATTCAAAAAAAAAAAAAATGCTTAAAAGTATTTTGGCAAAAGTGATTGCTTGTGTTGTATATGTTTCGAACATATCCTCTACCAAAGTGTTCAAGGAAAAACCCCCTATGGTATTTGGAATGGTCAGAAGCTTGATATTTAGCATTTGAGGGTGTTTGGATGTATAGCATATGCCCATTTTGTCAATACCATTAGAAAGAAACTGATGAAAAAGTTAAAAAATGCATCTTTATTGGGTACAACTCTATTAAATAGGGTACAAGCTTTTAAATCCCATAGCAGATAAAGTGATTATTAGTAAGGATATCACTTTTAATGAACATAGGCTCAAAAGCTAAATAGGTTAGCAATGCTTGTACCCTTTAATGTTGAAGATGTTGTTGATAATCAGAACTTGCAGTGATCCAGTATTATAAACACTAACATTTCAATCCCTGCAAAATAGGCTCACCCAGGAGTTCACAGAGTGAACGTCACCTGCTAGCTCGGTTAGGGGATTATGTGATTGACACTGATAATGATCTAGATGAGGAGTTGGTGATTTTTGTATATGGATATTGTGATTCACTAACTTTTAGTAATGCCTGTGGGGATAAACATTGAGTCAAAGTAATGGTTAAAGAAATTAATACCACTAAAAAGTTTAATATCTAAGAGCTTTCTTCCCTTCCGGTTGGAAAAAAGGCTATTGAAGTCAAATGACTGTACAAAACAAAATATAGTCTAAATGGAAATGTGGACTGCTTTAAAACAAGGTTAGTAGGCAAGGGTTAGAAATAAAATCCAGGTGTTAACTATCTTGATATTTTTGCTACTGGTGGTAGACTTGATATTATTCATTTAATTATTTCTTTTACTGCTAATAATTCTTGAAAAATATGTCAACTGAATGTGAAGAGGAAGTCCATGTTGAGTAGCCGGCATGTTATGTGATTAAAGGCCTACCGATACGCATCCTCCTATTACACTTGATGATGTAGTCCCCATGAGTGGTCCCTAATAGTTACGCTTATTTCCTCACTGTCAATTTCCAAGTTAGGAGCTGTTTGATAACACTACTTGAGGTTTAAAATTTAATATTTTAAATACTTTTTAAAAATAGCCTAAAATTTTTAGTAAGCTACCTACTTATCACTTAATGCTGAAAATGTTAGTCAATAATGATTTTATCAATTCCTTATAATGGACAAATATACCCTCAATATATATTACACTTTTAACTTTTCAACACCCATCACTCATCACAACCACCACTATTGTATTGCCGCTGCCACCACCACCACTACCATCATTGTGTTGCCACCATCACCACTATTGTGTCATCGCCACCACCACTAACACTACCACTACCATTATGCAACTACCACCACCGCCACCACCACCGCCATTGTGTTATCGTCACTATCACCACCGACGTTGCCACTATCACTACCATTGTGCCACCGCCACCGCCACTACCATTGTTCACCGCCACCACTGCCGTCACCACCTCCACTGTCACCACCATTGTGTCGCCACCACCACCACCATTATGCCTCCACTACCACCACCACCATTGTGTTGCCGTCACCACCACCACTACCATTATGTCACTGCCACCACTACTGCCGCCGCCACCACCACTATTGTGCCACCCCCCAACACTACCACTGTCACCACTATTGTGTTGCCTCCACTACCACCATTATGCGACTACTGCCACCATTGTGTTGCCGCCGCCACCACCACTACCATCATGGTGATGGTGGTGGTAGGAATAAGGTAGTTATAGAGAGATGGTTAAAGAGTAGGGCAAAATTAGAATAATAATAATTTTTAAACTTCAGCTCCTTATATTTGTCAAACAGTTTGACTCAATTCAATACTTAAATTTCGGTTAATATTAAACAGTCTACAAATTAAAAAATTTAGCATTCATCACTTCAAATTCAGCATTTAGTTTTCAATGTTCAGTTTTTACTTTTATCAAACACCACTTTAATCTCGGCCAAGATATCCATTAAAAACATTAATCTATTTATATATATAAAATAATCAAATTAGGGGGAAGGCGGTTTGAGAAGCTTTCCCTCCCACTTTTCTTTTTTCTTAGAATTTAAAATTATTTAATTCAAAACTTTAAACACCCTCCAATAAGACGCTAACATGTGTCATTGGTAACTCTACCCACCAACCTTTCAATAATTAACCATAAGGTTTTAAAAATTTCCAAAAAAAAAAAAAAAACTTTTTAGCACCCAAAAACTTAATATAATTATTTATTTCACTTCTCAAATAATAAATTAATAAAACACGAATTATAATCTCGTGCATTGCACGGGACGGACTACTAGTATTAAATAAACAAATGTGTCTTTGAGAGCTTTGTTCTCTTATAATTTGTTCGACAGTTGGTACTTTAGAGAGGTGTGATATCTCCTTTTATTTTCTTCATAACTTTTTTTATATGTAATTTGATAAGTTTGAATTAATATTTTTAATGATATGATAAACTGGTAATATTACAATTTATTATACAAAAGTTGATTTTAATAGGTTTTATATAATTAGCAATGACATATGGAATATATGGAAAAAAAAGAAAAAAAAATGACATTATGGAATAAAATTACTAACTATGCACACTAAAAATGACCAATTAGGCCCTTTCAAGATAAAATTTCGGTTCTGTCCCTAACAAACTCCTTTGGTTTTTTAGTGCATGACCATTGTTGCCTATTTCCAGGAGTCTTGCTTATTAATAATACTAGAAATTGCCTACGATTTAATACCCAAAAAAGAGATAATTAAAAAAATAACATTTATCACAAATTAAGATTAAAAGTTAGCAAATCTTCTTTAGAATCCTACAATCAAAAAATAAATTATTCAACATCCCTAATAGAGAGAAGAAAGAGACAGAAGAGAGAAGATTTAGTCCAACATTGGTTAGCATGAAAAGATATAGACTGGTTGGGGTTTTCAAGTTTGAGAGAAAAAAATTTTGGGAATGATTTTGAGCCATTGAATTGAATAAATCTCAACCACTCTTGTGGTAGGCTAACTTAAGAATTCAAAATCAGTTCTATCTAATTAGTATCGATTGTCTCAATCCCATTCAAGTTTTGATTTTGATTATGTGTTTTTTTTTTTTTTTTTTACAGACAGTATAACATCACGACACTGTAGAAATTGTAAAAATTTCTTATTTCATTATCTTCTTCATAAATACAATTTTATTAAAAGAACGCACAAGCAATACAGACCAGCCTTGTATGAAAAGAGTTAGCAGAAAAAATTTGCTACATAACTATCCATGAGACTAACTAAATTCACTACATAGTTATCCATAAGACTAACTATATTCATTACATAGTTATCGATAGGAGATAAAACTAATTAAATTCACTACATAGTTATCCATAAGACTAACAACAAACATTGTTACCAAAAGAATAGTACACAATAATAAATTGATTCTATATTTTGGAAGACAAAAAAAAACCTAAAATAAATAAAAAATTCAATAGAAACAATTCAAAATCATTACATTTATCACCCGTCTATTAAACCGAAAATAGATATAGGAATGAATTGATCTATAAATATCAAACTCTTCAAGTAATTAATGCAAAAAAATAATCTAAGATAGAACCCATAATGCAAAGAGCAAAGCTATGTATCTCAAATCTCTAACCCAAATTTTCATCTCAAATTAAGAGAGACCATTGGATCAGTGGGTCTCATTTAAAAAAGTTGATGGGACCTACTCATCCAATGATCTCCATTCATTTAAGATGAAAATTTGGGTTAGAGATTTGGGATACATAGTATTTCCCTAATGCAAATTCCAAACATAGAAATCCACTTATATATAAAAAATTTCAAGCCCCAATTTCACTTCAACAGAAACATAGCATAGAAGAGAGAATTTCAAAGAGATCAAATTCGTTATATATACGCCTGATGCATATAATATTTCAAAAAAATTAATAACAACTGATCAAATGATCATCGTCCAGCTCAAAATTCGGATAATCAAAGATTTATTATCTACTATTAGGACAAAAATTTGGAGACCTAATCAGTGATTTAATTCAAGAGTTAATTTCACCGGAGGTCCTCAATTGTATCATTTTGGTCCCTGAAGCATTGAATATATTTCTATGTGGTCACTCAAGCAGACAACATTCAGATTGCTAGTAATTTTTTATTATAAACTTGTCACGTAATACCTAAATATGAGCAAAAAAATCATTTGAATAACTCTAGACCAAATTTTACCTAAATTTTGGTCAAATAGCTACCCAAATCACACAGTTATGATTATGAGTTATCCAAATTTTGATCAAAACCTACCCATATTATACATTTTGGACTCGTTTGGTTGCCGTATTGGAAATTGATGGATTAGATAAAATAATCCGATCTAATACAATACAGAAGGACAAAAGACAAGACTAAATAGGGTATTAGAATAATACGTAATTTTATCTAATGTTTGGTAAAACACAACATAAACGTTAGATAGTAATTATTTAATCAAATCAGTTGTTTGGTTAAGGAATTATTTTATCGTATTAATGTTGAATTAACAAAAAAACTCTCAATCAGTGTTTGTTACATTGATGACAGTTTGATTTTATCAGTTGGGGGGTTATAATAGTAAATGTGCAAAATAATACGTTTGAGTTGGATTATAATACCATCTTTTTTGGTGGTATTAAAATACCTCCATAATACAGGTCTAACGTATAAAAAATATACGATAAATATACGATTAATATACGTTTTTGAAATTAATACGGTATCAAATTTGCTTACCAAACAAAGTATTAGGCCTGATTAAATAAAAAATAGTACAATCTAATATTTAATCCCCTCAAAATACGTCTACCAAACGAGCCCTTTTGGTCAATGGCTACCAAATTTTGGTAAAGAGTTAACCAAATTATTTTTTGCTCATATTTAAGTATCACATGACAAATTTATGATTAAAAATCGTTAAAAATTTAAATGTTGTTATTTAAGGGACCACATAGAAACATATTCAATATTTCAAGACTAAAATGATGCAATTAAAATATTAGGGACTCAAATGAGACAAACCCCATATTTTAGGGACCTCCAGTGCAATTAACTCTTAATTCAATGCAACAATTGAAATAGTTATAAGTTTCAATGTTAGATGAAGCCTACTGTCAATCCAATTATTGCATTGAATTAGGTCTTCAGATTAAACCCTCAAATTAGGTCTAAATAGCATTTTTCAAATTAAATGGGTACTAATAATGAAACACTAATGTTATTGAAACATAATTTAGGGATATAATTCGAAGACTTAAGGTGTAGAGATCTGAAAAATGAGGATAAATTTTTCGTTTTGTCGATAGGACACTATTCATGCACCATTTGTAGGTAAAGCACTACATATGCATCATTTAGGCATAAGTCATGTTTATGAGCATAACTTGAATATGATATAGAAGAGAAACATACTTAGAATGTTAAAATAAACCTACTATGTGAATTTGAGCCTAAGTGGAAAAAGTTTCAAAAATTGAACCAAAAGGGCATCCCGGGTGGAACCGGCCACAAGCAAAAACCTTTTTTTTTTGAAAATTTTCATTTAAAATAATTTTAAGAATTTTGGTTAAATCAAAATGTCGAATTGAGGCGTTTCAGGACGGGTTGTAGTGTAACGGGGTCCCGAATTCATAAGGGTCAAAGGGTCATTTTACACCTTTGCCCCTCCATTATAAATACAGCTCCCTTAGTGTAAAAAATATCATTTTTGGTCTGGAGAAAGGGCAGAACACGTTCATGGAGAGAAAGTGAAGAAAAACCCTAGGTTCTCCAAGCTTCAAGCCACCAAAACACACTCCTAGGCCAAGATTCTTGCAAGAATTACTTCTAGGAAGTTGTTCCTCTCAACAAGGACTATATTCTCACCAATTGGTTCTGCTGCACAGTGAACAAAACTCCCTCGGTTTGAGAAAAATTATTTTAGGTATGATATTTTGCTAAGTTAGGAATAGATTTAAGTTTCCTTGCCTTTCTATGTGTTGATTGAATGATTTAGGTGTTTACTTGATGTTATAAAATTACTTAGGTGGTAGTTGCTTTGAAAACTTAGAGTTAGTAGTTTAGGTACTTTTGTGTTCTTTGAGTTTCTTGACAATTTGTTGCTATGATAAAGGTGTACCCTGCATGTGTGTTGGATTATTATATTCTAGTTTATGTTCATGTAGAGAAACTCTTGTGGTTTGAGGGTTATGATTTATTCCATGAGTTTATAGTTTGTGTATTTGCATTTTCTTTGAGAAATTGTGAAAGTAATGAACATGAAACTTGATCATATGTTTAATTCATTGAATTGTGCCTCACATTTATGCAGACAAAGTGTTGTGAATTTGAAGTTATGCTTTACTTTATGAATGAGACATATTTTAAGTTATACGCCATGTGTTGATGAAATGTTCCATAGAATTTACATTGAGAAAATTCAAGGCATCTTGACATACATGAATCCTTGGAAACATGTCGTGGGTTGAGCACTTGGTACTATGCATTATGAGGATGTAGATCCTATGGTGAAAAATCCAAAATATGGCCAATGACAGTACTCGCGGGCTAACGGGGGCGGACCATGAAGCGAGACATGGGTGGCATAGAGTTGCATGTGTGTGTCATGCATATTGACATTGCATAGCATTGAGGGATTACGGGGTTGTAGCTTTTAAAATGTAAACTTGAACATGTCACGTCTTAAATTTGTTACTAGCATTATCATTTTGTCATACCAGCTGTTGAGCTTACCCATTTGTGGGATATCATAAAGGAAGGAGAGGAAAGGGACTTGAATGCACATTTGGCCCTTGTGGCATATTTTGTATGTATAGGCATAAGCCCAAATGACTTGTATTTCAGTTTGGAAAAGTAGTGGTTTATAGGTCTTAGACCATTTTAAAGTGTAAGAGTGTAAACTCAATTGATATGTAGGATATATTTATTTAATGATTATCATATGTGTATATTGAGACAACTAGATGTGTATGTTGAAAATAAGGGATGTATGTTTAATTTACATGGATTTTGGCCACTAAGTGAGGGTGGGTTGTGATATACTTATACATAAGAAGTATTGTAAATATTAGGTGGGAAAAAGGCTTGGAAAACAAAGGAAGTTATTTTGAAATTTTATGAAAAATTAAAAGACTTGTTAAGTGTGTAAAACACCTTTTAAATATGTGGGAAGGATGTCAAAAAGGGGGGGGGGTTTAGAAACCTTGAAGAAATAGGCTAAAAAATGGAAAGAAAATGGCTTGAAAAACTTTGGAAAAAAAAAAAAAGGAAAACGTGAGAAATTAATGAAAAATCAATTTATCCAACCTAATGACCTTTCATTTACTTTTCTTCTTCCTTTTCACTCACTCCCCAGGTTTGTGGAAATTCGGGGTGTGACAACTTGGTATCAGAGCGTAAGTTCGATTACTTAGAGACTATAGGGTGTTGTTGAACACGATAGGGCCGTGACACATGGTTTTAAATTTTGGTGAGCATTATGTTAAGTGCAAGGACTTGTTTGGTGTATGTTAAGACATGTTGTGGTTGTTGCTTGTGAAGTGTGAGGTGTTGACATGTATATGCTTCATGTTCTTTTAAATGCCTATGTCTAATGTGAAAAGAGGTATTCATTTTTTTTTTCTTCTTGGACTTGTAGACACATGCCACCAAAGAGAACTCCTACTAGACCTGTAGTACCTAGGCGCGGTAGGCCTAGAGTGACTGCACCACCGTGGCGTGGTAGGCCCCGAGCTGCTACTCCTGTTCATAGCACAGTTGGGGAGGTCGTTACTCCTGCTCTTACTCTTGCTCCTACACCTGCCCTAGCAGAGGAAGTGGAGCAGACCATTGGCGCCAGAGATATGGAGACCATTGTACAAGAGTATTTTCGAGCCATGCAGGAGACCAGGACTGCAGGTGGGGAGACTAAGGATACCTTCGTGATGAAGGTATTCCAGAGGATAAGACCTCCTACATTTGTTGGACAGCCCGACCCTCTAGTAGCCGAGGAGTGGTTAGAGTATATCACCAGGATCCTAGACTCACAGGGGATCATAGGGCCGCATTTGAGGATCAGGTGTGCCTCCTTTCAGTTTACTGAGTTGGCTAGTCAGTGGTGGAGAGTAGCTGCTGACCGGATAGAAAGTTTCAGGGAGGGATGGGATGCCTTTGTGGCCATGTTCAATGACCACTATTATCCCAAGACCGCACAAATTGGGTATATGGATGAGTTCGTGACTCTCCTACAGCGAGACATGACAGTGACTCAGTATGAGTCTCAGTTTACTGCATTGGGGAGATTTGCCCCACATGTTATTCGAGAGCAGCAACTGAGGGTCCTTTACTTTGTTAGGGGGTTGAAGACCTCCATCAGGGATAGACTGGCAGGCCACATTATTGAGACCTATGATCAGGGCCACCAAGGTTGAGAGGGAGTTGGCTGACCTTAGAGGGATTAGAGAGTCTTGGATGCAAATTGGGGCAGTTACAGCTCAGGCTTCTACATCTGTCCCAGTTTACACTAGTAGGGGACCGGCGAAGAGGTACAGGACTAGTGCTTCTTTTGCACAGACATCGCAGCAACCTGCCTAGTTTTTAGCCCCTCGACCTCCTATGCCTATTACTTTCCAGGGGGTAGTACCTTAGTGGCCCCTTACTTGTTATTAGTGTGGACAGTCTGGCCATAGAATGGTCGATTGCCCCCAGAGAGTTCCTAGCCAGGGGCACGGAGCTGGATCGAGCTAAGGGTCATTTCCACCACCGGTATAGGGTCAGGGGTGTAGAGCTCCATAACTTTGCTACACCTGTCACCAAACGGGCCATGTTAGGGCCAACTGTCATTAGGGGCAGACTTCATAAAGCTCGCAGAGGCCACATTACTATCAGCATACTCAGGTGCCTCTACCACAGCCACAGTTAGGTCATAGACCTCCGACACCATATTTCCAGTCTTCACCCTCTGCACAGAGTGTTGGAGCTCCCAGACATAGGGGAGGAGGTCAGCAGGGACAGAGAGGGGAGGTAGGAAGGGCCAGACTACTCAGGGTCATGTTTACGTAGTGGCCACAATAGAGGCATCTACTTCTGGACCTTCAATGGTTCGAGGTACATTCCTTGTGTTTAGTTCATGGGCCGGCGTACTGGTAGACTCGAGTGCATCTCATTCATTCATATCTACCATGCTTGCCATAACATTGGGGTTGGACATAGATCGATTAGACCCACCATTGCATGTTGACACCCCAATTGGGGGTAGTGTGATATTCACGAGGATCTGTAGAGATTGCTCGATAGAGATAGCTGATCACATCCTTTATTTTGACTTCATTCTACTTGACATGTCTAGTTTTGATATTATTTTGGGGAAGGATTGGTTGTTTGCTTTCCGGGCGAGTATAGATTGCTATAAGGGGAGAGTGATAGTGTGTACTCCTGAGGGAGATAGCTTTTATTTCACGGGAGATTATGGGGATTTCTTAGTTCTACCCTTGTATGACTCGAGGAGTTGGGGAGGTCATAGTTACGTGTTGACTAGTTTGGTAGCAGATGGGAGTGGCACTACAGAGAGTGTGTTACCACTCGTCGTGGATGAGTTTACAGATGTCTTCCCAGATGACTTGACTAGTCTACAGCCGAGACGAGAGATAGAGTTCACGATAGAGATTATCCCAAGCACTATGCCTATTTCCATTCCACCTTACCGTATGACTCCAGCTGAGTAGAGGGAGCTGAAGGAGCAGTTGACTGATTTGTAGGGTAAAGATTTTATTCGTCCTAGTACTTCTCCGTGGGGTGCTTCGGCACTATTTACGAAGAAGAAGGATGGGACATTGCGTTTATGTGTGGACTATAGGAGGCTGAACTGGATCACTATCAAGAACAAGTACCCATTGCCGAGGATAGATGACTTGTTTGATCAGCTTAGGGGTTCGAGATGTTTCTCGAAGATTGATCTTAGATCGGGGTATCATCAGTTGAGAATACGGGAGGAAGATGTGGCAAAAACAGCTTTTCGCAGTCATTATGGCCATTATGAGTTCGTGGTTATGCCATTCTGTGTGACAAATGCCCCAGCAGCATTTATGGACTTGATGCAACGCATTTTTAGTTCTTATTTAGATCAGTTTGTTGTAGTGTTTGTTGATGATATTTTGATTTATTCACCTTCTGAGGATGAGCATGCCTTTCACCTACGAACTGTGTTACAGATTTTGAGGGAGCACCGTTTATTTGCTAAGTTCTCGAAGTGTGAGTTTTGGCTTCAAGAGGTGCAGTTTCTAGGCTATGTTGTGTCAGGTAGGGGGTATCTATGGATCCTTCTAAGATTGACGCTTTTAAGAGTTGGGAGAGGCCGAAGAGTGTGTTTGAGATTCAGAGTTTCTTGGGATTGGCAGGGTACTACCATCGGTTTGTGGAGGGGTTTTCTCGTCTTGCCGCGCCGATGACTCATCTGACGCACAAGGGCATTAGATTTGAGTGGACAGATGACTGTGAGCATTCATTTTAGGAGCTGAAAAAGAGGCTGACTTCGGCACTTGTCCTGATTATACCTGAGGGAGGTATTGGCTTTACCGTTTATTGTGATGCTTCACGAGAGGGAGTAGGTTGTTTATTGATGCAGGAGGGTAGAGTGGTAGCCTATAGTTCTCGTCAATTGAAGAATCATGAGAAGAACTACCCCACACATAATTTGGAGTTAGCTGTCGTCATTTTTGCACTTAAGAGTTGGCAACACTACTTATATTGGGAGAGGTTCGAGGTGTTCTCAGATCACAAGAGCCTCAGATACATTTTCACGCAAAAGGACTTAAACCTCCGGCAGAGGAGATGGATGGAGTATATGGAGGACTATGACTTTGACCTTCAGTACCATCCTGGGAAGGCCAATGTTGTAGTAGATGCACTTAGTAGGAGACCGAGGAGCACTGTAGCTAGCATTGCTATTAGGGAGTGGGAAATGATGGGAGACATTGGTGAGTTTGACTTAGACCTTGCCGAGTTTGAGGGAAACGCCACACTATTCAGTGTTTTTGCACAGCCTACACAGTTGAGCAGGGTTATTGAGTCACAGTTACAGGACACAAAAGTAGAGCAGATTCGAGCACTAGTTGCAAGTGCCGAGGGCTTTGAGGGATGGATAGTTCATTTTGACCTGAGCCTGAGGTATATGGGTAGACTCTTTGTTCTAGAGTCTCTTAGGGCTGATGTCCTCAGAGATTTTCATCATTCACGCCTAGCAGTACACCCAGTGGCACTAAGATGTACGATGATTTACGCCGCCAATATTGGCGGACAGGGATGAAGGGGGATATGGTGTTGTTTGTATCGAGATGTCTCACGTGTCAGCAGGTTAAGGCTGAGCACCAAAGACCTGGGGGTTTGTTACAACCATTGCCAGTGGCCGAGTGGAAGTGGGATTTTGTTACCATGGATTTTGTGATGGGTCTTCTGAAGTCACCAAGAGGTCACGATGCAGTTTGGGTTGTTGTTGACAGGTTGATGAAGTCCGCACATTTCCTACCGATTAGAGCGACTGATTCAGTGGATGTTCACAGTAGGTTGTATATTCGAGAGATAGTATGACTACATGGGATTCCTATTTCCATTGTTTCAGAAAGAGACCCATGTTTCACTGCATGGTTTTGGCAGAGTCTTCAGACATCCTTGGGGACTCAGCTACTGTTTAGTACTGCTCTCCACCCTCAGACTGACGGCCAGTCAGAGCGTACTATTTAGATACTTGAGGACATGCTTAGAGCATGTGTTGTGGACTTCAGGGGTAGCTGGGAAGATCACCTTGCTTTAGTAGAGTTTGCCTACAACAACAACTATCAGTCTAGTATTGAGATGGCACCTTTTGAGGCGTTATATGTTAGGTCGTGCCGTTCACCGGTATGTTGGACTGAGGTAGGGGAGACAGCTGTTTTAGGGCCTGACATAGTCCGTGAGACCACAAACAAGATACAGGTGATTAGATAGCATCTGTTGACAGCATAGAGCCGCCAGAAGAGTTATGCAGACAGGAGGCAACGACATCTATCATTTGATGTTGGGGAACATGTGTTCCTCAAGATAGCCCCATGGCGGGGATTGAGGAGATTCAGACGTAGCGAAAAACTATCACCGCGGTTTATAAGACCATTTGAGATCCTTGGGAAGGTTGGTGAGGTGGCCTATAAGCTAGCATTACCGCCACAACTATCTAGGGTTCATGATGTCTTCCATGTGTCGATGTTGAGGAAGTACGAGCCTGACCCTTCACATGTGTTAGATTGGGTAGATCTTCAAGTGGAGGGTGATGTTTCTTATGATGAGAGGCCAGTGGAGGTATTGGACTCGAGGGACTAGGTTTTGTGGGGCAAGACCATCCCTTTGGTCAAGGTTCTTTGGAACCATCATAGGGTCGAGGAGGCTACTTGGGAGCATGAGACTGAAGTCCGCGCTAGGTATCCAGAGTTTTTTGTTCATATACGTACATTTCTAAATTTCGGGATGAAATTTATTTAAGGGGGGAAGGATGTAGGGATATGAAAAATGAGGATAAATTTTTCGTTTTGCCGGTACGGCACTATTCATGCACCATTTGCCGGTAGGGCACTACATATGCATCATTTAGGCATAAGTCATATTTAGGAGTATAATTTGAGTATGTCATAGAAGATAAACATGCTTAGAATGTTAAAATATACCTAATGTGTAAATTTGAGCCTAAACTAAAATAGTTTCAAAATTTGACCAAAAGGGCATCCTGGGTGGCCCGGGTGGAACCGGCCAAACCCGGCCACAATCGAAAATCTATTTTTTTGAAAATTTTTATTTAAAATAATTTTAAGAACTTTGGTTAAAACAAAATGTCAAATTGAGGCGTTTAGGGACGGGTTGTAGTGTAACGGGGTCCCAGATTCATAAGGGCAAAAGGGTCATTTTGCACCTTTGCCCCTCCACTATAAATACAGTCCCCTTAGTGTAAAAAATATCATTTTTGGTCTAGAGAAGGGCAGAACACGTTCATGGAGAGAAAGTGAAGAACAACCCTAGGTTCTCCAAGCTTCAAGCCACCAAACCACACTCTTAGGCCAAGATTCTTGCCAGACTTCCTTTTAGGAAGTTGTTCCTCTCAACAAGGATTATATTCTCACCGATCGGTTCGACTGCACAGTGAACACAACTCCCTCGGTTTGAGAAAAATCATTTTAGGTATGATATTTTGCTAAGTTAGGAATATATTTAAGTTTCCTTTTCTTTCTATGTGTAGATTGAATAATTTAGATGTTTACTTGATGTTAGAAAATCACTTAGGTGGTAGTTGCTTTGAAAACTTAGAGTTAGTAGTTTAGGTACTTTTGTCTTCTTTGAGTTTCTTGACAATTTGTTACTATGATAAAGGTGTACCTTGCATATGTGTTGGATTATTATATTCTATCTTATGTTCATGTAGAGAAACTCTTGTGGTTTGAGAGTTATGATTTATTCTATGAGTTGGTAGTTTGTGTATTTGTATTTTCTTGAGAAATTGTGAAAGTAATGGACATGAAACTTGATCATGTGTTTAATTCATTAAATTGTGCCTCACATTCATGTAGACAAAGTGTTGTGAATTTGAAGTTATGCTTTACTTTATAAATGAGGCATATTTTAAGTTATATGCCATGTGTTGATGAAATGTTCCATATAATTTACATTGAGAAAAATCAAGGCATCTTAACATACATGAATCCTTGGAAACATGGCATAGGTTGAGCACTTGTGCTATGCATTATGAGGGTGTAGATCCTATGGTGAAAAACCCAAAATCTGGCCAATGACAGTACTTGCGGGCTGACGGGGGCGGACCGTGAAGCGAGACATGGGTGGCATAGAGTTGCATGTGTGTGGCATGCATATTGACATTGCATAGCATTGAGGGATTGTAGGGTTGTAGCTTTTAAAATGTACACTTGCACATGGCACGCCTTAAATTTGTTAGCATTAGCATTTTGTCATACCAGCAGTTGAGTTGACCCATTCGTGGGATATCATATTACAGATGAGACTCCGGGTACTTGAGACTTAAGGAAGTGTTAAAGGAAGGAGAGGAAGAGACTTGAATGAACATTTGGCCCTTGGGGCATATTTTGTATGCATGGGCATAATCCCAAATGACTTGTATTTCAATTTGAAAAAGTAGTGGATTATAGGTCTTGGGCCATTTTAAAGTGTAAGAGTGTAAACCCAATTGATATGTAGGATATCATTATTTAATGAGTATCATATGTGTATATTGAGACAACTAGATGTGTATGCTGAAAATAAGGGATGTATGTTTAATTTACATGGATTTTGACCACCGAGTGAGGGCGGGTTGTGATATACTTATACATATGAAGTATTGTAAATATTAGGTGGGAAAAAGGCTTGGAAAACAAAGGAGGTTATGTTGAAATTTTATGAAAAATTAAAAGACTTGTTAAGTGTGTAAAACACCTTTTAAATAGGTGGGAAGGATGTCAAAAGGGGGGGGGGGGGGGGGGAGTTTAGAAACCTTGAAGAAATAAGCTAAAAAATGGAAGGAAAGTGGCTTGAAAAACTTTGGGAAAAAAATAGGAAAACGTGGGAAATGAATAAAAAATTAATTTATCCAATCTAATGACCTTTTATTTACTTTTCTTCTTCCTTTTCACTCACTCCCCGGGTTTGTAGAAATTCGGGGTGTGACACATTGTGACCAATTGATTGATAGTGGGGTACCAATGGGCCTTTGATCCAATGATATTCCTTACCTTGTGAAGGCTTTGCCTTCTTGAGGTCAAGGGTTCATGCCCCCTTCCCCCCTCCCTCTTCCCCCTCCCAAAAAAAAAAAATTTGATGGTGGGGTGTATTCAATGTTGGAACCCATTGACAATTCAACATAAAATAATTGAAGCAACAGACGAAAATAATTTGCGGGCTAAAATAAAATAATCATATAGTTGAGAGTGCAATGTGAAAAACATAATAGTTTAGGAGGAAAAGTGAAAAAAATCGTAGTTAAGGGGTTCAAAGTGTAATTTAAACCATGATTTTAAAAAAACCTTTAATAATTTGAAAAAATTAATAAAATCCACCGATACAATTATCCACAATAATTGAAGATGTAAAATTTAAAAGAATATTTTTGAATGTATGTAGTTTACTCTCGATTTCTATCCTCACTTTTGATTATTTTTTTTTCTTAAGGTGGGAAACATTTAGGGTGTGTTTGTTAACCCAAATTCAGCACTTAAAATGAATGTATTCGGCACATATTATTTAATCTCATTTGATAACTAAAGTTTAAACTTTCTTAATATGTTAAATACTCCTTAAAAATAAGTTACAATATTAAGTAGGAGATCTCTTACTTAATTCTGAAAGCTGAAAGCGCTCAACAAAACCTCTTTAATAATATTTACAATATGATAAATATGCCTCAAAATATTTACAATCCTATTAAAACTCTAATTAGTCTTCTCTCAAAAACTCCGAACTTATCTATACTCATAGTCCTTCTTCAGCAGATAACAGTTAAGTTTCTTTCTTATCTTCTTCTTCTTCTTTTCTTCCTTTGTCTTACCCAACAAAAATATACATACATAATTACACAGACACAAACGCACGCACTACACACACAAACACATGCACTGGCCATGCACATAGTTATACACATACACTGCACACACAATTATACACATGCACAGAGTTTAACAGTCACACAGACACACTCACTGCAAGCACATGCCTTTTAATGTTCTTTTTTTTTTTTTCAATATTTTTCAATTATTTATTAGTTGTTGTTCTTCTTTTTTTTATCAAATGTTATTGTTCACTTATTATGTTATTCAATTTGTTATTGTTCAGTTATTGTGATTGTTCACTAATTGCTATTCGATTATTTATTAGTTATTGTTCTTCTTTTTTTTTTTTGTTATCAGATGTTATTGTTCAATTATTTTGTTAACATCTGATGTTATTGTTCACTTATTGTGTTATTTAAATATTTTTGTTTGATCAGATATTATTGTTCACTTATTTTGTTATTCAATTTATTAGTATTATGTTCGTTTTTGTTATTGGTTAACAGTTTATTTGTTCAATTATTTTATATGTATTTGTTGAATTTTCTATTGTTCAATTCTTTTCTAGTTAATGGCCAATTTTTTTTTTCCTAGTTTAAAGAGTGGAAGGGTAAAACTGAAAATTAATTTATTTTCAGACGTCAGATTTGTGTAATTATCAAATAATTTGGTTCAATTCAATACTTAAATTTTAGTAGGTACCAAACAGTCAATGAATTTAGACTTCAGTTTTCATACTTCAGATTTTAGTTTTATCAAACACCACCTTACTCATTGACTTGTCACACTTTTCTCATTCTTTCCTTCTATCTTTTCATCTATCAATGCCCTATTGCTAAAATATTTCTCCAATTTTACATCCAAAATCAGTATGAATTGTAGATTAATGATTCTATTAAGTTTTTCCAAAGTAATGCATTAATCCAATCATCCAAATGATTTGATATCTAAAATTTGAAATTTATTTTAGGACACGAAATATTACTTCTTTTCATTATACATCTTTATCTCCCTTTTGGCTTCCATTCTTTCATCATCTCAGAACCAGAATCGGGCACAATTGAATCAAGTTCTCCCGGTTTCACAATAATATATATGGTCTTGTTGATATCAACTTCTTCTTTTTTTGGTCAATCATCATTACAGGAAGGGAGGCGACGAAGTTCGAACCCATGACCTTAAAGTCCAACAGTAGGGACGAGGTTTTCATTAGGTCAACTGAAACCCACGATATCAACTTAAGATGCTCCAAATTGCAAAATGGAGAAGGATGGCTTTGAATAGAAATAGAATCCATTGCAAGAAACTTATCCCATGAGAAAAAAAAATCAGAAGATTCACATGGATAATTTGAAATTAATAATTATCGGTATATAAGTAGCTAATCATCATCATCGCTAAACATCAATAATCTGTTGGATTTATTTCTCAAATATAGAAAAATTAGTTATTGAAATCTCTGATTTGTATCATGCAATTTAGAATAAAATAGTAACACATAAACTATAATAAATAAACTAACTGGGACGAACTATCGTTCGAACGGACTTCCATTTTTTTTCTGAACTTCCAATGAAGTTTTGGCCTATTTAGAGGTCGATTTGAAAAATTTTCGTATACTCTTTTGTAGCCCTAGAAGTGTTATATCCACTGTAAAAATTTCAGATCAAACGGACATCAAGGTAAAAAGTTATGGTGTCAAAATCCTTCCTATCCAAATTCTATCTAAAATGTGTTTTAACTCCAGAACACTTCCTAACTTCTACTATATACTCTATTACCTCACCTAACATTTTTATTTATACTCTTACATCTGCATAGTTCATACGTACATCATTACATATATTAGCATTTCAAAATTATTACGTTACTATATAAATATAAGAATGTGGGGGTTTACAGTATTGTAAACCCCCACACTCTTATCTTTATATAGCAAGTAATTATTTTTGAAATGCTAATATAGGTGATGAGGTATGCATGAACCCTATAGATTTCAATAGTATGAATAAATACTAGGGAGGCAAATTGATTGTGAAATTTAATTTTTTGGAGGTGTTTAAGGTTGATAAGGGTAACTAAGTAAAAATATTAATTTTTTTAGGTCACAATAATATTATCATTGAACATGGGAGATCCGAAAGACTTGGAATAGCCGTTTAGCACATATAGCGGTTCGGAGGAATAAAATAGTAATTTTAGTGTTTCGAGTGTAAATTTATTTTAGTTTGAGATAAATCATAAAAATAAATGTTTTTAGGTTAAAATAACATTAAAAATGAATCCGGAACGTCGAAAAATCTTAGGGTAGTCATGTGGATCAAATTGGAGATTTTTAGTGGCAAAACCGTAATTTTGGAGAAAACCCAAAACAGCCTGTGAACAGTAACTTCGAGACTGCTGTGTTTAAAACACAGATTTCAGCCCCTTTACTCCCATTCTTTTCACTCCACTCTCACCCCAAACCTCTTAGCACCCTAGGAGAAGATAGAGGAAATGAGGAAAGGGAGAAAAGAGGTCTCTAGAGCTTGGGTTTTGGTTTAGAACTTGGATTCAAGGTAGGGATTTCTTCTCATTCTCCTACATTGAGGCTAGGGCTTATGTATATATGTACTCTTTTGACTCTAAATTCAATATGTATGTTACAAAATATTTAATTCTTGCTATTCTTGCAATAAATGTCATGTTTTAAACAATGTGATGGTTGGGTAACCATTAAAACTCTCTTTTTCATCTTCAAACCTTAGATTTTAAGAAAAATGGATTTTTCTCTCCATATTTCCTTTGTTCTTGATTTCCAAACTTTAGGCTTTCCATTAAACAATAAAATGTTATTGATGTTGATCTCTTGTCTATTTTTCTTACATGGGGCTATTGGATAAAGTACGAGAAATTTTGGAGATTTTGGGAATTTATGAACTTTTGTTGAGAAATTATTGGTGATTGTATCTCGTGGAGGTGTTTGGATGACTATGGGTGGCCGTTGACCGGGTATCGTAGAGTGGGAAGATGTGTGTGGTTCTTACTCCGTGCGGGTTTGAACTTTTCCTACCACTCGTAGTGGGGTTGGTGCCTTGCGAGGGCCAAACCACTATTAGCTCACGGGTGCCGTGTCAGAGGATTAGTATACTATGCCTGGGTTGGATTCGTTATTGCCGGTGCATTGGTATGAGACAATGCATTGGTAGGCGCCCTTCCCGAAGTTTGATATCCTTGCGAGGATTTGTGTGTGTGTGGGCCAGGATATTCTCTATGTGTTTATTCATGCGATTATCTTACATCAGACTTGAGATACATTGTGGTTATTGTCTATTGTGTTATCTTTTGGATATGATTATCTTGGAAATTGTTGTGGGAATGATTACTCTTTGGAATGGTTATTTATGGTGGGATTGGCTTTACTCTTGTTCTTAATTATTGTTAATGTCTAAACTTGAGATCTTTTAAAAATATCATGTTTTCTTTCAAAATTTACGTATGCTATTTGTGAAATGAGACCGACCGTTTTCTACGTTTTCCAAACATTGTTAGAGTTTGGGAGGATTTTCCTACAGAGCTTAGTGCTCACCCCCTACCAATAATGTTTTTTTTTTCAGACTTCGTGCTAGAGGAAGATCCCCGAGTTGACGAGCCGAGAAATTGGGAGGGAAACCTAGATCCCGAGGTGGACGTCTAGAGCTATAGTTTATTTTTGTGCTAGACTAGGAAATTTATTTACGATCATGTATAGTCTAGTATTTTGTTTATTCCGCTGCTAAG
Organism: Ilex aquifolium; assembly: GCA_951799425.1. Taxonomy (NCBI): domain Eukaryota; kingdom Viridiplantae; phylum Streptophyta; class Magnoliopsida; order Aquifoliales; family Aquifoliaceae; genus Ilex; species Ilex aquifolium. The sequence goes on along the minus strand of OX637406.1, from coordinate 17,995,118 downwards.
TTGAAATGTAATTCTTTTGGAATGTAATTGTCATAACTTGGCCTATTCTTTTGGGATGATATTGTGGATATTACATATGGTGAATGAAATTTTATTATTTGATGGATTTATTTAGTGCTCTCATGATGTGAATGGTTTTAGATAGTAATGTCGTCCAAGGGGATTTTGGGGTATTACAAATCATACTCATATGGACTGTTTTAATGTTCCCTTATAAATGGACCTGGTGTGGTTAATGTAGTATAATTGCACATGTTGTGTTTTGGGTAGAGCTCCCCGTACAAAGGAGACTCTGCCCGAATTTTGTTAAATTAAGGACCCCCAATTTTTGGGGCGTTACAAGTATCAAAGCCTAAACTTAAGATCTTATATGAGATTTGTGGGAAGTGAGCTCAGAACTAGAAAAAAAAAAAAAGCTTAGTGGTGCAAGTTTTGAACGCTAGGAAAAGATGAAAAGATAGTGGAATTGGTGTGGTACTATAGCATAGACTTTCGGTTTAGTGAATTGAGAGAAAGTTAGTGTAATTATACCTTTATTGAAAATTTTTTTTTAATAAAACTCCTTTATTTTGAACAATAAACACTTTATATTCTTTTTCTTTCTTGTGTTACACTTTGCACCCCAACAAATTTTGGGATTCTTGGTGAACTAATTTGCTTCAAGCTTTTGGATAATTACATGAAGGTCCCCTTATTTGTAAACATATTACATATATGTTTAACTCATGAAGGATGTAGAAAAATAATAATAATAATTATTATGTGTCGTGGAAATCAATAGCTTGAGGAATTTCGGGGACGAAATTCTTTTAAGGAGGGTAGATTGTGAGATCCCAAATTTTTGGAAGTAGTTTAAGTATAAAATATTAGGAGTTTTGATGTGAAAGTATAATGAATATTTAAGTTTTGTAATTGATATATATAATAAGTGAAACAAAGGAGAGCAAAGTATAAATATTTTAACTTTTATGTTGCTTCCGTCCTCATCCACGTGAAGAAAGAAACAAAACAAGGTAAAGAAAAAGAAAAAGAGAGAAAGAATAAAGAATAAATAAATATATAAAATAAAGGAATTGCAGCTAGCATTGAATACATTAGTTAAAAAAAAAAGACAATGCAGCCAACAATTGCAGAAATTGGTGGGGATACGCATGGTCTGTGATTGTGGAAAATCTTGTAGAAAAGTCGTAGGAAAGATTTGTTTCAACACTTGCCAACTAATTTGGCAGAAGATGTCCCACCTTCATAGCATATAAAGATAACCAAAAACAAAGGAAAATGGAGGAGGTCTTGAAAGATAAACAGAGAAAGAGAGAGAGAGAGAGAGAGAGAGAAAGAGAGGGAGTTGTCTGGCTGAAACAAAGAAGAGGAAAATGGGAAGCAGATAGCTAACTGAAAGTAAGAAGAATGAAACAGAAAGTTGAGTTATCGAATTCAAATAATGATTCTGAGGTAAGGGGTGGTATGCAATATGCTCTCCTTAAATTTCTTTGTAAAGAGTATTTCCTTAACTATCCTCTAATTTGTATTTTAACTTGTGATATCATTATTTTTGAAATTTTGATTGAATATCATTGAATATTTTGATCTTATTGATCGTGTTCTGCGGATATTGAGACGGGATCGTGGCAGCCAATAGCCGATGCATCGCCAGCCAAGAGACTCGTGAGATCGGGTTGAGGTGGGATGATTGGTGAGGTGTCAGATTTGTGTTAAGATTCTGCATGACGTGTGATATGCAAATATGATATTTTAATCTGTTGATTGAGATACTTTGTGATACTCAATTATTTCGTATTTAATGTCCTTGAGCATATTTTTCCTCGTCATATTGTATACTTCCCCGCTTTATTTAATATTTTTATTAAAGACGAGAAGATGTCGATATAATTGATGTTTTAATCGTATTGGGAGATTTATTTATATTGACAAATTTATTTGTATTGGAAGATGATTTTGATAAATAAATTTTTATTGGGACAATTAGCGTTCTGTTATTTTTATTTGGGTGTTTTTATATCAATTAACGTCTCCGAAAAAAAGAAAAATCAGGTCGGTACACTTACCAACAAGAGAGCGAAAATTTTCTAGTATGCTTGTTGCCAATATGAACCAAACACGATGTGCATGAAGAAAATTAAAACACATCAAAAACCCCCCATATAACAAGTTTTTGTCCTAGTGATTGGGTACTTTAGCTTCCTTGATTCTAATTTGCCAAAGAGCTGAGTTTCAACAATAAAGAAATCATGGCAATCTCACCTTTATTGCATAATCAACCATGCACACAAAAACATGATTATAACTATCTGATATGAAAAATCTATACTACCAGTATGTAGTAAGGAAACTGTCAGAGATTATTACGAAATAAAAAGAAAATAAAAGAACAAAGTTGAGCAAGGGAAAGATATGAACTAAGAACAACAAAGGAAAGAAAAGGAAGGGTCTCTCTCTCTCTCAATCAAATTACAATAAGTTGAACCATATTTTCAATTGATATAACATAAGTTACTAAGATAAGCAGTTCAATTTCTCATCAATAATATTAGCTCTCCTAGATATAGATTGTCAAGTGACAATATAACAATTAAAAAGGCAAATGTTCATTTATGCTGCTCTATGTACAAAAAACGCTGTCTACCAAACAAACAAGTGTAGTTTGAAAACTAAAGACAAGTTACATTTGGTAACCCCTTAGATTTTCTTTTCTACCTATTAAGCCCAATAATTTTTTAAAAATAAAAAATTAGAGAAAATTGAACCGAAACGAATTCGCCGTTTATAAACCTAGTATCAGAGCCTAGGAAACATCCTTAGGAATACGATTTTATAAACAATGATGAATTATCAATAACAAGTAAGTTATTACAGAAATAAGGAAAAATAGTAGAGTTATTACCTTTACTAGAACAATTGATTATCCACTTAGAAAATAATTCTAAAGAAAAATAGTTAAAAAAAATTGAAAGAATTAAAATTATTGAAGAAAAAAACAAGGACTGAAGAAAACCTTGAAAGAAATTAAAAACCTAAATAGAAAAGTAGATTTGCTAAATAGTCAATTTACGAATAGTAATAAACTTGATAAGAAATTGTATCTGATTATCACAAGTTTTTAGTAAAATTGAAACTACTGATAAATATCTTAGTGAAAAATAATTGAAGAACTAAGAATAAAAACTACTAAAATAGAAATAATTATTTTCTTTACCAAAAAAAACAGAATTGACAGTTAAAAATCTATAAATTGATCCAAATCATTCGAAACTTTTGGAAATAAGAACTTGAAAATCAAGTTCAAAACGAACTACAACCCTTGATTGAAAGGTTAGATAAATAAATATGAAATCTAAAAAAGAAGTTAATAAAAAGAGTTTAGCTCTATAAATCCCAATAGTTTAAGTGGATATAAAATTCACACAGTGTCTGATAACGCTATTATACAATTTGTCAAACAACCTGGTTGATAGCAGCAACTGTCGAACAAACAAAGATTTTATGTAAAATTAAGGAAATAACAAAAAATCAAAATAAAGAAGTAAAATTTATAAAAAACTCTTGCAAAGGTAAAGAAAAAGAAGAACCTATATATGTGAAAGAGTTAATTAAGAAAGTCACTATTCTTGAAAAACTTCCAAAAAGTAGTGTAAGATTTAGAAAGCCTACAGAATTATTAGCTATATAAAGCCCATGAAAATGACAAGAACTTTAAAATCAAAATCTCAAAGAATTTATAAAAGAAATGGAAGAGTATGAATTAAAAGAGGTAAAGGAAGATGTAAGAAACTACAAACTATCAAGGTTTGAATTCTCACAATTGCATAGAATAGGAACAATTGAGAAAATAATCTCACCTAGGTTCAAAAGATTGAAATGACTCAAAGCGTCTTCAAAAAAGAAACAAATATAATGTTGATTTCAAAAGAAGCAGCTCTAGAAGGAAAGAGAAATAGATATAACTATATCCATAAAGGGGTAGCTCAAGTAGGACTATAATTACTTGGGAGAAAACACTTAGAAGAATCACTAATAGTCATCCTAAGAGACGACCAAATCAACGATTTTGATCAATCATTATTTGAAGCTAGGCAAACAGATACAAACCATCAAGGAGTATACTTTAATGTAGTCACCTATTGAATATATATACACAATAGAGATGTGAAGAGAGGTCTTATCATAAGAAAAAGAAAAAAATGTAGATTTCATAAATTTAGAAAATCTAAAATGTAGAAGCAAAGATTTATAAATATTAAGAAAAAGCATTTTAGAAGATTCAAATCTAGAAGATAGTACTTTACTCCAAAGAAGGATAAAGATATTGGGAAAAATACATGTAAATGTTGGCTATGGAAGAAATTGGTCATATAACAACAAAATTGTCGTGAAACAAATAAAAAAGAACAAGAAGGCAAAATAAATTCAAAATTTTTTAGAAAATAGAAAGAATGGGAACCAACAATAGACATGACTAACAATTAAGAACTTGATATTCTATATTGTGATAAAGAAGATGAAGTGACTTCAATATATAGCATAGAAACAGAAACATCAAAAACAAAATCCAATGAAGAAGAAATTCCAATGAGAATGTTAAGAGTCTGATGAGAAACTAAATTAGATGTTTTAAACAAAAAAAATATAAGGAATTCCACAAGGACACGTGTGATTTCAATTGATCCAAAGTTTCATTTGGATGCAATTTTGGTCATGTTAAAGATAAAAAATAACACTAACCGTTGCGTAACTTGTGACCTCAATTACCACGATGGTTGTTTTCCAGCATACGTTAGACAACAAATGAAAATAAAAGGACTAGACCTAGAAAAGTTTTAAATACTAAGAATGATACATAAGAGAAAGGTAAAGAAGTAGACTTAAATGACTAAGAACCACTACCTTTGAAATCCAAAGTTTTTACCATAGACCACACAAGCAATAGTAAAGTCATTGAGACAAGCCCTACTAGTACCTACATTAGCCTTGAATTCAAGTTCAAAGATTATTAACCATATTACCTAGATGCTTATATAGGCATTGGAGTAGGATGTTGCAAAGCAAAAAGAAATTCTATCCCATCAAGTTACTAGAAAAAATAATTAAAAATGATTATTGAAATCTTGGCATATTAATTCATTTTGAAACTATAATTAGTCCCAAACCACCACAATCTGACCCTGTTTATATTGCTACCTTCAAAAAAGCTTTTGAGGTGGTTGACGAGGGTTTTATTATTAGTAAACTTAAAAACCCTAATTAGAGCTCTATAACACAGCCTAGTGAGAAATACATAGAAAAACTTAGACTGTCCAAAAATTAGAATAAAATCTAATGAAAAACTAATGATTGAAGAAATCAATCATTTTTATATCAAGCAATCAAAAGATAAAAAATTATTTAAGTCAACAAAAGATTTGATATAAAATCTAAGTAAATAGCAAATTGATTTGATATAAAATCAAGGCAGTCATAAGAGTAAGGCTTATGACCTACTCAAATGATGAGAAAGAAGAATTTAAGAAACAAATTAAAGAACTCTTAAATCATGGGTTAATCCAAAAATGTTATAGTCCACATTCAAGTCCAGCCTTCATGGTAAGAAATAATACAGAACAAATAAGAGGAAAGTTTGGATGGTTAAAAATTATTAAAAAAAATTGAATGACCTTACAAAATATAATTAATATTTTATACCAAATAAAGAAATCCTTACAAATAGAACCTAAGAGAAACAATGATTCCACAAATTTGACTGTAAATTAAGATATTGGAAAATGAAAATAGAAAATGAGAGTATTATAATATAACCTTTAGCACTTCACAAGGACAATACGAATGTCATAGTTATGTGTTTTGGATTAAGGAATGCACATCAAGTATTCCAAAGAAGGATCGATGAAATGTTCTATCCATTTTTAGAATTTTGTTGGGTGTATATAGATGACATATTAGTTTTCTCAAAAACTAGAAAGGAACATAGAAAACACTTAGATCAAATGATAGAAGTAATACAAAAATATGAAATCATCATAAGTCCAAAGAAGATGAGTTTAAAAACCGAGTCAATAGAATTTTTGGGACTCACTATTAACAAAGGAGAAGTTCAACTCCAACCTCACATTTTAGAAAAACTAAATAAATTCCCTGATAAAATTGAAGACTCTAGACAGCTTCAAATATTTTTAGGATGTGGTAATTATATGACAGAATATATTCCAAAGTTTTTCGAATTGACAATATCATTGTCACAGAAACTCAAGAAATTCAAGAAATGAATTTTTTAGAAGAATATATCCGAAGAATTATAAAGATAAAAGAGACAACTGTAAAGCTAACTAAGCTTAGCTTACACTTGAAGATGATTATATCATCATAGAGAGAGATGCTTTGGACACAACTTAGAGAAGAATGTTAAAAGGAAGGGCACCAAAGAGTAGTACAAAAAGACTCTATAAGTGCTTATGGAGCATTTAAAAGTTCTGAACTTAACAATTACACTATAGAAAAAGAAATTCTATCCATTAAAAATTTAGTCATGAAATTTGAATATTCATTAGACCCCAGAAGTTCCTGATAAGAACGGACTATAAGTATTTTACTATGTTTATGAAAATAAATTTTGATAAACGTATGTCAAAAAAGAGATTATTCAAATAACAGAATGGTTTTATAATTTTAACTTTAATATTGAATATTGTAGGAACATAAACGCCCTGAGAAGAGAAATGACAATGATTCGAAAAACAAAGAATATGCTAAATAAGCTAGAAGTGGGTTCCTCAGATCCTAAGAAACAGATAAGGAGTGCTCAATTTGGTGAAATTAGCCTCAAATAAATAACAAGTGAATCCAACAAATTCAAAACAAACAAAAAACTTTAATAAGAGCAAAATATTATGTTAGATTATATATGGGTTTTTCTCAAAAAAGAATACTATGGCAGATTCCTTAAAATAATGAATGCATTGACATAATACTTTACATCTTCAAGCAAAAGAAATAGATTCGTGAGAAGAGAACACCGTAGAGAAGATTTCATCTTTTTCGAATGGGCAAGAGTTGTCACAAGACATAGAATACAGAGAGTTCTTTCAAAAGAGGTCATGTTTTACAAGTGAAAACTATAAAACAATTGCTGCAAAAGAGTGACAACAATTCTTATAGAATCCATGGGAATTTAAAATCCTGTTAGGAGGAACTGTTGTTAAAGGACTTGTCAGTGATCACCTTAGACTTAGAGTTGGATATGATTTCAATAAAGAAACAAAGGTATGGTGCTTTGAAAATGGATTTATGGAATCCTTTTTCACTAGCTCACCTAAATATTTAGAAGGAATGCCAGAATGCATCATCGAAACTTGTGATAAATTTATAAAATTTAAAGAAGCAAGTATAACCACAAAAATCTACACAGCGGACCAGAATGGCACAAGGAAAAATTCTTTAGTCAAATTAATCCCAAGATATTCTTGCTGAGAGGAGTATGAGACTGGGTTGGGTTCAATTCAAGTTTTAGAGAATCCAAATAAACCTAAAAAATCACAAAGGAGTCCATGGAAAATTCCCTCGCAAATGGACCGATTAGGAGCTCACCATGAACCAACCAGATCTTAGAAAATATTGAAGAAAGCATCTAGGAGTTTATAGGAGGAATGGAAATGATATAAGCAATGACCCATTCAAAGGCATTGGAAACCATAACCTCGAAAATGCAATGGAGGGATAAGATTCCACTGAAAAGTTGTAACGTCTCAAAATCCACTTTGTAAGACATTAACTATCTATATAACATTTAACCATGAAAAAATCTAAAATAGTCATTAAATAATAGAAACCATTCAACATTTAACAACTAACTCAAAATTTCCAAAAGAAACATAATCCAATCCTTAAGTTTACATCCGAAACCAAAATAATAGTCTCCCAACTAACTAATTAAGAAATATTCATAACATTGTAACGCCCCAAAATTCACCCTGGTAGGCATTACTATCTATAATCATTCATATCATGAGAGCAACTAATAAAATCCATAAATAACAGAAATTTCATTCATCATCCATAATAACTAAACTATCATCCAAAATAAATATGTCAAACTATGTCAATTACATCCAAAAACCAAATATTATCTTGCAGCGGAATAAATAAAACATTATCCTTAATATTGTCTCATAATTAATCTCCCAAGCTAAAACATAACCGAAATATTTCTAAACGTCCACCTCGGGATCCACGTTCCCATCAATCTGAGCTTCCCAATTTACCTGCTCATCCAATACAAGCTCTTCCTCCAGACCGAAATCTGAAAAGATGTTATTTGTAGGGGGTGAGCACTAAGCTCTGCAGGAAAATCCTCCCAAACTCGAACAAGGTTTTGAAAATATATCAAAACAGGTCGGTCTCATTTTACAAAATATAATATATAACTTTTGAAATAAAACAGTGACAGTTCATCAGATCTCAAGTTTTCGTAGTAGAAATAAATTAAATGTTGAAGTAAAACCAACTTTCAAACAACAAACCATTATCAACACTGTATCTCAGGTGTATAGTAAGACTTCGCATGAATACACATATTGAGAATATCCTGGCCCACACACACACACACACCCAATCCTCGCAAGGATACACAACTTTAGAAAGGGCGTATACCGACGCATCAGTAGGGACGAATCCAACCCAGGAATAGTATACTAGCCCCCACCTCGATACTCGTGAGCGAATAGTGATTTGGTCCTCGCAAGGCACCAACCCCACTATGAGTGGTAGGGAACCTTCAAACCCACTCGGAGGAAGAAACGCATCTACCCACTCTACAATACCCGGTCAACGGTCACCTATATTTATCAAAACATCTACACAAGAGATACAATACCAAACCAGTTCACCAAATCACAGGTAAAGTAAGAACCATAATTCCACAAGTAACCAAGAACCATAATTCCACAAGTATTTTTCCAACATAACAACTCAAGAAAATATACAAGAGATCATCAAGAAATATAATTTTATTGTTCCAACAAAACACTAGAGCCTTTAAATCAAAAACAATAGAATCTCAAGGGTAAAACTAATATTTCTTGAAAACTAGGGTTTTGATAACAAAAACGAGAATCTTTATGGTTATGAAACGATAACTTTATTCAAGACATGATATGATTTGCAAGAAAATCAAGAAACAATGGTTTCATAACATATATATATGATTTAGAATCAAAACATACATATATATAAACCCTAATCTCAATGAACAAGTTTAGGAAGAAACCCCTACCTTGATTCTTGAATCTTGATCCTAATGTGTTTCGTTGTGATTACCCCACGTTAATCCTTCAAGATTTATTCCGTTCTTCCTCCTTTTCTTCTCCTCAAACTTTTCTAAGTTTCTTGGGGTTGAAAAATAGGTAAAGACTCTTTAGATCACTGCCCTAGGGTATTTATAGGTTGAAAAATAGAGAAATCCCGTGTGGGCGCAACTAGAAGTCTGCTGCTGACTTCCATCTCGGTTTTGACCTAGTTAGAGAATGATTCACGAAATTTTTGTGAAATACAATTTTGTAGCCTTTAAAGTTTAGTTTTTACAGTAAAAATTTCAGGTCAATTGAATATTGGAGTGAAAAGTTATAGACAAAATACTAAGGTTATGTTAAATTCTTTTCTACCAAAATTCTCTCGAAAATAGGTTTTAACTCTAGAATACTTCTAAACTTCTAATACAACTGATATTACCTCTTCCAATATTTTTCGACAATCCGAATTCAATGAAAACTTTATTTTGACCTAAAAATATTTATAAAATTACTTAATCACCCTGCTCAAACTTAAATATTTTCAAAACTCAATTTACTCCGAACGTAAATACGCGCGAAACTCAAACTTTATAATTAGTCTTTCAACAATGATTCTAAGTTTTTACCATCATTTTATTCATCTTAAGAGAATTCTTAAGATAATATCCTTCTTTAATTTTAACACGGGGTCTTACAAACATGGTCTCATAGTTCAATCTCACAAAGAACTAAGCTAGTAAGAAGTAACTTTAAATCTCCAAATCTAGATCTATTTCATGATCTACCTCAGTATCCCAATTTACCTGCCAAAAATCTATATATATATATTGTAGGATGAGGAAATAAGCCCAATAGAAAAACCATCTCAAACTCAAACAAGGTTTATAAATCATAAAAATAGGAAAGTCTCACTTATAAAATAGCATATATGGTTTTGAGATAAAATAGTGACATTTACTAACGATCTCAAGTTTATGATACAAAATAGTAAAGTTCATAATACAATAGAATTACTCACAAAAATTACAATTCATAACATAATATCTCATTTACATAGGTAGACTAGCATGAATCTACACATTGAACCTATCTCATCCACCCACGAACACAAACCATCTCAAATCAATTCCCGTAGGGCCACAACACATTAGAAAGGGCGTGGACCAACATATCAGCATTGACGTATAATTTCCTAGGAATATTATACTAGCCCCAAGCCTCGAACCTACATGGACAAATAGTGGTTGACCCTCATAAGAAACCAAATCTCCTACGAGTGTTAGGCAGCCACCAAACCCCTCAAGGTAGAAAAACCTCTAACACTCTACGATACGCATTCAAGTGTAATCCACTTTCATCACACCAACATAATAACAACATTTTTTCACAAAAATCACGTATACCAAAATCCATAGTTTCACAATTCTAGAGTAAAAGAATAATCGAAGCAAAAGATGCAACAGATTGTAAAAAGAAACCTTCATGTTCACAATATTCAAAATCTAGGGTTTTAATCGAAATATATGATTTGTGAATGTAAACCATGTATTTGAATATAAAATCATGGGTTTCTTAAAGAATCAAAACATATCAAAAGGCTCCGCCTTGAATTTTTCCATCAAGATTCATTTCCTATCATCGTATTGAATATCGATAATTAAGAACAGTGTGCCTTGTTCTTAATTCCAACCTCCCCTGCCAAACCTAGAGGCTCTAATACCACTTGTTGGTAAATACTCACAACAATTGTATTAATATAATGACAAAAAAATGAATAAATCAAATAAATAAAAACCACACAAAGAAAAGACCACACTGATATTTATGTGGTTTAGGAAAAATTCCTTGCTTACTTCCAAGGGACGTGATCTGGTCACCTTCCTCACTCTTGAGAATATTTTAGTACATTGGTACAACCCTCACCACTCGAATTTTGTAATGCCCCTTTTTTTTGGCTACCTTAACTTATAAAAATCAATCTCAATAAACTATAAATAATCTCCAAATACAAAAGTCAGAGCTCTATTACCTCCAATGAAATTAAAATCAATAATAGTCTTCAAATATACCATAAATCATTTAATAATAACCATTCGTCCTGAATAAACTTACAGAATCCCAAACTCAAATTAAATCATAACAAATCAAATATTTATACAAGGCTTTCGATCAATTATAAATCTTCGATTGTCCTCAACTCTTTGAAAATCCCAATCCTGATCATTTTTTCCCAGGTTCAACCTGGAAAAAAAAATGTCATGGGGAAGTATACAATATAATAGGTGTTGGGAATTAACTTCATAGCAATTTGGTCAGTACAACGATAGGAAAATAAATAAGCGAAATAAAGAAAATTAAACCACAACGCACAACCCCAAGTTTTACGTGGTTCGGCAAAATTGATTTACCAACATCCACGAGGTGCGATCCGGTCTCCTTTCTTTACTATTAAAAGAAAAATTAGTATAATGGTACAAGCCTCACCACTAAAGTTTAAATCCCAAACCAAGCCTTAACCCCTTGTACAACCCACTCAGTCAATACCCTTTCAAACCCTCTGTAAAGAAAACCTCTCATACTTTCAACAAGAAAATGAAAATTGAACAAATACAATTTTTGGGCTGATCTCAAAAATAAGAGATCCATGCCTATTTATAGGTATCTCAAGATGGTGGCAAATAAACTCGTTTTTAAGTAATGCATTTGATTGCTTCACTTGTATCTTGTAATAAATTTTAGCAATGACATCATCTAACCAATTATAATGGAACCCTTATCTCATTCAAGCAATAAAATTAATCCACTTGTAACAAAATTTTAGGAATGACATCATCTAACCAATTACAAAGGAAGCCTCATCTCATTCAAACAATTAAATTGCTCCACTTGTATTCTCCAATAAAATTTTAGCAATGACATCATCTGACCATTTACAAAAAAACCCTAATCTTATTCAAACAATGAAATTGTTTCACTTGTATCCTCCAATAAGCTTTTAGCAATGACATCATCTAACCAATTAGAATTTTTTTTCTTTCTGAAATTGAGTCACCGCCTTACAAATCTCTACATTGGCGAAAATTTCATAACCTCCACCTGAAACTTTAGGCCTGTGTCTCAATTTGAGATGCCCATCCCAACGCCTTGGGATGCCTCGTCAATCTTTAACAGTGCGAAAGATTGATCAAGTTCAAGCAATGCTTGAATTTCTATGTAGTTACTGGCTTTGTCAATATATCAGCTGCATTATTTTATATTTGTATTTTCATCAAACTTATCTTGCCATCCTCCACCTATTCTCTGATAGTGTGATACCTCACGTCGATGTGTTTTGTCCTGGCATGATAAACTTAAATCTTTTGCTAAGTGGATAGCACTTTGACTGTCACAATACAGCTCTAAGCTTTCCTACTTCAATCCGAATTCCTTGACCAAACCAGTCAACCAAAAAGCCTACTTGGCAGCTTCCACCATTGTCATTTACTCTGCTTCAGTTGTGGATAAAGTAGGGATCAATTGAAGTATAGCTTTCCAATTGATAGGTCCACCTGCAAGAGTGAAAATATAACACGTAGTAGACCTCCGCTTGTCTAGATCACCTGCATAGTCTGAATCTACAAAGCCCACAACCTGCCCTGCCTCATCTTGTCTCTGATACAAGATGCCGAAATCCACCGTACTTCTCAAGTACCTGAAAATCAATTTAACTACATTCCAATGATCCTTTCCCGATTGTCCATATATTTGCTTACTACATTGACTGCATGTGAGATATCTGGTTGGCTGGAAACCATATCATACATTAAACTTTCCACTACACTAGTTTATGGAACTCAGGACATTTCCTCCACCTCATCACCTGTAGAGGGACCTATCTAGAAGATAGTTTAAAGTGGTTAGCTAGAGGTGTATTGACCGGTTTTGATTAACCATGTTAAAACTCTCCAGCTCCTTCTCCACATGTTTCTTCTGTAAAACCCGTAGTTTGCATTTTCCTCTGGATTTCCATGCTAAGGATCTTTTTAGCAGCACCTAGATCCTTCATGTCAAACTCACTCCATAATTTGGATTTTAGCAAATCTACCTCATGCATGTTATTTGATGCAATTAACATGTCATCAACATAAAACATCAGAATAATAGAAGAACCATTTTCAAGCATCTTATAATAAACACAAATACCATAAATGCTTCTCATGTAGCCAACATGCACCATAAAGGAATCAAATCTCCTATGTCATTACCTAGGAGACTGTTTCAACCCGTAAAGAGACCTTTTAAGCTTACATACCAAATTTTCTTTACCTTGCACCTTGAATATTTCTGGTTGCTCCATATATATTTCCTCCTCCAATTCTCCGTAAAGGAACACTATCTTGACATCAAGTTGCTGCAACTCAAGGTCAAGCATAGCTGCCATGGCTAACATTACACGAATAGAAGAATGCTTTACAATAGGAGAAAAAATTTCATTATAGTCAATCCCTTCAACTTGCTTGTATCCTTTTGCTACAAGGCGAGCTTTAAATTTTTCTCCTTCATTTCCTATTGTAGGTTCCTTTTTTCGATATACCTATTTGTAGCCAATTACCTTTCGCCCCTTGGGTTTTTCAACGAGCTCCCAAATGTTATTTTTGGGCAAAGACTTCATCTCATCCTTCATTGTTATCATCCACTCTTCACTTTCTTTGTCATTGATAGCCTCCTGAAAAGAAGATGGATCTCCACTACCAACAATTAATGCAAATCCTCAAAATCATATCTGACTGGTGCATTATGAGTTCTTTTCTCTCTACCAGTAACTAGAGATCCTCAAAATCATACCTGACTGGTGCTTTATGAGTTCTTTTCTCTTTTCCAGTAACTAGAGTTATGGATTCTTGCAGCTCGTTATCACCACTAGATGTATCTTCCTGAGAAAACGTTGGTACATCATTCTTTTCACTGGACCGTTGTGTTTCATCTGGCTCTATCTGGACTAAAAAAATTTCTGCATGAGCCTCACCTACTTATCAACATCTTCCCTAATATACTCATCAATAAATATGCATTGTTTAGACTTTGGGTCTAACTTTGATCGTTGCTGGTCCTACACGTGAACATAGACAGGACAACCAAATATTCTTAAATTAGAATAATCAACTGGTTTACCTATCCACACCTCCTAAGAGACTTTTGCATCAATAGCTGAACACGGTGACCTGCTAACAATATACCATGTCATGCTAACTGTTTCAGCCCAAAATGATTTTGGAAAATTTGCAAGAAGTCTCATACATCTTTCTTTTTCTAAAAGGGTCCTATTCATTCTTTATGCTACACAGTTTTGTTGTGGCCCACCTAGTGTAGTATAATGTCGAGTGATCTCTTCTGTCTGGAAAAACTTTCTGAATTCCCAGAGTTTATACTCCATGCCACTGTCCATCTATAAGTACTTGACCTGTTTACCTGTCTGCTTTTCAACTTCAGCTTTCCATAGCTTGAACTTGTCGAACACTTCACTTTTTGTGCTTTATGAAGTAGACCCATACTTTCATAGAGAAGTCATCAATAAATGTCACAAAAAATATTGCTCCACCTTTGGATTGAACTGGCATGGGTCCTCATACATCTGAGTGTATGTACTCCAATACATCATTGCTTGTATGTTTTTCGATCTTGAAGCTCACCCTACACTGCTTACCATACAAGCAATATTTGCAAAAATTAAATTTACAACCTTTTACCACATCAAGCAGTTTTCGTTTGTGAAGTTCCTACAGTCTTTTCTCAATCATATGGCCAAAGCGTAAATGTCATTGAGTAATGTCATTAGTATCTGGATTCAACGGAGTTGTCACAGCTACTCCACCTGTAATAGTACTCCCTACCAATGTATACAAATTACCCTACCGTTTCCCTTTCATGACAACCATGGCCCCCTTAACAACTTTTAGGATCCCACCCGTTGTCATAAAAGTAAAACCAATTGACTCAAGTGTACCTAAAGAAATTAAATTCTTTTTTAGGTCAGGGACATGTCGTACATCACCTAATATTCTCACCATACCATCAACCATTTTAATTTAATGGTCCCAATCCCAACAATACTGTAAACTGCATCATTACCCATTAGAACAGTTACTTCATTATAGGGTTTATAAGTGTCAAACCATTCCCTATACAGACACATGTGATAAGAACATCCAATATCCATTTGTTACCAAGATAATTCATACCTTTGGTGACTAACAATAAATCACGGTTACCATTTGAACCATCTTGTGCAATGTCTACTTGATCTAAATTGGCAAATTTCCCTTTGTTCTCCAGACCTCACTTTCTTTGATAGCAGTCCCTTTTCATATATCTATCCTTATGGCAGTAGTAACATTTTTTTTGCTGCTACTCTTCCCTTTTGATTTTGAACGTGACCTCGCTCTGTTTTCGGAGCCTTTGTTTTTACTTCTTCCTCGTTCTTGGCTTGTTCACCATTGGCCATCCACCCTTCTACTTGGGAATCGTTTCCTGGCCTCCAAAGTGTCTTAGTCTCCAAGAGAGCCGTCATCACCTCATCAACCCTGAGAATGTTTTTTTCGACCAAAAGTGTAGTCACAAGTGTATCAAAAGAAGATGGAAGAGAAGCCAATAGAAAATAGCCTTATCCTCCTCAACAATTTTAACCTCAACTCTAGAAAGTTGAGTAACAATTTTATTAAGTTGGTTGAGATGATAAAAAATATTTTTTCCTTCTATCATCTGCAATTGATATAATTGTTTCTTCAGGAACAATTTGTTTGTGAGAGATTTTGACATATAAATCTTTTCCAATTTTTCCATAAATCCGGAGTGGAAGTTTCATTCAAAAAATTTTACCTCTAGTGCGAGAGATAAACGGATGGTATTCACAACTTTCATCTCAAGTTCCTCCTAGACCTCCTTTTTCATGACTGCTGGTTTCTTGTCTTTCTCGAATATTGCTTTGGGCAGTCTTTGTTGTACCAAAACTTTAATCTTACTTTGCCACAAACTAAAGTTCTTTTTCTGTGAGATCCTGGTGTCCCACATCGGTTAGGGAGGAGAAAGTTGCTGAGCTTATAAGTAAGCCTCTTGCCTTACATGGCATAAGGTCTTTTCCCAGGGGTACTGGGAGAAACAAAACAGTGAGGGCCAGTGGGCCCAAAGCGGACAATATTATGCCATGTGGAGGGTGGGGTGTTACAAGTTGGTATCAGTGCTGACTCTCGCCTAGATCAAGTGTGGGCCCCTACCGTACTCGCGTGTAGTGGGCGGGCATGTAGCTGGCGAGCTGCTGCACGGGGACGTGCAGCCCTAAGGGGGGTGGATTGTGAGATCCTGGTGTCCCACATCGGTTAGGGAGGGAAAAGTTGTTGGGCTTATAAGTAAGCCCCTTGCCTTACATGGCATAAGGCCTTTTTCCCAGGGGTACTGGGAGAAACAAAATCGTGAGGGCCAGTGGGCCCAAAGCGGACAATATTATGCCATGTGGAGGGTGGGGTGTTACATTTTCCCACCAAAGGGCTTTGATGCCACTTGTTGGGAATTGACTTTGCAGCAATTTGTTCAGTACAACAACAAGAAAATAAATAAGCAAAATAAAGTGTGACGCCCCAAAATCTGGGTGTCCGTAATTACCCAGTTGATCACCCATCAACCTGCGGAATACCCATGGATACCGTATAATTCAATACCACACCGTTATGCCCCATTTACCGGGGTCCATAACTTAACAAAATTTGGGCAGAGTCTCCTTTGTACGGGGAGCTCTACCCAAAACGCAATATGTGTAATCATACAACATTGACCACACCGGGCTTATTCATTCATACTCAATTACATAGTATCGGATACTACCATAATCATCGTCACCACATACATTCATTCATAAAAGAATAAATGTTTCAAAAGAGTCTCATATACATGCCTTTTTAATATAAAAGAAGTTTTTGTTTACAAAAATTATACAATGCCAAAAGTAAATATATACAAGGGACTGCAATGTCAAAATAAGAGCCACAGCCGGCTCTATCGTCAAAGTGGGCCCATGGCCTCGCCTTCGATGGACGCCTGGGCTATACCTGAAAAATGTTCCCATAAAGGGTGAGCCAACGCTCAATAGGGTAACTCCTATAAAGAATACCTCTCAACCCAAATGTATATGAAATGTCACATGCAACAATCATTTCATGCATTCATTCAAATATGTCTATTATGAACAAATGTCATTAATCATGTCATGTCATGAGATGAGACTCACGCAAGCAATACCAACATCGAGCCCCATCCCGAGCTCTCACAACACATGCAATGTCATGCGTACGTATCCGAACATTCCAAGCCCCCCCCCCCCCCCGGTCATTGGTGTTATGCACACTCAATGACTAATTAATTCATTTTCTTGTGTCTTTGTGGGGAGATGATTTATGGTATTACACCAATGGGACACCACACCATCAACGGATTTTCAGGACATCCTACATGCGGCTCCGTTTTCGCCGTTACACTTTTCTGGAATTGCACCACCGGAAAGTGTATAAACCAAGTAAGCGGGTCTTGCACCCGATGGAGAATCTAGCCCTTCTTGCTATCCCCGACACGTTTACCCATTTAATTTTCCGTGCAACTCAGTCGGACCTTGGTGCGAATTTTCCGAGCCCACGATCAACCACCTATGTGGTGATTGATTTCATACCATGCATACACTCCCACCCATGTCAGTGCCCATGAATGCAATGCAATCCATGCATAATGTAATATAATATGCAATTGCCTTTGATACTATTTACAATGTCCATTATATAATGAATGAAATATAATGACATGTTCAACACAATCTCAAGCATGTTATGTAAGATAATCAACTCAACTAACATACTTGTATTCACCTAGGCATTTAAACAAACACCCAGAGGGCACAATCAATTTACACAAATAGCATGTTTATTACTTCCAACATGGCAGCATGTTTATTAATTCTATAAACATAAGCACAAGTCCACCACAATAATCATATGCTAAATAATCACTTAACATACATATTATTTCATAATCACATAACAAGCTAATAATTTTATTAAACTTGATATGCCATTAAAACATCAAGTCATGCTAATGTACAATTAACATACTTTAAACCACTAACATTAACTTACACCAAGTTAATTGCAATAGGATTTTACTAATTACAAGGTTAATTACAAATCCTATATTTGACCCACTAGTTAAGGCCTAACATGTGATATACATCCTTAGCCTACCCATTTCATATACCATATTTTAGGTTGAAATTACATCTAAATGGGGGAAACCCTACCTCTCGTAGCGTGAGCCCACGTAGTAGAACTCCAAGGAAAGTCCGAATTTAGCTTCACAAACCTTAGACCTAAATTATCGTACTTGATATTTTTTTGGAGAAAAATACGATATTTGGTGTGGTTGCGTAGCTCTCGCTAAGTAGAGCAACTTTAATTCTTGGCCCGAAGTGATTAAACGGTTCAATCTTCGTAAATCTGAGAAGGAAGGAAGGAAAAAATAAAGAAAAAGACACTTTTCTCTCTCTCACTCTCTCGGCAGTCCACTGGAGAAAGAAAAAGAAGAAGGAAGAAGAAAAAAAAAAACAAAGTCTTCCACTTTATGTTTTTTAAAATGTGTGGCCCACATCGCGCCACACGTATTATTTTTAACAGGTCTAATTTTATTTCGAGTCAATTAAATCTCGTCTCGTGTTAAGTTTAATATATTTTTATTGAGCTAACTTTAAATTATTTTTCGGGTCCCGCGAATAAAATCTGATCGCAATTATTTTAGTCGCGCGACACCCGATCCCTTTGTAACACGTGAAAAGTCCAACTGTCTCAAAATTTTAAATTTACTGGGTAGCTAGATTTCGCGAGACGAGTCCAACGGTAAGGTCCATTTAGTCATCTGAATTTTATAAAAATTCCCGTTTTTTACCCGTTCTTTAACAATTAATTACTATTTTACCCCTTTAATTAAGGTTTTTAATAATAATATTATTTTTTTTCGGGTTTTACATAAAGAAAATCAAAGCAGAATGCATACTACCAAGATTTATGTGGTTTGGCAAAATTGATTTGCCTATGTCCACGAGGCGTGATCTAGTCTTTTTTTTTTACTATTGAGAGAAAAATGAGTACAATGGTACAAGCCTCACCATTTAAGTTTAAATCCAAAACCAAAGCCCTTAAACCCTTGTACAACCCACTCAACCTTACCCTCTCAAACCTCCAGTAAAGAAAACCTCTCGTACTCTCAACAAGAGAATGAAAATTGAACAAATACAATTTTCGGGATGATCTCAAAAAATAAGAAACTCATGCCTATTTATAGGTTTCTCAAGGTGGTGGCAGATGAACTCTTTAAGCAATGCATTTGATTGCTCCACTTGTATCCTCCAATAAAATTTTAGTAATGACATCATCTAACCAATTACAAAGGAACCATTATTTCATTCACGGAATGAAATTACTCCACTTGTATCCTCCAATAACATTTTAGTAATGATATCATCTAACCAATTACACAGGAACCCTCATTTCATTCAAGCAATGAAATTGCTCCACTTGTATCATCCAATAAAATTTTAGCAATGACATCATCTAACCACTTACAAATGAACCCTCATCTTATTCAAGTAATGAAATTTCTCCACTTGTATCCTCCAATAAACTTTTAGCAGTGACATCATCTAACCAATTAGAATTTTTTTTTCTTTCTAAAATTGAGCCACTGCCACACAATAGGGAATAATATTCCCACAAGAATAGATATCAAATCGAATCAATGATATCAAATCAAATTGGAACAACTCAATCAATAAGAATCACATAGTCATACATCAATCCATATCCCATGTTATGTCAGATTCGGGCTATAGGAATTATGTGTGGATGTCCTCCCAAGGACCATGACATCTACCTAACCTATCTGCAAAAAACACGATTCATGTTTTAACATATACCACATGGACCAATGTATATCACATATATAACACAAATCCAATAAAACCTTAGGAACACAGAACCATAGACCAAATAGAGTACACACATGGAATCATCAAGAATATTACTTTTCACAATAACATTTAGGAAGAACATATTGTATACATCTCATACATCAAAGTGTTACCCGGTCCTATAACTTTAAGATTTGTCGTTGAAATCCCGGATCCGTAAAACCCCAATTAGCCTTTCTATTTATCTTCCTCTTTTCTCTGTTTTTTTTTTTCCTAAGTGTTTAGAGGTGCTTGGGAGGTGTTCTGAAGATGCGACATATAGAATCGAGGTGAGGCTAAACGGAATCAATCAGGTCGACTAATGGTCAAGTCGGTTGATCGACTGACAAGTAGAAGTCAATCAACTGGCAAAACTCTCTGGAATAGAGTTTTGCCGATTTCTGTGAACCCATCTTCAAAATTATGCTTCCACCCCCTTATTTTCCCGATCAATCATTTGTTCTTTTAAACTCACCATCTCCACCTTTTCAATACCCTATTCATTCCTCTACCCCAATTTCTTCATACAAAGCCCAATTTAATTCAATTTCATCTTCAAATAAATTAAACTTTCCTCCCCCAAAATTTCTCAAAAAAATTCCAAATTCGATGAAATCTCGATCATTTATCCTTAAACTTCTTCAAAATTATAACATGACTCATATAAAACTTCTAACCCTACTTTGGGGTGTTACAAATTTAATATCCCCAACTCAAGATTTTAACCTTTTGTACAACTTACTCAACTCACACACTCAATACCCGTAAATAAGAAATAATTTTTTGGCTCTTAATGTGTATGAGAGATAATTTAGGATATCAAAATATTAAGGCTGCATTTGGTAATTTTTTTCATTTTTACGTTTTCAAAAAAAATGAAAAAAGAATCAATTTTTTATTTTTTCTGTGGTAAAAAGTTGAAGCAGAAAAAGTGTTTGGTTGCAATTTTTATTTTAAAAAATCTGAAAAGTAAAAAATAAAACTTGTTTGATAACCACTTTAATTGTTGTCATATATTTTAGATTTATATTAATTTCTTGCTATTAACAATCAAAATTCCTATTCTCAATACATCCATCAACTCATGAAATAAGGCAAAAAGCAAAATAATAAAAAATCCTTAGAGCTATTAAACATATATATATTGTAAATAAAACTTGAATTTTTATTGATAGATTCAACTTAATTATTTTCTTACAATCTAGAAAATGCAAAAATATGCACTGTTATAGATTCAATAGAACAATGGTGTGCCTTTAGGGTCAACATTAATAGCCAAATCAAAGTCCCTTCTTGGATATATTTGGTAGATTGATTTTCTTAAGGATAAGATAAAAACCCACAAAATGGGAACAAATTCTAATTCCTATCCTTCTAGTGGAGCTTTTCATCATCCAAGTACTCAAAGAACTTTGGCAAAAAATTGAGCAAACCAGTTCTTGTAATCTCTGACATGCCCTTGCACTCTTCTTCAAGAATGCTAATGACTTCATACAACATGAAGTTCTTTTCCAATCCACTTATCAAAACTACTTCAAGAGTTGAACCCAATTCTCGCAGTTCTACCACTGGTAGTCTTAAGCCAATCATAATCGAATCTCTAGTATTATTGTTACTCCCCCTAGTGCTCAATGATAGTATTATTGTTACTCCCACCAAGGAATCACACCGCATATTCTGCATACCTAAATCACATTTAGTAATCATTAAGAACCACAAAAATGCACACCTACACACACAACACACAAATGCCCATACACACATAATACAGAAGACCAAACTTCTTTCCAATACAGAGCCAATCAAGTTCCTCGCTTTCATCTCAGAACCCAGAAAGATTAAACTTGCTACATCAAAACCACCAAGCTTCAACAACCTGATCAAACCATTATCACCAAAAGATACCTTGCCTTAGAGCCCCTTCCATAAACCAAAGACCACAGCTTTACCAATACTATCCAGCAAAGCCAAACCCTAACTTATAGGGAAGGGACCACTATAGAAGACCAACAATAAGAACAAAAGGCACAAATGCATGACAAGTTCCCAGATCAAAAGGGTAAAAAAAAAGGTCCCTACGATTGTAATCTCAAAGACAACCCTAATCAAGAAATTTCGCCATACTGATATGAGAAAGAATTAACAACGAAGAGAAATCACTAGAAATTTTGGACCACCTAGATTACAAACAAGAAGAACTCACTGACCCAGATGAGAAAATTGAGCAACTTCAAAAGACCCAGATGGAGAAATCAAGAAAGATCATGGACCCCTTTTGTGTAGCTCCAAATCCTCCAAAACAAGACACATGTAGATCAAGTCCCATGTAAGCAGCGACCTCCATCAACTATTATCTCTTTTAGACCGCGACTGACTCTCAAGCCTTGCATTAGGGGCCAGATTTTGGTCAGTGGGTTAGACCTTGCATCAGTTGAGCCAGCCTTCACTCCAAAACCACAATCAACGCAACATGTTGATTTGGTCAACGCAACAAGCCTCCTAAATCGTGATGCTCAAGGAATAGTGTCGGCAATTTTCAACGACTAAAGGTCGTGATCTTCACAGCACTTTTGCCACATTTTTTGAGAAGTTCTTGGCACAACATTGACTAAGCCCCTCAGCCCAAACCTCAAAGTATATACTTCAAAACCTCGACTGACCCTAACTGAGCTCTTTTTTGGGGTGGGTCATCCAAGTGGATTTGCAATGGTACACTAAGGGACATGGAGGCCTACTCCAAAATTGCACAAGGACAAAAATATACAAGTCCTCACGACCATTATGCATGCAAAGCCCATCAAAAGAAGGTTCATGCATGCAGGGGCAACTAACCATGACAATGTTTTTGGCAATAGAGAAATGACGGCAAAAGACTTGTGCCAATTTAACGAAAAAAAATTTAGTCATCAGCACCACGATCAGCTCACAGACAATAGCTACAGTCAAACGACAAGTGCGGACAAAAAATGGTGTGTACGCGCAGGACGCTTCCTATGACCTGGCGCGCACAGGGGGCAAATATAGTACTCGAAAATTTCAAGACACATATCTTCACCATAACAGGACAAGTGGCCACAATTATCAGTTGATATGAAAATGGTGTCTGCCAGCATCAACTAGACTAGTGTAGATAATAATGTCATGCGTGACGCCCAAGACACGACACGACACTCATGCACAACACCTAAGGTGCGACGCTTCCTGGGCACAACGCCCCCTAGAGCGACGCCCCTGGGTGCGACGCCCCTCAAGCACAATACCGCGTCAGGGCGAAATACATCTCCACCGCATTGGAAGTGGAAAAGTGGACCCTCCACCAAGGGTGGACAGAAGTGGAATCGTAGAAGTATGGGGCAACATCGACGAAACTCGTCTCCCCCACTGCGGGAGTGGTATTCTCAACCTATTGGACACCATTGCTCGACTGGCCCATTGGACTAAGGAGATGTCCCCACCGAGGGACATGGTAGTATGTCCTTCCTCAAGGGAGAATTGAGCAATGGGGGTGTACGAGCACGATTGTCAACCTCGGTCTGGGGCAGGGTCTCGAAGATTTAGTCTGCTCGAGGAGGCCTCCCAATGTATGGCTCACTACCCATTGGGATGCACTTGGCTGGGATCCGGAGGGACTCCTAAGGTAATTGGGGTTATTGGTCCGGGTCAACATATGGAATGATGGGACATGTGGATTGGTGGCTGAAGGACTGAAACTATGTGAGTTTCCTCTATTGGGCACCTCGACAAAGGTCTCAAGGAAGTGTCTAGAAAGGGAAAGAAGGACCCTGGGTAGGAGAGCGCTGGGGGCATCGCGGACATGGTCCTCTCGTGGTCATGGTCCCACGATGACCAGTTGCGGTCATGGACCTTGGGAGCCCGCTCTCACCTTGGTTGTTGCACCTTCCTCAAGGCCACGTCCAGGTTGCGTTTTGGGAAACATCACATTTGCTTAGTTAATATTGGGACGCATGGCTCGCGTTAACAGTCACTGGTATCATCGCGGTTGAGGTGGTTATGGGTTCGCACGGGTGGTCGGGGGTTGCGGCGGGCAGCCCTTTGGGTAGCCCAACCTGCCCGGGCACTGTGCTATAAATACCCATATTACTTACCCACTGCGAGGATGATTTTCTGGCTGGTGAGAGCATTTTTCACCTACCCTCTACCCAACTGGTTCGTCCCTTTGTTAACAGGTTGCTCGAGTTCCTTCCATCTCATCCACTTATCCTACTCACCCTCTTCGATTACCCTTGGTATAGACACGTGTGTCAATCTTTTTTAACCCCCCACCTATATATATATATATATATATATATATATATATATATATATATATATATATATATATATATATATATATATATATATATATCTCTACAAAGAGAGTGAGTTCTATGAGCTTTACTCACCTTCGTGGCTATTGAATCCTCTACCATAAGACATCTGAGATGGGATCAAGCTCTCTATTTCTTGGCTGTCGAGTCCTCTGCCTAAAGAAGTCACCCATTATGAGAGAGAGACAGAGATGAGAGAGGTAAAAAAGAGAAATGAAGTGGCCTTTTATGTTTGCATAATATGTAACCTTATTTTGCAGCTAATGGAGATCGAATCCTAGACCTTATTAAATGGACCCAACCAAGGCTCGACTGTTTTTGTTTTTGTGTTTTTTTAGGAAAAAAAAAATTGTTTATAGATTTGGGCCTTATTTTTAAAACAAGGTAGCTGAAAAAAAAAATGAAAACACAAACCCGTTTTTATTTTTTATTTTGGCACAAATTGAAAAAAAAAACTCAAAAATCAAAAACAAAACAATTACCAAACGCATCCTAAAGAATCCATGTTTATTTATAGGCATTGAAGTAGATGGTTTAATGGAAAATATGATACTTGTTAAAAAGGCAAAGTCAAACTAAAAAACTAGATTTGGAGAAGGTGTCATCTTCTTCACGTGTCTTCCATCGAACCAAATTCCAGTGCCTGAGTTGGCAGCCACCAACTTTATCCACTATCCGGCCTAACATTTTTGAACCAAACAAATTAAAAATCGGCACCAAACCTGCCGCATTATCGAATGAGTCCCAAGTGGTTCAAGATATTGAAGGGTTAGATTGATGAACTTCTGCAAAAAGGGAAGATTAGGATGAGTATGGGCCCTTGTGTTGTTCCTACTCTACTCACTCCAAAGAAGGATGGGAGTTGGAGGATGTTCGTTGATAGTCAAGAAATTAATAAGATTAATATGAAATATCAGTTCCCCATACCCCGACTTGATGACATGTTAGATATATTGGATGGCGTCAAAGTGTACTCCAAGGTTGATTTGAAAAATGGGTATCATTAGATCCACATTCGTCCAAATGATGAGTGCAAGGTTGTCTTCAAAACGAATGAGGGGTTGTACGAATAGTTGGTTATGCCCATTAGGTTGTCTAATGCCTCTGGTAACTTCATGAGGGTCATGACCCAACTGCTCAAGCCTTTCATTAGAAAATTTGTGGTTGGTTGTATGTTTGATGATATTTTGATTTATAGCCATAATGAGATTAACCATTTGCAGCACTTGAGAGCAGTTTTTGCAACTTTGAAAGAGAATAGCCTGTTCATGAACTTCAAGAATTGTAGCATCATGACCAGTAGTCTGTTGTTCTTAGGCTATGTGGTCAATGCTACGAGTATGTCATTGGATGAGGAAAAGATTCGAGCTATTCAAGAATGGCTTACCCCCATAGACATTTACTGAGGTTCACAACTTTCATGGCCTGGCAACCTTTTACAAGATGTTTGTGAGTAATTTCAAAACTATTGCAACACCATTTATTGACTACCTAAAGCAAAAATAGTTGTAGTGGACAGAAGGTGAAACAAGAAATTTTCAACTCCTTAAGGAGAAGCGCACAAGAGCTCTTATATTGGCACTACCTAACTTTAAAAAGTTGTTTAGGGTGATTGTGATGCCTTTTGTACTAGAATTACAACAGTTTTTTCCAAGGAGGGCAGACCCGTGACCATCTTCAATGAGAAGCTTAGTGAGGCGAGACATAAATGGTCTACCTATGAGCAAGAGTTCTATGCAGTTGTTAGAGATTTACAGCACTGACAACATTATAGGATTCGAAGATAGTTCATTCTAAATATCGACCATCAAACACTAAAAGACCTTAATAGTTCTACTACTCCTAATCGCATTTATGCTTAGTGGATTGTTGAGATTCAAAAATTCATTTTCACCCTCAAGCATAAATCAATCAGCTAAATAAGATGGCAGATGCACTGAATTGATGTACTATGTTATTGACCACTATTCATAGTGAGGTGATTAGTTTTGACTATTTGAAGGATTTGTATATAGAGGATGAGGACTTCTAGCAGATTTGGGTCCAGTGTTCAGATGCACATGGATCGTGGGAGATTTTTCAGATCCATGATGGTTTCTTGTTCAAATTCACTTGCCTTTTCATTCCTCAATGTCATTGCATGAGAATTTCATCTGAAAATTTCACAATGGTGGCCTAGGAGGATAGATAGACAGAGATATGAGTATTGCCTTACTGGAGGGGGGTTATTTTTGGCCCCAACTAAAGGGAGATGTGGAGCATTTCATTAAGCAGTGTTACACATGTTAGACTGCTACAAGACATGCAGAGAATACCAAACTATAAACCCCCTCTACCCATTCTAGAAGCACCTTAGAAGGATATGTCCATGAATTTTGTGGTAGGTCTTACACAAACTCAACATGGTATGGATTTTATCAATGTTGTGGTTGATAGGCTTTCCAAAATGGTGCACTTTATCCCATCTAGGAAAACCTGCAATGTTTTTCATATTGCTCACTCATTCTTTCAAAAGATTATTCATTTGCATGGTATTCCCAAGACATTACTTCTGACCGTGATAACAAGTTTCTTAGTCATTTCTAGCGGACTTTGTGGAAGCAATTTGATACTTTATTGCAGTACAGAAGCTCGAGTCATTCCCAGACCGATGAATAGATAGAGGTGGTGAACCGGACATTGGAGAATATTTTGTAGAGACTTTGCAAGGAACATCGAGGCAATGGGACAATACTTTGTGCCAAGCAGAGTTTGCTTACAACAACGTGCCAAACATATCCATTGGCAAGTCCCCATTTAAGATTGTCTACATTCAAGAATCTCTCTACACACGCTTGATCTAGTTCCATTATAAAAGCTTCTGAGGATGAATATTGTGGATAGGAACATGCTAGAGAAGCTGATAGCTGTACATGTAGAAGTGAAGCAATAGTTTGAAGCGTCAGCAACAAAGCATAAGGGAGTAGTAGACAGGCACCAGCAACATAAACTTTTCAATGTTGGGGACATGGTTATAGTCCATCTTCCCTTTGATACCTACAACAAGCTCAACCAGAGAAGATCAGCTAATTCCAAATTTTGAGGAAGATCGAAAACAATTCATATGTTGTGGATCTCCTTCCATAAATGGGTGTCTCTAATACGTTCAATATTCAAGATGCGTACGACTTTCATTAAAATTTCATCTAGCTACCACATGTCAACTTGAGGTAGAGATCTTTTCAAGATAGAGGGATTGATATAGAATAGGCTGTAAGCCTGGATCCATCTTGATTTTGATTCAATATTGTAAGAAGCCCAAAAATTAATGGGTCTTAGATGGATGTCCAACTTTACCCCCAAATTTTAGAAGTTTTTAGAACTATATTAGTGTGAGTGGTTGGGAGATTTAGTTGGAAGATAGTAGAGGTATTAATGCAAGCAGTAGAGAGTTGGTAGAAATATTTAAAATTTGAAAATGTATTAAATTAAGTAGTTGGAAGATGGTAGAAGTATTAATGTAAGTAGTTGGAGGATGTATTAAATGAGGTAAGTGGTAGATGGTAAGAGTCTTTCTTGAGCCTGTAAAGGGCCCTTGTGTAACCATTTGAATCACCCAAGTTTCAGAATCAATATATTTTGAGAGTTCTTCTCTTGTTTTTTATGTGGATTCAAGTTGTTTGTATTCTTTGCACTAGGAAATAGTGATTTCCTTGTGTCCTTCGTTTATCATTGTGTCTGCTTTACTACATTTGACTTAATTTTTTTTGCTTTCCTTTATTTGTGCTCTAATTCTCCTAATAAATAGTTTAGTCCTTCATGAATGAAAGACAGAAATTCCTTTGGTCATTCTCTCTCACTATATATTGTGTTCTTGATATGTATTCTAGGCAATCAAATTTCAAGTTGTTCTCGACTCCTCATATTACAAGTGCACATTTGTAAGAATTGATTGTCGTATCTTACAGGATAAACGTTATTGTCCTATTGCATTGAAATTCATACTCCAAGAGGCAAAATATATTGTTAAGGGCAGTGATTTTTCATGCCTCAACCGATAAGTTTTCTAATATATATCTAATCTTGTGCCATTGCACAAAACACCAAATAGATAAATAAATAAATATGTGGAGTAAAATAAACAGGGAAAGAAGAGTCATCTATGATTTTGGATGTTGACCCTTCCATTTTCTTTAGAAAAATAGATATGAAATTTCAAATTTCACTATATGACCCAAATCACAAAAGAGTATCTACCAATTTTTTTTTTTAATTATGAAATAGTGAAATTTTCTTGGTCAAAATATGATATGTATTTGTGCAATTTCAACTAAATTCCAAAAATGTAAACCATAATTTTGTCAGTATACTTTTCTACTTGAATTTTGGCACCAATTATACCCTAAATCTTGTAAAAATTTCACATTTTTTTAAAAAGGTTTTTGACAAAAAAGTTTATTTCTTTATCATCTGTCCCAAATTTTGATCATGTCCACTACTATGTTATTTTAATGAAGACCTAAAATTGAAAAAAAATAAACAAAATATAAAGAGGATTCTTATCTCTCCTCTCCCAAGTCGAGTAAATATTGAATATAACAATGACATCATATCATCATCATCACGTGATGTCACCATTCAATAGAAACACAACTAATGAGTGAAGCGAACTCTACTTTACAAGTAAATATTATATGTAACAGTTACACTACGTCATCAATTTCATGTGGTGCAATCATACAATAGAAAAACTAGTAAACACCACCTCTTTGCATTGAAGTGGTTATATATTACATAGATTGGTAGTTATTAAATTTTGTGGAGTTTATTCACCCATTTATTTATTAGTGAACGTTTACACCAATGACATTATTGGCATTGCTAATATAGTATAACTGTTACAATTATATTTTCTCCTACTTTACATGAGGTTGTTATTGGCTTACATAAAAATGTAGTTGTTGAATTATGCGGGTTTTCGGTTGTTTTTTTTTTGTATTAAATAGTGACCTCAGATAGAGGCCTCCCACGTGACTATTTTTTTCTCCCTAATAAAAAAAGATAAATTTTACTCATATACCCTAAATTTAAGTTATATTTCACTGACACCTCCTTTTATTTATGAAATATCATTGCACAGTCCTATAATTTGTATATGCGTTTCAAAAATTACTCTTGTCATCGTTATTGACGAGCAAAAAAAATTGTGATGTAATGACTTATTTTCATAAGAGTTACCAATTTTACCCCAAACCATATAGAACAAGTTGACACTAACAAGTTAGCCTCGCTTGCTACTTAAACCAGTGGGCAACGTTCCTTTGATATTAATTCAATTAAATTGAATGTTATTTTAATGTCAATTTAAAAAAATAATATTAATTTGATAAAACTAAATGTTAAATTCATAAAATTAAATGTTAATTTGATACAATTGAAAGTTAATTTAGTGTTAAATTAAATAAATAATTTTAGTTTAGTATAATTAAATGTTCAAGTCACGAAATTGAATTTTTAATTTTACAAAATTGAATGACAATTTAATATTGATCTGATGAAATTTAATGTTAATTTTGGATTAAAAAATAATTGATGTTAATTTGATTAAATGGAATGTAAATACAATAAAATTAAATATTATTTTGGTGTTAATTTAATGAAATAAAATTTTAAATTGATAAAATTAAATATTAATTTGATGTTAATTTGATAAAATTGAATATCGTTTGGATGAGATTGAATTTTAATTTGATGAAATAAAATGATAAGTTGATAAAATTTAAGATCAATTTCGTGTTAATTTGGTGAAATTTGGTATTAATTTGATAAAATTTAATGTTAATTTGATAAAACTGAATGTTAAATTTATAAAATAGACAGTTAATTTGATCAGATTAAATATTGATTTGGTAGTAATTTGATGAAGTTTAATGTAGATTTAATAACTGATAAAAACTGATAGTGGTGTGCAGTGATATTTCAGAAATTATAGGAGATGTCATTGAAATATGACTTAAATCCAAGGGATGTTAGTGAAATTTACAAAAAAAAAAAAACTCCGTAAAATCGTTAAAAATCAGCGCCACAGCAATACACGTGAAGCCAGTCAAAAATTGCGTGCAGGCCAAGCATCACCGCTTTGCGGCCACCCGTGGGCCGCCTCTCTCTGTTAACACGAAAACAGAGACGCGTAACGATTAATGACTCATTGACTCATCACCCATTGACGACCATTGTTGTACGCAGAGATTATCTCAGATACAACTTGAATCGAGTCCCGAACCAATTAGTTTGCGAAACAGATTTGATTAGTTTATTGAAATACTGTCAGAATTGGAGTCTTTGGAGGAGTTAAATTTGGTTTCGCTTCTGCTGGAGCTTTGTGCCCTTTGAATGATTCCTTTTCATGGGTACTCTCTCTCTCTCTCTCACACACACACACACATTCTTAATTTGTCAGTTTTTTTTCAATGAGATGTTGGGCTTTTGAGGTGGGTATTTTGGCTGTTTGTTTATTTATAAAATTCATTCTCTTACCGCTCTGTCTCTTTATCTGTCTTTGTCTCTCTCTCTGAAGTGCGTTTAGTTAATTGTGAAAAGGAAGGGAAAACATTACGGCACGGTGGTGTTTTGCATAGTTTTGCTTTTCTCTCTTGCTCTGTTAGTGGAGGACACATCTTGAACTCTAAAGCAAATGAATTTTGCTTTTGCTTTTCATTAGGGTAGTTTTTACACTTTGCGTTGCATACAATTTTACTTATGATGCTCAAACATGGGTGCACTTGATTTTACTAATGGTGACTTGGCGGCTACAAAGATGATTGATTCAATCAAATACTGCTATCTTTATATTCTAATAAACTCTGTGGGACTCATCCAAATTCGTAATAGATGGCATTTTACATGGGCTTATGCACATGGTTCTGTGGTCATTGAAAGTAAAGTTTGCTGTAACAATTTTTATGCATTCTTTGGAGTGTGGACTTTGGCACAACAGTAAGATTGCTCCATTGTGACCTAGCCATTATGGGTTCGAGTCTACATACATTTGACTCTCCCCAGCAGTGGCAGAAGCTCATGCATTCAGCCATCGTTTTTATGAGTTATTTGGACTTGTAAATAATTGTATATTGCAGGCCAATGCTAACACTTTTCATGTTTTCAAGAAGTGGGAAATCTCTTCTTTTTCTTTTTGTTGCTTTATTGCACGGTTATTTTTAATTGTCTTCATCTTACCTAAGTCATTTAAGAACTGGTTTCATATGTCACCAATATCTGTACTATATAGACTCACGTTCTATATGTTTAAAACATCCAACAAAACATTACTGCATGTGTATATTTATTGCAAGATTCACTTCCTGCTATTAAAATTTAAGCAGATGGCATGAGTGGCTATGCATACATTTTGTTAGTATTCATTAGTGAAGTAGTTGGCTATATCTTATGACAAAGAATAATATATTTCCTATTGCTATGGCTTCTAAATTTATCGTGATATGAATGGATCAGTCACTCTGGAAGAAGGATTATGGATTGTGAGGCTCAAGACTCTTTACCTAGACGAAGTAGATCTTTTGGTGAGACAAGCAGTGTGGCTTCTTCTTTGAGGAGGCGTTCTTTAAGTTTATCAGATGATGTTCCCCCTCGGCCAGATGATGACATTGAAAGTGAGTTTGTTTCAGAGGCAGGAGATATTGGGGATCGGGCACTTCACAGTAATAGGTTCAGTGGAAGTGGTAGGCTTCGTTTCTCTTTTGACAATGTGGTAGAAAATGGTAGTGTTGTTCCCATTCCAGAGGATGCTTTGTTGCAATCATATCGATTTCGATTTTATGATCCCACTGCATCAAATACTGTCTCCCCTGTAATCCCATCGACACTGGAAATAATATCTCCTCTTTCCTCTGATGCAATTGCACACCCCGTCGACAAAAGGAAAGTGAGTGTTCAATTTTCACAATTGTGCTTAATGGAAATGATTTGGAAATTGGAATAAAGTTCTCAAATTGCAGTACACTTACATGGCTGTTTGATGATACAATACTATTTATAATTGTTCTTCCACTATTGGGTGTGTCACATGCTTCTATATGCAGGAGGATACAACAGAGTTGCCATGGTTATTGGAGTATATATCATGTCTCGTTCATCTTGCTCTATTTGGCATTCTTGGGGTAATATGCTGAACTTCTTATTTCTTAAAGTGTGCTCGGGTAGGCAGTAGATAATTTAAATTTTGTGCGAAATTTTACATTACTTTTTTCCACTTTGATCACGGTGCAATCTGCTAATTAACTTGTATAACTATTCTGCATGCAAATCCCTAGCCCTAATGACTGATCAATGTTGGAGCCAAACCTTATATACGCCAGCTGTCAACATGTTAACAAAGCACTGAATTTTCAAAATTGAGTTTCTTGTAAGTCATGTTCATAAGAGGCTAAATGATTTATGGTGCTTATCATACTCTGATTTTGCTTTGTTTCTGCAAGTAAATTTTGTTGTTCCAGCTATATGCCTTTCAAGACATCCATATTGACATCTAATTGGCTACTCTACTTATGTAAAGAATACTATGCTTGGTTAGCACTTACAATTCACAATACTCTGGAGATTAGATAGTGATAGTATAATTATGTCAGTTATTCTTTCTTTCTCTAATGATGTTAGAGACAAGATGAACTAATCTTACTGACTGAAGGGGTGTTTGATATGGTATCTGTATGACAACGTTAAGGAACTGATTTGTTAATAATTTGCAGGTCTTAACAAGGTATTTACTGCAAAAACTGTTTGGCCCTGGAGGAGTTGGTGCAACAAGTGACCAAAGCTATATGTACCTTGATCTTCCTTCAAATATGGTCTCTCTCTCTCTCTCTCTCTCCCCCTCCCTTCCCCCCCCCCCCCCCCCCCCTCTTTAATTACACAGAGACATGTGAATGTGCTTCGTTGAATGCATAGGCACATATAAACTAAAGTTCTTGTGCAACATATGGATCACACTTAGTTGTTTTTTTTAAGTTTCCCAACAGTGGTATGAGTACTGAGAATCATTCTCTAGGATAGAGATCAAGTCAGTTTAGAGGGACGGGCAGCTATTTGTGCAGTTTGCACATGCATTTTCTCTCATGTTTAAGTTTTGGTAGCTTTATTCATGTACGTTGGTGATTTGGTGGAGTATTCTTTGCTCAATATTGCCGTATCTGGAAACATCAAGTTTTATGCTTTCTGTTATGTTTAATTTTGCTTACAGAATCAGTGTTTTTCTATGAAATCGAGTGCAATAAATTTATCAAACACGTAGTTAGAAATAATCTAGATCTGTGACATATAGGCCTAACAACTTAAATATGTCGCCATTTCACCTTCCGGTGTCTTTTATACTGATCTATATTTTAGTTTCCTCTTATAGTTTTCTCAATTGTTCTCAAGCAAACATTGTGTGTATTTTTTTTAGGTTGGTTCATTCTTGATGGGGTGGTGGGGCGTTGTCTTTAAAGGAGACATATCTAAAGTCTCAGATCAATTAGCCATTGGATTGACAACTGGTTATTTGGGAAGCCTCACAACATTCAGTGGTTGGATTCAGAAAATGCTTGACCTCAGTGTTGAAGGCCATTGGGTTTTTGCTGTGCTCAGCATTCTGATAGGTAGTGTTGAAGCGAATATTTTGTGCCTAGTATAGATAGGGTGCGCATAGGATGTAAAAGTAACATGGATAAGTTGGCCCTTTTAAGTATAGCAATCTGTTTGTACCAAATTGATCTCCTGTTTGAGGCTATTCAATATTGGACAACATACAAGCCCCCTATGTGGCATGTTAATTCAGTACAACATGAGCTTTCTTACTCTAGTTCTTTACAGGCTTGTTCCTTGCTGCCTATTCCATCATTTTTGGGATCGAGACGGCCAGAGGTGCCAAATGGCTTCTTCAGAGGTTAATCAGAAGTTCAACATGTGGCATCTCTAGCTCAAAAAGCAATTGGAAAGTGGACAACCGCAAGCGCCACTTGGCAGTTGTGGTGGTGCTGTTACTGATGCTAGGCTTGTTATACGGTTTGAGTGGAACTTGGGAGATAAGAGAGTTTAACAGTGGCAGTCATGGAGCTCAGCTCTGGTTGGCTTGTATGGTTGCGCCTCTTGGTGTATGGATCAGATGGTTCTTGGCACGACTCAATGGACGTGGCTTAGGAAAAATGGGTTTGTTGAAATGGGTTCCTTTCGGAACTCTGATTGCCAATGTATTGGCAGCTTGTGCCATGGCAGCTCTTGCAACAGTGAAGAAAGCGGTAAGGCTTCATTACATGATTCATCTACATAGTTCTCCCTTCCTCTCCCAACTTTCTTCAATCTTCATCTACCATTGGTTTCCTTTTTCTTCCGTATGTTTGACTATCCTGTTAATCTTCGCAAATGGTGATTTCTTTGATACAGGTGAAAACCAAGACTATCGATACTGTTGCAACTGGTATACAGTTTGGGCTGTTGGGCTGTTTAAGTACTGTTTCTACTTTCATGGCCGAATTTCAAGCAATGAGAGAGAGCAAGAACCCTTGGCGAGCATACACATATGCTATGAGTACAATTTTAATCTCATTTGCTTTGGGAACCCTGATATACTCGGTACCTGTTTGGACCAAAGCATACAACTAACATACTGATGTTTGTCTCTTTAATTGTTCCTTCAACCAGGCTTAATGATGTTGCCATAGTATAAGTATGCCTTGGCATACATTAGGTCCCTTGTGCTAGCATGTAAACTTGCTATTATGGTTACTAGTAATCATTTATGGATAGTTTGACGATGCTTTCATGATTTCTTACTAGTGAATATGCCTCTTCTGTTGTGAGAGCAGAATTGCTGCCCCGGAAATATTGGGCAGTGACAAGGTAGTAAGCTTATGGACCAAAATTTTGTTCCTGATGAGGAATGTTAATTACTTCACGTACCTTCTGTCGGATGTGTATGTACATTTTTCGTATTTATTTTCATTTTCCAGTACAACAAGAGGTGGTTTTTTCCTTTCAAAAAAATTCAGTAGTGTTTGCATCACAGCTATCGTATATTATTCATGTATTAAGATTCATCTAGATTATTAAAAATACTTTTTTTTTGGACAAAATTGTTTTCTTTGTCAATGTAACGTAGCAAACGTTACCAAGCGGTTCATTAAGTGTTCAGTTGCTGAACAAGGATAACCTCACGCTACCACACCAATTTGGGTTCATGTTGTTTCGCATGGAGGGCAAGAGCCATGGGAAGTAAATCATTCAACTAACTTGAGCCAGGCAAGTTCGAGTCTCGTCCCACAACATGCATATAGATCGTACCACGAGGGTTAAATAATCACTTAGCTAGGTGAATTCCTACCTCCACCTCGTTCTCACGAGTCTTTAACACTCGGTCCCTTCTTTCACGATTCTTCCTCTCCCACACCGCAAAAAATTTAAAAAAAAATAAAAAACTCAAAACACAAAATTAATAAGAAAGGTCGCATTAATGATAAGAGAGAGAAGCTAACAAATGAAGGTTTGTGAGATTTGAAAGTTTAGAGAGTTCGAAGAGTTGTTATCGATTTGTGAGTTTTGAGACTTTAGAGAGTTTAAAAGATGGCCGTAAATTGTAATGAGAGTAGGGGACATGGATAAATGAAATGAGTTAATGGGTCTTGGCGGCTAAACATAACATGCCATAAATAATTAACTATCATTATCTATCTCTATTAGAATAATATTATTCAAATCTAATTTATTGACTTAAATTATTGATACTAAAACTATTATATTAACAGTGGACTTCATTCATACTATTGATTAAGGGAAAGGAGGTCAAACCCCACCCTTTCCCTTATTAAGAGTATATATATATATGTGTATGTGTATCAAAGCAAACAACATCATCTTATTATTATTCAATGACCAATGAATCCTACAGAGACCTAATTCAATGCAACAATTAAATGGAACTCACTTTTAATCTAATGACTATATTAAATTAAGGGAGCAAATTATGGTACCAAAATGGAATATTTCGGTACCATACCAAAAAGCTGCCAATTGACAAAATTACAACATCAGTGGGAAGTTTATGACTATAGTGAACAAAATTACAACATTAGTGAAAAATTTACAGCAGTAGTGGACAAAATTACCACAATAGTGA
The DNA here is from genome assembly GCA_951799425.1 of Ilex aquifolium. Classification (NCBI taxonomy): domain Eukaryota; kingdom Viridiplantae; phylum Streptophyta; class Magnoliopsida; order Aquifoliales; family Aquifoliaceae; genus Ilex; species Ilex aquifolium. Next base: position 17,958,335 of record OX637406.1, on the reverse strand, counting down.
AAAAAATTACATTAGTAAAAAATTTGCAATAATAGTGGGCAAAATTACAATATTAATGGACAATTTACTACAGTAATGGGCACAATTACTACAATAATGGATAAACTTTTACCACAATTTGAAATACTAAAAATATTTTTTGTGGGTTTTTAATCGATCACTACTATTGACTGATCGATCAGTGAAAAAATTAAAACATTAGTGGAAAAATTTATAACAATAGTTGACAAATTTACAACATCAATGAAAAATTTATTACATCAGTGGATAAATTACAACAGTAGTGGACAAACTTTAATCAATATGGTGGTAAAAGTACGATTAGCACTTTTAACCACATTTGTCGTAAATATAATACTAGTGCATCCCACTGATGTTGTAAATTTACCTTTAAGTTTGTATTATTATCCACAGTTCTCATAATATTAACTAAAATGAAAGTAAAATTTGTTTATATACTAATAACTTTAACCACAATCATTCTAAGCTTACAATATTTGTGGGAAAAATTATCACAACAGTGAGCAAAATTACAACATTAATGAAAATTTTATAACATTAGTGAGAAATTTACAACAATAGTGGAAATTTTACATAATCATTGTATTTAACCCTGAATTATAATAAATTTTCCCTTTGATGTCATAACCTTTCCCCAATTGTGGTAAATTTATTCACCATAGTTTTAACTTAACCTCTTTTTGTCATAAATTTACCCTTAATTCTCGTAATGTTACCTGGACTTATCATAATATTAACCAAAATAGTGGTAATATTAATCAGAATAGTCGTAAATTAACCTCTAAACTTGTAAATTTATTCACAATTGTTGTAAACTTACCCTCAAATGTGGTAAATCTGTCCTTAATTGTGGTAAATTGCCCACAGTTTTGCTAGATCTCACTCTAGTAACCTTGTGATCGATCATAGACAATTGTGATCGATCTCAAACTTACAGTTTTTCAAAAAAATTAAGTTAAGGATACTTGTGATCGATCCCAAACAATTTTTAAACATTTTAAAGAATTTTCTAAACCTTTGCCATAGATCACAAAAAATATAGTACTATGATCTATCATAAAAACATAAGATCGATCCCAATTGTTCTTCTTAGAAAAAAAATTGTCATGAAGTACAATGATCTATCGTTTCACTCTATGATCGATCACAATTTCTCAGGAAACCACTTTTAGGGGAGATTATTGTAACATTGTGATAGATCTCAAGTTCTTGTGATAAACCATAAACATTCATAAAATTTAATTTTACCAATTAAAAATTTCGTCAATTCAAAATAAAATTTAAAATTTAACAACAAATAAACATTCAATTTCACCAATGCAAAATTCACTTTCACTAAAATTAATATAAAATTCACCTTCAATTTTATTTATTAAAATTTAATTTCATAAAATTAATACCAACCTGACCACCAATTTTACTAAATAAACATTAATTTAGTAACCAAATTTCGTCAACAGAATAACATCAAGTTCTTTTTTACTTATTACAATTTTAATACGTAAAAAATAAATTTCATTAACTTGAATCGAATTTTAATTAGCACGAATTTGAGAAGTAAAAAAATACAAATTCAATCGACTCAAATCGAATTTTAATTAGTTCTAGGCACTAGTAGCTCAGGTTGAGCTCAAAATTTTAATCGACTCAAATCTGAACTTTAATAGGCTCAAATTTCAATATGTAGAAAAACGAAATTTAATCAACTTGAATTATAATATGTAGAAAAATAGTTTTTGGTATTTTAATATTAAATAATAATTTTATATTAATTTGATGAACTTTATATTAATTTCTTATTAATTTGATGAATTTAATGTTTACTGCATGATATTGGATGTTAATTTGATGAATTAAATGTTAATTATTTAAAATTGAATATTAATTTAATGCATTGAATGCTAATTGGATGACAATGAATACTAATTGTATGAATTAAATATAAATTGGATTCATTAAATGTTAAATTTGTGTTAATTTGATGAACTGAATATTAATCGGATTAATTTGGATGTTGATCTGATGAAGTTAATGAGAAATAGTAAAATTTGATGAATTGATTATTATTTAAATGAGATTGAATGTTATCTTGATGAAGTTGCGTGATAATTTATTGTTAAGTTGATAAATTGAATGCTAATTGAATTAATTTATGTGTTAATTTGATGTCAATTGGATTAATTGAATGTCAATTGGATGAATTGAATGTTTATTAGATAATTTTGTAGTTTAATTTCATGAATTGAGTGGTAATGGGATGAATTTAAATATAATTTGGATGGATTAAATGTTAATTTGGTTTTAATTTAATGAATTGAATATTAATTGAGTGAATTTGGATGTTAATATGATGAATTTGATGTTAGTCAATTGAATTTGAATGTTAATTAAATAAAATTGACTATTAGTGATTGTGGGATAAATATGTCCCGATAACATTAGTGATTGATATTTATTGGGTGAATTTGGATGTTAATTTGATGAATTGATTGTTAATTAGAGGGGTTTGAATATAAATTGGATGAATTGAAAGTTAATTTTGATATTAATGTGATAAAATTGACAATTAATTTGGTGTTGATTTAATGAAATAGAATGCTAATTTAGCATTGATTTAATGAATTGTTCATCAAATTGGATGCAATTGATTATTAACTTGATAAAATTATCTATCAATTTGGTATTATTTTGATGAAATTTAATGTTAACAAATAAAATTGAAGGTGAATTTGATGTTAATTTGATGAAATTGAATTTTGACATGGTAAAATTATTGGTCAATTTGGTGTTAATTTGATGAAATTGAATTTTAATAAATAAAGTTGACAGTGAATTTGATATTAATTTAATGAAAGTGGATTTTGAATTGATGATATCTAATGTTAATTTAGTGTTAATTTAATGGGTTGGATGAAATTGAATATTAAAGTTATAAAATTTTATGTTAATTTGATAAAAGTGGCTGTCTGTATGGTGTTAAATTTCTAAAACTATAAATAAATTAAATTGAAAGATAATTTATTTTTAATTTGATGCAATTTAATTGTAATTTGATCAAATCAAATGTTAATTTGTTGTTTATTTAGATGAAATTAAATTTTAAATTTTGAAATTTCAATGTTAATTGGATAACATTGACAGGCAATTTGGTTTTATTTGGATGAAATTGAGTTTTAATAAATAAAATTTAAGGTGAATTTATTATTAATCTGATGAATATGAATTTTAAATTGATTAAATGTTAATTTGGGGTTAATTTGATGAATTGGATGAAAATAAACATTAAATTCATTAATTTTATTTGGAATATATTTTTAGAATAAATATTATTATTTTTTAGAATATATCAAAATTATTATTCGGAATATATAGAAATTATTATTTTTTTATCTCCAAAATATTTGCGATCTATCCTTAGATCTTGTGTTCTATCGCACAGTAGCAGTAGTCTCTCCCAACATTTTTTGAAAAACAGTAAATTTTTTATCGATCACAAATGTATATGATCGATCACAAGTCACTAAAATGAAATTTAGTAAAATTGTGGACAATTTATCACAATTAAGGGCAGATTTACAATATCAGTGAAAAATTTGTAACAATAGTGGACAAAATTACAACATCAATGGACAATTTACTACAGTAGTGGGCAAATTTTAACCACCATTTGAAGTACCATCACAAAATCAGTGGGTTTGTGATCGATCAGTAATATTGATTGATCGATCAAGTAGTTGCACATTGAAGGAAAAATTACAACATTAATTAAAAATTTACAACAATAGTAAACAAAATTACAACATTAATGAAAAGTTTACAAAATTAGGGGCATAGAAATACCCACTGTTCTTGTAATATTAACCAAATTAACACTAAAATACTCATAAATGTTGTAAACAAAATTTCTTAAATATATCTACAATTCTAATACTTTTCTCCATTGGTGTTGTAAATATGACCTTAATTATAGTATCGTAAATTTACTCATATATGTCGTAAATATTACCAAAACAGTCATAAATGGTCCTCTAAAATTGTAAATATGTCCACAAATCTAGTACGCTTACTCACAATAGTGATAAATTTGCCCTTAATTGTGGTAAACTGACCCTCACATGTGATAAAACTACACTTAATTGTGGTAAATTACTACGATTTTGGTAAATCTTGCCACAACAATGACAATATTATCCTTAAAAATATTAAATCTAACCAATATGGTGTTGTACACTACCAAATTTGGGTGAGGAAACCACATTTGGTGGAGACTACAATAACTTTGTGATAGATCTCAAGTTCTTGTGATAGATCGCAAATATTCATAAAATTTAATTTCATCAATTCAAAATAAAATTTATAATTTAACAAGAAGTAAACATTCAATTTCATTAATTCAAAATTCATGAATTCAATGTTTACTTTCATACAATTGAGATCCAATTCATCAAATTAACCTTAAATTAATATTTAATTTTATTAATTAAAAATTCAATTTCATCAAATTAACACCAAATTCACCTTCAATTTTATTCATTAAAATTCAATTTTATCAAATTATCACCAATTTTTTTTTTAAAGTTAAATCCATTTAGGGAAAAATTTATTAGTAACAAAATTATAAAAAAATTAGGGGAGGACATAAACCGTGCCCCTTACATAATAAAAGAAATTTAAAGATTTAAGTTAAATGCAATTACATTTTTCATCATATTCTTGATGCCCATGTCTCCTTTAGAAATGGGTCCCATGGCAACTCAAGAGAATTCCTTTTCAAAAGAATCTTGCTTGAAATCCATCCACCCAAGCCTTTCAACAGATTACCTTCACACGGTGGATCCCTTGACAAAGAATTTTGCTATATTCCTTCCAAGACCAAAAAGTCTAATTGACTGGCCCACCACTTACCTTCCCAACGTTGGAGTCTATCACAAGCATGTGATCTTTCATTGGATTTCTTAAAAAGGCAACAGCAGATCACTATGCAGCCCATTCTGCTGAAAAATCCCTGAATGATTAAACTCCTTTAGTGCAGTTGCTGAATAACAGTAGCACTCCAGCTGCAGCAGAAGAAAAACTACAAAGTAGCCCACTCCATTCAAAGTAGAGAAACTCCGACTGAGAATAGACCTAAACCCGAAACCATTAATGCTTGAAACCATATTTATTATTCTGCTTTGGGATTTTGAATGCTAGTAGGGACTTGGATTTGGACCTAGTCATTCTTGAAGAATCTTCCCTAAATGAAACGTTGTTCAAAGTCAACGCCAAAGCAGCCAACTCTTCCTCTTGTTGTTTCATTTTCTTCTCAGTATTATTGAGCTTTCTCAGTACTTCCTTGGACGTAGCCATAAAAGATTTCAAAGAATCTTCAATACCATACTCAGGATCATCATCTGAACTGGAAATCTCACCATCCTCATGATTTAGATTAATCAAATTGAAGGAAACTGTTCTTGTAGTCGTGTTAGGCGGCACCTTCTCTAGCATCAAGAATTAAAGAACCCCTAAGAAGCTTACCACTTTTGTCCAACTGTGATGAGTCTTGAACAACATTTACTGCTGTCTCCTTTTCCCCATTGTCTGCAACTGGCCTATCTACATTCGGAAAGTCCTTGACTTGGGGGAAATCATTAATTTGAGGATCCTACAATATGGAAGCTTCAATATCTTTACCCGAATAACCTCCTTCTCCTACAATTCTTAGGATTGCATTTGGAATATTCTCTATAATCTCCACCATATCTTTTTGCAAGGATGTTGAATCATTAATTTCTTTTACGCCAGACACGTGATCCCTTGCATCTTTTCCGGAGTGATTACCTTTTTCAAAAGGATTTGCAGCTATATAATTATGAACGGGATTTTTCCCGTCTTGATTTTGCTGTAATAAGATCTCTGCTTTCTCTTGGCTGTCAACGACAACTGTTTCCTTGTTCTTCTCATTTTGTATCCAAATTCCCTTAGACGATTGAACCATGTTAAATGGATTAGGGAATTCCTGCATTTTTACCTTACCTTTCTGAATTTGCTTCCCTTCATTTTGGATATGCTGCTCTGAATTTCCTTTATTCCTTGATTTAGATCTACTTTTCACATTGATATTTTTATTTTCTGTTGAGATTACTCTACCCGATACAACTTCCTTATTCAAATTATCACCAAATTGACTGTCAATTTTACCAAATTAACAATGAAATTCTTAAATTGAAATTATCACCAAATTGACTGTCACTAACACCCTTTCTAATTTATATTTAAACATCACTTGATAAAATTATCACTTGGTATTAATTTGATGAAATTGAATTTTAATAAGTAAATTTGAAGGTGAATTTGATGAAATTGAATTTTGACATGATAAAATTAATGGTCAATTTGATGAAATGAGATTTTAATAAATAAAGTTGACAGCGATCTATCCCAATTATTATTTTTTGGAATATATCGCAATTATTATTATCTTTTAGAATATGTCAAAATTATTATTCGGAATATATCGAAATTATTATTTTTCTATCTCCAAAATATTTGCGATCTATCCTAAGATCTTGTGATCCATCGCAAGGTTGTAGTAGTCTCTCCCAAATTTTTTTTAAAAATATTAAGTTTGTGATCGATCACAAATGTATACGATCGATCACAAGTCACTAGAGTGAAATTTAGTAAAATTGTGTGGAATTTACCACAATTAAGGGCAGATTTACCACCTTTGAGGGTTAATTTACAATAATTATGGATTAATTTACAAGTTTTAAGGTTAATTTAAGACTGTTCAGATTAATATTACGACTCAATGTGCAACTATTTGATCGATTGATCAAAAACCACAGAATATAGTTCTGGTACATCAAATGGTGGTAAAAGTTTGTAACTATTGTAGAAATTTTGTCCATTACTGTAGTAAATTGTCCATTGATGTTATAATTTTGCCCACTGTTATTGTAAATTTTTCATCGATGTTTTAATTTTTACCACTATTGTAGTAATTTTGCCCACTACTCTTGTAAATTTTTCATTAATGTTGTAACAAAACAATCATTAATTAACCTCAAAACTTTTAAATTTATTAATAATTGTTGTAAATTGACCCCTCAAAAGTGATAAATCTGCCATTAATTGTGTTAAATTGCCCACAATTTTGTTAAATCTTACTTTATTGACTTGTGATCGATCACAAACTTACTGTTTTTCAAAAAAATTTGGGAGAAACTACTTCAACCTTGCGATAGATTACAAGATCTTAGGATAGATCGCAAATATTTTGGAGATAAAAAAATAATAATTTCTATATATTCTGAATAATAATTTCGATATATTCTAAAAATTTAATAATAATTGCGATATATTCCAAAAAAAAAACAATTGGGATAGATCGTAAAATTCACTTTCACCAAATTAATAAAAAATCAGCTTTAATTTTATTTCTAAACTTTGATTTCATAAAATTAACACCAAATTGACCGTCTATTTTATTAAATAAACATTAAAATTCATGAATTTAATGACTGTCAAATTTATCAAATTAACATTGAAATTCCAAAATTTAAAATTTAATTTTATCCAAATAAACACCAAATTAACATTCGATGAAATTAAATTTTAAATTTGATTTCTACCTTTAAGCTTCCAAATTTAATTTCATCAAATTAATGCCAAAGTAATGCAATTTCATCAAATTTATATCAAATTAACATCAAAATTCATCCAATTCAAGTTCACCTAATTAATATTCAATCCACCAAATTTATACCAAATTAACATTTAGTATCATCCAATTAATATTTAATTCGTCAAATTAACTTTCAATTCATCCAATTTATATTTAAACTCCTCTAATTAACAATCAATTCATCAAATTAATATTCAAATTCACCCAATAAATATTCAATTACTAATGTTATCGGATATATTTAACCCACAATCACTAATAGTCAATTTTACGTAATTAACATTAAATTTTTTAAATTAACATTCAAATTATTTAATTAACATTCAAATTCAACTGACTCACATCAAATTCATCATATTAACATCCAATTCACTCAATTGATATTCAATTCATCAAATTAAAACCAAATTAACATTTAATCCATCTAAATTATATTTAAATTCATCACATTAACACTCAATTCATGAAATTAAACTACAAAATTATCTAATAAACATTCAATTCGTCAAATTAACATACAATTTCGTCAAATTAACATTCAATTCATCCAATTGACATCAAATTAATACACAAATTAATTCAATTTATCAACTTAACAATAAATTATCACTTAAGTTCATTAAGTTAACATTCAATTTCATTTAATTAATATTCAATTCATCAAATTTGACTAGTTCTCATTAACTTCATCAGATCAACATTTAAATTAATTCAATTAATATTCAATTCATCAAATTAACACAAATTTAACGTTTAATTAATTCAATTTATATTTAATTCATACAATTAATATTCAATGTCATCCAATTAGCATTCAATGTATCAAATTAATATTCAATTTTAAATAATTAACATTTAATTCATCAAATTAATATCCAATATCATCTAATAAACATTAAATTCATCAAATTAATAAGAAATTAATATACAGTTCATCAAATTAATATAAAATTAATATCTAATTCATCAAATTTTAATAAGTAAAAAATAACTTGGTGTTAGTCCGTTGACAAAATTTGGTATTAATTTGGTTACCAAATTAATGTTTATTCAGTAAAATTGACGGTCAGGTTGGTATTAATTTTATGAAATTAAATTTTAATAAATAAAATTGAAAGTAAATTTTATATTAATTTGGTGAAAGTGAATTTTGCGATCTATCCCAATTATTATTTTTTGGAATATATCACAATTATTATTATTTTTTAGAATATATCGAAATTATTATTTAGAATATATTAAATTTTTTTTTTATTTTCAAAATATTTGCAATCTATCCTAAGATCTTGTGATCTATCGTAAGGTTGAAGTTGTCTCCCCCAAAACTTTTTGAAAAACAGTAAGTTTGTGATCGATCACAAATATTTATGATCGATCACAAGTTAATAGAGTGAGATTTAGCAAAATTGTGGGCAATTTACCACAATTAAGAGCAGATTTACGACTTTTGAGTTGTCAATTTACAATAATTATGGATAAATTTATAAGTTTTGAGGTTAATTTACGACTATTCTAATTAATATTACGACTGTTTACTAATATTGGTTAAAGTTTTACTAGCATATTGGTTAAATTTTGCCCATTATTATAATAATTTTACCCATTACTGTAGTAAATTTTTCATTGATGTTGTAATATTGTCCACTGTTGTTGTAAATTTTCCACTGATATCGTAATTTTGCCACTATTGTGGTAATTTTGTCTATTACTGTTGTAAATTTTTCACTAATGCTATAATTTTATTCAATACTATAGTAAATTTCTCACTGATGTTGTAATATTGCCCTTAATGTGCAATTATCAATATCAGTGATCGATTACAAACCCATTGAATATAGTTTTGGTACTTCAAATGGTGGTTAAAGTTTGCCCACTATTGTAGTAATTTTGCCCATTACTGTAGTAAATTTTTCATTGATGTTGTAATTTTGTCTATTATTGTTGTAAATTTTTCACTGATGTTGTAATTTTGACCACTATTATTGTAAATTTTTCATTAATGTTGTAAAATTTTCACTGATTTTGTAATTTTTGCAACTATTGTGGTAATTTTGTCCACTACTGTTGTAAATTTTTCATTAATGTTGTAATTTTATTCACTATTGTTGTAAATTTTTTACTAATATTGTAATTTTGCCCTCAATGTGCAACTACTTGATCGATCAATTAATATTAGTGATCAATCACAAACCCATAGAACTTCAAATGGTTGTAAAATTTTGCCCACTATTGTAGTAATTTCGCTCATTACTGTAGTAAATTGTCCATTGATGTTGTAATTTTATTCACTATTATTGTAAATTTTTCATTGATATTGTAATTTTACCCACTATTGTGGTAATTTTGTCCACTACTAATATAAATTTTACATTAATATTGTAATTTTGTCTACTATTATTATAAATTTATCACTAATGTTGTAATTTTGCCCTCAATTAACTTAATTGCAGCTTTTCGGTATGGTAGTCTGGTCCTTCTCTTTATTCATTTCTTTTAGTTTTCTGTGCCCACTATGCCAGCCAGACGGCAGCTTAATTATTTGGAAAATGCAATGTGGAACCCCTCTCTCTCTCTCACACACACACGCAAAATGTGCTCTTGGTCCAACCCAACAATTCCGGATGCTATTATGATCTAATCCTAAAGAGAAACATCTAAAAGTTGATTGACTCTATCCTAGATTTACTATGTGGAATTTTCTTGATTGAGGTTGTGGCTTGACCCCACACTTAGGCTTGCCGTTAATATGTCTCTAGAACAACAATATGTTACGTTGCTCAGAAAACGCACGCGTAACAGGTCTACGCACGGGAAGAGAACCAAGATCTTTCTTACGTGGGTTGCCTATCTTGGAAGACAACAAATTTCCTAGAACACTTCGAGGGGTTCTGGACCTCCTTAGGTAGAGAATTCAAGTTTCTCTGAACTCCTAAATCAACTAACGTTGAAGATAAATAATTGATTGATTTCTTATTCATATTTCCTTGCTCTTTTAAATAGAGTTTGCAAGGCAAGATAATAACAAATAGTCAAGATAATAACAAATCCTAATCTACTAATCTATTGGGATAACACGCCTTTCCCCATAGCTAACTAATACTAAGAGGTAATAGAAATCCTAATCACTATCTCCTTAAAGGTGATAGTGTCCTTATTCAACTCAAATCTAAATACTAGGATATCATCCATATCATTCCCCCACCCTTAACTTTCCTTGTCCTCAAGGGAAAAGAATGGAAAACGAACTTGAAAGTCGACCGAAGGTTCCCAAGTAGCATCTGCAGGCGAGAGACCCTGCCAATGAACCAACAGCTCTTTCTCACCCTTTTGCATCCGAGTCTCCAGAATGGCTTGTGGAAGTGGATGAACTTGAGTTGGCTTTACTTCTACTCTTGGAAGCTCGCTTTGCACTAGAACTTGTGGACCCGCCTGTTTTTTTAAAAGTGAAACATGAAAAACTGGATGCACATTAGAATTTAATGGTAGCTCCAATTGATAAGACACAGCCCCCACTTTTGCAAGTATTTTATAAGGACCAAAATACTTGGCTGCCAATTTAAGATTCCTCATCTCTACAATAGTCTTCTGTCGATAAGGCTGTAGTTTAAGATAGACATAGTCTCCAACTTCAAAAGTCCGTTCCGTATGCTTTCCATCATAAATTTGTTTCATTCGACCTTGTGCTGCCAAAAGATTTTGCCTTGCCTCACGCACCTCCTGATCACGAGCCAGAAGGAACTTGTCAACTGCTTCCACTGCCGAAGTGCCATGAACATATGACAAGAGATTTGGGGGCTCACGTCCATAAACTACTTCAAAAGGTGTCTTTTTAGTAGAAGAGTGAATGTTGGAGTTGTAACAATATTCTACCCATGGGAGCCACAAAAGCCACTCCTTGGGTCTCTCACTCGTAAAACAACGCAAATACATCTCGACAGTTCTATTTACCACTTCAGATTGCCCATCCGTTTGTGGGTGATAGGCAGAACTAAAGTTGAATTTAACTCCACATAATTGGAATAAGTGCTTCCAAAAAGAAGAGGTAAAAATTGGGTCTCGATCACACACAATTGATTCTGGCAATCCATGGAGTTTGAAAATATTTTCAAAAAATACTTGTACGACTGTTGAAGCAATATAAGGATGTGAGATACCAATAAAATGTCCATATTTGGAGAAACGGTCCACTACCACCAGAATAGTAGTTTTGCCTTTAGATGAAGGGAGCCCATCAATGAAATCCATAGAAATATCGGTCCACACATGCCTGGTAATAGGTAAAGGGCTAAGTAACCCCGCTGGCCTTGTATGCTCCACCTTGTGCCTTTGACAAATTTCACACTGCCGAATAAATTTCTGAACTTGGGTTCTCATTCCTTGCCAATAAAAGACTGACTTGATACGCTGTAGTTTCTTATGAAAGCCTTCATGAGTGCTAGTGTGGTATTCACTAATGATGGTTGGTAGTAAAGAAGAGGTGGATTTAAGATATATCATTCCCTTGAAGAATAGAAGCCCACTCTTGTAAGCCCACGGCCCCAATGCCTCCCCATCCTTGACTCGTTGAACTAGACCTTCCAAGTCTGCATCTTGCTGAATTTCTTCATGTATGGGCTCCACCCAATGAGGAATTGGGGTGGACAACGCATGCAACCCAGCTTCAAATTCTCTGGAGAGAGCGTCGACTACCGAATTCTCTTGTCCCTTCTTGTACTCAATAAGAAAATCATAACCCATTAGTTTGACCAACCATTTTTGTTGAGCAGTGGTGGTGATAGTTTGGCCCATCAAATATTGAAGGCTTTTGTGGTCAGTACGAACTATGAACTTAGCTCCTAGTAGGTACGGCCTCCATTTCTGCACTGCACATACTAGAGCCAACATCTCTTTCTCGTAGGTTGACAAAGCCAAATTTTTTCCCTGTAGTGCCTTACTAAAAAATGCTATGGGCCGACCCTCTTGCATCAATACTGCCCCAAGCCCCACGCCCGAAGCGTCACACTCTAATATAAAAGGTTGAGAAAAATTAGGTAATGCCAACACTGGGCCAGTAGTCATGGCCTCTTTTAGTTTTTTAAAATCCTCCTCTGCTGTAAAGGTCCAATTGAATGAATCCTTTTTTAACATGTGAGTAAGAGGTTGGGCTATTTTCCCATAATTTTGGATAAACTTTCGGTAATATCCCGTGAGACCGAGGAACCCACGCAAGCTCTTAAGTGTAGTTGGCTTGGGCCAATCCTCCATGGCCTTAATTTTTTCGGGGTCCATAGAAACTCCTTCAATAGAAATTTTATGACCCAAATAAGTCACCTCTTTTTGCCCAAATTGACATTTCTCCCTTCTTACATAAAGACTATGGGCCCTTAACACTTTAAAAACCTCCTCCACGTGATGCACATGATCCTCCCAATTCTTACTATATATAAGTATGTCATCAAAGAAAACCAAGACAAACATACGTAGAAAAGCTCGAAATACCTCATTCATAAGCGATTGGAAGGTTGTTGGGTCGTTGGTGAGTCCAAACGGCATCACTAAGAACTTGTAGTGACCATGGTGGGTTCGAAAGGCCGTTTTCTCCACATCTTCGGGATTCATTCGAATTTGGTGGTAACCTGAGCGTAAATCCAATTTAGTGAAAAATTTTGCACCAAATAACTCATCCAATAATTCATCTATCACTGGTATCGGAAATTTATCCTTAACAGTGATGTGGTTTAAAGCCCGATAATCGATACAAAGACGCCAAGATCCATCATGCTTCTTTACTAACAAAACCGGAGAAGAGTATGGGCTTGTACTATCACGGATAACTCCATTCTCAAACAACCCCTCAACCAATTTCTCAATTTCATTTTTTTGATAGTGGGGATATCAGTAAGGCCTAACATTTACAGGTCCAGCTCCATCTACCAAAGGAATCCTGTGATCTTGTTGTCTCAAAGGTGGCAGTCCCTTGGGTTCAGTAAATAAATCAGTAAACCAGCCCAGAAGTGTTTGCATTTTTGGATCAATGGGCTCGTCCTCATGCTGCTGGGCTCCCAAGGTAATTGACTGAAGGTGCAAAAAAAAGAAACTCTTACCCTTAAGCACCTTACGCCTCAGATGGCCTTCATCAGCCATTCTGTTCTTTGGTCCCCTTCTTCCATGGAGTTCGACAGTCTTCCCACGCCAATAGAATCTCATCCAAAGCTCCAAAAATTCCCAAATAATGGGACCAAGCTTCCTCAGCCATTGAGTTCCCAACACTGCCTCACATCCTTCGATGGGTAAGAGGAAGAAATCCACTAGAAATTCAGTCCCTTGAACCTCCACTCGAACTCCATGACAGACTCCATCACAGGTGAGTTTGCTTCCATTAGCCACCAGCACCTCGAACTTTCCCCCCTTCACTGGTTGGAGTCCCATGGTTTTTGCCACTTTAGTGTTGAGGAAGTTATGAGTGCTTCCAGAATCAACGAGAATGTTGAGACCGAAATTCCCAATCTTCCCTCTGATTCTCATCGTTCGTGGTGCCTGTGACCCAGCCATGGCGTGTAAACTAATTTCTGGAGCTCCAATTTCTTCCTCGCGACTGTCTACAACGTCTTCAGTGTCCCCTTCATCGATGCTATCATCCAATGGAAACATCCCCTCAATCAAGAAAAGTTTCTTACAACGGTGTCCTGGCGCAAATTTTTCATCGCAATTGAAACATAGTCCCCTCTCCCTCCGCTCCTTGAGCTCCGCCGGACTGAGTCTCCTGATAATGGGGTTTCTGGTTCGGGCCAGTGCCGAAGATGGCAGTGGCGACAAGTTTGGTGGGTTGGGGTTTCCTCTAAATTCAGGCACACCCGCCCTTCGTGGTGGTAGATTTTGGGCTTCATACAACCGAGCGAGCCCTATAGCAGTTGTCAACGTGGAAGGATTTGCTGCTTGCACATCCACCCTCAAGTTCTCTCGGAGGCCACTGATAAAACCCCCAACTTGCTGCTCCACGGTGAATGCTCCTGCTCTGCTTAGTAGTCTTTCATACTCGGTGTAATATTCTTTTACACTACCTGTCTGTCTGAGTTTTGTGAGATCCCCATAGAAATTCTGAAATTTGGTTGGATCGTAACGAATATTGAGTCCATTTTTTAGAGTCTCCCAATTGGTGATTTCCCCTTCATTCTTTCCTCGTTGATACCATAATTTGGTTTCTCCATTGAGATGATAGGCAACCAGTGGTAACTTCTCGGATTCCTCCATTGATTGAAAGTCAAAAAATTGCTCCACAGTACATATTCACCCAGTTGGGTCCTCATCTCCCCCAAAGCGAGGGAAGTCCAATTTCACGACCTTTGGAAAGGTTTATGCGAATGATGGAGTAGAATGCATTCTACCACCCTTTGACGACTGTTCTTCATCACGACCACCTCGAGAGTTTTCCAATTTGGATGTTATTGCCTGAAACATCTCCTCCATTTGTTTCATCATGATTTCTTGGCCCGAACGTATCTCTCGTTGCATCTCCTACTTTAGAGTTGTGCTTAAAGAACCCAATTCGTTCTCCAAACGCTCCAAGCGATCCCCTGACATCTCTGGCTCTGATACCAAATTGTTACGTTGCTCAGAAAACACACGCGTAACAGGTCTACGCACGGGAAGAGAACCAGGATCTTTCTTACTTGGGTTGCCTATCTTGGAAGACAACAAATTTCCTAGAACACTTCGAGGGGTTCTGGACCTCCTTAGGTAGAGAATTCGAGTTTCTATGAACTCCTAAATCAACTAACGTTGAAGATAAATAATTGATTGATTTCTTATTCATATTTCCTTGCTCTTTTAAATAGAGTTTACAAGGCGAGATAATAACAAATAGTCAAGATAATAACAAATCCTAATCTACTAATCTATTGGGATAACATGCCTATCCCCATAGCTAACTAATACTAAGAGGTAATAGAAATCCTAATCACTATCTCCTTAAAGGTGATAGTGTCCTTATTCAACTCAAATCTAAATACTAGGATATCAACCATATCACAATACTGTTATTGTTGAGAATATAATGTTTCTTCCCTCATTACAAAATATTTTTACTTAGTACTTGCATTATTTGATAGACCTTTTGGCTTAATTATGCTGTTTTTTTATAATATCAACAATAAACAGTTGGATTGAGGTTTATACCAAACGGTGGAGGATTAATTTCATACTCACTGGCCTTTACTTTAAAACTGTGATATATTAACAATAACTTCTAACTGTAGCAAGTAACATATTCCAGCAATTTTTTTATCTAACTTTTTTACGGAGCTCTATCTTTCTTTTTAGTAGATTATTAGTTATTTCCCGTGCTCGAAGGTACGGAGTAATAAAAAAAATAGTCAACAATAAACATATTTGTATTTATACCCAAAATCAAATTACAAAGATAGAAGAGAGAGAAAGGAATTTAAGCACCGGTTGTAGTTGGGGCGAGTGGTGGTGGTGATGGTGGGCGGCAGTGGTGGTAGTGGGAGACGGTGATGGGATGGTGGTGGTGGGGTAGTTGTGGGGTGGTGGTGGTGGCGGAGACGATAGTGGTGATGGTTTTTGTAGAAGAGGTGGTGGTGGGGGTGGGGCGGTGGAGGTGGTGGTAGAGTGGCGGTAGCGGTGATGATGGTAGGGGTGGGGCAACGGGTGTGGTAATGGTGGTGGCGTGGCAACAATGGTTGTGGTGGTGGTTGTTGAAGCTAAGGTGGTAGTGTGGTGGCGGTAGTGGCACTACAAAAAAAAAATCATTTTTAGCCGCTAAATTTAGATTGTAGCTACAAATATTGTCATTGAATGAATATGTTTAGTGGCAAAAAATTATTATTGCCATTGAAATTATGATATTAAAATTATTTAGTTGCCATAATTATGTGTCACCACTAAAAATATATAATTAGTGGTAAAAAAATATTGTTGTCCCTGAAGATATGATAATGAATCTAATTAGTGACAATTTAAATGTTGCAACAAAAAATAAATTATTAATTCATCACTAATTCCAATTATTTAGTGACAATAATTTAAATTTAGTCACTAATAATATAAAATTTTAGTGATAACATTTTTCAGTTGCAGCAACTATGCCATATTTTAAGCTGCAATTTATTTTTTTTGCCACTGAATGTCAATTTTAGTACCTTATACAAAATTTGGGCGTTTAATAGTACATTCAACCCCCACCACATCGTCGATCTCTCTCACCGTCTCTCTCTCTCTCTCTCTCTCTCTCTCTCTCTCTCTCTCTCTCTCTCTCTCTCTCTCTCTCTCTCTCTCTCTCGTCAATCTCTCAATTCCTTCTCCGTCACGATTCCAACTGGTTTGAAGACTCCTTCGAAGACACCTCCATCGCCACCACCGCACTGTTAATCTCCTTATTCAAAACCCTCAATTTCATCTAATTACATAAATACTTCCAGATCTCATCAACCTCTGACGACGCCGATATGATCTCCGATCTTGGAATCCAAAACCCTAAGCTCGATGGCTGGGGCTGCCTCCGCACTTTTTCTTCTCGACATCAAGGACTGCGTTCTGGTCTGGCGCGATTACTGTGATGATGTCTCAGCTGTTCAAGCTGAAAAATTCTTCACCAAGCTCATCGAAAAAGAGGTTTGCACTTCTTCTTACACTCTCTTCGAGGATTTTCGTTTTCAATTGGGCAAAAAATTAAGAAAACATATATATTGCATATGCGTATATTGGATTGGATTAAAATGATGTTTTATTGAGGAAAAGGAATAGAAATATATAATAATTTGATAAAGTCCTGAGTTCAGGTGTTCTATTGAAGTGAATTTGATTTTTTTTTTTTTTAAACTAAGATCTCTAATTTATGACAAATTTATGTTTTTGTTTAACCTTATGTGTAGTTTCTGTATTTTATTGACCTGGATTTAGAACACTTTCATGTTCAAATAGAAAACCGTTGAATTAATAAGATTAGTGATTAGCTGAATTGGAGTTTTCATTTACTTAGATTTCAAATTGATTTTAGATTTGCAACATTGAATTAAGCTAGAGATAGCTTATGTTTGCTGATGATTTGTATAAATTGCAATTCTCGTACGAGGTTTCTTTGTGAAATCTATTTGAATCTGCTCATTTGTTCTGTTTCAATTGTAACTGTTTAGTTTTGAGGAGTAAAGTCAGCTGAAGTGGAACTACTTATGATTCTTGTGGTGTTTTGATCTATTTTAGGGTGATCCTGAGTCTCAAGATCCAATTGTGTATGATAATGGTGTCACATATATGTTTATACAGCACAACAATTTATTTCTAATGACTGCATCGAGGCAGAACTGCAATGCCGCCAGCCTTCTTCTATTCCTACACCGTGTAGTTGATGTAAGCACTATAAGTGATTAAAGATATGTGCTTTCGGTTTATGATCAATATGCATTCATGTGATTTTAATATGTAATTGATAGGGCTTCCTTTTCTAATGGGTGATGGGTTTCGGTCCTTCATGTGATTTTTGTAAAAAAAATGTGATTTTTGTAGGTGACAAAAGATGACTGCCCGGTCATTTTTCACGACATCTTCATCCTCTCTCAAGAAAATATGAGTTCCCTTCTCTGTTATATCAATGTTTCTCTTTATATATAATTAATTCTTATCTTTTTCCCTTTCCATTGGGCAATTGATCTTATTTAGAGTTGTAACTTTCAGGGTAGCATATTTGAGAAGAGAGTTACCGAATTGTCTCCATCAGAATTTCTCAGCTATGGCCCCCAAAGAGAATCTGGAAACTTGGGGAAGCCTTTGCTAAGAAAAACAAACGGCAAGATTGTGAGCTGGAATGTTGAAACCAATGATGTCTCGTGTACTCTACAAGAGGCGTTTCACAAGGTGAACGCTTCTGTAGGCTTCAACATTGTTTATCAACATGACTATCTCATCAATGTTCTCCAAGCCATCTTTTGGGCCACGTTGACTTACTCATTTGGACATATCATAAAGAATATCATTTAGCTGTGGATTGATTGTAAGCAATCTTGGCTAAATTTTGTGGAATTCAGGTGCCATAATACAGGCAAGTTGCTTGATTCCTTTTGTGTGTGTGGAAACACACATGTTGACATGGCATCCCAAGTCAGATTTGCCATGGAGATGTCCTTCCCTTTTGTTGCATTTCTCTCTTATCGTTATTTATTAGATTTTTTTCCTTTCTGTTTTCTTGTTGCATCCCCCTATCAAGGTTATGATTGAAATTATATTTTCCCTTTCAAAATCTGGTTGTGTGCTTGTCCTGTTGTGAACATGATTACAAAATGGTGGCTATGTAATTTTCTCATTATGTTTGGAGCTTTTTGGTCTTTCATCCTTTTATTTTATTTATTTCCCAGAAATTTGTTGGGCATTGGGAGGAACGTTTTGAGCTGGTCTGAATTCTTATTATTAGACGTTATACTTGGCCCCTTCTTTGCCTTTTATATCTGCTCTATTAATTATAGATTGATGCCACATTTAAATCCTTTATTTGTATTCCTTTTGGTTAGCAAGTGAAGGCTGCAATAGAATCAAGGGACAGACACCAGAAGCTGATGAACAGGAAATTGGTACGGAGATTTTGTTGGGTTTTGGATTGTATTCGTGAATTATAGTTCGATTAGATTCAATTATGGTTTAGATAATTTCTCTTGTGCTTTTTTCTCAAATTCTCGATGGGTTCTTGTTTTCTGTTTCAATTGATTGTATAATTGTATGTATATCTTTGTGAATTTACTTTATTTTATGATGTGCTGTGAATATTTGGACTGAATGAAAGGTGGTGCTGCGTTTGTGCTTTTCAGGAATACCAAAGGTGGAGCAATTAGGAGGACGGACTGATACTATACAGATATGGCTAATGTAACACATAAAGACACTGGGATTAGGGCAAAAATGAACACATTATTTTCACGGGATTTGATTTGAGAATTATATCTTTGAAAGTGAGAGTTTATTTGAGTTTATTATTTTCACGTACTAGACTGTTTTCTGCTATGTCAGTTAGCAGTTGCTGAGGTGTTTTGGTGAAGCAGATGTGCTGGTGCTGCATCTCTGTGATGTGTTGCACTATGTGTTGCTGTGTTGAAGCTATGATGCTGTGAAGGATGGAAGTTGAAGATGGAGGAAGACTGCTCTTACAGCAGGATCAGTTGAGGATCAGTAGGCAGGATTTGCAGGTTCAGCAGCTGAACAGAGAGGGGTCTGCCTCCTTTTCTGTTCAGGTGTACTGTTATCTTGGAAGTACTGCAGTTGCTTCTATGTACTGCAAAGGATGAGGAAGATGGTGAGTTCTGATTAAGGGCCAGAGACTGAGCTTGAGGGTCAGCAAATGCAGCAGCTGTACAGGGAATTTTTTAGCTGCTTTGACCGGTTCTTGTAACAGAATTCTGTAACAGTTTTTCTGTTTTTCCTGTTAAAACAGTTACTGTTTTTTAAAACAGTTTCTGTTTTTTGATTCTTGTAAATTTTGAGATTTATTCAATAAATTTCTTCTATTTTTTTTAAAGAAAATATTATGCGATATGTTTCTTTGTTCATTTTAATGTATTAATTAGTAACAACAATAAGTTGTCAAAAAATCATGTTTTAAATTTTAGTGGTGATTTTAATTGTGGGTAAATGTATACTTTTAGCCACAATTAATTGTTGTCACTAAAAGTCAGGTTTTAATCGGGCTTTTAGTGGTGATCTAGTATATTTTAGTGGCAAAATTTAGTTTACTTGCTACAATAATTATGACGGCTAAAAATTTCACATTTAGTGGCATTGTTCATGGTGCGGCTAAAAAATTTACTTTTAGTGGCAACAATTAAATGTCATAGTTAAATGATTTAGCCACTCACATATTGCCGCGGCCTAGTGGCAATAAAAATATTGTCACTAAACTATATAGTGACAATTTTTATGCATTTAGCCGCAATAATTTTCGCGGCTAAAAGACTAATTTCTTGTAGTGTGGTAGTGGTGGTGGTGGTGATGGTAGTGGTGGTGGTGGTGGCGGTGGGGTAGTTCCAAATACTACATTTTTTTTTAAAGTACTTATGAAAAGTTATAAATTTTATAAGTATTTTTAAAAAGTTACTCCAAACACATCCTTATAGGCCTATTTTCCCTATTAAATTTGGGGTGTTAATATTAGCCGTCGGATTAACTTTAAAGTAACATTTAAAGAGATCTCAACCGCGAAAAGTAAAAGTCATTTTATTTTTCTTTTGAAATTTGAATTGTATTATACTTTATTATATAGATGTAATGTAAATTTAAGTAGGAGTATCTCACTTATTAATTATGGATAATGAGTCAAGCAAAGAATGAAAGAAAAAATATATATTAAAAGAGATCTAGATTTCTTTTGTACCATCCACACCTATATTGAGAAATATTATCATGCAACAAAATAAGACCGATCAAATATTTAACAAACAATTAAATATAAGAATTTTTTATTATTATGGAGTTTGAAAGATCAAACATAGGCAGTGTTAGTTAATTTAAAGAGATACCGTAATTCAAAACAAGGTGAAAAATTACCTCAGCCTGGTCACCAATATGGATGATTAGGGCATTGGGGATGTAGTTGACATCATACCAATTATACTCTTGGAAGACTTGTAGGCCCTGGACATCATTTCGGACAAGAATGGTGATGGCAGACATGTCAGTGTGAGCCACCACCCCAAGAGCAAGATCAGGACGAGGACATGGTGGGTAATAATTTATCTTCATAAGGTACACCAACTCTTCACCACCCACAGCATCATTTAGCTCATGTCCTTCAATCCCTATACCTAATGACAGGCTCCTTAGCAGCTTCTTCACCACACCATGGAGGTACTTGGCATACTCTTCACTAACCTCTCTGTCATTAAAAAAAAAACAAAAAGAAAAGAAGAACAAACATTAATTAACGGTGATCATGAAGCAAAAGAACAATAAATATAAAATCAAAGAAAAATATAGATCAATAACAATCCTCTTCAAATCCCGCAAGAACGAAAGACTAGCGTACTTGACTTTTTTTGTTTTTTACTATTGAACTTATAGTTAGCAGCATGTGTTAGGGTAGATTCCCCAATAACCACTGATGAGATTTCTCCTTTTGTTTTTTGAATGAGATAGGTTGTGATTATAATTTTGGTGTTGTTCTCCTAATATACGTTTGTGGAGACTATTTCAATTATTAGGCACATAAGGTTAAGAGTAGAGAAAAATCATCATGTGGTTGATTGCAGATAATATGCCAAAAATGCTAGGGAAAAACCTTTTTTTTTTTTTATAATACTGAAGTTTACTGGACGTAATTTTATTCCCGGGAGCTGAAATGTATATTATTTTTTTTATTCCTAAAGCTTTATTTTCAGAAATAAAAAATAATATATTCTTATTAATGTATTATTAATTTTCGTATTCCTAGTTAATCCCTAAAAATTAAAATCCAAAAATATAGAAACCCTAATGTTTTATTGATTTTTATGACTTTCTTATATATGATGTATTGATGTTTATGATTTTCTTATTACGTTTTATTATAATTGTTTATGTATGATAATGGTAAGTTTTCGGCTTGGGCCGCCCATCCAAAAACCCAGAACGTCCAATGGGCCCCCTTGGTTACATTACAGCTGAATGGCCCATCTGCAGCCTGCCCACCCCACAGTAAAAATGAGCCACAATCCAAAGAAGAGGGTCCAATGACATCTAGGTCGGTATACTCTTGCTCGGCCACATCCAACTCGGCCACGTGTCCAGGGGACAAGAAGACAGTTTCTGAAGCCACTAACGAACACATACTCTCCCGTAAAATGAATATTGGTGCACATTCCGTTTAGGGTCCGTTTGTTTAGCAAGAAAATGCTAGAAAATGCAAGAAAGAGAAAATTTTAAAATTTTACATGCGTTTGTTTAGCATGGAATAGAAAATGATAGAAAAATAATTTTCTCTTATGTTTAAATTTTCTCACATCTAACTAACTTTTTTTTCTTGCAAAAAACACAAGAAAAAGCAAGAAAGTTGTGTTCAATAACCTAACTTCCCATTTTACCCTTATTTTTCTTAAAATATTCAATTAGTTATTAATTTTAAAAAAATGTGTGCAAATTAGGCTAATCAAATAATTTGGTCTAGAGATTAAGGTTTGAGTCGATCTTTGTTCTTGAAAAAGGTTAGGAGCCAATTTTTTTAAAATTTGAATAATAAAAAATATTTTTTTCTTCTTTAAACCGAGTGAAAATAATTAAGGATAATTTAGACAATTAGAAAAAATTTCTTATAACTTTCCTTTTTTTTAAACAATGGAATGAGATTATTTTAAAATTTTCTTAGAAGTTTTTCATGCTAACCAAATATATGCATGAAAATATATTTTCTTTCACTTTCTTTTCTTTCACTTCACTTTCTACCTCTTTCACTTTCCATCATCTTTTTCTTGCTAACCAAACGGACCTTTAAGGATTGTGGGCACGATTTGCGTCAGGGTGGCATGTACCACTACTAGACGAAGAAAGGGGGACCATGGAATCAACATGAGGAAGGAGAAAATCTGAGAAAAACTTAGATCAATTACTTGTATAAATATAACACTATCATGCTATGTAAAGGGTTCGGAAGAAAATCTGTATTCACAAGGCACTGTAAGCAAAGGCTCTAAGCCTAGAAAACCTATTGTAATCTTTTTTTCCAAGTAATATAAGCCTCAAGGAACAAGAGTTTCTATTACAGTGGATGTAATATTTGTCATTCGACTAAGGTGAATCACTTATATGCTGTTTTGATCCAACTTCATCCCTTTCTTCCCTTTTAATCCAGATATTTGTATTACCCCCATCATTGGGTCTCAAATCCACGGTTCGGTACTTGGGCCAACTATTTTCGAGCACCATTAATGTATTATCGATTAATTTTTTTTTAATGTTATTGGTTTATTGTGTTAGTTAATTTGTACAAGTTACTTAATTAAATTATTAAAATGATCTAAAAATTAATAACTAAAAAATATGTGTTTACCAGACTTCCTACCCGATTGTTTTGGACGAAATTCGGATAGGAATAGTATATTTGATCGGATAGAGTAGGCCAAGAAAAAAGATTTATGTAAAGTATCAGATAGGAAGATGAAATACATAATTCTTATCTATAAGGTAGGGGGAACACCCCTATATATGGCATAGTTTCTCCCAAATCAAAATATATTGCAAACCTGTAGGAAGCCGGATTTTAAGGCCAGAACTGGTAGTTAATAGCTGAACGAGGCCAAATCCTATGGAACAAGTGATCAACCCAACCTTTCTTGCCTTGAACTTCTTTTTTGTAGCTTGGTTCCATAGCCTTCCATAGAGCCTGGAGGTTTAGCAATGGCTTCTTTTTCTTCTTGTGGTAGCTCAAAGAACTCCTTGCCAGCTTTCTGTAAATTGCTGATAACATAACTTTCACAATTTGGAACAAACCCCATTTGGAACTCGCATCAGCAATGATTTCCACAAGTTTTTTCTCATCTTTGATTCCAAAATCAATCACCGGGACCTCGAGATCCTGCCCATGGCACGTCGTGGTCCCCGGTTGTTCGTTCTCTGGCCTGATGAACTCAGGTGGTATGGTTCTGAGGACAAGGACATTGAGGCAATATCTTGAACTCTCTCAACCTGAACTTCCATTTTGTGTTTTGGACAATGAGTAGTGAACTTTTTCTCAGGCTGTAGTTTTAGAATGTGTCGTTATAGAGTGAGATTCTTATGATAAAGCATGAATTTATCATCTGGGTAAGAGGATGTGAGAGAAAAAATAGGAATTGAAGAGATAAGAAATCCATTACTTTTTGTAGAGAGTGATAGTGCATGTGGCTGATTGTTTACCAAATGAGTTGGCAACTCCATATCCAATCAAAAATGTTTTAATCAGCATTTGGTTGGTCCAAAGTGATTTGAAGTTACCAACTCATTTGATAAAATATTTTTTGATATGCATAGCATTTCCCTTTAAGAAATAGCCCACGCCCAACATCCTAAGACACCTATTTGTCCAATCTCAGCTCCTGCCAAACACCACCCGAATAAAGTTTTGATTAATGGATGGCACCCTCTCTTGTTTTTTTGTACGAGCAATGCAATGCTATGCATAACAAAAAACTTTACTTTTACGAGTATGAATTATAATTTATCCAAACATACAAGGGTTCCATTGTTGCAATTGAAACTTAAGGACCCAATAAGAAGGGTACATTATACTTACACCTCTTGAACTATCATCTCTTTTCACTTTACCCCCTCAACTACCAGATTTCTAACATTACACTCTTAATTAACACTTTTGTTTCACACTGTCCAAATTACAAACGTCTGTTATATTTTTGGATGGAAGTCGCTAACGTGTCAGAATAAAGTGAATAAAATTATATAATTTGAGGAATAAAATAAAATATCAAATTATTTTGTCAAATTACTACATAAGCCTTCAAATTTAAATTTGATATTTTAATTTTGACATCTCCAATTAGAGATGCTCTAAGATAGATCTTTCAATATTTAATTTAAAAGGAATCCAATTCTGTTTATTATACTTTCATTCAAAAGTAGATTACCCTCCGAAAATATGTGGGGACTCACGTATAAATAGAATAGTGAATTCCACTTGAATCTATAATACTGATTTACGATTGATTGAAATTGAATGAATATAATAAAAAGAATCTTAATTCATTTAAAAGGATGTACCGGGTGGATGCTATGATGTTGCAACACAACAATTCTTAAGATCCCGAATTGCAAGCCACCACCTGCCACCTGCCACCTCCACCCACGAGTGCACATGTTATTGAGAAGTGGACATTATGGTCAACTGGGTCATGATCCATGACGTTAAACCGTCAAGGAGAGACACAACACCAGTGAAGGCTCCCAAGAATTCATGTTATTGAGAAGTGGACAACTTATAGCCACCTTTTTATAACACTGTTTTTTGAGTAACCTTTTTTAAACCAAAAATAATAATTCCATCATGAAAATAGAATCATTCATATTTGATTTTTCTATATATTATAAATCATCTATACGTTGCTTTGCCAGTTTTTGTCAACACACAAGTGTATTCCCAATTCAAGTAAATATGAATTTTGTTGGAAGTAATTGATTAAGCCTATACTTCCCCTAGAATTCTAATTACTCAAGTTTTGCTGTGTTTTGGGGGTGTTTTTTTTTTTTACCTCTTGCTTTCTGTACAGTGTTTTTTTTTTTTTCCGAATTAATACAATCTAGGGAGAATTACACTCAGATTTCTGAAATTTATCACTTAGTCACTCAGACCTCTTAATATTTGAAATATTACATACAGACCCTCTGAAGTTTGTACGCGAGTAACACTAAGACCACTGCCATAAATGTCCGTTAATATATCCGATAATAAATTACACTCAGATTCCCTGAAATTTGTAGGCATATAATACTTAGACCCTTTAAGTTTAAAATACTATATTATCGATTGAAATTTAATTTGGTCATTTAAATAACCAAATTAAAATACCAAATTACCTCAATTAAAACTAGAAGATATTGTGTCCATTACAATTTGACCCCTTGTTTAATTTTTTTAGTTTTATTCTAATAGATAGTATAACTGCATATTATGATTTTTTAAGAAAAAAATATATTTTTATTTTTGATTTTATTTCAATAAATGACATAATAGAACATGAATTTTAATTATAAAATTCATGTTCTATTATGAATGACTTAGACTCATTGTTTGATTTTTTAGTTTTATTCCAATAAATGGTAAATTTTATATTAATTATGATTTTTAAGAAAAAATTAGATTTTTATTTTATTTTATTTCAATAAATATCATAATAGAACATTAATTTTAGTTGTAAAATTTAAAATATTTGATATTCTATTGATTAGAGTTTTTTAGGTCTAAATATAACATTTTAAACTTAAAAAGTTTAAGTATTATATACCTACAAACTTCAGGGAGTCTGAATGTAATTTATTAATGGATATATTAACGGACATTGACAACATGAGTCTAAGTGTTACGTGCGTATGAATTTCAAGGAGTATGTGTGTAATATTTCAAATGTAAGGAGGTCTAAATGATTAAATAACAAACCTGAGGCGTCAAGGTGTAATTCTCCCTACAATCTATTCATCATCTGACAAAAAAGCATCTATTTGAATCTTATTATATAATAATACATTTCTATATGTACATATATATTATGGTATGTGCGACTAATCTTGGAAGAAGGGAATAAGCCTGAACATAGAAAAGGCAATAAGAAAATATACAAAAATATAAGCTACTTAAAAACATTCGTAAAACAGAACAAAAAATGCACAAAAATAATTTAAAAAATGCTCAGCAAACGATACCTTAATCATGGAGGACTTGGTCAGTGAAACATTGAAGAAACTAAATATGGAACAAATAGAATCTATTTAAGTATGTTAAAGATCATTATCTAGTTTAGTCTACCTTATCAAGAGTGCTCAAAGAACTAGACTAGGTATAGGATTAACATCTAGGAATAACTGCACAAAGTAATTATTTTCAAACCCACAACTCTTCTAGTGTTGGCTACAGCACCGGAGTAGAGGCTGAACTCCTACGGGTTCGTTAACAAACTCAAATTCACTCCAGCCCAGGAAAAACTTGCTTGAAGAAGGAAAAGAAAAGTTGGCATGTTGAGTTGAAATAGTGCGATACTCATGTGGACTCAACTCATTTTTGCCCCCACTCCCACTCCGCCTAAATTCCATGTAACAGTAGTAAAGTTCCAAAACCCTATATAAAAGAAATACCAGAATCAATTGTATCGGAAGCATCTCCGGAAATTAACATAAACAGGACTAAATGTTTTTTGTATGTGGGCATGAGCATGACAAAATTGCACTTAAAATGACAGGTCTCACAAACTTGTACATTTTAATATTCCAGCATCAGTAAAAAAAAATTGGCTTAAAATTTCTAAGACTCAAAGCTAACAAGAAACCCCAATTCACCAACACGATAAACATTGTGATCAGACAGAAATTGCAGTTAAAATCACAGGGAAGAAGATTATGCTAAAAAACAACAAACACATGAAATGGCCTCATTGATTTATTTCGATATCATATTTTACAGTTTTCTATGCTAAAATTATCATCTGAGAGGCTTTAACGACATTCACAAGAAGATTCGTGCCACAATGTTCCACAATTTGAGTTTTAAGATTCTTTTCTAGCTCAAGTGCTCAAGACATTGTGACAAATGTAAGAGAGAAACCTGCAGTGCTTCAACCTCCACAGCAGGAGCCACAGGCAGGAAGAGAACCTGGGAGGATTTGACAAAAGTAAGTTTCAATTTAGTTTTAGTAATAATCTGTAACCCAATTGTTAGATGGACGAATCAATGCAAAATTCAAGACTCATACTATGGTCAATCCCTCGAACATTGTCCAAGCCACGGGGTGGTCCACGGGGTCCACCACCATATGGACCCCCTGGACCTCCCGGACCACCACCATCCCATTTCTTGCTGGCACCCGAGCTTTTTTTGTATGTATCTGATTTTTCCATCTATAAAGGCATAGAAAATATAAGTGCATCAAAGAACAACTGGTGAGATGCTAAAGATAGGAAAAATCTCAAAATTACCGAAAACAACGTCGCAAAAAACACCCCAATGAAATTAACAATCGCCCAAAAGAAGTCAGTGATCGTCCTCAATCGCCATACAGACCGCTTAGATTTCACGACACCTGAGGATATAAATAGATCCAATTCAAAAGGTAAATATGGCATACAATATCTCCACCATAGGAGTTCTTGTAAGAGTTGTCAAATAATCTATACATCTGCTGAATCGCCTATGGTATCACTTCTGAAACAATCACCGAAAATCCTCTAATAATACAAGAGTTGTGCTATAAGAGGAATATAATTTTTCTTCCCCTAAAGCCGGATGTGATTAGTAAAATACACAATCTTTACATTTCTGATTTTTAACCAGCCAGGACAAAACAAGATAGGAAGCAAGCACATCTTTTACAACACATTACACAAGAACTTATTTTCCAAAGCACATCATGTCCAAAATATGCATCCAACAATCAGAAACACAATGTGGTAGCAAGATGCCAGCAAAAAAAAACTAAAATAAGCACCATTTTGGAGGAGAACGCTGTCATCTGCTGAATCATACGTGGAATATTGGGCAGAACAAGTAGAAGGAAAAGAAGATTATTTTAGATGAAAGCTAAAGCCAACAGAACTGCCATTTGAGGCATAAGCCTCAACAAGCAAGGCAAGCCTATTACTGCAAAAGCAGCAAAACAAATAGTTAGTAGCACCACTGAAAGAAAATTACCAACCAACAAATTTAATCCTTCATGCCTATAGCATAAACATTTATCAACAACCCACATTGCAGATATTTCAAGACCCAGAAAAACACTCCATTTTCAGGACTGAACCTGAAAACAAGTTCATGCGTGATAATAATATCCACAAGTGAAGTTCAAAACCATTTCAACGGAGTAAATGTGGCAGACATTATTGTCCAACGACTCCAACCAAGAAATCAATGTTAGCAAATGCAAAAGGTAACACAAAATGAGGGCATCTTGACACATGTACTCTTTGATCTGTCCAAGCAGAACTTTACATTCAGCTT
The DNA here is from genome assembly GCA_951799425.1 of Ilex aquifolium. Classification (NCBI taxonomy): domain Eukaryota; kingdom Viridiplantae; phylum Streptophyta; class Magnoliopsida; order Aquifoliales; family Aquifoliaceae; genus Ilex; species Ilex aquifolium. The sequence goes on along the minus strand of OX637406.1, from coordinate 17,929,008 downwards.
GAACACCCGGAAATATGAGCCTTCCTGTCGCATCTTAAGGTTCTTCTAGAGGAGCCTCGCCTTGAAGCTCCAACATTAAAGTTAAATAAGCAAAATTCTCCTAGTCTAAAGTAAATGTAACCCAAAAATTACCCAATTGGATGGAGACATTATCTTACGGAGTATAATTTGTTGTTATCAGGTGAATTGATCCCTAATCATTCTTGGAGTCAAGCCCAACGTACTGAGGAAGTAGGGGAAGAACTACTAGAGAAAGCCTAAGTGAAGTACTTCCCAAAGAAGTCTTTCTTTCATGTCTATAAATAGGCACTAGACCACCTAGACTGAGATAGAGATTTTGGCCACGGGTTTCAGGCATCCAATTTTGTATTAACTCTCTTCCTTTTCTTCCCGAGAATTTTTGTAACTTTTATCTTTAATAGCGAAATATTGATGTTGCATTTCACCGGCAGATGTAAGCTTTCAAACCGAATTGTTACGTACGTTTCATTTTATGTATTTATCTAAATATTATGCAAGCTAATTACTAGGAGATTATACGGGGAATGAGTTAGTGGTATCAGGGGCGGAGGCAGACATTTTCCCAAGTGGGGGCAATTTAAACCAGATGAATATTAAAATTATTAATGTTCACAACAATATAGTTTCATTAATGGAACGCCAATTAAAGTCGTAACCCATGTACATGAGCACTATACAAAAAAGAGCCAACAAAAAAAGCTCATTATAAATTTATCTACAAAACCTAATCACCTAACAAATGATTTTGAATCAAAATATTGGGTTCAATCATATATAGTTAAATTTTAACAAACAATTGAAAAAAACGTAAACTATGACTATTCTATTAAACTGAACATGTGTATAAAGATTACTTAACCAATCACAATAAAACTATTCAAACCACCAAATCAAAACAATTTAATCTAACACATAATGGAGACATTTAGCCTTTTAAAGGATTTTTTTTTTGACATTTATAAGTGAGACTCATATATTTGTCAAAATATCATAACTACCCATAAATCTTTTAAAAAAATTTCAATGGGGGCAAATATCTAATAAATTTTTAAAATTATACTTACTCCCCAAAAGTTTTTTAAATTCCAGTGGGAGCAGCTACCCCCACTATGTATCCGCCACTGAGTGGTATTGTACTAATGGGTTTCCTACGTAGTTATCTAGATAGTGGGATCCCAAGGGCTAGTAATTATCTTGTATTTATTATCCTTCTGTATTTAAAGATTTTACGATTAATGGAAAATGTAGTTTATATTTGTAGGGTATTAATCGAGTCAAGTCTTCCGAGTTTAGGTATGCTCAATCTCGGCTCGAATTGTTGAAACACTATTCAAGCTCACTTCGAGCTCGAACACTGAACCTAAATATTTGTTCAAGCTCGGCACAAACTTGACTCGAGCTTGAGCAAAAAACGAGCCCTAAAACTAAATCTCCAATCTACACTCTCACGAATCTGAAATCTGAAATTCAAGAGTCCCAAATCACAAATGTCAAACTTTCATTTTATAAAATGCACATAAAATTTACAAAAGTCCAAATCTAGAGACAAACTTGACATCAAAATATTAAAAAACACAACAAACCTTACAAATCTACACCATGTGACATAACACAACGAAAGCCTATTATAACACACAACCAATGCCCTGGAGATCTACAAACCGGCCGAAAGTCGAAGCGTTAATGAGGAAGAGTTCCGTGGAGGCAGAACAAAGGTAGAAATAATGAGAAGAACAATAGAGAAAAAAGAAAGAGAGAAGGAAATGGGACATTGGACTGTTGAAGTCTGATACCCTACTATGAGAGATTGGGGGGTTTTAGGGCGGAAGGTTATCAACTTTACTAGGGCAGAGAGAGAGAGGAGGCAAATGTAAAGTTTGAAAATATTTTGTCTTTACTTCATCACTTTTACTAGAATGCCCTTAGAATTCTCGAGTGACTATATTTCGTATCCGTGGTAGAAAGGTCAACAATAAACATATCAATGATGAATGAGTCGGCTCGTGAATAGCTCGACTCGGCTCGAGTTTGGTTTGGATACAAAATGAGCTTAAAAAATTATTCAGATTCTGCTCGTACTAAAAAATGAATGAGGTTAAACAAACTGAAAAATGAGTCAAGCCCATGCCGAACTTGAGATACACGTTTAACAGTCCTAGATATTTGTGATAAATATTCTTGTGAAAGGCTTAGATGGTTGGTTTCCCGTGAAGCAACGGAGGTTTCTAACCTCCCCTCGAAGCGGGTTTCTTTACCCACCAAAAAGTGTGCATCTAACACGAATTAAGTATATTTGTGAATTCTTTGTTTTTCTATTTTATTTTGCTATTTGCTTGTGCGTCTCGTTGATATCATTTTAAGATTCAATAAGCATACCATAAAATTTGGGAATTTGAAATCATCGAATTCTCATAGGGTTCCGATCCAAACACGTTAGAACCCCAACTGCAAATCAATTTAGGTTATCATATCCAAACCCTAAGCTCCTCACTGCATTCACAAACATAAATGTGATACGATTGAATATTTCTAAACAAATCCAAACAACAGTAACCAATTAGTCGTATTAAAACTTTAAAATAAATACTGAACATAATACCATAAACCCTCAGTTGAAGCAATTACAGAATTAATCAACAGAAATTTGACTAATCTCTTAAAAACAAGCAAAATAAAGAACAATGATGATCATAATTCAGACAACAAAGTCGGGAAAAGAAAAAAAAGAATTTCCAAAACAAAAAAATAATCAGATTCAATTTGAGAGAAAGAATGTGCAGATTTCTGGAGAGAGAAAGCTCGTACCTCTCTCGACGTAGGCCATGGGAGCTCTCTGCTTTCTTCCAAAGTCTTCTTGGATATTCTAGTCCACGGAGATAAATTTCGGACGGAAAACCAAAGTTGTTCTAACGTAAAGGTTTGAACGAATCACACTTTGTACCTTAAACTTTTAAAATTCTTAATTTGCACTCTTAGTAATTAATTTTTTTCATATTGTATTCTTAATGTCATAAACTAATCGTAACGTGATTCTCACACTAACTTTCATTATAATTTATGTTAAGTTGCTAAGTGGGCCCCATACTAAATGTAGTCCAATCTTGGACGAAAGTTAGTGTAATGGCTACAGTGTAATCATTTTATAATATTGAGAGAATAATATAAAAAAAATAATTGTTGAAAGCAAAAAATAAATTTTTTTGGGTACAAAGGACAATTTGTTCTGCTGTCCCATTTGAGTAAAACTTGCATCCTGTTGTTCCATTTATGATACTGACTTGGATATTGTACCTCTATCGATCTCAGTCATTGATGTTGATTTGAATTATTAGCAATCATTAATTAAAAAATGATAAAGTAATAAAAATAATGAAAAGATAATCTTTTTTACACTTGACATGTTACTCTTTCTCTTTGTTCACCCCTTCAATAAGAAAATTATGAAATTTATAGGGTTATATAAATTAACTTTTATTAGACAATTGAATAAGTTGTTGGTAGAACCTCACTCTTTCTCTAGAGCTTGAGCAATTGTCAAGTTGGAAACCTAATCAGGAACTTAATTTAATTCTACTTCTGAACTCCAATATTAGGTGAATCTCACTTCTAATCTAATAGTTATAGTGAATTACGTCTCAGATTAGATCTTAAAATTAGGTCGAAGTAGCATTTTTCGTAGAGATTTGCCTTCCACCCCCTAAGTTCTAGCGATACTTACGAAACATCGCCTTCCTCTACCACAGCTCATCCTCCACCTCCTTCGCCTCCCTTAATCCCATCATCAGCCTTTATCACCCTCTATCTGCTTCAACTCCCTTAAACCACCCTCAATGTCCAATAAACTCCATCTCATTCACTGCTACCAGACCCACCATCTATCCACATCATTATCTTTCATTACTCTCCACCCCCCACTTCACATTCCCCAAACGCATTGCTCATATTTAACATCAACCAAAGCCCCCTCAGTCTTCATTTTCATCGATCTACCCTTTTTTTAAAGCACACACTTTCTTTTCCCTACTAGTCTGGAATACATCACCAAAGCTTAATAATGTCCATTCCAAATGTCAAAGACCAAAATCTCAAAATATAACTCCAGTCAATGGCATTCTAACATGTGGGGTTTTTTATTGTTAATATATGGGTGATGGGACACTTCTGAGAAATGAGTAGATCGCAACACGTGTCTTCGGCGCTGAGGACATCCTTCTCTCTGACAAGACCACGTGTCCTCGGCATCGAAGACATCCTTCTCTCTGACAAGACCACGTGTCCTCGGCACCCAACTCTCTGACGATGACAAGGTTCCCTCAGAGCCGAGGAATCCCCACTCTTTTGAACAAACCACGTTCCCTCGACTCCGAGGGTACCTGCACTCCAAGACACCCGGGTGTCCTCAGCTTCAGGGATACTTACTGAGATTGTGGCCCTGCCACACAACTTCGACTTTTAGAAAGGTTACTGATTGACGGCTGATTAGTCTCAACTAGACTAGGAATCATAAATGTACTCTGCACAAGGAGGTCATAATGGCAGGACCAACACAACACTCCACCAAGGGGAGCAGAACGCGTGGCATAAGTGCACGATGAGGAGCAAATAGACCAAAACACCCCTGCTGACATGCGGCTAGCTCAGACAAGCATTTAATGAATCCTCAGTCGATAGGACATTAACAGTGACTCGAAAAGCCAGGAAAGAGGGGCATTAAGTGCTCCAGTATTAGGACATTTAATGCCTCAGCATTGAAGAAAGAGCATTCTATGCTCCGGGGTCCGAGCATTTAATGTCCTTACACAAAAGAAAGAGCATTGATTGCTTAGGGATCCGAGCAATTAATAATGGGGTCTCCCCCATGCGAAACAGGGGGCACACTGCCCCACATCTAGACACCATTACAACAAATTTATTTTTTAGCGACGAGTTTTGGCGGCGAACAATAAAATTTGTTGTAAAAAAGTGATTTTCAGCGACAATTTCAAATGTTTATCGCGGTAAATTTTTTTTTGATATTTTTGGCGACCAATTTCAATTTCAAGAGCATTTTTTGTCGCAGAAAAAAAAGTTAAAATTAATTTTGTTTGGCGACAAATGATATTTGGTCGCATAATATGTTAAATGAAATTTGCTCGTTTTAAAGGTAAAATTATTTTTTTTCGGCGACAAATAATAGTTTGTCGCAGAATATACTACATGCAAATTATAATTTTTTGTTTCAAAACGACGTCGTTTTGAAATCCTAACTTAAGCCATTTGTCTTCTTCGATAATTCCATCGTTCTTGCCCCCACTTGTCTCCCATCTTGCTCCACCAACAGTGAGTTTGCCCCCACCTGTCGCCTCTCTTGCTCCACCGATTGTGAGTATCTCTCTCTCTCTCTCTCTCTCAACACACACTGCCACGCACACACACACAGATGAAGCAACACCACAACCCCCCAAAGTATGAAACAATTTCTGTTTCAAAATATTCATAGATTGAAATATTAATTTGTAGAATATGAAGAGTTTATCAACCGATCTAACCAATAAACTGTTGAACCAAAACTTTTATTGAACCATTGAATATATATATATATCCTACGGTAAACCAAAGCTAATCCTACGGTAAACTTAAGGTAATTCTTAATATATATCTATATATATCTATCTATCTATATATATATCTATAATATATACAGATACATTGAATATAGATATATATAAGGGCTTTCGGTGGCTGTTCTTCTCCCCACAGTGCACCGACTGATTGTCTTCTGGGTTTCGGTGGCTGTTCTCCTCCTCACAGTGCACCGACTGCCCCCTTTGGTCTATTTTGTGATTGCTTTGTGTGTCAGCCCCGTTGTTTTGTGTTGTTACTGTGCATCGGTGAATTCATACGGGCTATATATATATATATATATTAAGAATTCATATAGTTCAATTAATTGACGGAAGAAACCGAATTTAGAAAGAAGACATAATGGTTCAATATTGGGTTCTTGGTTATATTGTTATATTCAAGAACTGGGTTCTTGTTTGTTTTTTTTATGTTTGCCTTGTTGCTTTAATAGGCTTTTGTGCCTTTTTAGTTTTGGTTGTTCTGTTAAGGCGTATATGCCTTTATATTGGGTGTTTTGTTCAAGCTTATGTGCCTTGTTGTTGCTTCGTATAAGTTTGCTTTGTTAATAAATAAATTTTGTTTAAAAAAAAAAATAGAAGTAATTTATGGCAGTATTTGTAGTGGTTTTTGGTTATGAGCTTAGGGATCATAGTTCCTCTTCTAGAATTGGTAATAACTGGCTGTTGTGCTTTGTAGTGCTGCAAGAAAAACATACTATTTTTTCGGCCTCTGTTGCAGTAGCATTGTTGATCGGTAAGACAATTATTTTGTACTTGGGCTCTTTCTATGTGGGTAGCAATGCGTGAGTTAAATCTTAGTCTACATTAATGGAGCTTTGTCCAGTTTAATGGATGGCCAAAGTTTTACTTCAACACAGCCTAGTTAAGGGGAGGGGATGATATGCAATTTTCAAATATGATATAAATAGGCCACAGGAGTTGTTTAGATTAGCAAGGATGCTTACATCTCTGTTCTTTTCCCTGCTCACATGAGATCAAGCCATGCTTATTCGCACAACAGAAAACCAAAAACATTGGGGGTGTGCTTGTTCGAGTATATTAGGTGGTCTGATGGGACTAAATTAGTCCATTGTTAACATAATTAATAACAGGTTTGAATCAAGTTGAGACCAGGCCTTTACAACAACTTTATTAGTATTTGTATGATGTTAAAATGTCAACTTTATTAGTACTGGTATGAAGCCCAAAGCTATTTATTTTTTTCTTAAGCTGTCATTTACATATTGTATCAGTGCAATGGAGAACTCTACTGCCTATTTGTAAATTTAGAAGTAATTTATGGCAGTATTTGTAGTTAAACTTTACTGTAGTACTTGGAATTTTGTTTTATGAATAAAACTATTTGGACCTAAAAATTCGACATAATTTACTGACCTAATGATGTGGCTTTATTGGAACTATTGGATTAGCATCAAGTTCCAATGTTTGATAGGGCTCACAATCAATCCAAAAGTTATAATGAATTAGGTCAGCAAATTAGGTCAGTAAATTAGGTCTCAATAGCATTGCTCTTGTTTTATTTGAGCTGTCTTTTTTTTCTATTATTTGAGCTGTCTTTTTTCTATTGATCCTGCTCTACCAATATAACTCGGTATCCATTTTAACAGAGAAATTTGTTGAGGTAGTCCTAGATTAGTACTGAGGAATTGATTGCTTACCATTAATTTTGTTAGTTTGCATTCTTTATTATTATTGAATGGTTAATTTTTTGATGCCCATCTAGTTCTTTTCTGTATAGTATATTAATATAGTATATTAATACATGGGATCCATTTATACCTTATTTGTTTAGCAATTTAACATCTGTACAAATATTTGGATCTTATTCCTAACCCGGCTGCTACAGTGGCTGTAAACCCATGTACATGGCTATATCTAATGTCACTTAGGCCTTGGTATTATTCGGCGGTTAAGGGCCGCTGATAGTAGAAAACCCGTAAATAACTATAATACCTCTTCCCATCTATGGAATAAATGGTATTAAGGATAAATAGGTCTATTGGCAATATGAGATGTGACATAATATACATTTTTTGGTGGGTCTCACAATAAAACATATTGCTCAAACAAACATGGGATGTGATTGCCTTAAATTTTTTCTTGAGTAGATCAAAGATGAAAAATTCAAGTGATAACAATGATATGTAAGAATCTCAATCTATACACGAGTGATCTATCATTAAGCGGGAATCTTGAAGCCATAAAAATGTGCCAATCATGCAGAATTCAGTAAAACAGTTGGCTTAAACACCATGAAAAATGGTGTAAAGATTACTTCAATCCTCAAGTCAAGTCTAAGATATAGAAGCAGCATTAACAACTGGTTAATTAGATAACAGGCTACCTTCCACCATTGCCTATGTTATAGAGTCCTTCAAATTGGTCCACTGTCCATTTATACCATCTCATCAAGAACACCCTCAATGTTAGACCATGAGGGACAATGACCATGTTCATGTTGGGGCTCTGTTCACCAGGTGGCTATGTTCATGTTGTTGCATATTTTGATTTCATATTTATTTCTTACTAAAAAATAAAAGAGCTCAATTGTTCACAATGCACACTCAATGTATTATAGTTTAAATTGTGCTCTTCATAATTGTTGTTGATATTGTTTGAATTTTTTGATATACGTTGAGATTTGATTTAATTTCATTTCATATTTTCTCTATTCTTGTTAATTGGAGAAGTGGCTGAAAATGGACAAGAGTTGAATGACAATTAGGGAAAGAAAAAGTAAGCAGTATGTTGATGGGCGGGAGGCATTTATTGATTTTGCATTGCCACGAACATGGCGAGATGGAAAAATTCGGTGTCCATGTAAATACTGTTTCAATATATACTCAAAATTTATATATTTTTTCTTTTACTTCTTATCTATAATGTGTTAATGAATTTTTTTGTGTTTGTCACAGATTGAGGATGGATTTTAAATAGCTCTTTTTTGGATATCCAGACATCTTTTCTTTCAAATATTTGAGATATTTTGTTGTTGGGATTTTAGATGTTGGTATATTGGATATTGAAAATTTTGGATATTGTTAGGAGTTTTGGATATTGTTTGATGCTATTGAAAAATTTTGGATGTTATTTTATATTTTGAGTAATGTATGAATGTTTTAATAATTGTGATGTCTTTTTATGGATTATCTATTGTCATGGGTGCATGATTGAAATTGGTCAGAATGTTTTTGAGTTGTTATAAGTGTTTTTAAATTGTTATAGGGTCGAATAAGATTTAATCATGTTTATTTTTTGGGCAACAAACACAAGTCGTCGCTAAAACACTGTTCATCGTTTTTGGCGACGAAAAAAAGTGCTTGCTAAAATGCTGGTTGTCTTTTTGGGCGACAAATATATTTGTCGCCAATATTTTGTGTACTTATTTTTAGCAACGAAATAGAGACGATCGCTGAAATTTTCACATTTTGCGATGAATATAATCGTTGCTAAAGATTTTATGTGGTTAAAATAATTTATTTTTTGGCGACGAACAAAACATTGGCGACGAAATAAGAACATGTTTGACGACAAAATTTTGGTCGCCTATTGTGTATTTTTTGCAACGAAAGTTTTGTTGTCGCTGAAAACTTTCCCAGACGAGCCTAATGCGACAAAATGGCGACGAAATGAGTTTGTCGCCAAAAATTTTTTGTGATGAAATTTATACATTTTGCAACGAGTCAATTCGTCGCTAAAAAATAAATTTGTTCCTACTATCTAGGCCCCCAGCAATGATGAGCCTTTGGTGGGTATAAATAGTTTCCAAAAATACAATGCAAAGGTATGCAAAATCACCTCTGAAGAATAAATAACAGTGCTTTCTTCTTCTCCTCTTTCAAAGAACTGACTTGATCGTCGGAGGGGATACGCCGGAAAACACTCCGGCGCCCTTTCTAACTTATTTTCTGTGTATCAGGAACCATCATCGATCCGCCTGAATCGATCGAGCAACCTCTTGAAACAATTCATCACCACTCCATAGGCCATCTTTTTGGCCCTTTTAATCATTTCTTTGCTACGGGATCTTCGACATTCGAGGCCAATACGAGCTCACCAAGGGAAAGATCTGTCTTTTTACAACTATTGTGCGAAAATCACCGCGCACAATGAGGTTTGACATTTAATATGTAGTGCAACCACCGGATTACGGCACCGAATAAAAAAATTAGGTACTGTACCTCTAAAATTTATTATTTTTTTTGGTATTTTTTTTAACTTTTGTGAGTATTTTTATAACAAAAAAAAATTATCATTTTTGTGGATAATTTACTACTTTTGTAGGTGTTTTATCACAGTTGTGATAATTATTTTTACTAATTTTCTTCAGTACCACAGCAATGATAAAAATACCCACAACGGTGGTAAAAAAAACTCACAAATGTGATAAATATCGATACGATACTAATTTTTTTCCGATATTGTAGACAACTATGTAACCTTATGTTTATGAGAAATGATATTTGGACTGAAAATATAGATTTGATCAATCACAACTATTGAATAGATAGTATCATTATTGACAAAGATTAATTAAGTCCACATTTTAAGTTCATGTAACATTGCTCTATGTTTATTTCCTTTTATTATTTTGAGTTGAAAGATTTGAATAAGAAAGTTGATTAATACAACTAAATCACGTATTTTCTATATACACTACAAGTTGAAAGGTTTTTTTATGTCACATTTGAATTATTTGTGTTTGACACAAATTTAACTCATATTTTATTTTCGCTAATTGATCAGATTATTTTTAGGATTGTATTGAAAACTAATTGATCCTAACTACTAATTTATATCGTGTTTTCACCACCTTCGTGGAACTTCAACGATTGATTATTATATTGATTTGAATACATTACACATTCAGCTGTTTAAATTTGAAATATTTTGCACAAATTATCAAATGAAAATGAAAATAACTGACATATATTATTTTTTAGAGTGAAACCCCATTTCCACGATTAATAAAAGAATTAAGTTAACATTGGATATGATATTGTACGAAGAAAATAAGTATTTTATATATTTTCTTTTTTCTTTTCTTTATCTAGTGTCAATGATCTGTTTCCATGCGTTTGGCCTCCTCTAGTTTGGTTTGTTGAGGATTAATTATACTTTGCCCCTCAAAATGTGATTATGTTTTTACTTTAGTCTCTTAATTGTTAAATATTAATTCCAACACTTTTGAAATGCGGGTCATTTTAAATTCAAAATAGTACCGATTTTGAGTAACCCGTCAGAAATATAAATAGTTCAAGTTACAATGTACTCGAATTAATAACGGCAAGACATAAATAATTAGAACTATAATTTCAAGACTATACTGTAGTTTTTTTTTTTTTTTTGGCCAAGTAAAATTGAGATTAAGGGAAAAGTTAGTACAAAAGAAAATCAACCTCCGGCTTGACCCTCAGCCCAAGGCCATACTGGGAAACTCTCAACTTAATCAAAACATACAAAGACTAAGAAGACATATAACTAAGAAAGGAAAGAACTTTGGACCTAAAATTCAAGGCTAGGCAAACAAAAAACCAAAATGCTTACTTCACCCGCTTCCATTGCCATCATTTGTGTCATCTAATGGCAATCCTTCCAGAAGACTTTCGCTCTATTGATGATTTGTAAGATCTTATTCCATATCCTTGTAACATCTTGGTTATTGCAAGCTTTGCCAAGGCCAATGCCATGCAATATTCATCCATCATTGCTTTGATTAGTACGAGACAAAGTTGTCCACTTCATCCTCTTTATCCGATTCATCCCTCTTACCTTCCATTTGGTTGTCAGTTGATTCTATTTAATTATAAGTCTAATATACATTGTTGAGTGGCCTCCTCTAATTTTCCCTTTGTCTGCATTTTATAGGACATTTTAATTACCTTACATAACCTAAAGTCATAAAGCAAGGGAAATTCTTTAATAAGTAGTTATGTCCTAAACTTAAAACTCTTAAACAACTTTTTATTATATGGGTTATCAGACAACTTCCTTCCACAAGGAATTCTTTGATCCACTTAACATAGTTTATGTGGTTAACACAATAAAAACGTGACAACAATGGATAATATGCATGAGTTTACCCCATCGACTGGCCCTAATTATAATATTATTGAGAGATATAAAATTTTATGAGAAGAATTACATTTAAAATTTCTTATATAACATAAGAGAGAGGGGGGGGGGGGGGGGGAATGAGAACCCAATGAAACATAAAGAATTTAGCATAATGCGCATTAGCTGAACGTATGTAGTCAACTTTAATAATTTTAGTTATTAGCTCAACCATCTAGTATCAAGGACATTTTAAATACTAAATACTTACTTTTCTAGAAGGTTGAGAGCAGGGTAAAGCTTGTGTAATATCTTCCGAGTTTCGGAAGAGTATGTTACTGTCTCGACTAAACAGTATCTGCCATTAGCTGAAGCAATCTCCAATGCTTGAACATGTGCATATGCAACATCTCTAACATCAACATATGTATAGATTCCACTAGAGAGTATTTCTTGTCCTGCATGATACATATAACTTAAATGCTCGTATGAAAAGAATTACATGTGCAGATGTACCTAATTAAGAAAGAAAAAAGAGATTTGCATATGCAACAGTGCAACACAGTCCTTTGAATTAAAAAAAAAGTGTTTTTGCTTGTACTTGAAGATAATTAAGCAACTAGAACAATAATATTTGGCCATTAAATATATCACGATAAAAAAAAAAAGTGGGAACCAAAGGAAATTATTGTACTCCAGAATTTCTACTTCAGTTTTGCATGAGTTCTACAATATATGAGTGTATATGTTGCTTGAAAGCTACTAAACATAAACAGTTGAGCTGTGAAACTGATAGGATTTAGAGAGAGAGAGAGAGAGAGGAGAAAAGAAGAAAAAGAAAAGATTGTCAAAATAGGGTAATGTGTTAAGTTACCCAACTATACCCTGTTAAGATTGCTCATAATTTCACAAAAGGCATGCAAATCAAGCCTTGTTTAACTTTTCTTTAATGAAGTGCCGGTTAATTTCAACATATTTAGTTCTTTCATGTTGAACTGGATTATGAGGCCTTCCAAGTTAATTTCTCAGGATGCCAAGGAATATAATATAAATGCACAATCAACAAGAGAAATTATCCTTGGGGGCCATTGTTCTCAAGAAATAGGCATTTCATCAGAACTTCAAAAGCAAAAGAGAAGGGGAAACAATGAACAAACTTCAGAGAAGACAACCTCTTCTGTGTCTCACAAATAATTGAATCTTGTAATCAATAATGAATTTAGACATCTTACAAACAAGAACAAATTGAGATAGCAGCACTGAGATGGCTGCCTTTTAAACTTCAAATGACAGAATGGATGAGATAAAGAGTTTTCAGAAGGATTATCTCCAAACTAGATTAGATTCTATTTGTAACCTCATTAGTTAAGTAAAACATATGAAAAGAATTGAGATGAAGAATGAAAACGTTTCAAGTAGAAAGATACTTTCATATGCAGCATCCTCATTTGCTATAGAAAAGCATACCATAATTTATGAAGTTCAGAATCCCTTCAGCAGAGCTATTGAGAGTTGGCTGCAAGAGAGGACCAGTCACATAGCCTGGATGTATCGTCACCAAGTCAATCCCGTTCTGTTTTGCAAATTCCCATGCAGCTTCCTCGGCCAAGGTTTTCGATAGCATATACCACAGCTGATACATGAACCAAAGTTTAATTAGCAAAAAATGAAGGGTATTAAAGCAAGTTAACTTCTCTCCAGCTATATTTGTTAAATGACAACACACGTAACTACAAAATAAGCTTCAATGTTTTTGCTGTCTGAATTCTAACTTCTTCTGAAAGAAAACAGCCTTTGTGGCTTTTTCCCATCTGCCTTTTCCCGTCTATATTTTCAACATCTCTTTTAGGCCTTAAACTAAAAAGAACCATCTTAATGGACTTTGAATAACACTAGATGATGCAGTCAAATGTTTTTTTTTTCTGTAAGTAATGGCTGCATGAACCGAAAGAAATTACATGTATACCAAGTATACCCATTGATTTACAAGCAAATACAAAAAACAGAAAACCATGCGTACTCCACACCACAGTACATAGGATGACAGGTCTTCGACTTACGAAGACAGGTCTTCTGCTAACATATTTCTATAGCCATGGCAATAAACAAAGAAATACAAGAGTCATGGTGAACTCAATGGATGTTGTTAGTTACTTAAATATTGAAGACATTAGCACATTCACAAACCTTTGATTCCTGACAAAATACTGGATCTGAGAACCACGTCTCATCAACTACAACATTGGGGTTTAGAGGTTTTCCATTGTATTTAACGGAAGCCATGGAGGATGTTACTACCACCCTTTTGATAGATGAAACTTTTGCACAGGATGTCAGAATATTAAGTGTTCCCTTCACAGCAGGGTCAATTAATTCTGCCTGAAACATGGAAATCAAATGATAAGCAGCCCTTTCTATATACAGTTTTTCAAAATAAGCGAATAAAATCCAGAATCATGCAAACATAAGCACAAAATAGCATGAAGGCATTGCATCGAAAAAAAACTTCCCAGCATACCAAGCTGTATTGATGATGATTACTTCGATTCCACATTTTTCTTGAAAACAAGCTAGCAACCTAACATTATCTTGGCATGTATTCCTGATTTGGTAAGATTTTTGGTTGCAACCAATCTAGTGAAATTCAAGGAGCTATAAAATAGATATAAGTGTGGACCTCTTGAATTTCTATCATTCTTTTTAAGCTAAGAACTGCTACGAGTGCTTAAACTAATATGATAAATCATACCTACAAAGCAGTATAGCTCAACCACCTCAAATCTTCCCACTCTCCCACCAGAAGAAGGGGATGGGCAGAGGAGGAAGACCACCGAAGAGAAGGATACAGTGCCCTCTACTTCTAAAGAATAAATCATCTGAACTTCAGTTTTATTAGATTTAGTTTTCACTTCTTATACAAGGGGAGCTAATTTCTAGCCAGATTAAGACTAGAATTTCCACTACTTTCAAATATATATTTTCTCATCAAGATTTTGCATATAAAGTTATAAATTCGAGAAATAAGATTTAGTTTAGTCTTCATGTTTCTATTTTCTTTAGCTTCCAAAGTAACTTATTCCAAGGCAAAGTCTTGATACCCTTTCTAATTTATAGGCATATAGCCAAAGTTTACTACTTGATCTTATCCAATGTCCACTCTCTTATTTCATTACATGTGTTGCCACATGAGACGATCAAAACAATTTCAAGTGGTAACAAGACCACCAAGAATACAAGAAATGACAAGAATGGTGGCTAACATTATATAAACTACAATGCAGTTGTCAGATATGTGTTTGAAGACTCTAAATGTAGGCACTGGATTACTATCAAACAGATGACGTCACAATGGTCGTAGTGTCAAGATTCATATTTATTCAAATTCATATTTCTCAACAAACATTGTGATTTCTAACTTATTTCCTAATCTAACATTGTCAATATCAAAGTGTGGTTTTAACCTATGCTTTTCGATCTAAAAGCATATTTGCACAACACACTTTCAATTGGAAATTTGAATAGTGTGCTTTGTGATACACATTTTTACAATGAAAAGTGTGGGTTAAAACTACGCTTTCATATAAATTGCAAAAGATAATGAAATCACGTTTTTATATAAACTATGAATGATTGGAAATCTATACTATTTTAAAATGTCAGCATATTTGAAAAACATTTTTTTTCCAACTTTACCCTACAAAAATATAATTATTTCATCCATATCCTTGACATCATTATCCTTCAAAATTAATTGCACATCCTTATCCTAATAAACCTGCTACTTCACTTTCCAACCGTATTTCCTCTCTTCACCCCTCTCTCTCTCTCTCTCACACACACACACACACATGCACATTCACCACTCGGGAAAAAAAAGAGACACTCTCTCTGTTATTCTCTTCCTCTCTCTCTCTCTCGTGCGCATTCACTGTCCAGGAAAAAAAATGAACAGACACTCCCCCCCTTCTCCCTCTCTCTTCTCTACGCATTGATTACTGGGTAAAAAAAAAACTGACACCCACCTCTGTTCAACTTCCCCCTCTTCCTCCAAGCTTCTCTTTACATCAATTCTTTACATATTGATTCTAATATGATGAAGTCCTTCTCCTTTCTCTGCTATGGTATCCTGATCGTCCCTCATGTTTTTGAATTTTGTTTGGTATTTTGTATTTCAGATTATTCGAAGGAATTGCAGACAACAATTCTTGAGTTATTTTTATTTTCCCAAAGCAGAAAGTTGCAATTTTGTTCGCTAGACAGGATCAGTTTATATGTAGGTACTTAACAACACTTTTTCTACCTACACTTGGATTGCACAATTTTTTTATTCCATTATTTTTGTTTGAATCTTATAGTCAAATTTAGGTCCGTACACAGAAGCAAGGGCGGAGGGAGGCTAGGGCCAGGGTGGGCACGTGCCCCCCCCTCAAAAAATTTTTTTTTTTTACTTAAGTATATATATTATAAATTTGTATAATATATTATTTGTGCCCACCCAAAATCCAAGATAAAAATATTAGACCCACATTATTTATCCAAAAAATTTAAAAAATTAAGCCCATTTAAAACAAAAAAAATTGAGTCAACTATTATCTACCCAAACTTATTAAAAAATCAAATATTTGACCTATCACAATCCACCCAAACCTATTAAAAAAAGTGAAAATTGGAAGTGAGTCCCCCTAGATGTACTTGTTTGGAGATGAGTCCGGCAAGGAAACTTATAAGGGGCTAAGTCCATGTTTAAAATTATTTGTAATGACTTAAGTCCACTTTTTTTTTTTATCTCAAAAATACCCTTCCTTGAAAGGAAGTTAAATTAATTTCTTATTTTGGAAATTGTTATCCCTTAATTCAAGGTCAATTAAAATATGTCAATAAAATCTCCATCATAAATTTAAAATTCAAATTCAAATTCAAATTCAAAGATCTCTCTCTCTCTCTATCTTTCTCTCTCTATATATATATATCAAATTCAAAGCTCTCTCTCTCTCTCTCTCTCTCTCTCTCTCTATATATATATATATATATATATATATATATATATATATATATATATATATAAAATCTCCATTATAAATTTAAAATTCAAATTCAAAGCTCTCTCTCTTTCTCTCTCTCTCTCTCTATATATATATCAAATTCGAAACTCTCTCTCTCTCCCTCTCTCTCTCTCTCTATATATATATATATATATATATCAAATTCATGTTACTATATTTTTTTATTATGTTACTGTTCATGTTACTACTTTTGTTGAGTATGTTACTGTTCATGTTCCTATTATTTTGAGCATGTTACTGTTTTTGTTGAGCATGTTACTACTATTATTTTACTAAATATTAATATTCAATGTTACTATTTGTTTTGTTTTTGAATATTACTATTTTTTGTATTTGAATGGTACTATTTTTTGCGTTTGAATTTGAGAGAAATAATTATTGTTAAGTATGTTACAATTTTTGTTAAACATGTTACTGTTGTTATTTTTAAAAAATATTAATATTAAATGTTTCAATTTTTTTTTTTATGTTTAAATGTTACTATTTTTTTGTGTTTAAATGTATTATTTTTTGTATCCAAATCATAACTTTTTTTGTATTTGAATGTTATTATTTTTTATTTTTAATGTTACTATATATATATATATATATATATATATATATATATATATATATACCTAACCTATATATGGATATAGATAGATAAGAGAGAGGCAAAATTTTAATGTTAGTCAAACTCTTAACCTATATATGGATATAGATAGATATGAGAGAGAAAATATTTTAATGTTAGTCAAACTCCTAAGATTTAGGAGTTTTTAATTTTTAGTTTTATATATATATATACCTAACCTATATATGGATATAGATAGATAAGAGAGAGGCAAAATTTTAATGTTAGTCAAACTCTTAACCTATATATGGATATAGATAGATATGAGAGAGAAAAGATTTTAATGTTAGTCAAACTCCTAAGATTTAAGAGTTTTTAATTTTTAGTTTTATTTCACTTCTAAAGGGAAGGGATAATATGGTAAAATTGACAAAAAACGGACTTCATAACAAATAAGTTTCCTTGACGGACTTAAGTCCAAACAAGTCCATATAGGGGGACCGGCCTCCAAATTTCCCTTAAAAAAACAAAACTTTTAGTCCAACATTAAAAACAAAATTTTTGGCCCAACATTAAAAACAAAACTTTTGGCCCACCCACCATTAAAAAACAAAATTTTTGGCCCACTTGACTAAGGGGAGAAAAAAGTATAAAATCTCTAGTTGCAACTATATAAAGAATAATTTTACTACGAACTTCTGATTGTGCGCATTGATAGAAAACTAGTGAAAAATTAATTTACATTTAATTCATATACAAAATTTTAGTGATTTTTAAAAATTTTATATTTTATTGAAATATATAATTAGGTTAAAAATGTACTAATTTTTTTTTTTTTTTTTTGTCTTTTTGTTAGAATTTTGTTTCGGCTAAATAAAAATTGAATTTACTATTTTCACAATAATTTTGTTTTGATTCTTATTTTTTTGTTATTCTTGAACTGAATTTTTTTGTATCAATTTCGGCTAAATATTTTTTTATTCCAGTTATATTTTGTCCCCTCATAGACATTCATGGCTTCGCCCCTGACAATATATATTTTTTTTGGGCATTTTTTATGTTAAATGGACTTCATGTATTAAATAAAATAAAATAAATATAAATATATTATATAGTGTGATTGATTAGAAGAAAAAAAATTAGAGTACTTAATTAAAGTGCCCACCCTGACCAGAATTCCTGGCTCTGCCCCTGCACAGAAGGTGATATAATGGAGAGGATTTGGATCCCAAAGGTTGGAGCTTTATCTTCCATCTCTCCCAACCCCTTTGATTGGTGGAATCCTAATTGGCAATGCTCCTTTATTTGATTTTCAGTGTGATGGCTTATTCAAGAGTTTAATTACTTTATTGGGTTGAAATGTTTTGCAGGGTATGAAGCTCTGAACTTAAGGTATGTCAAGTTTTTTTTTTTTTCTTTCTGGTCATCTTTGATTGAGTGAAACTTGTCATGATTTTGCAATTGTTTAAGAATCCATTTTAAGAAACTAAGAGCATAATCAACAGTGGCATAGTCCAGTAAGAGATTTACGAATAAAAAAGAGCCAGGTAAGCTATTTGTTTACTTGTCCTATGTCCTAGCTTCAGTTCATCCACAATGACTCTTTTTTGTCCAATGACTATACCAAATCTAGGTCAAAATATTTCCAAATGCGTGATTGGTTACTCTATTTTGAAACCATAATCTCAAGGTTTAGTATTTCCATTTGGAAACTGTTTCTATAATTGCACATGTATTTGATTAGCGGTTTATTTGACGTTGACAATTCTTGATTCAAAAATCTTTCTTGTCTTTCCAGCTGCACAAGTTGATAATTTAGCTATTGTCCAAGCAGCTGTCACCTTTGGAAATAAGAAGCAAAAAGCTTATTTGCCTCTTGAACTCAAAGGACAAAATTCAAGTATAAGTTATAACGCTATGAATTTTTGTTTGTCTGGTTGTACTTCTAATTTTATGTGAACTACACTTTTGTTTAGTTGCTGAAAAAATACAAGAGCCCACTAGAAACTTGAAAGTTGATTTTTAGATTTTCAACTCAGTGAAATTGAACATTGGTTTCTACATTTTCTACTCAGTGAGATAATTGTATTATTGCCTTAAAAAAAAATAGATAGTTGTAGTATCAGGTTTATTTAAGTAAATACTAATTTGAATTTTTATTTAGAAATAAGTGAATTTAGATTTTAGTGATTGTAGTATATTAATAATGCGATATATGTGTTTTGATGAGGGAATTGTTTATTGAAATGACAATGAATACCAAGTACTTAAAATTAAACGGAGTTTGATGAGAAAATTATATTCTTAAGTTGGCTATTATAAGCTATTGCAGAGATTTTCTACATAACTT
The DNA here is from genome assembly GCA_951799425.1 of Ilex aquifolium. Classification (NCBI taxonomy): domain Eukaryota; kingdom Viridiplantae; phylum Streptophyta; class Magnoliopsida; order Aquifoliales; family Aquifoliaceae; genus Ilex; species Ilex aquifolium. The sequence continues at coordinate 17,909,343 of OX637406.1, read as the reverse complement.
TGCCTATAATAAACTATTAATTTTCCGTTAGTTTGGATTACAACAAAAGACATTGAATTTTCTTTGGCTAAAAAATTATCACAGGGCAAGAGTTGTTTTTTTATTCTGTTATGAGTAATTATGTTAATTTAGGTTTGTTATGTCATGGAAGAAAGGAAAGCATGTTTGATGGCTTTTGTAACTTAAGTGCAACGACAAAAGCCACCACATGTGCAACATACTGACAATAGTTGGGGAAGATGATAACAAGCAAAGCGAGGAGTTCTCAAATGACCTAACTCTAGAAACATGTGATAATTCTCCTATTGGTTTGTTGAAGTTTTCTAAATCATCAGTTTCTTGTTGAAAAACTGATTTTACTTCTTGATTATTAACTATCTTTTGTTTTTTGGTAAACACTAAACAATGCACACTACCTAACTCATTGTTGACATCTAATAGTAAAAGAGTTCAAAAACTTGTCTATGAAAGTTGACAAAGACACGATTAATCTGTATGGTTTATGGTAGTTCATAATTTTTCACATAAATATTGAGTAATATTTGATACTCGTAATTTGGGTGTCAACTCTGACCCGTTGATGCGAACCCGACACGAACTCTACACGAACGATTATAAAATTGATATAATTATTAAATATGCAAAATAAATAGTCTAAATTAATATTTAATACTCAAAACAAACTAAATAATTTTTTTTTTCGTGGGTCTTAACATGAACACGACACGAATAATAATGACACGAATAATACGACATGTGGGTCACACGACACGATTGACACCCCTACTCGTAATGGTCCACATGCAACGCACGTGTGCACCAACTAATAAGTTAGAAATGGCAGTATTTGAATAAAAATCATGGTACCAAAGGAATTGATTTGCCTTAAGTGCTATACTGATTTGGCTACCACACCAAAATCACCATAGGACAGTAGAAGTTTGAGGATGTACCTGAGGGTCAGTGGCAGAAAGAAAAACAGGAGAGGCAGTGTGAAAGACACCTTCACAACCATCAACCACAGCATCAAATGATCCTTCTTCAGTTAAGTTTGCTTCAAACAAATGTAGCCTATCCTTAGCTCCATCAAGTTCAAGCAGGTGTGCTGTCTTCTTCGGATCATCTGTAGTACATATTAAACAGAAATACTAACAATTCGAACAAACAAACATTTTAAATCTAAGTGCAAATTATGTATATTGTTGTATATACAAATGTCATATCTTGTTCTGATATATTTTTCTATGCCCATAAATGGCTATGAACACATTATAGATAAATTTTGGACACGTACCGATAAGTTTTGAACACATTGAAAATCATTTTACATATTTTTTTCAAAAAAATATAAGATCATTTTGTATTGTTTAAAACTGGGGTTATTTTATAATAAAATACAAAAATCATTCCATAAGTACAAAAAAAAAAAAGAGAATCCTAAAAATATGACAAAAATTTAGACTTAAAACAACTCCATATATAAAAAGCTTAATCTTAATCTGATATGCAATTCAATGTTTAGTACTTCATATTGTATCAGGACTTTCTGCAATTGTCATTGTTGTACGAATTTACGTTTTTTTTATGTTTCTGCAATTGTCATTGCTGTACGAATTTACATTTTTTTATGTTTGTATTCTTAACTTTAACATTAAATTATTTGTAATTGGTCTACAATGGGTGTTTACTTATGTATGATTGGCATCTACATAAATAAATAAAAACCCGTCATCTTATTTTTATCCATTGAAAAAATTTAATACAAGCTTGTAACCCTGAATTAAAATTCGTTAATCCAACGAGAATAATAGATTTGGTAAATAAAATTTGTCAAAAGATAATTGAGAAAAATAGAATTACTGTCCCCGCATTAACTATTAGTGTTCAAGCCTTATGCTCCGTTGGTAGGAATGATGGAAAGTAGGAGGGATACATTTTCTATCCTCCAAGGAAGGAAAGTAGGAATGATACACTTTATTTCCTTTCCTTTGTATTTAGTAGGATAATGGAAAATAAAAATGATTAATTTTTTTTTTGTGCTTGGTAAGATGGAAAAAATATTTTTTTAATTTTTACTTTTTAAAATATTTATTTATTTATTTTAAAAAAAGAATAAATATATATTTTATCATTGTATTTATATATAAAATTAATGTATACATAATATATGTATATCTAGTTATTGCTTGTGCCTGAAGGCACAGAGTAGTAAAAAAATGGTAAACAATAAATATATTTGTATTCACACCTAAAATCAAATCACAAACATAAAGGAAAAAAAAAAAAAGAATTTAAGCACCAATTGTAGTAGGAGTGAACTGTGGTAGTGGTGGTGGGGTGACGACGATGGTGATGGTGGTAGTGGTGGTGGTAATCGTGATGGTGGTGGGGGTGGTGGTGGGGGCGATAGGGGGTAGTGGTGGTAGGGGTGGTGGTGATGGTAGGAGTGATTGTAGTTGTTGTACAGAGGTGGTGATGGAGTGGCGGCGGCAGTTGTGGTGGCAGTGATGGGGCGGTGGGTGTGGTGGTATGGTGGCAACAGTGGTGGTGGTGGTGGTTGTTGTGGCAAAGGGGTGGCAGTGACAACGGTGGTAGTGGTGGGACGGTTCCAAAACTTTTTTTTTTAAAAGTATTTATAAGAAGTTATAAGTTCTAGAAGCACTTTTAAAAAGTTATCTCAAACACACCCTTAGAGGCATCTTTTTTCTATTAAATTTGGAGTGTTAATATTAACCGTCGGATTAATTTTAAAGTAAAATTTAAAGTGATTCCAACCGCGAAAAATAAAAGTCATTTTGTTTATCTTTTGAGATTTGAATTGTATTGTACTTTATTATATAGATATCAAAAGATATATAGATAAATAAAATACATTTCAACACAAATAATTAACTTTTCATCCATTTTCCTTTCAATTTTGGAGAGATTGATTTTGGTGACTTAGAAAGAAAGCTCATCCATCTACTTTTCTATTCTTCCTATTTTCCTTCCAACACGATGTTTTATTTATCCCTTCAACTTTTCATCCTTTCAATTTTTCATCGTACCAAATGGAGCATTAGTATTGCCTAAGAGAGGTGCTACTCGATAGTGAAATTTTTTAAATTGACATTGCACGAAATTAATAGGTTAGAGTTGAATAAATCTTAATACAAATTCAAAAATAAAATAAAATAATAAATGATCGAGTTGGTTCCAAATATGAATAATCTCATTAAGACATGATAAAGCTATTTATTAACTGCAATAAAACCAACCCGACAAAACAAAAAAATATTCATTACAATGATTATACCATATCATCAGGGGCGGAGGGAGGCATGGGCCAGGGTGGGCACGTGCCCCCCTCAAAATTTTTTATTTTTTTTAGTTATGTATATATATTATATATTTGTATAGTATATTATTTGTGCCCACCCAAAACCCAATATAAAAATGTTAGGCCCACATTATTTATTCAAAAAAATTAAAAAAATTAAGTCCATTTAAAACAAAAAAAATTTGAGTCCATCACTATCTACCCAAACTTATTAAAAAAATTAAAATTTTGACCTATCACAATCCACCCAAACCTATTAAAAAAATAAAATTTTTAGCCCAACATTAAAAACAAAACTTTTGGCCCACCATATTTAATTGTGCCCACCATAATATTGTGTTTAGGTGATATTGATTTAAATAGACTCATACCTAAATAATTGTTAATTTTTTGAACAATGTTATTGAAACCTAACTTTAGGACCTAATACGTTGCGATATTAAATATAATAGTCTTAATATTTAATAAATTCTATTGTCTATTCAATGGTCACAAACTATTGGGTCTCTATCAATTAAATCTCAAATTAGGTACAACTAATATAATTGTTAACTTTTAGACATGTCCGAATATGCTTTGAACATATTGATGTTATTTTATAATTTTTTTAAAATTGTAGGGTTATTTTGTTATTATATAAAAATGTGTGTCGTTATGTAGTAAACTATACGATCATAAATAAAAGATTGTTACCGTGATTTTATATATAAAAGAAATATTATTGATAAAATTAATTTGTAACACTTTCAAATAATAAAAACATACCATGGTCAATTGTAAGTAATAATAATTAGTCGCATTCTCGATAAGAAGTTTTAATTATTATTTTTTTGTTTATGAGTATATCGATTTTTAATCTTCTATCTTTTAAAAATATTAAATATAAATTTATGAACTTTTACGGTCTATTAAAAAAAAATCTAGACATACTAGTGTGCCCACCCTCAAAAAAATTTCTGCCTCCGCCCCTGCATATCATCATATGTAACAGTCCAGTAAGAAGATTCCAAACAATGTGTGCTACAGAGTAGAACTATGGTAAAGGAGAAGCAATTAAATGACAAGAAAGAGAGAGATAGAGAGCTGACTGAGGTTCCGAACGGTGGCTTTGACGGTGTAACCACGCTCAAGCAACATCTTCACCAGCCATGAAGCTATGTAGCCCGAAGCCCCTGTCACGCACACCACCTTCCCTGTTCCGCTCATTCTCTCTCTCTCTCTCTCCGAAGTTGAAAAGACTGGTTGCTTTAAGGTGACGAGTGGGGTGAGCATTTGGAAGATGAGTGATCATCCAATATATAGATGGTGATGATGACGTGTTATGGGTCTGATGGTCCCACGGATTTGCTAAGCGGCTACGTCAGCGTCGCTGGACTTCTTTGAAAATTGGAACAATTTATTTTGGTAAATAATCTATTTGGCCCTAAATTATTCTATTTATGTTAATTAAGTCTCTAAACACTTTGTATCAATTTAGCCTCTGAGTTATAACATTTGTGTCAATGTGGCACTTTCGTCCAAATTTATCCTTAATTTTGACAAAATTTCTTACGTGCACATCACGTGATCCCTAAAATATACTCTAATCACCAACTCATGTGATGCGCAAGTGAGTAATTCCGTCAAACTTAACCATGAATTTGGACGAAATGGTCACATTGCTACAAATGGTATATTTCAGGGGCTAAATTGATACAAATGATAATTTAAGAGTTTGATTGACACAAATGATACAGTTTAAGGATTAAATAAATAGTTAACTCTAATTAATAAATCGAAAACGTGTTTTTTAACTGAGAAATATTATATAATTTAGTTGACGGTCAAACTAATGAATTATTTTGGTAATGCTTTTAGTAAATGATGTTTTCATTTAATTTTTCAAAATGATGTTTTAAGTAAAAAAAAAAAACTAATTTTGATAAAAAAATAGATTTATGATGAATTAATATTTTGAAAAATTAATCTGGATGAATCTTACTATATAAATAATACACTTAATTACACTTCTATTTATATATATAAAATACATAAATTAAAGGGGAGAGACTTGGGAAGCTTTCCCTCTATGTTTCATAAATTTGTAGAGTTTTGATTCTTTTAATTATCATATTAAAGTTTTTTTTTTCAATTGCATTCTATCGTACATTTTTTTTTTTTGTAATTATCCCTCAACTCTGGATTAACTATCCATTATTTTTTTCAAATTTATTTGTATAAATTATTTTTGTTGTGGTAATTTATTATTATTTTATCTAATTTCTTAAGTGATAAGGTGAAAGAGAAAAAAAATAAGTAAAAATAATTAAAAAATTAAAACATATATCTCATGCATCGAACGAAGTCAAGACACTACTATGTACATTGTTACATCTATGAATATTATACATAGGGTCCGTCTATGGTATTGAATATATTTTTTCGGTATGATACTATTAAATTAATAAGAACCATTGATCTACTATAAATAATTTTAAATTATTGATCAGATATTTTCTCTTTTATCGGTTGATCCCTTATATATATGACTATATCCTCGAATGTTTCTAGCGGGGTCATCGTTGTGACATTAGCGCTAACGTTCTAACATGTGGGGCTTTGACATTTAATATATATAGGGATTAGAAAATGGTCATAACAAGTTATCTTATTGAAAAGGTCAAAAAAAGAAATTAAACGTTGGGTCACCATAGTAACCACGGGAAGACCATCGAGTGGATGGTTTAGTGGGATCCTGGTCAAAATTTTCACCTTGAGGTTGGAACCTTGGAGGTTCGAGTCTTAAAGTTCACATTAAGATTCGATGGTTGATAGCTATACTAGTCTAATTAGAATTGTTCTTGAGAATAGTAACGAACACGGTCAGAGACCTCATAATCTCACAAATGAGAGTTATCGAGGTGATCTTTGAACGCTTTCTTTTATCCCACCCTTTTTCCAATAACAAAAAAAAATAATAATAATAATAATAACAACAAAAAGTGAAAAAAAAAAATTGAAGAGGGGCCAAAGTAACATTTTTTGAATTTTTAGTACGGTGCAAGTAGAGATATATAAAGGGTAGTAGGGCGTGCGCATAGGAAAATCTAGGCCCTACTCCGTTCCTTTGGGGTTGGGCCATAGGATCAGACATTTTTTTTAAAAGAAAATTATGATTAAAATTATTGAAATTTTTATGTCGATAAATATTTAGATGTAAAATATTTACAAGTATTAAAAACGAGAAAATAATAGAAAGATGAGTGATTTTTTTATTGATTATAGATGGTCTTGGAGGCATCAATAAGTAATTTCTACATTTTGTTTTTGCTTCGACGATTTTCTTATCTTCAACGCCCGTTATTCCTAACTTTTCTAAGGGTGCGTTTGGTAACGTTTTCGTTTTTATGTTTTTTTTTATAAAAAAAATAGAACTAAGTTTTGTTTTTTTTATGATAAAAATTAAAAATCTAAAACATGTTTGGTAGTCATTTATATTTAAAAAATTGTGAAAACAAAAATAAAAAACATATTTGGTATTATCTCAAAAAATCACCACCCAAACCCCACCACCTTACCTCAATAACCACCCAAAACCACCACCCAACCCCACTGACCACCCAAGCCCCACCACCGAAACCCACCCCCTACCCCACTGACCACCCCACTGACCACCCAACCCCACCACCGAAACCCACCCCCAACCCTGAAAACCGAAACCCACAACCCACCCACAACCACCCCACTGACCACCCCCAACAACAGAAACCCACACCCACCACCACTGAAATCACAACCACCACCCCACTGACCACCCCCAACCACCGAAACCCACCCCCACCACCACTGAAATCACAACCACGATGTAGATCTATGTCTATATATGTATACATATACCGATCTATATATATATATGGTATAAAATTAAGGAAAAACACTGACCACGAGCGAGAGAGACGAAGTGGGTTTCGTCTTCGTCTTCGTCTTTGATTTCTTCTTCCATTTCTGACGTCTTTGGCTTCGGTTTCTTCGGCTTCGGCTTCTTTGGCTTCTTCGGTTTCACAAGAGAGAACCCAGAGAGAGAGAGAGAGAGAGAGAGAGATGAGAGAAAGAGAGGAAAAAAAAAAAAAAAAAAGGTAAAGGGGTTTTATACTTCCAACAAAAAATGCTAAATTTTGGTGTTAACAAGATTCGAAGGCAAGATCTCATTAACTAAGGGCGCGTGTTTTTTTTTTTTTTATGTTTTCAAAAGCATCATTTTTGATGTTTTCATATTTTGGCATTGTTTTCAAAACAGGAGAGTAAAAAAAAAACGAAAACACATCCCAAACATGTTATTATTATTTTTTTTTAACAGAAAATGAAAAAAAAAACAAAAAAAAACACAAACACCCTGTTACCAAACACTACCTAAATTATTTTCTATTACTTGTTTTTTCATGGATTCTCATTTGGTTCAAACCCATTGTATTCATGTGGAATTTACGTTTGTGTTGTGTGATTTACGTCTTATGATTTAATAAGATAATCATAATGTTTATGATTCCTCTTTATCGTTGAAAGTTAATAAATTTAAACTAGAAAGTTGATTATTACTACAATTACAATTGATATTAATGCCTTAATTTATATTAAATAATTCATAAAAAAATCAATTAAGCAAATGAGATCAATTAGATCATAATTTTTTCCCCTTTTGTGTTACAAGATTAACAAAATTTGTAGGAGAAATAAGTATTTGAGGCTTGAAAAGTGAAGAGAGCTTGAAGTAGTGTTATCAGAACCGGACCGGACCGGCCGGTCGGACCGGTTCAACCGTGAACCGGGACCTTGACCGGTCCGGTTCTTTAGTTGGACCGCTTAAGGACAAGAACCGGCTATAAACCGGAAAATCGGCCAATTTTTATAAAAAACCGTGAACCGGCGATTTTATAAAAACCGGACGGTTTACTACCAAACTAAAAATTAAAATATATTTGGGGCTTTTTTTGTATTTGGGGCTTTTATTTTGCCCTAAATCGCAGAATAGAGAGAGAGGGCACCACCATCAGGCTTCAGCGACATCAGGATCAGGCGACTTCGACTGCGATCAGCCTGATTCAGCCACCTCGACCAGCCACCTCGATCAGCTACCAGCGAACTCAGACTACCAGTACCAGCGACCAACGAACTCAGGGATCATCTCCTTCGTCATCTCCTCCTTAGTGTTCTCAGGTAAAAACTTCCTTAATTCTAGGACAGATAGAACATATATTACTGACCTGGAGGCCACCATTTGCATCTGTACTTGTGAGAACACTAGTATTGTCCATGTCCCAGAACTTTCTCTGGTTATCTTCACCCACAACCAAAAAGTGATTTTGAGTTGTGTCGAACCGCACAACACAAGCTGATTTCTTCGGTAGGGATTGTGGTTTGGGGTTTGGACTTAGTGATTTTTCTGTTATGTACTTGGATTGGAACTTTGAAGTTCAATTTTTTGACAAATTGTATGTATTTTAGACATATTTTATATTTCTTAGCTAAATTATTATGTTTTATAATTATTATATATATATTTTTATTTTTTTATTATATGGCCGGTCCGACCAGTTGACCCACCGGTTGAACCAGTGAACCATTGACCCAGTCCCCTAGCCTGTTCGATGACCGGTCCGGTTCTGATAACATTGGCTTGAAGAGTATCTAAGACTTGAAAGAAAGATAGATCGAGGGACTCCATCATCTCATGTTAGTAATTATGGCTCAAATTAAATATTCTACGGCAGGTGGAAAATTAAAGGTAATTTCCTGAGGGGATTACTACGTCTGGTCGTCCCTTATCATCCTTTTGCTCAACCAAAAACAAAGAAGTGAAAATTGGTCATAACTGCATCAGGATGTTCTTTTTTGTCTTCTAATCTTGGATTTTTATACAATTAGAGATTAAATTTTAAGGATTATTGAGGTTGGAGCAATTAGGATTTTCTGTGGTCAGGAGAGTAAAAATAAATAAATGGATATAAAAAATAGATTCTTCGTGTGAAGATGAGTCTAATGACTGTAATATTGAATATATTTTGAGTCGAAAGAGAAATACTATGCAAGACACCCAAAGTATCTGAGATGTCCATATGAGTGTACAAATACTTGTGTAACAGGTGTCTGCTTTGGGCACTTATCAAAAGTAGAATGTGTAGTAATCCAGAGAAAGGCACGTGGCAAGTACAATGTGTAGGGTGAAGTAATGGCTTGACAAGTGTTTGACGGGTGTTAAGTAAACAAGGACACAAAGCATGTAAGAGGACACCTCATCTACCATGTGTCACTTGATCAAGTACCTAAACCATTCAAAGGGACACATGGATGACATGTGTCAAGCAACGAGGCATTCTAATCATACAGCGAGACATGTCTTACTTGTTTTAGCTTATAAATTTAGCCACTCTTCAGTTATAGTAACCGTAAGAAATAGAATAAAAAAGGAGGAACTAAGAGAGAGAAAGAGGAATCTATAAAAGTCAACAACGAAACAAACTCCAATTGAAATGAAATTTTTGTATGTTTCTCTCTAGATGGTGGTGATCAAATCTATCGATATTAATTTTTGATTTGAGGTATGAGGTAATATACAATATGATCTGTCTTTTAATCTATTTGCAAAGAGTATCCTATTGATTATCTCCAAATTTATATTCTTATTCGCTATCTTTGATTGATATAAAATTCTATAAGTTTTGTTGAGTTAGTTTGTATTTTGTTCTAATTACTTTGTGATTGATCGGTACATGTACGAAGTGCACTAGTGACATATTCTATAAAATATGATTATTGTCTTACGGGGGTATGACAATTGATTGGTATGCATTTGAATTTATAACCAAGTGTCAGCTGACATATTACCAAGTTGAACTGAGTATGAGGCTATGTATAATGAATAGTTGAATTGTCATATTTAATTCATGATTCTGCAATGGAATAATGCTATTGAGACCTAATTTTCTAACCTAAAATACTGACCTAATGAAGTGGACTTGCCACGTTAACAACTTCTCCAATTAAAAAATTTATTTTCCTTTTTTTTTTTCAATTTTCCATTAATTCCCACAGAACTCTCACTTCCCTCACACGACTTTTGCCTTTCTCCTCTCCTCTCTATCTCTCCATCAGCGAAGCCAACGCTGGGAACCCAACAAACACTTGTTGGGGAATATTACTCATCGCACTCATACGTTTCTCTTTCTCTCCCTCTCTCTCTCGCGATCTACGTCACTGTCGTCGTTTCTTCCTTAATTAGCAGTGAGTCGATGTCGCACTTTTTCTAGTCTTGGGACTATTTTTATTGGAGTGGGGTATCAGAGTTTGTTGCCATGAAAATCATGTGTGATGCCATAGACTTGCACATAAATCTGCTGCCATGAAAATCCTATGTGATGCCAAGTACTTGCGCACAAATGTGCTTCCTTGCCATCCATTGATATTGCCAATCATGTAAAACCTACTATAAAATAAAATAAAGCCAAACCAATCCCTTTTTGTGATGGATTTATAAAACTAGGAACTATCACAAGGTCAACCACACCATTTGAGTTGTTTAAAAAATAACCTAGATTGTTATTCCATAAATAGAACGACATAGTTTTGTGGAAGAGAACATGAAAAAGGAAACTTCTTGCAAAATGAAACAATCTTCATCCTTCAAGACCCGTCATAGAGAAAAGAAATAGTCAATTAAAATAATAAAATAATGGCATTTCATTTGCAAGACATTTTTCTAACTCACCAAATTTATTTGCCATTAGATGTTGGTGATGAAGATGTAGTTGGTAGTTCTTGAATATCTATTGTTTCATCGCAAGTATGATTTGCTTTGGTTTCCATCCCATGTGCTTGGTTTGAGTGACCTCTTTGAGTGACACCTTACAGGAAGTCCAAATTGTTCTATGTCATAAATAATATACGCCAACTTAATAAACAACTTAACACACGAAATCAATAAAACAATAACAAAACTCATTTTTATTAACTCGAGTTACAAAAGCACAATGTAGGGTACTGACCATCATCCATGCCAACATTAGTAATTTGTGTACTTTGCGAATCCTACATTTGTTTAGAGTTATATATTAAGACTAGTATTACAGTAACAATCAATTTGAAGTGTGAACTCAATCAATATTTTAAAAACCAATTAGCTTCATGTAATAGCGTGATAACAATGCTCTCTTGTGTTCCAATTGCATCAAAAACTTCTCTATTGGGTGGAACATCAACATAACCAATGTCATCACTTCCAATCATTGGAAAATCCTGAGCAAAAAAGAATAATTAGGAAATACATTAACCAGAAATTTATTACTCCACTTACATCAATTATATGGATTTTATTTACACCTTATTCCTTTTTCTTCAAGGGTATGATTTCAAGGTGGTAAGGTCCTCTTTTTCTTTTTTCTTTTTTCCTAACAACTTGTTCCATTTTATATTGCTTCCTTTTAAATAGTAGGCGACCTTTGCTTCGAACTGCTAATGAAGTATCTTCTGACTCTCTTTTATATATCATTAGTATCAAAACTAGAGTTTATGTTTGTGATTCGTGTGTGCTATGCACAATCAATGAAATAGAATAATAGAAGAAGAACACAAGAATTTACGTGCTTCAGCAACTTGACTATTCCCATGATCCTAGAGCGGTTGCCTTATTTTTATTCCACGCTGAATTAGGGTTACAACTTAACTTATATATGTTACAATCCTAATTAGGGCATCGCTTATGCTCCGACAACTGACCCATCATCACCTTGGGCCTGGTGTAACTCTTCTTACTTTGAATATGAGCCACTTATCCTAACAATCTCCACCTTGGTGAATAATCACCCTCAAGAGATAGTATAGCACCGAACAACTCCACCTGGAAAAATCAATAGGCTGAGAATGCCCCCTCACTAGCAACTGGAGGCATTTATGAAGTCCAAGCAATGCTTGAACTTATCTGAGATAATAGGCTTGGTAAGCATATCTGTTGCATTGTTAGACGTGTGAACCTTCTCAAGTATCACATCTCAGTAGCAAGAAACTCTCTGATTTTGTGAAACCTCACATCAATATGTTTGGTTCTGGAATGATACACCTGGTTCTTCGCCAAGTAAATAGCACTATGACTGTCACTATGTAATATGATTCCCTCTTGCTTCATTCCAAGCTCTTTGACTTGCCCTTTCAACCATATTGCTTCTTTGGCAGCTTCAGTAACTGCCATATACTCTGCCTCAGTTGTGGAAAGCACTACAAGTGACTAAATTATGGATCTCCAACATATAGGTCCACCTGCTAGTGTGAAAACATGGACAATGTGGGACTTTCTATCATCAAGGTCACCTGCATAATCTGCATTGACATATCCCTCAACTAAAACAACTTCATGTCGCTTCTCAAACATGATACCACAATCAACTGTACCCTTCAAGCACCTGAAAATCCACTTTACATCCTTCCAATGCTCTCTTCCAGGATTTTGCCATGTACTTGCTCACCATGCTCACTGCATGACCCAAATCTGGTCTGGTACACACCATAGCATACATCAAACACCCTATTGCACTTGCATAGGGCACTTTTGACATATCAACAATTTTCTCTTTGTATTTGAGCACCGACTGGTAGACAATCTGAAGTGATTCGTCAATGGTGTACTCACTAGTTTTGCATCATTCATGCTAAACCTGTTTTACACCTTTTTCATATAATCCTTCTAAGACAACCCATAACTTCCTGAATTCTCTATCCAGACGAATCTCCATACCAAGAATCTTCTTAGTAGCTCCCAAGTATTTCATGTCGAACTTCTTGCACAACAAATACTTTAACATGTCTACCTCAACCATGCTCTTAGCAACAATCAACATATCATCCACATACAACATCAAGAAAATATATGAACCGTCAAGAACTCTTAAGTAAGCACAACAATCATACTCACATCAATTGTAGCTAATCTGAAACATGTAGGAATCAAACTTCTTATTCCATTGCCTCGGAGACTACTTGAGCTCATATAATGACTTGTTCAGCCTACAGACAAGGTGCAATTATCCTAGTTCCTCAAACCTTTCAGGTTGGTCCATGAAATCTACTCCTCCAAATCACCATGCTACAGGAGAGAAAACTTCATCATAATCCACTTATTTCCTCTATGAGTAACCCTTTGCTACTAGTTGAGCTTTGTACACATTGCCTTCCTTTTATGATATTGCTTCTTTCTTTCTATATACCCACTTACAACCTATCGGTCTCATCCCATATGGGAGTTCCACCAAATTCCAAGTGTCATTCTTATGCAATGACTCAACTTCTTCTGCGATGCCCCTAAAACCGACGGTCCTTTGTCAACCCGTTGATCACCCATCAACCCGCGAAAATACCCGTGGATGTCGTATAACCCGAAACCACGGCACAACCATGAAAAAAATTTGGACAGAGTCTCCCTTGTACTGGGAACTCTCAAACGCATACCATGTGTATATTTAAACCGCATAACCCATCCGAGTTCTAATATACCACTATTAATACTCCATTATTATTCATTTGCATCATTTGTATAAAAGGACTCAAAGCCCGAAAGTATAGGAAAACATTCTTAAAATTTTAGATTTTTGAAAAACCTACCAGAAGGTTTTGTCAAATCTTTCGGAAGGTTTTGCCCACTGGAGAATTTCTTTCGAAAGGTTTTTCCCAACCTTCCAGAAGGTTTTGCTTGATGGAAAATTTCTTTCGGAAGGTTTTGTTCAACCTTCCAGAAGGTTTTGTTTGTTTTCCTGCGATTCCTTCATTTTTTAATTCAAATCCATTCCACAACATTCCAACACATGCATAATGAAAATTTTCATATAAAACATGGTCTATACAAGTTCTATTACAATCATTTTCATATATTCACATGCCCAAAAAAAACTAGATAACATCTTAGTTTTACAAAATATGATTGAAAAGCCACAAGTCGGTTTTTCTTCATCCTTGAGGCCTCGAGTGAGAGCCTTCCACCGATGTATAACCCGCACCTGAAATGTTTTCCCATAAAGGGTGAATCACGCTCAATAGGATATCTCCTAAAGAGGCTACTCCCTAACCTAAGTGCATATGAAATGTTCATATGAAACATTCAACAAGCAACAACCATCACAAACAAGAATATGCAATTCAATGTTGGAATTCTACCATGTCATGCCATGAAATGAGATGAGACTCACTCATGTACTTTAACCCGAGCTCTCACCGGCTCCCACAATACAATGCAAAATCAATGTGTATAAATTCGCCATTGATGTTATACATCCAATGACTATTTTATAAAACAAAATCATGTGTCTTTGTTGGGTAGCGAAGTTTTGGTGTCACACTGCCGGTTCCGCATACCGATACACTTTTTTGGACTTATACCGATGGAAGTGTATAAATCAGTAACCGAGTCTTGCACCCGAGGGAGTGTCTATCCCTTCTTGCTGTACCCGACACAAGTTTTTCTCTTTCATGCAACTGTGCAACTCTGTTGAACTTTGGTCCAATTATACCGAGCCCACTTATCAACCACTAAGAGTGATGTTTAATTCAAAGACATGCGCACACACCCCCACTCATGCCTAATGCCCATGAATGTGATGCCTCAGTGCATATGCAATGTAATGAATAATTGCAATATCAATATCATATCCATATGTAATGAATGTCATATGAACTATTTCTACCACATTTCAACACATTCCATGGCTAATTATATCCAAAGCATATAATTGTCCATAAATCATCACAATGTCAATATATCATAAACATATATCAACATTTATATTCCACAACAATTTTCCCAAGCATGTTATACATAATCTATGCAATGACACACTTAATTCCACATAGGCATGATATAAACACATAGCATACCCACATAACATCATTTTCCAAGAAATTACAAGTTAGCAATTTTTATACACCAATTCAAGCTAGAATTGATTTCACCCAATTTCAATACCTATTTCATTAATTTTACAACCATAGACAAGTGTTAAAGATATTTAACATCCTACCAATTCCATATCACAATCTTAGGTTGGAAATAAACCTAGTTATTATGAAAACCCTACCTCTTGAAGCGTAAACCCAATTGGTAGAAGCCTTCAAGAATCCTAATCAAGCTCAAACCCTTGATTTCTCCAAGCCCCGTTTTTGGAGCTTTGGTGAAATCTTCGATTTTTGGTATGGTCTTGTAGCCCACGTCCAGGAGAACAACTTTTGTTCTTGGCCCGGGGTGATTCGACCAAAGTTTGGCCCTTGATCACAAGAAGAAAACTTGAAAAAACCCTTGTTTTTCTCTCTTCTTCTCCCTCTCTCTCTTTTTTTTAACGGGTGAAAGTTTGAGAATTGGGGAAGAAAATCTGATATTCTTCCCCTTTTATACTTTGCAAATACTTGGTCCTCATTCCGCCACACGTCTCCCATTCCTTGGTCCGTTTTTGCTCCGAAACAATTAAATTTTGCCCCGATTCAAGTTCAAAATATTTTTATATGAAATTTCTGTAAATTATTTTTGAACTTTCGAAATTTTATTAAAAAATTCGTTTTTGGGTCACCCGAGACCCGACCGTCTAGTAAACGCAAAAAATTCGACTATCTCGGAATTCAACGAAATTTGTCCAAGTAACTAGATTTAGCAAGACGAATTCAACGGTGAGGTCCGCTTTGTCATCCAAGTTCTAGAAAAATTCAGGTTTTCAACCCGTATTGAAATAAAAAATTACCGTTTTGCCATTTTTCATAAAAGTTCAAATTTACCCGGGTTTTAAATTCTTCCCCATTAAAAGAATTTTGTTCCCGAAATTCACACACACATGCACACTTAACCGCATGCATATGCTACAAATAATGCAGTACTTATGATTATGAAAATGTACCTCTATCCTCGAACAAGAATGGATAACTGGTACGCATAGTGTCCTCACGCTCCCATGTCACCTCCTCCATACCTCGGTGTTACCATAACACCTTTACTAGCTTCACGGTCTTGCCTCACAAAACTTGCTCCCAGCTATCCATGATACGCACCGATCCCTTCTCGAAGGTCCCATCTGCATCAACGATCAACTCACCCCAATCCACCACATGTGTTGGATCTGGAGTACACTTCCGGAGCATAGAGACATGGAACATCGCGTGAACACCCGATAGATTTGGCGGTAACGCCAACCGGTAAGTAACTATATCAACCCTCTCGAGTACATTCGAAGGACCCAATATACCTCGGCGACAGTTTTTCCCGCTTCTTGAACCTGACCACTCTTCTCTTGGACATCACCCTCAAGAAGACATGATCACCAACCCCAAACTCTAGAGGTCATCGCCGTCTGTCGGCGTAGCTCTTCTGCCGGCTCTGAGCCGTGAGAAGACGCTTTCGTATCAGGTCCACCTTCTTTGAGGTGTCCCTAACCAACTCTGGACCCATAGAGGGTCTTTCTCCAACCTCCGTCCAACAAACTGGAGAAAGGCACGACCTCCCATATAGTGCCTTATAGGGTGCCATCTATATACTCACATGATAACTACTGTTGTAGGCGAACTCCACTAAGGGTAAATACTCTTCCCAACTACCCTTGAGATCTAGGACGCATGCCCGTAGCATGTCCTCTAGCGTCTGGATGGACCTCTCTGACTAATTGTCCATCTGGAAATGAAAAAATGTGCTCATCATCAACTATGTCCCCATGGCCCGCTAGAAACTCTCCCAAAAATGGGCTGTGAATATGGGATCCCGATTCGATACTATAGATACGGGCACCCCACCCCATGTAACCAGACTATTTCCCATATATATAGCCTACAAAATTCCTCCAGCATGAAGGTTATTCGCACAGCCAAAAAGTGTGCTGACTTTGTAAGCCGGTCCACTATCACCAACACCGCGTCATGCCCTCGCGATGTCCATGGCAAGTGGGTCACAAAATCCATCGTGACGTGCTTCTACTTCAACTCAGCCACCTTCAAAGGCTGGAGCAACCCTGCAGGTCTCTAGTGCTCAAACTTGACTTGTTGACACGTGAGACATCGACTAATGAAATCTCCGACGTGCCTCTTCATCCCGCTCTAATAATACTGGCGACGTAGATGATGATACATCTTCGTGTCGCCTAGATGCACAGCAAAATGGGAGCAATGGAACTCCCTGAGGATCTCCTTTCTCAGATCCACTGAATAGGGAACCACAATCCTTCCCCTTAACCGAAGACTACCACCCATGTGAATGGCCCAGCCCTCGTCATCTGTACCCGATTGTACCCGGTCCCTGATGGACAATATCTCTATGTCCTGCCCTTGTGACTCGATCACTCTACTTAGTAGGGAAGTCGTAGCTACCAAACTCTCCAAAGTGCCCTAAGCCTGACCCCTGTAGTGTAGCCCGAACTGTCACATAGTCTCGAACATCTGCCACTCCCGGGAAGCCACACTAGCCAAGACTCCCCGTGACTTCCGACTGAGTGCATCAGCCACCACATTTGTCTTACCAGGGTGGTAACGCAAAACGAAGTCGTAGTTCTCCAAATACTCCATCCACCTGCGTTACCTCATATTGAGGTCCCGCTGTGTAAAGATGTACTTCAAACTTTTATGGTCCAAAAATACCTCAAACTGCTCACCATATAAATAGTGGCGCCAAGCCTTCAAGGCAAAGACAATGGCTGCCAACTCCATGTCATGTGTGGGGTAATTCTGCTCATGGTTCTTTAACTGCCGAGAACCATAAGTTACCACCCTCCCGGACTGCATCAAAACGTAACCAAGTCCGTCCCTGGAGGCATCAAAATACACTTGTGTATCTTTGTCCCCTCTCTGGGACTATCAGAATAAGGGCTAAAGTAAGCCTCCCCTTCAACTCTTGGAATGCCTTCTCGCACATATCATCCCACTGAAACTTAACCTCCTTCTGGGTCAATCTCGTCATAGGTGCAGCTAGTTGGGAGAAGTCCTCAATAAACCTCTTGTAATACCCCGCCAATCCCAAGAAATTGCGTATCTCGAAGACTGACTTCGGCCTCTCTCAACTCATAACCGCCTCAGCCTTCTCCGGATCAATTGACACACTCGAAGCCGACACCATGTGTCCTAAGAATTTCACCTTCGTGAGCTAAAATTCACACTTGCTGAACTTGACGTACAACTGATGGTCCCTCAAGATCTGGAGAATAACCATCAAGTGACCCTCATGCTCCTCCTTAGACTTGGAGTAAATCAAGATGTCATCAACAAAGACCACGATAAACTGATCTAGGTAGGGTTGAAATACCCTATGCATGAGATCCATAAATGCCGTCGGGGCATTCATCAATCCAAATGGCATAACCATGAACTCGAAATGTCCCTATCGCGTCCTGAACGCCATCTTAGGGATATCCGTCTCCCTAATCCTCAACTAGTGGTAACTCATGAGTAGATCTATCTTGGAGTAGACCTGCGCCCCTCTCAGTTGATCGAACAAATCATCAATCCTAAGCAACGGGTATCTATTCTTGATAGTAACCCGATTCAACTACCAATAGTCTATACATAGTCGAATAGTCTTATCCTTCTTCTTGGCAAACAACACCGGAGCTCCCTAAGGTGAAGTGCTCGGTCTAATAAAACCCTTGTCCAAAAATTCTTGCAATTAGACCTTGAGTTCTTACAACTCAGCTGGCGCCATTCTGTGCGGAGTTATATAAATAGGAGGTGTACCGAGGTGCAATCAATAGTGAAGTCTACATCCCTATGTGGAGGTAATCTCAGTAGTTCGTCTGAAAAAATGTCCTCATACTCACAAACCACCCGAGGTAGACCTAACTCCTATCTCGCCTCGTCCTCCAGGGTAAGGCTTGCTAGTCAACCCATTAACTGCCCATGCCATCGAGAGTCATACACGGCTTGGGGTAAATCATATTTTTCTCTTGGAACTTGAAACAAACACCCTCTAGTGTGTAGGCAGTGACCCTCTTACGATCACAATCAATGATTACCCCGGTGTGCCGTCAACCAGTCCATCCCAAGGATGACATCAAACTCTGACATGTCCATGACCCTAAGGTCCACGGTGAGTAGAATCCCCGAGATCTCTGGCTCACAACCCCGACATATCTGATCAATACTCACCCTAGCTCCTAAGGGAGAGCTCACATGCAATGACTTCTCAAATAGCAATAGAGCACTAACTTAGTATCCCAAGGTAGGGATCAAAGTCGTAAAATTGAGATTTATCTACTTGTCTCACTAGTAGTGTGTGTGCCACTTACTAGTAGACATCTACACCCTGAACCATCCTGTTCATTCTTTTTCCGACCCCCAAGGTTATGTTCTCTAACCCTAGTGTCTCTTTTTCATATACATTCAATCATGCATATTGTTCACATAACATATAACACATAACATGTAGCATTTAAAACACATAATATGTAATGCACAATGAATGTAATGGTCTAAACACATGCCCTTCAAGCCCTAGGTAAATCATATACCTAGGCTCTGATACCAAGCTGTGATGGTCATTAGAGCGTAAGCTATACCAAGGACTCTAAACCTATTTCACTCTCGTAATGGAAGATGATAAACTCATTTCCCACAAGACCCATATAAGACCAATGGCCTATGCTCTGATACCAAGCTGTGACGCCCCTAAAACCGGGGATCCTTTGTTAACCCATTGATCACCTATCAACCTACAGAAATACCAGTGAATGCCGCATAACCATGAAAAAAATTTGGACAGAGTCTCCCTTGTATCAGGAACTCCCAAACGCATAACCTGTGTACATTTAAACCACATAACCCATCCGAGGTCCAATATACCACTATTTATACTCCATTATTGTTTATTTGCATCATTTGTATAAAATGACTCAAAGCCTGGAAGCATAGAAAAACATTCTCAAAATTTTAGATTTTTAGAAAACCTATCAGAAGGTTTTGCCAGACCTTCCAGAAGGTTTTGCCCACTGGAGAATTTCTTCCGGAAGGTTTTGTTTAACCTTTCGGAAGGTTTTGCCTACTGGAACATTTCTTCCGGAAAGTTTTGTCTGTTCTCCTACGATTCCTTCCATTTTCAATTCCAATCCATTACACAACATTCAAACACATGTATAATAAAATTTTAATATAAAACATGATCTATACAAGTTCTATTACAATCATTTCCATATATTCACATGCTTAAAAAAAAACTAGATAACATCTTAGTTTTACAAAATATGATTTAAAAGCCACAAGTCCGCTTTTCTTCATCCTTAAGGCCCCGAGTGAGAGCCTTCCATTAGCGTATAGCCCGCACCTGAAATGATTTCCCATAAAGAGTGAGCCACGCTCAATAAGGTATCTCCTGAAGAGGCTACTCCCCAACCTAAGTGCATATGAAATGTTCACATGCAACATTCAACAAGTAACAACCATCCTAGATAAGAATATGCAATTCAATGTTGGAATTCTACCATGCCATGCCATAAAATGTGATGAGACTCACTCATGCACTTTAACTCGAGTCCTCACCAGCTCCCACAACACAATGCAATGCAAATGTGTATAAATTCTCCATTGATATTATACATCCAATGACTATTTTATAAAACAAAATCATGTGTTTTTGTTGGGTAGCAGAGTTTTGGTGTCCCATTGCCGGTTCCGCACACTGATACACTTTTTTGGACTTGCACCGACGAAAGTGTATAAATCAGTAACCGCGTCTTGACTTGAGGGAGTGTCTAGCCCTTCTTGCTATACCTGACACACGTTTTTATCTTTCATGCAACCGTGCGACTCTGTTGAACTTTGATCCAACTATACCGAGCCCACTTATCAACCACCAAGAGTGATGTTTGATTCAAAGACATGCACACACACCCCCACTCATGCCTAATGCCCATGAATGTGATGCCTCCGTGCATATGCAATGTAATGAATAATTGCAATATCAATATCATATCCATATGTAATGAATGTCATATGAACTATTTCTACCACATTTCAACACATTCCATGGCTAATTATATCCAAAGCATATAATTGTCCATAAATCATCACAATACCAATATATCATAAGCATATATCAATATTTACATTCCACAACAATTTTTTGAAGTATGTTATACATAATCTATGCAATGACACACTTAATTCCACATAGGCATAATATAAACACATAGCATACCCACATAACATCATTTTCCAAGAAATTACAAGCTAGCAATTTCTATACACCAATTCAAGTTAGAATTGATTTCACCCAATTTCAATACCTATTTCATTAATTTTATAACCATAGGCAAGTGTTAAAGATATCTAACATCCTACCCATTCCATATCACAACCCTATATTGGAAATAAACCTAGTTAGGATGAAAACCCTACCTCTTGAAGCGTAAACCCACTTGGTAGAAATCTTCAAGAATCCCAATCAAGCTCCAACCCTTGATTTCTTCAAGCCACTTTTTTGGAGCTTAGGTGAAATCTTTCATTTTTGGTACGGTCTTGTAGCCCATGTCGAGGAGAACAACTTTGGTTCTTGGCCCGGGGTGATTCGACCAAAGTTTGGCCCTTGATCACTAGAGGAAAGCTTGAGAAAACCCTTGCTTTCTCTCTTCTTATCTCTCTCTTTTCTAACGGGTGAAAGGCTGAGAATTGGGGAAGAAAATCTGATTTTCTTCCCCTTTTATACTCTCAAAATACTTGGTCCTCATTCTGCCATACGTCCTCCATTCTCGAGTCCGTTTTCGCCCCGATTCAAGTTCAAAAAATTTTTATATGAATTTTCTTTAAATTATTTTCCAACTTTCGAAATTTTATTAAAAAATTCGTTTTTGGGTCACTCGAGACCCGATAGCCTCGTAAACGCAAAAAATCCGACTATCTCGGAATTCGACGAAATTTGTTCGGGTAACTAGATTTCGAGAGACGAATCCAAAGGTGAGGTCTATTTCGTCATCCGAGTTTAAGAAAAATTCAGATTTTCAACTCGTACCAAAATAATAAATTACCGTTTTATCATTTTTCATAAAAGTTCAAATTTACTGGGGTTTTACATCTTCCACCATAGCCTCCATCCATTTACCTTTCTCTTGGCTATTTACTGCCTCTTCAAAAGTAGTAAGATCACCACTATTAGTAATAAGTGCATAAGAAACTAGGTCTTCAAAACCATAGCTGGTAGGTGGTCTGATAGTGCACTGGGGACTCTATGTAACCGGACTGTGATGCTCCTGGTCTTCTAAACTAGAACCATTTGACCTATGAACGAGATTTTTGCTATCAGAACCATCTAAATCCACCTACACCACTTGCCCCTTGTTGTTATTGTTACCTGCTTCACCTTTCTCATCCTCCTGAAATGCCTTGAGCATAAATGCTTTATCAAACACTGCATCTCTGTTGATCACCGACTTCTTGGACTTGGGGTCCCAAAATTTGTACCTTTTTACACCTTTCTGATAGTCAAGAAATATACATTTCGTGGACTTGGATCAAGTTTTGACCTCTCATTACTAGACACAAGCACATAAGTAGGATAACCAAATATTCTTAACCCAAAATAATCAACTTCATTACCTGTCCAAACTTCCTCTTCAACTTTCCCATTTAGTGCTACTCATGGCGACCTGTTGATGACATAACAAGCCATACTTACTGCTTCTGCCCAAAAACTCTTAGGAAGCCTTGCATTCAGTCTCATACATCTCACTCTTTCTACAATAGTTCTATTTGTTCTTTTTGAGACACCATTCTGCTGTGGTGTCTTTCGGACTATGAAATATCGCTGAATACCCTGCTCCTCATAATATTTCAAAAACTCTGAATTTGTGTACTCTGTACCATTATCTGACCCGAGATATTTAATCTTCCAACCCGTTTGATTCTCAACTTCAGCTTTCCATAACCTAAATTGGGCAAAAGTTTCAGATTTATGTTTTATGAAGTAAACCCATAATTTTCGAGAGAAGTCGTTTATGAAACTGACGAAGTACTGAGATCCACCATTTGACCGCTCCCTAACTGGCCCCCAAACATCAAAATGCAAATAATCAAGAATACATTCTGTCTTATGCTGACCTGTCATGAATTGCATCCTGCACTATTTCCCTTGGACACAATATTTGCAAAAATCCAACTTGAATGATTTTACACCCTTCAACAAATTCCTCTTGTGAAGCTCCATCTTGCCCCGCTCACCTATATGCCGCAAATGCATATGTCATAGGAGTGTATCATCTGTCTCATACTCTGCTGCAGCAACTCCACCTGCTACTATACTCCCTAACAGCCTGTAGATGTTACTGGTAATTTTTTGATCCTTCATCACTGCCATAGCCCCCTTCGTGACCCTTATAACTCCACATTTTGACCTATAACTATGGTGATTTTAGTCTAGAGTACCCAAGGAGACTAGGTTCTTCGTCAATTCTGGACGCTATCTGCTTGAGGGACCATATAGAAATATATTTAATATTTCAGGGATCAAAATGATGCAATTAAAATATTTAGCACTAAAATGAGACACCCCATAATTTGGGGACCTCTAGTGCAATTAACCCAAAAAAAAATAGAATAAGTAATGAGTAGTTATTGATGGAGTTTTTGTGTGGTTATTTAGGATACTTGATTGAATATAAGTGGAAAATATTTCTTCTTAAGCACTTACTCTCAAATTTGATTACTAGAATAATATAGATAGACCATCCCAATTTTACATTGGATTTAAAATGCCAACTTAATTTACTACTAATTTTTCAATTGAGTCTTTTAAATTAATCATTACAACCAATTCCTCTCAGCACAATTTTTCGATTAAAACAAGTGAAAAGTCCACTACAATTATCTTCAAATTTTTCACTAACTTTCTATTGTGTTTATTCTTATGTTATAATTGTAGAATTTGATGGGATTGACAGATTACCATTAAAGTTCAGGGGACACCTTTGATATTTATCCTTTTTTAATAGCATTAATGGAATATAATTGAGTATGACGAGCCCATATTTAGACTAGGCTTGGGTCCAGTTTATGGATTGAGCCCAAATTATCAAAAGACAAGTTAACCTCAGCTCATGGGTTTAGCCCAGTCCAGAAGTCTAAGAGACTTAGGAGGATCAGCGCACATAGGGAGTAATTACCGAGATAACCACTACTCGGAGATCGAAATTATCTTTAATTATTTTTATCCTTAACTGTAACTATCCTCCCCGAATGACTAGTAACCTACATCTCACACAGAGATACCTCACCTCACCTTGAGCGTACTTTTGCTCCCTCTCTCTCTCTCTCTCTCTCTCTTACACACACACTTGCTACTTTATGAATAAAGTCCTCCGGTCACCGTTGCCGCCTTCAAAGTGGAGTAGGTCACTCTGATCGAACCACTTTATAGCTATGTTGCTTGTGTGGATCTCATCTTTTTATTTACTACATTTATTACCTATATTAATTATTCGACAGGTAGTGCATAAATCCACTTTTGTGCATCATTAGAGTAAAGTAAAATACTATGTAACTCAAATTTGTAACCCAAATTTTCATCCCAAATGAAGGAAGATCATTGGATGAGTGGGTCCTACCAACTTTTTTAAATGAGATCCACTGATCTAATAGTCCCCCTTCATTTGGGATACAAATTTGGGTTATAAATTTGGGATACATAGTATTTTTCTTTGAACATTAACGTTAGAGATAAAAGTAATTAAGTCTTTTTGAGTCTCATTGTCCTTATGACCCCAAAAGAACGCACACTTTACTTCATGACCCAAAAGTTTCTCATATTAGACAGGCCACTGAAAAACTCTTATTCTAATGTGTAATTCTATTCCTTCATTCAAAATCTTCATTTCCAAGTTTTTTATATAGAATATCGATGCACTGAATTCCTAGGGTTAGGAGCTTGTTTTACTCTAGAGAAACTCATCCAATGATCCTCCTTCATTTGGGATGAAAATTTGGGTTACAAATTTGGGTTACATAATATTTTCCATGTTCAAAACACATAAACTTACTTTAAAATCAATACTCTTAAGTTGCAACGATTTGGAAATGCAAAACCCAAAATCTTTGGGCAACATCCATAAATCGATCAATTCCTTCCATAATCGACTCGTCAGAAGAACAAATTATTAAGAACCTGTGCACAACAATAACATGAAGAAAAATAGGTCAAAAGTCATTGTCTTAAAAATGAGGGTTTTGAATTAAATTGTTTTTAATGATTTTGTTCTATTTGTTTCCGCCAATTATAGTTCTTATATATGTTTTTGTTAAAAACTTTGATAAAATTGTGTTTAACACTTTTTAACTTTTCAATTTAAGTTTTTTGTGAGGTCCCATGGATAACTTCACAATATATATTTGATTTGATTAAAAAAAATTATTCTAAGAACAGAGGATATTACAATATAGTTCCAAATACACACAAGTAGGAACACGCTTAAATAAGATCATGTAGAATCTAACTGATGAAAGAGTAGCATGACACATTCTAGTCTATTAAATTTTTTTAAATTCTCTCACAACCAAAGTGAAACTAGGTGTAAAAACATTTACTATTTATTAGTTGATTCACACATGCATTTACAGTTCGGTTTTCAATTTTTTCGTTTTTGTTTCCAATTTTTTAGAAAACTTGAAATTTAAACTCGTTTGGTAACCATTTTAGTTTTTTTTAACTAAAATCGTTTTTAAAATTGCCTCAGATTTTGGAAAAAAAAAAAAAGTCGTTTAAAAAAAAAAAAAAACAGAAACGGGCGGAAGACGTTTAATGAGGTCCTGCCATCGAGTCTTGTTAGCAACAAACTAATCACTCTACCAAAAAACTAGCCAGAAAAAATAATTAAACCCTCATACTCTCTCTCATCTCATCGTCTCTCCCAGTCCCTTCGTTCACAGCATCTCATCGTCTCTCTCAGTCCCTTCGTTCACAGTAGCAGCATCGTCCAACGTTCACAACAACAGCTTCTAGCTCCTGAAGGCTGGATGAAGAAGGTTTTCAATTTTCTCCCTCTTCTTCGTTTTCTCGGTCTTGACTTGCTCTGTGCCCTAATTTACTATCTTATATATGAGCTCTTTGATTTCTTATATACGCGCGTGATTCTATTTATCGTTGCATTTTTTTTTATTTGTGTTATAAAAATGTGCGAAAACCGAAGCTTATAGGGTTAATTTTGTTGTGCTTCGGTTTTGAGTAGGAAATATTTTTGTTGTAATCATTGGATCTTTTTTGTGTATTTTCGACAATCTTTCTATGTGTTCCTTTTGTAGTTAGGATTTTTCTTGGAGCTTATTGACCTTTTGATACTTGTGTTCAATTGTGTTTAGATTAGAGCATGCACTCTTGATTTAGCGGTTCTTGAAAAATAAATTTCTGCTCAAATTTGGCAGTTGTGTTTTTTAATGTTGAATTTTCACAATAAATTGATTTCATTTTGTTACTACCAAGAAATGAATTATCCTTCTTCTTTTTTTTTTTCCTGCAATTTCTGCCATGAAATGAGCTTTTGGTTGTAAGCTGGATTTACTCGCTTGCCTTTAGATGTTTGATAGTAGAGCTTGTGCATAAGTTGGGTTGTGAAATGATAGTGTAAACCCCCACATTCGTATCTTTATATAGTAATATACTTATATTTTGAAATGCTAATATATGTGATGATGTGTGCATGAACTATTTAGATTGTAAGAGTAGAAATAAAAATGTTAGGCGAGGTAATAGGGTATGTATTGGAAGCTAGGAAATATTCTGGAGTGAAAGCACACTTAAGAGAAAATTTGGGTAGAAAGGATTTTGGCCACTGCCTAGTATTTGGATCATAACTTTTTATCCTGATGTCCGTTTGATCTGAAATTTTGATAGTAGATAGTAGACTTTCAGGGCTACAAAAGTGTATTTCAAAATATTTTCCAAATTGACCTCTAAATAGGTCAAATCTTCACTGGAAGTTTCACCAGAAACTGGGATGACGTTCGAACGTGAATCGACGTTCGAACGACAGTGAGTCCCAGTACTTTGGTGTCTGCAGAGCTCTGATGGAAATGCAGAAGTACTGGGAGCAACCAACGTTCGAACGCCAAATGACGTTTGAACGTGACTTATGAATCTGGGTTTCAGAATCGCGCACAGGAGACCTTTTCTCACCCTATAAATACTTAAGGACATCTCTCTTTGCCTCATTTCAACATTTCTAACCCTAGATAGTCTTAGAGAGGAAGAAAGAAGGGAAAAATAAAAGATTAAAGTGTTGATTTAATGGGGGAGAATTTGATCAACACAAGTTTGAGAATTTTTGTCTACATAAAGGCTATAGGCATGAATTCTCGACACCTAGAACACCTCCTCAAAATGGAGTAGTTGAGAGGAAAAATAGAACTATTATTGAAATGAGTAAAACCATGTTAAATGAATATACCTTACCAAAATACTTTTGAGGTGAAGCAATGAATTGCTCATGTTATATTATTAATAAAGCTCTAATTAGACCTATTATTAAAAAGATTTCATACGGGTTATGGAACAATAAGAAACCTAAGATTGGATACTTTAAGGTTTTTGGTTGTAAATGTTCTATGCTTAATACAAAAGATCATCTTGGTAAATTTGATACTAATTCAGATGAGGCCATATTCTTAGGATATTCCACCCATAGCAAACCATATAGGGTTTTCAATAAAAGAACTCTTGTTATTGAAGAATCTATGGATTTTGTCTTTGATGAATCCAATCCTTTGTCAATAAATACTAAGGATGACATTGATGATGATATTGATCTAAATTTTCATTTTAATCAACTCCATGTAGATGATGATCATGAGGATAAGGGAAAAGTGGATAGTAAAATTAATGACACAAATGAGACTCCCTCACTTGAACTCTTTAGAAGAGATATAGATCATCCTGTAGAACAATTCATAGGATATCCTTCAAAAGGAGTCAAGACTAGATATAGTCTTAGAAACATATATAATAACTTACCCTTATTGTCACATATAGAGCCCAAAAACATAAGTGAAACACTAAAAGATGAGTTAAGTATCATGGCCATGCAAGAAAAGCAAAACCAATTTAAGAGAAATGAAGTATGAGAATTAGTTTCGAGACCTAGAAACATATTCATTATAGGAACAAAGTGGGTAAGAACAAGCAAGATGAAGAGGGAAAACATAACTAAAAACAAGACTAGACTGGGTTCACAAGGGTACAATCAACAACAAGAGATAGCCTATGATGAGACATTTGCAGCCGTAGTTAGATTAGAAGCCATTAGAATGTTTTTTTTTTTGGGTAAGTTAGAAGCCATTAGAATGTTACTTGCTTATACTTGATACAAAAATTTGGTTATTGAAATACAAAAGAGTAAGAAATCATGATTAATAATTAACTCTTTTCTTGTTTTCTAATTAATATATTAATCTGAATTCATTAAAACTGTAATGGATGGTGATTGTTGAGTAGAAAAATAGAGGAGATGAAAGGTCATTGCACCTGTTCAATAAATAGATAAATTTTTATGATGAACAACATTTATAATATATTTATTCATGATAGTTTAGATAACTAAGAAATGTTAGAGGGTAAAAGAGAAAAATAATTTTTTTTTCCAAAATGGGTACTTTTTATAGTATTAGTTGATGCGCACGTGCATTGTATGTGCATATTTTGATTTATAGTTGAGTTGGTGTTGGTAACATATGGATTAAGAGTAAAATCTGACAACTTAATAGGCATTGTCACTCTTTTCTTTATCATGTTTGAATCCACTGAGACAAGTTTTCATGCAAGCTAAATATTTTAACATACATAGCATTATCTTTGATATGAAGACATTACATATGAATTATTGAAGCTGGAGATAGGTCAATTTCAAAACCAAATACAAAAATTCAATAAGCAAAGAATTGACGTAGATAACAATAATGTCACTCCATTTTTTCGCTCATCATGATGTTGCGCCTCATTGCATCTTATTGTTTCTTCATCTGGCATAATTAAATATGAAACTAAAATCAGAATAAAAGAAAACTATATTAGATTTTAGTTTTTCATTTAATAGTTCATCAAGCACGGGCAAAGAGTGCTAATTATATACTGGAGATCAAAAACAATAATTTTATTATGGTCCTTGACTTTTTTGATAAAAAAAAAAATTAGGGTTCAAGAAATGGGGACCAAAAAAATTATTGATGCTATATGATTTGTGTTAAATTGCCCCTTGTTTAATGATACCATTCAAGCACACCAATTGTACAATACTCCATTATGGCCCTAAGTACTTTCGTTGGCAAAACCCTACATGCTAGACCAAATTCCAAAAAAATGATAAATTTTGTACAATGTTTACTCAGTTGGAATAATGTCCTGTGTCATTTACAAAACAAGTACACAACTAATTTTACCACTACTTACTTGAAAATAACACCATTAATCTCTAAAATCTCACCATCAGACAACCTAGTACATGTATTAGTATCCTTTTTTTTTTTTTTTTTGGGGGGGGGGGGGGGGAAGAGGAGGGAGAAAGGGGGTTTGAATCCTTGACCTCAGGAAAGCAAAATCTTCACAATGTAAGGAGTATCATTAGACCAAAGACCCATTGGTAAATGTATTAGTATTCTAATTGGTCCTGAACAAATTTAAACATTTGATATTTGAGAACCTAACATAATTGAAACTACTCAAATAGACAAGGCTAGAAGGAAAAAAAAAAAAAAAACTAATCTCACGTAAAGCACCCCCATGTTCGTGATTGTCAAACACTAAGCACAAATAATTCATTTTCATGAAGACTTTGTAATTTTATCTAAGTACCCTAGAATCGTTATGAGGATCTAACCATGATACTAGGAATTTTGTTGGTTGACATGAATAACACAGAAAATAATGAATGATCTGAGTTATTTTGTCAAAATTACTAATAGTTAACGAATCAACTTTTTTAAAAAAGATTAAAAAAACCTAACTGGAATTTTAGCATATGCAATTGCAAATACAATCCCACAATATGGACGCACAAAATTAAGAAACAACCATCATGAAAAAAATCAAATTAAAGTATAGAGTGTCTACAACAGTACTCGACATTTCTTTCATTCACTTTGAATTGTTTTACAAGAAAATATTTAAGAAAAATTCATCGGGACCTCCTGTAATTTAGCCTAACTTCAAGGTGCAAGAGTGAAACTTTCTTTAGCAACCAGTTTGTGATGTATTGGTCACTATTGTTATTCTATCTTTAAATTCAAGGTGCAACAATGAAATATGTTTGTAAATTAAATACAGGGAAAAAGGACAAACACTTTGTATTCTTTCGCAGAAAATCTTGGATCAGTATGGGCAAGGACTTCACGAATTCCAACACATAGGTAAATAAAAAACTGCTTAAGTCTACAAAAAGAATTAAATCACTCAACCAATATCGAAACTAATACTTAGGAAGTTGTGGTAATGAAAAAGAAATGATGCAGTGTTGCAGATAAATGATATCCCTCACATGCTAGGAAAAATAAACCAGAAAAAATTGAAAATGATAGAGGATGAGGGCGAAGCATACAAAAACTATAGAATGTGGATCTGTAATAAACAAACCAATTGGTTGATTTATTCTGGAACCAAAGCAGACATTTTACTCGTGCGATGCCCAAAAGATGCAAATAGTGACATTTTTATGTTCATGTCTTCCATTAGGGGAAAACCCTTTTAAATAATCTTTACAAAAATGGTACAAGACCAAACTAAAAATAGCATACATAAAATTTTCATTTCTGAAACATTTATCGTGGATCAAAAATAAAAAATCTACTTTGCTCTCCAAAAATATTGATCCCCAAAAAAGAACGGAGCAAAACAAAAGTGTAGTTGTTGAGGGTCCAGTAACGGCATGGAGTAATACTTCATTAGAGAGCTTACAAATTGTCAAATATGTCATTATGGATCGAGTAATTCTCTCAAGTCTCAAGAGCTGCCACCCTATGGTTGTACTCCTCTCAAGGTGTCTCGATCTAAGCTTCAATGTATCTTGTCTGTTTAATGACTTTCAATAGTTAAATAGGTGAACACTAATATATATGGGTAGATATATTTTCCTATTAAGGTAAGATAACCAAACCATGCAGCTACAGGTGGATGAAACTTGAAAGTCAACCCCATATTTGTAAGAAAGAAAATGGAAATACGATGAACATAAAATTTCATCTACCTTGACCTCACTACCAAGTCTTCCCCTTCAAATTTCCTGCATTGTTAACCAATATTTTTCCTCCTAAATTAAAATTTTTTATCGACTAACCCTCATCTTTAGGAAATTTCAGGCATTTTATTCAAAAGGGTCAACTTGGATATCCTTTTATTTTTTTTTTGTACTTGCTCTTTTTCCAACTCTTCACCATCTATGTTAAATTGGACCTTGAGTGGGTTCCATTTTATTTTCTGAAGTAATTTACTCCTCTTGTTCCAATGACTATAGCATGGTTTGATATGTCTCTCTCTATTTTCACTGCATTTAATAATTCTTTTGTAAATGAATATTTCTAATATGAACTAAAAGTCATTCTATAGTCAAATGAAAAAAGTCATTTATTTACCAAGAGAGCTGACAAACAAAGGAATCAAGGAAGCCTTCCTTTCAATATGTTCTGCTATTGTCTAGAATAGAACAATTGCCAAACAACCACCACCAAAGTCCTCAACCATCATACATAGATCATGACAAAAAATAGTTACTGCACTCTATACATCAGCGACAACATTAATTGTTGCACTGTATAACCACCCTCCATCAACCACTGCCATTATATAGTTTTATGCTTAAGAAATATTATAAGCATAGTTATAGCTATTGAATGCATATGCATATAAACTTTCTTGGAAAAAAATGAAAAAATTATCTTAAATAACATGAAGGAATATCAAGACACAATAGTGAAATAGGTTTACTGAAACACCACGTGGAGAATTTTAATTATATTTTTATTTGCTATCCTCATGTTTCAATTCTATTTAGTTTCTGCAAGAGGCAAAAATGTGATTACCTCTTGACTGAAGTAAGGTTTGATATTTAAGGTATTGAATTCTTCTGAATGTGATCTCCCAGCCTCTTTCTTGCAAAACGAACAAACTGTCCAAGATCGAAGTGCTTCGATCGAAGGCACTCCGATGCTTAAGTCAGTATTGGTCTTGATTGAATTGTAAATAGACAGGGAGAGTTCAACGTACCTTTCACCCTGGCTCCTTGTGCCTTTTATAGGTCATTGTTCAGTTAGGGTTTCCATGATTCCTGATTCAAGGTGGTACACCTTCTTCCAATCAGACGGCTCTAGTTGGGAAGTTGCTGATATTTCTCCAGCAATTTCTCCTACTGTTCCTATAATTTCACTCATTTGTTTAACCAGAATGCCTGAGTTGTAGGCGTCTCCTTAGCTCTTCGTTTATCGTTTCAAACAGATCGGTCATGATGTGGACCGAGCTCTTCTGTACATTATGAGCTCTTTCGATCAGATCGGTCATAGTAAGAACCGAACTGTTTCACCAAATACCAAACACCTTTGACAACAGGGTTTGGTAAGAGCCGAGCTCTTTAACTGCTTGCCGAACACATCACTCAGTTCGGCTCGATCCATTGAACTGAGTGGCTAAGGACTGCATCACGTGCCTTGTCTTGTCACCCTCACGTGGGTTCATTTAATGTCATGACACGTGCAATAATGGGAGCCACCCCCTTCATTTGCCCCCAGAAAATGTTTGACAGACGCCTTTCGTCTGTCAACCGTTTTATGTCCTCAGTCTCATCTTTGCTCATACCTTTTTTTTTTTTGGGGACATCCCCCTTTGCTTTTGGCGGTGAATCTAGTCATTTAAATGCTAACCTTTGGAATTCTCTCCCTTTATATGACCTTTCTTCAAGCTCTATTCACTTTGCTTTCTGAGTTTCAAACTTCTTTATCTCTTTCTGTACCTTCTGCGCTTCATCTTCCCCAATGGCTCCTCTCACATCTTCAGAAATTCTTGCCTTCAGAACAACATACAACATCCCAGACGACGTTGAAATAAGAGTCGCCGAAAAAGATGAACCTTTGATAGGCACTCGAGAGAGTATTCCCCTCCACACTCGAGCGATCACTGAAGGTGGGGTTCGCTTCCCCCTGGACCCCCTTCTACTTTGGGTGCTCTCTGCAATGAAGCTCTGCCCTATTCAATGCTGTCCCAATTTCTTCAGGATAGTGATGGGGGTGGCCGCTCTGAACAGGCTCCTGGGCTTGAGCCTTGGTTTATGGGAAATCCTATATTACTATATCATCAAGCCAATTAAAGATAACTATTATCTTGCGGTGAGCAAGAAGAAACGCTACCTGGTGACTCACCTCCCAAACTTAAATAGAGGCCATGAGAATGATGTGGTCTTCGTTTCTGGGAATTGGGAGTATCCTGCTGGAGCCACTCCCTCTTACCGTTGTCCCTATACAGAAGGCGCACCAAGTGATTGTATTTTTTACTTATTTTTTTTAATCCATTTCTTTCTTGTGTCCATTCCCCTACAAGAAATATTTTGCTTTACAGGCGAGACTGTGAAAGGTAGAATCCCTGAGTCATCAGTTAAAATGGATGAGCTCAAGAAAGTCTGGGACTTCAACGATTCACTCTTTTGCCGAGCCGCCCATATCCTGCTTGGATACACACCAACCTACACCTCTTTCATTGTTGTGCCGAACAGACCGAATGCGACGCTGGCCGTAGATCGGGAAGCTATACAAACTGCTCTGGAGCAAACACCCCGAGGCCGCAAAAGAGCTTCAACTGCTTCTTCTAGGAGGAGGACGGTGAGGAATTTCTTGTATTTTTTATCGACTGTTGAACTGACTCCAACTTCTTTACCCCTTGCTCAAGAAGAACCAGCAAATGAGCAAACCGTTCTTCCTGAGCCACACGATGTACTACCACCAGTTACCGACCCAACGTATTTGGTTCAGACAACCGAACCTTCAACCCATGTGGAGTTAGATCCTTCTGATACTGTTCATTCCCCCGATCATCAAGATGACTCAATTTTTGAACTTGCTGAAGACCCCGCCCCAAAGAGGCGAAGAACTACCGACCCCGTGGCAAGCCTTTCTCCTAAGCCAGTCAATCATCCTTTCCGACCTGTCCTCAAGGCCAAAAGGAGAGAGATCACTGTAAAACATTCTGCCATAGAAGACTTCAATGTCGCAGTGGGGATCGCCAGAGGGGTCATTCTGCCTCGAGACCTTGCCATGAATGAGGCATTGACAGATGATGAAGTGTCCCACCAAGCAATTCAACATATGGTGTTGGTAAGATTCATCTTTAGGCTTTCTCCATTTTCTTAGTCAAAATTTACTAAGTTTTTTCGCTTTTCAACCCGTAGGGTCTTCAAAAAGTGCATGAGGTAGGAGCCAGGATAGCCAGGAAAGACAGGGCTATGAAAGATGCTATTCATGCCCGAGCTTCAGCACTTGCTAAGAAGGAATCTGTGGATGAGGAGTACGTCAAAATCTGTGTTGAAGCTAAGGTTCTACATGCTAAAAATCATAGCCTAACCGAGGAGAAACGACAGCTTGAGACAGAGATTGGCAAGCTCAAAGACTCTGAACATGAAGCAAGCGTGGAGCTCTCCCAATCCCAGCTTGATTACACAAGTCTTCTTGAGGATTTTGATCAATACAAAGCTGAAGCAAAAGAGAGAGAGAAGATGCTCCTTACGATGAAGGGGTTGAGAAGGCATAAGATGATCTGGCTTTACAGATCCCTCATCTGCAGGATGCGTACTTCGGCAAGGGTTGGCATGCCGCACTGATTGCTGCTGGAGTTCCATCTTGTTCTGAACTTTACTCTAGGCACTCCCTTCCCAACTCCTCACAATCTCCTAAAAACACTTAGAAAGTTTTTTGCAATTTCTTTCAATTTCTTGATGTAATGATCCTTTTGCTGTAATCTTTTGAAGTTTGAATGAATGAATCAGAAGTGTTACAATGATCCTTGCTTTGTCACTTATTCACAGAGCTCGGTCTCTTATCAGAGACCTTTTAAACACTTAAAATTAATTTAGAAACAATTCATGCTCTTGAAGTAGTGGCCTTAGCTCGGCCATTCTCCAAAGAGTTCGGTCTTACAATAGAGACCTTCAAACACTTAGAAATTATTCATTCAATCTCTTGGAGTTATGGCCTTTGATTAATGAGCTCGGTCCCTCAACAGACCTTAAAATACTTGTAAAAAAATTTTACTCTTGAAGTTATGGCCCTTACTCTGCCCTCTCCCAAGAGATTGGTATCTCAACAGGTACCTTAAAAATACTTCAAAATAATTTACCCCTTAAGTTATGGCCTTAGCTTGGCCCCTCTTCAAAGAGTTCGGTATCTCAATAGAAACCTTTAAAATACTTAGAAATTATTTACTCCGGAAGTTGTGGCCTTAGCTCGGTCCCTCTCCCAAGAGCTCGGTATCTCAACAGATACCTTTAAAATACTTAGAAATAATTTACTCCCGAAGTTATGGCCTTAGCTCGGCTTTTCTTCAAAGAGCTCGGTATCTCAACAGATACCTTTAAAATACTTAGAAATAATTTACTCCCGAAGTTATGGCCTTAGCTCGGCCGTTCTTCAATGAGCTCGGTATCTCGGTAGAGTTATTCTTAGATCCCCTTGGGCATTTCTGAAATAGTTTCTACCTTGCACTGACCCGCCAATCTGATTGGATTCCAATCCATCCCAAATCAGCTTACATCATCATGCCTAGCTGTGGTCCTGGATTAGATTGGGTGGCTGCGCCTGATTTAAGCTGGTACTTCTATCAAGATTTTTTACCTCCCTGCCTTAACAATAGGACGAATATAACAAGAAAAGTAGAACGAGAACAGGGGGATGAATCTTCAAAAGATCTTTATTGATAACTCCAGTGCGTCAGTACATTTGCAAAACTCTTATTGATTTTTAAGGGGCACCCTTAAGTTTTCGAAGGCACTTCGGAGTTCTATTTAAAAAGGTACTTTTTAGAAATAGAACTTTCTTAAATTCGCTAAGTTCCAAGGGCGTAATATTGCTTTATGGTCCAAGGTCTCGAGCTCATAATATCCACTGCCGCCTACTCGGGCTACTTTGTATGGACCTTCCCAATTTGCTCCAAGCTTTCCATGCGTTGGGTTCTTTGCCGAACACAGTACGCGTCTAAGGACTAAGTCTCCAAGTGTGAAAGACCGAGGCTTAACTTTCTTGTTATAAGCTTGGGACATTTGATGCCGATAAGAAGCCATTCTTATAGCTGCTTGCTCTCTTTTTCCTTCTACTAGATCAAGATCTCGGGTGACAACGGCATCGTTACTGTTGCATTCAACCAGGTCGGTTCTTAGGGTTGGTAAGCCGATCTCTAAAGGGATTACTGCTTCCATCCCATAAGCTAGGGCGAAGGGGATTTCTCCAATTGAGCGCCGAGGTGTGGTTCGGTAAGTCCACAGTACACTTTGCAGCTCCTCTACCCATCTCCCTTTAGCATCCTCTAACCTTTTCTTGATTCCATCCAAGATGGTCTTGTTGGAGATTTTTGCTTGACCATTGCTCTGAGGATAAGCTGGGGTGGAATAGTGGTTCCGGATTCCATATTGATGACAGAAAGCTTTGAAGGGACCACTATCGAACTGTGTGCCGTTATCCGAAACAAGTGTGTGTGGAATTCTGAATTTGGTGATGATGTTCCTCCAGAAAAAAATTTCTTGTATCAGTATCTCTAATGTTGGCTAGGGGCTCGGCTTCCACCCACTTTGTGAAATAATCTGTTACAACCAGAAGGTACTTCTTATTGCCTTTGGCCCGCGATAGAGGTCCCACTATGTCTAACCCTCATTGCGCAAATGGCCACGGGCTCGCCAATTGGAGTAGTTCTTGGGATGGTTTTCTCGGTATTGGTGAGAATTTCTAACACTTCTCACATCGCCTAACAAACTGTTGAGCATCCTTCTGCATATATGGCCACCAAAAACCCTAGGAAATAGCTCGGTGCGCCAGAGATCTTCCACCTGTATGAGCTCCGCAACTTCCTTTGTGAATTTCGGATAGAAAATCGAGAAATGTTCTCGGGTGTATGCACTTCAGGTACGGGCCTCCGAATGAGCGTCGGTAAAGTTCATCTTTTAGGGATATTCAGAATCTGGTCGCTTTCAGTCGTAGCTTATGAGTTTCCTTCTTGTCCTTGGGTAGGTCACCATTCTTCAAGAAACCGATTATCGGGTCCATCCAGCTCGGTTCGGTTTCATTCTATAACACTTCATTAAGCTGGTCGTCACAATGCTAGGCTCGGACTGGAACTCAATGGTTAGAGTTCTTTCAGTTTCTTGGTCCAACACCGAGGCCAGTGAGGCTAAAGCATCAACATGTGAATTCTTTGCTCTTCCAACCTGCTAGATTGAGTATTCTGGGATTTTGCTTAGTTCTTTTTCTGCAATGGCATGATACGCCTTCATCTTCTCAGCCTTTGCCGCGTACTCCCCTATTATTTGATTCACCACCAGTTGTGAATCAGAGAATATCTGGAGCTTCATTGCCTCCAGTTCGGCTGCGAGCCTTACTCCAACTATCAAAGCCTCATACTCAGTTTCGTTGTTTGAGGCCCGGAAGCCGAGCCTGATAGTTTTCTCCAAAAGACAACCATCTGGACTTACTAGAGTGAGGCCAATGCCGACACCTTTCTGATTCGAAGACCCATCAACAGATAGGGTCCAACCTCCATCGTGCCCTACTTTCTGACCGTCATTAGTTTGTCCTTTCTGCTCCGAGCTATTTTTAGATTGAAATTCTACAATGAAGTCTACCACTACTTGGCCTTTGATCGCCTTCCTCGGTTTGAACACAACGCCGAACTCCCCAAGCTCGACTGCCCATTTAGCAATGCGTCCGGATAGGTCAGCTTTCTGAAAGAGTGACTTCAATGGTTGGTCGGTGAGCACTGTGATTTGGTGGGCCTGGAAGTAATGTCTGAGTTTCCTAGCCGAGCTAATCAGTGCAAGCGCGAGTTTCTCCAACGGAGTATACCTCGACTCTGCATCCAAGAACATCTTGCTCACGTAATAAACAGGTTTCAGGTTTTCACAATTATTCCTCATCAACGCTCCACTTACCGCGTGTTCTGATACAACTAGGTAGAGGAAAAGTCTCTCCTCGGGCGATGGGGTTGAGAGGATTGGCAGAGTGGCTAAGTATGTCTTAAGATTTACGAACGTTTCCTCGCATTCCTGATTCCAAAGTGCCCCCTTCTTTCCTTTGACTGATTGGAAGAAAGGTCTGCATTTATCAGATGCTCGGGATATGAATCTCCTGAGCGCAACTGCCATTCCAGTTAGCCTCTGCACCTCCTTTATGGACCGAGGTGATTGCAGCTCTACAATTGCCTTCACCTAATCGGGGTTCACCTCTATACCTCTGTGGATAACCAGGAAATCAAGGAATTTTCCTAACCCAACCCCAAATGCGCACTTCGAGGCATTTAATTTCATCTTGTACTTCCGCAAAACATCGAATGTGCTTCTCAAGTCAGAACAATGGTTAGTGGCCTTTCTGCTTTTAACCACCATGTTGTCAATGTAGACTTCTATAGTATTACCTATCATGTGTGAAAACATTTTGGTTACCAACCGTTGATATGTAGCACCTACGTTCTTTAACCCGAAGGGCATTACTTTGTAATAGTACGTTCCTCCAGGCGTTATGAAGGCAATCTTTTTTTGGTCCTCTTCAGCAAGGGGGATTTGGTGGTATCCCCTGTAAGCGTCCAAGAAGCTCATTTGCTCACGCTCGGCTGTTGCATCGACCAATTGGTCTATCTTAGGTAGGGGGAAGCTGTCTTTTGAGCAAACTTTGTTGAGGTCGGTGAAATCTACACAGACTCTCCATTTACCATTACTTTTCTTCACCACCACTGTGTTTGACAACCAGGTCGGGTATTGTACTTCCTTGATGGCTCGGCTTTCAAGCAGCCGTGCCACTTCCTTTCTTACTGCCTCCTGATGCTGAGTGGCCGACCTCCTGAGCTTTTGCTTGACCGGTTTGAATTTAGGATCAATGTTCAACTGGTGACACGCCACTTTAGTTGAAACGCCAGGCATATCATTCATGCTCCACGCGAAGACATCGACATACTGTTGAAGTAGGGTGACGATCTCTGTTTGTTGCTCGGGGCTAAGAGCCATCCCCAACAAAAAATACTTATCTGGGTCTCCACCTTTGTCTAAAGGCACTTTAGTCAAGTCTTCGATCGTTCGATCGATAACTTCTTATGTGCCTAAAGGTACTTTAGGACTTTTCATGACAGATCGATCGGAGGGTTCAACCGAGCTGTTCGACGTTGGTTGCTATTTTGTCTCCTCGGCAATTGAACTTCTCCCCCGATCTTCTACTACATCCTTGGTTTTTATCGAGGCCAGTAGGCAAGTTCTGGAGCTGACCTGGTCTCTTCTAATGTTGACTATTCCTTCTGACGAAAGGAATCTTAGCATCTGATGGTACGTTGAGGGTACCGCCTTCATCTCATGTAACCAGGACTGCCCCACTATCGTATTATAAGCCGACACCGTATCTACTACCAGGAACTCGGTCATGACACAAACTGGCCCCGTCTTCACAGGCAGCGTAATTTTCCCCTAGGAAGGACTGTTTTTCCACTAAAGCCGATTAATTGAGTGTTTGAGGGTTTCAGATTCTCCTGCTTGAGACCGAGCTTCTCAAATAGATCCATGTACATGATCTCAGAGGAACTTCCCGGATCGATCAGTACTCTTCTCACGTCGTAGTTGGCGATCCTTACTGTTATTACCAGTGCATCATTATGTGGCTGATGAATCCCGATCAGATCCTGCTCGAAGAAGCAGTTCATCTCGGATGCGTTCTAACTTTATTCTTTTGGACCTCACCTCTAGGGTCAATCGCAACTCGAACACTTCTCTTTCTTTCGTGACTTTCTCAATGTATGCTCTAGCAGCATTGTTAGTGGTCATTTGCGGGTTTGTGGCGGCGTGGATTACGTCTATCACTCCCGCTGCCGTGGTCTGATCACCTTTCGGCTCGGCTCTTTCTCTGTCAGCTCCCGTTCCATCCTCGACGAATTCAGAGAGATGCCCAGCCTAAACTAGCTCTTCCAAATGCTGCTTCAAAGACCTGCAATTTTTAGTCATGTGCCCCACATCTCGATGATAGGAGCATCTGAAGTTTGGGTTTCTTTTCGAGGGATTTCCTGTTAACTTGTTGGGCCACTTAAAGAATGGCCTCGCCTTGATCTGGTTCAATATCCTGTATATTGGTTCTTTGTACAACGTATTTACCTCGAGAAAAGGGGACTTCTGGGGATAACATTCCTTATCATTCTTCCTTCCACCCTCTCTGCTCGGTTCGGTCTGTTTGTCATGACCGAACTGCCTTCTGCCTTGATGATCTTTAACCATGTCTCTAGATAAGTCGTCGTCGACCTTGACATACTTCTTGATCCTCGCCATCAATTCCTCCAGGTCGGAGGCTGGCCTCCTGGTGAGTGATTGGTATAGAGGGTTCTCCTTCGGTAATCCGATTTTGAAGGACGCTACTGTAATTTCAGGATTACATCCTTCTACCTCATTCATCATTTTCCAGTAGCGATGAGCATACTCTCGCAGTGTTTCATTGTTCTTCTTCTTCAACGTCAGCAGAGCCCCAACATCCTTTGGCTGCTTGCTGCTCGTAATGAACCGAGCCGTGAATTGCTCGGCTAGTTGTGACCATCCATCTACCGATCCCTTCGACAGACTGTCGAACCATTTCATGGCCGATTCCCCAAGACTGCAGGGGAAGATAGTGCAGAGTAGGGGTTCGTTCCTTCGGTGAACGATCATCAACTGCCTGTAATGCCTGATGTGCGAGGCGAAGTCGATTTTTTCGACGTACAGTCTGAAATTCGGGACGGTGAACTTGCTCGGGATTCGTCCCCTTTCAATCCATGAGGTGAAAGGTGACCACTCCGAGCCGTCTCTGTATTCTCCAGTAGCTTTCCTGGCTAGGTCCCTAGCCGACCTCTGTTCTGGCCTCTTCAAGCGGTTGTTGAGTTCCTCGGTGATGAACTGTTTCCATGTATCCTCCTCCTGGATCCAAGGTTTCTTCTGTTGGCGCTTGTTTTCATCGGCACTTTTGATTTTGTTGTGCTTTTCTTCGGGACTTTCTCGCCGATTTTCCTTTACATGTTTCTCCTTCCTAGTCATCTCTTTTAGCTTGGCTTTCAATTCCTCGTTTTCTTTTATTAGGCCTTTCTCTCTGACATATGATTTCTTGAACAAGTTGTCGTGAGCGTTAAGACGGTCCTGCAGGGATTGGACCAACTTTGCCAGGGACTGGTTCTCCCCCTCGGCATGGAGGGAGCCACCAAGAACTTTAATCTGCTGATTATGATTCCTGGTTCGCTTGAAGCTTGCTGAGGATAGCTCATCATCCTCATGGGGCCTAGATGGACTTTTGTTCTTGTGTAATTTAATGTTTCTGTCAGACGGCAGCGACACCGGATCTGAATTTCCCATGGCAAAACTACCTCTAGGAGATCCAATAGCACTTCTGAGTCTTGACATCGTTGCTTTTCGTTCGAGTGATGAGAAAATTTCCCACAGACGACGCCAAAAAATGTAAGAGGCAAAAATGTGATTACCTCTTGACTGAAGTAAGGTTTGATATTTAAGGTATTGAATTCTTCTGAATGTGATCTCCCAGCCTCTTTCCTACAAAACGAACAAACTGCCCAAGATCGAAGTGTTTCGATCGAAGGCACTCCGATGCTTAAGTCAGTATTGGTCTTGATTGAATTGTAAATAGACAGGGAGAATTCAGCGTACCTTTCACCCTGGCTCCTTGTGCCTTTTATAGGTCATTGTTCAGTTAGGGTTTACATGATTCCCGATTCAATGTCGTGCACCTTCTTCCAATCAGGCGACTCTAGTTGGGAAGTTGCTAATATTTCTCCAGCAATTCCTCCTGCCGTTCCTATAATTTCACCCATTTGTTTAGCCAGAATGCCTGAGTTATAGGCGTCTTCTTAGCTCTTCATTTATCGTTTCAAACAGCTCGGTCATGATGTGGACCGAGCTCTTCTGTACATTATGAGCTCTTTCGATCAGATCGGTCAGAGTAAGAACCGAACTGTTTCACCAAATACCGAACACCTTTGACAACAGGGTTTGGTAAGAGCCGAGCTCTTTAACTGCTTGCCGAACACATCACTCAGTTCGGCTCGGTCCATTGAACTGAGTGGCTAAGGACTACATCACGTGCCTTGTCTTGTCACCCTCACGTGGGTTCATTTAATGTCATGACACGTGCAATAATGGGAGCCACCCCCTTCAGTTTCCTTACCATTCCCCTAAAGTTTATAGTTTCGTCCCCAACATCACCTATTAAAGTACAGGCAACACACCAATATACTCAATAAAAAGAAACGAATAGAACTGTCCTTACCCTCAGATTATACCCAAAGGCTTAAGAATCCCAATTTCATTTATTTATCCAGTCACCAAGTAATCATCAAGCAAAAACAAGAAAAGAACGAAAATCCATTTAAGTTAAAAAAAAGGGCAAAATAGTTTAACACCCAAATTCAAACGGAGAGGAGGGACTTCGCTGGGAAACAGATGCATTCAAAACAAACGGAGTACCTGTTGAAGGTCTCCCCGATTGGTAACTCAAGTAGCCATCATTGTGATAACCATTAAAGTACAGAATCTGTACATCCACCAATACCAACGGTTATGCACCAACGAGCCTTCAGCAGAGAAAGGGTGTGAGTCTGTGAGATGAAGGGGTCATTGGAGAGATGAAAGGGTTGTTGGTGTAATGACCTAATAAATAGCTTTAGGTTTAGGAGGAATAATTGGATGGAAAAAACAATATAACCCAATTTTGCATCCAAAATGAAAGAGACCATTGGATGAGTAGGTCCCATCAACTTTTTTAAATGAGACCCACTGATCCAATGGTCCCCCTTTGTTTGGGATACAAATTTGGGTTGTAAATTTGGATTACAAAGTATTGTTTTAATTGGATTGTTAAGGGATAAAAAAAGAAATAATTTTTTTTGAGATTACCTGATATTTTAGATTAGTATAGATAGATATAAATTCGATTAGTAGTAAGTATAAGTACATATATAGATAATTTACCAAGTTCCTATAATCATAACTTACCAAGTTCCTATAATCATAACTGATTTGTAAGTGAACAATTAAAAGAAAGAGGAAGCAATTTCATTAATGAAGTAGCTCTATAATGTCTATCGAGTTTCTACTGTTTTAGAATGGAAGTTGCCGATCACGAGGAATGCTGAAAGTAGATAAGGTGCAAAAGACTTCTACAACAACAAAAGTGTATTTATTAGGTGCAGGCACAAATAAAACAATAATAATGCTGTTATTATAATAATGTAAAGTTACTATTGACATTAATGATTCTATTAAGATTATTATTATCATAGTAGTACATATATAGATAGATAGAACTGTAAGATATTTTTAGTGTGACCATTTTTTTTTGCTCTTTTTTGCATATCGTGGGTATTTAAGTTGTGCTTCCAATTGACATTCTTTTTAATGAAACCTTATCTATATAATGTATTAAGAATAAATATTCTTATAAAAACAAAATTAATATTATGGTTCTAATTTATTAATAAGTTTTAAGTTGCTCTTACGGTAAAAAATAAAAAATCCTTGTTCTACCCTTGAGTTAAATACACAAATATGAATGTTTATTGAATTGTATCGTTTCGTATTTGCTCATATTATTTTAAGTTGGTGTCAAATTCTTCTTGTTTTTATGTAACACACAAGTGTGTCGGCCTGTTGAGTTGACCCCAGATGAGTCTACTCCGGCCAGCAGCTTTGTTTAGCATCTCGTCCAGCTGACCTTGGAGGATTCTAGTCGCTCGACAGTTTCTTCTCAGAAGCAGACAAACACCGTCGGCATGAGGCCATCCGAGACAATAAAAAATAAAGCCAATTGAAAAGGTGCCTGACGAATGTCTTCCTTGTCT
This sequence comes from Ilex aquifolium, assembly GCA_951799425.1. Taxonomy (NCBI): domain Eukaryota; kingdom Viridiplantae; phylum Streptophyta; class Magnoliopsida; order Aquifoliales; family Aquifoliaceae; genus Ilex; species Ilex aquifolium. The sequence continues at coordinate 17,865,013 of OX637406.1, read as the reverse complement.
TGGATTTTTGTTTGCCGTATAAGGCGAAGCTTTACAAGACAATTCGTAAGAAGTCATCGCAGAAATCCTACCGAGTCATAGGAGATAAATTTGTGTATGATGGTTCAAGTTCGTATTATCATCGATACACATTAGTCATGATGTTGCAAACTATTATCAAACAATACACAATAAATGTCGGATTGAAAATTTGAATATGACATGACTATATTGATCGATTTGATGACAAAGTCTCAAATGGCTCGGAATTGATTCACAGATGTCTTAAACAACTCGGCTGGGTCAAAGACTCGTCGTTTACATTAACATGCAACAGTATCAAAACAGAAAGAATTGAGTCATGTACAACTCTGTCATCTGTACACAGAGGATGCGCAAACTTGTGGGCTGGTTGCATTATGTCATACGACACAGGAGGAGCAGTAATATCATCTCTAGTCATTTATCTGAAAAAAACAACCAGAATTTTTCTCCCCATTGAAGTATGCATCATTAGTGGAGGAAAACTGAAAGGGATAATTATGAAAAAAATAGTAACCAACGGATATCCAGGTCTATGGACTCAACTAGCTATGGCCTTTCTTCTGACAATTGAACTACAGATTTGAGATACCAACAATTTATTCAACAAATGACAACTTTAACATTGAAAGCATTCCAATCATTTCTAGAAAAATATAACGAAAATCCAATTACAAGAGTATGAGAGTTCATTACTGGGGAAAATACAGAAGTCAAGTAGACTGACTCAGCTGTAGGCAACAAGTCTCGTAGGATTGCAATAATACGAGTATGACGATAAGGTTGCCACAAAAACCTGGGATAAAAATGTGGCGGAATAGAGAATGACAATGAAGACATTGTCCCAATGGACTTATTAAGGCAACCGATTGTACGGCCAGCACATACCATCTCAGCACCAACATGTTGGCAACCAATCTTGAAGTTATAAGAATTGGACAATGATGAACAGATGTTCAAACAAAATCGAAGGCAGGACGAACTCCAAATAACATGCAGTTCTCTGTGTATGAAATTAGCAGCCAACATGAATCGAGGTATTTTTAATCAATTTCAACTCATGGTAAGATGCCATATATGGAAATTCTCAGAGAGTGCAATGGTCAGGTAGAGACACAGCACACGGATTTCTTATACTAAAAACCTGGGCCATTGAACACCTATCGCGGGCCTGAAATTTGTTGTGATGAAACATAAGATAACAGAATATTTAAGCCACTTTTCGAGCATGTAGGAGAGGTATTTGCTTGTTGATAGAAGATAGTATCACTTTGCCCATTGGTCTCTTCTATTGTGGAAGCCTCAGCAAACTGACGCCCATAAAAGCGCAAAAAGTTCAAAGATTCCGCTCTTGGCTTACTCAAAGGGATCACTCCTTCCAACATGCCAACAACACTGACCATATTTGGCCTCAGTGCAGGCTCCTCATGAACGCAGCACAAAGCCACACAGACCAACTTCTCCACCTCATAGCTAGTCACCCGTCCCTCAAGCCTTGGATCAGCTAGTTCCAAGTAACGCCCTTGCTCATGCATCTCTAATGCACATAAAGGGAAATAAACAAGTCCCATTCCTGATGAAGACAATGAGTGGACGCTACCACTATTATCACCCTCCATGCTATGGCCGCGTGTTCGTGGCGAGCAGTTTTTCCTTCCACTCACAAGCTCAAGCAGTACCATTCCAAAACTATAAACATCAGTTTTATCTGAGATTGCAGAGTTGGTAAGCCATTCAGGAGCAAGATAGCCACGAGTGCCTCTCATAGTTGTGAATAGACTGGATTGTTCAGGACTTAAAAGCTTTGAGAGCCCAAAATCAGCGATTTTTGCCTGGAAACTATCATGTAGGAGAATATTCTCTGGTTTGACATCACAATGAATTATCCTTTGTTGACACCCACTGTGCAAGTATGCAAGCCCGCGTGCTGTGCCAAGAGCTATTTCGACCCTTTCCTCCCATTCTAAGACTGGTCCATTACCAAATAGAGTGCGGTCTAAAGAACCACGATTCATATACTCATACACTAACAGTCTCTGTCTCTCTTGAGCGCAAAATCCTTTCAACTTGACCAGATTGATATGGTGAACATTTCCAATAATAGCAATTTCTGTGCAGAAATCCTTTTTCCCTTGAACACCCACATTAGTGATCTTCTTCACTGCAACAAGAGATTTATCAGGAAGTGCACCCTTGTATACAGCACCAAATCCACCTGACCCAATCTGAGTCGTGAAATTATCTGTAGCAGCCTCAAGATCCTCATACTTAAATCTTATAGGCAATCCTGGGATGGAGAAGGCCTCCAGGTCCCCTGAAGAAGGGGAGTTTTGGTTGACTACGTTTGCCTTTCCTGTTGTGGTTAGCCTATGTCTTCTCCACAAGAGGAATCCGACTGCGACTAATAGGGAAAACCCAGTGAAGGGCAACAGCACCAGAGCAACCAAAGGAAAATTCTGTGTTTGACCACTAAAATTATTACTATTGCGAAAATTTGTCGGTGAATCTCTTACTAAAGTTTTGACAAATCCCAAAAGATCAGTATCATTTGTGGTAGAAGACATAATTGATCCCAATTCATGGAGAAGCACATAACAAGAACCGGATGAATTTTCATGGAAAATACCCAAGCAAGAACAATCAGCTGAGCAGAGATCTTGACAGGCCAATAAACTAACACCATACTTGATAGGCATGGTGAAATCATTGGCAAAGTAGTCCATACCATATCCAAGCCCCAAATATGACAGTGATGTTGATTTCAAATTACTGCCATTATTGGTTGAATTACAAGAAACCGGCAAATAATATAGATCACCACTTGGCACACAATCGTTCGAATACTGTGAACTAACATGGAAGTTAGATGGACAAGAACATACAGGAGTATCTGACCCAATATCATCAGTGCACAACCTGATCCTTCCACAAATGAATGGAAGCCGGCATTCATCAACTGGCCCCACAAATTCCTGCTTTTGATCAGCAACAGAAAAGCTACTGACAATGAACTGGCCAGAGACATCCAACTTCGCTATTCGAAAGTCAGATGGAAGCAAGTTCACCTGAATTATGGCTTGAGATTCATTTTTCCCAAACAGACAAAGACCAGGTTGGTTTATTGCCATATACTCCACTGCTATATTTGAGTTTCTATTGGCCTTGGAATCCATAGACAATTTCCAATATGTTAGACCCTGCCACTGCAAAATAGCATCAGAGACCGTAATTACAAGCTTGTAATCACCGGTTGACAAGTTACTATCTGATACAGCGCTGGATATCACCATCCCAACAGGCAAGTGCTGTCCGATCACAATTGTGTCTGTTGGGTAATGGAAGCTCTCCCAAAGAGTCCCATTAAGTTGATCAAGCAACACAAGATTCCCCATCTCAGTGAGCTGTAGTGCAGATACCGATGCCTTCAATGGTGGAGTTGACCATATGAAATTGCCATATTGATCAGTGATGTTAATACCGTTGACAGTTAGAATCATCTTTCCTGATTGCGATGCGGCTGCATCACGATTAGCAGACCAGATGATGGTGCTAGATGCAACGTGTATAACGCATAAGTAATAGTTGGTTTGTTCAGTACCTGGATTGAACATAGCTGCTTTGAAAGTTCCATTCGGAGAAAATAAGAAAGTCCCAGTGGTGTCAATGAATCGGAGATTGGAAGCAGTGAAGTTTGGATAAACGAACTCTGACAAAGGAAGACCAAAGACAAGAGCACTAGATAAGGAAAAGGTGAGAAAGAACAACAAGAACCCCATATAGGGTGAGGATGAAGGAAAGAACATAAATGGGTTGAATGGAAAGGTTCTGATGAGATTGGAATTGGTCTGCTCTGGCTTTCTCCATTTCTTTTCTCCAATTCTGCTTGTAGGTTCCCCGTTGACTACAAGAAAATCTCTCTTTCTCTCTCCATACCAGCATGACACTGATTGGTGGCCCACGTAGAGAGGGATCACGTTCGTTGCTAACATCAGCTTGGGGTATAAACTATACAAATTTCAGTGCAGGTATGACCTGAGGATGGGCATATTTAATTGAAGATGATTCAACCATTATGCAGCAGCAGCTTATTTGATAAGCATGATTCTCATCCAACAAGTATTTTCCTAGGAATTTTATATTAAACAATCAAAGCAAGCAAGCTAAATTCACTGAGCTAAAACATCAAATGCTAAAAGTATATAAAACAATAACCATCCATTGTGCCCAAAAAAAAAAAAAGTACCCCCTTTTACTAATGCCTGATACTCTAAAATACTAATTAGCATTCAATGTTAAACAATACTTCACTTAGATCAAACATCACAACATATCAGACAATCGTCATCCACATATCTTTACTCCAAACCCATTTGATCAATAAAAACAGCACCAACTACTCGACAAAAGCAATTTAGGCAAAGAAACAAGTTTCACTGAAGCCTAACAACAAACATTTGGTGTTAAGAACACCCATGTACCTATTGGGTTATGGTGCTATCACTCACAAAGCCAACTAGGTTAATCTGGTTGTCAAGATTTGAACTCAAAACGTCTACAAATTGTAAGTGGGGAGTTACACGTGTCTATGCCAAGGGTAATCGACAAGGGTGAGTAGGATAAGTGGATGGAATGGAAGGAACTCGAGCAGCCTGTTAACGAAGGGACGAACCAGTTGGGCAGAGGGTAGGTGAAATATGCTCTCACCAGCCAGAAAATCATCCTCCGCAGTGGGCAACTAATGTGGGCATTTATAGCACAGTGTTCGGGCAGGTCGGGCTGCCCACCACGACCCCCTATCACCTGTGCGAACTAACAACCACCTCGACCGCAACGATACCAGTGGCCGTTAACGCGAGCCATGCGTCCCAACATTAAATAGGCATATGTGATGTTTTTCCAAATGTAACCTGGACATGGCCCTGAGGAAGGTGCAACAGCACCCTTCCTCGAGACCTTTGTCGAGGTGCCTAATAGAGGAAACTCACATAGTTTCGGTCCTTCAGCCACCAATCTACATGTCTCATCATCCCATATATTGATCTGGACCAATAACCCTAGTTACCTTAGGAGTCCCTCCGGATCCCAGTCAAGCACATCCCAGTGGGCAGTAAGCCATACATTGGGAGACCTGCTCGAGTAGTCTAAACCTTCAAGACCCTGTCCTAGGCCGAGGTTGACAATCATGCTTGTCCGCCCTCACTGCTTGGTTCTCCCTTGAGGAGTGTCATACTTCCGTGCCCCTAGGTGGGGACACCTCCTATTAGTTCAATGGGCCAGTCAAGCAATGATGTTCAATAGGTTGAGGATACCACTCCTGCAGTGAGGGAGGAGAGTCTCACTGAGGTTGCCCCCACACTTTTGTGATTCCACTTTTGTCCTACCTTGGTGAAAGGTCCATTTTTCCATTTCCAATGCAGTGGAGATGTATTTCGCTCTGATGTGGTATTGTGCTTGAGGCCGTCGCGCACAGGGGGCATCGCGCACAGGGGGCGTCGCGCATGAGTGTCGTGCCTTGAGCGTCACGCATGACATTGTTATCTACACTAGTCCAATTGACGTTGTCAGACACCATTTTCACATCGAATGATAATTGTTGCCACTTGTCCTGTTAAGGTGAAGACATGTGTCTTGAAGTTTTCGAGTAATACATTTGCCCCCTATGCGCACCAGGTCGTAGAAAGCATCCTGCGCGTGCACACCATTTTTTGTCCGCTCTTGTCATTTGATTGTAACTATCGTCTGTGAGCTAACTGTGGTGCTGATGACTAAAATCTTTTTTCGTAAAATTGGCCTAAGTCTTTTGTCGTCATTTCTCTATTGCCAAAAATATTGTCATGGTTAGTTGCCCCCTGCATGCATGAACCTTCTTTTGATGGGCTTTGCATGCATAATGGTCGCGAGGACTTGTGTATTTTTGTTCTTGTGCAATTTTGGAGTAGGGCTCCGCGTCCCTTAGTGTAGCATTACAAATCCACTTAGATGACCCACCACAAGAATAAGCTCAATTAGGGTCAGTCGAGGTTTTGAAGTATATACTTCTAGGTTTGGGCTGAGGGGCTCAGTCAATGTTGTGCCAAGCACTTCTCGAAAAGTGTGGCAAAAGCGTTGTGAAGATCATGACCCTTAGTCTTGAAAATTGTCGAGAATATTCCTTGAGCATCGCGATTTAGGAGGCTTGTTGTGTTGACCAAATCAACATGTTGTGTTAACTGTGGTTTTGGAGTGAAGGCTGACTCAATTGACGCGAGGTCTAACCCACTGACCAAAGTCCGGCCCCTGGTGCGAGGCTTGAGAGTTAGTCGCGGTCTGACAGAGATCATAGTTGATGGAGGTCGCGACTGACATGGGACTTTGTGACGCTTGTGGGAGCCTGAATAGAGTGACAACCGAAGTGATGTGTCAACTTAAAGGGAGCCTGGATTGGCTGCTGATGTCTACATTAGCCCATTGTTTGATAGAAGCGTTTAGGCCAACCACTTCTATCAGACACAATACAAAGTGTCAAATAATTTCCAATCTACTCGAACCAGTCCAAGGCAGATAATAATGGACTTTCGAGATGCTTTTGGTTCGTAAGTGGAGCGTGAAGAATTTTCAACAATGAACTTCCATAGTTGGGAAGGTGGCAATATTCAAGTAATTGCACCTCTTGGAATGCCAAAGTGTTCTGGATGAGAGAGCCTAATATGTGTATGATAGTGCTCCAAGAATACCAGTAACTGAGTCCATTTCTACTACACTGAGCATATGGATATATAAGCGGTTCTGTCCTCTTAGTGATGGACTGACTGTTAATAGGCAAGATAGTTGTCGAGAATGTGTAACCCCCTCTCGCGCAATGATTAGTGCGCATAAATAAAGTGAACTTTACGCAACTGAAGTATAGAGTCACCATTGCGCATGTGTACGAATTGAAATCTGCGGATATAGGATGACTTCTCCAATATAAGGTGAGCTTGTACAAGTAATGCCAGTATCCATAGAAAATAATGAACTCTTGTTGAAAAATACCAATACAAGGATGACTAAAGAATCCCATTTGTTGATCCAGACCATCGGCTCTGTGTAAGAACATTTTCAGATCCCTTTCAGGGCCAACCCAATGAGCAGCGAGCCATACAACTGGAGGCCTGCTCTAGCAAACTGACCTTTCGAAGCCCTGTCTTGGGCCAAGACTGAAAATCATGCTCATTTTATATGTTGATCCAAACTATCGACCTCTTTATCGGAGTCTCCCAGGATCCCAATCAGGTCCGACCCAATAGATAGTGAGCCATACATTGGGTGGCCTGCTCTAGCAGACTAAGCCTTCGAAGCCCTGTACCTCGGGCCGAGACTGAAAATCATGCTCTGTCTGCATTGTTCTATGTTAAGGCCGGCAGAGCAACAACGTATTATTTTACCTCTGAGGGTATCCAATTACCATTTATCATTTTCGCGGTGGGAGAGAGGGGGACTAGCTAGGTCACGCTAAGATTGCCCCCAGATGCTCGCAGTGCCACTCTTGCCCTTTTGGACAAGGATCTATTTACCATTTACCATATCTACGGTGATATGCTCATTGTGCCATTCTCATCTTTTGGATGAGACTCCATTTGTACTTTCGCAGCGAAGGGCGAACTATGTGTCGTGCGTTCTTCTCAATACTCACGATGTCATTCTTACCTTGTAGACAAGGCTCTTTGCCCCTGCTCGTATTGGGTAATGATGGGGAACCCATGTGTGCATCATTTCTAAAATCCCTCCACATGATGTTTAAGAATACCATTTTCAAAGTAGGATAGTAGAATCTGGTTTAATTAGTCGCTGAATTATTTAGTTGAATTGAGATCATTATCTTGCGAGGGACCCATTTCGCAAGACACATGGATGATCTGAGGAAGTACCATAGCATTTTAATGAGCCCACATCTGGTCCAATGCTTCCATTTGACACTAGGCCATAAGAGAATATGCATCAATTTGATGTACTCATAGGTATAACTTGGAGCAATACTCTGCAGTTTATTAACCAGCCCCTAACTGGAGACATTGCCTCCGAGAAGCTTTGGAATCAAAGCTTGGAAATCATCATCTTGGCATTGATAAGAGTCATATTCTGGGCTCAATGACTTGCTGATAACATAGTTGCGGTCCTTGCTATAATTAGAATAGAGATAGTAATACACATAGATCGCGTCGAGATACCCCGAAAAATATCCAAGCCAATGGAGAGATGATCCATAGTTGCGGTTTGCTTTTGTTTTGTGTGGCCGCGAATGAAACTCGGCAGAATATGAATTGCCAAGTTTAGTGAGCATAGCGGTGAAAGGAGGTTGGCCCCCTTCTGTACAGGGACCCATGGTAGCATGACAGGATTTCCCTTTTGATTGTACCGTGGAACAAAGGATTTTAATTCAGAAATATCAATGGCATAGAGGCAAGCACTATCTGCGGCAAGCCCCATAGCTGTCTCAAGAGAGCAGATTGACTCCATGTGGAGATTGTCGTGTACACCGGAGATCATTTGATACCTTTTTATATGCCTTCAATCTTCGGGCCTCGTGGCGATCATAGCGGCCTGGCGGCTAAAGAAAACTTTTTCGAGGAATACAGGTGGTCAAGGTAAGGATGGACTTAGCTGTAGTTACTCCCTCCATAGCGATGCATTTGGAGAACCCATCAAATATCCAAGTCGATAAATTGACCTCCTGGGTACGTCGTTGACCATTGCATGGTCTTGAAAATTCATCCGAAGTGACCCAAATATGAACTCTGTTGATGGCCCGAAGTTCCTTATGGTATTGTTCATAACAAGCTTCACGACAAGGGTGTGTAAAACCGGATAAATCTCCTTGGCATAGGTTGCTCGAGGTAGCCTTCATAAGTGTCTCGAAGAGGTAAAGTTCCTTTGCGGAGAGGGTAAAATAATCCCCTAGTGTGAATTGAGCTTCCAATGAGGTTCGCGACATGATAGTTGGCATACGGAAAACACCTTGATTATTTGGCTTGAGCCACCATGCGAATAAAACAACCCTCAATTGCCTCTAGAATTCATAGAGCAATGTCGCAACATAGCAATGCCGAGGAGAATAACAATTGGGTGCCCATGAATGGTAGAGTTTTTGTGAAATAGGTATGTGTAATTGGATCGACCAACTTGACATAGGCTGCTCATGGGACTCTGAGTGACTCATTATAAGTTCAATATCATGCTCCATAGCGGTGCATTTCAGGATATATATGCAACATATATGCAATAAGGATTAAGGTTATAGACATGAAAGGCTGGGGTAGGAAGCTGCCGCGACATGATAGAGTGTAGTTGAATGGGCGGCGAGGGGCTAAGCTGCATGGCCTATTGCAAGACCATGTTCATCCCGTAGCAAGGGGCTATCGCCAAAAGTGGAGGTCTTTAACACCCTTTAACATGCTTCTAGTCTCCGAGGCAGTTGCATCAGAATTTGAATAAGGCAACGCCTATTAGTAACTTATGGTGAGATCACCCCGCTTGGATTTACCTCACTCGACTCATGAACACTTTGTCGAGGAAACAAAAACATCTATATCGAGACAGTAATAACACCTTTAGTCACGACGAACTTTCAGCATTTTGATAGGTAGCTTTTGCCAAAAAATGGCCTTCATATAGTTTGGTTCCGCTTTGTGGAAAATATTTTGTCTCATATGCTTGGCATGACGCATCCTCTGTGTCTAGCTTGTGGCCATATAACATAATCACCGTTGCTTGGCTCATGAATTAAGGTGCCAGCTGAGGCGAGCTTGTCGCTCAACACCATTTCTAGCAATCATCAAGCGACACAGGCTGAAGATGACCTTTACTGACGTGAGCAATCTTCGTAGATCATGAGATTAAGATAGGTAGGTTTCGTCATAGAAAAATGTGACTATGCCTTGGCCATTTGTACAATTGAGATTTGATTTCTCAAATAGTTGGAGGGAGTGGCATGTTGTGGAGATGGCTTGACCTCTCGAGAATTCAAGGATGTTCTGGTGGCGTGCCTTTGGTGGATTCACAATGTCCCTCGCACGTAAGACAAATCATTATCATTAGGTTCAATATTCATTTTTTTTTTTGTTTTCCAAACATAGAGAATAACAACCTACAATATGTTCTGATGCGAGTGGCAATACATTTCATGCCTTAGAAAGAAAGGTAATGTATATTTTCTTTCTACCAATTGAAATATTGAATATTCCTCAAAGTGAAAAAGCTAGATAGTTTTTCTTTATTATTTTCTCGCCTCCCGTCACCCCCCCCCCCCCCCCCCCCCCCCTTTTTTTTTCAAAAATACAAAGAGTTGTTATGTATAATTTGTTTTCTAGCCTTGAAATTTAAGGTGTGGTCAAGACACAAGACATGCACACATATATTCATTTTCCTTCCAGTATTTGCATAATGTTGAGGGAAAAGACCATTTCTATGTGGGTCGAGTGAGATTGATTATTTTAATGCAAGAACCTCATGCATCTAAGTTAAGGAATCATGCAAGAATTAAAATTCAAAGAAGGAATAAACCTGTGCGAATGAGTTGTGATTAGTGCATCGGTGCCAACCCATATGACTCCCTAGAAGCGATTCATTTATGAGTTACTCGAGCATCGAGGCCATTTCGAGTAACTCAAGTCATGGGTGTCGCGAGGACTTCGATAGGCCTCTTTTTTGTGTGGTGCTCAATGGTCAAATTGCATGGCACAGTTGCTGCTACTCAGGCATAGACTAAACATATTTTTAGTAGACTCGCGGTGACCGCACTGCTGTCAAGTTCATGTTCAGGTTGCTGAGAGGTGGTTATATAATATCCTCACGATTCCGGCTAGTTTTTTCGCGATCAACAAAAGGAACAAAGATATTCAAGGGAGTCGAGTCCTCTTTTTTTTCCGTAGCAAGTCTGATCGAGCAAAGCCATATGTGTAATCACAAGGGATTGAGTAATATGGGTTTTGGAGTTTGGTCCATAGCAACAGTGGCGTAATGTTCTCAACCAAAATAATAAACAATATGGTCAATAAAAAGACGTGGTATAAGAAATAAGTTGTGCAGAGTAAGCCCACGGAAAATAATTACTTCCCACTATATATATACAAATGCCAAAATGGTCCAGTGACAAACATGCAGCGAGGGGCCCTCAAAGTTGCGAATCATTTTTTTTTTGTATTCCATTAGTTACTGAACCAAACTCTGGATGATGACCTACTAGTTAAGGATATAAGAGGGACACACAGCCCATACAACCACAAGCACTCAAGTGTCTCGACAATAGACCCGCCTGTAGACTTTTCGAGATGGTCATTATGGATATGTCCTTTGGAAAAGAAGTGCTAGACTCGCGACTAAGCTTTATGCCTCATGCCTCGAGAGAGGCAAAATATTGTGGAATGTGACATGGCTACCTCGGCAAGCTAAATTTGTGCTATATAAAATCAGAGTGGCTCTTGGTTTTCGTCGGAGTATCTCACGAGACCGACATGTCAAAACCATTTTCAAAATAAATAAAAGACTCATTAATACCTGGTGAATTTTCTATATTTAGGTCACATAATAGATGGGACAATCTCGATATTCAGTTAGCTTGAGCATAACTCTCGTGTGCCTCACCAAGGGAGTGACAAAGGTTCTCCAAATAAGCCCTGCGGAACACATTTCTGTGGTGATGGTGCTTTGATTTAAAAGTAGCTGAGCACTCCAAATGAAGTAAACCGAGCTAAGGCTATGGAGACAATTCAGGTCCAGCGAGCCATGAAGTGCTTGGTGTCGCGACTGGGTCGCAGGCACGGCAGACTGTGGAGGTGGTCAGTCTCCGCAGTCATAAAAATTTTATGATTGCCAACTTTTATGGTTAATCACGTGAGTGGAGCCTACTTACAAATATTTTATGCATTTCACATGTACACCTATCCCTGATCATGGGGCCAACTATGAATTGAATATGAAAGAATAGAGTATTTCTCTTTTGGCTCTTTCATGTTTGTTAATTATTAGTTGACTGGTATAGCTACCCACTCGGGCTACTGGCCGAGCAAACGGCCACCCAAACAAAGCTAACTGTTTCTTGGTTATGGTTTCCCATTAATTTAATTTTTTTTTTTTTTTTTTTGAGCCAAAGAGGGTTCTACGACTATTGTACCGACTTATGATGAAAAAATGTGAAGCATTGGAGATGCACACAGATATTCATGTGAGCAAGTTAAAAAAAAGATATGTCTGAAAGCAAACTTTCATTTTTGCGTGGATAGCTTGGGGACAAATTTTCCTTTTCCCGTGGACAACTTAGATCGAGATAACTGTGCTTAGCTCTTTGTGGTGATTTCTTCGACATTGTTGGGTCATTTTAGCTCCCATATCAAAGAAAGAAGAAGACTAAAGCCGCAAGAAGGCTCCTTCTACCATTCCCTCATTTGCCATTTTGGGGAAATAACGAATTTTGGCCTCATTTTCGACAAGTACCGTGGTGAAACGAATAGGTGTCCAACTCAAAATGGCATAGTGCTACTAGACAACGAAAATACCATTCGGAGTGTCACCTCCCCAGTGGAATCACCAAAAGAATGTAGCTGGAGAATTAAAAGAGGTTGACACACGTGTCTATGCCAAGGGTAATTGACGGGGGTGAGTAGGATAAGTGGATGGGATGGAAGGAACTCGAGCAGCCTGTTAACGAAGGGACGAACCAGTTGGGTAGAGGGTAGGTGAAATATGCTCTCACCAACCAGAAAATCATCCTCCGCAGTGGGCAACTAATGTGGGCATTTATAGCACAGTGCCCGGGCAGGTCGGGCTGCCCGCTGTGAACCCACAATCGCCTCGACCGCGACGATACCAGTGGCCATTAACACGAGTCATGCATCCTAACATTAACTAGGCAGATATGATGTTTCCCCAAACGCAACCTGGACGTGGCCCTGAGGAAGGTGCAACAACACCCTTCCTCGAGACCTTTGTCGAGGTGCCCAATAGAGGAAACTCACATAGTTTCAATCCTTCAGCCACCAATTCACATGTCCCATCATCCCATATATTGATCCGGACCAGTAACCCCAGTTACCTCAAGAGTCCCTCCAGATCCCAGTTAAGCACATCCCAGTGGGCAGTGAGTCATACACTGGGAGACCTGCTCGAGCAGACTAAACCTTCGAGACCCTGCCCTAGGCCGAGGTTTACAATCGTGCCCGTTCGCCCTTACTGCTTGGTTGTCCCTTGAGGAGTGCCATACTTCTGTGCCCCTGGGTGGGGACACCTCTTCTTAGTCCAGTGGGTCAGTCGAGTAATGGTGTTCAATAGGCTGAGGATACCACTCCCGCAGTGAGGGAGGCGAGTCTCGCCGAGGTTGCCCCCACACTTGTGTAATTCCACTTTTGTCCCACCTTTGTGAAAGGTCCATTTTGCCACTTCCAATGCGGTGGAAATGTATTTCGCCCTGATGTGGTATTGTGCTTGAGGGCGTCGCGCTTAGAGGGCGTCGCAAACAGGGGGCGTCGCGCATGAGTGTCGTGCCTTGGGAGTCACGGATGGCATTGTTATCTACACCAGTCCAGTTGACGTTGTCAGGCGCCATTTTCATATCGACTGATAATTGTTGCCACTTATCCTGTTATGGTGAAGACACGTGTCTTGAAGTTTTCGAGTACTACACAAGTCATCCATATTATCACTCGATTACCCCATTTCAGAATGGTGGCATGATTTTGATGGTGGCGGTGGCAGTTTTGTTGTGTGTTGGTGGAAGCACTGGCGATGTTGATGTAAGGGTGGTGGCTGCAGGACCGCGGAAGCGGAGCAAGATTCTATTTTAAGGGATGAAAAACTAGGAGCCACTTAATAATTCCATATCACACTCTATACCTAGTCGATATTAGGATGTCGCATTCTCCTTCATTTGAAGATGTGATGTCCTTGTCGCATCCCTGGGGCTAGAAAGGGTGTCCATCGCGACCATGTATATACCGAATGAGTGTCCCAAACCGTTGGTAAAATTGTGATCGATTAGGTCCTACTCTAGCACCAACTACCAACACTTATCTCGGCCTTGCAACCACAAGCTCTTTGATAGAAAGGGAGAAATTATACGTTGACCTCTTGAAATATACCATTCGTTTGACATTGCCACCTAAACTAATTTGTCATACCTTAAACTATTGGTTTTAGTTTTACAATGTCCTTAACTTGCTAAATTTTATCTAGTTTTTCACAATAAATCAAGACAAAAATAGGATCACATGATGTTAGAAGATGTTGTTTTTTCCTCCTCACTTGGACAAAATTTTATTTTTGCCCTATTTTGCCACAAAAATTAGGTAGAAAAACAATGTTTGAGACAATAGTAAACTGAAACCAATAGTTCTAGGCACAATATATAAAAAAAAACTTTCTATTTTAATGTTTCGTTTGGTATGATGAAAAAATGGAATGATGAAAAGTTGGAAGGATGAAAAATTAGAGGGATAGATAAAATATCATGTTTAATAAGGAAGAAAAATAGGAAGGATGGAAAAGTGGATGGATGAGTTATCCTTCCAACTCACCAAAATCAATTCTCCCAAAATCAGAAGGAAAGTGGATAAAAAATTAATTATTTGTACTGAAATATATCTTATTTATCTATATATCTTTTGATATATACATACTAGTCATAATCTGTACTTGAAGGTATGATGAAACATAAAATTTGAGCGTCTAAAAAGATTTATCCCACTATATTAAATAATAATTTTTCTTTCCTTCATTTATTTGATTACATCATTTAAAATCTATGTTTATCCATTATTTTCTTAAAAATATCAACAATTTTTTTTCAAAATACGTAATTCGATAAATTTTATCAACATATGTATACTATTGCTAGATAATATTTGAAAGAAAAATTATAATAAACTATAAATTAATCAAATATTAAAATAATTGGACATGTAATAAAAATGGGTGATTTGATATTTTTTGGGGGGAAAGATAAAATTCAAGTTGTGAGCTATCTTATTATATAGATATTATGTATACATTAATTTCATATATAAATATAATAATGAAATATGCATTTAAAATTTAAAAATTAAAAAAATATTTTTCCATCTTACCAAACACAAAAAAAAAAAAAAAAAATTAATCATTTTTATTTTTCATCTATCTTATCACTAGGGGTAATCCGTGTCTGAAGGCACGGTGCAACATAAGTGAGAAGTGATGGATTTGGAAGGATATAAATTCAATGTGAATGGTTTTGAAAAAGATGTTGGAGGTCGTTAGATGAGTCTATTTGAGACCGTCAAATGGACTTATTAAAGTCTGCCCAATTTAATATTATAGATTTGACATAAATAAAAGTAATATTCAATAATATTTAATCTTCTTA
This sequence comes from Ilex aquifolium, assembly GCA_951799425.1. Classification (NCBI taxonomy): domain Eukaryota; kingdom Viridiplantae; phylum Streptophyta; class Magnoliopsida; order Aquifoliales; family Aquifoliaceae; genus Ilex; species Ilex aquifolium. The sequence continues at coordinate 17,849,646 of OX637406.1, read as the reverse complement.
CAAATTCTATATTTTACTCATTTTTGGATATATATTCCATAATTTTTTAACCAAATGAAGTTCCAACAAATCATTCCAATACTCTAAGGAATCAATTTTAGTTTGCTAATTTTAAGAGATTTGGTCTGGACTTTTTTTTTTGTTCTAGTACCCAACTTGTTTGACCCAATTAATTTTATTTTTCATAAATCATTACAATGGGCTCAATAAAGAATATCCAAAAAAATATATAAACATATATAACTAAAAAAAAATATTCAAGGTGGTCATAGACCCCTCCTCTATCCGCCACTGCCAGAGAGTGAGAGAGAGAGAGAGTGAAGAGTGAGAAAATAAAGGTAAAATTCAATCTGAATGGTTTTCAGAGAGATGTTGGTAGTCGTTATGTGAGTTTATTTGAGACCGTCGGATGAACTTATGGAAGCCTTTTCTGTTTTATATTATAGATAAATCCACGAAATATGATAGAATTAACTTTAAAAAAATTAATTTATATACATGTAATCAAAATCGAACATTAATTTATATAAATGTAATCAAAATCGAGTCAAATCTAATGTAAATTAAAAATCTATTTTATCAAAAAACATATCGCCAAATATGTTCAATCAAAAAAAGTTCTACAAATATCATTTATAAAATATTATTTTTTTAATTAGTACAAGTTATTACAAAATTATTAACTTATAAGAATATATTAGTGTTGGATTTTCTTAAGAGATAAAAAAAATTAGTCTTGAACTTTTGATTCAAGATATGTGTAAAATATGTTAGTTTGAGATAATTAAATAAATAAATAAAATTAAAATTAATTATATTCAATATAAATGTGTTAAGTAGTGCCCTTGTTTTTTTTTTTTTTTGTTAAATTGATGAGTTTTTTTAATCAAAATGCTATTATTGTGTCTTATAAAAATTCAAAATATTACACTGCACAGATGATATTAATGAAAAATTTGACTCATTTAATTATTATGTTAAAGAAAATCCTGTGTTCCAAGATCAGCCATAATCGTTGACTGATTGGGGAAAAAATATTAAGGAAAAAATGGTAATTTCTTGACCGTTTGATGAATGAATTTGATATCATAGGATGCATCCAAAATCAACTGTAATCGTTGACCGATTGGAGGGAAAATATTAAGGAAAAAAAAGGTAATTTCTTGACCGTTGGATGAATGAATTTGAGACCGTAGGATGAGATTGTTGAAGCCGCTCTGTTTTATATTATAGACTAGGGGTAACCCGTGCCTGAAGATACGGTGCAATGTGAATGATTTTGAGAGGTATGTTGGTGGCTGTTGGATGAGTCTATTTGCGACCATATGATGAGTTTATTGAAAACCTGTCATATTTTATATTATAGATACACAAATGAAGGAAAGTGTATTATTCTTACTTTTCTTCCTGAAAGGATAGAAAGTGTATTCCTCCTATGTTTCATCCTTTTTACTTTCCATCATTCCTACCAAATGGAACATAAGGGATAATATGAAAATGAGGGATATATTTCAGAAATGTAACTATAATTTGCTCTAAAGTAAAATTTGGTAAAAATATTTGATAAACAGATTATTTTGGTTATATTTCTTGCCCCTAACTGGTCATTCATCTCTCTTGTATGATGGATGTGACATTGTTTCAATTGACTTATTTTTGCCACTTCAATTTTGAAGTAATTAAAAAGAAAATTAATCTATTTGTATGGTAAAAATTTGACAAATGAGATCTCGTTTAATGATCACTCTTTATGATTAGGTATTTAATGATTACTTTTAAAGTAGAAGAAGTACAATTATCAGAAAATATATATCATCAATCCAACCTAGTCCAAGACACAAGAGTCCAAAAATATTAGAGCACGTGAGAGAGAGATTATCGGGATACCCACTCTCGAAGATCAAGACTATCATAATTGTACTTACATTTTGTAACTATCCTTTTTGAAAAATTAGTACCCTCACACTCACGTCACCGCCTCACCTTACCGCCTCACCATACCTATAAAATGTAAGCTCTCTCCATTGAGAGAGGCATATCACCACACCTCTCTACACACACATAGTTTCTCTCTCCTAGCTATTGTACCTCTCCCGGAGCACACATCTCTCGGGGTTTTCTCTCCCTTACTTTATTCATCAATAAAGACCTCCGGCCACCGTTGCCGTTTTTCGGAGTGGAGTAGGTCACTCGAACCGAACCACTATATATATGTGTGTTGACTCAATATTTACATTACTGCCATTGAATGCTTTATTTATTGTCCATTAATCACACACTCGACTGTTGATCTTGCACAAGACTATTTTGTGCATCATCAGTTTTGGCACCGTTTGTGGAAAACGACTAAGTTTTCTGCTACCTTGCTACTCCATGGCAATCACGACCAGGTCGATGAGTCAAGAATTGGGAGACAACAACCCGACCCCTCGGGAGGAGGCTCATTCTCCCCTTGCACCCTCGGAACCATCCACTGCAGCGACTCCCGTCGTCGGGCAACAGCTCTTACAGACCATGCAGCTGATGGTAAAACAAAACCAGTAAATCATTAAGTTGATGCTCGCCTAGGGAAGCATCGCCCCTCAGCCCATAGGAGGAGCACCACTCCCTTCAACGGGAGAAGAACAGCAACCTCTCCACTTCGAGTGCCAAGTTACCCCCCACCATGGAGCCCAGCGCCAGAATGCCCCCTGATAGCGCCCAGGTGCCCCTCGCCCAGGAGTTCCTCCTCAGCGCGCAGGAAGTTCACATGCTCCCCCTCCTCATGTACCTACGCAAGAGGACGAGGGAGAAAGCCAGTATGCCGATCATGAAAGCCATTACCACAACCCGACGGAAGATGTCCCCAACCAATGGGACGAGAAGATCAGAAAGGTGCAAAACCAACTCGGTGATGCCCTTAACGCCATCAAGGCACAGGCGCCCGAGACGGTGGACTACTTGGTAAGGTGCACTGATACCCCGTTCGCTGCAGATATTGTCAATTACCCCTACCCTCGAAGTTCAAGATGTCTACCATCGAGATCTTCGACGGTACCAAGGACCCTCTGGATCACCTCGACACCTATAAGTCTCTGATGCAGCTCCACAACGTGCTTGAGGAGATCATGTGTAGAGTCTTTCCCATCACCTTAAAGGGGTCTGTTCGACAATGGTTCGCGAAGATCAAACCCTCATCTATCCACTCCTTCGCGGAACTGAGTAAGTCTGTCGTCTCCCATTTCATTGGGGGACGCCGACACTAGAAGCCTGTTACCCACCTGCTCATCATCAAGTAAGACCGGGATGAAAACCTTAGGAGCTACCCCACTCGTTTCAACGAGGAAGCTCTCCAGATCAAGGAGCCAGACGATAAGGTATCTCTGGCCACCTTTATTGCTGGTCTGCGCTCCTCTAGCTTCATGTTCTCCGTCCTCAAAAAGCCGCCCTCCAACATGCCCGAGCTACTGTCAAGGGCACAGAAGTACATGAACGCCGAGGACGTCACCAAGGCCCATCAAGGTGATTCCTCCCGATGAGGGGAAAAAAGGAAGATACTCGCGAAGACAAGCGAGAGGCGGAGAACAAGAGAAAGAGAACCGAGAGAGTCTCTATCAAGGATCGTCTCGGTCCCGTACCTCCGAGAGAACGACAGCCTTTCACACCACTCAACACCTCCGTGGAACACATCCTATTCCAGATACAGGATTATCCCACGCTTCGCTAGCCCAAAAAAATGAAGTTCGACCCAAACCGCAGAAATCCTAGCAGATACTGTCGCTTCCACCACGACCATGGCCACGACACTGACAACTACTTCCAGTTAAAAAAAGCAGATCGATGAGATTATTCAGCGTGGCCAGCTGAGGTAGTATGTTCCTGGCTGAGGACTAGCTCAACCACGCGCCCGGAACCAGGAGGATTGAGAGCGCCGGCAGCCCCTCGGAGAGATCCAAACTATCTCCGGAGTGTTAGGAGGAGGAGGTGACTCGAACTCCACCAGAAAAGCACACACCCGAAAAGTCAGACAGACAGAGTCACATAACTCTCGCCCAACGAAGACACCCCGACACGGGGAGGAAGAGGTCATCACCTTCTCAAACAGGGACCTCGCACGGATCCAAGTCCCACATGATGATCCTCTAGTCTTAACCCTGATGGTAGCCAACTACCATGTTAAGAGGATCCTGGTTGACAGCAACAGCGCAGCCGATATTCTGTTTGCACCAGCCTTTGACAACCTTTATTTGGGGAGGGAGAGATTGCAACCCGCCAAGACTCCCCTCGTTGGTTTCTCAGAGGAAATGGTTTATCCCTTGGGTTCCATCACCCTGCTCGTCACAGTAGGAACTGCACCGAGGAGGTCCACTATAATGGTAAATTTTATTGTTCTTGATTGTCCTTCTACTTATAATATTATTCTTGGTCGCCCTGCCCTCAGCACCTTAAGAGAAGTGGCGTTCACCTACCACCTTCTCCTCTATTTTCCAACCACCAATGGGATTTGAGAGATTAGAGGAAACCAGGTCTCCGCCATGGAGTGGTATGTGGCTTCTATGAGGGCCAGAAAGCCACATGAGACTCTCCAAGTTGAAGTACTTGACCCAAGGGATGACAACACCTTAGAGAGAGGGGAACCAGCAGAAGAACTTTGACCAGTAGCCATGGATGACAGCCTTCTAGAAAGGAGAGTCTATATAGGCTCCTCACTTTCCCCGAAGCAAGCCTCAAACCTGGTAGACTTCCTCAGACGGAACATAGATATCTTCGTCTGGCCCCACGAAGACTTAGAGGGTATCGTCCCTGAAATGGCCTCCAACCGACTCAACGTCGATCCCAGGTACAAACCGGTCCGCCAAAAGCTGAGGAATGTAAGTACAGGGAAAGGTCAAGCCATGGAAAAGGAAGTAGAGAAGCTACTGAAGAATGGGTCAGTAAGGGAGGTAGCCTACTCATATTGGTTGTCCAACGTAGTGATGGTTGCAAAGGCCAATAGGAAGTCGTGCCTCTGCGTGGACTTCACAGAGCTCAACAAAGCTTATCCCAAAGATAACTACCCTCTCCCTACACATTGATCTCCTTATTGATGCCACCGCAGGACACGAGCTCCTGAGTTTTCTAGATGCCTACTCCGGGTACAACCAGATCAGCATGTTCCCTGCAGACCAGAAGAAAACTTCATTCATCACCCTGAAGGGCACCTACTGCTACAAGGTGATGCCTTTCAGACTCAAGAATGTCGGAGCCACATATTAACACCTCGTGAACAAGATGTTCGAGGCTTAGATAGGGAAGAATATGGAGGTCTATGTAGACGATATGTTGGTGAAGAGTATGATTGCGGCAGACCATGTGACACACCTCTAGGAAACCTTTGATGTACTGAAAGCCTACAAGATGAAGCTGAATCCTGAAAAGTGCGCCTTTGGTGTTGGTTCAGGAAAGTTCTTAGGCTTCTAGTCAACAAAAAGGGCATTGAAGCCAACTCGGACAAGATAATAGCCACCTTGGAGATGAAGTCCCCAGCCTTGGTAAAGGAGGTCCAGCACTTTAACAGAAGGTTAGCAGCCCTCAACAGGTTTCTCTCTAAATCAGCAGATAAGTGCCTGCTTTTCTTTAAAATCCTTCGTAGGTCTTTCTAGTGGGGACCAGATGCAGAGGAAACCTTCCAGAAGCTTAAGGCCTACCTCATCACACCGTCTTTGCTCTCCCATGCAGTACCGGGAAAGACCATGTATCTCTACCTTTCCTCTTCACTCTCTATCGTGAGCTCTGTCCTTGTTCGAGAGGATGGACGCATCCAGAAGCCTATGTACTATGTAAGCAGGGCATACCGAGGGGCAGAGGTAAGGTACTCGAAACTTGAAAAGTTGACTCTCACACTTGTCACCGTCGTCAGGCATCTACGCCACTACATTCAGAGTCATGCCAATTTGTGGTTACAGACCAACCACTCAAGAGAATTCTGGGAAAGCCTGATTTGTCCGGCCGACTACTAAAGTGTGCAGTCGAATTAAGTAAGTTCGATGTGTAGTATCAACCGAGGCCGGCCATCAAAGCACAAGCACTTGCGGACTTCGTGGTCGAGTTTACACCACCACAAGAGTACCGGGATTCTACGCCGCCACAAGAATCCCGGGAGTCTACCCCACCACAGGAGTCTTGGGAGGAAGTACCAACCGCCCCTGCACCCACCCACTCAATACATACTGCCTCCACCCACCATGAGGCAAGCCTAGACACTACCCCAAGAGGGTCCGATGTCTCAGCTCCACAGTCCCCGGGAGACCACACTCTGAGACTAGAGGTGCCCGACTCCCGTGTTCCTACTCCACTTGAACCCTCCGCGCCCTCACCACCATCTACTGTACTAGGTTGGAGACTCTACGTGGATGGGTCCTCCACCAGTGAGGGTGGCGGTGCGGGACTAGTGATGATTAGCCCCCATGGCACTCCGCTAAAGTACGTCGTTTCCCTCCACTTTGCTACATCGAACAACCAAGCTGAATATGAGGCCCTCATATTAGGGTTGAAGCTCGCATTGGACATTGAGGCCCTCTACTTGACAGCCTACAATGACTCACAACTGATAGTCAACCAGGTAAAGGGAGACTTTGAAGCAAAGGAGGAGAGAATGCAAGAATACCTATCCGTGGTCCAGGCTTTGCTAAAAAAATTTACCTGCTTTCAAATCCACCATGTGCCTCGAGAGGAGAACGTCATGGCAGACACCCTTGCCAAATTCGCTTCTGCTAACATACTCATGGGCCTGACACTGATAGGCCACCAGATTGAGTCAAGCACCTTCAAGACAGAGGAGGACGATGTTAATTGTACATCCTCGGAAGCCAACTGAATGACACCCATTCGAGCCTACCTGGAGGAGGGCGCTCTCCCGGACAACCCAGTGGAAGCCAAAAAGTTGAGGATGAGAACGTCCAGGTATGTTATCTTACGCGACACACTCTACAAAAAGAGTTACTCACTGGCACTTCTTCGCTGTCTTACCCCCGAGGAAGCCAATTATACCACGAGGAAAATCCACGAGGAGATATGTGAAAATCACTCGGGAGGGCATTCACTAGCCACAAAAGTAGTAAGGCAAGGTTACTACTGGCCTAGCCTAATTAGAGACGCCCGAGAGTTCGTCAGGAAGTGCGATAAGTGTCAACGCTTCGCGACTGTACCCAGACAGCCACCTGAAGAGCTCACCACCATTCAGAGCCTATGACCCTTCTCCATGTAGGGGATCAACATCCTAGGTCCCCTACCCATGAGTCGAGGCCAATGCAAGTTTGTAATGATAGCCATTGATTACTTTACTAAGTGGGCAGAAGCTGAGGCCTTAGCCAGGATAACAGACCAGAATGTGACAATGTCAAGCAGCTTGACAACAAACTCCTTAACAGCTTCTGTGCTGACCTACAGATCAAGCAGCCCCACTCCAGCCCCGTCCATCCACAGACAAACGAGCAAGCAGAGGTCGCCGTCAGGACCATCCTTCGTAATTTTAAAACCAGATTGGAGAGTGCGAAAGGACGATGGGTAGATGAACTCCCGGGAGTGCTGTGGGCTTACCGGACAACACCAAGGAGCCCCACGGGTGAGACCCCTTTTTTCCTAGCCTACGGGACAAAGGTGGTCATACTCGTTGAGATTGGGGTACACTCCCTTACGGCCCAGCACCATGACCCTACTAGTAATGAAGAAGGCCTTCGTATCAACCTCGACTTGGTAGAGGATGAGAGGGAGATAGACATGCTCAGGAATGTAGAGTACAAGCGTTGCATGACCAAGTACTATAACTCGAGGGTGAAGCCTCGCTCCTTCTTGCCCAAGGACCTAGTCCTCAAAAAGGTCATCCTATCTACCAAAGACTCCTGAGAAGGGAAACTAGGACCTAACTGGGAAGGACCCTACACGGTCATGAAAGTTGTAAGATCGGGCACCTACAGAATTCAAAATTTCGAGGGGAAAGTTGTGGCCCATCCCTGGAATGCGGAGCGCCTAAAAAAATATTACTAGTAACTGGGGGCAGGACAGTGGGTGCACAAGTCAGTAGTTACCACTTAAGTTATTTCTTGTTACTTTATTTAATTTTCATTGTTACCTATTTCAGATTATGAAATAAAATTTCACAAGATTTTTTCAAAAAGTTGTCTCATAGAAGTTCATAAAGCGTTTACAAAAGATAGAACATGACCTAGCAACAAAAACATAAATACAAAGATACCATGCTCCTGACATCACTCACTGCCTCCGCTCCCATCATCGCTCGCCTCCTCATCATTAGACTCGAGAGCCTCGTAAGGAACGAAGCCAGAAAAGTCATAAATGGGGAAAGCTGCTGAGATCTTCCCCTTGAGCTCCTCAGAGCCATCAATAAAGGCGTCTGCCACGACCCTCTTAGCAGCATCCCTCTTCTTCTCCATCTCCATGGAGTAAGCCTCTGCCTTGGTAGCTCTTTCAAGAGCTGCTCGAAGGTCAGCCTCTGCTACAGCGGCCCTCTCACGGGACGCCCACAGCTCTGTCTCTCCTCTCGCGCAGGCAGCCTCTCTATCAGCCTCCAGCTGGGCGGCCCTCTCACGGGACGCCCGCAGCTCTGTCTCTGCTTTCGCATAGGTAGCCTCTCTGTCAGCCTCCAACTGGGTGGCTCTCTCGCGGGACGCATGAAGCTCAGTCTCAAGTATGGCAGCTCTCCCGTGTGCTAGACTCGACTACTCCTCGACAACCTCTCGTGTCTGCGGCTCGAGCCCTAACTGCTCTTCAGCAGCCCTTCGTGCCTGCCCCTCCGCTACCTGACTATCAAGTGTCTCCCTAAACTTCAACGTACTTGAAAACATGAAGGGAAAAGTAGCAACCAACTACAGGCATTCAAAAGGTGGAATATGAAGGAAAGAAGTCAGATATGAAACCAAAGGAGAATAAAGGGCATACCAAGGCAAAGCCCTCCATGGCACTGTTAACAATGCCCTTTGGACCTCGAGAAGCAACCTCCTAGATCTCCGTACAAGTCATAAACCCCCAAAGCCGCTCCTTGGTCAGATTCACGTCCTGCAGCATGGATACTGAACTACTGCTCAAAGCAGGATGGCTGGGCAGAGCCTCTGTTCTAGTAGGAGACCGCACCGGGACCTCAGTCCCCACAATCGTACAAGGACTATCTTTAGGTGGTGAAGGAACAACAACCGGGGAAGAACGGGGGGCATCACCAAGTCTCGCCTCCCAGGGACTATCCTGGCCAGCAGATCTCAACCGAAGAACACTAGGGGCATCAGACTTCACCCTCTTAGAAGAAGGAGGGGAAGACGCCACCCTAGAAGCGTAGACAGCCTCCACCACATCTCTATCATTGAGGTACCTGTAGAATCGGTGTGAGATAAAAAGCCTACGATGTTGTAACCATAAAGAGTCTATTGGAAGGATCAGTTACCTTTCCTCTTCGGCTTGGGGGTAGCCTTGGAACGACCTGCGCGAACATAATCCCCGAGAATTCCTTGAAAGGATGGTGGCGTATAGTCTAGAGTCTACTCTCTTGCTCCGCAGATAATGTTGGTAGAGCTACAAAGAAGCCAATCGCACAATAAGAGCAGATATATGATAACTATAAGTATAATCAAAAGTTGAATCCTTACCTAACTTGGTCCTGGGGACTGTGTCCCACCTCGAAGGCACCAGGTCACGATCACTTTTAGTGGCCCATTCGCCTCCAACGAAAAAGAACTTAGACTTCCAGCTGTGACAATTCGAAGGAAGCCTAGTGATGAACTTGCCCGACCTCGAGGCTAAACGATACCACCCCTGATGAGGTATGGGGTTCTCCAGAAGAATATATGTGGCCAAGAACTCCTCGAATGGGGAAGGGACATCAGTACTGTGAACTAGCCTCCATAATGAAAAGAATGTCAGTACGACCCTCCACCCGTTGGGAGCCAACCTCCTAGGAGCCAATAATAGATGTCCCAGGACTCGACATATGGGCCCAAGTATTGGGAACCTCAAGCCCGCCTCCAAGACATCCTCATAAAGGAAAATCTCACCCGAGGAGTCACAACATGCTGGCTCGTCCTCCTCTACACGATGACACATTACAGCGGGAGGGATGTGATACAAAGATACAATACTAGCAATATCCTCGTCACAGTCAATGAAGCTAAATATGGAAGTCACCTTTGAGATACTGTCTCCAGCTATCCCTTTGCCTCGCATACTATTTGGAGTATCCTCCCTTTGTTTGTCAGAATGGGTCTCTGCCAACAAACAAAATCATGACAGAGTCAAAATTAGTGTTAAGGGAATACTAATATCTGTTTAAGCTAGATGATAGGAGATTTCCTGGGGCTTACTCCATGGAACGGAGGCTTAGGGTCGATTGCTCTTTGCTTTCTAATACCAAGGTGCCTAAAAGTGCCACCGGTACAACCCATGCCCTTTCGGGCGCCGCCTTTAAGCCCAGCAAGGGCGCCACCTTCAAGCCCAGCAAGTAGGGCTGTTAATCAAGCCAAGCTTGTACATTTTTTTAGGTTCGTTTATATGTAAATAGTCAAATGAGCCAGCTCATTTATGTGTAAATTAGGCTTGAATTAAACTCAAATTCAGCTCGATTATCACCCCTACCAGTAAGGGCGCCACCTTCAAGCCCAATAAGGGTGCCGCCTGGAAGCCCAGTAGAGGGGTCTCCTAGATCCCCAAAGTGGGCGCTCCTCTCTCTCCCACACTGGCGTTGCCTGCCTCAGCGCCTTGGGCGCCGCCAAGCTCTCCCTCTCTCTTGATGCCATCTACCCAGCTCTCGCCTCCAGCCTATCTGGCAGCGTCCACGTACCCTGAGCTACCAATGGCGTCGCCCTCTACCAAACCATCAAAGCCATCACGCCAAGTGCGTAAGGAACCATCGGCGTTGCCAAGAGCTCCATGAGGTCTGACGTCGCTAGGGTTGAGACCCAATGCTCCTGTGCTGCCCAGGGCATCGCCCATTCTGCCCAAGGCCTCGCCTCCCTTCGTCAAAAGTGTCGCCCTTTGCTAGGCTGGCGCCGCTAGTGGGCCTGGCATCCAGACCCGTTTTGCCTTTGCCTCCTCTAGCTCTATCGCCTCTCATAATGCCTTAGGCGCCTTCCACTCGTGCTCCCACTCCTTCGGCGTCGCCCAGCAGCCGCCCGGTGCCACCCTCCAGCCTCCTCGAGTGGTTTTCGAGAGCTCCGACTCCTTCAGCTCTTTCGTCTTCACCATGGTTGCCTTCTTGCCCCGCTGAACTGCCTTTTGGCCCCCCATTCTTCTCCATCAACAGATCCATTTCAAAAAACTCCTCTCCTCAAACCAGCCTTCAATGGAGGGTCTATGGTCTCAAGCAGATGGGTTGCAAAGAAGGAGTGAAATGGGTTTATCAATACTGGACTTATGAAACCTTATGGAGAATACCCTAAATGGGAAAAGGGGGTTTTTCAGGATTTGTAAGCCTTAGGTACAAAGAAGATATTCTAGAAAGGTCCCTAAGGTCCTAAAAAATGAAGCCGAATGGAAATCTTCTGCAGAGATTCAACGCAGAGAGCAATCGCAATGGTGGAACAAAATGGGGAAAGAATTTTTACAGACAAGAATGGGAAACCGAGGAAGCTATACCATGGAGAGCAAGAAACGAAAGCTCACTCATGCCCACAAAATCTATGACACAACAAGAATTTGGGGCATGGGGGGCAAATGACGAGTCCAAATCTAACTAGGCCAAACCCAATAAAATCAAACAAGCCCAAATCCATTAGGAAGGCAGGCCAAGCCCGGTTCATCAATCCAACCCAGTCCAAGACACAGAAGTCCAAGAATATTAGAGCACGTGAGAGAGAGATTATCGGGATACCCACTCTCGAAAATCAAGACTATCATAATTGTACTTACCTTTTGTAACTATCATCTCCGAAGAATTAGTACCCTCACACTCACGTCCCCGCCTCGCCTTACCGCCTCACCATACCTATAAAATGTAAACTCTCTCTATTGAGAGAGGCATCTCACCACACCTCTCTACACACACATAGCTTCTCTCTCCTAACTATTGTACCTCTCCCGGAGCATACCTCTCTTAGAATTTTTCTCTCCCTTACTTTATTCATCAATAAAGACCTCCGACCACCATTGCCGTTTTTTAGAGTGGAGTAGGTCACTCAAACCGAACCACTATATATTTGTGTGTTGACTTAATATTTACATTACTGCCATTGATTGCTTTATTTATTATCCATTAATCACACACTCGACTGTTGATCTTGCACGAGACTATTTTGTGCATTATCAATAAGTACATTTTGATGAAATTGTAAGCTATCTACTTGTTCCATTAGCATCGAAGTATTGCATTAGAATATAGATATATTCCAAAAAAGATAGCCAACCTAACAAAACATCAACAAATTTATCTACAAAAAAAAAAAAAAAAAACAGTTTCTAGGAAAAAACACTTCCTATTATTCTTGTCTCACCTTAAAAATTCATTATAAAAAATTCTAGTTTATTATAAATTTGTCCAAGTGAAATATCTATACTACTATAAAATGTGAGTAAACTTCAAAAACTTTTATTTTCTTGTTTTACCCCTATTTAATCTATTAAAGTCATTTTTGTCCTTTTGTATTAATGTAAACACAGTACAGTGAGTACACAATATTTTACATTCAATATGTTCACTGCGCATTCCATATCAGTTACAAAAAAAAAAAAAAAAAGCTTCTAACCAATTAGCTCCACACATATCCTTCACTCTATCTGCTACCTCAATGGCGCCTGCCAACTTAGACAAATCGTTTCAATGGAGCATCTAATTGACTTTGATCCAAATCCAATGCATCCAATCTCCCCTTGAACGATACATAACACTATAATACCATCAACATTTTGTTTGCTTCCTGATGATGACGGTGTGATCTGTTTGAGTAGTAACTTCCAGGTGATGATGATGCATTTGAGTAGTAACTTATAAATTCTTATGCTTTTTCCTCTTCGTTAATATACATATGCTGCCCTGTTTACACATTCGGCAAAAATAAGATTTCGAGGTATTTTAAATTTTCATGTTACGAAGATGGTCAAATTTCATGATAAAAATTTTAAGGGTTTATGTTTAGGGCATTAGAAGCGAATGAATGTGATACTTTTAATGGTTAGAAAACTATGATCCACCGTTGGTGTTTTCGTTATGGTTGGTATATTTTCCACCAACCATTATGTTCTTTCTTTTCTTTTTTGTTTCGAGTTAAAAGTTACATTAAATTGAATTCTGGTATCTGGTGAAATTTTAGTGGTGGACTTGTGCGAATAAGTCCTCTATTGGGAAGAGGGGTTGAATCGAAGAAGATCTATGACTCTCCCTGAACAATCACAACACGACTTAGTTAATTTAACGGATCTCTAACCATTTGCCGGACGTGTGGTACATATAATCTTGCAGCTGCAACTTTTTATTGTTCATTTTGATACTTATTTTCTGCAAATGGGATCCATAGGCTGAGTATTTTAAGTTTTTTTAATGCGTAATTGAAAATCAGTCATAGTATACCTTGAAGACATCTTTTATTTTCTACCACTACTGAGAAATCGTAGTGACTCGCAACCTCCATGAACTCGATGCAGCGAACTCTTAGTTTTATATGGTTATATACATAAGCAACAATCTTCTACTTGGAATTTGAGTGATCTTAATTTGAGTAATGCATTTTTCCCTTTTTGGATTAAAAAAGCTTAATACTCCAAAAATCAATTACTTATGTTTCCTTAATGGTATAAACTGTGATTCTTGACCCGCTTTTTTCTTGGAGGTGTTAATCGTTACGAACAACTTTGTGGGCACTACAAGTTTCTCTCTTATGGCTAGCAATCAATAGATCTCTAAATACGTGGGTAAGCTCACTTAGTTTTTATTTATATTGTTTGGAAGATTTATCATGTACCTAATATTCTAATGTGGCATTGTTTTCCTGTTTGTTTCAGCTTGATGTTTTTATTTTTTTCTATTGATCCAATGTAGCATCTCTAATGAGTTATTGTTCTTGATTGGTGAACCTTATGTTTGATATTATTGCCCCAAAAAAAAAAGATGGATCTTTCTATCTCACTCTCTCCCTCTATAATGGGTGGATCAAATGCTCTCTCTCTCCCTCTCTCTCCCCCCCCCCCCCCCCCCCCCCCCCCCCCCCCCCCCCCCTGCGGCACGGAGGAGGTGTGTTGTTTAGTGTATTACGCCCTCAAGCTATGGTGTGTTGATACAATAGTCATTCCAGTTGTGTTTTGTCATTCAAGCTGATGGATTTGTTTAGCAATTTTAAGCTATTATCATGGTGGTTTATTTTTTTTTCTTGAGTTGTTTAATTCAAGTTAAATATTTTTCTAACTGACCTGTTAGTTCATTGACTCCTATATCTTTGTTATCTTTGGCCAACATTTTGCTTTCTTGAAATGCCAACATTTTTTACTAGGGCACTTCTAAGAATGTCGAATTGTCAAGGAATGAAAACTTTTCAAACTAATGCACTTTCGCAATAATATACACCTTAGTATTGCATTTATATGAGTCAATGTGGTCGATTTTATTTTAGATTATGTTGTTTATATAATAGACCAAGGCCATAGTAGTTTATTACTTGAAGTTGGATTACATAGTTCAATATGGTCTCAGTATTCTAATTTCCCTTGATTAGTCCTTTGTTCTCTTGGTTGGTTCCCATCGGATTTGGATATTATAGATCTTAGTAAATTAAAATAACACAATTAATTGTTTCAAGAAAGTTTAGTGGTATAATCTAACTGAGATTACAGTTTAGGAATTGTACATATGGAAACAACTGCCTTCCATAGTACATGTATACATACTAATTAGTACACGCGTGCGTTGCATGCACGCCAACTAATTTTACTTTTTTTAAAAAAAATAATAGATAAATTAGACCAATTTTTATTATATGAAGATGATTATATATTACATAATGGCTATTGGATTTTATGGGGCTCATTTGTCTACTTGTTCCCTTGTTAGTGGACGGTTATACAAAGTGACACTGTTAACGTGGGATAACTGTTACGCTCAAGATTTTTCTCGTATTTTGGGTTATATGAACTGAATTACATTGTATTTAAAAACTGTAATGTTTAACGTCAATAAGTGATAATAGTTGTATGATTACTGATTTCTTGGACCAATAAGAAGTTATTACAATAGGTTATTATTGTCTTTTTAAGGATAGTATTATCAATTAAATTTTTTTGACAAGCATTGACATTCGAATGTAGTATATAGATTATTAGATCTGATGGTACCCAAAATCAGTTATAAGTATGAGCTCAACCCGTGAAGCCAGATCGGGAGGGCAGTTCGGAGTTCCAGAGCTCAGGAAACTAGAGCTCTGGCTCCTCCCAAGCGAAATAATAGCCGAAGTAATAAGAGAAGTGGCTGGATGACAGCTGGCACCTCCAAAACAGAAGCCAAGCAACATTCCAAGCGTAAAACTCTTAATTGACTAGGATCCCCTCCCAGAATTAAGGGGGATCCCATGAACGAAGGGCAAAGATCTCGGTAGAGATCTCTTACGGTTAGGAATAGCATTATCAGTACTGTACATTACCCCAACCAAAGGGAGGGAGAGATAATGTCAAAAAGACTGTAAGTTTCTTTAGTCATCAATATAGAAAGAGGAGCAGAAGCCTCCATTAGAGAGTGGACTAGTCGAGCTCATCAGCCGGTAAACCACTACATTTCCATTGCGTTGCACACACTACACCTCGGATAACCAGAACATTCATCCACCAATTCACGAGCCTTGTAGCTCATATCTATCTCATACAATTGAACCCAAACTTATAGCTCATTCGTGTGAAATAATACCATCAAGATCTATTCAAATATTTGTTATTTAACGAATTTGGATGTGCACTACGTACCTACAAAACATATGATGTAATTTGGTGATTATTTAATAAAATTGAGGAGAACTTCATGTGTTAAATGTTAAAATCGTCTCTAATCTACTTATTCGAATTGGAACGAATTTCTATTTTAACGGATCACATTATTCAAATCAAATTTGGATTCAATTTATATTATTTGGAAAGAAGATAATCAAAAGTCAAACAATGAATTTATTAGTTGAATTAATGCAACTAATAAAAAAATAAAAAATTCCTCAAAAAATGATAAAGTATATATTACAGAATTTTTTATGGATAAATAAGAAAATCAAAAGTTTTTCTCTTAAACCACTTTAAAAAAGATAAAATAGATATTATAAAACTATTGAAGGATAAATAAGGAAATCAAAAGTTTTTCATTTAAGTCACTTTTATTAGTAGTATAGATAGATATAAATATAACGAACAATCACATGCATTAAGTTTGGTGGCGGTTGATAGTGATATATGAATTGATTTTTATTTTTTTATTTTCGGCGCCTTATGCTCAATGACAAGAGTAATATGACATTACTTCTTTTCAAATACTTATTGTTTTAAATGTCATATACCATCAGACATGTACTATGCGTTGATATTGATGCAATTTCATATACTCTGTTGGGTGCAAAAGAAGCTCCTTATAGAACCTCTGAGTTTTGGGCATTAATTTCTAAAGTCCTAAACAATTTACCGAAGAATTAATCTCTTTGTATGTCTCGCAGTGACGGGAGTCTCTTGCATTAAAGTACGCTTATAACATGGGTCATTAGTTTAGTAGTTGAAATTTGACCAAGTTACCTTAAATTATGTGTTCAAATATAAAGATCGTCACTTTATGGAAATTATGCGAAGGATTAGCTTCCCCTCCAATTAAGGGTGATTAAAATGGGAATTATTTGTTTACATGTTGTGACAATGTTTTAGCACCACATCCAAATGCCATTGTTATTGTGTCACTCACTTCCCTTTTGACTATTGATCTCATATTATGGGTAATTCCCTCCGAGCAGTGAATTGGTGGCACAAGGTACCTCAACTCCTCATAAACGCCAAAAATTACTCCAATGCAGTTAATGTGTGGCCTAGATGCTGCATAGATTAAGCACACAAAGTCCCATTAAGTGTTTCATGACTCCATTTGATGGCTCTTTACTGATCGCCTTTCTTTCTTTCTTTTTGTCAATGTGAAGCATTTTCGATAGACCAACAGAAGAAACCTGAGATGGAGTGATTGAACAACTTGATCAAGTTTATTCGAGATAAAATTTGATCGTTAGGTGATTTAGGTTCTAATACTTCAAAAGATGACAAAAGACCACCACGATTGGTGATTCTCATTTTTGTTTCCTTCTCTTATATTGACATGCGCAGCAACTTTGTGGCTTAGTTTCTGGGGTGTTTTCAGCCATTATAACTAATAATCCTATACATTTATAATGTTTTTAGTGCTCATGAAAGTAGTATGAATTTTTTTGCTAGAAAATGATTGATTGCAATGTTGGGTTGAATGACTAAATATATATCCTCAATCAATGGTACGCTGTCTGTTAGTAATTAAGGATGGCAAACCGATAATTTTGAAAGGGATGGAGTATAGGAACATCTCTTTTGTTCCAATTGTGCTCATAATGAATATATCGCAATTGATCATTAATTCTATGAACTTAGTTATTTTCAATCTTTTGAGTTCTTATTTGTTGCATGCAAAAATATTCAGTAGAATAATGGTGAGTTTCAAGTTGTGAAACCACAAATGCAATGAAGGGTGTCAGATAATTTGTGAAATGCTCAAAATATGTCACGTACAATGTATGTTTGCATCAACAAGATTATTTCTTCACATTTTATACGAGGTAAAAAAAAATTCAGTAGATATGGTTGGTGACTTAGCAAAGGTACACAACCATTTGTCTCAGACATCATTTGTCATCATATATTTTGGTTAAAAAATTACAAAAATAAAAGGCATAACTCAAAATGATTCACGTGCAAACGCATGTGTATAACAACTAGTAAAAATAAAATATCCGCTTCAATAAATAAACACGTGTTGAACTCTAGGTTTAATCATTAATGTGTATTTTTATGTTTTTTTTTTTTTATAGCAAGCTTACTACACTACTGGGGGGGGGAGGGGGAGGTGAATCAAGGGTAGGAATTGAACCAGACACCTATAGTGATCCAAGTCAAATTCAAAATTAAGAATACATTAAAAATTCTGATCAAAATATAGAATTTGAACTACATATCATCAATTAAGAATCGGCCAACTACTCTTACTTGATGACGTGATGAGAATAATTTTTACAATAAAAGAGGTATCACCAATTAGTTTGAATATCTATACAATAACACTTTGGCTTGCAAATTTTTTTTCGTTTTTTTTTACACCGACTTGTAATTGAATTATTTTGGAGTCGGTAACATGACTTTTTTTTTAACATTCTACTCAATGTTTTTCCAATACAACAAAAAAAGAGGCGTGGTGAGAAGCACGAATAATGTCACAATAAATTCCCTTAAGAGGCATAAAAAATAAAGTCTTACATTTCCTAAACACTAATCCGTTGACCTCTTTGTTAGTAGAATTTCAAGGGAACATACCTCATTGCAGATTGAGCAAGTCATGAACAACTGTGTTCTGGTGATTTGTGCACTGATATTAAAGATTAACCTTTTAAAAAAGCTTTGGGTTTGCCTGATTGAAGGCTTCTGATCAACTACTCCAAGTTGGTGTTTTAGGAGTGCTCTATTTCTTGACATATGATCTCTTATTCATTGATTGAGGCCTTGTTTCAAGAGGGTTTTTCTGATGTTTTCCCCTTTCATTGTAAGAGCTTCATGTATAATTCAATAAAATTTCATTTATTTACCCCCCCCCCCCAAAAAAAAGAATTTCAAGGGAACTTAGGATGACTAACTAATTGGGGTAGATTTTTATAAATGGAATATTCAAAAATGTAGGTCGGGTACGAACAAGATCGAAATACTAAATATCCACATCAGCAATTGCGTAAAGCACAAAATAACAATACATAAAGAATGCATCTACGGAGACCACAAGACAGGCAAAATTCATTGTTTGTATCAATTTCAAAACTATATCTATAGCTAGCAAGTCATGCTAAAATAGAATATTAATTACCCTCCCCTCAAAAAAAAAAGTCAGACATAAATCTATCCCTTACAGCCTTAACTCGTTGGCCATCAATTTCAACTTGAAAATACAAGAATACAAAAATTAATTTCAAGAAATATAGTAAAAATTGATATAATAATTTATGATTTAACAGTAAATATAACTTTTTTATAAAGCGGTATGGTAATACAAGAGTCATCTATCTGAACCCAAATAATTAGTGTGGGATAAAACTTTTTAGTGTTTCACCAGAATATATATTCTTGACCACATTAATAACACCTTTTGGTACCCATTTGCTGCCATGTGCAAAAATTCCTTTTACTGGTCCTGTGCATTAATTTTTTTTTTGCCTTTATTGCAAATCAAAGTTATGAAAGAATTTATGATCAATAATACTCTTGGAGTGCAAAGTTGCCAAAGTGAAATGGACAGTTATGTTCATTTGACCCGCTATGGGTGAAAGAACACTAATTTAGGAGCTTTGTGGAATGGAATCCATCAAAAGATTGACATTGTAAGCTGTGGCAGTCTAGTTAAAATAGGGTAAGATCGTCCACCATTTATCTCTCTCGTTGTGTAAAAGCCTTTTACAGTATAGAGAAGCTTTTTTCCAAAACTCTCTCAGATGGGTAAAAGCACATAAAATTAATGGTCTGTTTTGTAGGGTAAATGGAAAAATAAAATGATAGAAAGTGAGAGTGATACACTTTCCATCATTCAAGGGAGTAATCATTCATTCTCTCCTTTGTATTTGGTAAGAGGGATGAAAAGTAAAAATAATTGACTTTTTTGTGTTTGATAGGATGAAAAAAGTATTTTTTTTTTAATTTTAAATTTTTTATTAAAAAAATATAAATACATATTTTACCATTATATTTATATATAAAATTAATGTATACATAATATGTAATTGATAAATATGATATATGATTTTTTATAATATAAAATATGACAGACTTCAATAAGCCCATCCGACAGTCTCAAATAGATTTATCCAACGGCCACCAACATCCCTCTCAAAACCATTCACATTGCACTGTGTCTTCATGCACGAGTTACCCCTAGTAATATACATTTTAATACACATAATTAACTTTTCATCCACTTTCCTCCCAATTTTGAAGGGATTGATTTTGGTGAGTTGAAAAGAAAGTTAATCCATCCACTTCTTCGTCATTCTTATTTTTCTCTTTTATTAAATATGATGTTTAATCTATTACAACCGTATAGAATAAGGTTTGCGTACTCAGAGAATATTCCTTTTTTTATGACGGTGAGAAAGACACTCCTCTACTCTAGCGTGTGAATCAAGGGAAAAAGATTATTAATAATGTGTTCAAGGATAATACTAATAATTGCACTTTAATCTGCCCACTCCTCTAAAAGTCAAACTAGTACCTAACATACAACTATAATCAAGCTCAAACAATTAATTTACCTACAACACTTACTTCAACCCTCAAGAAATTTAATTGATGGGAGACTATATTATAATTTTTAGGTGTGATTTATAATCGATCACCGCACTTATCGTCACACGTAATTCTATAAAGTTCAGACCAAGTGTTATTCGAGTCTAACCCAATTATGAATATGTTAATCTCTTCTCCCTCCCTGCTACAATCTAATGATCCTCAAAAAAGGAATTCTCAAAAGCTAATAAGAGTTTTGTGTGAGTGCTGGGTCAAGTATAAAAGCTTCCTCAAAAATAACCATTTTCCTGCTCATTACAAATTTCCCTAAAGTACGTTGATTTTTTTTTTCCTTTCCCAATCTTTCAGTTATTTTCTTATAATAAATTCATGTTTTTTCAGGGAGAGAGGGTTGAGAAAGCAGTGATCCAATTTACATAGCTATAGTATTTAATTAGAAAAATATTAGATGATAGATGGAGTCTTTAATCACTACAAGAAAAAAGAGATTCAACTAGGAAAATATTCCTAGGTAAAAGTGGAATATTTGTTATTACAACACTTTCACTAGGAATTTTTTTTGTCGTTACGATTGTTAGAGGAAAGTCTGTTGGTAAAAACATTTATCGACAAAATTCAATTTCCTAGGTAAAAGAGTACATGTACCAATAAAATTTAATTTTCTAAGTAAAAATACATGTGTTTTCAAGGAAAATTTTTGCCGGTTTTAAATTTCATTTTTAATTAATGAAAATCCTCGGGGGAAAGGTGGGGGAAGAAAGGAAGTGGAAATTCAATTGGCGACAAAAATTTTGCCGGTGAAAGTGTGATCTTTCACTACGAAAACGTTTTCCTAGTTAAAAGTTGTACATTTTCTAAAAAATAATAATAAAATTTATATGAGAGTAAATTACCTGGGGCTTCATAACAATACTAAACAATCATTTATTGTATCACCAAGAAATAAATTAAAGAGCTGGCCAGGTGAATAGAATAAATCCACTGCATTATACCCAAACATTTAAGAGATTGTTTAATACGACTTTCATTAGCTATAATAGTGAAAGGTTAAGAAAAATAAGATTAAATGAAACTTCATCTGCCCAATGTGTGCCTACCTTATGATTCAAAAAGCATGAAACATTAGACAAAATTTAGAAATTCCTTACATATGTGCTTCTCTGTACAATGTATTGTATTGGTACTCAAAGGATTGTATTAGTAAAATGATGTCACAGAACCAAAAAGAAGGCCAGCCCAACATTTGAGGAAATGAAGGGGTGGCTTTAGGCCCCACAAAAAGAGGGTTCCAAAATTTAAAAAGTCTACAAGTATAGCCCAAGTCAATTTTAACCCATTAAAATTAGCCTTATAAGAAAGCCCATATAAAAGCCTAAACCAACAAAAAAACTCAAGACTGATTTTGTGCCCAAATATTCAATCCATTAATCTCACACAACAACATTTTACAAGAAAAAAAAAAATATATATATATATATATATATATATATATATTTTTTTTTGTACCTAATTTAGTGATCTTATCTGATGACATAATGGATCATAGTTGTGGAATTGATAGTGGATTCCAACTAATAATAGGGTCCACTGTCAATCGAATGACAAATAATGATAATGCCACTAAATAATGTCCATGTAATATTACCATTTTTATCATAATATTAAAAAAATCTAATCAAACATATATTCTACGAGTAATGCTTAATTCATAGAAAAATAATTTTATAAGAGTGTCAATGCCGTGACAACATAATCTATCAAATAATCTTTGAATTTGAAAGTTTTGGAATTTTTTTATTTAATTTAAAAAATTAAGTCAATGAGTATACTATCAATAAAAAAAAGATATGTTAGAAAAACTTCAATATGAATACTAAACAATTAATATGCATCCAAAAAAAAAAAAATTTATTAAAAAAAATTAAAAAATGTCTCAATTGAATTTATCATTTTATGCCTCAAAACATATTAAGCCACCCCTGCAAAAAAGTTGTACATAAATAAGTGTGTACCTTCAGATAAAGATCTTCCTCCATTCTCTCCAGTTCCAATAGCCTAGAAAAGGCGCACAAATGAGGAATCCACAAGTCAGTCAATGTTAAGAAATAGTTTTTCTACAAAAATTTGCAGTTCATCAATAATTTTCCTCGGTATAAAGCTTCTTTACCTATAAAATAATTTTCCTAGGTAAAACTTTTGTAGGTAAAAACAAGTTTTCTTGTAGTGAATTTGACTCTCTTTGACCTTTAGAATTTTAGAGCAAACCTGAAGAAAAAAACTAAAACATTTCAAAAATGGAAACTTGCCATTGAAAATTTAACCATTAGTGAAAAGTTTACTAGTGCACATGTTCTCAAAGAAAACTTTGTCGAAAATTTTTAAACATAGTAGTTGGTTCTTTCAACTATTGGAATTGTGTTTGTTGCACCAATTATTTTGATTTGAGTGTACTATAGGCGGTGAATCTGTGGTAGTGAATTGTAAGAAATAACAAAACTAGGGTGAATAGATTATTCTTAGATCTCATATTTTATTTCTCGCTAGATGATCCTTAACTAATATACACCAAGTTGGATGCAACTTGGGCTATTTTTTTTTGGTTACACAGTATCTTCCGGCACGAGCAATTTCTAGTTAGTGAATATTTTACTGATGCATAGCTTGCTGCCCTGCCACCAAAAGCATTTGTGTTTCTAATGTTCGTTCGATTTCCTTATCAATTAAGTGTTTGTCTTTGATTTTGTGGTTATTTTCTTTATTAACCTTAATCCTTACCACATGACCTTTTCAGTTTTTATTATTTTATTTAGAAGTGTTTAGTCGTGATCATGTAATGCCCATGTCGTTTGTCTCTACCCTTACTAATCCATAAACCTTAATCCTTAACAAGGTTAAGGATTATTTATTGAACTTTTGTTGATACATTGACCTTTTTCAGCTACTCACAGCGACGTGTTTGAGATCGTGGTTGTCAAGGTTATAAGATTATTTTTCCAACTACTTTTATTCTTAATACACCAAATTGACTATGTATTTTTTTTGGACATGTCTGTGTTTGTGTATTTTATGAGTTACTGCCATTTGATCAAATGGTTCTTTAGTTCATTGGAGGATTGGTTTTCTGTGATGGTTATGACAACTTGATTGAGAGAAATGGGTAGTGGTGGTTTTACTTCTTTCCTTTCCTTTTTTTTTTTTAGATTATTCCGGGCATCTACCCAAGAAAACCCACCTGTTAATCTTTCCCAAAAGTCACTCTTGGCATAATTGGTTAAGTGGTATTATCTTTTTAGTTTTGTTTGTTTAGCTTTGTGAAATATTGTTGAATGTTGAATTAGTAATAGTGCTATTAAATGCCGACGAGCTTTTTTCCAAGTTGATTTTTTGTACAGATGAATGCATATGACATTCTTAGTATTCTTGAGTTGAATTGGGCAGGTGTTTATATCATTCTTTTCTTCTCTTCCTTTGCGGCTTATTTTTATGGTTCATTTATACTTTGAGTTTACTTAAAGTATGTGGTTATTAACAATAACTCACAGTTTTTGTGTCATTGTAGCTTTTGGTGATATATGCACACTCCCTATCCAACAGTGATGGGTTGGGTTGTTATTTTTATTAAATTGGTTTTGGGTTTGGGTTTGAGTTTGAATTAGTTGAAGGGTTTGAGTTTGAGTTAAATGATTGAAGGATATTTTATGCGATTGAGTTTGAATTAAATGATTGAAGGATATGTTATGCGATTGAGTTTGAGTTAGAGGCTTCATTACTAAGTATTGTGTTTCTCTCATGCTCCCTCTTTGTCTCTCTCCCCCTCTCTCTACCTCACACACTCCCAAATCATAAACACACAAATCACAACCATATGTAGAAACACGCAACCATATTTGTAGGGTTTTGTTAATTGTAGGATTATTTTGATGAAATTTGAAAGTTGGATTTTGTTCATGTTAGGGTTTTGTGTGTTTTGATCTAATTGAATGTTAGGATTTTGTTAATGGTATGAAATTGGGTGTTAATTTCATGAAATTTGGATTAAACTGAAATTAGGTGTATATGTGGGTGGGGTGTGGGTATGGAATTTGATTTTGTATTGCCTTTTAGGAGTTTTTGTGCTCAGTTACTTGCTCATTACAAGGAGCGAATCCCTCTTTTTATCTTTTTTTTTTTCCAGTTTAGCGAATCTCTTTTTTTTGTACATCTTTTCCCGTGGACTTAATTATCAAATTTGTGAAGTTTATAGATTGTTCCATATATTGTTTTATTGAGTGGCTGAAGTTCAGAATGCATCTATTTAAAGTTAATTTTCACTTTCAACAAACGTTATGCATGTAATTTTGTTTCTTATTCAACTTGGAATCATGTGTTTGGTTATATTTGTAGAGATCTTACACTGCGTCTTGATTCAGCTATCATATTCTTTTGTGCAAGGAATGAAGTTTCTCGAGACTGACGCAGGAAATGGTGGCGAAACCAAATAGTTGCTAACGTTGAGAAAGATAGTTGTATTGTGAGTATGGCTTTGTTCTTATTACCTTATTATAATGTTGGTAAAGATACTTAAAAATAAGTTATACATGTGAATGTTTGTAATTCAATGTCCCCATCCTCCTCTTTTAGTGTTATTCAGTGCTAAAATTATGTGATTCATTTGGAATTTTCTATTCTTGACATTTTTTATTATTTCAAACATGTGTCAATTTGAATTTCGATGGGTTCCTTGAAAATCCTTAATTACGAATCTTTTTAAATTCGATTCTTGGATTAAAATTTGATTATTGGATTGGTGGTTGTTTTGAGATTCTTTTTTGATTCTTATTGTTCATTCAGTTATTTTTTGCAAAACTCTAGGAATTTGAAGTTCGTCCCATTTGGAATTCAGTGTGAACACCTATTATGTGAACTAAAACAATGAAAATGTTCTTTGGTTCTGTGGTAACTTGACAAATCATAACTACTATGACAATTTGAGCTTTCTTTTCTTTTAACTAATGTTGTTTGTGATGATTTAATTTTTTCTTGATTTTGTGTTTGGCTTGAATCTTAGCGGGATTGTTAAGTGTTCCTTAGTTTCAATAATTTGTTTGAGAAGTTCAATATTGTATTGAGTACATTGCTTTTTGTGTACAGTGGTTGTGATCTTGATATATTGATGACTTGAATTGGTAGATTTCTTTTCTTTTCTTTTTTGAAGATTGTAGTGGGTTATATGGAGGGATTAGGTAGATTACTTTGTGAATCGCCTATAAAATGTGTTATATGTACATAGATATGCTTATGTATTGTGTATTGTATATTTGTATTGTATCTCATGCATAAACCCATGGTGTTTTTTACTGACATCTTTATCACTGCCATCTTGCATTTGGTTTATAGTTTTTCTGTTGCAACACTTAGTATGAGCTAATATGGAGATATTAGAGGAATCGAGTCGAAAAGAGTTGAGGAAAGAGGCTCAAAAGAGTAAAGAAGATCTCACGGTCAATCTTTCTTCTTACACTATGCTCGACTTGGCGCTAGGTTTATGCAACCAGGTTTTGTTCTCTTTGTCTCTACATGTATTTTTTTTGTTCTACTATCAGATCTTGCTTTTTGGATGCGGATGTGTGTTTTTGTTGTATGTGACTTTTCAATAGATAATTTGGTAAATGTGTGTTTTTGCTACTGTTTTTTGAATTCACATATAGTTTTTGCTAAATGTGCATTTTTAAGAGATAAATTTATCTCAATGTGAATATGTATCCACCCACCCCTCCCCCTCATTTTTGGCACTAAACTAGAATGCAGATTGTAGTTGTCTATTTTATTGTGATAGTGATGTATGTATTTGCATTTAGTCTTACCACATTGTTGTGCAATGAACATAATGATTATTGATTTAACTAAAAAATTCAAGCATATATATTAGGGATAGTAAAGAAATAGGAAGGAAGATTCAATTCTCATTTGAAGTTCAACTCTATTAGATGTGCACGTATGATTTTTTTTCCCAAAATAATTCCTGTTTTCTATTTTTTTTTTTTTTTTTTTTTGCTTCAATTTGGCCTTCTCTAGCCATTGTGACTGGAAAAAATATTGCTTTAAATTATCATTTTGAAATAATGAAGTTAATTGTCATAGTAATGCCAACCATGTGTATGAAGAATTTAACACTATTTTTGACCTTGGTTTTTTGTTTTGCTATTAAAGGTTGATGAGTATATGATAATATGTTTTGTTTATAAAAGTTGTACAAAACTGCATTACTTCAATCTTTCATAGTATAATGCTAGAACTATTGATTAATGATCTCTTTGCTTAAAGATACCGAGTACTGAATTTTAGATCTTTGTGAATATTATGTGGCAGAGACTTCGTCAATTGTACCTGTACGGATTTGGGCTAGATTTTCTCTTCAAAATCCAATGGAAGCTCATATCTTGAAAACACAACTACCGTTGAATTCGATTTTGATTATGTAAAACTGTTATTTATTTTTATTCTAATTTCACACAGTGTTTTTAGTCTATAATGAAGTTATGTCGCGTATAATTCATATTTAAAATGTTTCTTCTTAGTGGTTAGTTTTTTATTCTTACTTTTTTTTTAGGAAAGATTAAGGTGTTTGTTCCAAGTTTTGAAATTTGATTGTGTTGGGAATGTATGATAATGAGTTTTGTGGCTTCAAAAAGTTTATTTTTATTGTGTTTGGTTTATTATATGTTTTTGGATTTAATTATGCAATAAGTTAGAAATTTGGGCATCAATTCTTTGGGGAATAGTTAAAGATTGGGTTATCGTAGTTCAAGGAAGAAAAAAGATTAGGTTGTCAAGCATCTGAATTATTTAAGGTTTTTTATTTGTCACGTAGTTCCTTTAGACATGAGCAACTGCTAGCTATGTAATAGCTATGATTATGAGCGATATAAATACAAATAAGTATGATTGTAAGTAATGTAGACATGTTTAGATTTTTTTAGACACTTACTTTTAGAGGAAATTATGAAAAAAAATTTGAAAAATAGTAGAGACTAACTTGATTTCAATTTCTTATATTAAAGCAAATGAAGTAAAAACTATTTCAAATTGACGGTTTGTTTTAAATTGCAAAGTGTCTTTAGGAAGTGTAGTATTCTTTGAGTTTTAATTTACCGTTACGTCGTGGCTTCAAACACGAGCAATTAATAGTATATATATATAGTAACATTAAAATAAAAAATAGGAACATTTAAATACAAACAAAAAAAGTATCATTTAAACACAAAAAATAATACCATTTAAACACAAAAAATAGTATCATTACAAAATAAAAAATAGTAATATTGTATATTAATATTTGAAAAAATAATAGTAACATACTCAATAAAAAATAGTAACATTTAATATTGATTTTTCAAGGAGAAAGTGTTTCGCAATAAAATAATCCAACGGGTGAAAGTGTTGTGGCAACATCACGGGGTGGAGGAAGCTACATGGGAACCAGAGTAGGAGATGCGAGAGAAGTACCCTCATTTATTCTCTACTTAAGGTAAGTTTTGAAAACAAAACTTTCTTTAAGGGGGGTGGATTGTAAACCCCCACATTCGTATCTTTATATAGTAATATAATTATGTTTTGAAATGTTAATATATGTAACGATGTAGGCATGAACTACGTAAATTGTAAGAGTAGAAATAAAAATATTAGTTGAGGTAATAGGTTATGTTGTAGAAGTTTGGAAGTATTCCGGAGTGAAAACACACTTTAGAAAGAATTTGAGTAGGAAGAATTTTTGATACAGCCCTAGTGTTTGGATCATAACTTTTTACATTAATGTCCATTTGATCTGAAATTTGGACAGTAGACACTAGACTTCCAGGGCTACAAAAGAGTATTTCACGAAAATTTTCCAAATCAACCTCTAAATAGGTCAAAACTTCACTGGAATTTTGTAGAAAAAACTTGGAGTCCGTTCGAACGTGAATAGACGTTCGAACGACAGTTCGTCGCAGTACTTTGGTGTCTGCAGAGCTCTAATGAAAATGCAGAAGTACTGGGAGCAACCGACGTTCGAACGTCAAAGTGACGTTCGAACGTGAAGCAGGAAATTGCACTACTGACGTTCAAACGCCAAATGATGTTTGAACGTGAGGTACGAATTCTGAGTTTCAGATTCGCGCACAGGGGACAATTTCACCTCATATAAATACATAAGGACACCTCCATTAGCCCCATTTCAACATTTCTAACCCTAGAGAGGCTTAGAGAGGAAGAAAGAAGGGGGAAAACAAGAGATTCAAGTGTTTATTCAAGTTGGGAAAGATCAAATCTTCTAGTTCTCACACAAAAGCTAAGGAAGCAAGGTAGGAGTTTCTTCCTATTCTTGTTCATTGAGGTTAGAGTTTATATATATGTATGGTTTGACTCTTAATCCTATATATATGCTATGAAATCATTATTTCTTGATACTCTTGCAACTATTACCATGTTTTGAAGGAAACTATGGTTGGATAGCCATGAAATCTCTTCTTCTTGTCTTGAAAACCCTATTTTTCAAGAAAAATGGGTTTTTTCTCTCAATATTCCTTTGTTTGTGATTTCAAAACTCTAGTGTTTTGTATTGAACAATAAAATGGTATTTTTGATTATCTCTTGCATATTTTCTTAAATTGTTCTATTGGAATAATACATGTGAAATTTGGGAATTTTTGGATTTGCTTGTGATTTGAGGAAATGGGTTTGTATTGTATCTCTTGTGGATGTTTGGATGACCATGGGTGGCCATTGACCGGGTATCGTAGAGTGGGTAGATGCGTTTCTTACTTCGTGCGGGTTTGAATTTTTCCTACCACTTGTAGTGGGGTTGGTGCCTTGTGAGGACCAAACCACTATTCGCTCACGTGGTACCGAGAATGAGGGTTAGTATACTATTCCTGGGTTGGATTCGTCACTGCCGATGCATCGGTATACGCCCTTCCTAAAGTTGTATATCCTTGCGAGGATTGGGTGTGTGTGTATGGGCCAGGATATTCTCGATGTGTTTATTCATGCGATGTCATACATCATACCTGAGATACAAGTTGTGGTTTGAGATACAAAGTGTGGGAAATGGTATATTGTGGTATACATATACAAGTTGTGGTTTGAGATATATTGTGGGAAATGGTACAAATTGTAGATTATTGTTTATTGTTATGGAAATGGTTTATTACAAGAATTTTGGAAATGGTTTATTGTTGGGAATTGGTTTTACTTCTTCATTTAATTTATTGTTGTTGCGTAAAATGGAATGTCACTGTTTTATGTCAAAAGTTATATATGATATTTGTAAAATGAGACCGACTGTTTTATATGCTTTCAAAACCTTGTTCGAATTTAGGAGGATTTTCCTACAGAGCTTAGTACTCACCCCCTACAAACAATATTCCTTTCAGATTTTAGTTTAGAGGAAGAGCTCAGAGTGGATGAGCAGGTACTTTGGGAAGCTCAAGTGGATGGGCATGTGGATCCGGAGGGGGATGTCTAGAATTGTTCTTTTTTATGTTCTAGACTAGGAGATTCATTTTGAGATAATGTTCATGTTAATGTTTTCCTTATTCCGCTGCGAGATAATAGTTTGGCATATTCTTTTGGGTGTAATTGTCATGGTTTGGCATATTCTTTTGGATGATGTTGTAGATATTATGGATGATGAATGTAATTTTTGGTATTTATAGATCTTATTAGTTGCTCTCATGATGTGAATGGTTTTCGATAGTAATGTCGTATAAGGTGGATTTTGGGGCGTTACAAGTTTGGTATCAGCGCCTAAGAATTAGGTCTTACATGGAAGCTGTAGGTTATGGATTACCACAAGAGAAGTAGGACTAGGTTGAATGAATTGTTGATTTAAATCTTATACAAGCCTTATGCTTTGGATTAAAGTAATAGTTAGGATGTCTTGCACATCAAGGAAACTAAATTGTAAATTGATGTGCAGGATGGACGGTGAACCTAGACGTGGGCGTGGTCATGAAGGTCAAGCAAACCCACCACTACCGCCACCTCCCGATACCATGAATGGAATGCATTCTGGTACAACATCAGAATAGAAACAACAACTACAACGGGGGGGTTTCAATCATTAGCTCATGTACCGGGCAACGGGGACGAGAATAGAAGGATGAAAGTTCTTCGAGAATTTTTGAGGCAACGCCCGCCTACTTTCCAAGGAAGCCCACACCTTTTGGATACGGATAAGTGGATTCGCCGAGTGAAGAAAATGTGTGACGGCATGTGACTTGCAGAGGAACTACAAGTCAGCCTAGCTACATATCTGCTAGAAGGGGAGGCAGATCATTGGTGGGACTCGGTGAAGAGAAGGAGGAACACTGACGCGATTACTTGGGAGAAGTTTGATCAGATCTTCCAAGACAAGTACTTTCCTAAATCGGTCAGGGACAAGATAAGTGCAGATTTTCTCGCTCTATGACAGGGTAGCATGAAGGTGGTGGAGTATGAGAGAAAGTTCGACGAGCTATCCCGCTATGCCACGAAGTTCATATCTACTGAGGCTAGGAGGGCTAAACGATTCGAGCAGGGCTTGAGGCCTACCATCAGGGAGAATCTTGTGGCTCACAAGATTCGGAACTATGGGAATCTAGTTGACAGAGCCGCATTGGTAGAGAGAGACACCGAAGACAACCAGCGACGACAGAACTTCGCGAGGGGAGGTCCGATCAGGACTGGTGCTAGCAGCAACGGAGTCACACAAAGGGCAGCTCCGTACCGCCGACCTGACCAAGCTTCGGGGCAAAGGAATCAAGCCCTTTGAGGAGCTGGGGTTACTCAGAATAGAGCAGGCACTCACCCGTGTCAATGTTTTGCATGTGGAGGGTTTGGGCACTTTAGAAATAACTGCCCATCGTTTCAACCAAAGATCAATCAAGCAGCAAAACAGGTAAATGCAAATAGGCCACCACTACAGAAGCCACTACAGCAGAAACCATTAGGAGCTATAGCCCCTGACGGTACCAATCAAGGAAGAGTTTTTACTTTGACCCAACCGAAGGAAAATGTTTCCAATGCAATTGTGGAAGGTATTGTGCTTCTTTATAATTCTTGGACCCGAATTTTATTTGATCCCGACGCTACTCATTCATTCATACGCACTACATATGCAATCAACTTGGGATTGGAATTTGAGAAGCTAGAACATGTTTTGCGTATTGACATGCCTACGGGAGAACGGTTGGATACTAGAAGGGTGTGTAGAGGTTGTGTGCTTAGAATTGGGGAGTAAGAATTAATTGTAGACTTGGTTGCGCTCGACATGAAGGGTTATGACATAATATTTGGAATGAACTTGTTGTCCACTTTCCATGCGGTAATGGATTGTTTTCGTAAACGGATTTCATTTCAATTACCGGGAAGGGTAGTTTTCAGTTTCATTAATGATCGAAGTTCTTTCCACCCATTTCTTACTACGGGTAGTAGATTCTTGAAAGCTAAGGCGGGGAGCAATTTGAGTTTCTTGGCCAGCTTAGTGGGTGATGATCGTGATAAATTCCAATCGGACGTGGTGTTGATAGTGTCGGAGTTTCCGGATGTCTTCCCAGATGAACTACTCGGGTTACCCCCACATAGAGAGATTGAGTTTATGATTGATCTCTATCCGGAAACCGAACCCATATCCATTGCTCCTTATAGGATGGCACATTTGGAGTCGAAGAAGCTAAGGAAGCAGTTGGACCATCTATTGGCTATTGGGTTTATCCATTTAAGCACTTCACCTTGGGGAGCCCCGGTCCTCTTTGTGAAGAAGCATGATGAAACGCTTCGGTTATGCACAGACTACCGAAGGTTAAATCAAGTGACAGTGAAGAATAAATATTCATTGCCACGAATTGATGATTTATTCAATCAGTTGAAGGGTTCTAAGTATTACTCCAAGATTGATCTTCGCACAGGGTACCATCAACTGCGGATCAAGGAGGAGGATATTCCTAAGACAGCTTTCCATACCCGATATGGTCATTTCGAATATACGGTAATGCCGCTCGGACTGACTAATACTCCTGCTGCAGCCTTCATGGATTTGATGCACAGGGTATTCCGGCCGTATATAGATCAGTTTGTCATTGTGTTTATTGATGACATATTGGTCTACTCACGGACACGAGGGGAACATGAGCACCATCTTTTGGTAGTGCTTCAGACCTTGAGAGAGCATAAGTTATATGCTAAGATGAGTAAATGCGAGTTCTGGATGAAGGAAGTGAAATTCCTTGGCCATGTTGTGTCAGAATAGGGTGTAGTTGTTTACCCCGCAAAGATTGAAGCAGTGATGAAGTGGGAACCACCGAAGAATGTGACCGAAGTACATAGTTTCCTGGGCTTAGCAGGCTACTACCGGAGGTTTGTGGAAGGGTTCTCAAAGCTCGCGATACCGATGACCCACCTTACGAAGAAGGGGAAAAGATTCTTGTGGACTCAAGAGTGTGAACTAGTTTTTCGCACCTTGAAGGAAAGGTTGACAACACCGCCTGTCCTCATTATTCCTAGCAGTGGGGAAGGATACGATGTTTACACAGATGCTTCGTTACGAGGATTGGGATGTGTGCTAATGCAGGGAGGTAAGGTAGTTGCTTATGGCTCGAGACAACTAAAGATCCATGAGCAAAATTATCCCACTCATGACTTGGAGCTTGCTGCTGTGGTTTTTGTTCTTAAGTTGTGGAGGTGTTACCTGTATGAAGAAAAGTTTCAAGTATTTTCTGATCATAAGAGCCTCAAGTATTATATATTCACATAGAAAGACTTGAATCTTCGGCAAAGAAGGTGGATTGAATATCTAGAAGATTACGATTTCACACTCAACTACCATCCGGGGAAGGCTAATGTTGTAGCAGATGCACTTAGCAGAAAGTCTCGGGGTGAAATCAATGTTCTTGCGGTTAATAGGTGGAAGATGATTGAGGCTTTGGAGGAATTTGATCTACGGGTGGATAGACAGAAGGCTCGACCATGCTTATTTAATCTTGTAGCTCAACCAATTCTCCGAAAAAGGATTGTGGAGTTGCAACGATTAGATACAGAGTTGGGAACTATCCGGGGTAGATTGGAGAGAAATGAGGTCATTGAGAACTGGTCTATACATGATGATGAGTTACAGTTTCGTGGAAGACTATGTGTACCAAACAATGACCAAGTAAGGGAAGAAATGTTGGGTGAGTACCATCGTTCAAAATTCTCCATACATCCGGGTAGTACTAAGCTGTATAGAGACATGAAGCATTAATATTGGTGGAAAGGGATAAAACAAGACGTGGCTAGGTACGTTGCAAAGTGCATGGTGTGTCAGCAGGTGAAGGTGGAGCATCAAAAACCCGGAGGATTACTATAGTCCTTACCTATCCCAGAGTGGAAGTGGAATCACATCACCATGGATTTTGTGTCTGGTTTTCCACAGACTTCGCGAGGGCATAATTCTGTATGGGTCATTGTAGATAGACTCACCAAGTCTGCTCATTTCTTGAGTGTGAAGACAACTGACACTTTAGAGACCTTGAGCAAACTATATATTCGTGAGATTGTTAGATTACATGGAGTTTCACTCTCTATTGTGTCGGATCGTGATTCTCATTTTGTGGCGCAACTGGCAAAGTCTACAACAAGCTATGGAGACAGAGTTGCACTTTATCACCGCCTTTCATCCTTAGACAGACGCCCAATCCTAGAGGGTGATACAAATTTTGGAGGACATGTTACGAGCTTGTGTGTTGGACTTCAAGGGAAGTTGGAGTGATCATTTGCCGTTGGTGGAATTTGCATATAACAATAGTTTTCAATCTAGCATTGGCATGGCACCTTATGAGGCATTTTATGGGAGACCATGTAGGTCTCCGACTTGTTGGTTGGAAGCAAAAGAGAGTAGTCTGTTTGGGCCAGAGATTGTTCGGGAGACTATGGAGAAAATTCAACTAATTAGGGAAAGACTATGCACGGATCAAAGTAGACAGAAAAGCTATGCGGATAGAAGAAGAAGGCCATTGGAATTCCAAGAGGGGGACTATGTGTTCCTCAAGGTTTCACCCAAAAAGGGAGTGTTGAGATTTGGCAAGAAGGGGAAATTAGCTCCAAGATATACCAGACCATTTGAAGTGATCAAAGCTGTGGGCAAAGTGGTGTATCAACTTCGGTTACCAACCTAGTTGTCAGGGGTACATGACGTGTTCCATGTTTCAATGTTAAGAAAGTGTCAATCGAATACAACGCATGTCGTGGATTTGGAGGATATTGAAGTTCAAGATGGAACAACATATGAAGAACAACCAGTAAAGATTCTTGATACCAAGGAGAAGGTGTTTTGCAATAAAATAATCCAACTGGTAAAAGTCTTGTGGCAACATCACGGGCTGAAGGAAGCTACCTGGGAACCAGAACTGGAGATGTGAGAGATGTACCCTCATTTATTCTCCACTTAAGGTAAGTTTCAAGAACGAAACTTTCTTTAAGGGGGGTGGATTGTAAACACCCACATTCGTATCTTTATATAGTAATATAATTATGTTTTGAAATGCTAATATATGTAACGATGTATGCATGAACTACGTAGATTGTACGAGTAGAAATAAAAATGTTAGTTGAGATAATAGGGTATGTTGTAGAAGTTTGGAAGTATTCCGGAGTGAAAGAACACTTTAGAGAGAATTTGAGTAGGAAGGATTTTTGATACAGCCCTAGTGTTTGGATCATAACTTTTTACTTTGATATCCATTTGATCTGAAATTTGGACAGTAGACACTAGACTTCCAGGGCTACAAAATAGTATTTTACGAAAAATTTTCAAATCAACCTCTAAATAGGTCACAACTTCACTGAAATTTTCAGCAAAAACTTGGAGTCCGTTTGATCATGAATAGACGTTCGAACGACAGTTCGTCGTAGTACTTTGGTGTCTACAGAGCTCTGATGGAAATGCAGAAGTACTGGGAGCAACCGACGTTCGAACGTCAAAGTGACGTTCGAACATGAAACAGGAAATTGCACTACTGACGTTCGAACGCCAAATGACGTTTGAACGTGAGTTACGAATTCTGAGTTTCAGATTCGCTCACAGGGGACCATTTCGCCTCTATAAATACATAAGGACACCTCCATTAGCCCCATTTCAACATATCTAACCCTAGATAGGCTTAGAGAGGAAGAAAGAATGGGAAAAATAAGAGATTAAAGTGTTGATTCAAGTTATGAAAGATCAAATCTTCTAGTTCTCACACAAAAACTAAGGAAGCAAGGTAGGGGTTTCTTCCTATTCTTGTTCATTGAGGTTAGAGTTTATATATATGTATAGTTTGACTCTTAATCCTATATATATGCTATGAAATCATTATTTCTTGATACTCTTGCAAATATTACCATGTTTGAAGGAAGCTATGGTTGGATAGCCATGAAATCTCTTCTTCTTGTCTTGAAAACCCTAGCTTTCAAGAAAAATGGGTTTTTCTCTCAATATTCTTTTGTTCTTGATTTCAAAACTCTAGTGCTTTGTATTGAACAATAAAATGACATTTTTTATGATCTCTTGCATATTTTCTTAAATTGTTCTATTGGAATAACACATGTGAAATTTGTGGATTTTTGGATTTGCTTGTGATTTGAGGAAATGGGTTTGTATTGTATCTCTTGTGGATGTTTGGATGACCATGGGTGGCCATTGACTGGGTATCGTAGAGTGGGTAGATGCGTTTCTTACTCCGTGTGGGTTTGAATTTTTCCTACCACTCGTTGTGAGGTTGGTGTCTTGTGAGGACCAAACCACTATTCGCTCACGTGGTACTGAGGATGAGGGTTAGTATACTATTCCTGGGTTGGATTCGTCACTGCCGATGCGTCGGTATACGTCTTTCCTAAAGTTGTATATCCTTGCGAGGATTGGGTGTGTGTGTGTGTGGGCAAGGATATTCTCGATATGTTTATTCATGCGATGTCATACATCATACCTGAGATACAAGTTATGGTTTGAGATACAAAGTGTGGGAAATTGTATATTGTGGTATACAGATACAAGTTGTGGTTTGAGATACATTGTGGGAAATGGTAAAAATTGTGGGTTATTGTTTATTGTTGTGGAAATGGTTTATTACAAGAATGTTGGAAATGGTTTATGGTTGGAATTGGTTTATTGTTGGGAATTGGTTTTACTTCTTCATTTAATTTATTGTTGTTGCTTAAAATTGAGATCTATTGAAATGTCACTGTTTTATGTCAAAAGTTATATATGATATTTGTAAAATGAGACCAATTGTTTTATATGTTTTCAAAATCTTGTTTGAGTTTGGGAGGATTTTCCTACAGAGCTTAATGCTCACCCCCTACAAACAATATTCCTTTCAGATTTTGGTTTAGAGGAAGAGCTCGGAGTGGACGAGCAGATACTTTTTGAAGCTCAAGTGGATGGGCATGTGGATCCGGAGGGGGATGTCTAGAATTGTTCTTTTTATGTTCTAGATTAGGAGATTCATTTTAAGATAATGTTCATGTTAATATTTTCCTTATTCCGCTGCGAGATAATAGTTTGACATATTCTTTTGGGTGTAATTGTCATGGTTTAGCGTATTCTTTTGGATGATAAATGCAATTTTATGTATTTATGGATCTTATTAGTTGCTCTCATGATGTGAATGATTTTCGATAGTAATACCGTCTAAGGTGGATTTTGGGGTGTTACAGAATATGGTGGTGTTGCTTTCTCCATGGTGGTGGTAGAGGGTTTCTCTGCCTCCGATACATTGAAAACAACCATTTTGAGTTTTTTCGATCATGGTTGTGGACTTTGATTTTCAATTTGATCAATGTGTAACATAAGAATAATGAATAAGAATTTGAATTTGAATTTCAAATATTATGGAAAGATTGTGACAGACAATTACTAGCGTAAAATCAGGCAGACATTTCTTCCTTCCATATATATCTCAATAGAGTAATACTATTTAGACCTAAAAATTTGACATAATGATGTGGCTTCATATGAATCATTGGATCAACACCAAATTTTAATGTTTGATTGGGTCTAAAGTGAATCCAAATGTCACAGTGAATTAGGTCAACACATTATTTCAGTAAATTAGGTCCCAATAGCATTACTCATCTCAATAAACTAACCTCTGTGGCTTTCCATAACTGAACAAAACTAAGACCATTATGGGTATTTTTGAGATTAAAAAAAAAAGTGGACTTAAGTACTTACATATAAGTTTAAAAACGGATTTACCCCCAAATAAGTTTTCTTATCGGACTCAAGTCATTATAAGTCCATCTTGGAGGACTCAGCCCCAATTTTCACTATATTTAATCGGATATGAATTAATATTTTAATATGTTTATCTGAATCCGATTAAGTTTCTTTAGACATATTTGAATTTGAATATACGTAAATCAGATTTGATAAAAATTCAATCTGTTATATATATATATATATACTTAGTGAGATTATTAATGAGATTAACATGAAATTAAATAGAGATTATCAAATAGAATAATTAGTTGATTAAATTAGGTTGAAAGTTAACTTAAATTAAGTAAAATTATTATTTTTTATGAAATTTTATTGGGATTCAAATTTTTAGATCGAATCGGATATTTGATTATTAACAAATGCGAATATGGATTAAGATTTTGAGATCCATCAAGTAAACAGATCGAATTCATAACTCCAATTTTTATCGGATTTAGATTTAGACAAATCAAGATTTGATCCATGGACAGTCCTAACCGTAATTCACTCTAATTTGGTCCTTTACATTGTGCACCAATGTGAAATAATGAGATTTTTTGGGCATATGTAAATTGTCTTACAAATGTTAGTATTAATATAAAGGGTTTTTATTTGGAAAATATTAAGGATTGTTGTAGTCTTTGACCAAAAGTCAATCTAAATGAGTTTACTCAAATAAATAAGAAAGGGATGCACACTTACTTTCGAAGTGATAATCCTATACATAGTACGAAGTAATTTTTGGCATCCAATCAAACCATAAAGTTTAATTCATTCAATAATACGGATAGAGAATTTTAATCCAATATGCCTCTTTAATTTCCTCCCTTGTATAGTAACCCAAGGAGCCCATAATATATAATTTTAACTTTTGTAGTATAAATTTTAAAATAATAGTAAATTAGGCTAGGGTCACTCATTTTTGGTGTGTAAACTAATTTTAGTCTTACCGAATTTTTAGTATAAAAAAAGGTCCTCCGATTTAAAAAAAAAAAAATTGAATGCAGTCCCTTTGTTAGTGGGAATGTTAAGAGATTGATTAGTTACTGATTTTCATTGCCCATTTTATCCTCACCACATGATTTCAGCCTAAAATATAATTAGTTTCTTTCTTTCTTTTTTTTCCGTTTGTTATTGAGGTTTTTGTTGTGTTATCTATCAATTTTGAATAACGATTTGTGTTTATGGAGAAAATGTACATTAACGATCTGTGTTTTTAGTATACCTGTCTGACAATCGGCGTTTGTGGAGAAGAAGGTATATTAATGATCTGTGTTTTAGTATACCTGTCTAACGATCTGTATTTTAATATACATATATGACAATATGTGGTTATGGAGAAAGTACATTAACAATCTGTGTTTTAGTGTACCTATCTAACGATCTGTATTTTAATGTACATATCTGACAATATGTGTTTATGGAGAAGATACATTAACGATCTGTATTTTAGTGTACCTATATAATAATCTGTGTGTTAGTGTACCTGTCTGACGATCTGTATTTTAGTGTACATGTCTGACGATTATTGCGTACCTATTATTTTTTATATTTTTTTATTGCATATCTGTTATTTTTTATTTTTTTTATAGCGTACCTATTATTTTTTTGCTCGAAAGTATATATATATTAATTGCATACCTATTTTTTTTAGTGTACCTTTATTAAGTTCAAAATTACACATTGGGGGGACATGGATTTGTTCCCTTAAATGAATTAATTGCAACATATTCAAAATTTGAAAGAATTTAAAAAAGATGATAGATTGGATTTTTGAATTCGTAGGAAACCTTTGAATTTAAAAAGAAAACCTCTTAGCTACCTTGGATATTGTCTTTCTTCCTTAAAACTCTCAGTTGGCATTGACCATGGAGAAGAAGAAGTCTTGCTTCAGTAGGAAGGAAATTCGCGTATGTTATTCATCGTATAAGTATACAAAATTAAATTATCATAGGTACACAAATTAAAAATTAAAAATTATATTTCATTCATAAAGAGAAGATTACTTATGTAGTTCATTTTTTTTATATTTATAAAAAAAAAATATATCATTTTTTTGGGTCCTTCAACTCTGCCTCAAGGTTCTTCGCTTTCTTCTTCTCCTTTGTGCTGCTTTTTGTTGAAGGATTTTGTCATTTTCTTCCACTCGTCTTTTTTTTTGTTGGACATGTAAAGTTCGGATTCGAGACGGTCGATATTAACTTGCATGTGATCTTGTTTTGTGTGGGCGTCATCCAAAAAACCTGAAAGCATTTGTATGTTAGTTTGTGTTCTTTGCTGCCATGATTGTTCCATTTTTTTTTCTATGTTTTTGTTCTGAATTTTAGATACGCTATTTATAGAGGTATTTTTCATAGAGTAGATGAAGAGGTTTAAATGTATGTTTTTATGGTGTTAAATTTTGTTATTAATTGAAAAGACGTATGTCTAGTTGTCTGATCTTAGTGTATCTGTTGTAGAGATACACCGAGTGCAACTGCTATTAGTAAATCTAACTTAATGTACCTTTAAACTTCCAGTTAATGGGTACGTTAGTCAAGAACATACCATTTTTTTTAATGTACCCTGCCTGACGATCTGTATTTTTTGGGGAAGAAGGTACATTATGATGACATAGTTTTTTAGAAAAGATGTTTTAATTACGTGATGACATTGTTATTATTTTTTACATTTTTAAAGAACATTAGTTATGGCTATTGTTTTGACTTTTTAGCAGGGATCTAATCCAAAATATGCATAATGATAAGAAGGAAGTTAAATTTTCCTTTCATTATAATGCAATACATGCAACAAGTTGAAAGGAGAAATGCAAGGCTTCCAAATGGCATGATCCTCACCAAGATCATTTGAGCATAGAGCATTCCCAAAAAAACCTTCTTCGGAAGTACGTCTCTTAAAATGATGCGAATTGAGACCATGGAGGAGATTATTGAAAAAGGAAAGAGGAGGGCAAGAGGAGAAGTTGTTGATGATGAAGTTGAAGAAGAAGAAAATCTTCTCACACCCAAGGGCGGAGACAGCCCTGTTCCAGGGTGGGCAAGTGCCCCCCTCAATTTTTTTTTTATTACTTATGTATATTGTATATTTGTGTAATATATTATTTGTGCCCACCCAAAATCAAAGACAAAAATATTAATGTACACTTATATCAAATGAATAATGTTTTGGCACATCAATTAGTGTATATTTATATCAAATGAATATGAATTTTTTGACATATTTTGGGCTGGTCAAATGAATAGATAAATTTTGAATATACTAGAATTATTTTATATTTTCTAAGACTAAAAAAGACATGATATACATATTCACTAGTTTACTTGTGATTATGACATTTATTTTTGCTAATTATGGTAAACATTATCGAGTGCACATTAAACTGCATAATCGATCAAATAATTTATAAATACCAAAGTGATAACTTGATTATGTATCTAAAGAATAATGAAGTTGTTATGCAACGTTTTAAAAGTACAAAAATTCACCGAAGTCAATTCTAAATGATTTTAATTAGTTAATATTTTGTTAAAAAAAATGTTATTTTTTATATATACTAGGCTTACCAAATTTCGGTATGGTGGGTTTAATGAACTTTTAATTATTAAACAGGATGTAATTAAATAAATTATTGTCCTATTTCTATCAATTGTAAGAAAAAAAATAATAATTTGTTGAACTATTAGTGCCCACCCTGACACAATTTTCTGGCTCCGCCCCTGCTCAAACCCAAGAGTTGAATATTGACGAGTAAGGAATGGGAGTTGAAGAAACTTCGAGGCCACAATTTGCTACAATGGATGACTTGGACCAAGTTCATCGGTCTGTGGAAGGCCACACCACAAGCATGGCTAGTCTTCACACCAAAGTAGATGGCGCGATGGACTTTCTCCGAGCCAAGTTTG
Source organism: Ilex aquifolium (assembly GCA_951799425.1). Classification (NCBI taxonomy): domain Eukaryota; kingdom Viridiplantae; phylum Streptophyta; class Magnoliopsida; order Aquifoliales; family Aquifoliaceae; genus Ilex; species Ilex aquifolium. The sequence goes on along the minus strand of OX637406.1, from coordinate 17,808,048 downwards.
GCACACCTCCTGATGATGCACAAAACTGTCTTCGTGCAAGATCAACAGTCAAGAATATCAACGGGTGTGATTAATGAGCAATTAGCATGTAATTAATGGCAATCAAGAGTAAAACAATAAATAACGGGTCAACACAAGAGATTTATAGTGGTTCGGTCTCGGGTAACCTACGTCCACTCTTTCGGATGGCAGTGTTTGCCGGTGTTCTTTATTGATGAATAACAATCAACGAAGTGTTACAGAGCTTGAGAGAGAGAGAGAGAGAGAGAGAGAGAGAGAGAGAGAGAGAGAGAAGGAGAGAGCAAGTATGTTGGAGATGTTTTTTTAGTCTCTCTTTACCCTTGAGAGGGCTTACATTATATAGCAATGGTGAGGCGGTGAGGCGGTGCCTTGAGGAAGAGGTCTTCCACTATTTTGGTAAGTGCAATCATGGTAGGAGTAGACCTCTTTGGTAAGCACAAGTAAGGTAAGAGTAGATCTTCGCATCCCGTCATTCTCTCCCTCGTGTTCCTATTCAGTCGGAGGAGATTCCTGACTTGGATTGGACTTTAGGCTTGGACCTTGAGTTGGAATAAGAGTAGGAGTACTGGAGTACCAAGGCAAGGAAGCACCATGGGGGTAGGCGCCCAATGGTGGTCATCCCATTGGTGTCTTCTTAGGCCTTGACCTTCTAGTGCATTCTTCCTTGGGATATCATGGTATGAGGAGAGGGCAAGTGAGGAGTTGAGATGATGAGTGGGGAGCTCAACCAAGGGGTCGGCGCCCATGGGGCTGCCATAGTCGGCGTCCATAGTCGGCGCCCATAGTCGACGCCCATAGTCGGCGCCCATAGTCGACGCCCATAGTCAGCGCCCATAGTCGGCGCCCATAAGGCTTCGACTTTCCCTCGACTCCTTCGCCTCTTCTCCGTTCTCCTTAAATGGGTGACCCGACTTGATAGGTTTTGGAGACTTGGATTAATCCTGGGGCCCATTGGTATTCGGGCCTTTCTCGACTTATTTTCATCGAGCTTAGCCCAGTTGAATTTGGACTCGTCATTTGCCCCTCATGCCCCGAGCTCTGACTTTCTCGAGAGGAAGGGGTTGAGGGCATGTGCTTCGGCTTCGCTTGAGTGAGCAGAAATTTTCTTGTTTCTCATGGTGCTTCCAGTCTTTAACTTTCCATTCCTGCTGATGGGAGATTCTATGGATGATCCATGAACTCCTTGAAGGCGTGGCATGAAGGCTCCCCTGCCTATGGTGATGTCGTTGTGGTGATCAATATCAGAGCATCTTTGGAGATTGGGCAACTTAGCAGATGGAGGCGCCAGGTGCATGAAGAATAGCCTGGGGGGTGCCAAGGCGTTGGGTGACGTCAGGTGGACAGCTGGGCGAGGTGCTGGCTGGCATAAACGAGGGCCTTGATTGTCCTGGGCAAGGGCCCTGCTAGCTCCCCTTGGGCGACGCCAACTGGGCAGGTGCCTTGGGAGAAGCCTAGAAACAGGGCAGCTCCTTGGGTGACGCCTCTCTGGTGCCTGGTCATTAACTGACCTTGTCTCTGATTTCAGGAGCTCCTGTTGAAAGAGCGATGATGGAGGTGGAGGTTCCTTGTGCTTTCATGGTGGTGTCTCTTCTTCTCCCGAGAGAGTGAGGTTTTATGCCCCCAGTTAAGGTCTGATGGCCAGGTGCCAAGTCTAGTGGTGCCCCCACTCCTTCTCAAACTGTGGCTCATGTGTGTACCAGAGCTAGCTGTTGTACTGATGTAGGAGTTGAGACTCCAGTGCGGTTTCTAGGGGGATTGTAGCAATGCGACTTTGGCCAAGGAGCAACTTTGGAGGTCTGTGACTCCTAGGGATGTCAGAGAGGCAGGCATTGGGGACTGCTGAGAACATTTGGTGCTTGAGCGGTAGGCACGAGAGGATACCGCGAAGCAGTTAGGGCTCGGGTGGCAGGCATGAGAGGGTGCCACGGAGCAGTAGGGCTCGAGCAACAGGCACAAGAGGATGCTGCTGAGCAGGTAGGGCTCGAGTGGCAGGCACGAGAGGATGCCACGGAGCAGTAGGGCTCGAGCGGCAGGCACGAGAGGATGCCGCTGAACAGGTAGGGCTCGGGTGGCAGGCACGAGAGGATGCCACGGAGCAGTAGGGCTCGAGCGGCAGGCACGAGAGGATGCTGCTGAGCAGGTAGAGCTCGGGTGGCAAGCACGAGAGGATGCCACGGAGCAGTAGGGCTTGAGCGGCAGGCACGAGAGGATGCCGCTGAGCAGTAGGGCTCGGGCGGCAGGCACGAGAGGATGCCGCTGAGCAGTAGGGCTCGAGCAGCAGACACGAGAGGATGCTGCTGAGCAGTAGGTAAAGCTACGTATAGCTCAGAAGAAGGCTGCCATGGCGGAGACTCATCCCATTGAGATGGAGATGAGGAGGGCTCTGAGGAGCTGGGCACCCGAGGCTCATTCCATTGAGACGGAGATGATGAGGGCTCTTTCATTCAATTGAGATGGCGATGAGGAGGGCTCTGAGGAGCTGGGCGCCTGAAGCTCATTCCATTGAGATTGAGATGAGAAGGGTGCTGAGGAGCGTGGCACCTAAGGCCGGGTGCCTGCTGTTTAGCGCTTAGTGAGAGAGGATGAGACCTATTGTCTGGGCGGCATCATGGGAGATGCCCAAGGTGGAGAGGGCAAGACCCCTCGTCTGGGCGCCTTTTTGACTTTTGTCTACCTTGTTGTTGTTAAGTCGTAGGCTGTTTGAGATGAAAACAAGACAGTTATAATAATCTTGCAAAATTTTATTTCATAAAATAATGAAACTATAACAAAATTAATCAACTGAAACTATAAAAGATAAATAAAATCTTCAAGTGTGTCCCATAGGTGGGCTAATGTTTCCTTGGCGGAGTTGTAGCCCTCAAGAGATTGTCTGAATTTCTCCGAGGGGTTGTTGGTGTTCTCTGTCGTCCTGGTCCCGGTCAGGTGGCAGGGTCTGACCTCTACCAGCCACGTACTGCCTCAACTGGCCACGCTGTATGAGCTCCTCGATCTGCCTCTTGAGCTCATAGCAGTCATCAGTGTCGTGGCCATGGTCGCGGTGGAACCGACAGTACCTGCTGTGATTCCTGCGATTTGGGGCGGACTTCATTTTTTCGGGCCAATGGAGCGTGGGGTCATCCTGTATCTGAAATAGGATGTGCTCCACCGAGGCGTTGAGTGGCGTGAAAGGTTGTCGCTCTCTCAGAGGTGGGGGACCAAGGCGGTCCTTGACAGAGATTCCCTCCGTCCTATTTCTTTTGTTCTCTACCTCCTACTTGTCCCCGCGAGTTTCCTTCCTTTTCTCCCCTCCTCGGGAGGACTCACCTCTATGGACTTTGGTGACCTCCTCGGCGTTCATATATTTCTGTGCCCTGGACAGCAGCTCGGGCATGTTGGAGGGCGGCTTCTTGAGGACTGAGAACATGAAGCTGGAGGTGCGGAGGCCGGAGATAAAGGCAGCTAAGGTCACCTTATCATCTGGCTCCTCAACCTGGAGGACCTCGTCGTTGAAACGGGCGAGGTAGCTTCTGAGGCTTTCGTCCCTGTCCTGCTCGATGGTAAGCAGGTGGGTCACTGGTTTCTGATGGCGGCGTCCCCCAATGAAGTGGGAGACAAAAGACCTACTGAGCTCTGCGAAAGAATGGACGGAGGAGGGCTTCATCTTGGAGAACCACTGGCGAGCAGACCCCTTCAGGGTGGTAGGGAAAGCTCTGCACATGATCTCCTCAGGCACGTTGTGGAGTTGCATGAGGGCCTTGTAGGTGTCCAAGTGGTCTAGAGGGTCTTTGGTGCCATCGAAGGTCTCAATGGTAGGCATCTTGAACTTCAAGGGCAGAGGGTAATTTACTATATCAGCAACAAAAGGTGAGTCGGTACGTCTTACCAGGTAGTCCACCATTTCGGGCGCATGTGCCTTAATGGCGTTGAGGGCATCACCGAGTTGATTTTGCACCTCTCTGATCTTCTCGTCCCACTGGTTGGGGACGTCCTCCGTTGGGTGGTGGTACTGACTTCCATGATCGCCATATTGGCTCTCGTCTTCGTCCTCATGCGCAGGTACATGAGGAGGGACTGCTGGGCGAGGGGCGCCTTGTGGCCTCGGGGCGTTTTGGCGAAGGACCCCCTGGTGAGGGGCTGCCTGCTCCTCTACTGTTGGAGGGAGTGGTGCTCCTCCTTGGGAGAACATGAGTTGGATGATCTGCTGGTTCTGGCTCACCAGCAGCTGCATGGTCTGGAGGAGTTGTTGCTGTCCGACGACGGGAGTCGCCGTGGCAGAAGGTCCCGAAGGTGCGGGGGGAGGCGGAACCTCTTCCCGATGAGTCGGGTTGTTGTCCCCGGGTTGTTGAGACCTTGATCTCGTGGTGATTGCCATGGATTCAATAAGCAAAGAAGTAGAGCAATAGAAACTTTGTCGTTCCCACAGACGGCGTCAAACTGATGATGCACAAAACTGTCTTCGTGCAAGATCAACAGTCAAGAATATCAACGGGTGTGATTAATGAGCAATTAGCATGTAATTAATGGCAATCAAGAGTAAAACAATAAATAACGGGTCAACACAAGAGATTTATAGTGGTTCGGTCTCGGGTGACCTACGTCCACTCTTTCGGATGGCAGTGTTTGCCGGTGTTCTTTATTGATGAATAACAATCAACGAAGTGTTACAGAGCTTGAGAGAGAGAGAGAGAGAGAGAGAGAGAGAGAGAGAGAGAGAGAGAGAGAGAGAGAGAGAGAGAGAGAGAGAGAGAGAGCAAGTATGTTGGAGATGTTTTTTTAGTCTCTCTTTACCCTTGAGAGGGCTTACATTATATAGCAATGGTGAGGCGGTGAGGCGGTGCCGTGAGGAAGAGGTCTTCCACTATTTTGGTAAGTGCAATCATGGTAGGAGTAGACCTCTTTGGTAAGCACAAGTAAGGTAAGAGTAGATCTTCGCATCCCGTCATTCTCTCCCTCGTGTTCCTATTCAGTCGGAGGAGATTCCTGACTTGGATTGGACTTTAGGCTTGGACCTTGAGTTGGAATAAGAGTAGGAGTACTGGAGTACCAAGGCAAGGGAGCACCATGGGGGTAGGCGCCCAGTGGTCGGCGCCCCATGGTTGGCGCCCAATGGTGGTCATCCCATTGGTGTCTTCTTAGGCCTTGACCTTCTAGTGCATTCTTCCTTGGGATATCATGGTATGAGGAGAGGGCAAGTGAGGAGTTGAGATGATGAGTGGGGAGCTCAACCAAGGGGTCGGCGCCCATGGGGCTGCCATAGTCGGCGCCCATAGTCGACGCCCATAGTCGGCGCCCATAAGGCTTCGACTGTCCCTCGACTCCTTCGCCTCTTCTCCGTTCTCCTTAAATGGGTGACCCGACTTGATAGGTTTTGGAGACTTGGATTAATCCCGGGGCCCATTGGTATTCGGGCCTTTCTCGACTTATTTTCATCGGGCTTAGCCCAGTTGAATTTGGACTCGTCACCTCCTCCTCTTCCTCCTCCACCGTTCATGTATCAACCTTAAGATTCCCAAGATGATGATGTTAACTACATGGATTTTTAAATGTGTTATTAGATGTTTGTCATTCTAAAGACTCTTAAAGTCTTTGAATGTTAGGATGCTTTTGTTTATGCCCACATGGTTGTTCTTTTGACTTGTGCTTTGTGAAACACAATTATATGATAATGTGGACATTTCTATCAAATGGTGTATTGGACGAATATCTTGTATAATGGTTCTTTTTCCTATAGTAATGCATAATTCTCTATGCTCATGATAAAATTTTAATTGTTAAGCATTATGCATGATTGAATTAGTCTCTTCTTACATTTGGCAAGTGATTGATATTGGTACCACATTTTTTTTGATGATGCCAAAGAGGGAGAAATATATGTGTGTATAGTGTATAGCATGAATATCAAATTCGATATAACAAGCTTTTAAAAGAGATACACACATACAAATATAATACTACTAACAATTTTAATTTCTCAAAACAAATTTGTCTTCGTAGAATCTTGATATGTGCACAAATTAAGAGGGAACCTTATTTTATGAACAAAATACTAATAAAATATATGCTCATGCTTAGGGGGGGCATAGGTGGCTAAAAATTTGTGATATTAAATTTTCTATTTCTCAAATATGTTTGTCATCGTCAAAAAGGGGGAGAATATTCACCCAATGATTGATTAAAACATTATTTTGATGATGATAAACATCTAAGCATGATCTAATGTGTGGATTAGATGTATAGTGCTTGGATTATAATTGGTAACAAGAAGGCAAGATTAAAGGAAGAAGAAAGAAGAAGGACAACAAGTGAAATTGATCTACAAAACAGTGTGTCCAGCATACCAGATGGATAAAGTGGCATACCGGATGGGTGAACAGGCATACTGGTTGGGGAACCGAAAAGTGTCTCTGAAAACTGGCAAAGTGTCTCTAATAAATTGACATACCAGTTGGGGAACCGGCAAAGCTCGAATCCTTCTAGCATCTGGGTAACAAATGTGAAGTCTGAAAAACTGACATAATGCACAGGACATGCGGTATATCGGATGTAGCCGTTATGCAGAAATGGCCACAATCCAACATACCATCCCATATTCTGGATAAAGATCCAGCAAAATGTTCAAATTTGCTGAAAATCTGCATTTTGTATTTCCTTTGTCCTCCACAATAAATAGAGGACTTAAAGGCATTTGTAGGTCTTCTTTCACATGTGAACTTATGAGTTAAAGCCAAAGAAGATTTTTTTATTATTATTATTGATTTATTGTAAGCTTTAAAAGATCAACCATTCTTCTTGTCTTCCTCTATTGATTTGAGAGAATGTTCTTGAGAAGAAAGAGAGTGATTATTGTATTCTTCTTAAGTGAGTCTTTTAAGAGAGGAATCTTTGTATTGTACTCAAAGAAGAACAAGTGTAAAGGTGTTGGAATCTCACCTATTGAAGAGATTCAAGAAAGAGAAAGAGAACCTCCAAGGGGGGAACGAAGAGAAGACATAGGCCAAAGTGTTGGGGCCGAACCTCTATAAATCATTGTGTTTGATCTCTCTCTCTCTCTCACTTTCTTTACTTTATATTGTTCTTGTTTACTCACACACATACATTATCACATTCATCTTCCTTAGAATTTATCAGATGGTGGTGTTGGCCCAAATTGACCACTCTCGGGGGTAAGAAGGTTGAAGAAAAAGCCATACCACAAATTCTTGATCCATTTTTTGAGTCTGCACCAGTCTCCCCTAATCAGAGTGAACCGATTGAGAAACCAAATTGTCATATACCTATAACTTCACCCCAAATGTTGAAGAAAGCCTAGAATTTAAACAATCATGCTAATATTTATGAACTTTTTAAGTAAGTAAGAATGCACATTCCTTTTCTTGATGTCATTAAGCAGGTACCCTCTTATGCCAAGTTCTTAAAGGACTTGTGTATAGTTAAGTGTAATATCAATGCTCCAAAGAGGGCATTTCTCACATAACAATCTAGTGCCATAATTCAACATAAAACTCCTCCTAAATACAAGAACCCACGATATCCCACAGTCTCATCAAGATTGAGCAAGCCCTGCTCAATCTTGGAGCCAGTGTCAACTTACTTCCATATTCTGTCTATCAACAGTAAGGGCTAAGCAAGCCCAAACCTACGGGCATTACATTACGATTAGCTGACCGATCTATCAAAGTTTCGGGGGGAGTATTTGAGGATGTTCTTGTCCAAGTGGATAAATATTATTTGCCTATATACTTCATTGTGTTGGAAACCCAACCTATTTTGCATACAAGTAGTCAAATTCCTATCATTCTAGTTCGACCATTCCTTGCCTCTTCTAATGCTTTGATCAATTGCAGGAATGGATTTATGAAGTTTTCTTTTAGGTATATGACATTAGAGTTGAATATTTTCAATATTGTCAAACAACCGGGGGGGGAGGATGAGAAGGTTAAAGAAGTGAATTGCATTGAGTGTTTGGCATAAGAGCATGCTAATAAGGCATTCTTTTGGGGATTCTTTGAAAGCATGTTTGGTTGAGGCAGCCATTAATAGTTTTGAGCCAATGTTGAATAAGGAGTCAATGTTGAATGAGGAATGTAATAGGTAGAGTAAGTTGTTAGATGTTCTTCTTGTCTCATCTGTTGGGTCATGGGTGCCCAAGTTTGAGGAGTTATCACCAAGTGACACCAAGCCTATATCATTTACTATCAAAGCACCCAAACTCGAGTTAAAACCTTTCCCATTAGATCTTAGATATGTTTTTCTTGGGGAGGGTGAGACATATTCGATGGTGATTTCTTCTCAACTCATAGAGTCAAAGGAGTCAAGTTTGTTGGAGGTCCTCAAGTGTCACCTTAGTGCTATAGGATGGACCATCGCTGACCTAAAGGGTATTAATCCTTTGGTGTGTACACATTGTAAATACCTAGAGGAAGATGCAGCCTTCTCGTCAGATGCAGCGTAGATTGAATCCTCATAGGAAGGAGGTTGTGAGGGCGGAGGTTCTTAAGTTGTTAGATGTGCATATCATCTATCCCATCTCCGATAGTAAGTGGTTCAGCCCACCCCAAGTAGTATCCAAAAAGTTAGGAGTTGTAGTGGTTAAAAATGAAAAGAATGAATTAGTGCCAACTCGAGTTTTTACAGGGTGTCGTATATATGTTGACTACAAAAACTCAATTTAGTCACTAGGAAGGGCCACTTTCCTCTACCTTTCCTTGACCAAGTCCTAGAGAGGATAACTGGTTATGCCTTTTCTTGTTTCCAAGACGGGTACTCAGGTTACAACCAGATCAAGATAGCATTAGATAACCAAGACATTCATATGTTCATTTGGTACATTTGCATACAGGAGAATGTCAATTGGTTTATTTAATACTCTAGCTACCTTTCATATATGCATGTTGAATCTGTTTAGTGACATGGTGGAGTATTATTTTGAGGTATTTATGGATGACTTCTTTGTCTATGGTGATTCTTTTGAATTGTGTTCGAATAACCTTAAAAAATTTCTTGCTAGGTGTGAAGAGACCAACTTAATGTTGAATTGGGAGAAGTTCACTTCATGGTGACACAAGGGTTAGTGTTAGGCCATATTTTCATCAGAGGGAATAAAAGTGGACAAAGAAAAAGTAGATATAATTGGTAATTTTCGTTTCCCTAAAACTATAAAATATGTCAAATCATTCTTAGGGCATGCAAGATTTTATAAAAGCTTCATAAAGGATTTTAGTTTCATAACAAGACCTATGTGTCATCTCCTAAGTCAGGATCTACCTTTTGATTGGGATGATGCATGTTAGAAAGTTTCTGATAAGCTTAAAGGCTCTTTGATTTCTTCTCCTATTATACATTCACCGGACTGGTTCTTGTCCTTTGAATTAATGTGTGACGCTAATGACTACGCAGTAGGTGCAATGCTAGGTCAAAGGAAAGACAAAAAAGTCTTTTGTGATCTACTATGCGAGAAAAACTCCGAACAATGCACAAATGAACTATTATACAAATGAGAAAGAGTTGGTTGTTGTGGTTTTTGCTCTAGATATATTCAGATCTTACTTGATTAGCTCCTCAATTATTTTTTTCACTGACCATGCAGCCTTGAAGTATTTTCTCACGAAGAAGGATGCCAAGCTATGGCTCTTGAGATGGATTTTTCTACTCCAAGAATTTGATTTGATAATCAAGAACAAAAAGTGAGTAAAAAAAGTGGTGGCGGGTCACCTTTTAAGGCTTACCTATGATTTTCATGAATACAAGGTACCAATCACTGAGAAATTCCTTGATGAACAATTACTGACACTTTCAAAGGTACCCAGGTATGCAGGCATTGCCAATTATTTGGTCACTAGTACACTCCTTCACATTTTAGTTCTTCTAATAAGATGAATTTTTTGGGTGAAGTTCACAATTTCTTTTGGGATGATCCCTCTTTGTTTAAATACTACAAGAATCAGATCATTAGGAGATGTGTGTCGTACCATGAAATAAATAGTAATCTCTTTTGTCTTGTTGAAGCTTGTGATTGACATTTTTCTTCAAAGAAAATCGCTGCAAAGATTTTAGAGTGGATTTTATTGGCCCACCATGTTCCAAGTTACCCATGCTTTCTATACTTCTTGTGATAGATGCCAATGGTTGGGGGATATTTCTAAACTAGGCATTTCTTTGTACTTCCAAATGAAGACATCTGCATATTCTTCTAACAAAGCCACAAAGGCGAGCCTTCTTTTAGGAGGTAGCCCTTTGCAAAGGAAGACTAGCCATGGTGACACACCAGTCAGCGTAAGGTTTACTTCTTCGAGCTCCTGTCCTATGGCTTGGGGTGATCCTCCATGCATTCCCTTGCGAGAACCATGTAGATGAGTGCCACATTGGTTTCTGCTTCATTTACTTCACCTCGAAGGCTCACCCTTTCCGCCTCCTCGGTGCCTCACCACTCGCCCATCAAACAAGATGCGACAAAATGCACTTCTTTGGCTTTTCCTCATGCAGAGGGTCTTCGATGGGCCTCTTTCCATGGGCTTGCTCCTCAAGCCTTTCCTTCAAACTTACCCTCCGCGGGCCAACGTACATTTCCTGATGAACTTCCTCCCAACTAAGGATAGGGAATTATAACGGCCCTAGCAATGACCTTGAAGCTCTGTCATCATCTATGACCTCATCATACAGTGCCTCCTCGACCAAGTGGGCTTCATAACTGTTGAAATTATGTCATGGATATTGTTACCTCATTCCCATTCTAGATTACCTTCATGCATTGATGATATATAGATGGTACTGCCACGAAGTTATCCATCCATGTGCCCCCAAGGAACATGTGATAAGTTGTTGGGGCATCTATTACATGGAAGGGTCTTGGGTACCCTCACCTTGCCACGGACTAACGACATGTTTACGTAACCGAGGGTCTTCCTCCCATCACTATCAAACCCAGCAATTAAAGTAGTTTTCCTAACTGGGCTCGAGTTATGGAGACCCGTGTTAACCCTATGTTTGGTTAAGTAAGGTTTTGATGATAACAAACATCTTGTATTACTAATCATCTTCTTGTGAGTTTGGTTGAAAGTGTTGCATAGGTTTGACACAAGATGCAAAAGCTTGGATGTTCAATGTGAAACACTATGTATGAAGAACTAAAAGAGAAGATGTGATGATTAAAGATGCAAAGAATGGAGAAGAGTGGCCATAGCTAAATAGGATTATTGAATATGAGCAGATGCACCTACATGAAGAGAATGAGTATCATGGACATAGGTGGATTAAAATAGTTGATTGAATGAGAAGATCATGGCATGAGAAGCTTTTTCAACAACTTTCTCAGTTTGATGTGCATATGAGGACAACTTGAAGAGGTTAAGGATCATCGTTATATGATCATTATTCAAGTTAGGAATGTGATTATAGTGGTTGATAAGAAGATTTGGAATATCAAGGAAAAGAAGTGAAAGAAATAAGCCAAGAAGGAAGAATGCTAAAATCAATAAATTTGACATAGTCTCGGTAATATGGGAATATCTTCTGACATAGATGTCCAATTGACTTGATTCAAGTGTGGATGGAAATAAGACTTCAATATATACAATTTTGTGTGAAATAGTAATTTGGAAATTTGGATGTCTTCTAGGTAAAACAGGGCATGAAATTTGGAGCTAATGCATTGAAGGCTGACAGTCTGAAGTTTTAGACATGTCTCGGTATTTAGGACATAACTTTATACTCTGATGTCCAAATGACCTGCTTCAGACGGGTTTGTAAAGAAGACATCCATGTCTACAATGTTGCCAAAAATATCCCTCTTTAAATTCCAACATTTTGAGGGTTAACATCGCATTAGAAGTTGACAAATGCGCACAAAGCAAAGTTGGATCCATTCTACCAAATGGGAGATCCGTTCTACCGGATTGCTTCTAGATTTGGGAAGAAAGTTTGGAATATCTATTGGATGGGCATCTGGTCTACCGGACTACCTTCCGGATGTAGACATTTGAGCCTATAACAGCTAGTTTAAGACTCCCTTCTTTGTCCATTTGCTTCCACTATTAATGTTTTATTATGAGGGCTATTGAAGCAAGAATTTTTAGGGAGTTCTTGGGGACTTCTTGGGCATTCAAAGTGTGACATACATATTGAAGAAATATCAAAATCGTGAGATTTGGGCTAGAAGGCCAATTGTATTTTTTCTCTCTTTGAGTTTATTCAAATGATTTGTTGTTTGTAAAGAGAGGTAAAAATTATTGTATTGTCACACTTTGAGTGAGCTTCAAGATATATCATTTGAGAGTGATATTTTAAAGGTGTGTCTTCACCTACAGAAAAAGACAAGTTTGTAAGGGGTTTGATCTTCACCCATGAAGGAGATCGAGATATTGAAAGGAAAGTTATGTGGATGAGGGAATAGAGGACATAGGCCATCGAGTAAATCGTGGTTGTTCTTCTTCTTCCTTATTATTACTTAATTACATCATCTATATCACATTATTTATCATATAAATTGTCCATCATACAATCTTTTACATTGCAAATTTAGTATGCTTTAATGAAGCCCAAAATTAATCACACACTCGCATAACCTAATTCACCCCCTCTTAGGTTACATTTGGGCCAACACCCCGACTATTCAAAAATGGATAAAGGAATGATATTCACTCATGCCCCACTATCAATGAACTCCCTTTTCAGTTATGCACCATTGATCTTTGTCACGTAGAGGGGGCAGTTATGTTTTTATAGTACCTAGTAGTCTCCCTCGGTGAAGGTGATAGCGTTGGACTTTTCCCAATACTGTGGGATACGAACCCCTCCGCAGCCATTTACTTTTCTAGGCCAGAAGGTCCCTCAAATCACAATTACATAGTGGCCTTCATGTCCGCTAATCTGGTGCCCTCGGTAAGTCCCAGCATATTAAAAAGTTCCTAAATTTTGTCATTTACTTTGGGACGCATGCATTTGCATAGGAGTCAATTTCAGGCCCATCGTGGCATGCCTCCAAGGATTCTCGACTGAGGTGAACCTTAGGCCTTTCCTCGAAGTTTCCTTCTACTATCTCCTCGATCTCATAATAGAATAAGACCATGTTGACTTCATGGTCTTTCTTATGGTCTATGTGAGGCCTATAATGGATGTTGCCTCTTGCACTAGTCAACACCAATTCCCTGATCTTTATGCGTTTCTGGAACAAACGGTAAACAATCCAACGGTCTTTTACGCTATGTTTTTTTTGGCAATAGAACTCATAGAAGGTCGAGCTAGATTTTTCTTGGCTCTTTAGCCCCATGTGGGTAAAAGATCTCCTTTAAGATCAAACAATTCCATCGAATTGAGTATGATTGTATGTGTAATAGCATCTACTATACTAGGAATATCAATGAACCCGATTATTGTCATTGCTCAGGATACCCTTTATTAGCTTCTAGGGTCTATTTCTTAGTTCAAGATCGCTCTTACTAACTGGAATCAAAGAATTAGTAGATCTATTCCGCTCAAAATGGGAATGGCCTAGGGTTACCCATCCTCTTAAGTGATCTTGGTTAGAGACAACATTGTTGCTCAACATTAAAGAATTTTGCGTAGAATTGCAAAACTAATTCATCCCAATACCGCATAGACTTCACAAGCAAGTTGGCGTACAACGTGAAAGCCTTATCCTTGATGGACTTGGAAAACTCCCTAATCTAGAGAGGTTCGTGGAACACGTAATGTCCCAGAATGTCAAGGTACATAGATTGATGAATAATGGGGATATTACTAGTGCTGGACAACCAGGGTTGTTGGTATAGGCTCTTTTTTATCTAACAAGTAGGGCTTGAACTTGGGCCAAACTAGTGAAACTAGTGCTGGGCCCTAGTTGTTCTAAGATGGTAGGACATGGTGTCTAAGTGTTGATAGGTGAGATTGAGGTGGTCGTGGTGGGGACTGCAAACATCAAGGGCCCCACTGTAGGACCACAAGGAAGGGTGGTTTGTCCCTATACCTCAGCGGCTATAGGGAACTGTTGCCATTGGAGTAACCGATCGTAGTTGACACTTGATCGTAACTTGTTGTGGAATTATGTAAGGCTGCCAGATTTGCCACATTGGGTGACTCCAAAGGCAAACGATTGTGTGGGGGGGGGGGGGGTCAACTATGGTGCCTTACTACACAAGTGCCAAAAGGTCAACGATAGGGTTTTGCACTATCAAGGCCAGAGGGCTTGATTTCCACAATGCACCATTGTCACTACAAAATGCCATGGGTGAAGATCCTAGCAAAGCCTGAGGTGGCAGCAATGGATATTGTAAGATTAACGATAAGAACATAGGTTAGTTTGGTAGTCCAACAGGCTAAACATACATTCCCACCTACATCATCTGAATTGTTGCAACCATTTGTTGTTGCATAACCTACATTTCATGTAGAGCCTGTGCCACTGTGGGGGCAGCCGGTACCCCCGGAGAACTTCAGCTTGCGGAAGAAATTTGGCTATCCTTGAATTGGGTGGAATTTTTTGTTGCTCATTTTCCCTATCATTACTATTTTTAGTCATAGTGTTAGACAACACTTTTCCACTCCTAGTTGTCACAAGCATAGACTAATGAGGTCAAGGTCAAACCTCCCCAATGTAGTCGCCAAAGGAATGTATGTGGAGAGGTAAAGAGGTTAACACTTTTCTAACACCAACATACTCAAAGATGGAAGGATTTGAGCTGTCTATTAATTGTTGGGACCAACTTTGGGCAAAAGGTTCCGTACATAGATGGAGTCAATGAATATTCTTGCACCAATCAAAATATATATCTTAGGTAGTTATGTGTAATGTAGGGGCAAGTAATAAGGGCATTTATAGCCCAAGTACTCGGGCAGTCGAGGATGCTCTACAGATTGCCCACAACTACCTTTGGATAAAAGTTAAAATCGTACGCGACAGCTATGCCTACCTGCAATTGCCTCGGCTACTTTTGTATGAAGCATCGTGCATTATGGGCCAAGTGTCCCAAGCATTAATTAGATTGATGGGATGTCTCCTTGGATATAATATGGACTCGGTCGCCAAGGAAGGGTTACATTCTTCGAGATAAACTATGTTGGCCCAAATGCAACCTAAGAGGAGGTGAATTAGGTTTCTAATTTCTAATTTATCTTTTAGAAACAACGCGTACTATTTGTAAAATTGATTCCTAGAATGATGAATGAAGCTTTGTGTAATATAAATGTTTGATAATGATGATATGTAGCAAAGAAACAAAGAGAAATAGAGAGAAGAAATGCAAACACAATTTATAGAGGTTCGGCCCCAACCAACTTGGCCTACTTGTCTCTTCAACTTCCCACTTGGAGGTTCTTTTCACTAGCTTGATCCTCTTCAATGGGTGAGAGTCAAAGTCTTATAATCTTCTCCTTCTTGATACAAATAAAGGCTTCCACTCTAGCTCAACTCAAGAAGAATAACAATGCACACTCTTTCTCAAAAAGTTGCTCTCAAGAAAAAATCTCACTAAGCAGGGGAGAGAAACAGAAAAAGAATGAAAACTTCTAGGAAATATCTTTTTGCAAGATGAAGACAAAGTGAAGCATTATTTTCATTTATTTTTGTTCAAATTTCAAAGGCCAAAAGTGCTCTTCAAACTCCTTATGCCTCTATTTATACCTTGTACATATTAAATGAGGGAGCGAACATTTAATTTCAAAATCCCGTCGAGATCCGGAAGGGGGTTGAACGTTTGGTAGGCTTCCGGATGTTACTGTTAGATCTGCAATGGTAACATCTAGACTTCTAGTTCTAGGTGTCGGTCGTCCAGAAGATTACTGTGTTGTCCCACTTCTCTTCCAATTCTTCCTTTCTTTGTCTTTCTAAAGCGTTTGTCCAATCTTTCAGATAATAGCTCTGGACTTCCGGAGTATGGGTTTGGTTGTTCGAATGATCCATGGGTCATCTGGTTCAGACTTCCAGTTGTTCGAAAGATCCTTCTTTTACATTTTCTGCCATAGTCTTCTGTGTTTATTCTTTCACCTTTTTTCTTTTCTTCTTTGTCAACTATAACATGTCCTCTATGTACTCCTACATGCATTCATATACTGATACAATCATTAATCCGCATTAGGTTGTTTGTTATCATCAAAATCATGCTTAATGAATCATTGAGTCAACATTCTCCCCCTTTTTGATGATGAAAAATATCCTCAAAGAAATAAACTATCGTTATGTATGTCTTTTAATTTTTCTCCCCCTAAGAACATACAATCATTTAATTAGCATTTTGCATTCATAAAACTTAATAAAGCTTGCATTAATAGCTCTCCTTGAACCAATACACTATATGTATCGTAAGTACATATATTTCTCCCCTTTTTACATCATCAAAACACAATAAATCGTCACCAATCACTTGCCAAAAGTAGAGAATATCTATTATACACAAATCTGATTATACTTTAACCATTCAACGATTCATAAAGTAATGACCAATCAATTTCAAAGATAATGACCAATCAATTTCAAAGATAATGAGGCATACTAAGAATGTCCACATGTTAGAATATGTGGGTTAATAGTTTTCAACCAAACATGATAGAAGGATTTATCTTGTCTACACAACATATCTATAGTGCAATGGAATGCCATAACCAACCAACTCATAGATATTCAATATCCACCATCTTCCAATATCACCTATCATATGTCTTGAGCATCCACTATCAAGGACCATGTGTTGGTTTTGTGAGTGGACTTGAAACATACCGACACAAGCAAATCTAGGGATGAATTTTGGTACCCATTTTGTCTTGGGTCCTTCGTAGTTAGTGCATGATTTATACATGAATCTATTTTGATGTGATCTCCTAGCGAAACAATTGTATGCAATATGTCGTACTTTATGGCAATAGTAGCATGTTCTTAATGAGCTGTTTGATTTTGACTCTTTAACATAATTTTTTTTTACAAACTTTTTGCTTTTGGTCATTATTAAATCCTAATCCGGATTCTCTTTGGCTTGAAATAAATTTTTCTAATCTCTCACTTCCTTTGGCTTGAGAAACAATTGTGTTTAGATCACAATTCTTTCTTCTCAACTCATTATTTTCAGTCTTTAGTTTTTCAACCAAGAAGGGTCCAAAGTTTCATTATTCAATGAAGCATTTTGAGCCATTGACTTCTCATTTTTCATTTTTTTCATTTTCATTTGACAAAAAGATTAACCATTTCTTAAGATCCTTGTATTTCTTAGTGAGGCTAAGCAAATCATTGTGTAACTTATTCATGGCATCACACATATCATTAGAATTTAGTTCCTCATGTTCATTTGATAAAGATTGTACCCTATCATTGTCCTTCAAAGCCATGAAGCATATACTTGCTACTTTCTTTTTGTCTTCATTATCGAAGTCATTATCATCACTATCACTCCAAGTTACTTTCATTTTAACTTTTTCCCTTCTTGCTTGAATTCTTTAACAATGGACAATTGAGTTTGATAGGCGGACTAATGGTTGTATCAGTATGTGAATGCATATAGGTGTACATATGAGCATATGTTATAGTTGACAAAGAAGAAAATAAAAAGGTTGAAAAGATAGAAGACTATGGTAGAAAATGTATCAGAAGGATCTTTTGGACGACCGACAGTCCAGATCGGACGACCTCAGGAGCAAAGGGAAGAAAGTAGAAGGGTCATCCAGATAACCAAACCTTTACTACGGAAGTCCAGACAGCTTTTTGGAAGGCTGGAGCTATTATTCGGAAGACTAGATAAACTCTTTGGAAAGACAAAGAAAGGAAGGATTTGAAGAAAAGTAGGATAGTAGCATCTTTTGGACGACTGGTAGCTGGAACCGGAAATTCGGATGTGATCGGCGCAACTCTAACGATATCATCTAGAAACCTACCAGAAGTCCGACACCCTTTTTTATCTTGATGGGATTTTGAAATTAAATGCTCATTATCTCATTTAATATGCCCAAGGTATAAACAAAGGCATAAGGAGTCTGAAGAGCACTTTTGGTCTTTGACATTTGAGCAAAAACAAAAGAGAATAGAGCTTCACTTTATCTTCATCTTGCAAAAAGAGATTACATAGAACTTTTCCATTCTTTTTCTCTTTCTCTCTTGTGCTTAGTGTGATTCTTGTATTGAGAGTAACTTTTTGAGAAATAGTGTGCATTGCTTATTTTTCTTGAGTTGAACTAAAGTGGGAGACTTTATTTGTATCAAGAAGGAAAAGGTTGTAAGGGTTCGACTCTCACCCATTGAAGAGGATCAATCTAGTGAAAAGAAGCTCCAATCAGGAGGTTGAAAAGATGACTCAGGCCAAGTTGGTTGGGGCTGAACCTCTATAAATTGTGTTTCCATCTCTTCTCTTTATTCTCTTTGTTTCTTTTCCACATATCATCATTATCACACGTTGTATATTACACAAAGCTTCATTCATCACTCTAGGAAGCAACTTTACAAATAGTGCATGACCATGGAAGAGTCATGCCCATGATGCACTGAGTGTGCCCGTACCGCGATGCTTCCCTTTCCCTTCAAAACCCCTTCTGTGGTCCTCGACCAACAAGCCCAATCAAGGATCCTCACATGGTTTCGGTCTTTCAACCAACAATTCACATGTCCCATCATCTCATATGTTGATCTAGACCATTAACTCTAGTACCTTAGGAGTCCCTCCAGATCCCAATCAAGCACAACTTAATGGACTTTTAGGGTGTGTTTATTAACCCAAATTCAAAACTTAAAATGAACATATTTGGAACTTACTAATGAAGCTCATTTGATAACTAAAATTTCAATATATTAATATATTAAATACTCCTTAAAAATATGCTACAATATTAAGTAGGAGACCCCTTACTTAATTCTGAAAGCTGAAAGCGCTCAGCAAAACTATCTTTAATAATATTTACAATATGACAATGCTAACTTGAAATATTTTACAATCCTATTAAAACTGTAATTAGTCTTCCCTCCCAAACCAATAACCTATCTATCCTCCTTGCTGTCTTGATCGTCTTGTTCAACGAGTGACACAAGTAAGTCTTCTTCCTTGTCTTCTACAACACATATATACATACATAATTATACACACACACAAGCATGCACTGCACACACACATGCACACACATACACATACAGGGGCCCTACACGCACACACACTCATATAGACAAATATTTTTTTCAATTTGTTGTTAAGGAAATCTAATTTTTTCTATTTTTTCAATTATTTATTAGTTATTTTTCACTTATTGTGTTATTCAATTTCTTATTATTCTTTTAGATAAAAACATATTTTATAAATATTTTTAAAGTAAATAGTGGAAAGGTAAAACTAAAAATTAATTTATTTTCAGACGTCAATTCTGTTTAGTTATCAAACAATTTGGTTCAATTTAGTACTTAAATTTTAGTGGGTATCAAACAGTCTATGAATTCAGAGTTCAGCTTTCAATTTTATCAAACACCACCTTAGTCATGCACTAGGAGGCCTACTTGAGCAAACTAAACATTCAAAGCCCTTCCCGAGGTTGAGGTTGAGGTTGATAATCATGCTCGTCGAATTATTTCAAGAGTTATGCAGAGTTAAAGAATGTGATATTGCCAAGCCTTCCTTCTTTTAATGCTTTGTCATATGGGATTTTAATGGTGTTAGTTCAATAGAAAAGAAACAATGAGCCAAAGGCAAAGGTGTGAAGAAGTTGGAAGAACTTCAGAGTCTCAGTCTGACTATAATATACTATAGTTGGATTTCAAGGACAGAGATTTACATTGTCCAACAATAGACATGGCCTTGCGAATATGAAGGAGAGGTTGGACACTAGATAGAGTGTTTTGTTAGTCTTGATAGGACCAAAGTATTATCTCATTCTTAGGAAAGTGGTCAACACCTTACCTCTATTTCAAAAACTAAAAGAATATAATCATAATCCACTAAAGTATACAAAATAATTAGTTTTGTGAGGAGTTAGGGTAAAAGGCAATCTTATATAACATTCTTGTTTCTTTGGGGGATTAAAGTTGTCACATAATGGGGAGAGATACACAGTGGACCTTTCCTTACGATTATATACGTAGGTTGCACGACACTACCTAGAGGGGGTGAATAGGTTAATTAAAATTTAAGGTCGGATGGTCACCAATTTTTACCTATATCTACCATAATCACCTTATCACACAATGATATGATCGTGCAGTGTGAGAACCCCTCTAAATGTATTAATTTTATCAATTTGTTGATTAACACTCAATCTCACAAGGTGATCCCAACCAAGACAAGCCAAACACAATCAAGTAACTATGCATAATATAGATATCCAAACAATCATGTAATCAAATACATTGTGCTCATGTATGCATTAAATCACAAGTGTATATGAAAAAACAATAAATAACACAAGTGATTTGTGACGCGGAATACCTCCTCGGGAAAAACCACGGGGAACCACTTGGGGTTCACCAAAACCAATCAACTATCACAAGGTCAGTTTATAAGTACTCGAGTCTTATACCTCAACCAATACCATGGTTAGATGCTAATTTTTTTCAGTAAACATTTTCGCCAAAACTGTAACACCCCACCCTCCACATGGCATAATATTGTCCGCTTTGGGCCCACTGACCCTCACGGTTTTGTTCCTCCCAGTACCCCTGGGAAAAGGCCTTATGCCATGTAAGGTGAGGGGCTTACTTATAAGCTCAGCAACTTTCCTCTCCCTAACCGATGTGGGATTCCAGGATCTCACAAAAACTCTCCCTTTGACTTCTTGGATAGCTTCACTTGAACTCCCCGCCACACAGTTTGTTTAGGCCTCGAGCACTCCTAAGACCCACCCAAGAATATCGGTATGCACACTTGGCAATGGGTTTGGTTCAACCAAGCAAGGTCTACTTCTCCAACGTGTGTTTGGATAGGAATCACTAGATGGTAGCCTTTCAATTTAGGGATTTAGGGTTGTAGCTCAAGCTCTCAAGGTATAAAATAGGCTGAATTTACCCTTAAGAAGCTTACCCTAGGCTAGGAAAGCATCCCTTATTAGATCACATTTTGTAATTGAATAATTTCATGGAGTCCATTGTAAATTTCAACATATTTGATGGTCATGATGCTATCAAGTTGAAGATCTGAAAGCGTCATTTAAGGGAGAAGATCAAGTGTTAAAGTAACATCATTCAACCTCTGCTTACACCGTTATACTTAGGACAAAAGTAATGACCTAGAGACCTAAGATAAACCCTTAGTTACTTTTAACTTATAATGATTATGATGAAAATGGAATTTGAAGCAATCAGTGTATGGCTCCTAGGTGATTTTCAAATGAAAAAAATTTCTGAACAATTTTGTGTTTTGAAAACATAGATTGAGCCATATCGGATCCCACTTGAGCAACACCTTTTAATGCTCAAGTAGACTAGTTTTTTGCTTGATTTTTTCCTTAATAAACCAGTAAGGACCGAGCTATGCTTACCAACCTTTGCTAGTGCAGTCTCTTTATGACTTAGGGAACTAGATGGAAAAAGGCAACGGGAGAACAGCACAGAGCTCGCTCAAGCAGTCCTTCATGGTCACTTGAGCGGTGCTCATGGTCGCTCGAGCAGTGTTGCTCTTGGAGAGGATGGAAATGTGATTTTCATTCTAGTACCAACCACCCTATTACCACCCTCCCACCAATCGAGCAGTTGTTCGCAAATCTAAGTTTTCTTATTTATTAAGACTACCCTTATTTTGGACTTATAAATAGGGAGAGCCTTTCCCGAAGCTAGGCTAAGCCTCTTGTGAGATTTCTAAGAAAGAAAACACTTCTTCTACCTTGAGAGCTTCTACCACTAACCTAGATCCCTAAATTCAAAGGCTACCATTAGAGATTCTACCCAACCTCATAACTTGGAGTTGAAGATCTTGATGGTGTAAACCAAATCCATTGGTGTGTGCATACCAGGGATCATTGTCGTGCCCATGATTGTTCGAGGCCTAGATGAACTGTGCGGTGGAGAGGTCTAAGTGAAGTTACACCAGACGTTGAAGTAGGGCCTTTGATGGAGAGACAACAAGGAAATGAGCATCTAACTATAGTATTGTTTGAGGTATAAGAATCAAGTACTTCTATGTTGACTTAGTGAGTAGTGGATTAGAATTTGGTAAACCGAGAAGGTTCCTTGTGATTTTTTCCGAGGAGGGTTTTCCACGTCAATAAATTCCTTTTGATCTTTATTGTTTATTGTACACACTTGTGATTATGTGCACACACGTGCACTATGTGTTTATTGGAATGATTGATTGAATATTTATCCATACATAGTTATGCATTGGGTTTGAAATTTGAGATCACCGTGAGATTGATTGTGTGTGAATTAATTCAAGATTAATTAAAATCAATCATCATGGTTAATTTGATTTGTGGTGACTAAATGAATTCTCACATTAATTGATATATCTTTGTGAGAAGAGGTAATTGTGGTCGTTTAAGTTTTTATTGGTAATCAATTGGGCTAAAATTTAAAAACCTATTCACCCCCTCTAGGTAAAGTGTCTATAGTTCCACGTGTATCATCATGAAAGAAGATCCACATCAAGTTCTTCCTCCCGGAACAACAACCAGTAAAACACGATTACAAGAAAATGATAAAGTATCCTAATCCAAAAACTTTTTTCACTCTTCTAAAGAATCAATTTCTCAACAGTGTGAAGACTAATTTTAATTAGGTTTTTCAACAAAATGAAAAAAGATTTTGTCATGGACTTTTTGATTGTGTACAACAAAAGAATATTGCTGAAAATTTAAGTATAGATAAACAATCTTACAGATTTGAAAACAAGTTCCACTATAATATATGAGTGAGTTCGAATGTACAAGGTTTGTTTATATTTTATTAAGGATGAATGGTACTAATTTTATGTTTTATTTGGTAATTTAGGTTTTGATCTTCAACTATTTCTCATGCTTGAACTTTAAAAATTTATTTACATCGGTGAATATTTTAATCCATGTTTTTGACCCCTAGAATTAAATCTCGGCTTCGCCCCTGCATGTAATGTGTGGCTCGACTCGACTGAAAAGGTGCATGTCGATGTATAATCCTAATTTCATTGTCAAATAGATTATATCTAAATTATTAATAACCTCAAGTTTATAAAATATAATTATTGACCACCTACACTTCCCTCTAGCCCTTTTCTTTAATGAACTTTTGAGATATTTGAATCTCAATGATTTGTTTGAATGGTGATTATTCAGTTATTACTGAATTTTGGTCAAGTGATTTCTTATTTGATGATTGAATACTAATTCTTAAGATTTTAATTTCTTCAAATTTTTGCTAATCAATGAGATTAAAACCAGATACTCATAAATTTCTATCAATCGACTTTGAATTTAATTTTGACTGTCAAAACTGACCGAATATCTATATGAGTAATGTTATTGAGACTTAAAAAATTGATCTAATGATGTGGTTCAATAGTGTTGTGATTATAACTCTTGGACTTCTTCATTGTGACTCTATCACTTAACACATTATTATGTCAACAAATTAAGTTAATTTTTAGGTCCCAATAGCATTACTCTATGAATATACCCAAACTCCACAAACTCCTTCCACATACCTTGAGAAAATATTTAATGCAATGGTGAAAGAACATCATTATTGTCACACAATCCAAATACAAAACACACTATAGATATAATGAATATCATAATTCTCTATCTACCAGTACCTATTATGTAAGATTAATGAAATTTACTATGTTTATGAAATTAGATTTTATCTAATACTTAAAAAAATAAAAATTTACCAAAGATTTGAATTCATATCGTACGGGATAATTTGCGCACAATCACTAAAATGTCGAAGGTGTGCCCCTAGTCTTCAAATATCATCCAATCCACGAGTGGCAAAATCAAAGAGAGGTTAGAGGGATCCCCTGTTGGCCCAAATTGCAACCTAAGATTGGGAGTGAATTAGGTTTTCAAAGCTAATGCCCAATTTAAAATCTAATTTAACTATTTGCGAAATTATTTGATTTATATGATAGTAATGAATATGATGAATGTAATGAAGTGTGTATTGTATGCTAAGAACAATATAAATAAAAGAGAGTAGAGAGAAAGCAAACATATAGAGCTGTAGAGGTTCGGCCCCAACACTTGGCCTACGTCCTCTTCTTCCTTCTCCCCTTGGAGGTTTTCTTTCACGTTCTTGAATCTCTTCAATAGGTGAGATTCCAACACCTTTACACTTTTCTCTTCCTTGAGTACAAGACAAATGTTTCACTCTTAAAAACTTCACTCAAGAAGAATAAACTATCACACTTTCTCTTGCTTTACAAGAATATTCTCTCAATTTCAAGAACTACACAAGAACAGTGGACTATAAAGCTTACACACAATTAAATCACTTTACATTGAATGTTCAACTCTCTTTTGGCTCTTAGCTCATAAGTTCATGTGTCCAAGAAGTTGCAAAATTGTCTTGAAGACTCTTATTTATAGTGGGGATCAAATGGCTTTCAAAATGCTGAAAAATAGTATTTTAATCCATTCTACCGGAGCCTCATCCGGTATGCTGGATACTAGCCATTGTCTCACAATGGCTAGTTCATCCGGTATACCAGTTCAGCCATCCGGTATACCAGCTTGTCAGAGCCTTCTTCAACTCAGAAATACTAAGAGCTTTCGGCCTTTGCCGGTTCCTGATTCGGTATATCGGTTAATCAAGGTACTTTGTCAGCTTGTCAGGAACTTCTTCAGAAATAGAGATACTTTTAGCTTTCAGATACTGAGAGCTTTCCTACTTTGCCGGTTCAACATCTGGTATACCAGATCCTCCAACTAGTCTGGTTCACCTATTTGGTATGTTGAATCACAGTTTCCTTAGGCAAACTGTGATCCTCTTCTTCCTTATATTCTTCATTTCTTTTCTTCCTTTGATCTTCTTTCCTTCTTTGTTAATTACAAGTAATCATCTACACAAATAATCAAACATATTAGATCATGCTTGGATGTTTATCATATCAAAATCATGCTTAATCAAGCACAAACATCTCATGCAAATAACAAATAAAATTCATAAATATCTTTACATTTTTATCAAATATGCTCCCCCTAAGCATATGGATATTTCTTAGTAGTATTTCATTCATAAAGAAAGGCTCCCCCCTTAATTTATGCATACATCAACTATGCTACAAAAACAATTTTGTTTATAGACAATTGATTTGTTGGTTGAGATTCCATATGTATGTGTATATTTCCTTGGAGTATTGAAGTTATGTGTTTAAACGCATTGTACACATACATATTTCTCCCCCTTTGGCATCATAAAAAATGCATAATCAAATATCAATCACTTGCCAAGAGTGGAAGATTACAACCATATGCATAGATCTATAACTTATCACTCAAATTTTCATATACAAGTCATAATCAACAATCATATATATAGAAAAATCATAATCAACAATCATATATATAGAAAGACAACCAATCTTTTATAATCATAAAAATATTTTCACATTGACATATAAATGTGTCTTCAACGTAATTAGAATTACAATGTGAGAATAAATGTTTCATCTCCTAATATTCAAATATCTTAAGGATTCTTGAAAACAAAGAAGAACACTTTTAAAATTGCATGAAGACATCATCATCATCATGGGGATCTTGTGGTTGGTACACAAATGGTGGAGGAGGAGGAGGAAGTAGACCAAACTTGGCTTGAAGAAAATCCATTACAACATCCACTTTGGTGTGAAGGCTTTCCAGACTTGTAGTAAGGCCCTGCACCGATTGACAAACTTGATTCAAGTCATCCATTGTGGCGTAGATTGACCTTGAGATTCCTTCATCTCACACATCTTGATCAACATTTAACTCTTGAGTATGAGAAGGATTTTCTTCTTGTCCTCTTTCATCGCCAACATACATAGGCCTTGATGTTCCATCTCCTGCCACATTTTCTTATGTTGCTATCTTTTTCCCTTTTTCAATGATTTCCTACATTGTTTCAATTCCCATCATTTTAAACGATGCACTTCCAAAGAAGGTTTTTTCGGGAACACTCTCTTCATGATTTAGATCAACGTCAAAGGCTTGAAACACCTTTGTGAGTACCATACCATAGGCGAGAGGAGCATTTCTCTTCTCAACTTATTGCATGTATTTCATTATAATGTATGAAAAAATAACTTTCTACCAATAATAATTCACAAGATGAGGAAAACTTGAAATTGAGTAACCTCGTTGTAGTGTCCATCTCTTGGAATAACAGTCTTGGTGAGGATTTTGTTGATCACTCTAGGCACTTCAAACATATTCTTAGCATCAAGATTTTGGCTTCCATATTAGTTCTCCCCAAACACCACGTTCATGCTCCCATTCACATCCGTCACATAATCCTTCATGTTTCCTCTTTCCTAAAATAAGATTTCTTCACCTTCATCTTCTACCTCTATGATTTGGGCAAGTTTTCTTTAGGAGAGTTTGATAACTTTCCCTTTGACCATAGATTTCATCTTCCCTAATTTCGTCATTTGAAGATTAGAGTAGAAACGACGCACAAGTGCAGGGTAACAGGGTTCATAGTAACTATAATAAAATAACAATGTTGGACTAGAATAATGGGTTGGCTCTCAACAAAAGTCCTAGATTCAAATCTTGGCCACCGTGCTCTACATTCTTCATTTGGGAAGGATAGATCCAAGTTCCTTTTCATCCTTCTCTCTACCATTCCTCCCGTAGTTCCCTTTGTAGGTTCTTTTCCTCCCCCTATCTTTGGTGATGCCATGTGACAAGCTTAGAAAGGGAGAGAATGTGAATGGTGCTAAGGTTTGAGATTTTGATGTTTTAGGGTGAGAAGATAGGTTTGAAGTGAAGAGAAATAGGTAGGAAGATAGTTTAAATAGAGGTGAATCGGTGGGTAGAGGTTTTATGAAGAGTTATGAGGAAAATTTACATTTTTATTTGAAATAGTCGCGACTTTTTGAATCTCCTGCCGTGAACCGGTATGCCGATTGGATGAACTGGTATGCTGGTTTGGCTTTTCGATATACCGGATGAGAAAACTGGTATGCCAAATAGGGCTGCAGAGTTTTTATTTTGTTTCCCAACCTTCTCTAGGGTACCCCTTTGACCTCTAAGGCTCTTTACCATGGATCTATGATCCCTAACTCTCTTCTAATAGCACAAAGTCTATCTTCACTCAATGGTTTTGTAAATATATCTACTAATTGATCCTCCGTTCTTACAAATTCAAGCTCAATATTACCATTTTGTGCATAGATTCTTATAAAGTGATGTCTAACCTCAATGTATTTGGTTCTAGAGTGTTGAATAGAGTTCTTGGTGAGATTTATAACACTAGTGTTATCACATCTAATCGGAATGTGATCAAATTCTAAATTAAAGTATTTCAAAGGTTTTTTCATCCATAAGACTTGTGCACACCTACATCAGGCGGCAATGTATTCGACTTCAACCGTGGACAAGACAACCGAATTTTATTTCTTGCTAAACCAAGAAATAGGTGAGTGTCCAAGGAATTGACAAGTTCCACTTGTGCTCTTCCTATCTACCTTGCATCCGGCAAAGTCCGCATCGAAGTAGTTAATAAGATCAAATGAAAGACTCTTTGGATACCATAAACCTAGATTTGTGGTACCTCCTAGATACCTAAATATCCTCTTTACGGTATTTAGATGGGACTCCTTAGTATTAGCTTGAAATCTAGCGCACAAACACACACTAAACGTAATATCGGTTCTACTAGCGGTTAAGTAAAGCAAGCTACCAATTATTTCTCTATAGAATTTGATATCCACATCTTTTCAAGCATCTTCTTGGTGAATTGGCGCCTGGTCTCTCGGCAGTATGGGTGGGTCCGTTGATCGCCGGGGGCGCGGGAGAGGTGGAGGCGCATCCTGCTGAGGCGCAGTTAGAGAAGGGATAGCTGGTGCTGCGCTCGGGGGTTCTCCCTGTCCCGAGATCCTGGCTCTTCGCCGAGAAGCGGCAGCTTCCATGGCGGCAGCAGAGATTGGCGGAGCGTTAAACATGTCTTCGGCTGGAAAAGGAGGCACGGAAGGAGAAGGGGTTCTCTCGGCGTCTTCATCTGATGAAGAAAGGTCTTCCCAACGTTTAGGATCGAAATGAGGGGGGACCTGGGAAAATCGGCTGTAGGGTGGATGGTAGCCGAGAAGTATGTGCGCCGCTCGGGAATACTCGTTGGCCGGTTCAGATGACCACACTTTCAATAGGTCGGCGAACCTGACTCAGGACCTCTGGGGCTGAGTTACGTCACGCCGGTATCCTTCTGCAATAATGAAAGACAAGGTCAGGAGTGAAGATAATGGTAAGCCGAACAAGCGTTAACTAGTGCAAAACACACCTTCATTCATCGGCACTTTGGGGTAATCCGTCATACTCGGGACCTGTGCCCTTCTCCCAGCTTCCGCCGAGCATGATTAGATCATCAAAGTACCCCTTGTCCGAGTCCGGCATGTGGGTGACCAGGTACATCGAAGTGTCCCGGGCCTTGAGGTAATACCTTCCCCCGCCGAATAGTCTCAAGTCATAGCAGAATAGGATTTCGTCTACTCCTAAGTCTACCCCGAGCCGAGCATTCAGGGCGATTACGCCCATGACTATCCTATAGAAGTTTATCCCACATTGGAGTGGAAACAACCGAAGCTGCATGAGTAACTTTAGTAAGATGGGAGGCAAAGGGAAGGTTAACCCCCCCCCCCTTCCATGATGGCCTTGGTGTAAAAGGGCATCATTTCTACGCTCTCCTGTTCCCTGCTATGGCGAGTGGGGTAGAAGGGGAAGGTCAGGACACTCCCTGGGATCTGGTATCTGACTCTAAAGGCACCTATATTGTCCTCATTGACTACGGTTTTCTTCAACCTACGGGTTTTGGGTGAAGAGGGGTTCCTAGCCTCGCTACTACGATTTCTAGTCATGGATGAGGACTCTGGAGAGAATGGAAGGAGAAGAAGAAAGGGAAATAGAATGTAGAGAGTACTTACAGGGTATTCTTCACTGAGAAGTTCTCGGGAGGAGAGGAAGGAGTACTCGGCAGCTAGTTGCTTGAAAGAAATTCGGAGTTGCAAAGTTCTCAAATGTCCAAGATTTCCTCTATTTATAGGCAGAAGAGAGAGCGGGAATCGAGGAGACACTGTCATCATTAGAAGATTTGAAAAGGGCGGCTCAAGACGTGCAAGTAACCGCCCCTATTTAATGGACATGACTAGTTAGCCACCACTCTCCTTGCGCCACCTGTCCCATGCCGCAAAAAGAGTGGAGGCTGGGGGGCAGTTGGAGGGACTCAAGGCGGCTCAGAAGACCCCAAGGCGACACGTGTACAGGTGTAGCTGTTATGAAGCCGTGGAGCCGATGCCGAGGAATGGAGCCGACTCCGAGTAGGGAGCCAGCGCCGACCACAAAGAGGAGAGTCGACGAATGATGGTTTCGTGGAGCCGAGTACAAGCTTCTGACACCAGCAATTAATGCGATGTGACCTAGCATTTATGGAGACGTGAGTGACTTAGACAGGGCATTTAATAAGCCTCTGCACCCTCGAAGACCCAAACTGACAATCATGAGTGGGTGCATTAATGGCTGAGACGCCGAGAACAGAACTAAGGGGTGCGTGCCCCTAGACGCTGACTACTCGGGAGTAGGTGTCAGACGCCGTTCATAGGCACTCGAGTACTCGGGGGTAGCTGGAGGTTCTCGGCGTGGCCCCGAGGGCTAGTCCCATCCTCCAAGCATTAATGACACGGGAATCCAGGTAGGAACCACTCATTGCGCATGGGTAATTGAGAAGGACATTGAATGTTGAGATGACCTCTCTGTCAGAGCAATCATTTCAAGTCCAGGTATAAATACCCCTTAGAAAAATGGACTAAGGTACGCAAACTCGAATCAGAACACATAAAATTGAGCTTCATCCTCCCACTTTTACTGACTTAAGCTTCGGAGGGGATAAGCCGGGCGTGCGCCTGGCTCCCTTTTTCCTAACCTTGTGGTTGTTTCAGGGTTCGCCAACAGCTCAATCGCTATCTCAAATTGATTGCAGGAATTATCCCGTGCAGGAATTATCCCGTGCAGTCATGTAATACTGAAGCAGAACGTCGGCCTTACTAGCCTTTGCTTATAGCGAAACTTTCGTCTTGACAATCTAATATGCAGTTCTCATACAAAGAAGCGACCATAGGCCTGTGTTTGACTTAGCATATGCATTTGCTTCAAGAGACTCCGTGTTGTTTTGCCTTTTCACGATAAGGTGACACGCAAAAATAGACCGACCTACATGAGTGACATCCAAACCAAAGGCCGGGCAAGGTCCATTTTTTTTAATTGGTTTTCATCTTACTCACAAATCTTATGGCGTCAATGAATCAATATCTATCTGAAAGGATGACCGAGCTTCCTAATGAGAGCCTATAACACCGAGAATGTCATGTAAGAAAACCCAACGTCTATATCTTTCGTCATCTATGGGCTATAATTTTCTGGGTCAAAGATGCTTGAAATTTATTGGTCTATGCTACATCTAGTAAGGAGCAAACACAACTTTCTTGTTCGCAATATACAAAGGAGGCATAAAATGTAACAGATGGGACAAAGCTTTCCCATTTGTATTTGTACTTACGCCTTCGAGCACTAGTGCCTTAACTACGCAAATATGACCACTATCAATTCATTTTTGAGTAAAATAGATAGCCACTACATGGTTATTTGGCATATGCATATTAGAATTAATCAGGGCTCTTCGGGGCTATTTGGTAAAAAGGTATAGGAGGGCTTGGCAATATGGGTTTGGGGAAAATAGTCCAAAGGACCCCCAAATCTAATGTTTGGATTGAAAATTAAATCCCAGGTTCTTAAACTTGGCCCGTAGCTGGCCCGAAAATTAAACTCATGATCATGGTTTTCGTCAAACCTAGGGAGGTGTTGGGTTTGGGAATATGAGTTAAGGGGTTAAAGATGCAGAAGACAATTGTACTCCTTAACATGTGTATGAATTGGATTGATCAAGGGTAAAATAGTCATTTACAGGACAAATAGTTGTTAATAATTATGATATATCTGTGGGTCCTACATGTGTATGTGTTGCATACCAAACATGAGTATGAACCGAATTGAATGTTGAATCTCATCTTTGTAAAGAGGGGTTTGGAGAAGCCAATCCAAGCCCCTCCCCAAAATTCATCCAAACAAGTCCTTTGTGTGTAGATTATATTTTATCAAGGGTCTGAAGTTTATAAGAGTACTTATCTTTGTATTTGTTGAACCCTGGGCATGAAGATATAAAATAGCGAGATATCCCGAGTTTCATCGACATCAAAATGATAATACCGATACGCCGAGTCTTGTGAGCTTTCGATATATTGATTTCGGGGGACTAGGTCACTGTTCTAGTCACTTTGGGGGCACCGTAGTTAGGAGCTCCAGGTGACTTCAGAATATGCGATCCACAAGGGAATAATGGAAAGCTTTTACTGCTTGATGGGCAATAAGCAATATTCTGGAGTGGATTTTTGTTAGTTGGCATAGGCTTTGAACAAAGACCGAGCTTTTTGCGTAGAGAGAACAAAGAAGTAATCAAACCGAGCTTGATAGATCGGACAAATACCAAGGTTCAGGGGCTAAAGAGATATGCGCAAGGACTTTAAATAGTATATATTTTTTTTAAAAAACTGAAAAGAAATCTGAAGGGACAAGACATTGATATGCACTAAAAGACAAATTGGCAGCAACAAAAACAATTTAGTTCCATGAACAAGGGTTCTAGACATTAGGTTCACGTGAAAGCTTTCATGGTGGGATCTTGCAACATTATTGTGATGTTTTGTGTTTCCATGCGTTTGGAAGAAAGACCGAGACGAAGTAAGAACCCAACTCAATATCTTTGGTAAATCTGAGACCCCCATGAGCTAGTAGATGAGAAGGGACATAGAACTGAATCTCACAAACCAGTCATATGAAGATTTTGGAGACGCACATGGTCGTCCTCACAGACGGCGTTAAATTATACGGAATAATTTTCGCATAAGTACTAAAATGCCGAAGGTACGCCCCTGATCTTCGAACATCATCCAGTCTGTGAGCTGCAAAATCAAAGAGAGGTTAGAGGGACCCCCGGCGTTGAGCCAGGGGAGACTCCTCCGATACCTAAATCAATATTGCGATCAATACATGAATAAACTGGTATATAAACTGAAATTATATAAGTGTGTATGGAATATAGAATCGAGGTGCTCATGCTTGGCTTCTTCAACTTTGGGTCTTCACCCATATTTATTGAGAAGAGTGGAGAGCTATTTATAAATTGACATTGCTTCTAACATGACTAATCGTATAACTTTGGACAAAAAACTGCCTTTTTAGTTTTAGTTTTAGGCCATGCGCCTAGAGTCTTGGGCCATCAATTCTAGCCATTTTTATTAGATGATGTGACGTATCACAAAAATGTCTCGTTGCATATTATATGATTTATTCTTATAATAAAAAGAAAAAGAGGAGTTTGGTGTCGATATATAAAATACCTATAATATTCCTAATTTTTTCATAACTTAATCAGCCGTAGTTCCTTAATCATCTATGACTCAATATTAATTGCACTCAACTACTTATATAATTCATCTTTGTAGGACTCTTCTCACTCTCTCATCCTCGTTTTTCTTATTGTATTCCTTTATAATGAGGGAACAATAATATGTTGACTTAAAATGATGACTTGATTTATTGACTTGATCAACAATTTTCATTGATTTAATTGTAGCTCCAAGTATTAATTAGGACTAAGCCTATCAAAATTTGATATGACATGATTAATCGACACAATCGACACGGAGTTAATCGGATTTGGGTAAGGCTTTATCGGGTACGGAATTAAATGGGTGAACCCGTTAGACCCGTTTAATAAGCTTGTCGTGTTCGGGTAAAACATTTCAATTCATTTATCATCCGTTTAAATAAAATTAATATAATAATAAATTAATAATTATTAAAAAAATTATTCAGAGTAATATATGTAATTATTAATTAGATCAGTTTTGAAAAAAGTTTAATAATAATTTTTTTTAGTAAATTACAACATTTTTAATGATAGATTGGTCAAAAGAGGTGGTCGGATAAAAGGGTTATCATGTTAACTCTACCTTACCCAACCCAATTCTTTTATTAAACTGGTTAAACAAGTTATATCGGGTAATCCATTTAATAAAACGAATTGTGTTCAGTATGAAGATTTTCACCTGTTTAGTAAAATGAGTCGTGTATCGGTTTACTAATTTTTCACACGAACCTGATTCGTAACCATTTAATTTAACACAGTTGACACCCTTAATTAAGACTCACTATATATTCAATTATTGTGATTAATCAAGTCAATATTTTAAGTACAAGTACCATTTTCCAACAATGTAAGGTATCAAGAATAATTCTTTACATCCCTAATCACAAAGCCCACTGGGCCACAAGATCCACTCCCATCCCCCACTTATTCAACTCCATACCCTTCCCCTGCACCAAATAACAAAGAAGAGCATGCTAAAAAGAAAAGTAAAAACAGGGTAGAAAACATTTTAAAAAAAAAGGTGAATAATATTTTACACTCTAAACAATCTTTAAAATATTAATATATACCTTAAAAACTTAAAATTTTAATATCCTACCCCTAATTAGATGAAAAATGACAATATAGTTCATTATTTAAAATTAAATAGTATGGAAATAATTATATATAAAAATAAGAAAATATAACAAAAATTATTATCAAGCTACAAATTTATTGATTTACAAATCTACCGTAGGCCCTTTGGGAAAGTTAAATAGCAAAAAAGAATTATTGAATTTCTAAGATCAAAGGGCCTAGAATCAGAAGAGAGAGCGCTAACAACCGAATCGAAGTTAGTGGAAAAAGATAAGGTAAGCATCTAAACTAGCATCAACCGAACTAATATATCCAATTTATTTCACAACATATCTAATTTATCCTGAAACAACATTTCTTGAAGTAGCATTTCCATAAGCAAATGATGAAACCCTTGCTTATTTATCCCGACAAGGGTTTAGAAATCACTCAAATGGGCTTTTCTAACCGCATCTGAATCGACATTCCTATCCATATATTTATGCATAGGGCGCATCTAAATCCGAATCTGTAAAATCAATTGGAGAATTTCCATTTGCACCTGAATTGGTTAAATCAAGGCAATAGAAAAGGGGAAGAAAAAAAGGTAAAAATAAAACTTAAAACTAAAAAGTAAAAATTAAAAAATTGAAAGCTAAAATCGTTATCATTTTTGAACTAATTATGATTTTTTTTATCAGGGTACAATATATAAATTTTATATTTTAAAATATAGATTAAGAATTTAAAATTTTTTAGGGTATAAGAGCAACTCCAAGGGAGTGGCATATGAGGTGGCATACCTCCATATGTCACTCCAAATTCAAAAAATTTCACTCAAAATGGAGTGGCATATGAGGTTAAAAAATGACAACTCTGGAGAGAGAAAGGGAAATGTTGCAAATGAGTTGATGAATATAGATCCTTTAGATTAATATAGATCCAACGATTAGAGGTACCAAAATACTGTTCAAAGTTATAAATAAGTGATTTGACATCTCAAAATGACAACTCTATTTGGAGTTGCTCTAAAGTGTTATTCACTCAAAAAGAAAAAAAAAAAAAAAAAAAAGGAAAAAGTAAAGAGTAAAGAAGACAATAGAAAGGAAAAGAGGAAGAGCAAAAGGTGGAGAGAGAGCGAGAGAGAGAGAGAGAGAGAAAAGACAAAGGAATCAATAGTCGGCGCCCATGTCTTCGCCGACCAATAATCAAGTCCTTTTCACTCCCACAATTTCCCCCAACTCCTACCCTCTCTTTTTCTAGCACTCTCCCTTTCGAAAATTATATATATATATATAACCCCAATCTTTACCCACTTCTTCTGTTCCTCTGATTCTTTTGTTCTTTCTCTGTCTTCTGCCTAACTTCGGTTTCTTCCGTCAATTTTTTTGGCGATCGGAAGATGCCCAGTTTCTATCTTAGCATAGTTAGCTTAATTTAGGGTTCTTCTTCTTTGATCTAATTTTTTTTTTTTGTTTCTTTTAATTTTGTGGTAAAGATAGTTAATTCAGTGGGGGGAATATGAAAGGTGTGGTTGTTGAGCAGACCCATGTCGAAGATGTTGTTGCTGTTGATAATACGAAGGATAAAAAGAAGAAGCGTCGATCCCATCGACGATCCAAGCAAAATTCTTCCTCTGTTTCAGGTACATAATTCCCATATTTGTGTGTTAATCAATTAATATTTTGATTTCTTGGTTGATTTTTTTATTTGGGCAAATTTCTTGGTTGATAATTTTTTGGGCGAAGTTCTTGGTTGATTTTGATTACTGGATTTTGGGTAAACTGTGTTGGTCATATTCAACAGATTCGGTAAAAGTGGGCTTCAAATTGTGTGTGCACATGTAATTTTATTAGTGTGAATTGTTATATTTTGGGTACTTTTTATAACTGAATTTCGAATATAAACTGTGTTGGGCATAAGGGGTACATTTTCAAATGAATATTCACTAATCTTGATTTTGATCACTGGGTACAGTCCTTTTGGAGACACTCTTTGGTATTTTCTGTTAGTGCACAAAATTACACACACTTTTATTGAAGTTTTGAGATTTTGTGATTTACTTTAGGCCATCATATGTCTGAACTCTGAAGAACATAAGGTCCTGTATATTTTGTGAGAAACTGTAGGAGTAGAAAAAGTTGAGCTAGTATAAAGGTCTGTATTTTGAGATGAGTTTCTTCTGGAAACTAAAATCGATACAAGAAGTATGATTAAAGTTCCTTTCTATTGGATTCCCTAAGTTTAATTAGTTTTTGGGTTTTTTGCTTTCTTGGCAAATCTATAAAGGGTAGACTTGTAGAGTCCTCCTAAATGTAAACAATACTGTTTGAAATGTTCATTATACATTTTTTGACTTTTCAAATTTAGGTCCTTTTGTTCAGAGTTCATATCGTTGTAACTTAGTTACATTTAGTTAATGTTCTGGCAAATTTATCTCTCTACGACCTGTTGCCTGAACTGGATCCGCCCTCCCCCATCCCCATGTGCATGTGTTTGTGTTGGGAATGCATGCTGCATTTGGACACTATCTTAATACTGTTGGACCTCATGGTTGCCAATTGTGTTTCTTGGAGCAGCTTTTAGTTCAGTGAATGAACCATGTGTGGAAGCATCACAATTCCTGGGAACTGGTAGCACATCCAATTGCATAATACAGAATCAGCAGCGACTGCCCAGAGCATCCAATGTTGCTTTTAATTCTCTCCCAACGATGCATATAAATGAACAAGCACCACTACAGGAAAGTGGAAGTATGCAAAAACAGCAAATGTTTCCATCTGATAGTGGTGGAAGGATGTCATCAAAATCATGTCCTGAGCCCATAGCATTTGAAGATTCAATGGGGTCATATGTAGATAAGGACTTGCTTTGCTCCCATCAGATTGAGTGTGATACTCAGAAAAAATACTTTGCTCCACATTGGTCCATGGAAGCTGTTACTAGGGCATTAGAGGTTAGATTAGTAACGGTTTCTGCTGCTGATTAATTTAGTGAATTACTGTTTTTCTGTCTGTCCAAGGTTATGGAGAAAAGCCTGTTAACAAATTTTTTTTTTTCAGAGAGGTGATGTCTTTAAAGCATTGTTTCATGTGAATGCTTATAACAAACTTGAGGTATGGTATAAGATTTTCCCCCATGTTTTATTCCATTTTTCCATCAAGTGTACTATAAGGTTTTGATCCTTGATGAATGACTTTGTGCTGTATGATGTGCAATCCCTATTTCGTGTTGGTAGGCCTACTGCAAAATTGATGGAGTGCAAACAGATGTCCTGATTAGTGGAGTTGCTGCTCAAAACAGAGCTGTAAGTAAGGGGTTCTCTTTACTCGATTACTTGTTCTTGATTGAAGTGCTGTTGACTTGATTTGCGTTCATATGTTCTCTTACATCACATTTTGTGCATAGAAAGCAATGCGATCCAATTCAATCCTTTTCAATAGGTTTTTCTGTAATTACTATATACACGTGCATTAATATTGACGTTGTGAGTTTGCCAAAACCTGTATCAGGAAACTTATTGTATGCCATCTTATTAACCTATCAGCTGGAAAGACAGAGGATTACTCTTTTTTTTTGCTTTCACTATGGACCAACTCCTCAGTCTTTTAAGCTTTGTGGTTTCATCTTTTTGTGAACCAGAATACTTGATGTTAGAAATTTCTTTTTGGTTTTCCTTTTGGGAATTGAGAAGTTCAACTCGTAAGTACAAGAGAACATTATTTCAATCAATCTAATTTTCATGTTAAAGTCAAGCTAAACATTTATTTATTTAACCCTCTTTTTTCTGTTTTATTGATATTAGACTTGCATTTTGCATTGTAGAGTTGTAACACTTCTTGGATTTGTTTTATTTTTTTGGAAGTCAGTACTATAATTGGTGATGGTCTATGATTTTTTTTTTTTAATATTTGATGGAGGCTTCTAATTGTCCTTTTTTTCCCCAAATAACATTCAAACGGATTGTAGTTTCCATCCATATTGAGCTTCTTGCTGTTGCTTGCATGTGATCTGCTGTAAATGAATGTTTGTGCACTCATACACGCATATCTACATACATACACAAACATGTATGTATATAATTATATACACTTTCATATTTATATGTATATATCTTCACTGAGAGGATATTATGGTTGAGTATATGGTCAAATGATTTCTTTCTTGTAGATTGAAGGAGACATTGTTGTAATCGAAGTTGATCCTCCATCAATGTGGCCCAAGATGAAAGGGTTGATTGGGGCATCTCACAATCCTGCTCTAGCTAATGATAGTAATTTGCTCCTTGAAGCCACGGAATTTGTTGCTGATGGTTGTAAAGGAAAGAGTAAAGTAGATGTGGATTTCGACTATGTTTGTAGTAGAAATTGCTTGCATCTTCCAAATGAGGGTTTTCATTATGGGAATGGCACTTATTGTGGAGAAAATGTTTGTCCACAACCAATTAGATCAACAAGTAATTGCTATATAAATGGACATTACCCCTCTGCATCAGATCCATCATGGGCAGGTTGTTCTAGTGAGCAGAGTGAAGTTTTAAATGCAGTAGAGAAGTTATCTGCCTTAATAAGTTCAGTCCCATCAAACCGACCAACTGGGGTAGTTGTGGCTATCCTTGAAAGTTCTCATCGCCGGAACACTGTTGTTGGTTTTCTTAATGCGAAGCATTGGGCTTCAAGTCGAGAAAGTTACAGAAAAGACTCCAAGAAGAACAAAAATTTGTTGTCACTTGGCAGTCGAGAGTATATCATGTTAACTCCAACTGACCCGAAATTTCCCAAAATGATGGTCCCTCAGCGAAGCCTGCCGGACTTTATTAAGAAAAGAATGGAAGATGGTGATGCCACAGTTGAGATGCAACTCGTAGCTGCACAAATTGTGGATTGGCTGGAAGAAAAGAATCTTCCAGAAGCTCATGTCATGTATGTTTTTGGAAGGGGTGGAGAAATAGAACCACAGATTGCTGCAATTTTATTTGAATGTGCAATCAGTCATACTGAATTTCCCCCTGAATCACTTACCTGCCTGCCGCCAGTTCCTTGGGAGATACCGCTGGAGGAGATTCACAGTAGAAGGGACTTAAGAAAATTATGTGTATTTACTATCGACCCTGTGACTGCCAAAGATCTTGATGATGCACTATCAGTTGAATTATTGTCCATTGGCGTCTTCAGAGTTGGTGTCCACATTGCTGATGCATCATATTTTGTTCGACCAGACACAGCCTTAGACACGGAAGCTCAAATTCGATCTACAAGTGTATACTTGTTGCAGCATAAATTACCAATGTTGCCCTCATTGCTTTCAGAGAATTTAGGTTCACTTAATCCTGGAGTGGACAGACTTGCTTTTTCTATTTTCTGGGACATTAATCTTGCTGGAGAGGTTTTAGATCGCTGGATTGGACGGACAATCATACATTCTTGTTGCAAGCTCTCATATGAGCATGCTCAGGACATTATTGATGGACTCTTTGATGTAGAAAGTTTTAATAGCTTGGAAAATAGTTTCCCCCAATTACATGGCCATTTTGAATGGGCTGATGTAGTTAGATCTGTTAGGAGCCTTCATGAGATCTCCAAAATCTTAAAGAAGAACAGGTTTGATCATGGAGCTCTGTCACTAGAAAGTCCCAAAGTGGTTTTCTTATTTGATGATGATGGAATTCCCTATGATAGTATGCTCAGTGGGCGGAAGGATTCAAACTTTCTGGTTGAGGAATTCATGCTTTTGGCTAATCGGACAGCCGCAGAAGTAATAACTAGAGCTTATCCTTCTAGTGCTTTATTGCGGAGGCACCCTGAACCTAACTTGCGGAAGCTTAGGGATTTTGAAGCTTTTTGTGGCAAACATGGTTTAGAGTTGAACACTTCTACGTCTGGTCAGCTTCATCTTTCCCTGGAGCGCATTAGGCGAGAACTCAAAAATGATTCTGTTTTGTTTGATATTCTTGTGTCATATGCTACAAGACCAATGCAGTTGGCTGCATATTTCTGTAGCGGAGATCTCGAAAATGCTGAAAATGATTGGGGTCATTATGGTCTGGCTGTTCCCATCTACACCCACTTTACTTCTTCACTGCGCCGGTATCCTGATATTGTGGTACATAGGACATTGGCAGCAGCTGTAGAAGCTGAAGAGATGTTTCTGAATCACAAAAAAGCATTGCCGAATTTGAATAGTGATGAGATGATGAGAAGATGCTTCACTGGTATATGTTTTGACAGAGATGCTGCAGAATTGCCCGTAGTTCAGGAAGCACTATCTTCTGCAGCATCAAAGAACGGAGTTCCATGCACAGAAATAATTTCAGATGTTGCTGCTCATTGCAATGAAAGAAAGCTGGCCAGCAGGCATGCCAAGGATGCTGCTGAGAAACTCTACATGTGGGTTCTGCTGAAGAAAAAGGAGGTATGTTTGGTTGCTTTCAACATGCTATCAAGATTTTAGTCATCATTACCTTATGTTGTTCGTCTATGCCTATTCCCAATTTTGTTTCAAGACATAGTAGCTAGTGACTGTGTGCGGGTCCTCTTAGTATAAGATTTTCCTATGCTACTTGCTGCATCTGCTCGGCTATTTTCCCCCAGGTCTGTTTTGGATTTCAGTATTGTTATTTAGACCACCCTTCATATGGTATTCGATTCATACAGTTGGCTTGCTTTCATACCATACTAGTGCTTCCTTCTCTTTTCTCTTCTTTGATTCAAGTTCCATTGTAATTTTTTTGTTAGTCAATAAGTTCTTGAGTACTTCGAAGTGAATATAACTCAGTTTGACCCATAGTCATTGGTATCGTTGATACCCCAAAAGTCCAATGAATAGAGTTCGCATGATCTGAAACAGGTTAGTTCGCGATGCAGATCCCTGAAATTCCCGATCTTAAATTATTAATCAAACCTAAGATTGACCCACGATTCAAGTAATCCCAAATTATAAACTAATTTCACATTGTAACCAAACCCCCCCCCCCCCCCCTTCTTTTTTTTCAATTTTAGTGGCTGATGATTGAGTAGGTAGTGAGAAGAACAAAGAGATTTGATCTTGTGGAGGGTTTTATTATTGGAAGTGGTGGAATTCCTGTGGCACATTTGCAATTTGCTGATTATACTATCTTTTTTTCTGGACGAAATGTATTTGGGATGGTGTCAGGGTTAAGGATCAATATGGAGAAATTTTGATTGTGGGTATAAATTTCTTTTATGATCAAATTTATAGATTGACAAGGATGTTGGGATGTGGTGTGGGAGAAATGGAGAATGATCTTTGAAGTATTTAGGTTTTCCTTTGAGTGGAATCCTTTATCCTTAACATTTTGGAATCCCGTTGTGGAAAAAGTGGGGAAATGGTTAGATGTGTGGAAGAGATCTTACTAGAGGGGGTAGATTAACTTTTATACATTAAGTTTTGGCTAGCCTACCTACTTATTTTCTATCTCTTTAAGATGCCAAGGAAGATTGCAATAAAACTTGAGAAGATGACGAGAGATTTTTGTGGAAAGGAAGTGTTGAAGAGAAGAATGATCATTTTGTGAATTGGGAGGTGGTGTCAACAACAAAATCAAAGGGGGCCTTTCGGTGGAAAATTTAAAGGCAAAGAATGTAGCTTTAGTTGGTAAATGACTTTGGATATTCTCAATGGAACAAAATCCACTATGTTATTTGGTCATTAAGAGCAAGTATGGTATACATGCCAATGGATGGGATACTACTAGGGGGTAGACGAGGGAACTTATTGTTGCCCATGAAGTTTACTTTTCAATTTCTTGCACGGTTTTCCCAAAATGTTACATTCATTGTGGGTAATGGAGAGAGAGAGTCTAGTTTTGGGAGGATGTTTGGATTGGGTCATCATCTTTTTCATTCTTGCTTCTTTATCATTTATCTCGTTTCATGGGTCTTCTATTGCATCGATGTGTCATTATTCTCATCTATCAGTTTCTTGGAATCTTGGGTTTTGTAGGCATCTTGATGATAGGGATACTACGGAATAAGAGTCACTTCTTCCCTTTATTAATGACTTCAATGTTTGTTTTGAATTAAGTGATAGAAGAAAAGGGATTCTTGAGTCTTTGTGGTCTTCTCATGTAAATCTTTTTTTTTGATAAATCGATCGATGATCCCTTATATCTTGTATTTCCTCCCTCTGTGTTGATTTTGAAAGGATAAAGTGTCCATTAAATTGCAAGTTTGTGTATGGATTATTGCTCCAGGTAGGATTAATATAATGAAAAAGATTATTTCTTTGCATTGTTCCACATTGGTGTGTGATGTGTGCATGTGATAGTGAGTATGGATCACCTTTTTTTTTTTTTGTGCATTGTCCTATTGCTCTATTTTTGTGGTCCAAGCTATTTCAATTACCAGGTCTGAGTTGTGATTCTCGAGACTTTTTATTCCATGCTAGTGGAGGAATTAGAGGCTTGAATTGGGTGACCCTTTGGAATTGTGCAATTTTTGCCATAATGTGGGTAAATTGGTTAGAGAGAAATTCTAGAATACTTGAGGATTGAGGTGCGTGAAAGGAAGGTCTTATGGGATGGGATCTATTTTGTGGCATCATAGTGGGCTTCCGTTTCTAAGAATTTTGATGGTGCATGTGTCACTTGGATTTTATGATCTTTATTTTGTTTTTTTTTCTCCATTTCATGGTTGGACATATTGTTCATCCTATTTAACTCTTTGATGTATTGTTTTTTTGAAATTAATAAAATAGTATTGTTTCCTATTGAAAAAAAACTGGTCATTTTTCTTATTTGGGTGATCTTTAAACTTATATTTTTGTTTTGGTTTGCATTTTTTTTCTATGAGAAACATAATCAACCATTGGCTTTTAGTATTTGCAACCATTAGCCAGTGCAATGTCTTGGATTGTGGTTTGAATTAGAATTCTTATCAGAAATATAATATAATATATTAGTAATGATTAAAATTTTGTTTCAGTGTATTGTTTCGCTAACTTAGAAAATGAAAATGTTTTGAAAACATTTCGACCTGTTTCGGAAACAGAATGAAAAAAAAAAAAATTAATTTAAGAATTATTTTTCCAAAACATTGGTTGAAATATACCAAAGTATCTTAAAATACCTTGAAATATTCTGAAATAATTGTCAAAATGCATTGAAACATTACAAAACACCTCGAAACATTATAAAACACCTCGAAGTATTAGAATTCCGATTCCATTACTGATTCGTTTAGGTCTCCTTGGAAACGGAAACGTTTCGGACGTTTCGACCGTTTCAAAACGAAATTTTGATCCCCGTATATTAGTTAACTATGTGTATTTATTTAGATATATATTATATTTGCTTTCATATAATAGTGAAAGCGATCTAGGTTATAGATTCAAAGTAAACCATGGTCCAAAACAACGTTCTCGCTGAGTCTACCACAGTCGCATCACATATCGAAAAAGTATCATGTTGTGTACCCGTACAACTGTACCCATATTGTGCATAATTGAGCCCCGATCTAGGTAAACGTTGGTTTGATATGCTTATTGGTTATGGTTTATTGGAAGTCCTTGCATTAACGTTCCTCCCTTCTGCTGCAATATGTGTTAGGATTTCCTGCATTCTCACCTCCTTCCCAACCTTGGTGCGCACTGCGCAGGCCCCAAACAAATACCTTCTCTTTGTATCCAAGGAAAACCTTTGTTTCCTAATTCTCTAACCTACAACTTTTCAATCTCTTGTATACCCCAATGGGAAACAAATGAAATGTGTGGATTTGGAGCTTTCACTTTTTAGAGTTTGATTATCAGATGTATTATTGTCAGTTTATTTTCTCGAATGTCCTTACTTTTGTTATTGTTCGTTGGGTTGTTCTCGAGGACTGAAACGGAAGAAGAAAGGACATACATAAAGAAAGTATAATGTATGAATTGGAAAATATGGAAGAAAATTGTTCCACAACATATTCTTGTGATCTTGTTTTCTTTCTAATAAAAAGATGGACGAGAACTTTATCTAAAGCCCTATTGGAATAATGCTACAACAGCAGGCCGAAAGACTTGCATCACTATTGATGTAG
Source organism: Ilex aquifolium (assembly GCA_951799425.1). Lineage (NCBI taxonomy): Eukaryota > Viridiplantae > Streptophyta > Magnoliopsida > Aquifoliales > Aquifoliaceae > Ilex > Ilex aquifolium. The sequence continues at coordinate 17,764,422 of OX637406.1, read as the reverse complement.
GACAACCGTGTAAAATCAAAATACGGGCTATTTTGGAGCTATGAACAGTAATTTGAATAGTGAAATAGGTTGTGAACAGTAAAATAGGTAGAAGTCACTCCTAGGGTTCTTTAGGCATCACACCTAGGGGTTAGAATTGCATCACACAACTCAAGAAGTTTATAATTACTGAAATTTCTGAAATATCTCTCTCTATCTTTTATTAAAAATATCACTAACTATATATAAAGTTCTAAGTACTCCTAATCCTAAAATATTAGGATTCAAAAGTCTCTAGGACTCCAAAACCTCTCGATCACTAAAAATTAGAAGACTAAAACAAATTAGAACCAGGACTCTAAATTCTAGCATATCCCATACTAGAGTTTGACTCAAAAGACTATGATCCATTTCAGAAATTCTAGAAATTATAAAAATACCCCCGACTCTAAAAAATATAAAAAACCACATAAAACATCAATACTACCAAACTAACTCAAAGCAACTAAAAATAAGACTCCATTTATGCTTATGCAAGTTCCCAGATAGGTTTTGCATCATTCAACATGTGTCAAATTAAAGCTCGAGTCTTGTAAGCATCTTTCCCTCGCCTTTTATCTACATTAAATTTAGATTTATCCTTATAATAATGAAAATTACTTACCTGGTTTGTATAATTAACTTAGAGATAATTATGATATTTAGTCTTATTTATTTTGGACATATTTAACATGGGATATGTTATTTACTTTTTTTTTTAGAATCTTTTGGGCCTTCTATCAAGCATTCTTGGAGTCTCGGTCGATACTATGTCGCAACGTCGCGGCCAATATGTATTTGAGTTAATGACTGATATCGCGACCTTGAATCATGAGAGAGAGAGGGAGGAGATTACAGTTGGAATCTTGTCTGTTAAAGATGCCCATCAATATCTATCCAGAGGCCCCATGGTTCTCAATCGCGGTATAGGCCATCGACTCGAAGGACGTTGACACACATCCGTAGCAGCGTTGCGGCACGGTATTGGTCGATATGCTACTTGAAATCTTTAGAAGAAAAAGGGATACAAACCAATTGTAGAGCTCCCGTATATATAGTCAAAAATAAAGGTACAATAAGGGTAAAATAAGGAAAACCCTAACAAACTAGGAAATAACTTCAAACTAGGAAATAACTCAAAACTAGGTAAAATAAAGAAAACCTTAACAAACTAGGAAATAACTCCAAACTAGGAAATAACTCCAACACTCCCCCTCAAGCTAGGCGCAAAAATGTTAATTAAGTCAAGCTTGACATCGGAGTCCCGAAGAATGGATAGAGTGACAGGTTTGGTAAAAACATCTGCAACCTGATCACTGATCTCCACAAACGATGGAGTGACAATATCACTGCTAACCTTTTCTCGAAGAAACTAGGTAAAATACTAGCATGCAAGCTAGGAACAGATAAAGACAAATCCACCTCTCTCATGTCCCCTGATAATAATCCTCCTGATACTCAGGTACTGTAGTGGTGGCAGTAGCAGAAGTCGGACCCTGAGAAGTCAGAGTGGACATAAGTATATCCAATCGGGATGTGATAGCATCCATATCACTCTGCCAAGGAGGAACAGTAGGAGCAGCAACAGGAACAGCAGTAGTAGGTAGTGGTATCTCAGCAGTAGCAGCAGTACGGCCGCGAGGAGACGGTATAATGTGTTCCATAGCTTCGGAACAGAGCTATAAAACTGGTGAATCCTGCAAACAGATGGCTCCATCGAGCCAAATAACCATCCAAGAATGGCGTAGTTCTCAGAGAACCACGCAGAATATCCAGGGTCGTCATTAGCTGGCTTTGGGTGAGATCCCGTCAGCCAACCAAGCTTCCCTACACGGCCTAAGAAAAGTTGGAATGAGCGAGACCACTCAGCGAAGTTACGGCCATTCAACAACTGTGCTGTAACTTTCTGAGAGATCATGCCCGGTAGTGCTGGTAATGCAACTGTGCCAGTAGGTACTGTATACTGGTTAAACATAAAGGTGGAAGTACCAATAGAAGTCTCAACGGTAGAGGTGTCAACAGTAGGGGTCTCAAATCCCTCAGTAGTGGTCATAGCAACAATAATACTAGGGCACCCGTGACAGAAAAACAACTCTAAAATAAATAGAGAGATAAAATAAGGGAGAACAATATACCTCTAATCGACCAATAGCGACAAATAAAGAAGGTCCAAAAAAGCTCCCAAATAATCAGGTCACGGTGCCCAGAAATCCAAGAAATATAAATAAATGATCTACTGCATCAAGAGCAGATCAACGAAGAAATCCAGTCACGGTGCCCAAATAATCAAGTCACGGTGCCCAGAAATTTAGAAAATATAAAAGTGATCTACTGCATCAAAAGCAGATCAACGAAGAGTGCGAATAACGAAGCCCACTCAACAAAAAACGCGACCCGACAGCGGGCTGATGAGTGGGCTGGGCAGTGACCCATCACCGACTGCCTTACAATCAGACCAGTCCAGCAAACAGCATCACCGACTCAACAAACAGATTAAACAAACCAGCAACTTGACGAATCCTCAATGCACAAAACCAATAACGGCCCAAATTAACAAAAGAATAGCCAAACCAAAAGTAGACAAAATCAACAAACCCAAAGGATTGGGGTTGTCCAACAAAGAGAAACTAATAGCCCAACAGAGAAAAGCCCAAATCAGACAAAGAGAAGAAGAAAAACCAAACCAATAGCCTCAACCAGCAGTAGCCAAAATCAACAAACCCTAGTAATTAGGATTTCTTACCTTGCAATGACTAGTTCAGCGAGGAAGACCAAACAACGAGAAACACTAGCAGAAGAGAGGAGACAGCCAACGTCAAACAATCCAAAGTTCGTCACAAATCAACTCAACATCTTTGCAAATCAAATACCCATAACAGTCAAATTCGACACTGTTCACAGTGCGTGAACAGTACTTCGGCACTATTCACAGCGCGTGAACAGTACTTCGGCACTGTTCACAGCCCTTTGGACCGCAAAAAAATAACAATCCACCAAAAAGTCTAGAAGCAGTGTGGTGGCTGGTGGCTGCAACGTGGAGGAGGGGCTAGGATTAGAGTTAGGCTCTGATACCAACTTGAAATCTTTAGAAGAAAGAAAGGGATACAAACCAATTGTAGAGCCCCGTATATATAGTCAAAAATAAAGGTACAATAAGGGTAAAATAAGAAAAACCCTAACAAATTAGGAAATAACTCCAAACTAGGTAAAATAAGGAAAACCCTAACAAACTAGGAAATAACTCCAAACTAGGAAATAACTCCAATAATGCTAAAAATGATATATAGAAAGCCCAAAAATTATGAAAAAATCGTGAATTGGACCATTGTTGCCTGGGAAAAAGGGATGAGGGTTGGACCATTGTTACCTATGCGAAGGAAGAAGAAGAAGGGCATTGTATTTGATCTACTAGGTTTTTCTTAGAAATCCTTTCAATTCCAAGGGGTGTGATTAGGTTGAATAATGGATTCTTTGTTACTTATTTAGGGTTGAAATAATTTGAGAGTGGGTCTCATTCTTTTTCTTCTATCTTTCTCTTTTTTTACTCAGTCTCTCCGAGTCTGGAGATTTGACTCCAAGTTGGGTCGATACGTCCGAGTCAAGCCCCAGTCCGTTGTGTCTCGCTATATTTGTATATTCTGTATATATCGGATTGGTGGTCGGCAAGTCAGATACAACTCGTATCTGACTCAGCCGAGTCATATCAGAATCGACAGATACTTTGAACCCTGAGAGCCCCCCAACCTGCCAACAAATATACTCCTGTTAATCAACCAAGAAGCCCGAAAATTGATGATCTTAATATGATATCTCTTATACAGTTTAGTTTTCTGCATTGATAATATGAGAAGGGATCAAACTTGGTCTGGTGTGATAAGGGCAGGGACCACTAGTTTCGTGGTTAAAATTCAGCCCTATAACATTGAGTTTTTGGCTTCAAACCTAAGGTAAATCATTTTGTGGAAATAATATCAAAGATTAGGTATGTATTCAGCCTATCCATGCAACACATAAATGCTCTATACTGACATTCATGAGAAGCCATGTGGTGAGTGGTTAGCTTTTTGAGTTGGAGTCTAATTGGCGTGCCACAGAACACTCAAGCAGAGAGATTTGATGTTTTTGCAAGCTCGTGCAATTGGAGGCAAGATATTGGTCAGATTCTAAAAGATGTTATTAATTTTGAACAAGACAAATACTATATTCCAGTGAAATACCACAGTTAACACCAGATTTGCTGACCAAGGTTGTCTGATCCGTTTAGCTTGGATCCAAGAAATGTACTTGAATATGCTATTTCCCAGATCCATGTAGGAAAAAATGGTGGCAAAGTGATGTCCTCTTGCTCAAATGCAGCATTAGAGCCATTGGAAGGTGCCACCAGGTCAACTCATCAAATCTTATTAGCCCAAATGGCGTGTGCTTTAGAACCATATTGGAGCGAGGTGATGGGCGATAGCCAAGATTCTAAACTTGCTTTCAAAAATGATCGGAAAAAACCCCATCCTTTATTGTGCTAAGTAGCTTCTTGGAGGAGAAACATTGTGCAGTTCTAAAAGACGTTGTGGGATGCAGAAAACACATTATCCTAAAACAGCTAGTGAGGCTTGGGCTTGCTGGGCCAAATTAAATTAGGCAGAAAAATTAAAATGACAAAAAAATTCAAGCTAATGATAGGAACATCTAATACCGCATGGAATTTTAAGCACACATACATATGTCCTGTGTCATTCTGCCTCCCTTTAGATAGATCTTGCCACATGCAAGCTGCCATCAGTGCAGCACAGCACTTTTTAGAATTAACTCATGAAATCCTCTTTGTTTATCCACGAACTTTCCTAATGTTCCTATTTACTTCACGAGTAATTGGACACTGTCCCTTGTTTTTTGTGCCCATGAATCACCTTTTCAAGCTTGTGTTTCTCATAACTGGACCTTTGATTGATTTCTTACCTCCAAGTGTGATATTTTTTCATGTGCCATGTAATCTAACATCTTTCTTGAAGTAAAGATTAGCCATGTGTCACATCAAAGTCTTCTTACATGCAATGAAACAGGCTCTTTTAGTCGTCACACTTGCCAAGTTTCTAAGATGCTGCAGAATATAGTTCACTAAAAAAAATGGACTCGAGAAAATGTAAGTAATCATTATAATAATCAGCATTTGCTACACTTTGACATTAATAATCCTTGATTGTTGACTATTATGATCCATTAGCCAAAATATTAACTTTAGAGCACAACATGTAGGATATACTTACGATAACGTAGTGATCTCTTTCTTTTTTAATTTGTATTATACCGTGTACAGTGATAGATTATTTGATACATAAAACATTATTATTTGTAGCGTGTAGTAATTGTGTCCGTGACTCCGTTTTTCTACTTTTTTTGACAAATTCCATGCCGTGCTGTTCCATGTCCTGTGTCCATATCCGCGGTTGTGTTATTGATAAAATAGGATTTTATCTTGTCCATATGGGTTATTGTGCCATATTTTTGTGATAGAATAGTTAAAAATCCTGTTGGTTTAAAGGGGTTAGATGTCTTCTACAGCAATTTTTAGAAAATAAACTTAAGTTCTAAGTTCTAATTCCATCTCATCTCATGCAAATTATGTCCAGTTAATGGTCTGCCTAGCAACTCTGAAGATGCTACCGAGAGCCCTGCCTCCTTGGGTTAGGTTACGTTACATTGGTTTGATTAGGTTACCTACGTGGATAAAAGGATATTTTTCACATGCAAGTGTTACCTCTTTTCCTTTTTATTGCAAAACTGGTCTCTTTCATGAGCGAATGAATGATCAATTAATTACTGAATCCAAATAAAGCCTTGTGATGCCCAAAGTAGTTTATTCACTTATATTATCTATCTTTAGTTATTTGCTTCTCTTTACTGATTCTTCTTTCCTGAACCTTATGTAGATATTAATTGCAGAAGCTAAGGTAATGGGCCTGGGGCCGAGATTCATGTCAATTTATATTCACAAGCTAGCTGTAAGTTTTCCTCTCTTTCAAACCCCCTTCTTTGGCTTTCCACTTTCCTTGATTGGCATCAAGCTATTTGCCCTTGCATGTTGGTAAATGTTTGTTTTGCGTGTGCTCATGTTTCTAGATTGAACGACGTATTTATTATGATGAAGTTGAGGGCCTGACAGTGGAATGGCTTGATGCTACATCCACGTTGGTGATCAGTTTATGTACAAATAAGCGCTTCCATAGGAGAGGTAGTCCAGGGAAGGGCAGAACACTTGAAGAAGTTGCATTGATTATTAGTCCGCATGACCTGGAGCCAAAACTAGATTTCGCCAGAGACATTTGTAACCAGAACTCTGTTTCACCAATCGAAGGAAATATTTCAAAGTTTGGCACTTCAGGTACAATCGATATTGAACCTGCTGTTTTTCCGCTCACAGTGAGTCTCCTTTCAACAATCCCTATAGCTGTTCATGCAATTGGTGGAGAGGATGGGCCCATTGATAAGGTAGCAAGGTTGTATATGAGCTCATATTTTAGTTAACTGGGGTTTTAGCATTCAGCGGAAGTATTGCAAGTGACCAATGAAGATGACGAGACAGAGTTACAATTGGACAGACATGACTGTCATAGGTATCAAGGTAGTGTATAGTTAAAATAGAGTTTTGGAAAAAGAATAATGTATGGTTTTGATTTGCTGAAAAAGCATTTACCAATATGCTTGAGATTGGATAGGCGTTTGTTGGGAGGTGTAGATAAGGGAGGGGTGTTGTGATGGAAGCCATGTAGTGGCTGTTTTTAAGCAAAAGCTGCTTGTGGGAAAAGGCCCTTGTTTTTGTTGGCCATTTCCATCTAGTATAACTCAGTTGACTATGCCTATATCCAATGCTTCGTTGCTGACAATTGGGTATTTTTAATTTTGTTGAACTGCAACCCAATTATTTTTTGACTTGGGGTGTTCTCATCTGGTTTCTGATTTTGTGTTCGTATGGGACATCGATGGAACTTTTGTCAGAACAAGGTTACTGGGGCTGTATACATTTGATGAATAACATGGTTTCTTTCTGTTTGGATCTTTGAACTTCATTCTGTATACGTGTTGTGCTAGAAATGCCTTCTTGTATCTGCTGTGCCATTTTGATATCATTTATGACAGTTGATTTGACCCAATATTGCATCCGTACAGTATTAGACATGCCTTAAGTCACTCTGCAATTCTACTGATACCAAATGTAATAAAAGAATTTACAAATATGATAAAAATAATCACAAATGTAGTCAAATCTATAGAAATATGATATCCTACGAGGCTTCCCAGCAGGATTGCAGTGGTACTTGTTGGGTTTCCATCTTTTCACATCGTTTGACGAAATGGGTGTATGCAGTGCATGATAAGTGAGTTATGGACTGCCATTGTACAATGTGTTTTAAGACAATGTTGGCATCACAGTGATGGCACTCTCCCTTTTTTTTTTATCACGGGCAATGTAGAACAATGCAGGTGAAATGCCATGAATCTATGCAAGTGTGGTGTGACATTGAGCATTTGGGTGTTAATTGATGGGGCAAACCCAATGGCTCAATTCATGTTATAAATCTGATCTGAATTAATAGCCCAATTCCAAGAGATCCAACAAGTCTAGTCCAATGTGGTCCACGCCCGGTCAAGCTCATCAGGTTCGAGAAGTAGTAGGGGAGCATACATGGTCATCCAAGAGCCTCATTTTCGTCGCCTTGGAAAAAGTCAACCCCCATATCATCATTTGACCGAATCTTATGGAGAGCACCACAACCATCTCATCCGTTGAGAAAAAGTCGTCTGCTCCACTAGATTAGCCATTTAGTTACTATTAAGTCGCCCCAATCTGTTAAGAAGCGTTAGATCTGGCTCTACCCAAACTTTTCTGGTTCACCCCAACATTCCCCACTACTTATTTGATGGGCTGGTTACGAGATTATTTAATAACTGCATCCAATTTCCAAAAAAAATCCAATAAATTGTAAGTTCCGCCAACACTTGGGGAGCAGATCACACTCAGTCGAGCACATCTCTGTAACTCTCATAGCTTGTATCTCCCTGCTCTCATTACACACCTTGCAGTAATAAAATACCAGGCAACCGTAGCCCTTCAAACCGGACGTAGGTCACGTTGATCGAACCACTATAAATCCTTGTCTTCTCTCTCTCTACTTGACTACTGTATTTATTATTAATCACTTGACATGTGGTGTGTAAAGCCAATTTGTGCATCATCAGTTTGAGGCCGTCTGTGGAAACGACAAAATTCTCACCTAAACACTTCTTTTGCTGAACCAATGGCGATCACCACAAAATCGATGAATCAGCCTGAAGACAATCCAGCACGAGAGGAGGAGGTTGCTCCTCCACCAACCAATCTCGTCCCAAATGCACAGCAGATGCTGGACACCATGCAGCAGCTTGTAGCTCAGAATCAACAGATCCTCCAGTTAATGCTCGCTGGACAACAAGGAGGAGCACAACCTGGAGGATCTCAAGTCAGAGAGCTCCACGCCCTGGGCGTCAAGGAGCTCCCCACCTAGGCGCTCCCCATCTGGGTGCCCCCACCCTTGGGAGTCCCCTTGGGCTCCCCACACAGGGGGGCCCACTATGAGGGACCTCCAGCTCCTACTTCTCATGGTGGAGACCCTCATTTCCAAGAGAATGAGGGTGAAAACCAAAACGTGGAGCATGAGAGTCATTTCCACGATAATTCCAAAGGAGCTCCCAGTCACTAGGACGAAAAAATTAAAGAGGTGCAAAATCAACTGGATGACGTCTTCAATGCCATGAAGACACAAGGACAAGAAACTGTGGAGTACCTTGTAAGGCGAACTGACACACTTTTTGTGCCAGATGTGGCAAACTACTCTCTTCCCCAAAAGTTCAAAATGCAATCCGTCGAAACCTTTAATGGCACAAAAGACCCACTTGATCACCTTGAAACTTACAAATCGTTGATGCAGTTGCACAATGTTCTTGACGAAATCATGTGTAGGGCTTTCCCGACTACCTTGAAGGGATCTGTCTGACAGTGGTTCGCCAAACTCATCCCAGCCTCCATAGGCTCTTTCGTCGAACTAAGCAGATCCTTTGTGGCACAATTCATTGGCGGATGCCGCCACCAAAAGCCTGCCACCCATCTGCTCAGCATAAAACAGGACCAGGATAAAAGCCTGAGAAGTTACCTCACTCGTTTTAACAAGGAGGTCCTTCACATTGAGGAGCCCGATGACAAGGTCACCATGACCGCTTTCTTGGGAGGCTTACGCTCATATAGTTTTCTCTTCACAATGATGAAACACCCACCAAAGAACATGTCAAAATTGTGGACAAAAGCTCAGAAATACATAAATGCTAAGGATATCACCAAAGCGAGGCGAGGTGAGTCCTCGCCGTCATCATCACCACCTGCGCCCGACTCTAAAACAAGAAGCCACAAGGACACTAATAGATTTTGTGGCTGAGCTCACACCGCTTGAAGAGAGAGATTATCAAGAAGACTCAGCGCTAGGCGCCCAACACTGCGCCCAGCACCTCAGGCGTCCAACACCTCAGGCGCCCAACTCCTCAGCGCCCTCCTCATCTCAATCTATTGGAATGAGCCTCCGGCTTAGTGACCCTCCCATGGGCTAACCCTCAAATTCTCTGCTCTGCTCTCAAGCAGACAGTCTGTTTTCAGCTTAGCGGCTCTCTCGCGGGGCCCAAAAAAGCTTGGCCTCTGCCCTACTCTCAAGCAGACAACCTATATCTCCAGCTGAGCGGCTCTCTTGCGGGTCGTCAAAAGCTTGGCATATCTCTGCTCTGCTCTCAAGCAGGCAGCCTAGCTGAGCGGCTCTCTCGTGGGTCGCCAAAAGCTTGACCTATCTTTGCTCTGTTCTCAAACAGATAGTCTATATCTCCAGCTGAGTGGCTCTTTCGCGGGTCGTCAAAAACTTGACATATCTCTGCTTTACTCTCAAACAGACAGCCTATATCTCCAACTGACCGGCTTTCTCACGGGTCGTCAAAAGCTTGACCTATCTCTGCTCTGCTCTCAAGCAGACATCCTATATCTCCAGCTGAGCGGCTCTCTTGCGGGTCGCCAAAAGCTTACCTATTTCTGCTCTACTCTCAAGCAGGCAACCTATATCTCCAGCTGAACGGCTCTCTCATGGGTCGCCAAAAACTTGACTTATCTCTGCTCTGCTCTCAAGCAGCCAACCTATATCTCCAGCTGAGCGGCTCTCTCGCGGGTCGCCAAAAGCTTGGCCTATCTCTACTCTGCTCTCAAGCAGACAACCTATATCTCCAACTGAGCGACTCTCTCGTGGGTCGCCAAAAGCTTGGCCTCTGCTCTGCTCTCAAGCAGACAACCTATATCGCCAGCTTAGCGGCTCTTTCATGGGTCTCCAAAAGCTCAATTTCAAAAAGTGTAGCTCTCTCACGAGCAATCCTCAGACTCTGTTTTTGCTCTCACGCAAGCAGTCTGCCTCTCTCTCCAGGTAATCATGTTAGATATTTTGATGTTGAAATAACATTATTTTTACCATCTCCAAGCACACTTTTGAAACTCAGGCCGTTTGTAACCTGTAGGACTATATTAGATTGAATGTCAACAATCGGGCCTCATCTTTTTACGTCCATCTAGCAACGCCTAGCGCCATAGGCGCCCGTCTAGCAGCGCCCAGCCCCATGGGCGCCCCTCGAGCAGCGCCCAACGCCATAAGCGCCCCTCCTGCGCGCCTAGCCAGCGCAACAGCCCCTCCTGCTCGCCCAACCAGCGCAGCAACCCTTCTTACGCGCGCAGTGAACGCAGCCATCTCTCTTGCGCGCACGGCCAGCTCGCCCACCTCCAAATGGGACCCATAATATATCAAATCGAAACTCTCAGCGAGCCCTACAAGACTCACTGCCTTTGGCTGTGACGGACGCTGTTAAAATCCCAAAAAATGCCTAGAAGCATCTGTTTTGGCCTCCCAAAGTTTTTCCAGTTGTTCGTTCAGCCGAAATTCAAACTCAACCAAATGCCCTCCTCTCCAAGTTCTATTGGACGTAGGACATTGGGGGGCAAATGATGAGTCAAGCCCAAGAGCCCAACTCATGTTATAAACCCAGTCTGAATTAATAGCCCAACTCCAAGAAATCCAACAAGTCCAGCCCAAAGTGGTCCACGCCTGGTCAAGCTCATCAGGTTTGAGGAGCTACATCAGCAGGGAGTATGCAGGGTCATCCAAGAACCTCATCCTCGCCGCCTTGGAAAGAGTCAACCCCTACTTCATCCTTTGACCGAATCTTATGGAGAGCACCGCAACTACCTCATCCGTTGAGAAGAAGTCGTATGTTCTACCAGATTAGTCATTTAGTTACTATTAAGTCGCTCCAATCTGTTAAGAGGCGACTATAAATTGTAAACCCCGCCAACACTTGGGGGGCAGATCACACTCAGTCGAGCACATCTCTGTAACTCTCATAGCTTGTATCTCTCTGCTCTCACTACACACCTTACAATAATAAAATATCAGGCGACCGTACCCCTTCAAAGTGGACGTAGGTCACGTTGACTGAACCACTATAAATTCTTGTCTTCTCTTTCTCTACTTGACTACTGCATTTATTATTAATCACTTGACATGTAGTGTATAAAGTCAATTTGTGCATCATCATTAATGTCTGTCAATACTCTTAAAGAGAACTGGAAACGAAAAAAGAGGCAAATGGAGCCAAGGAAGGAAGAGAAAATAGCAATGGCAGCCATGCATGATGATAAATCATCTGCTGTGATATAGTAACTCTTGATGCTAAAGTTAAAAAACAGAAAAAAGTGAAGTATAACAACGCAGGACCCCTGGAAGCAGCCATGACAGTATGCTCAGTTGTATTATTGAGCTTGTTTATGGTTGATCAAAATATGTAAGCTACATCATAGATGAAGGTTTGTCGGAAAATTAACTGCATAAGAACTTACCAAAGTGAAAGGCAGGAAAGGAAGAGACAAAGGGGTGGGGATCCAACTTCTGGAAAGGCTATTCCTGAACTGATTCCACTTGACAGCAACACAATGTTGAGAACAAAGAAAGTTGCAACATCATTACACAAATTTGATCTCAAGACTCAACCCCAGCATCTGCTAAAGCACTAGCGGCTCCAGAACTTTGTTATTCCAAAAGCTTCATTTGGCGTTCTGCATGTTCTCTTTCACAGGTGCTAATTCCCATTATTATATCAAGCATGGTACCGGTTGTGCCAAAAAACACAAGGGGTGCCAGTGACTTCCATTTTATCCCCACTGGTATTGCAAGCAAAGCACCGGCTACAGAGAATACCCATGTGCCTAGTGCGCTGCAGACATTAACATTTGATAAGTATAATCAATCACAAATTTACTTTAAAAAAGAAAGACATATATGGATGCTTATTTTGACAAAATAGAATTTGCATTGCCAAGTTTATAAACTGTTCAACATCTTTCATCTCGAACTTCAACTAGATGAATCTCAATTTCTAGTATATTCCAACGAATAAACAAAGCATGATCAACCATGGCCACCAAATTTAGCAGCTTACTAGAACCTGTTCATGCCAAATTGCCAAAAGACGCTCAGGACAAATGATAATCATTCCTATCTTTTTCTTTCCTGTAATCCCAAAAAAAATGAGTTTTTTTTGCCAAGTAGTTATTGTTTTACAAAAAATTCCCAAACTAACACATTTCTAAAGGTAATTCCCTATCTAGTATTTTTTTTGCCAGTTGTACAATTGTGTGGACAAATGGCTGTCATGTTGGCTCTTTAATTTAAGGTTTTTAATTCTGAAACAAACAACCGTCTTTTAAGTATTCGGATATTCAAGATCCAACCCTGACTCCGCCATAGCTTTTGTAATCCGAAAAAACCAATGCAAATCGTGAGTGACCCAAAGAGTTGATGAAGCCAGTGGCGAAAAAGAAGGATTGAATGATTCTTCATAAATTGTTTGTGTCTCCAGATCATCCAACTTTACATACTTTTCACTCACTATACCAACTGCAGCATTCAAAACTCTATGAGATCTCTGATTGATTAGGAATTCTTCATGTGAGGCCATGAAAGCGTAGTCAACTTTAGGATTAAGTTTAGGGGCATGGGAGCCATGGATTGGGATGGTATGGGAAGGAGATCAGAATATAGAGAAGATAAGAATAGAATAGAAGAAACAGAGAGAAAATCATGAGAGTGAGAATAAAGAGCATGATGAAGATGTAGCTTTAGGGTTTCAAGAAGGGAAGGAATGTCTTCCAGCCATTTGACTTGGGGAAACACAAACAGACACACAGAAGAAGAGAATAATGCAAAAGGCCTTTTGTCTTTCCCCAAAATTTTGAACAGAATTTGATAACGTAAAGCCTGAGCATTTGATTAACAGTATAAACAACTATAACAAGTGTGCGATGGACTGTCGTCATCATAGAACTCGTTCTTCTAAGCACTGCTATTAGACTTTCTTTTCATTTCAACAAAGTATCAGTTTTCTGCCTTTGGAAAAACGAGGAAAACAGAGGGAGAAACCAACGTGTCATTCACTCTTTGACAACATGGCAGCACATGTGGCGGCAATAGCATTATTATGGGAATTATTTTTGTGATGATGCTTATTTTTATAGAAGAGTACTCTTTTGGTAAAAAGCTCCAAAAAACCCCATCAATAGATAATGATATTCATTAGTCAGATGACAGGAGGGGGCTAACGTAGAACTCTCGATGGAGTATAGGATAAGCTTGAATAAAGAAACAAAATTTAGTAGAAATTCGCATAGGTGAAGCAACAAAAGCTACAATCACACAGAGAGGACCATAAAGAAAAATCAAACTTAGCTAGGAAACTTTAGACCCTGGGACACTGGAACCTTCGAAGTCCGCACACTGCTACCTGGAAAATAAAGGGTGAAAAATTATACTTTGCTGCTGTAATCTCCATATCATACCAGACAGTTCATATCTTTATCATGAGTGAATATGAATCCACACATGAACAAAAAGAAAACTTTGGAAGATTGTTGTGGTTTTGCTATGGTTCTGGTGCTGAAATGCCTCTCAAATCCTCTCCTACTAAGATACAATAAAAAGACCGTAAGTGCATTTGAGCCCCCTTTTCGAGTGACAATATATGGACACTAAGGTTAGTCCATGTTCCAAATTTAGGTTTTACTTTTTCTACCAAACATGTTTGATCGGATACTGTTGCATTTGATTTGATCAAACATAATTAATATGAGACTGCAAATAAGACAAATCATATGCATATTATTGGGAGAAGTTTGGAATGCACCCAAAAAGAAAATCACCATACCTCGTTTTTGCCCATTCTGACCGGGTATGCATTTTATTTCCCCAAACATAGTTGACTGCTTTACCCAATGGAAACAAATTCTACTTACATCTCAATGATTTTAAAATTTGAATTATCACACTACAGAAATATGACAAATCATTTGCATATTATTTGGGAGAAGTTTGAAAGGCACCTGAAATCATTTTTACCCATCCTCACCGTCTATTTCCCCCATCCTTATTAACTTCTTTAACCAAGTGGAAACAAATTCTATTTTGCGGTCGACAATTCCAAAATTGAAGGCTTTATATGGTCATCAATCTAAAACCTATTTTTTTTTTAGCAATAGCCGAGATAAAAGTTTTAACAAGAATACAAAAAACAAACATATGCATTTTAAAAGAAACAGCTATGACATCTTATCAAGTAAAGGAAATTGCAGCACACACACACACATTATAATCACATGTATATTGGATGTCTAACCCTTGAAATAAAGCTTCTATCTCCGAATCCATCAACTATTTACTCCACATATTAAGAGAGAGAGAGTGTGGAAAAAACTCACTTGGAAACTGAGCACTCCTCAAGTTGCTTCACATTTTCTTGGCCTGCCATTTCCCACCTCAGCTACTTGTTTTTTAGGTATCAGAACCTTGTTCCTGCATAGACTCTCACATAAGGCAGTCCTCTTCAAACCTATTTGAACCTTTTGTTAGCATCAAATTAACAGAAAAGCTCCCAGTGACATAGCAATTGGAATAAGAAAGAAATAAAATCATCATTCAGTTATGGTCCTCACCAATTGATATTTTCTTCTAATTTTTGGGGCATGTGTTCTGAAAATTTAACCAATTAAACAACGAACTCTTGAGAATAACTTTATCCAATAATCTCCAAAACCCTGAAAGTATAAATTCAAACCCAGCAAATCAAAGCAATCAATCTTCAAACTTGAAGCATACTCGAAATCCATCACAATATGGTGAACAGACACATATATGTTTATGAAGGGGTCGATAAAATCTGATCATCATCTGACAAATTAGACTTGGACACGTGACAGGTTGCACATGCTGGAATTATTTGCAATGACACTACCATGACTGAATAAGCAGCTAGGCTAGTGGGACCGAGCTAAAGTTAGTTCAGCCTAGCAGATCAAGCAGCTAGGCTATTCGGCAGAGCAGAGCAGAGCAAGTAGCTAGGCTATCCGGCCGAGCTAAATTCGTCCGACCTAGTAGAGGATAAAACTCGGCCGAACAGACAGCTAGGTAGATCCGACCGAGCTGAAAACAAATAGCAACCGAGCTGATCAGAAAGCTCAGAAAGGAAGGAATGAGCTAGGTGTTCGTCATGACCGAACTATTACGACCGAGTTGTTTAACCACAATAAACGTGGTGCTAAAAAGATGCCTACAATTCAGGCAATTAGATAAATGAAATCTATGAGAATATGGATATTCGGAGAGATTATGGGAGAAGAGTCAGAGACTTCCCAAACTCAAACACTGAAAGAAAGGAAGGTGTGCCACTTTACCTCTGAATTAACGGAAACCCTAAGGGGAATAGAGACTATAAAAAGAACAGGAGACCAAGGTGAAAGGTACGCTGAACTCTCCTTGTCTTCGTGCAACTCATATCACTCAGTTACTGACTTAAGCATCGGAGTGCCTTCGATCGAAGCACTTCGATCTTGGGCAGTTTGCTCGTTTTGCAGGAGGAGGGCTTGGAGATCAAGTTCAGAGATTATATAAAATCACAGTTCTTAATTTCATATTGTCAGAGGTAAAACCTTATTTTTTGCCTCTACATTTTGGCGCCGTCTGTGGGAAAAGATTTCTCATCTTTCGAACAAGAAACTACGATGTCTAGACTCGGGAGCGCGATCAAATCACCGGTAGGCAGCTTTGCCTCGGGTAATTCTGATTTGGTCTCTTCCGTCTGACGGCAACGCACGGTTGCACGCAAACAGAAATCCATCTAGACCCCGTGAAGGTGATGAGGTGTCCTCTACCAGTCTCAGGCCCTCCAAGAACCAGAATCATCAAATCGAAGATCATGGTAAACCCTTTCGTGCCGAGGGGGAAAACCATTCCCTAGCAAAGCTGGTCCAATCTTTGCAGGACCTGCTTGATGCTCACGACAAGCTGTTCAAGAAATCTTATGCCAGAGAGACATGATAAAAAAAACGAAGAATTGAAAGTTAAACTGAAGGAGTTGACCAGAAAAGAGAAGCACAAACTGCTGGTTGGGGTATTTCCCTTCCATGGAATTTATTTTCAGAACAAAGTTAGTTGCCTTTTATTTGGGACCTATGCAACCAGTACAAAGGTTGCATGCCTTGAAAATAGCTATTTGGAACGACTATACTACGACCGAACAGGCAGCTAGGTCGTCCGGACCGAACAGGCAGACCGAACAGACAGCTAGGTCGTCCGGACCGAACAGGCAGACCGAACAGACAGCTAGGTCGTACGGACCGAACAGGAAGCTAGGTCGGACCGAACAGACAGCTAGGTCGTACGGACCGAACGGACAGCTAGGTCGTCCGGACCGAACAGACAGCTAGGTCGTCCGGACCAAACAGTAGCTAGGCTATCCGGGCCGAGCTAAAATTGGTATTACTGAGCAAATAGCTAGGCTATCCTGGCCAACCTAAACTCTGTCCGGCCGTGCAGAGGATTGCGTATAAGAGCGAGGAGGACGTGCATCTGGAACATTTATCATGGTTTTCCGTATTTCTGCCTTGCAAGATGGACGCTATTTCATGAAGCAAGAAGAATTATTCATCTTCTAGAAGCATAAATTGCTGGTTATGGTATTTTTCTTCCATGAAATTTGTTTTTAGAACAGAGTTTGCTGCCCTTTATTTGGGCTCCATGTGACCAACACAGAAACAAATCTGGAACTTTCTGGTATGTCTGGATGCCAAAGAATACTCTAAAGGCTCATGGAGCAATGAGTAATATTAGTCATATACGTCAATTGAAGAAACCACATACCCTTTATTTGGGTCCCATGCAGTCAACACCAAGTGATGAAAGATTCGACCATAGAGGTCAGCCAGCGAGAATTGAACGATATAAATCCGAAACGAATCAAAGTGTACCACTTAATTCACGGTAGGCAAGACCTACATGAATAGAGATAAACTCTCTAAGAATCCAATTGGACATGATCTCATTGGCATATTCTCACACATTTTTCCTCATTTGGAGGAATCATCAATCGGGTAACTTCGTTCCTTCTTTTAAATAATATTTGTTGCTTATTTTGTTTAGTCATAAGTGACTCTACTAGAGACATGTTGAAAATAGTGGGACCAGCCACAACCTAGGTCTGCTATTAAAGTGCCCTTATGCCCATTAGTAGCGACCATCTAATCATAAGACACATTGCCTTATCTTCCATATCTTCTTGGGTTAATTGTTTGACCATCTTTGAATTTTATGAAACAAAGTAGAATTATTTCATACGCTATAGAGCGAATACAATGAATTATTACAAAGATACTCACATCAACCTCCTCATACATGTCATCACCAATTTTATATTAGATGAAACATGAAACAATAGCAATGGGGCACTTGGCCAATGAATTAAAAGAAATGAAACAAATTATGTGTTATTATGGTTGGTCAGAAATTATGCTCTCCACCATATACTTAAGGGTTTGTATTACTGAATTTATGTAGACAGATCATAGAAGTACAGAGCTTCTTCACTCTCTTGACATACACTTGTTTATGACATTTTATCGAGAAAAGAAAAACTATTTGTATTGACTCGGGTTCAATATCAAAGAAAATAAGCTATTTCCATAACACTTGATATTTCTATGCAAATTCAATTATCAAAATGATTGGAAACTATTTAAGGGTCAATTGTCTGATGTTCGACTTGAAAGGACAATGAATATGAATTACATGATAGGCATTCGAGACAAATGAGAATATACCACTCAATTTCAAACAAGAAAGACCTACACGAGTAGAGATTAAACCTTTAAGAAAATTAGCAAGGGTAAGTCGGGCTGACTAGTTGCTCCGGTCACTTGACAATAGCTACGCTCGTATACGAGCTTAGATAAGCAAACAAAAGCACCTTGAAACAACTAGAACACAAGAATGTTTGCATGGCCCACCAGGAAATAATTCTTTTAGTTCTTGACGCCTCAGTAAGCATGATGACTAACAAGAAATAAACTTTCTATTAAAGAAAAATATAGCTCATGTTGCTTCTGAGTGTTGCAGGACTTACTTCTGGGTTTAAAATTGAAAAACTCAAATGGATTAAGGGGTGGAGATTGGTCTCAACACCAACCGAAATTCACAGAAGTCCTTCAAAATGATCTTGATGCTAAGCCCAGACAACTTTGACATGCCGAACACGGCGCGAATGGGCTCTTTGACAAACCTATCGATGGAAGCTCGAACATATTAATGATCAGCAGTAACTACGACATGAAGCATTGAAATGCATCTAACCATGGGCAATGGAGTGGAGGCAAAACCACGAGCATCGCCTACTCAATCCATTATACAAATGATAGTCTCAGCATGTCCTTGTACAAAAACTTAAGCTCTCCGAAAGTGTTCAGCGCAGTTATTTAATTACATGGAACACCACCCAGCAACTAGCTACCTTGGGACATCCTAAATCACTCAAGGAACTTCACTACACCATCTAAAGCTCAATTTTCTTATATATGCTAAGTGATTCTACAATTGGGTCTTTATAATCACCCAAAACAATGACACAACTCGCCCACGAAGAGGAATTGTTCCTTCGGGCATTTGATTGAACATCACAAGAGCTCCAAAAGTTTCTGAACTACCATCCACTACACTGAGATCTACTTCCAAAGCCTTCGGATTATCAACCACCTTGAAATTAGCATCAAAGCGGCCAACAAATATAATTGGTCTAGCCTCAGAACCACTACGTAAGGAAAAAGGGGGGTCTCAGACTAAAGAACGTCGTTCATGCAACGAATTGATGGGTTTAAAATCACCCAGGAAAGCCACGATGATGGCCTTTCGTCTCGATCAAGTAACGGAGCGTGGGCTCCTTTATATCATTCATCACAAACTGATGCCGTATGAGGTTACTTGGAAAAAGGCAAAGCCGAATGACTTCCTAATTCTACCCAGCTCCTCCGGATATGACGATGACCCCATGATATGATTCCAAGCACCAGCAATAATTTACTTTGAATTGCTCGGCGATAGAAAACATTGATGTATCGGGAGCTTGGCCCTTCTCACTTTATTCTCATCTAGTTGTGCTTCCAAGCAGAGCTGCAAAGTTGGAACATGTACAAAACTGGGTAATCACTCGGGGCAAAGCACCAAAAGTCCTAATGTAGGCATCAAACCTCTTGGGGGCAAGTTCTAAGGACTTGGACTCAAGAGTACTCCTTGTTGAAGAAGGTGACACGAGACTGGGTAAAACCCTAGACACAGTGCAATACAATTACAAGGGAGAGCTTGACCCAGTGTCAACATTCATGTTCGGAGGTCAAACATGAAGACCCTCTAAAGAAGAATCACACCGAGGGAACCTTGAATTGTCTAACCACAGGTTTGGTATTTTCAAGATTCAGTCAGACAAGGCTCGTTCATGCCCGACGTTCGATTATAGAAACCCTTCTCGGGGTTCTGATATTGTTATCTTCGTTGGAGTTGGATATGGAGCACCTATGGTTATTTCATTTGGGATTCAAACCTCTCTAGCAGACATTAAATAATTATCTTCGGTATTCCTTGAGCCGCTCGGTAAAGGACTTCATTATTATTCGGCCTCCAGGGACAAATGTGTTTCAGGGTCTCTTTATTAAATCCCTCATCGAGAAACTCTTTCTACAAGAGGCTTTTTCTCTGGGACTAGCAACGACAATTGATACATCGACTTGAATGAATTCCTATTAAGCGGGAAAGAAAAATGACCATCTCCAACATAGTGTGCCACTATGCGCAGTAGGTGTTGACCTAAGAGGTTTAGAGTCTACCCATTCATTCTATGAGAGAAATTCTTATTACTTACAAAAAAGAAATAGAGGATCTGCTCATAAGCAGGAAGATCTGACACTGATGATACTAGCTGAAATAAGAATCAGCGTCGTCCTATAAGTGAAAATGCCTGAGCTCATAAACTGGGATTATTGATGTTATATCACCTCAAGGGAGTGCCTCCCATATACAGACATGATTGAGTTTCTAAGTTTCGCCTTCAGCGGAGTACCTCTCGCAAATTGATAAGATTGAGATTCAAAGCTAATCTTTTCGTGGAGTACCTGCCACATGAAAGACATCTAGCAGCGGATACTACGAGCTCGAAACGCCTGACCAGGAGGCTGTACCACGCCCCTGGAACACGGCACCAAATGTGCCATTTGGAAATCAATAAAAACTCTTTATTTTACGTCCTACTGCTAAGGTAGGGAGGCAAAAATCCTGATAGAAGTCATGAACTTAAATCAGGCATAGTCACCCGATCTAACCCAGGCCCTCAGCTAGGCATGACGATGTAAGCTGATAGGGATGGGTGAGAGTCCAAGTAGATTGGCGGGTCGGTACGGAGTAGAGACACTTAGACACCATAGTGGACTAAGTATAACTACTGAGATGAGCTCTAGGAAGAAAGTGCCGAATAGGCCATAACTTCAAGAGACTCATCTAAGAAAATTGTTCCTGCTAGGGAACCGAGCTCTAGGAAGAAAGTGCCGAGCAGGCCATAACTTCAAGAGCCTCAAATTCTTCGAAGAATAAAAAGGAATAATACAAGGCAATGAGAAAGGATTGAAAACAGAGAATATCCTTCAGTGTGCCACATGAAAAATATTCTCTGGGGGCAAATGAAGGGGTCGATAAAATTTGATCATCATCTGACAAATTAGACTTGGACACGTGGCAGGTTGCACGTGCTGGAATTATTTGCAATGACACTACCATGACTGAATAAGCAGCTAGGCTAGTGGGACCGAGCTAAAGTTAGTTCAGCCTAGCAGATCAAGCAGCTAGGCTATTCGGCAGAGCAGAGCAGAGCAAGTAGCTAGGCTATCCGGCCGAGCTAAATTCGTCCGACCTAGTAGAGGATAAAACTCGGCCGCACAGACAGCTAGGTAGATCCGACCGAGCTGAAAACAAATAGCAACCGAGCTGATCAGAAAGCTCAGAAAGGAAGGAATGAGCTAGGTGTTCGTCATGACCGAACTGTTACGACCGAGTTGTTTAAACACAATAAATGTAGTGCTAAAAAGATGCCTACAATTCAGGCAATTAGATAAATGAAATCTATGAGAATATGGATATTCGGAGAGATTATGGGAGAAGAGTCAGAGACTTCCCAAACTCAAACACTGAAAGAAAGGAAGGTGTGCCACTTTACCTCTGAATTAACGGAAACCCTAAGGGGAATAGAGACTATAAAAAGAACAGGAGACCAAGGTGAAAGGTACGCTGAACTCTCCTTGTCTTCGTGCAACTCATATCACTCAGTTACTGACTTAAGCATCGGAGTGCCTTCGATCGAAGCACTTCGATCTTGGGCAGTTTGCTCGTTTTGCAGGAGGAGGGCTTGGAGATCAAGTTCAGAGATTATATAAAATCACAGTTCTTAATTTCATATTGTCAGAGGTAAAACCTTATTTTTTGCCTCTACAGTTTACATATTGGAAGACACATTGTAAGAATGTACACATAACTCCTACAAGAAATGATAACGGTGAAAAGAACTTACAAGATTGGAGTTATGAAAAACCCAAAGATTGGGATTTTTTTTTATATGCGGGGGTGGTGGTCGAGAAGCCAGAGAGAGATGAAAGGTGGCTGCCGGATTTGCCGAGAAGTAAACGCAGTTTTGACCTCTGTAATTGTTAGGGGAAGGGTGGAGCCATCCCCACCCCTAAATCTCCATTTCTACCTCCATTTAATCATTTATTTCAGGGTGACAAAAAAATTAAAAGAAAAAAAAGTAAAAAAATATATATTTTCTTACATATGTTTGATTAAAATGAAAATTTTGTAAGAAAATTTTATTTGTAGTTTGGAAAGTAAGAAGATTACAAGAAATTTTGTTTAATTGTCTAAATCACTCTCGTGTATAATTATGCAAAAGTGGTCCTACCCATATGACTACAGAACATGAAATTGAAAATAAATTTTCTCTCCATTACTTTCACATTCGTTATTTTGCATTGTAAATTAATTTATCATTATTTATCTTTTTTTCAAGTTAAAATTCAGCTCATCAAGCTTATAACACCACGTTTGTAAAAAAAAAAAATATATATATATATATATAGATTTAAATCACGCTAGAAAAAAAAAAGATACAAGTTCGTTGAATTGGTCTAATTTTTTATTGACATTGCAAGGCATAATTTGAGTTTCCCATATAGCCCAACGCCAATTATTAGGTCCATAAATTAATAGAATGTAACATTCACGCTATATACTCTAGATAGTTTGCCAAGAAGGAGTATGTATGTTCATTCTAATGGACAAGACAAGGAGCACACTTCTAAGAACCATGGAACCAAATTATTAAACAAAAAATGAAAAACAATACAACAAATTTCAATAACAAATACTCCCTTAAATTACCTAATAATAATACTTAACACACAAAAGTAGTAACCAAAATCCTACCAAGCATAAATTATGTCCAAATTATTAAAATAACATGCAATGTTATTCGACCACACTATAAAAATAAGTCCAAGGAACTTATAATCCGTTAACCGAAAATGCATGCATCATCGTCACCACTCGACCTTGAATTTATAGCATCGGGCCCACTTGTGATAGTTGTTGAATTAAAAAGAAATAGTGCATTTCTTCAGGATAGATAAAAAATACTCTCACTTTGACAGAATCTGCGTTCAAGTACTCAAAAGCGGTCATTCGACTATCAATATCTAGCTCTTCAACATCCATGACAACTTTGTAAAGGTCTGAATAATTTATGCAAGACTTACTCTTCTCGCATGCATCAGCTAGTTTTGCCATGTTATTTGCCACAACATTTATTGTTTCAAAAACTATCTCTGCATTTTTGCCATGTTATTTGCCACAACATTTATTGTTTCGAAAACTATCTCTGCATTTTTGGCTTCTTTGAATGACGTCTCATAGGCTTTGAAGATCAATGGTTGCAATTGCCTTGAGCATGTATTTGACTACTGCCATTATCTTGTTGATGTGCAGATCCATTACCTTCTATACCACCAAAGTCATCGACTACCGTATTGTCATTAAGATCGAAAATATATGTGTACTTATCGTCACTATCATTCATTTGTCTTGACGAGTTTGCATTTATATCTTTACCTGAACATGCCTAGGTTGCTTGATCATTACCACACACAATAGCTAATTCATCAATCATATCAATCTTCTTACCACGCAATCCTTCTGCATCTGGATTTGCCTACAAAAATGTATCAAACATAATAGTTAGGCATATTTCGATAAATTGCTTTTATTTTTTTTTTTAATTGCAAAAAGTAACATTTAGAAGTCATTATTATTTAAAATGATACTACAACAACATATGTAGCCCAGACTTGATCACTACACTCGACCAGTTTTGTCACTGGATTCCAAAGCAAATCCACTTTTGCTCAACATATCCTGTATAAATCTAAGCTTTTTCTTTATGATTTTTAATCGATTAACACAATTCTCTCGACTCAGTGAAATGTTAAAACTAGTATTTATAGCTGACAAAGTTACAGTATAAACTTGATCTTTAAAGCCCTTATCTACGTTATAATCTTCATTAGCTTGATGTACCAGTTCCAGAATGAGACATCGATCCATCTCCTTAGACCACACTAAATTTTTTCCTTTTTTCTTCCCATCTCCTAGGAGGGATTGAGACTCATCTTGCTCCATTCCTAAAAAACTCAAAAGTGTATATAATAACAATTGAAATAAGAAACGTAATCATTATAAAATAAAAAACATGCATAAATGAAAGGCAAACTATATCAAAAATAATATATAGTATTTATTTTACCACTACCCTAGTAAAGAGACATACAATACCATTTGCATGTATGTAAAAACATCAAAGTATGTTATGAGCAACAATCCAACTACCGTTTATTACAAAAATCATTCAACATCTCGTTCATAATTTGCCTTCAAATCCTTTTTCCTTCCTTTCCATCTTGAGCCCTTGTTAATTGTGTGTCAACATCATCATGTGTTGTGACTGGTTGATTTTGCATCTCTCGATCAACATCGGCTAAAAGTGGATCATCTAGCATCACTCATCGAATATGATTGTGCACAATGCAACAAACAATTACTATCTTTGTCTGAGTTGTAAACTGTAATACCCCGCATTTTTATTTTATATATGTATATAGATATGTATTAGATAATTGAGGTAAAAATGTGGATATGTGTAGTAATAGTAGGAATAAATACTAGGGAGACAAATGGATTGGGAAGTTTGAGTTTCGAAAGTGTGCAAACTTGAGAAGAGGGATTATGGAAGTTTCTAAATATTTTGAGGTCTAAATAAGGTGTCCATTGAATCCGGAAGGTCGAACAACCTTGGGAGAGATAATATGAGGTGTATTGGAAGTTAGGAAGTATTCCGGAGTGAAAACACACTTAGAGAAAATTTGGGTAAAAAGGAGTTGGGACACCTTCTAGTCTTTTTGGTCATAACTTTTTATCCTTAGATCCAATTGATCTGAAATTTTTACAGTAGATAGTAGACATCTAGGGCTACAAAAGTGTATTTCATGAAAATTTTCCAATTCGACCTCTAAATGGGTCAAAATCTCCCTGCAAGTTGAAACAAAAATCTGGCAGTCAAACCGTACCGGTACGCGTACCGGTACACCGAACTCCAGTAGCTAAACCGTACCGGTACGGGTACCGGTACGCCCGATAAAGCCCAGCCCGATCCGACTGCATGTCTTTCTCCATTTCTTCCACTATAAATACTTAATGCCGCCTCCTTAAGCCCCATTTCACCACTCCAAACCCTAGGTAGCCTTAGAAAGAGAGAGAGGAAGAGAAAAACACCAAAAATCAAGAGAGATTTACACCTTGAATAAAATCAAACCCTAGTTTTTCAAGAACCCACTTCTCCACCCATTCTCTCTTCTATACTTTCACTTCACCCTCACTCAAACCTCTTAGAACTAAAAGAGAAAGTAGCAAGGGAGCAAGAAAAAGGGAAAAAGGGAGTCTTTAAAGCTTGGGTTGCTAGAGATACTTGGTTGAGGTAGGGAATTTCTTCCTATGTTCTTACATTGAGGCTAGGGCTACATTATATGTATTCTTTTGGTTTAAAATCATATGTACTTGCTATTAAATACATGATTCTTGTTCCTCTTGAAATAAATGCCATGTTTTTGAACATTGTGATGGTTGGGTAACTATTAAATTTCTCTTTTTCATCTTAAAACCTTGGTTTTAAAGAGAAATGGACTTTTCCCTCTATTTTCCCTTGGTATTGCTTTCAAAACTTTAGTGTTTGATATTGTACACCAAAATGTTACTTATGATGATCTCTTGCTCATTTTCTTCCATCATATTATGAAACATTATATTAGAAATTGTGAAATTTGGTAATTTCTTGAAATGTTGATGAATTGAGAATATGTTGGTTTCCTCAATTGTATGGTTGTTGTGAGGGACTTGGATTGCCTTCGAGAGATGCCGTAGGGTGTTAGAGGTTAGTCTACCCCAGTGGGGGTGAGATGGTTTCCTAGCACTTGTAGTGGGTTGTCATTTGGTAATGAAACCACTATCGTTCACTGGAGTTCGAACAAGGGATAGTATACTTTTCCTAGGAAGGGACTCGTCACTGCCATTGGGATGGTAGACGCCCTTTTCTATAGTGCTTGTGATTATGATGTAAATAGGTGAACTAGGTATAATCGTTGGGTAGATTCATGAGAAGCAATCAACATACATGGTACGGGGATGAATCAATATACATAAGAACATGAGATTATTATTATTGTTACGGAATGGTTTCCAACAAGTGTTTGTGGAGGTATGGGACTCCACAAGGACCTGTCGGAAATGGTTATGGTGATAATTGTGACTGAGCTTTACGGTTCATTTAAAATTCTTGCGAACATTTAAACTTGAGATCTATTTAAAATATCCTGTTTTTCCTTCAAAATGGTATATATGCTATTTGTGAAAATGAGACCAACCGTTTTATATGTTTTTCTAAACCTTGTTTGAGTGTGGGAAGATTTTGCTACAGAGCTTCGTGCTCATCCCCTACAAATTACATTTTTCAGATTTGGTGCTAGAGGAGGATCTCGGCATCGACGAGTCAGGGCATTGGGAGGCTCCACTCGAGGGGAACCTAGATCCCGAGGTGGATATGTAGAGACGTAGCTTCTTTTGTACTAGATTAGGTTATTCTTTTGGACACTGTAAGGTCTAGTTTCTTTTGCTATTCCGCTGTGCTACTTTAATTAATTTTTGAGATGTAAATGCCATGGTTGGGCATATTCTTTTGGATGATGATGTAAATATTTTATGGATGATGAATGAAGTTTAATTTATTTATGGATGATATTAGTGTTCTCATGATATAAATGGTTTTAGTATGTAATGCCGTCCAGTGTGTGTTTTGGGGCGTTACATAAACCTAAACATTGGTTCATCCACTAAGATTCTAAATTTTTTTTTTAATACTCCAAAGGCTATCTCAATTGCATTTCGTAAAGACGAATGCCTATGGTTAAACAACTCTTTTGTTATGGTTGGTACACGCCCTCTTATTTCATTTAAATGATATTTAGTACTTCGGAATGAGGTAATATAATGCTTTAACAATGGAAATCCCGCATCTACAAGATAGAATTTGCTTAGACAAACAATAACATAGAACTTATTAAAGTTGTTTATTGATGAGTGGGTTTTATATCTACGAATTAAGTACTATTGGCTTGATGAATTGCAAGTTTTCAAGTATTTTAAGTTCCTTTTTATTCGTTTTGTGTGTTTTAATTTTGTTTTGTAGGGATCATGATTTGGAAGGAAACAAGGTCATTTGGTAGCCTAAAGTTTGGATTAATTGTGGACTAAGCAACAAGGGTAGCTGTGGGCATAAAAGGGGGTCAGCGTCGTAGCTCTACATGCAGCGCTGCAGCTCTAGAAGAGCAGAAAATCAGCGCAACTGCGCTGATTTGTGGGGCTGCAGCACGTGTTTCAGCTTGGGATGCAAATTCTAACTTGTTTTTGAGTAGAAATTGAACTCTAATGCTACATACATGTTAGGGTTTGAGCTGGGATATAAATATATTGATTTGAGGGGCTGATATTGATAGAAAAAGACCAAGGATTGATAGAAAATTGAAGGTAAGAATCGAAGGAAGAAACACGAAGAAGACCGGGATTAAAGGCTAAAGAGAGATTGAAGATTGCAACTAAGTTTTCATTCTTTTCTCTTACTTTTAGTTTTTGATTTTCTGAGATGTTGATTAATTTGAGAATGATGTTTTTCAATTACGTTATGAACTAAATTTTTATTAAGATTACAACGGAACCTGATGTTTAGTTAAATTAATTTACTCTCGTTTCTAGTTCTTATTGATCATATATGAGTTGTTTATCATATTTTGTGTTTAATATATGATTGTTTGGCCATCAATTAATTTGATTCCCTAGAAGAAATTGGAAAATGAATTCTAGGTTTAGATATGAATATGATCACATGTGTCTGATTAATTCTTCTTAGGATTGAATAGCTGAGTTTGTGTACAAGATAGGAATATACATATATGTCGTGTGTAACTTTTATGAGAGTTTGAGCTTAATGAATCTATTCCAACTTATTTTGCATAGGAATATAGTAATTTAATTGGAAGATGTATTTTTATCTAGCCATCGGAAGAGGTTTAATAAATAATATTGAATTCTCAGTTAACAACTTATTTTGATCAATTAACTAGAAAGAGAGTGGAAAGATTTATACAAAGCATTAGGGGAAGTTGTAATCTTAAGTTCTTTTATTTGGTAAATTCAATCATTGATTATTAAATTTTGATTTAGTTTTAAATTAGTAAATTCATAGTTAATTTCAATTGTTTAAATAAAATCAAATTGATAAAAAGTTAGTACTTGAAAATTATTAGTAATAATTCTCTGTGGGAGCGATACTCTACTCATCACTTTATTACTTGTTGATCGTGTATACTTGCACGTAAATTGTCAATATCGAATTCGGACAACAAGTTTTTGGTGCCGTTGCCGGTGAAATATTCTAGTAATTATTTCAATACTAATTTCAATCAATTTGATCTTAGTTTAAACTTATTTAATTTTCTGTTTTAATTATTTTCGCAAGCACTCTTGAATTTTGTATGCTAACACGATCTAAAGGTCAGGAGCTACTACCTTACGAAGACGAAATCGAGAGAAGGTTCCGAAACTTGCGAAAGCATTGTCAAGAAGTAAAAAATCAAGAAACTATGGCTGAAGAATGACATAAATCGCTAAGGGATTATGCTATGTCACTCGTTATGGAAATACAATCGAGCATTCAAAGGCCCGCAATTCAAGCAAAAAGTTTCAAGATCAAGTCGGGTACCATTCAAATGATTCAGAATTCAGTGCAGTTTGGGGGTTTGCCTACGACCCAAACAATCATTTGGTGAGTTTTCTGGAGATTTACGACACGTTCAAGTACAACGGGGTTACCGAAGATGTGATTAAACTCCGACTTTTCCCTTTCACACTTCGTGATAAGGCAAATAGTTGGTTGCATTCATTGCTGCAGGGTTCTATTACTACGTGGACAGATTTAGCTCAAAAATTCTTAGCTAAATTCTTTCCACCAGCTAAAACTTTAAGGATGAGGAACGACATCACTTCATTCACACAGCATGATTCTGAGACTCTCTATGAAGCTTGGGAGCGATTCAAGGACTTACTTCGAAAATGTCCTCACCATGGTATTCCTAAGTGGTTACAAGTTCAAACGTTCTACAATGAGTTGTTTAGTGCTACTCGGACTAGTATCGATGCAGCTGCAGGTGGGGCATTAATGGAGAAAATTTTTGATGAAGCTTATGAGTTATTGGAGACGATGGCTGCCAACAATTATCAGTGGCCCTCCACAAGGATCAATCAGCAAAAGGTAACAGGGAATTATGAAGTTGATGCTGTTACTGCACTAGCTGCACAGGTGGCTACATTGACAAAGAAGATTGATGCTTTAGGGGTGTAGCCTATTCAGAGTGTGACAGTTGTTTGTGAATTGTGTGTCGAGAACCATCCGAGCAATCAATGTGCAATTAGTTCAGAGTCGGTACAATACGTTGGTAACTTCAACAGGCAGCAACATGGCAATAATTTTAACAATTATAACCCTGGTTGGAGGACTCATCCGAACTTGTCTTGGAATAATAATCAAGCCCAAATTTATGCTCCAACACAATCATACCCACTAGGCTTTCAGAATCAAGCTCCACCACAGCAGGAAAAGAAGTCAAATTTGGAGGAGCTGCTTACCAGGTACATAGCACAAAATGAGACAAGGATGAACAGTATGGAAGTATCAATCTGAAACCTAGAAAATCAAATGGGTCAACTTGCTAATGCCATTAACAACCGACCTCAAGGCACTCTACCTAGTGATACGGAGGTCAATCCTAAGAGGGAAGGTAAGGAGCACTGTAATGTTATTACATTACGAAGCGGAAGAGAGTTACCTGAGGTTGTTGGTGGAACTCCAAAACAATCACATGGAGATGATAGTGAGGGTAAAAAAATAAGATAGCAAGAATGTGGAACATGACAAGAAAGATGAAGATCCAGTTGCATGTTCTAATTGAGGTAATCTGAGACCTATTGTGCCTCCCTTGCCGTTTCCACAACGTTTGCAGAAACAGAAGTGAGCTAAGTAGTTTTCTAAATTCTTGGAAGTGTTTAAGAAGATCCAAATAAATATCCCTTTCCTAGATGCATTGGAGCAAATGCCTAACTATGTGAAATTTTTGAAGGAAACTTTGTCAAAGAAGAGGAAACTATGCGATTTTGAGACAGTGGCACTTACGGAGGAGTGCAGTGTTATTCTTCAAAAGAAGTTACCATCAAAGCTCAAAGATCCGTGTAGCTTTACAATTCCATGCACAATAGACATTCAATTTTTCGAGAAAATATTGTGTGACTTGGGATCTAGTATTAACTTAATGCCGTTCTCAATCTACCAGCAATTGGGTTTGAAAGAAGCAAATCCTACTAATGTCACATTTTAGCTTGCAGATAGATCACTCACTTATCCAAGGGGCATAGTTGAGGGCATTCTAGTTAAAGTGGATAAGTTCATTTTTCCAACTGATTTCATAGTCATAGATTGTGAGGAAAATAGAGAAATACCTATTATTCTTGGGCAACCATTTTTTGCAAAGGGGAGAACACTTATCGATGTACAAAAAGGTGAGCTAACTATGCAAGTCCAAGATCAAGAGGTTACATTCAATGTATTTTCAGCTATGAAATTTCCAAAGGAAGCAGAAGAATGTTTTCGGGTTGACTTGGTGGAAAATGCAATGAATGAGGTATTCGTAGGAAGCTGTATTTCAGATCCCATTGAGAACACCAAGCTATATAAAGAGAAGATAAAAAGGTGACATGATAAGAAGATCATTGAGCGGAAGTTTGAGTTGGGTCAAGCTATACTCTTTTTTCAATTCGCGGTTAAAGTTCATCCCGGAAAAACTCAAATCAAGGTGGTCAGGGTCATTCATTATTACAAAGGTGTTCCCACATGGAGCAGTTGAAGTCGAGGAGGTGAATTCGAAGAGAAATTTCAAGGTGAACGGGTAGAGACTAAAGCACTATTGGGGTGGCGACATTGATCGTCAAAGGACCTCAATTACCCTTGTCGACCCAGAATGACACAGGGAGTAGTCAGGCTGATGACTATAAAACAAGCGCAATTTGGGAGGCAACCCAAATTTTAGTTTTTAATTTTTAATTCATGTTTATGTCAATTTAGTTTTTTAGGAGTAATTATGATATTAGATTATTATTTCATTTTAATTAGTGTATCAATTGCCTGCAGGTACCGAGGATCGAAAAAAAAATATAGAGGAGCTTGCACAAGCTAAAGAAGGAGTCAAGACCAGTAAATCAGCGCCCCAACGCCCAAAACCGCGCCCCAGCGCTTCAGTTCTGCCTGGGCAGCGCCCAAAACAGTGCCCCTGCGCGGGCCTGCTGCCCCTCCCCCCCCCCCCCCCAGCTGTCCCACAACAATAAAATCAGCGCAACAACGCCTATGTTCGGCCTGGACAGCATTGAAAACAGAATTTCAGCATTATAAATCACCCTTCAACTCTACATTCAGGGACAAGGGTCTTCCAACAATTACTCCTACTCTTCCAAAATTTCTAACCTCTAAAAATCTATTCACCCCAACTCATCTTCACCCATAATTCCATTGAATCATCTTGGATTTCCAAATCTCCTTTATATAACAATCTTACCTCTCAAGTGGCATCAATGGGTATCAACTAACAACAAGGATTCCTCCATTCTCCATGGGTAAAGATTAAGCTTTGCAATGTAAGTTTCCTAGTCCACCTATGTTTCCTGAATACGCTCCTGACTCAGCAGACGACGAGGACGCTGAAGATGATGCCAACTAGCGAAGTCTCAAGGAAGTCATCTATCTTAATTTTTACTACTTTATACATTGAGGACAATGTTTAGTTTAAGTTTGGGGGTGTATTATTGTTTGCATTATTAGGTATGCATTTAGATAGTATGTTTTGCACATTAGAAAGCATGTTTTAGTACAACTTGAGCAATAGGTTGATTGAATTTGATTATGGCCAATGATGAATGTGATTAATTGTTAATTCAAGGAAAATTAATGAACATGTTGAGTTTGAAGTTTGACATACTAGTTGGCTTTACACTGTTTGTGATCCTTTTCATTCATGGACACATATCCATCTGTTTGGTTAGTTATTATTTAGAGAATTTATTTGTCTAAGTGCTTGTGGGAGATATCATTGAAACTCTAAAAAACTTATTTAAGCATCATTCAAAGCAAAATTTAGGCATTCATATAAGTTTGAGGGAAATATTGGTTATGATGGGTTAGAATAAAAAAAATTAAATAAATAAAAGAGTTTTTGAAAAATTATTTTGATTTGATCCTTCATGAGTTAGAAGAAAATAAAAATAAATAGGAAGACAAGAAACAAGAAAGGGGCATGTGGTGAGAACGAGATGGAGCGTAAAACACACTCACTCATAAACACATGTTGAGAACGAGATGGAGCGTAAAATGCACTCGTTCAAAAGAAGGCGAGATGGAGCGTAAAACGCACTCGCTCAATAGGAGGTGAGATGGAGCATAAAATGCACTCACTGAACGAAAAAAAAAAAAGAGAGAGAAAAAAAAAATCTTTGTACCTTTTAGTTATATGTTTGCCTTAATTAGCAAAGGTTGATGTGAAACGTAAGTTCATAGAGTTGATATTGAGTATCTCCTATAGAGCGCTTGAGTACGTAAATGTATCTGAGTGATGACTAGCTTGAACAGTTCGGATATGTACATGTATTTAAAGGGTCATGAGCGGAGGTAAAATTAAGGAGTATTTTGAATTGTTAGACTTTGCACTGTTTTGAAGTTTTCCGTGAATTATTATTTGTAGTAACTTTTAGGGCCATTATTCATATTCATATTGATCCATTGTTTGAGTAGTTGATTGTTAGGGTTAATTTTTTATAGTTTTTGTTCTTAGTATTTTGCTTGAGGACAATCAAAGATTTAAGTTTGGGGGTATTTGATGAGTGAGTTTTATACCTACGAATTGAGTGCTATTGGCTTGATGAATTGCAAGTTTCCAAGTATTTAATGTTCCTTTTTATTCGTTTTGTATGTTTTAATTTTGTTTTGTAGGGATCCTGATTTGGAAGGAAACAAGGTCATTTGGTAGCCTAAAGTTTGGATTAATTGAGGACTAAGCAACAAGGGCAGCTGTGGGCATAAAAGGGGGTCAGCGTCGTAGCTCTACATGCAGTGCTGTAGCTCTAGAAGAGCAGAAAATTAGCACAACTGCGCTGATTTGTGGGACTGCAGCGCGTGTTTCAGCTTGGGA
Organism: Ilex aquifolium; assembly: GCA_951799425.1. Taxonomy (NCBI): domain Eukaryota; kingdom Viridiplantae; phylum Streptophyta; class Magnoliopsida; order Aquifoliales; family Aquifoliaceae; genus Ilex; species Ilex aquifolium. The sequence goes on along the minus strand of OX637406.1, from coordinate 17,731,010 downwards.
CGAGAATTTTGACTTAGTTTTGAGTAGAAATTGAACTCTAATGCTACATACATTTTAAGGTTTGAGCTGGGATATAAATATACTGATTTGAGAGGCTAATAATGATAGAAAAAAGACCAAGGATTGATAGAAAATCGAAGGCAAGAATTGAAGGAAGCGACACGAAGAAGACCGGGATTAAAGGCTAAAGAGAGATTGAAGATTGCAACTAAGTTTTCATTCTTTTATCTTACTTTTAGTTTTTGATTTTCTGAGATGCTGATTAATTTGAGAATGATGTTTTTCAATTACATTATGAACTAAATTTTTATTAAGATTGCAATGGAACCTGATGTTTAGTTAAATTAATTTACTCTCGTTTCTAGTTCTTATTGATCATATATGAGTATGAGTTGTTTATCATATTTTGTGTTTAATATATGATTTTTTGACCAACAATTAATTTGATTCCCTAGATGAAATTGGAAGATGAATTCTAGGTTTAGATCTAAATATGATAACATGCATTTGATTAATTCTTCTTAGGATTGAATAGCTGGGTTTGTGTATAGGATATGAATATACCTATATGTCGTGTGTAACTTTTATGAGAGTTTGAGCTTAATGAATCTATTCCAACTTATTTTGCATAGCAATTTAGTAATTTAATTGGAATATGTATTTTTATCTAGCCATCGGAAGAGGTTTAATAAATAATATTGAATTCTCAATTAACTTATTTTGATCAATTAACTAGAAAGAGAGTGAAAAAATTTATACGAAGCATTAGGGGAAGTTGTAATCTTAAGTTCTTTTATTTGGTAAATTCAATCATTGATTATTAAATTTAGATTTAGTTTTAAATTAGTAAATTCATAGTTAATTTCAATTGTTTAAATAAAATCGAATTGATAAAAAGTTAGTACTTGAAAATTATTAGTAATAATTCTCCGTGGGAACGATACTCTACTCATCACTTTATTACTTGTTGAGTATACTTGCACCTAAATTGTCAATATCGAATTCGGACAACAAGTTTTTGGAGCCATTGCCGGGGAAATATTCTAGTAATTATTTCAATATTAATTTCAATCAATTTGATCTTAGTTTAAACTTATTTAACTTTCTGTTTTAATTATTTTTGCAAACACTCTTGAATTTTGTATGCTAACACGATCTAAAGGTCAGGAGCTACTACCTTACGAAGACGAAATCGAGAGAAGGTTCCGAAACTTGCGAAAGTATTGTCAAGAAGTAAAAAATCAGGAAACTATGGCTGAAGAAGGACATAAATCGCTAAGGGATTATGCTATGCCGCTCGTTATGGAAATACAATCGAGCATTCAAAGGCCCGCAATTCAAGCAAAAAGTTTCAAGATCAAGTCGTGTACCATTCAAATGATTCAGAATTCAGTGCAGTTTGGGGGTTTGCCTAACGACGACCCAAACGATCATTTGGTGAGTTTTCTGGAGATTTATGACACGTTCAAGTACAACGGGGTTACCGAATATGCGATTAAACTCCGACTTTTCCCTTTAGGGGTGTAGCCTATTCAGAGTGTGGCAGTTGTTTGTGAATTATGTGCCGGGAACCATCCGAGCAATCAATGTGCAATTAGTTAAGAGTCGGTACAATACGTTGGTAACTTCAACAGACAACAACATGGCAATAATTTTAACAATTATAACCCTGGTTGGAGGACTCATCCGAACTTGTCTTGGAATAATAATCTAGCTCAAACTTTTGCTCCAACACAATCATACCCACCAGACTTTCAGAATCAAGCTCCAACAAAGCAGGAAAAGAAGTCAAATTTGGAGGAGCTGCTTTCCAGGTACATAGCACAAAATGAGACAAGGATGAACAGTATGGAAGTATCAATCCAAAACCTGGAAAATCAAATGGGTCAACTTGCTAATGCCATTAACAACCGACCTCAAGACACTCTGCCTAGTGATACGAAGATCAATCCTAAGAGGGAAGGTAAGGAGCACTGCAATGCTATTACATTACGAAGCGGAAAAGAGTTACCTGAGGTTGTTGGTGGAACTCTAAAATAATCACATGGAGATGATAGTGAGGGTAAAAAAATAAAAGATAGCAAGAATGTGGAACATGAAAAGAAAGAAGAAGATCCAATTGCATGTTCTAATGGAGGTAACCGGCTAAGACATAGGTAAATCTTAAATCTAGCGTGCAAGCAGCTAATACATTTTGGGAAGGCCATTGTTTTCTACCACGAAATCGTGCAACATATTCGGCTGAAAATTTCACAAGAAGATGTGTACCATCAATTGCTCCCAAACAATCCTACTTGCATCAATAAAAAATGCGAAATTCGTGGAAACAATACTGTAAATATATTAAAAAGTGTTATTTTTAGAACATTTTACCTTAAAATATGGCCACATCCTATGATTTTCGTGTATCTCTGTAGGTGTCTCCATTTGAGAAGTAGATTGGTTTAAAAAGTCATCTTCCATGCCTATTATAGCATTTAAGACTAAGTGAAAGTATTGGGATATGGTTTCACTAGACCTCTTAAAGTGGCATTTTGCACTTCGATTCATGAGATTGTGCGATATTAGATACAAAAACATTGCTAATTGTTCTTCAACACTACAGTGCACGGTATCCTTTAGCCTTCCAATACCTTTAAGTATGTATACAAATCTTTGGAAATACTTCACATTCATTCTTAATAGATTATGACAATGTTCATCACTTTGTCCTAGACAAATTGGCGTTGTGTCAGATAACAATTGCATTGTGGTTTCTCATCATATTGTTCCAAGTGATAAACACCATATATAACAGTCATGACACCAACAAATTGTGCATAAAGAAGAATAATCTCTTCATCATCATCATCATTGTTATCCATCTTCAAGATCGAATATTAAGAACATCGCAAATAAGAACATGTCATTAAAAATGCAGATAAAAAATATAGACATATAAATGAAAAAGAAAAATCCAATTCAAAAAAAAAAAAAGAATAAGAAAAACTCAATAAAATTTTACACCATTTTATTTAAATAAGATATCCACATTAGGTGTAACTGTACATATGATCATGAGTGAAGTTTTTATGATATACCCTTCTTGATCATGATTGAAGTTTATATGTAAAAGATCATTGACTGAAGTTTATAATTTGTGATTCTATCTATTATAATGTGTCAAGTTTTGAAACTAAGAAAATTTAATTTTCAGTATGTATTTATAACCTATATATGGGTGTAACATATATTTGGGATTAAGTACATAACTTAGGGTGCATTTGTTAACTCAAATTCAGCACTTAAAATGAATGTATTTAACACTTATTAATTAAGTCTATTTGATAACCAAAATCTAAACTCTTTTAATATGTTAAGTGCTTATTAAAAATAGGCTACAATATTAAGTAAGAGATCCCTTACTTAATTCTGAAAGCTGAAAGCGCTCAGCAAAATCATCTTTAATAATATTTACAATATGACAATTATACCCCGAAATATTTTACAATCCTATTAAAACTCTAATTAGTCTTCTCTTCAAAATCCCTAACCTATATATTCTCCTTGTCGATCTTTTTTTTTTTTTTTTCTTTCCCTTGTCTTCTATAACAAAAATATATAATTATAATTATAATTACACACACAAACACACGAATTACACACACTGCACATAGACATATGCACTGCACACACACACACACACACACAGACACAGACACAGACACACACACACACACATATTGTCAATGAAATCTAATTTATTATATTTTTTCAATATTATTTGATTATTTATTAGTTATTGTTCTTTTTTTTTTATCAGATGTTACTGTTCACTTATTATGTTATTCAATTTGTTCTTGTTCACTTATTGTGTTATTCAAATATTATTTATTTATTTATTTTGATCAAATATTTGTTCAATGTAGACTACAATATAATAATAGTGATTATGATTTATGTTATGATATTTAATAAATATTTTCAAATTAAAGAGTGGAAGGGTAAAACATAAAATTAATTTATTTTCAGACATCAGCTCTGTGTAGCGATCAAACAGTTTAGTTCAATTCAATACTTAAATTTCAGTGAATACGAAACAGTCCACAAATTCAGTATTCAGCTTTCAGACACAGTTTTCAGTTTTATCAAACATCACCTTAATGTTTAAGAACCAAAGTCCACAGATACCAAATAATTTGATTAGAAGTCGAAATTCTTCTCGGTCCAGAAGGAAAATATTTTCTAATGTTGGGTGTAAATAATTTCCCCATTTTCAACTTTCATGTGCGGGCAAGGTTAACAAGTTAATAACATAATCGTAATAAATATAAAGGTGAATAAAAATGATAGGATATAATCAAAGACAGGCTGGTCATAGACCATGATTCAATGGTTAAAAGCTCAAACTAACAAGCACAAAAACACAGTATCAAAGTTGAAGGGCAGTAATATGCACATGTACACAAACATGCTAGTTGAGACATTTTATCAAACACCTGCTCTACCTCATTTACCTGACCGTTGGGTCATAATCAAATAAAACAATTAACCCAACAATCAACAAAGAAAAACAAAAAGAAAAGGGAAAAAAATAGTGTTGCCGCAGAAGAAATGCAGTAAGTACACAGTACTAATACAAATTGAAGATCCAAAAATTAACACTCCGAAGTGTATAGACTAATACAAATTATTGGTTTTTTTTTTTTTTTTGCTGTTACAAATTTATGGGTTTCGTTACTTACAATATGTAGCAATTCTAGTACATAGATTAATTGAGGATGGAAGAAAAATTTATCAGTTGGCTGAGTGTGATAAAAAAAAAAAATTTTGGCTGAGATGATGTGCATAGATGGAAGACGCAAAGAGGCAGATTCCTTGATGAGTCGGTTGAGAAGATGAGTACTGAGAGACAGACTTCCTTGATGAGTTGCCTGAGAAGATGAGTACTGAGAGGAGTTGTAGTGTGCTAAAATAGGGGCAAAGTGGTAAACAATGAAACATGATGGGCCAGGCCCAAGGGCCCAACTCATGCCACGAGCCTAGTCTTAATTAAGAGCCCAAACTAATAAAGATCTAGTATCTAGTCCAAAGGGGTCCACACCCGGTCAAGCTCAAGGAGCTACATCAGCAGGGGACATGCAAGGTCATTCAAGAGCCTCCTCCTAGCCACCTTGGAGTAAGGGTCATTCAAGAGCCTCTTCCTAGCCACCTTGAAGTAAGGGTCATCCCAAGAGACTCATCCTCGCCGCCTTGGAAAGAGTCAACCTTCCCCTCATCCTTTGACCGAGTCTCATGGAGAGCACCTCAACCGCCTCGCCTGTTGAGAAGAAGTCGCCAGCTTCACCAGAATAGTTATATAGTTGCTATTAAGTCGCCCCAATCTGTTAGGGGGCGACTATAAATTGTAAGCCCCACCAACACTTGGGGGGCAGATCAGATCATACTCAGTCGAACATGACTCTCTCCCCTACATCTCTAAGCTTGTAACCCTATGCTCTCCATACCCACTTAAAGTAATAAAGCACCCGGCGACTCTAGCCATTCAAAGTGGACGTAGGTCACATTGACCGAACCACTATAAATCTCTGTTTTGTTCTCTCTCTCTCTCTCTCTCGATTTATTATTGCATTTATTACTGTTACTTGACAGGTGGTGTGCAAACCAATTTGTGCATCATCAGTTTGGCGTCGTTTGTGGGAACTATAAAATTCTCACTTCTTAACACTTTCTTTGTTGAATCTATGGCGATCACCAAATCGATGAATCAACCTGAGGATAATCCACCACGAGAGGAGGAGGTTCCTCCTCCACCAACCAATCATGTCCCAAATGTGCAACAGATGTTGGAGACCATGCAACAACTTGTGGCCCAAAATTAGCAGATCCTACAACTCATGCGCGCTGGACAATGAGGAGCACAACTTGTTGGACCCCAAGCCAGAGAAGCTCCACGCCTTGGGCGTCAAGGAGCTCCGGGCACCCCCTGGGGAGCCCCTTTGGGTGCCCTACACAGGGGAGCCCACCATGAGGGACCTCCACCTCCTTCTCCAGCTCCCACTTCTCATGGTGGAGACCCTCATTTCCAAGAGGATGAGGGCAAGAACCAAAGTGTGGAGCATGGGAGTCATTTCCATGAAAATTCTAAGGGAGCCCCTAACCATTGGGACGAAAAAATAAAAGAGGTACAAAATCAACTAGGTGACGTCTTCAACGCCATAATGGCACAAGGACCTGAAACCGTCGATTATCTGGTCAGACGAACTGACACACCCTTCATACCAGATGTGGCGAACTATCCACTTCCCCAAAAGTTCAAAATGCCATCTGTAGAAATTTTCAACGGTACAAAGGATCCGCTTGATCATCTCGAAACCTGCAAGACCTTAATGCAACTGCACAACATCCCTGACGAAATTATGTGCAGGGTATTCCCAACTACCTTGAAGGGATTAGCGCGACAATGGTTCGCCAAACTCACCCCGACCTTATAGGCTCCTTCGCCGAACTGAGCAGATCATTTGTGTCACAGTTCATTGGCGGACGCCGCTACCAGAAGCCTGCCACTCACCTGCTCAACATAAAATAGGACCGAGATGAGAGCTTAAGGACCTACCTCACTCGTTTTAACGTGGAGGTTCTTCAGGTCGAGAAGCCCAATGACAAAGTCACCATGACAACCTTTCTAGGAGGCCTCCGCTCATTGAGCTTCCTCTTTTCAGTAATGAAGCGACCACCAAAGAGCATGCCAGAACTATTGACAAAAGCTCAAAAATATATGAATGCTGAGGAAATCAACAGGTCCAGGCGAGGTGAATCATCTCGGGGGATGCCAAAAGATTGACCTGCCTCTACACTGTTCTCAAGCAGGCAGCCTATATATCCAGCTTAGCGGCTCTCTCGTGGGTCGCCAAAAGCTTGGTCTCTGCACTGCTCTCAAGCAGGCAGCCTATATCTCCAGCTTAGCGGCTCTCTCGCGGGTCGCCAAAAGCTTGGCCACTGCACTGCTCTCAAGCAGGCAACCTATATCTCCAGCTGAGCGGCTCTCTCGCGGGTCGCCAAAAGCTTGGCCTCTACACTGCTCTCAAGTAGGCAGCCTATATCTCTAGTTGAGCGACTCTCTTGCGGGTCGCCAAAAGCTTGGCCTCTGCTCTGCTCTCAAGCAGGCAGCCTATACCCCCAACTGAGTGGCATTCTCATGGGTCGCCAAAAGCTCGATCTCAAAATGTGTAGCTCTCTCAAGAGCAATCCTCAAACTCTGTCTTTGCTCTCACGCAAGCAACTTGCCTTTCTCCCCAGGTAATCATGTTAGATATTTTGATGTTGAAATAACATTGTTTTTACCATCTCCAGGTACATTCTTGAAACTTAGGTTGTCTGCAACCCGAGGACTACATTAAATTGAATGTCAACAATCGGGTCTCATCCTTTTGTGTCCATCTGGCACCGCCGCCTCGTTGCTGCAGCACTCCGCGCTTAACATCTAGCGTAAATAAGCTCTGTCTGCGCTTGTCTCCAAACAACGCTCCTTCATTGCTATCAGCAAAGTCGCCTACCACCGGCACCCCTCCAGCAGTGCCAACCCCATGGGCGCCCCTCGAGCAGGACCCAGCGCCATAGGCACTTCAAGGATGATGTCCACCACCTGAGGCATCCCAGCGAGCGTCATAGGCGCTTCAGCAGGCTGCACGCCCAGGACAACTCGCCCTCCCTCCATAGGCTGCTCGCCCAACATGGATCGCCGCCACAACAGCCCTGCTCGCCTGGTCTGCTTGCCTCTCCACAGCGCGTGCCCCAGGGCGCCCTGCCTGCACGCCAGCGGGCCCGAGGCAAACCCATGCACCTGCGCGCCTCCCTCTCTCACCTGGCTTGCTCGCCCAATTGAGGTCGCCATACCTTGGGCGCCCAATCCTTCTCTCGCCTGGCTTGCTCGCCAAAATTGGGGTCGCCACAGCCTGGGCGCCTAACGCATCCTCCTTGCCCACCCCAGACGAGCGCCCAGCTGCCTCCTCGCCCAAAACCGTGCCCAGATCAGCGCCATCAGCGCTTGGCCTCCCAAATCAGCGCCCAAAGGGACGCCCAAGGCCTCATGCTCGCCCAAAAAAGTGCGCCCAGCTGCTGCTCACAATTTTGACCTTAACTTTTGCTCTGTAACTCCAAACGGGGCTTATTATATTTCAAATCGAAGCTCTCGATGAGCCCTACAAAACTCACTGCCTTTGGTAGTGAAATACGCTGTAAAAATTCTAAAAAAGGCCTAGAAACAGATATTTTGGCCTCCCAAAGTTTTTTCAAAAAAAAAAAAAAATTCTGCTCATCCAGGACGCTGTGTGATCGCCCAAAACCGCGCACCCAGCTCCCTGCTAGCTATTTTGACCGTAACTTTCGCTCTGTTACTCCAAATGGGGCCTATAATATATCAAATCGAAGCTTTCAAAAAAGGCCTAAAAGCACAGGTTTTGGCCTCCCGAAGTTTTTTCAGTTATGCTTTCAGCCGAAATTCAAATTCAACCAACCGAATGCCCTCCTCTTCAAGTTCCATTGGACACAGGGCATTGGGGGCAAATGATGGGTCAGGCCCAAGGGCCCAACTCATGCCACTAGCCCAGTCTTAATTAAGAGCCCAAACTTATAAAGATCCAGTATTTAGTCCAAAGGGGTCCACACCCGGTCAAGCTCATCAAGCTCAAGGAGCTACATCAGCAGGGGGCATGCAAGGTCATCCAAGAGCCTCCTCCTAGCCACCTTGGAGTAAGGGTCATCCAAGAGCCTCCTTCTAGCCACCCTGGAGTAAGGGTCATCCCAAGAGACTCATCCTCGCCGCCTTGGAAAGAGTCAACCCTCACCTCATCCTTTGACCGAGTCTCATGGAGAGCACCTCAACCGCCTCGCCCGTTGAGAAGAAGTTGCCAGCTCCACCATAATAGTTATATAGTTGCTATTAAGTCGCCCTAATCTGTTAGGGGGCGGCTATAAATTGTAAGCCCCACCAACACTTGGGGAGCAGATCAGATCATACTCAGTCGAACACGACTCTCTCCCCTACCTCTCTAAGCTTTGTAACTCTTTGCTCTCCATACCCACTTAAAGTAATAAAGCACCTGGCGACTCTAGCCATTCAAAGTGGACGTAGGTCACATTGACCGAACCACTATAAATCTATGTGTTGTTCTCTCTCTCTCGATTTATTACTGCATTTATTACTGTTACTTGACAGGTGATGTGCAAACCAATTTGTGCATCATCAAAACAGATAAGCAAGTTTCATGGGAAAAAAAATTCGTCCAGATTTTGTATGAAAACAGAAAGCATTAAATATGGGAAAATCTGATCATGCAGGAAATTTTTTTTCCCTGAGAAACCTTCGTTTCCTGCTAAACAAACGCCATATTTTTTCCTTTTTTTTCTCTTTCCCCCATTTTCCACCATTGTCAACATTAAGATGATGTTCCTCTTTAGTAGCCTAATAAGGGACTCCTTCTCGGGTGCAGGTAGCTGTGACTCGATCAAGAAATATCTATCCAGATCTGATTGGTCTACTGGTATGACCTGCAACTCTTCGATTGACTTGTCTTTGGGCTTGACCCCTACATCCTCAAGAAGGGGGAGCTCTTCATCAGCTATGAAAACCTGTTGTGACTTGGCCATTAATTTTGCTCCTACATTAAGGCATTGCTTAGAAGTAGTTTAGTCTCCACGAATCTCGACTATCCCTTCACTAGTAAGGAAATGTAACATTTGATGGTAGGTGGAGGCTACTGCTTGCATCTGGTGGAGCCATGGTCTCCCCATGATGGCATTGTATGGAGACAAAACATCCACCACTAGAAAGTCTACCTCGACCACTTGCGTACCAGCCTTGATAGGAAGCGCAACCTACCAAGAGGCTAGACTTGCATGCCATTGAAGCCAACGAGTGAGGTCATCGTTGGGAGGAGGTCAAACTAAATGTTTCTCAATTTCTTGAACTGGTCATAATATATGATCTCCGTTGAACTCCTAGAGGCAATGGACACACGCCTTACTTCAAAATCGCTCATATTGAGAGTGAGAACAAGGGGGTCATTATGCGGGTGGACCATTCCTTCCAAGTCCACATCTGAGAATGTGATGGGAACACTCTCTGATTCTTCCTTTCGGCGCTTGGAAGTGTGACCACCTTGGTGATCTGCTTACATAACATGCTGAAGATGGCAGGCTTTTCGATACTCGGTCTGAGACTAGACCGAGTCAACTTGCATCGGAGGAGTGGTGCTGCAGATGATGTTTATTACCTTGGGAGGCTAGTTTTCCCGATGCTGATCATCTTGTTGAGTTCGATGTTCTGCCTGCTCTTTGACAGTCTTCTCCTTGTTTATGTACTGGGATAGGTGACCTTGCTTGACCAACTCCTCCAAGTGGCGAATGAGAGAGTGAAAATTCTCTGTTCAGTGCTCTTTATCCTTGTGGTAAGAGCAGTAGAGGTTTTGGTCTCTCTTGGAGGGGTCCCCTGAAATAATCCTTGTCTTTAATCTGATTCAAAATTCGATAGATGGGCTCTTTGAAAATAGTATCGACTCTTTGGGATGAGTCATTCGTCCCCTTTGACGTTTCTCCCTGCTTTGATGGGTTCGTGGAGCTACCTTCCTTCCTTTGATTCTTCCTCGGTGGAGATGGTAGCCGATCAATTGGCCCTTTGTCATCTTCCACCTTTACATATCTCTTGATGTGCTCCTGTAAGTGGAACATACTCCTGGGTGGCCACATAGTGAGATGTTTCTGTAACTCACTCTCCTTTGGGAGGCCCAAGCGAAAAGAGATAGCAATGGTCTTCTCGTCGCGTTCTTCGATGTCAACATAAGTCTCTAGGTACCTCATGGCATACTCTCGAAGAGTCTCTCCTCATTTTTGGCATAGTGCCAAGAGTATATCAATTGTCATGGGTTCTCGGCTATTAGCTATGAATCGAGAGACGAACTCCCCAACGAGTTGCTCTCAAGAGTAGATTGAGTTCATGGGCATCCCATGAAACTATTTAAGCGCTGAATTCCCCAAACTAGAAGGGAACATCTTGCACATCAATGCCTCATAGCTTGTCCAGAGGGTCATCTTGTTGGTGTAAGCTCCTATGTGAAGCTTGGGGTCGGACTTGCCATCAAAACCATATAGACTGAACGAAAGGTGTGGTAGTCATCTTTGCGAGGGTTTGCCTCGCCCTCTCCTTCGCTGAATAAACGGGATCGTCATGTTGCAGCCAGGTGGCCACATCACGAGCTGGCTCAGAGTACCTTCATTTTTCTCCTCTATAGTCCTCCCAACGGTCTTCCCTTTGATAGCGGGAAAGACTCTCATGCCATCCCCTTCGCTCCCTAGGACAGCGTTGTCTATGTGTTTTGCCCCTTCCCCTACGATGAGTGTGATCATGCCTTGGAGAAGGATCTCTGAGGGCGCGGTTAGTAACGCTTCTCCTAGATGAGTACCTATTTTGACTCTGATTGTGAGTCAAGTAGCTCCTTGCTCGAGAATGGCTCCTATGTTGGGAGGAATAAGCTTCCTCAATGTGATCATTACAACGATCATGGTTACGGGTTAACTGCCTGACCTTGCTAGCGAGTTGCTTGCCATTCTGATGTAGGAGGCCTTGCCTGAGAGCTTCTTGATTGCCTCTGTCTTCTTCTTGATTGCCTCATGGTAATCAATCTCAGTGGCTAACCCGCCTTCTGCACCGAGAATAGGTAGGTTGTGGTGAGAAGGAGGATTTTCTCTTGAGTGGTCCTGCCCAACACGGCGCAACACTTCCTCTGATAACTGGAGGTCATAGTTAGCGGGATCCTCGCAGATCGGGGGTAGTGGAAGTAGAGAACAGCTGGTTCTGGGATCGAGGGCTCTCTCGCCAGTCATGGTTTCAAGGCTTATTGGTTAGTAGAAAACTTAATTATTTCCTACAGACGACGCCAATTGTACGAAAATAAATCCACACAAAGAGTAACCACCTCGTACAGACGGAGAGGGTGGTGAGTAAGCCTTGAGTAACCTGCAAGACAAGAGAACACCAAAGTGAACCGATGGTCGGAGGCGGCCAAAGAGACTCCGATGCTTAATTCAGTAAGCAAGTCGAAGAAAAGGTGTACTGTGAATAGGCTAGGATTCCATCCCATACCTGGTACCCACAACCTTTATTTATGGTGGTACAAGAAGCGGTGTTCCACATGAACTCGAATTCCAAGTTGTGATAGGATAGATCTCATCACCAATCCCCTAGACAACATTTGAGGTAGAGTCATATTAGAACGTTGGGTCCTAAATTGTAGGAAGATATGTGCTTTCCAGGAGGGGTTGTTTGTCGACAGTCCCTTGATAGTCGGAGTAGAGTTTTCCTTCGACTTTAGGTCTCGAGTCAATCCCTGGCCAAGTAGCAAGTGGGTGCCAGACAGAGGTGACGCCAGGGGCGAGGGGCGTGACGGCGCCAAGCACAGGGCTCGCAAGCAAGGCAAATGGGCGACGTCGTGCAGGGCTGACTGGGCGATGCTGCGCCAGGTACTGGACGACGCTAGTCGCTGGGCGCCAGCAGGGTGACGCCAGACGCTGGGCTTTGTTGGGGACAGCTGTGGGCATTGCTGGAGAGTTGTGGGCATTGCTGGAGTGCTGATGTAGGCGTCGCTGGAGTTCTGCTTGGAGGTTGCTGTGGTGGGCGACGCCTGGAAGCTACTTGGAAGCTGGCGACGCCTGTCCCACATCAACCATTCAAACAGGAGACACAACATTTGACAAAGATTGTGTCTGTTGCCGATCCAAACCACCACCAACAGCTGTAACCGTTGCCTATCGTAACCGCCATCAACCGCTTCCTCTCCTACCCATACACGAGAAAACATCACCGATTAATGTTCATGTGTTCACCGACTTACAAGATATATATCACGTTGATTGCAATTTTCAAATTGGAGAAATCAGTTACCCTTGTTTGACGCTGAATGGAGATCTTCAGTAAGATATTTTTCATAAAATTTGAAATTCAAATTCAGGATTATATATTATCGATTTTCTTATTCTGCAAATGCTATGTGTTTTTCTTTGTTCATAAGTTAACGTTAGAAGTGAATAATTATTGCCGGATTTGTTAAGTTCTATATAGGCAGAGTTCTTTGAGTCAATGTATATATTCCTTGCAAGTCAAATTTTATTTTTAACGTTGTTTTTCATATTGAATTTTTTTTTTTCGTTATTCAATTTTCAGTTTTATGCTAATGCTTTATCTGTCTCTATCTTTTTCTTTATTCATACTTCAAAGTCGCGTGATTAATCTGCTGAGTTCGATTGTCGGAGTTCTATGATAGTTGGAGTTTGACTTCGTTCTTGTTGATCCGTCAACCTATACTTATTGTAAGTGAATTCTTTACTCAATGTTATTTTATCCGACTATTTTTGTGTGTTTTTCATGTTTTATTCTTCAGAGTTATGTTTGGATTTTGAACATATTGTTTCGTATTTTTTTGGGAGAATTACACTCAGACCCTTTGAAGTTTGTCACTTAATCATTCAGCCCCCTTAATATTTGAAATATTACACACAGACCCCTGAAGTTTGTATACGCGTAACCCTTAGACCCCTGTTGTCAAATGTATGTTAGTATATCTGTTAGTAAATTACACCCAGACCCTCTAAAGTTTGTAGGTGTATAATACTTAAATCCCTCAAATTTAAAATGTTATACTTAGACCCAAAATACTCCAATCAAATATAGAATATCAAATATTTTAAATTTTAAAATAAAAATTCATGTTCTATTGTACCATTTATTGAAATAAAATCAAAAATAAAAAGCTAATTTTTATTAAAAAATCGTAATTAGTATACAATTATACTATCTATTGCAATAAAATTGAAAAATCAAAAAAGGGGTCTAAGTTATTCATAATATAACATGAATTTTACAACCAAAATTCATGTTCTATTATGTCATTTATTGAAATAAAATAAAAAATAAAAATTTAATTTTTCTTAAAAAATCATAATTAGTATACAAGTATATTATCTATTGGAATAAAAGTAAAAAATTAAATAAGGGATCAAACTGTAATGAACACAATATATTCTAGCTTTAATTTGGGTAATTTGGTAGTTTAATTTGGTCGTTTAAACGACCAAATTAAATTCCAATAGATAGTATAATTATGTACTAATTATTATTTTTTAAGAAAAAATTAGATTTTTATTTCAATAAATGTTATAATAGAACATGAATTTTAGTTGTAAAATTTAAAATATTGTATATTGTATATTTGATTGGAGTATTTTTTTTATCTAAGTATAATATTTTAAACTTGAGAGTTCTAACTATTACACGTTTACAAATTTCAGATGGTCGGGTCTAGATATAATTTACTAACGGATATACTAATGGACATTGACGACAGGGATCCAAGTGTTACCCGCGTACAAATCTCAGAGGGTTTATATTTAATATTTCAAATATCAAGGAATTTGAGTGATTAAGTGACAAACCTCAGGGGATTTGAATGTAATTCTCCCTATTTTTCTTTTATGTATGTTGATTTTGTTGTTCTGTTTTTTTTGGTGTGTGTGTGTGTGTGTTCTGTAAGCGTGTGTGTTTTAGACATAATGTCATAAAAAGTTCGTTTCCTGAAAATAACATACGTTACTATTTTACTGTTACTATTTTTGTTGTTTTAGAATCAGAATTGTTTCGTTTTATTTTTTTTATTTTTATATATATTCGTTTTGTTGACAAAAAAACATAGAAGACACTCTGTTGATTTTATGCAAGTATTGCTCTGAGACTGTTGTGATTAGAATTTCGATGCATTCAAATTTTGAAGTTGTGGTACATGGTATTTGTGAGAAATGAGAATTTTTTTTTTTTCATTTTCATATGCGTGACTATGATTTGGCAAATGAATCAGGAAACTAGGGTAGACACGATGTGTGTAAACATGTTTTGGGAGTATGTGACTATTTTTTTATGATCATGTTATTCTTTCATGTTATTATAATCAACCATGCTTGTATTACCTAGGGGACTTGAACCCCATTGAGCCAAAGGCCCGTTGGTCATAATGTGTTCATGTTATTGTTAATGTTAATTGTTTTTAAAATGAACTTGGACATTGGTGGTATATTTTTCAATAATACCAATTCTAACAATCTCAACCCTGCAATCTCGAACCCTCAGCTCAGGTCTTCCAGCTCGGACCTTCGAGCTCAGGTCTTCCACCTCAGGTCTTCCATTGAGCACACTGTGACAGCGACAACTCAAACCTTCCAAAAAGTCACGTCATGCCCAGAGAATATAGCCTTTAACAGCCAAAGATTCCCGACACATCAGTCGTAACAACCCCCAAAGATCACGTTGATTATGCAAGGATCCCTGTTGTTACGAAAGGATCACAACTGTTACGCAAGTATCACGCTGATTACGCGAAGCTCCTACACACTATAAATAGGGACAGATTCCTCGCTTTGGTAGGGACCTGAACATATGAAAATAGACTCTCTGTAGCATTGTAATATTCTTCTCCAAAATAATAGAAAAACCTCTAGGAGCAAGAGACTCCATTAGAGTGGACTAACCAAGCTTCCAAGCTGGTGATCCACTACAAATCTCTTGTCTATCAATTTCAGTTGATGATTGTTGTCTTTGTGATTGACTATTAACCACTACAAACCTAGTAGCTCAGATTGGACATCCCAATGAGTCCCCATTTATCATCCCTAATAAATCTTTAATTCATTTCCTCCTTTTTGAGCCCCGACCTCTGCTACACAACCGCGTAAATTACACCATCACATACTAAGGTCATTTGAGAAAAAGAATTCACCACATTGTTATTGTACT
Source organism: Ilex aquifolium (assembly GCA_951799425.1). Classification (NCBI taxonomy): domain Eukaryota; kingdom Viridiplantae; phylum Streptophyta; class Magnoliopsida; order Aquifoliales; family Aquifoliaceae; genus Ilex; species Ilex aquifolium. The sequence goes on along the minus strand of OX637406.1, from coordinate 17,715,196 downwards.
CCTTTTTTGTTCATGTTTCTATTTTCTGAAATGAACCAGTATAATGTTTGCCCTGTTTTTCAAAAAAACAAGTACAAACAATACTCAACCCTACAACAACATATCCAATTCATGTCCATGTACAAGTACAATTGTCCGAAGTCATTTTATTCAAGTTTGATAAGTACATTATTACCAACTCAAAACAATATCAATATTACAAAACTCTTTTTTTTTTATCCATATGGAATTCACCAATGTATCTAGTATTGCTTGAGACCATGCATTGATTTCGTCTAAATTTTCAACGTATGACACGTATCCCCACCTAATCGTTTGCCCCATATTTGAAAGGAGTAGTGTCACCAATATATACAAACACAACAACCTACCAAAATATCTTCATAATCTGTTTGCTCTTAACTTCTTGTTGCCTGCTTCAAGCTGCTACTTATTATCGGTGCATTCAACCTCTCAATGTTATTGAATATCCTCCTCACAATGGTGACAACTTCTTTGTATTTTGAGGAGAATCAATGGATTCAGAACCATCTTGTATACAAAATATGAGGGTTACATCATTTCTCCTCAACTTCAACCATTTATCACCAATGTGGAATGCTGATGTTTCAACATTCAAAGTAGAAAGTATGTCAATAACATTCTAGTCACTCTTCTTACACCAATATATGTCTACTTCGTCGGATGTTATGCTTTGGACAATAGGCAAGAGTGTTTTTTTATTTGCTCTTTGTGCTACTCTTTAATTTTAATTTCAGTGTTTGCCTGTATCAATGGAAGCATGTTGAACTTGAATTGATTAAAAGAATGAATTAACACTAACAGATTAGTAACATTATATACTACCTGAAGGGGGTGGCTCCCCTTATTACACGTGTCATGTCATTAAATGCATCCACGTGAGATTGACAAGACGGAGCACGTGACAAAGATATTGATTGCTTGAATCAGATGAACCGAGCCGAACTGGGTAAAGAGTTCGGTAAAATGCTTGAAAAGCTCGGCAATGGATCAAACCAAGTTGATCAGTTAGTTCGGAAAACATCGAAGGTGTTCGTTCGCCATTGTAACCGATCTGTTTGAAAAGATACGTAAGGATAGAGATGCACCTGTAACTTCGGTGTTTCGTACGGATAGATGAACGGAATTACAGAAATTGGAGGAAATCGCTGGAGAAATATCAGCAACTTCCCAAACTAAATGACTGAAAAAGAGGAAGGTGTGCCACCTTGAACCAAAAACCTCGGAAACCCTAAAGAGGGAACGGTCTATAAAATAAAACAAAGAGCCTGGGTGAAAGGTACGCTGAACTCTCCCAGTCTTCTTGCATTTTTATTCAATTCAATTACTGACTTAAGCATCGGAGTGCCTTCGATCGAAGCACTTCGATCTTGGGCAGTTTGTTCGTTTTGCAGGAGGGAGATTGGGAAGCTAAGTTCAGAAAAGATTATCAGAAATATCAATACATCATTTCAGTAGGAGGTATTCTCATTTTTTACCTCTTACATTTTGGCGCCGTCTGTGGGAATCATCTTTGAAATAGAACAAAAAGATACTATGTCAAGACTCAGAAGTGCTATTGGATCCCCCATAGGCAGTCTTGCTTTGGGTAATTCCGATCCGGTGTCGCTTCCTTCTGATGGCAACGTCAGACTACATGTCAACGGAAGCCCTATTAAGCCTATCGAAGACATCGAGGTATCCTCAGCGAGCTTCAGGCCTTCCAGGAATCCAAACCAGCAAGTGGGAAATCGTGGTGAATCCCTCCGTACCGAGGGGGAAAACCACTCTATGATGAAGCTGGTTCAGTCCATGCAGGACCGGTTGGATGCTCATGACAAGCTATTTAAGAAATCTTATTCCAGGGAGACAGATTTGCTGAAGGAAAATGAAGAGTTGAAGGCCAAATTACAGGAGCTGACCGGAAAAGAAAAGCGTGAAAGGGAAAGCCGACGAGAAAATCCTGAAAAGAAGTTTGGCAGGACCAAAAAACCCGAAACTGACAAGTACCGACAGAAAAAACCTCGGGTTTCAGAAGAGGACTCCTGGAAGCAGTACATCACTGAAGAATTGGACAATCGTTTGAAGAAGCCAGAGCAGAGGTCGGCTAGGGATACGGCAAGGAGGGCGACCGGGGAGTATGGAGACGGTTCGGATTCGTCTCCCTTTTCCTCATGGATTGAAAAGGGGCGTATCCCGAGCAAGTTCACTGTTCTGAACTTCAGACTCTACGATGGAAAAACCGACCCGTCATCCCACATCAGACATTTCAGACAATTGATGACAATACATCGGAGGAATGAACCCCTGCTCTGTACGATATTCCCGAGCAGTCTGGGAGAATCGGCCATGAAGTGGTTCGACAGCCTGCCGAGGCAGTCGATTGACGGCTGGTCGCAGTTAGCCGAACAATTTACTGCTCGGTTCATAACAAGCAGTAAACAGCCTAAGGACGTCGGTGCTTTGCTGACCCTAAAGAAACGAAACAACGAGACCTTGCGAGAGTATGCTCATCGCTATTGGGAGACGATGAATGAGGTGGAAGGCTGCAACCCTGAAATTGCGGTGGCATCATTCAAGATTGGGTTGCCAAAGGAAAACCCTATATATCAATCCTTGACAAGGAGGCCAGCCGTAAACTTGGAAGAGTTAATGGCTAGAATCGAGAAGTATGCTAAAGTCGATGATGACTTGTCCAGATACGTGGGCAAGGATCAATTTAACAGAAGGCAGTTCGGCAAGGAGAAGCAGGCCGAACCGAATCGAGACATCGGGAGAAAGAATGAGAAGGAAGGATTCTTCACAAAATCTCCTTTCCTTGGAATAAACACGCTGTTCAAAGAACCCATACACAAAATTTTGGGCCAAATCAAAGGAAAGCCATTTTTCAAATGGCCCAACAAGTTATTGGGAGACCCTTCGAGACAGAACCCTAATTTTAAATGTTCATACCATCGTGATGTCGGTCACATGACCGAAAATTGCCGAACACTAAAGCAGCACTTGGAGGAGTTGGTCCGAGAAGGGCATCTCGCCGAGTTCATCGACAGCGAGGCTAGCCCAAACGGAGGAAGAGTCGAACCCAGAGGGGACAAGGCTACGCCAGCAGGGGTGATAGATGTGATCCACGCTGCGATAAATCCTCAGATGTCTACAAACAACGCGACTAGGGCGTACATTCAGAAAGCCGCGAAGGAGAGAGAAGTCTATCAGCTGCGGCTAACCCCCGAGATAAGAAGCAAAAGACTGAAGGTGGAGGAATCAATTGACTCCATTTGCTTCACCGAGCAGGACTTGGATGGGATTCATCAACCGCATAACGATGCATTGGTGGTAACACTTCGGATAGCTAACTTTGATGTGAGAAGGGTACTGATTGATCCAGGAAGCTCGTCTGAAATAATGTACATAGACCTTTTCGACAAGCTCGGACTCAAGAGAGAGGATCTCAAGCCATCCAACACTCCATTGGTTGGCTTTAGTGGAAAAACAGTCCTTCCCCGAGGAAAAGTCACGCTGCCAGTAAAAACGGGACCTGTGGGCGTCATGACGGAATTTCTTGTAGTTGATACGGTCTCGGCGTACAACGCAATAATGGGGAGGTCATGGTTACACGAGATGAAGGCGGTACCATCAACCTACCACCAGATGCTTAGGTTCCCTTCTTCTGAGGGAATAGTGACCATCAGAGGAGACCAGGTCAGCTCCAGGACTTGCTTGTTGGCGGCGGTCAAAACGAAAAATGAGACAGATTTTGGAGAGAAGAGTCCTGTTGAAGGTGACGAAAAATAGCAATCAAGGAAGTACAGCTCGGCTGTTTCACACAACCGAGCTGAAAATGAAAGTCCTAAAGTACCTTTAGGCACTGAAAAGGAAGCTACAGACCGTACAGTTGAAGCTTTATCTAAAGTACCTTTAGATAAAGATGGAGAGCCGGACAAGTACTTCCTACTCGAAGCAGCTCTTTGTCCCGAGTAGCGACAAGAACTCATCTATCTGCTAAAAGAATATGCCGACGTCTTCGCATGGAGTACCAATGAAATGCCCGGCGTACCTTCCGAGGTTGCCTGTCACCGACTTAATGTCGACCCGACCTACAAGCCCATTAAGCAGAAGCTGAGAAGGTCGGCACCGCCACATCAAGAAGCAGTAAAAGAAGAGGTGACCTGATTACTTGAGTCTCGAACTATCAGGGAAGTTCAATATCCGACCTGGCTGTCTAACACAGTGGTTGTCAGCAAGAAAAATAGAAAATGGAGAGTTTGCGTGGATTTCACCGACCTCAACAAAGCATGCCCGAAGGATAGCTTCCCTTTGCCCAAGATAGATCAGCTGGTAGATGCAACGGCCGGGCACGAACAAATGAGCTTCCTGGATGCCTACAGAGGATATCACCAAATCCCCCTAGCCAAAGAAGATCAAGAGAAGACTGCCTTCATAACTCCTGCAGGGACATACTGTTACATGGTGATGCCGTTCGGATTAAAAAACGTTGGTGCAACATATCAAAGGTTGGTAACAAAGATGTTCTCGCACATGTTAGGAAACACTGTGGAAGTCTACATTGACGACATGGTGGTAAAGAGTCGTTTTGCAACCGACCATTGTGCCGACCTAAAAAGTACATTTGATGTCCTTCGGAAATTCAAGATGAAGTTAAATGCCTCTAAATGCGCCTTTGGGGTGGGCTCGGGAAAGTTCCTCGGTTTTCTGGTTACACACAGAGGCATAGAGGTAAACCCTGATCAGGTCAAAGCTATCGAAGAATTGCAGTCACCCCGGACCGTGAAAGAAGTACAAAGACTAACAAGAATGGCCGCTGCGCTCGGCAGATTCATATCCCGAGCCTCTGATAAGTGCAGGCCGTTTTTTCAATCTATCAAAGGAAGGAAGGGAGCACTTTGGAGTCAGGAGTGTGAAGAAACGTTCCTAAATCTCAAGGCATACTTGGCCTCACCGCCAATTTTGTCAACACCATTGCCCGAAGAGATTTTATTCATCTACCTAGCAGTATTGAAAAACGCTATGAGTGGGGCGTTAATGAGGAATGACCATGAAAGGTTAAGGCCCGTCTATTACGTAAGCAAAATGCTCCTAGACGCAGAATCAAGATACACGCCGTTGGAAAAACTCGCTCTTGCCTTGATTAGTTCGGCTAGGAAGCTCAGACACTATTTCCAGGGACATCAGATCACCGTGCTCACTGACCAGCCGTTGAAATCCATTTTTCAAAAGGCCGACCTCTCAGGACGCTTTGCCAAGTGGGCTGTTGAGCTCGGGGAGTTTGATATTTTATTTGAACCAAGGAAGGCAATCAAAGGACAAGTAGTCGCTGACTTTATTGCCGAATTTCAACCCAAACATGATTCAGCACCAAACGACAAGGTAGATGACAGTCAGATAATGGAGTTTGGGGGCAAATGGACCCTTTCTGTTGATGAGTCATCTAACCAAAAGGGCGCATGAATTGGCCTCATTCTAGTGAGTCCGGATGGATGTGTCCTAGAAAAATCCATTAGACTCGGTTTCCCCGCATCAAATAACGAAGCCGAATATGAGGCCCTAATTGCAGGAGTGAAGCTCGCGGCCGAGCTGGGGGCATCAAAGCTTCAAGTATTCTCCGATTCACAACTTGTTGTAAATTAGATAATAGGGGAGTATGCGGCTAAGGATGAAAGAATGATGGCATATCAAGCTATTGCCGAAAAAGAATTGCGAAAAATACCAGAGTATACTATCCAGCAGGTCGGAAGAGCAAAAAATTCGCATGCCGATGCCCTTGCCTCATTGGCTTCGGCCATTGATCAAGATACTGAAAGAACCCTCACAATTGAGTTCCAATCCGAGCCGAGTATTGGCCACAGTAAAACTGATGAAGTTTTGTGTAATGAAGCCGAACCGAGCTGGATGGATCCAATCGTTGCTTATCTGAAGAGTGGTGACTTACCAGAAGACAAGAGAGAGGGTCATAAGCTACGATTAACAGCAGCTAGGTATTGGTTATCTCCAAAAGACGAGCTTTACCGACGCTCATTTGGTGGACCATACTTAAAATGTGTGCACCCGAAAGTAGTCCCGGACTTCCTGTTTGAAATTCATGAAGGAAGTTGTGGAGCTCACACAGGGGGAAGGTCTCTGGCTCACCGAGCCATCTCATAGGGCTTTTGGTGGCCATACATGCAGAAAGACGCTCAGCAATTTGTTAGGCGATGCGAAAAATGCCAGAAATTCTCTGCAATTCCAAGGAAACCCTCACAGGAGTTACTTCCGTTATCGAGTCCATGGCCATTTGCGCAGTGGGGGCTGGATATAGTGGGACCTCTACCTCGGGCTCCCGGCAATAAGAAGTACCTCCTAGTTGCCACTGACTATTTTACCAAGTGGGTAGAAGCCGAGCCCCTGGCCAATATTAGAGACACCGATACAAGGAAATTCGTTTGGAAGAACATCATCACAAGGTACGGAATCCCTCATACACTTATCTCTGACAATGGCACACAGTTCGACAGCAATCCCTTCAAGGCTTTCTGTCAGCATTTTGGTATTCGGAATCACTATTCCACCCCGGCCTATCCTCAAAGTAATGGTCAAGCAGAGATCTCCAACAAGACCATCTTAGATGGAATCAAGAAAAGATTAGAAGATGCTAAGGGAAGATGGGTAGAAGAGTTGCCTAGTGTTTTGTGGACGTACCGTACCACACCTCGGCGCTCCACTGGTGAAACCCCCTTCTCCCTAGCGTATGGAATGGAAGCAGTTATTCCATTAGAGATCGGATTGCCGACCCTGAGAACCGAACTGGTGCAGAACAAAAATAATAACGAGACTATCAGCCGGGATCTCGACCTAGCAGAAGAAAAAAGAGAACGAGCAGCTATCTCGATGGCCTCTTATCGGCATCAAATGGCTCGAGCCTACAACAAAAAGGTTATGCCTCGGTCTTTCATGCTTGGGGACCTAGTACTCAGACGAGTGATGGGGTCGGCCAAGAATCCCAATGATGGGAAACTTGGTCCGAACTGGGAAGGACCATACAAGGTAACCCGAGTAGGGGGCAGTGGTTACTACAACCTCGAGACTATGGATCGCAGAGCTGTGCCGCGCCCCTGAAATACTGCTAATTTGAGAAAGTTCTATTTCTAAAAAGTACCTTTTTAAATAGAACTCCGAAGTACCTTCGGAAGACTAAAGGGTACCCCTTGAGTCGGTAAAGTGTTTTTCGATAATTGAAGAGATTAAATAAAGAGACTTTTTCTGAACATCTATTCGCATATTCTACTTTTTATTTACGACCTACTGCTAAGGAAGGGAGGCAAAAATCCTGATAGAAGTAACTACTTAAATCAGGCGCAGCCACCCGATCTATTCCAGTCCCACAGCTAGGCATGACGATGTAAGCTGAAAAATGGGATGGATTGGAGTCCAACAAGGTTGGCGGGTCGGTGCGTGGTAGAGACACTCTTACACTCCCAAGGGATTATGAGTAACTCTACGAGAGGACCAAACTCTTCGAAGAAAGGCCGAACAAAGGCCATAACTTCAGGAGAGCAATGAATCTTCTAAGTGATAAAGAAGAATTATCTGAATGGCGAAATCCCCACTAAGGGACCGAACTCTTCGAAGAAAGGCCGAACAAAGGCCATAACTTCAGGAGAGCAATGAATCTTCTAAGTGATAAAGAAGAATTATCTGAATGGCGAAATCCCCACTAAGGGACTGAACTTTTTAAAGCAATGCCGAGCAAGTGCCGAAATCCCCACTAAGGGACTGAACTCTTTAAAGCAAGGCCGAGCAAGTGCCCTAACTTCGATAGAGGTAAAGTTCTTTGTAAATGTTGGTCCTTACTGATGGACCAAACTCGATGAAGAAAGGCCGAGCAAAGGCCATAACTCAAGATAAGGAAAGAAGTCTGAGAATTTTCCAAGTGTTAAAGTTCTTTTTAAATGTGGTCTTTACTAAAAAACCGAACTCATCGAAGAAAGGCCGAACAAAGGCCATAACTTCAGTTGAGAAAAGAACTTTTTGAACATTGAAGGCCCCCCTGAAGGACCGAGCTCTTTGGATAGGCTAAACGGCCAAAACTATTAAAGTTTAGTTATTTACATATTTTTAAGATGTGATCAAGTTATATGAACCCGAAAGTAAAGGTACTCAAAATCAAAAAGTGACTTGCATTAAAACTTCAAAAAATGTTACAACAAAAGGTCATTACACCCAGAAACCCAAAGAAATTGCAAAACTCTTTCTTAAGTACTTGCAGGAGGCTGAGAGGAGCTAGGAAAGCAATGCTGGGAATAGAGCTCGGATGAAGAAGGGACCCCAGCAGCAGTCAGTGCAGCATGCCAACCCTTGCTAAAAAACGCATCCTTCAGCTGGGGAACCTGCAAAGCTAGGGCGTTCTCTGCTTTCTCAACCCCTTCATCATAAGCGGCATCCTCTTTAACTTTCGCCTCGGCCTTGAATTTATCGAACTCCTCGAGGATACTTGCATAGTCAAGCTGGGACTTTGAAAGCTCTACAATGGCTTCATGTTCAGAATCTTTAAGTTTGTCAATTTCTGCTTTCAGCTGACGGTTCTCTTCGGTAAGGCTCTGATTGTTAGCCTGCAGAACCTTAGCCTCATCACAGACTTTGGCATACTCTTCATCTACTGACTCCTTCTTGGCAAGCGCTGAAGCCCGAGCATGAATTGCATCTCTCATGGCCTTATCCTTTCTCGCTATCCTGGCCCCAACCTCATGCACTTTTTGAAGACCCTGCAAGTTGGGGAGCAAAAAGGCTTGGTTTAATCTCTTGAAAGGAAAGCACAAATTTTACCGAAGGAAAAGAAGACAAAACTTACCAACACCATGTGCTGAATTGCTTGGCGGGACACTTAGTCATCAGTCAGTGCCTCATTCATAGCAAGGTCCCGAGGCAAAATAACCCCTCTGGCGATCCCTACTGCTACATTAAAATCTTCAATGGCAGAGTCCTTCGACGATATCTCTTTCTTTTTTGATCTGAGGACAGGACGGAAAGGAGTCTCTGATGGTCTAGGAGAAGCACTTGGTTCGGCCTCACCAGTCCTGCGCCTTTTAGGAGCTGGGGCCTCAGCAAGCTCAAGTATCGAATCATCAACATGGAGCGGGGACTGAAAAGAATTCGGAAGTTCCAACTGTTCTGGAATCAGCGTATCGGTATCTTGAATCATTTCTGCCGCGCCGCTGCTTGGAGCAACTTCTTCAGTTAAGGGGACGTCTTCGGCAGGGACCTCGGGATCAGTTTTGTCCAGAACAGTTATCGAGGGTATGACAGATGGAGGAGCAGGCTCAAAGGTTTGGGTCTGCTCAACAGTGGACAATAAATCTAGGAAGTTCTTCACTGTTCGGCGCCCAGAAGCAGCAAGGGAAGACTTCTTGCGGGCTCGTGGGGTTTGCTCCCTAGCAGTCTGGATGGCTTCCCGATCTGCCGCAAGGGTGGCGTTGGGACGGTTCGGCACCGCAATAAAAGAAGTGTAGGATGGAGTATACCCAAGAAGAGTATGGGCAGCTCGGCAGAATAGAGATTCGTTGAAATCCCAGACTCTTTTGAGTTCCTCCATCTTTACAGCCGACTCTGGAATCCTGCCCTTAACGGTCTCACCTGTGAGCAAAAAGATCATATCAGAAAGAAACAACCAGAGAGAAAATGCACAAAGGCAATGTTAGGAGTAAAAAATTCATATACCTGGAGTGCCTTCTTCAAAGGGACAGCGATAAGAGGGGGTGGCATTCGCAGCATATTCCCAATTTCCAGAAACAAAAACAATATTTTTTTCATGGCCCTTGTTAGAATCTGGTAGATGAGTTACCAGATAGCGATCCTTCTTCCTCACCGCCAGGTAGTAGTTATCTCCAGTTGGTTTAAGGATGTAGCAGAATAGAATCTCCCATAAGCCAAGATTTAAACCCAACAGTCTGTTCAGAGCAGCTACGCCCATCACAATCCTAAAGAAATTGGGGCAGCACTGGAAAGGGCATAGCTTCGTAGCAGAGAGCACCCAGAGAAGCAGAGGATCCAAAGGGAAACGAACTCCACCTTATGTGATCGCTCGAGTGTGAATAAGAATGCTTTCCCTGATTCCAATCAGGGGCTCATCCTTACCAGCAATTCTTATGTCTACGTCTTCTGGGATAAGATATTTGGCTTTGAAAGAGGGAATTTCTGGAGAAGTAAGAGGGGCCATTGAGGAAACAAAACACAGAAAGAAGAAAGATGGTATAGAAGATCAGAAGTCTGAAACAAAGGGAATAAAGTAATGGGCAGATGAAGGAGAAACCCTTTATAAAGAGTGAGAATTTCAAAAGACGGTATTTAAATACAAAGCATGCAGCCAAAAGATTAAGGGGGAAGTTATCAAGTACAAGGCAATGATAATGAAAAGGCATAAAAACGGCTGACAGACGGAAAGCGTCTGTCAGACGCTTTTATGGGGGCAAATGAAGGGGGTGGCTCCCCTTATTACACGTGTCATGTCATTAAATGCATCCACGTGAGATTGACAAGACGGAGCACGTGACAAAGATATTGATTGCTTGAATCAGATGAACCGAGCCGAACTGGGTAAAGAGTTCGGTAAAATGCTTGAAAAGCTCGGCAATGGATCAAACCAAGTTGATCAGTTAGTTCGGCAAACATCGAAGGTGTTCGTTCGCCATTGTAACCGATCTGTTTGAAAAGATACGTAAGGATAGAGATGCGCCTATAACTTCGGTGTTTCGTACGGATAGATGAACGGAATTACAGAAATTCGAGGAAATCGCTGGAGAAATATCAGCAACTTCCCAAACTAAATGACTGAAAAAGAGGAAGGTGTGCCACCTTGAACCAAAAACCTCGGAAACCCTAAAGAGGGAACGGTCTATAAAATAAAACAAAGAGCCTGGGTGAAAGGTACGCTGAACTCTCCCAGTCTTCTTGCATTTTTATTCAATTCAATTACTGACTTAAGCATCAGAGTGCCTTCGATCGAAACACTTCGATCTTGGGCAGTTTGTTCGTTTTGCAGGAGGGAGATTGGGAAGCTAAGTTCAGAAAAGATTATCAGAAATATCAATACATCATTCCAGTAGGAGGTATTCTCATTTTTTACCTCTTACACTACCATCCATATATTACAAGAATTTTTTAAGTAACATCATATATTCAAAAACAATAACATGATTTAGATAGATATGAATCAATTGAAGTTATTAACATGAGAACCAAAAACTCGGTCTCCAAATAATAACATGATTTAGTACCATGAGAACTAATTGAAATTACCAAAGCGCATATACAATTTTAATTGGTTTTTTTTTTGTCAACCCATAAATTATATTTCGAAACATAATGGAACAAAATACAGTAACTCGAATCAGAAAAAAAAAAGTAACATGAGTATCTCAAATTAAAAAGATTGCACTGATCTATTAACACCGGTTTAGTAACTTCAATTAGAATATCTCAATTAGTAACACGAAATAATAGCACGTTAGACTTGAATTGATGAAAAGAATTTTATTTTTGGAGTTGCATTTTTCTCTTTATTCTTTTGCACCACCTTTCTATTGACTTTCTCTTCTTCAAAATCTGAATCATCAGGGTGTGCCACTATTGATGTGTCCCGACGCGTCAACTCATATTTTGATTACGAAGTTCCTCTTGTTAATGCCATTAGCCTGTAACATCATATGGTAGCATCAATATATTAACAAAATATAGTAACAATTGAGAGAACACATTATCCATAAACAGTTACATCAATTAGGAAAAAACAGTAACATCAAGAAGTAACATTAAGAGATCAGTATCATTATATACTACCATTCATATACCTCATTTCAACAACATGATATAGTAACACAAGTGTATCTTATCCTCCTTTCATTAATTAGAAAAAAAACAATAACATCATGAATTAACACCAACAAATTAGTAACATGTACTATTGTCCATATATTATAAGAATTTTTTAAGTAAGATCACATATTAAAAAACTAGTTATTGCCTGTGCCTGAAGGCACAAAGTAAAAAATGGTAAACAATAAACATATTTGTATTCATATCCAAAATCAAATCATAAACATAGAGGAGACATAAATGAATTTAAACATCAGTTGTAGTGGAGGTGAGAGGAGGTGGTGGTAGGAGACGGTGATGGTTGTGGTGGGTGGCAATGACCGTGGTGGTTGTGGTGGTGGTGATGGCGGCGGCGGTGGTGGTGGTGGCGGTGGTAGTGGTAGAGGTAGTGGTGGAACAGTTTCAAACAATATATTTTTTTTAAAAGTAATTATGAGAAATAATTTCTAGAAATACTTTTAAAAAGTCATTCTAAACACACCCTTAGGAACCTATTTTTCCTATTAAATTTAAGGTGTTAATATTAGCCGTTAGATTAACTTTAAAGTAAAATTTAAAGTGATCTGAACTGCGAAAAGCAAAAATCATTTTGTTTATCTTTTGAAATTTGAATTGTAAGCTACTTTATTATATAGATAGTAACGTGATTTAGATAAATCAGAATATATTGAAATTAGTAACATAAGAATTAAAAACTCGGTCTCCAAACAATAACATGATTTAGTAACTTGGGAACCAATTCAAATTACAAAAACGCATATTCAATTTTAATTGGGAGGGGGCTTTGTCAAACCACAAATTGACATACATATATTACTCAAGAAACACAATCGCACATATATATTTCCCAAACCTATGCACAAGTATATATTTTTCCCTCTTTGGCATCATTAAAAACACAACGAACCATTACCAATCACTTGCCAAGGGTAGAGAATAACTACTACTTGCAATACATATCGTTAGTAATCTCCAAGCATTGAAAAATATATGCATTGCATACACATTCTTATCATAGTTCAATGAAATAAATTGTAAGAGTCATAATTAACCATAAGTTATAAAATGATCCATCATTCCAATGAAGTATGATAACCAATCAATTTTCATGCGATAATCGACATCACATCACACTAGATTTCAAAACAAAACACTAGAACAAAAGTTACCAACATCCAAGAACATTCATCAACCGTAGGTCAAATATAAAAAAAAAAATTCCAACATCCAATCAAACTTAAAAACATTCATCAATCATAGAATTTAACAAGTTTACCCTAATTAACATTAGAATTTCTATAAATGATAAAGGAAGTGAATTTCCTAATGATCATCACATATAGGAGAGAGGAGGTGGTGGTGGTCCGCCAAAGGTGTTTTGAAGGAAACTCATTATCCCACTAACCTTTGCGTGATGTTCGAACATTTGAGTAGTAAGCTTATCCACCGGCTTTCAAAGAGGCTCAATATCCCTCATAGTCATATAATGTCCCATCGAGTCAATCTCCCCCATATCAAAATCATCAACGCCAGCTCTTTAGTCCTTTGTGGATTATCCTCATTTTCTTCCATATACTCATCATCTTCACCATCGGTTGCAATGACTCTCTTTTCCTTTGCAATTACCTCTTCTCTAGTCTCATTTTTTGGAATTCTTTTAAAATTATTATATTTTCATCATCCAAAAAACTTTGTTATTTCATGTCTTAAATCTCATAAATAATTCATCAATTTTATCAAAAGTTCCCAAGTTATTTTCAAAAATTAAAAATCGAGACAATGTCGTTTTATATCATTGATACTCATAATTTTCTTATTTCAAATTTTTGGTGAGCATATTTTACAAAATATTGTTAAAATCTAAGCCTATTGTACTATCAAATAACCTTTAAGTTCTTAGTTCTAAATTATACGCTTATATCTTTATATTGGGTTATTAGACTTAAGAGCTTATCCAATATTGTCTTTGAACCCCTTTTTGTGCACAATGATAAGAAGTATGACTAAAAAGTTATATGTTTCTTAAGACTAATTATGAGAACTATTTTTGAGAAAACAAGAACTCATAACAAGTCTTAATTATGACATAAGATTCGATCCATATAAAATTTGATTACCACAATTTATATTCGTTAAATCGAGTTTATATCATACAATCTACTGATAAAAAGATCATACTTGAATTCATCTAGATGAAATTTATATAAAATTTCAATAGACTAATTTCAATTCTCTACTAACTCTATTTTCTTATCATAAATAAGGTCTTCTTTCTTTTGATATCAAAATGAAGTAGGAAAGATTTTAAATGGAAAAGAATTTATTACTATTGTAATGGAGTATATTAGATGCCCAAAATAGAGATGCAATACATATGAGAATTAAGTGGTCAACTAGACCAAGCGAAGTTGAGGTGAGAATAGGACTTAGGATCCTCGCAATCGAATCGGGTCATAGAGAACTCCAAACCCACTTTTTGATTTTGGACAAAACCAGGAAGAGAGAGAGAGAGAGAGAGAGAGAGAGAGAGATGAGAGGAGTAGGAGGGCCGTTGCTGTGCATAGGAGATCTGCTCAGTGATGTGGGAGAAGAAGGAGAAGGTGGGGACCACTCCAACCTCAAAACCCACTTCTCAAAATCTTCATCATCATCACCATCTTCGCCATCTTCTTCCTCAGTTCCCAATTCCGATCTCAATCTTCATCCTTCCGATCTCACTAAACTCTTCCAGGTTCCCAACTCTATTGTTATGTGTTATGTGCTGTGTAAGATTTATTGGTTTTCTGTTAATTACTATCTTTGAGTATGTTGCTCCTTATGCGTTGTGGGGGATTTCTTGTTGGTGAATACATATATGTATGCTAAACCGTGCATATGATCTTATTCAATAAAAAGTGGCAAATCAGTGCAAAAATTGGGTTCTGCCGAGCTGAGAGGGAAAGAACACATCTCCTAACATTGTGGTATCTCATTTTTTGTTGTGATTTGATGTACAAAAGTTAACGATTGAGGCAGAGTGAAACTAAACCTATAGTTTAAGCTGCAATTTCAGATAGCTTATAGTTTCGGAGGGAATGTGAAATGTAATTTTCCAACCATAAAAACCCCAATTAACTGAGTTACTTAGGGACTGTGAGTAACTAACTGCTGAACAAAATAGTTGGTTGTAGAAATAGGGGTATATTAATGCACAATATATACAGTTACCCACACATAAGTGCACACACACACACACACACATAACCATATGTGTAATGAGGCATGATCCACTTGCACCTAGTGTAAGAATTGGAATTCGTACACCCTTTATAAAGGTGTCTCAAAAATCAAAATTTCTCAATCCCATTGTTGGATTTAATAGTGTTAATGTGGTTTCCATGCATGCTAAAATTTAATTTCATTGAGCACAGTAAGGACACTTGATCCATGTGTTTGATTTGAAAAATAAGGTCTGGACATTAAGGTAGTAGACAGATGGAAAAGGTGTAAGTGGATTCTTGGCCATGTATTGTATGCACATCTAAAAATATTAAATAGAGTTCTATGTTACCTATATGATTTTTTCAAGAACAAAGGGCACAAGGAGATACAATAACATATCTGCAATATATTCCAAAATTTAATATGTTTTTTCAGGAAGAGTATGAAACAGCCTCAGCTGCTTACAGGGAAATTCAAGGTTCCTTGGCAAACTATCTAAGCATTTGCAGAATGCATTGGTGGTAGGGGTATCTTACAACGGCTTAAAAGTTAAGATTATTATATTAAGTAATAAAAAAATAGGTGATAAAATTTAGAGGAAGGGAAATTATGATGTTTATGAGACATGTGTAAATTATACCGAAAATACAACTTAATGCAACAAAATTTAGAAAATTTCAGATAGGTGCAACATATACATTTTTTTTTTGTTTCTGGTAAGTACCATAAACATCTCATCGCAACAACATATATCAACAATTTTATGGAAGTTCACTGTAGATTCTAGGGTCAAAATTATAGATCTAGTCTAATTCTTAAATTAGACTAGATTTGAATCCTTATTGTGGTCGCAAAGTTGAATTCTTAACTTAAAAGTACTTAAAAATGGTAAATTCAAAATTTTTGGGGGTCTAGTGACTTGTTTATTATTATTGCTCCAATGAGCAAATGATGTGATATATTGATAGTAATTTGAGGGGTAATGGTAGACCAAAGTTAACACTGAATGAGATAAAAAAATCGTAATATTCATCTAATATCTTGTTGTTTAATGAATAGTTGACCTTTAGGGGTCATTTGGTTGTTGTATTATGGGGGATATTAAAGAGTCATGTTGAATTAAAATACTTTAATATGGGTTTATAACTTTATACTACATTTGGATTCAAAAAATCACTTCGTATTATATGTGATTAATTAGATAAGTATCCCTTACGGATAATTCTAATACAATTTATCCGTACTATTGAGCTAATTTTAATACCACCAGGAGAGGTGGTATTATAATATAGCCTAGGTGTATTATATCATTATTTTACAATTTTACCCACAATCTAAGAAAACTCTGTGTAATCATTCCTTCTTATTTTTTTTTCGGAAGGTCCTTATTTATTTTAATAATAAATAAATACATATATTCAAAATGCACTTTTACACAATTTAAAGCATGTTTGTTTAATTCAAATATTATTTAAAAATATTCATAATATGTAATATTTACATAGCTTTTGGTTCTATTGATATAGTTCTATGAAATATTGGATCACTACAAGGAATCATATTGGAGATGATTGAGGGCATTTTAGTCCACTCATTTTAATGCACCATTGAATAAATTATCTAACAAAATATTATATTGGACTTAATACTTATTATCCAACTCTTAATACCGTAACACTTGACTAGAATTGATATTATCTTTATTTCCTATTCAATCTTAGATTTTATCCATCTATCTAGGATTGTCTTGAATTCCCTAGTACAGTCCCTTTTTTCTTAATATGACATCCAAACGACTCATTAGTGCACAATGACTGAACAATATTCCTGCAGTCGAACCCCATGGCTGGAACAAGGATTTGTTCAGTTGGGTTGGCCTGAAGCTTTTGTTCTCCTAATATCTTTCTTGATGTTATATACTAATTGTTTAGCTTGTTGAATGTGTACTTTTAGGAATCATATGGTGCGCAGATATTATCATTAATAACTTTTGCATTTTATAGAACCTACGAGTTGATTCTCCATCGGTCTAACACAGGATCTCGGTTTCTACAACATTTCCTAAATAGTTATGTATTCTTATTTCAACTCACATATCTGTTTATACAAAGAGTGTTGCTGGGCACACTATATACCATTTTAGTTCACTGGCTGACGGATGGGTAATTTGGACTATTTACATCTTCATTTGAGAAGCCAACAATGCAATTCTAAAAATGCAAATATTTTGCTACCAAAAGAGGGGGAAAATATGGCCATCTTCTCCAGCGGCATGGCTCTTCCACAACTTCTATCTTTGCACTCTCGATTATGCTCCCAACGTCAAATTATTTCATACATAAACTTCAGCCAGATGTTGGCGAATGGCGACTCTTTCTTAGATATTGGCAGCTCTCTTTTAGAGTGGTTCTCCCACTAATTGAATCAATCTTGTAGAACCTACTCAAATCTTTTGGTCACGCTATTACTCTTTCAAAGAGATTGCGGAGATCAAGGTCTGGAACTTACAAAACCTCGTTGGCAATTAGAAGCAGAATTACTGTTGAAAAAAAATTCAATGAGCAGATGTCATATACTCTATGGGGGAAGCCAAACCCTTCCATGGAGAGAGAGAGAGAGAGAGAGCGCATTTTTATACGATCAGTTTATCCTAGAACAAGACTGTTGCATCAAAACTCAATTTAGAGGGAGAATTATCCACTTTGCCAAAGACAATAAGGATTCAGAGATTAATTTGTGGTCTGAGAAAAAAGGGGGGGGGGGGGGGGGTGGTGGAGAGAGAGAGTACATCCAAGAATCTGTGTGCATTCATCATATTCTTTCTGCATATGGAGCTTTACAAACTCATATTTGTTAGATTCATGGATCTCAAAATTTTCCCTCCGAAAAGATGCCATTATTGGAGGAATCGATTAATTGAATACCTTACAACTTCATTTCATTGGACATTCATTGCTTGAAGGCCTCTTTAGAAATGCTAATGTTACGACGTCAGTTCAACCTTGCTAAACATTGTTTCCAAATGCCTGTCACTGCTTAAAATTAAGGCAACCACATTGTTTCTCAAGATTGCTCACTATTAATGTTACTTTACCCTGAAAAAATGGTTCAACAATTGACAAAGATGAATTTTTTTTTTTTGTTTAAAAATCTCTCTTTTTTATTTTTATTTTTATGATGTCTTGTGATCCTTTTCTTTTTCATTTTGTAAAAGTTAATATTGTTTCTTTGGTATCATTATGGGCATCTAATGGTTTCTTGTCTTAGGAAAACTATGACCGCTTGAACGAGGCGCTTGCTGGTACGGAGCACTCATGGACTGCTCTTACACTTAAGGTAATGGATGTGTCCGTCTGAAGGATGCCACCCTATGTAAGATGCTTCTGTATGTTGATGATTTACTCGTTGGACATTCTGACAAAGTATATGTGCCAACTCTTGTAAATTCTGTTATAAAGTCGATGCACTATGCCTGTTTTCATAAAATTACAAATCATGACATGCCTAAAGTAGTTACTTTCTTTCCGGCTCATCTTGTAGATATTCACGACACAAGTTACATCTTTTAAATTACAGACCAGATATTTCTGACTGGAGTAGCCGACATAATTGTCCCTTGTTCTTTCATGCTCCAATCATCTATTATGTTTGCATGTCTAGAACTACAGCCTTCACCACTGTCTTAAAATAGGTGAACTTTGTCTGCATGAATGCATTTATATCTGTTTCACCTTGACGATCCTGTTGGCCGTGTTCATGTGTTCCAGCTATGCACTGCTTTGGAAACTGCTAACAAATTGGTTCAATCTACAAACTCTCATGTTGATTTGCTGTCAGAGAAGGTTGGGGAGCTTGAGAAAATCATTAAGAGGGGAGATTCTGCCATAGCAGCAGCCAGTGCTATCCACAGGTGCCTGAACCAAAGAGAAGCACGGCTGAGTAAAAATATCAAACAGTCCAGCTGTGATCATTTACAAGGTTAGAAATAGAGAATTTACAGAATTTGTGTAAGATTTTGACACTGGTCATTGAAGAGATTTGAAAATGTGCGGAGAAAAGATATGGTAATCAAATGAGGTGCTTTCTTGGGTCATTTTGGTCTTGTAGAACGTCACCATAAAGAGGAAAATAAGTTCTTTTAGAACTTTTTCTTTCCAAATAGTGAAGTAATTAATATTTCCAAATAGCATTTCTTTTAAGTCCAGTGTGATTGTACCTTCAATCTCAATTCCTTTGTAATAATTCTTGTGTTTATCATACTTACCCTGTTTGTTTGAAAATTTTTGGAGAGTCTAGAGAACAGAGGTATTTTGATCCTTACTTTTCAAGCTTATTCTTCAAGTACAACATGAAACCAATCTCTCTGAAAACATTGAAGGCCTTATAATCCCATCATCATCATTATTATTATCTATAAGGTTCTGCGTAAGTTTCAGAATTATATAACTTTTGTAATCATTTGGATAAGACTTGTTCCCTTTCAATTACTTGTGGCATCTGATGTAGCCATGTACGAAACATATATGTCCAAAACGTCATGTTTCTTTGATCAAATATGAGGCTGAACAAAACTACGTTGAGCCTTTTAACAAATGTTGGTTCATGTTGTCTGAATTGATGAATGTTTATGTTTGTTTACTTTAAAGATTTGGGTTTGTACACTTAAAACAAGAATGGTGGTGGTTGTGAGAGTTGGTTAGATTATGTTTTAGTTTGGATGATGTTGGGTTGGTTATTTCGTATTTGTGGATGAGTGTTTGATGTATACTCTCACAAGTTATACCATTATGTTCATTTCCTATGATTTTTATAAAGAAAGTTACGTTGGAATTTTTGATAATTGGCTTTCTTGTAAATTCAAGTAACATTTTCTAAGATTTTTCTCTAATTCCAATCCCGGTGGAGATTTTCATTTGATAATCAAGTTTAATGTTAATCACACTATTTTGTAAAAACGGGGCGCTTCACTTTTGTGGACAAGAGAGGATCTAGATGGACTTTGGTTCAACCAAACACGCATGCCTCCTCTGCTCGGGTGTGGGTGTGGATGGGTGTGCGTGTGGGTGTGGGCATGAGTTAAATTCAATATTATCTTTTTGAGCAAAGTTTGTTTACTAAATGGGTTAAGAATTTCTTATCCGATTTTAAAATTTGTACCAAGTGGGATTTGAATTTCCCATAAGTCCAAATTTAAATTTCAGAGTTGTTACCTTTTCTGTCTATAAATATCTAAAATTCAATAGATTCCACACTGAAAATTTTACGTTATTTCCAATAATCGTTACAATCTTCATTTGAGAGAGTACGAAACACAATTTCTAGTTCACTGTGTGCATAAAGATTGCAATGCTTCATCTTTGTGTGTTAGATCATTATATCCTAACAAAAAGGCGTTGAAGACATCCATAAGTACTGGTGTGCGGCGAAATATGCCTTAAAAAATATAGTATCAAATACTAATATTAATCAATACGGCCTATTCTGTAAACAAAAAAATACATTTTACCTACTCAAAAAGTAATATTTTCTATTTTAGCTATTCACTTTTTTAATAAACACTTCAACAAATTTTCTATATTTTTAACTACTCTTTTTAAATATTATTTCTCATTCCTTTTGTATTATTTTTTTTGAGAATAGTGAAAGAGAGAAAGAGAGAGAATGAAAGAAAGGAGAGAAAGAGAGAGAAAATAATATAAATTATCTTTACAAGTTGTTACAGTGATACTTTATATTTAGAGTATCACTGTAGCAAAAATCTATTTTACAGTATGTGAACATAATTTGTTAGAGCATGATTTTTGGCTTTCATTAACTAAATTTTAACTATTTTGCTCATTTGAAGCTTCTAAATATGATAAACATTCTTTGAACTGTCTTATGCTAGAGAACTACGTCCATTGAAAAGTTGACAAGACAGGGAACCATTTGGTTATGGAGAAGACTAAACTACTTGAAAAAAAAAAAATATGGTGTAATTTTTTTACAAATTTTGAGTTTTTAATACTAGTTTTGTAACGCCCCAAAAACCACCCTGGACGGCATTACATTCTAAAACCATTTACATAATGAGAGCACTAAGATAATCCATCAATAAGAAAATTTTTCCATTCATCATCCATATAATTTACAATATCATCTCAAAAGAATAAGTCAAGCTATGGCCACAATATCAAAAGAATATGCCAAACTATGGCATTTACATCTCAAATGATCAAACGTAACTTAGCAGCGGAATAACAAAAGAAAACTAAACTTCACATGATTTCAAAATAAATTCTCAAGTCTAGTACAAAAGAAGCTATGTCTCTACAGGTCCACCTCGGGATCTAGATTCCCCTTGGGTGGGGCCTCCTAATACCCCGGCTCGTCAACTCCGAGATTCTCCTCTAGCACCAAATCTGAAAATGTTTAACTGTAGGGGGTGAGCACGAGGCTCTGTAGCAAAATCTTCCCAAACTCATACAAGGTTTAGAAAAACATATATAAAATGGTCGGTCTTATTTTACAAATAGCATACATAATCTTTGAAGTAAAACAGAGACATTTTAGAATGGATCTCAAGTTTAAGTAGCAACAGTAATTTAAATGAATAGTAAAAGAAACCAAGATCCAATACATATCCATTTCCCAAAATATAAACCATTTTCCCACAAGACCTTGTGGAATCCCATACTCCCACAAGTTCTTGTAGGTAACCATTTTCCACAATAATACAATGATCCATAACTTGAATATTCCACAACCATATGTATATGTATCTCAAACATGATGTGAGACAAACCCCATGAATCAACACATTGAGTAATATCTAGTCCACACATACCCACACAAATCTTATCAAAGATATCCATCCTTTAGGAAGGGCGTATGTCATACCAATGACAGTAACGTATCCAACCCAGGTATTAGTATACTAACCCTCTGACACGGCACCTGTGAGCAATAGCGGTTTAGTCTTACCAAAGCACTAACCCCACTACGAGTGGTAGGAAAAATGTCAACCCACACGGAGCAAGCAACACGTCTACCAACTCTACGATATCTCGTCAAAGGCCACCCATGGTCATCCCACACTCATAAGAGATACAATACCAAACCTAATTTCAAAATTTACAAGTATATCTTAAAAACCCTCAAATTTATCACATGACAATTTCAATAAACAATTACAAAAATACAAGAGATCACCACAACATTATTTTATTACTCAACACAAAGCACTATGGTTTCAAAATCAATAATAAATGAAGAATTTAAGAAGAAAATCCATTACTCTCCAAAAACTAGGGTTTTGAAATACAAAAAGAGATTTCATGGGTATTCAACCCTAACTTTGTTAAAAACATGTAATCTTTGCCCAAAATACTAAGAGATGATGATTTCATATCATATATATAACATTTAGAGCAAAACATACATATATACATAAGCCCTAACCTCAATGTAAGAGAAAGAGAAGAAATCCCCTACCTTGGTGTTCTTGAAATCTAGGGCTTGAATCTTGAATCACCCTTAAATCTTGTGTTTTTCCCCTTTGATCTTGAGTTTCTCTCTTCCTTTCTTTCTCTCCTAGGGTTCTAAAGTGTTTAGGGTGAGAGTGGAGTGAAGAATGGGGCAAATGAGAGCTTGAGGTGGTGTTTTAAACCCAAAAATTCTGAATTTTTAACTGTTCGGCGAGTGTCAGAGAAAGCGTACCGGTACGCGGTACCGGTACGGTTGAGCTACTGGAGTAAGGCGTACCGGTACACGGTACCGGTACGGTTTGACTGACAGATTTTTGCTCCGACTTCCAGTGCAGTTTTGACCCATTTAGAGGTCGAATTGGAAAATTTTCATGAGATACACTTTTGTAGCCCTAGATGTCTACTATCTACTTTCCAAATTTCAGATCAATTAGATATAAGGATAAAAAGTTATGAACAAAATACTAGAAGGTATCCCAACTCATTTTTACCCAAATTCTCTCTAAGTGTGTTTTCACTCCGGAATACTTCCTAGCTTCCAATACACCCCATATTACATCTCCCAATGTTTTTCGACCTTCCGGATTCAATGGAGAACTTATTTTGACCTAAAAATATTTAGAAACTTCCATAATCCCTCTTCTCAAGTTTATACACCTTCGAAACTTAAACTTCCCAATCAATTTGCATCTCTAGTTTTTTTTTATTCCTACCGTCACTACACATATGAGAATACTACACAAGTACATTACTATATTAATATAACATGTGGGGGTTTACAAGTTTTGAGGGTCATTTAAAATTTTTTGGGAATCATTTACTAATTTTGAGGTTCATTTATAATTTTTGAGGTTCATTTACAATTTTAGGATCGATTCCAAGCAATTCCAAAAGTTGTAAGTGGTCCCACAAAAATTATAATTTAACCATAAAAGTTGTAAAATAACCCAAAAAATTGTAATTTTTTTTTATCATTAACAAACCCAAAAACTCTTATTTCAATTCACAAATTTTTTTGCAATTTGGTGGGGCAATACTATTTTTTTTTCGGTACGATATTATTCTCCTTTAGTTAATGTCCAAGTCAGCTAAACGGGGAATATACATGACTAAAGATAAAAGTTGTTAATCCTAAAATCTGTTCACCGTGATGGGTTCCTGTAAAAGAAGTTGAAGGCGAGAGAGACTCCAGCGGTCTACCCTCCGATGATAAAATCAGGTGAGAATGATGAAAATAAGCTATATTTAGTTGATAATGGATTACTTACATGAGTGTTGCTTAGCTTGGCCTTTATATAGGTCAAGAGATTGTACAGTTGGAAGATCTTCAACAATTATTTGAATGGAGTGTCATTGGAAGTGGAATAGAAGCCGACACCTTCTAGCGTGGATATCTCAATTGGTTTGAATTAATCAAGATGACCGAGCTGGAGTGTTGGCGATCAAGGAACTAAGGTCTTTGTTGAGTCTAGAGCTCACCCATCAAGCATCATGTGCTGAGCTCGAGCACACATGCTCAGCTTGTGCTATTTTATCATCATCAGTTGTCCCTTAATTTAGACCAGTGAATGACACGTGCCGTGAATTTAGCACACTTGTCCGTTAGAACCTAGAAAAGTGGAATCAACAGCCGTGCACACGCAACCACCAAAGAGCTGTTATGGGTCCAACATATAAAACCTTATTTCCTTCTCTTCCCAGCACATCTTTAAGAGCTCTAAGAAGTCTGGTACACCCTTGCCTCGTCGTCTCTATCTTCTCTCATCTTCCTGTTTTATTATAACTTTTCATCTAGAACATATAGGTTGGAGCCATACCTTTTAGTTTCTTTTTTACCGCTTTTGTTTTCTTAGGTGGAAGAGCTTCAATCTTGACCATCTTGAGTTTTTTGTGGACAGGTCTATTACAACTCGGCTTGATTCTGTGCTCGATTTTTGCCTTTCTTTAATTGTCAATAGCCCCAATTGCCCCTTCCACCAAATTTGTATATCAATAATAACAATTTTCCTGTTATGACAAATGATTCTGAGCAAAAACCTTCTAAATTTTTTTTGGTGTTAGTGGCCCAGGCTAATGCGGTCAATGAGGATTTTGAATCCATTCAAGAAATTGGCTCTTCGTCTCTCAAGGTCATTGGAGCCAAAAATTACCGTAGTTGCCTTGACGAGGACGTCCTTCGAGAAATTAGGTCATCATACTAGATTCCTGATTTTGTGCACCTTAGGGTCCTATCTTTTAACGAAATCGCTAACTCTTTTTTGTCCGATGAAGTCTGCTTTTACGAGTCTATCTTTGAAGCTGGACTTCATTTTCTGATGCCTAGATATATTAGAGAAACCCTTCACCATTTGAACCTTGCTCCTGCTCAATTGACCCCAAATAGCTAGGGATTCTTGATCGGTGTAGGTGTCATTTGGTCTAGAGCTAATAGCATTGGCATTCAACCTACCTTTTTCGAATTCCTACAATGTTATAAACTTAGCCCTTGACCTTGGCAAGGTTTGGGGTGGTTCTACCTTTCAAAGAGAGAAGGGTCGAGCTTACTAACGAGCTACTCTTTGAATGTGAAAGAGGGGAAGGACAAATTTTTCTTTGACTCTGGGTCTTATTGGGAATTTGAGTCCTCAGAGGCTTCCCAAAGTAAATCTTTCCAGTTCTTCATCTATGGGGATCCCCTACCTTTTCTCTTCGTAAGTAGGTTTTCTTTGGTGTATTTCAACACACAATTTTTGTTGGATTTTGACTTTCTGCTCTTTTGGAACACATGTAAATCAAACTCTTTGGCCCACAGAATTGAAACTCCAAGTCAAGAAATCTCTCGACTACCCCACAAAAGATCTCTCCATCCTCGTAAATAATCAAACACTTTTTGAGTGCTTGTTTGGAAGGAGTAACAAACTGGGAGTTACCAATAGGTAACCCACTCACAAAAGCAAAACCGTCGAAGACAATGGCTATAAAAGGACATCTTGTCAAGAAGATAAATGATACACTCAAACTCCCAAAAGACTCACGATCTAGGCATTATTAGGAGTAGTTTTAGATTATTTTTACAAAGTAGTTAATGTTGTAATCAAAGATGTTTATTTAGTCTTTTTGTAACCTAAGTCCCTTCGATTGAATTAATAAAGTAATCCCCTTTTATTAGTTATATGTTATTTCATTTCGTTTTTGCATAGTGTTGAGGAGGGTAGGGCCTTAGTGAATAGGTTTGCAAGATATCACTCAATCGTATCTACTTTACTTCAATTTCATGACTCTGTTAGAGTTCATGAGTATAGAAGAACTTTGGTTATATATGCTTGGTTTTGTCACTTTTAATAAATCTGCAATAACATATCTTGGAACATGTTCTCAAGTTACCTTAATAAAATTACTTGAAAATACCAAAAATATAAAATTTCTTGTTAAGCATCAAAGGCAATGAGATATGTGAAAGGTCAAATAGATAAAAGGTTTGATCAAATATATAAAATCTTTCTTTTATAGGAAGCTTGATGTACATGATTTTGTATGGGCGAAAATGCTATCGTATGGATCTTTTAGGTGGTTTGGGGTCTAACCAAATGAAATCTCGATTGCTTGATAATTTATGCTCCAAATATGAGGGCTCTATTGGGCGTATGAGAGAGGACCATGAAATTTTGGCTAAAATCTTAATCTGGTTATTTATGAATAAAGGTTGCATTTTACATGCTACCATTTAGAACGTACCTATCACATTCTTGCTATTTTGCATCCTCACACATAACAAACTTTGTGGTTTACCCATTTGAACACTTCTATCTCCCCTCTCTTTCTAACACACCATTTGTTAGAAAGTCCAAATTCATATATATGAAATTAACAATCTGATTGAAAAGGTACTAATTCTATCTCTTCCTTGGTTTGTTCTATATATTCTTGTAGTTCTACTTTTTCTTGGTATGCTTGAACAAACAAGAACCAATTCATGCACAAGGATGAGGTGCAGGCTACCTTTGACCTAGGGCCATCCTGGGTGACCAAAAATATAGCTCTTACCGTCAGGAAGGTGTGGCCTTTGAATATTTGGAACTTTTTCCCTTTTCCTTCTTGTTTTAATCTCTTTCTTATTCTTTAAGCTCGCCATCCATACTGCCAACCTTTCCTATACCGCCTTGGGTGAGAAGAAAGCTTGTGAGAAAGTATTTCAGTCATTGCACTCTTAGCTGATAACAGCTCGAGAAGACATTCTTCGGCTCAAGAAAGAAGCTGAGAAGACCTTTGGCTGCCTCTCTGCTTTTGAGAAGGATAGGGATAAGGTTATAAAGGCCAAGAACGAGCTGCTAACCAAGCTGAACAATGTCATAGCTGAGTCCACTGAGCTATCTGTAAGGAACAAGGAGTTGGAGGAGGAGGAAAATGAAGCTCTATCTTAGAAGGTTCTTGAATTTTTTTCTAAGCTGGAGCAGAAGGAACTCGAGATTAAGTTTGTTGGGGAGGCAGCCGTGTCAAAGTATCAGGATTGCAAAGGATTTAAAGAGTAGGTCCTGAAATATTATGTGGACGGCTTCGAGGACTTTAAGAAACGAGCTCAGAAAAAAATTTCCCAATTTGGACTTGTCCAAGTTCACCCCAAGTAAGGATGTCACATTGATAGTTGGAGGAGAGAAGGAGGAGGATGATAGAGAGGAGGTGAATAGTATGCCTCTAGTGGACAAGGAGGAAAAAGATCGTGTGAAGATTGCTGCTGAAGAACCATCCATTCTAGCTAGAGGGACCGTAGGAGGCATTATAGGTCCATCTGAAGAGGTTGTTGGTTCAATAAAATAGCCAGAGGGGGCGGGTTAGCTATAGTAGCCTCCCTATTTCATTTCCCTTTGTATCGATGTAAACCTTTTTGAATGAACAACTCCTTTCCGCATAGTTTTTTGTGCTAGTTTCTCCCTTTTGTGTCTAATTCCTCAAAATAGTCTTACTTCTAGTTGGATCCTTTTTTTTTTTTTGGGAGTGGGTGCTACTGGGCCCCATTTGGGCTAGATTTTATGGCTCACATTGCTGAAAAGCTCATTGGACTTAACACAAGCTGATTTTAGGGCCCGACCTTTTATTAACTTTTTGGACCTAATTCGAGCCGGGCTCGAGGCCTTGCTCTTCCGTTGAGCCTTTTGGGCTTAATTCGAGTTGGGTTTACAGGAAGCTGAGAGGTCCGTAACCGTAAAGGAGTCTAACTTGAATAATTCACTTCCTTAATGATGTTTAAAATGATGTGCAAGGGATAGTTACATTTTGTCATAGCAGTCGCACTGTCAGGAGGTATGGCTGGTGTCCCTTCGTTCCCATGATGCCATGCACTCAAGGCATTAAGCAATTTTGGTGCATGTCTCTCGCATTAATTACTATTTATGGGAAAGAACCATCACTATTTACATCCCTTCACTTGACCCCTTTCTTGCACCATCTTCTTCTTCTAGCATTATTCTGCAGCTAGCATTCCCACTCCCTTATAGATGCTTTGCAATAGGAACAAAATAAGGTTTTCAGAAGACAAGCTCTTCTTAACATGGAACCGGCCTGGGCTAACCTATTAGTGCCAAGCAAGATGACAATAGACCATCTGATGGGCATCAGGGGGTGTTATGATTTCCCTGCTGGGGTCCAGGTCCATACCCCCCGTCAAGATTTTCCTTGCAACACCATTTCTTTAAGGAGAGTCTACTTCTTTGAATAAGCCTTCGAGGCGGGTCTTCGCTTCCCTTTGCCTTCCTTTATCAGGGATTTCTTTTGCTTTTTCAACCTGTGCCCTACCCGGGTCTCTATGGAGGATGAGATATTATGGTTGCTATAATGGTCTTCTGGCGCTTGACGGGGCTAGGTGAATCTCCAACCATGGCCAAGTTCATCAATCTCTTTCACTCAGCTCCCGACTATCATGACTTCTACTGGTTCCTTAGAAGAGATAGGATGCTTGAACTAATTTTTGATCTTCCTAATTTTGTTATTGGCTGTGAGGGCAATTTTTCTTTGTCTTTGGAGATGCTTGGGAGTTTGAGGGAGCTGCAGTAGAAGCCCTTCACATTGCTTGAATCTGGGATGTCCCAACCAGCACGAGTGAGCAAGACTGTACCTTGTACTTCTTGTGAAACTTTTCTTTTTGCTTATAAATTATCCTTCATTGCTTGTTTTTTGTAGTGGATAGGCCTCCATTTTTCTCGGTTGAATTGGCAAGGATAACTTGTGCTGCAGACAACGGTCCAAGGCCTCTTGGGGGCTTGATTACTCCTGAGAGACTTGCTTTCTTGCACCTTGGTTCTTTCCCTGCTGTGGCAGAGGAAATTTTCGACAACCATGGAGGGCTAGAGATGGAAGGTCCTACTACACTCAAGCTAGGAAGAGAGGTCTTTTTCATCAGGAAAATGGGCTAGAGGACCTAGTTCTCCTGATGCGGCTAAGCTTTACCCAACCATCTCTCCTTTTTCTTTATTTTGAATATAAATGATACAATGTAATGTACTTTTTTTTTTTTGAAATGAAAGTCAAAGTCCTTTCGCTTACATCTTGGTTTGTCTTCTTTAACTGCTTTACCCTCTTGACTCTTGGAAGGATAACAGCCTTGTGGAAGTCACTAGCAAAGCAAATTTTTTTGGACAACTATTCGATCTGGAAATCCCGAATACGTCTAGTTTAGAGCACAAAGGATTGAATCTTGCTCTTTTGCTAAGTTATTTTAACTCAATTTGAGCTAAGATAAGAGCACATGAGCTCTATTTTTGCTTCTGTTGAGTCATTTAGATTCAATCCGAGCTAAGATTAGAGGTGGAGGGTTTTACTTTGCTTCTGTGGAGTGATTTAGACTCAATCCAAGCTAAGATAAGATTTGAGAGATGGAGAGCTCTACTTTACTTCTATTGAGTCATTTAGACTAAATCCAAGCTAAGACAAGAGCTGGATTATAAGAATCCTTCTAACAACAGAGGTGGTTATGAATACCATTCTTTATTAAGAAGACTGTGAAATACACAATTTTATTTGAAGCTAGCTACATAGAAATTAAAACATATACTAACTACTAGATACTGGTACAACTTCTTTAGATGCGATGCATTCCATGTGTATGGGAGTTTAACCCCTCCCAGAATTTTCAAGTGATAGGTTCCTGGCCTCAGGATCTTTACAACCCAGTAGGGGCCTTCCTATATTGCTCCTAGATTTCCTTCTCTAGGATCCTTGGTGGCCTAAGTCACTTTATTCACGACAAGGTCATTTATCAAGAATTCTTGAGGCTTGAATCATACGTTGTAATGCTTAGACACTTTTACTTTTGTATGCTACCACTCTTATATGGGATTCCTCCCTTTTTTCTTCCAGTCAATCCAAGTTATTGGCTAGATGCAGTTCGTTCGACATAGGGTTGAACTCTTTAGTTTGATAGGTGGCCATCCCAATTTCTATTGGGATCACTACTTCAGTGCCAAAGGCTAGGGAGAATGGGATCTCCTTGATGGGTATCCTAATAGTATTCATGTAAGCCCATAAGATACTTGGAAGCTACTCTACCCATAGTCCTTTGGATTGTTCTAATCTAGTCTTTCTATTTTTTAGCAGGGTTCGAATGGTCACCTTTGCTTGCTAGTTTGCCTGCGGATGACCTGGTGAAGAACAATGATTATAGATTCTGAGCACGGAGCAAAATCTTATAAACTTTTCATTGTCAAATTGTTTGTTGTGGTCATAGATGATGGCTGCAGGGATGCCAAACCTTTAAACAATAGACTTCCACACAAAACCTTGTATCTTTTGTTCGGTGATTGTTGCCAATGGCTCTGCCTCTGCCCACTTAGTGAAATAATCAATGGCAACAAATACAAACTTATTTTGTCCCTTTCCCATTCAAAGAGGCCCCACAATATTAATTCCCCATCAGGTAAACTGCCACGGGCTTGCTATAAGGGTGAGCTCTACTAGGGGAAGCTTCGACAATACAACAAACTTTTGGCATTTTTCACACTTCCATACATAACTTAGTGCATCCTTGAGCCTGACTAAGCTACTCTGAAGAGCACAGATTCACATGAATGCAGA
Organism: Ilex aquifolium; assembly: GCA_951799425.1. Taxonomy (NCBI): domain Eukaryota; kingdom Viridiplantae; phylum Streptophyta; class Magnoliopsida; order Aquifoliales; family Aquifoliaceae; genus Ilex; species Ilex aquifolium. The sequence continues at coordinate 17,684,624 of OX637406.1, read as the reverse complement.
AGATACCCTCCTTGTGCGTAGGATCCAGGAGCATAGACAATTGAGGATGAAGAAGTGCGACCAGCCAAATATAAATGATAGAGTTAATAGCCCAAAGAAGATTCAAATTGAGAGGGTGAGCGCCAGGGATCACCCAGGTCTCGAACCCTGGGCAAGGTGGCTCGTAGATACACACCATTAAAGAACTCCAACACCCACATGATGATTCCCTAGTGGTGACTTTGACCATCAACAATTATTCCGTAAGGAGAGTGCTCATTGAAAGTGGAAGCTCGACGGACATCATATTCACTCATGCCTTTGAAAAATTAAACATAGGAAGGGAGAAATTGATATCTGTCATTGCTTCGTTGATCGTTTTTTCAGGTGAAAAGATCTATCTTCTAGGGGCCATTTTTATCCTAGTCACAACTAGATGAGCTCCCCAACAAACCACAATTATGGTCAATTTCCTCGTGCAGTCGCCTTTCTGCTTATAATGTTATTCTAGGGCACCCAAGCCTCAACTTGATACGGACAATGCCCTTAACCTATCATCTCTTATTGCGGTTCCCAATAGAGACTGGTGTAGACGAAGTACAAGGCGATCAAGTAGCAACATGGGAGTGCTATATGGCCTCTATGAGAGAGATACAACACCACATGACTCTATAGATAGAGTCCTTGGATCACAGAGATGAAACCGACCGCCCCTAGCCCCTCGATGAGCTGGAACCAATTCAGATTGAAGCACAACCTGAACAAACCACCTTTGTGGGGAAAATGCTCAGTAAAACCTTGAAGTGTTTGCCGTTGGAATTCTTGCATACCTACGCTGATGTTTTTTTCTTGGAAGTAGTCAAACATAGAGGGGATTGACCCATCAGTCATAGAACATAGATTGAATGGTGATCCTACCTCCAAGCTAATTCGACTAAAGAGTAAAATATTTTCCCCAAAGAGGAATAGGGCAATTGACTAGGAGTTAGCAAAGCTCCTTGAAGCCTGCCCAATTAGGGAAATGCAGTACCCAGAATGACTTGCCAATGTAGTGCTGGTAAATAAAACCAATCAAAAATGATGCATGTGAGTGGATTTCACAGATTTGAACAAGGCGTGCCCAAAGGACTGCTTCCCGTTACTCAGAATAGATGTTATTATTGATGCTACAACAGCATATGAGATACTACTATTCATGGGTGCTTTTTTTGGCTATAACCAGATCATGATGCATAAACTAGATCAAAAAAAGACCTTTTTCATCACTAAAGGAGGAACCTACTATTAAAGGTAATGCCCTTTGCTCTAAAGAATGCAGGATCAACCTTTCAAAGGTTGGTCAACTGGATGTTCAAGGATCTTGTAGGGAGCTCCATGGAGGTTTATGTGGATGATATGCTCATCAAAAGCCTCCACGATTATGAGCACATTAATCACTCGAGAAGAGCCTTTGAAAGTACATTAATCACTTGAGAAGGTACATCATTAAGCTCAACCTTGCCAAGTGTGTTTTTGAGGTCTCCTCATGGAAGTTTTTTGGCTCTATGGTAACCTTGAGTGGAGCCTGGAGTGTGAAGAAACCTTTAGAGCTCTAAAAGAGTACATTAGTAAGCCTCCACTCTTGGTGAGGTTGGGGCATGGGAGGAAGCTATACTTGTACCTTGTAGTATCAAGATAAGCCACCAGTGTAGTCTTAGTCAGCCAAGGAGAGAAGGTCCAAAACCCGGTTTATTACATAAGCCAAACGCTAAAGGGGCAGAGGCTAGGTACGCTACTATGGAAAATGTAGTCCTAGAACTTGTTAAAATTGAGGCCATATTTTCAAGCACATACTATTGTGCTCATCATTGACATCCCTTTACGCCAAGTCCTTCAGAAACCAGAGGTTTCAGGGAAGCTGGCAAAATGGTCCATCAAACTAGGTGAGTTTGATACACAATACGTACCATGAATCTCAATTAGGGGGTATGTGGTAGCGAATTTTATAGCAGAGGAGGACGAACTGCCCTAAGATGGATCAAGGTCTTCAGCAAGCCCCATGGAAGATATATGTGGATGGGTCTTCCAACTCATATGGAGAAAGAACTTGATTAATACTCATCTCACTAGCTGAAAAGAAGATTGAGGCCAAATATGAAGCACTTATATCAGGCTTAAAGCTTGCTAAGATGCTCGAAGTGAAGCATTTGCATGCATACAGTAACTCACAACTGGTGGTGAGATAGATAGAGGGAGATTATGAGGCTAGGGAGCCACATATGAGCTATTGTCTAACCATTATAAGTGAACTTTTTCAAAAGTTTGAGCATTTCAAGATTGCTCAGATACTTCAATCTCAAAATTCACAATCAGTTCCCTTGAAAGACTAGCGTTAGCCTTATCCAATAACGTAGTCAGAACCATTTCCATTGAGTTCCTACCGAATTCTAGCACCCAGAGCTCGAATGGTCAATCAATGGCTCAAGAGCTGAGCTGGATGGATGAGATCTTTGTGTACCTCTAGCACGACACTCTCCCACAGAAGGATAGGAAGCTCTATAGGAGGGCAATTAGGTATGCTATATTGTGCCAAACACTCTGCACAAGAACGGGTATTCACTCCCATACTTGAGATGCTTGGGTCCCAATGAGGCAACACATGTGCTCGAAGAAGTGCATGAAGGAATATGTGGAATCCACCTAGGAGGGCAAGCTTTGGCCCACAAAGTGTTGAGGCAAAGATATTTCTGGTCAACTATGAAGAAGGATGCTTGAAGCTATGTGCAAAAGTGTGAGAAATATCAAAGGTTTGCTATTGTCCCCAAGTAACCTCAGCTAGAGCTTGTCCCTATATCAAGCCTATGGCCATTTGCATAATGAGGAATTGATATTATGGGGCCAGTCCCAAAGGGAAAGAACCAGAACAAGTTTGTTGTGGTTGCCATAGACTACTTCACCAAGTGGGTGGAGGTAGAGCCCCTAACAACAATTACAGAACAAAAGATTCAAGGTTTCATGTGGAAGCTCATTGTCTGTAGATTTAGGATATCTAATATCATTATTAGTGACAATGGAAAGCAATTTGAAAGTGAGAGGTTTAGAAGGTTCTGCTCTGAGCTCAGAATTTACAATCATTACTCCTCGCCTGGCCACCCACAAGAAAACGAACAAGTAGCGATTACGATTCAAACCTTGCTCAAGAGCATCACGAATAGAATTGAGCTCTCCAAAATAGTGTGGGTAGGGAAACTCCCAAGCATTCTATGCACGTACAAAACTATTGTTAGGACCCCTACAAGTGAGACTCTCTATGCTCTAGCTTTCGGAATAGAGTTAGTCATTCTAGTATGGATAGGACTAGCTATTTATTGAACTAAGGATTTTAGCCAGCTAACGAATGATCAACAGCTAGCCTACAACTTGTACTATTTGGAGGAAAAGAGGGAGGAATTACAAATAAGGGTTGCAACATATCAGAATAGGATGACAAGGTATTATAATTCCAAGGTTAATCCACGAGAGTTCTTGCCAAATGACCTAGTCCTGAAGAAGGTTTTCCTAGCAACCAGAGATCCCAAGGATGGGAAGTTGGACCGAGCTAGGAAGGACCATATATAGTGGTAAAAGTGCTGAGACTAGGAACCTATTACCTAGAGACCATGGAAGTAGCTAAGTTACCATATCCATGGAATGCTAAACATCTAAAGATTTTTTTTCAATAATTTCACTTGTTATTTAGCTCTGCTAAGACACTTTTGTTTGCCTAATAGTCAGCTTCAATAAAAGGTATTTTTATTAGCCTAATAGCTAGTCCGAATAAGAGCATTGTGCTTAATTTGATTAAGGCATCATATCAGCCCACTCAATGAAAATCGTGCTTGGCCTCTTGATCAGTCTAAGGTGCATCCTAGGAGGTCTAAAACTAATTAGGGGAATTTATTTCAACTCAACTAACTTAAAGACTGACCTATGCATTAAGAACTTGTTACTTGCCTGCTCAACCTAGCTCGTACCAAACCAAAAGTTTCTTGGGAACATCGGGAGAACAACCTAAGGTGGATAGCCTGGCTCAGATTGAATCACAAAGGCTCACTGAAAAGGCTCATTAGAAGCTCAAGGCACTAAGCCTAGCTTGGATTGAGCCAAAAAGTCTCATTAGAAGATAAACCTATTTCGAATTGAGCCAAAAGGGCTCATTAAAAGCTTGAAGAACTTGGCATAGCCTAGAGAAAATTTTATGCTTAAGCTTGGTTAAAGTTAAGTCAAAGATTGGGTTAAAAACAATAGAAAAATAGCCTAAGGCATTTATCCTAGCTCGATCCCATTGAGGGATCTCCTAAAGCCTTATACCTAACTCAGACTGAGCAGAATCTAACAAAGCATCCAAGCCAGTTAGCATAGAAGTCATTTGATGGGCTCAACACACAAGATGAAAGTTCAATACAAAAAAAAAAAAAAATGTTCAATACAAAAAAAGAAAAGAAGAAGAAGAGAGGGAAAATGCATGGTGTAAAGACCAAAAGAGAAAAGGAAGGCTTGCAGCTCTATTAAGCCTGCCTCCTTTGAACTTTTTATCTTCTTTAGCTTTGCTGGTCACCTTTTCCCTATCTTCCTGATAGAGTAGTATACAAAAAGTTTATTTTTTACAGTGAAACTCATTTTATTAATTAATAAAAGTTTGTTCTTTCCATTTTATTGAGAATCTATATGGGCAAAATATTTGTATTATATTTTATATATGATATGCATGTGTATCTTATATTTTATATTGTAGATAATCTGGTGTGTAGAGTTCGACTTATGCACAGAAAACCAGATTATCGGATCCTTGTATAATATGAGTATATGTTCGCAATCGTAGATGAAATTGGACACGCCATCGATATGATTGTAGTGTAATATTCTAGCATAGTCTGTCTTGACTATAGGAGATTGTTTGATGTCTCGGATTATTGCCCTAGTACACTTTGTGTATTGAACATACTCACGTTGAGGTTATTATCTTTTACTGATTTAATAAGATAATAAATACCTCATGATTATTATGATTGTTTATGCTCTTAATCCCTAAATATTTAATTGCCACGTGCATATAATGTTTGTTACTTTAATTCATCAAAGAGTGAGATTCATATTGGGTCAATAAGCTCGATGAATTGAGAGACGATGTTATTTGTATGATGAAAATTAAATATTAAAGGAAACCACGCCCTAGTATTTAAATGGATTGATGATGACCTCTTGAAGAAGCTCATAAGTTTTGTCCATGTCAACCCTGCGGGTGGATTTAATTATCCGACATGACAAATAAGTAGAGTGTTAAGGTCTCAAGGAATAAAATAAGTCAATTAAATATAATTGTCAGTGATTTATTTAATTGATGGACATCTGTAATCTTAAATGTGGAGAAATTATTAAGCATATAATAATAAGGAGCTCGAATATAATTTTGAGATAAGGCCTAGGAGATCAATAATAAGTCTTTAGTGGACTGACTTATTATTAATAGGCTGTAGGATGTTTGTTTTGAGTTAAACATAGGAATCCTAAGCCCATTGGGAGCCCGATCCTTATTTATCCTTAGGGTCTCTATCGTAGCCTATATATAGACGTCTAGGTTCTCTATTTCAGCATCTTATCATTACTCACATTTTTTAGGGAGGCTGAAAAAGAAAGCAAGGATTCAGAGGTCTTGGCAGCCCATACTGCATCCGAATTCTGACGTTGGGGGATATACGACAGAAGACCGCGAGGTTCGTCGAGCTGTAGTCGTTGTTCAGTTCTGCATTCGTACTGAGACGAGATCAGTCTCGAGAGATTTCGAAGGTAAACCATAATTCCTCCTTGTAGGGTTTTAAAGAAATTTTTTGATATTCGATACATACGCGCTGTCAACAGCTCTTGGGATTTTCGTTCCAACACTTCCTCCTCTTTTTTCCCTTCTAGCTATATATGTTAGACCGTCACCAGCCGTGAACTTTGAGAAGTCTAGCTGAGGATACTCTGCTTTGGCGTTGTTTTAAACTCCCAAAAGCCACCCATGTAATACTCAAGGGTTTCCTTTTTGAAGTCCTCTAACTCCTAGTATTTATTAAAGCAGTGTCCTTCACAGACTTCAACAAAGCAGCCACCTCCATCCTTCTCCAAAATAGTAGAAAGCTCAAAGAACTTAAGGGAATGAGATCCTTCTCCTCCTCAATTTCTTTACTCTTTATGGAGAGCTCCAAAACTTTGGCTTTAGAGGATTACGGTTTCCCTTGCAGCTTGTCCTTGGCCTTCAGGAGCTTGTCTCTCACTTTTTCTACCTCAGCCAAAGATGCAAGGATCCGATCACGTTCCTAAATCTTTTTCAGAAGCTTCTCCCTTGTGGATATTAACTCGGTCTCCCTCATCTTGAGTTTAACGTCGAGTTTAAAAAATTTCTCCTCATAAGCCTTCTTCTCACGAAGTGCAATGTAGGAAAGATAGGTAGAGAGAATTGCAAGCTAAACAAATAAACATGAAAAGTTAGAAAAAAGATTGACAATTACAAGGTTTATAAAGAAATAAGTTCAGGAGCTACCTTCCAGATGGTTTAAGAAAGGTTTTTGGTCACCCAAATCGGACCAAGTCCAAAGGTGGCCTCTACCCCCTCCTGGTGAACATATTGGTCAAGTCTAACCATAGCTTCATACACGCTGTTCCACAAATAAGGTGGTGGGAGCTCGGAGCCTTCAATGGCTTGAGAGGCCTCTCTCTCTCTCTCTCCTCAACTACTTCAGAAACCTCAGCCTTCCTTTTATCCTTTGAAGTCACTAGGGGAGAATCCAAGTCCACCAAGGGGACCTTTGGAAGGACCACCTCTTCATTGTAGGCAGTCATGAGGTCAACTGCCCTTCTCGACATTGCGTTTGGAAAGAGAGGAACACTAGTGGATCAGGAGAGCTAGAGGACTTTCCTTTAACCTAGGGAGGGATCAACTTCGATTTCTTGGGCAGAGGCGAGCTACCCTTAGAAACCCTCTTAGCATGAAGCTCCCTAAAGAGCTTCTGGTCAACTTTCTTGCAAGCCATTGTTGTTACAAAGCAAGAAAAGTGTTAGAGAAGATCAACACACACGCAAGAATCATAAGGAAAGGATTTTACCAATGGAAGGAGAATGGCTAGGAGTAGGAAACCAACAACAATAGGGGCATGACCCAATTTGTAGTTAAAAAGTGCCAGACCAGTCACCAATTCAGAGAGATCCTTGGTAGGATGGGCGAAAGCCCTATTAACTCGTTGCTTGAGCTCATGGGCAAAGGACCAGATTCGTTTGCATAAAAAGAAAGAGAGTTCAGTAAAGTCGGCAAAACAAGCAAGCAAAATAGAAAACACATTTCTTACGAATAGAAGGAGAAGGAGATCCCTAGAGGCAAGGGACCAAGAAAGGTCTACTGGAGGTGACCTCTGTAGGTCCAAACTCCTAGCCTGGTTTAGAGACAAAGGAAAACTTGTCTTTCCACTCCTTGACATTGAAGGAATAGCTCGTCAGAAGGCTAGTCCTTTCTCGCTTTGAAAAATAAAAGCATCCCAAGCTTTTCCTTGAGCATAGGGTGAGTTTATAGTATTGTAAGAGCTCAGTAGTGGATGGTTGAACACCAAAACCATTGGATTTGGCCCAAAGAACGCCAATACCAACCAAGAACCCCTAACTATTAAGGTCAATTAAGTAGAGGCAAGATTTAGGTAGTGAAGGGACTTCCTAATGTATTGACGCATTGGGAAATGAAGCCAAACTTCGAAGATGGATTCATAGAAGCAAACTTTGTTGGAACCATATGAATCAAAGGTCTCATTAGGAGAAGGGAGATGAAAAAAAATAGACCCAGAGATTTGATAATGGGCCCTAATTTCATTAAGGGCGTTCTCGTTAAGAGAACTTTAGATGAGCTTCACCCCCACAACTTTGATTGATGAAGAGGCAATCTCTAATATGGAGTCAAAATCTTCATTGGCCTTAATGGCCTCAGACACCAACACATGGGTACTTTCTAAAAGTGTCCGCTTTGATTCGTTAACCACAGAAACGAAGCTACCGTGATTGATGTACAAATCTGGAGGAGGAAGGCAACCTAGTCTGTGGGTAAGTGGAGAGAGACAAGAATCAAGAACTGATTCTACCTAGATATAAGTGGACTAATCTCCTAGAGGATCATGGTTGCGGCCCGTCCACTGGAGAAAACAAAAGTGGTAAAAGTGAAATTGGAAGGTGTGGTTTCACCCTATATACTATAGTTTGGAGAGTTCTAGCGCAACATAAAGAGAGAAGAGGATTAGGATGAGGAAAAGGCGTATCAGAGTTCTTGAAGTTCTTAGAGACATGCTGGAAGGTGGTGGAGAAGAAGTGTTTAAATACTGCCCCACAACGGTTCTTTGGCGGTTACATCTGTACGCTTCACATTCCCATTTTCGTAAGCACTAACGAAAAAATGCATTAAATGCGGAGAACGTGCAGGCCACACAGAGTTAAATTAGGGGCAAGTGACGATAGGAATTTGAGCACGAGTTTGGCATATGGAACTAGATAGCTCGATGGAGCTCTTGCTCACTAGCTCGCCCATTTTTCAATTCGGCTGAGTCATGTCCCTTCACGGTTAGACTAATTCAACTCAGCTGAGACTTTCAGTCAAGCAAGGAGTCCATCTCCACTACACCGCTGTAACCACCTCAATTCAAATAAGGGATAAGAGTCCAACGACATAATCAATCTTTATAATAAGGGAGTTAGATTGTTTGTCTTGAACTTTTCGCGGTTCAGATCGTTTGAGGATTATTGATCCGATAATCCCAATTGGACTTAACTCTAACACTCTCATCTTTCATATAAATTTCTCTCTCTGTCACTCTGTCACTCTCTCTCCTATCTCTTATATATTTTAAACACACATTCCCCCATCTCCTCTCTCTATCTCATATCTCTTTTAAACACACACTCTATATCTCTCTCATACAACTCTCTCTCTCTCTTAGACGTTTTAAATTACACACATTCTCCCATTTCTTCTCTCTCTCTCTCTCTCTCTCTCTCTCGCATATCTCTTTTAAACACACTATATATTTCTCATATAACTCTTTCTCTTTCTCTTTGCGCCTTAGATCGTTTGAGAATTATTGATCCGACGATCCTAATTGGACTTAACTCTAACACTCACATCTATCATATAACACACACACACACACACACACACACACACACACACTCTCTCTGCCTCTCTATCTCTCCTATCTCTTAGATATTTTAAACACACATTCTCCCATCTCCTCTCTCTATCTCTATCTCTATCTCATATCTCTTTTAAACACACACTATGTATCTTTCATACATCTTTGTCTCTCTTAAATGTTTTAAATTACACACACTCTCCCATCTCCTTTCTATCTCTCTCTCTATCTCATATCTCTTTTAAACACACACTCTATGTATCTCTCATATAATTCTCTTTCTACTTTCTCTTAGACGTTTTAAATTAGACACACTCTCCCATCTCCTCTCTTTTTGTCTCTCTTTCTCTATCTCATATCTCTTTTAAACACACATCTATAAATCTTTCATATAACTCTCTCTCTCTCTCTCTCTCTCGCTCCCTCTCTCCTATCTCTTAGACGTTTTAAATTAGATGTTTGTTTTAAACACATAGACTTTCCTATCAAGGGCGGCCCAAGGTAAAGTGAGGCCTTAGGCAAAAATTTTATATGAGGCCCTATTAATATTTTATTTATTTTACTTTCAAAAATATTTTTTTATTTTTGAAATGAATTTATCAATTTTTTATATTCAAATTTTGACAATAAATTTTTCTCAATAAATAATATAGTTAATTCATTTAATCTTAATTGAGCGTAAATAATATTTTTTCAATTTAATTTTGAACAAGTAATTTAAGGATAAAATATCTGAGCAAAGAATAATTTTAATACAACAAAGAACCAATTTTTACCCACGAGTTATGTGCACGCATGAAGTATAAAATTTGATAATACAGATAATTTAAGCATAAATTATTTAGAATGAAAATTTATATTAAGATAAAAAAGAACCAATTTTATAAATTTTCATCACAAGAAATCATGTATATAATTTTTTTATGTTAATGAGAGGAATGCAACTATAAACAAACGCAAAAGAGCTAGAAAAATTTAAATAAAACCTCACAAAGAGTGAGTAATTTTAGACCTAACAAAATTAGATATTGAATTGAACTACTAAATTTGGGCCCTAAAAATTTGAATTATATATAAAATACAAAAAAAATAAAAAAAGGCTTATTATACTAAAGAGATAAATTTTATAGAGGCTTTCCAAAATTGGGCTTAACTAAGTAGGGAGTAATTTTGGACCTAACAAAATTAAATATTAATTTTAAAATTTTAAAATTTGGGCCTTAAAAATTTAGATCGATCATATCTAATATATATATATATATATATATATATATATATATATATATATATATATATATATATATAACTAGTCATATTGTACTAAAAGAGTAAAGATTTTTTGGGGCCCTCTAAAATTTGGGTCTCTAAAATTTGGGTCCCTAGACAAGCACCTTAGCTGCTTATATATATATATATATATATATAACTAGTCATATTGTACTAAAAGAGTAAAGATTTTTTGGGGCCCTCTAAAATTTGGGTCTCTAAAATTTGGGTCCCTAGACAAGCACCTTAGCTGCTTAGAGCTTGAGCTTAGAGCTTAGAGCTGCTTGAAATTACCCACTTGTCTAGAACTTGGACAAGCACCAAAATTACCCACTACTTGACGAAATTTTTCTTTTACCAAGTAAGTAGTAATACATTTGTTCTTTTTAATTCATGTTACAAATTTTTCATTAAATATTTTTTTTAATTAATATTTTTGTTGGTTTAGTTGTGGATGCTTTGAGACGATTTATTATTATTAAACATTGTGTGTTAATGTGTATTTTTATTTTCAGTGTTTTTTTACTCAAAGTATGCAACTTTGACATGGTTTTATTATTATTAAATGTGCTATTGCTATTTTCGGTACTTCTTTATTCAAACATTTGTATGATTTTATAGATGAGAAAATATTTAAATGTTAAATTTTTTTTCCCAAGTTATACACATTCAAAGTCAAGCTAATCACCAATAAAAAAAAAACAAGTGATTCCAATTGCACTAGAAAAACAAAAAAATTCAAAGCCAAACTAATTACTAATAAAAAAAAATAACAAGTGATACCAATTACACCAGTAAAACAAAAAAATTCCAAGAAATAACAATGACCAATAAAAAGTGAAACCAATTGCAAAAAATAAAAAAATAAAAACATATTCAAAATCAAGTATAATTTTTTTTTTTCTAAAGTTGTAGACAATCAAACTAAAGCTAATCAACAATAAAAAAAAAAAAATATCAACGCCAAATATTTGTTCGATTTTATAGAATGAGAAAATATTTGAATGCTAAAAAAAAAAATCCCAAGCTGTAGAAATTTAAAACTAAGCTAATCACCAACAAAAAAAATTCAAAGCCAAATTAATCATCAAAAAAAAAAAAAAATAAAAAAGTGAAACCAATTGTATATGTGGTGTTCTTTGGAAAGTTTTTGTACATTTTTGTTATGGTTTTATTAATATGGATGATATGGTCGACAATATATTTCGGATCTTTTTAAAAGAATTGGTATGAGGCTATTTTCTTTTTCAAGCTGGGCACATTACTTGTGATTTTTATGTGTGTTATATAGTGCCTTCAGATACGGACAATGACTAATTAGCCTATAAAAAGGGAAGAATTGAGATCAACTGGGTTAAGCGATTCTAACTCCGGTTTGAGATTCTTATCCTTGATTTTCTTTTCTAACTTAACCATCAGAGAATCCATCCTCGGAATCCCTTTCTTTTGCAGGTGCTCCCATTGATCGTTCAGAGAACAATTCTGGTCAATCACGTGCTTGAAGTTTGGAGAACAATTTCTGACATAAACACAACCAATCTAATAACATATAATTTCGTATTAGGCTGGATCAAATCCAAAAAAATATTATAAAATAGAACCCAATCGATATCTAAAACATAATTTTGACATCTTCGGCCCCTATAAATTTTCGAAATGCATCAAAAACTGGTCTGCATGATGTATGTATTTTAGATGTACAAATATATGTTAATATATTGCTCTATGTCTAGGTTTGATGTTGATGGGACTTTAGGCGACTCAGCAGCTACGAGTTGACACGTGGATAGTTATAGCCGTTAGGAATTACAAAAGGCACCAGGCGAGGACGTCGAGGAGTTATGGCATGGAAACGCTGAGTACCCTTATCGATTCCAGCATTAAAGAAGATATGACAATTCATCAATGAGGACTTGAGTGACTGTGACAGAGCCATTAATGGGCATCCTTGTCCTCGAGACCCACAAAGACATTCATCATTACAAGGCATTAATAGCCATTATGCCAAACCCATTGTCCTCGGCAAGACCCGAGGTGCATATTCCCGAGCAGTAATTGCTTGGGCGTATATGTCAAGCGCCGAGTAGGGATTCTTAAATGATCGGAGATGGGCAGTTGATGTTCGGGGGTCCCCAAGCACATATTCACTCTCCCGAGGGGTAGATCTTGAGGGGATTTGATTGGATTGTACTCAATATGCTTGTATATGAGTGCCATGCAATAAATGCTGAGATGAGACCCACATACCCCCTAATCATTACTAGTTCAAGTATAAATACCCCTCAAAAAATTAAACAAAGATACGAAAAACAAAACCCAAAAAATACACTGTACTAATGTCTCCAATGTCGGCTGACTTGAGCTTCGGAGGGGATTAGCCGGGTGTTCACCCGGCCCCTTTTCCTAATATTTTGATTGTCAGGTTCATCATCCAATGGATCGTTATCTCTACTCATTGCAAGAATTCATCCGTGCAATTTGGCGCCGTTTGTGGGAACACGAACTGACTTTCCCCGTAACGAAGGCTTTATGGTGAACACACGATCCCAAGGCGATAGGGGGGGGGGGGCAGTCTACGCGTGAGAAACGCGGAAGCCAGCCAGCTCCCAGAGGTCACTGAATCAGACTCCTTGAGCCAGTCAGATGGAGGCCAGCACGCCTCACAACATACTTTATCGATAGATCAGAGCCTTGGGGGGCAAGGTGTTTTGGCTCGTGAAATCGTCGATTTGATGGAGAAATGGATGGGAAACCGTCTTAAGCGGCTTAAGAAGGAAAATGCCCAGGTGCAGACTCATCTTGACGATTTTGAGCGATCAGAGAGTGGTAGATGGCGAAGCAGCAAACGTGAAGATAGGAACATCTGCTGAGGTGATTCCAAGGTGTAAGGTTGGAGGCCCTAGGGAGGAGCTTACACGGGCGCCTGGGCGAGAAGCGCAGGCCGCGGAGTTATGAAATACATGACCTCGGGGAGAGATCAGAAGGGGGTAGGCGCACGACAGACCTTTCCCGTGGGGATCTCCATCATAGAATCTCGGGAGGTGTCGGGATAACAGAATCCCACACAGACTCTACTGCCAGCGGGCCTAGAAAGACCAGGCCCCGGGAGGACCTCCAAACACTCTTGGATGCCAAGCAGCGAGACTATACCACAGGGAGGATGAAGACGTCGAGGATAATCAAATCGTCTCCCCGTTCGTTCTTGAAATCCGAGAGATTGAGATGTCGAAGAAGTTCACCGTCTCCTGTTTTAAAGTTTATGATAGGAGAACGGATCTCGAGGGTCATCTACGATAGTATAAGCAACTGATGTCCATTTACGACACCGATCAGAGGTTGTTGTGCCGGGTGTTCCCTATGAGTTTGGGAGCCACAACTATGAAGTGGTATGAGATTTTGGCCCCCGAAAGCATCAGGTCTTGGAAGCAGATGACCGAGCTGTAACGCCCCAAAAACAATCGGAGGTCCTTAATTTAACAAAATTCGGGCAGAGTCTCATTTGTTCGGGGAGCTCTACCCAAAACACAACCTGTGCAATTATACTACATTGACCACATCGGGTCCATTTATCCATATTCATATAACCACATGCAATTTTTCTTTTACATTAAAACAGTCCATATCCACTTTGGACGACATTACTATCTAAAACCCTTCACATCATGAGAGCAACTAATAAATTCCAGCCATAAAGAAATTTCATTCATCATACATGATATCTACAACATCATCTCAAAAGATTATGCCAAATCATGGTCATTATATCCAAAAGAATATGTCAAACTATGGCAATTACATCCAAAGGAATCAAACTTGTCTTGCAGCGGAATAACAAAAAATATTAGACATTACATTGTCTCAAAATAAACTTCCTAGGGTAGAACCTAAGAGCATGTAGCTCTAGGCATCAATCTCGGGATCCACGTTCCCGTCTATTAGAGCTTCCCATTGTGCCGACTCATCAACTCTAAGCTCCTCCTCTAGGCCATAATCTGAAAAGGGATATTGTTTGTAGGGGGTGAGCACTAAGCTTTGTAGGAAAATCCTTCCAAACTCGAACAAGGTTTAGAAACATATAAAACAAGTCGGTCTCGTTTCACAAATATCATATATATAACTTTTGAAGGAAAATTGTGACATTTTAATAGATCTCTAGTTTACGAACAACAATAAAGTTAAACAGAGATGTGAAACCAATTACCAACATGGAGCCATACAATTTTCCAAAAGTAAACCAATAACCCACACAAGATATAATATTGTTCTCTTTGGCATGAGCATCCTTATAAGGAACCTCTCACCCTCAAGGTCTTGTTTATTTGGCATGAGCATCCTTACAAGGAACCTCTCACTCATGTTCATCAAAACAACCATACAAGAAATACAATATCCACAATTTCTCAAAAACATCAAGCCATTCCAAAAAATTCTCAAATTTCTCATAAAGTAGCACAATAGAGACAATGTGAGAAAATATACAAGAGATCCTCATAAATATCATTTTGTGGTTCAATTTCAAGCACTAAAGTTTTTGAATTCAAGAATCAAGGAAAAATCAAGAGAAAAACCCATTTTCCTTGAGAACTAGGGTTTGAGACTAAGAAAAGAGTTTTAATGGTGATTCCACCATAACATTGTTTAAAACATGACCACATTTGCATAAATATCAAGAATAAACAATTTCATAGCAAGTATATAAGATTTAGAGTCAAAAGAATGTATATATATGTATGCCCTAGCCTCAATGCAAGAGAATGGAAGAAAACCCCTACCTTGAATCAAAATTCCAAGTAAGAACCAAAGCTCTAGTGACCTCCTTCTTCCCTTTTCTTCCTCTCTTAATCTTCCTCTAGGGTTCCAAGAGGTGTGAGGTGAGAGTGGAGTGAAAGAAATGAGGAAAAATGGGATGAAAATGGGGTTTTAAACACATCAGCCCCGAAATTTACTGTTCATGGACTGTTTTGGTCTTTTTTGAAATTACGGTTTTGCCACTAAGAATCTCCAATTTGATCTATATGACTATCCTAAGGTTTTTCGACGTTCCGGATTCATTTTTAATGTTATTTTAACCTAAAAATATTTAGTTTTATGATTTATTTCAAAATTAAAGTAAATTTACACTCGAAACACTAAAATTACTATTTTATTCCTCCGAATCGCTATATGTGCTAAACGGCTATTCTAAGTTTTTCGGATGTCTTAGGTTCAATGATAATATTATTTTGACCTAAAAAAAAAATTAATATTTTTACTTAGTTGCTTTTATCAATTTTAAACACCTCCAAAAAAATTAAATTTCACAATCAATTTGCCTCCCTAGTATTTATTCCTACTATTATAATCTATAGGTTTCATGCATACCTCATCACCTATATTATCATTTCAAAATAATTACTTACTATATATAAGATTAGAGTGTGGGGGTTTACAATCCACCCCCCTTAAAGAAAGTTTCGTCCTCAAAACTTACGTTAAGTGGCGAACAAATGAGGGTACTTCTCTCGCATCTCCAGCTCTGGTTCCCAAGTAGCTTCCTCCACTCCATGGTGTTGCCACAAGACTTTCACCAGTTGAATGACTTTATTGCGAAACACTTTCTCCTTGGTATCAAGAATCTTCACCGGTTGTTCTTCATATGTTGCTCCATCTTGAACTTCAATATCCTCCAAATCCACGACATGCGTTTTATCCGATTGACACTTTCTCAACATTGACACATGAAACACGTCATGTACTCCTGACAACTGAGCTGGTAACCGAAGTTGTTATGCCACTTTGTCCACCGCTTTGATCACTTCAAATGGTCCGATGTATCTTGGTGCTAATTTCCCCTTCTTGCCGAATCTAAACACTTCCTTCTTGGGTGACACCTTGAGGAACACATAGTCCCCCGCTTGGAATTCCAATGGCCTGCGTCTTCGATCCGCATAGCTTTTCTGTCTACTTTGTGTCGTGCGTAGTCTCTCCCGGATGAGTTGAATTTTTTTCGTAGTCTCCCGAACAATTTCTGGCCCAAACAAGCTACTATCTCCAGCTTCTAGCCAACAAGTCGGTAACCTACATGGTCTCCCATACAATGCCTCATAAGGTGCCATGCTAATGCTGGATTGAAAACTATTATTATAAGCAAATTCCAACAACGGAAAATGATCACTCCAGCTTCCCTTGAAGTCCAACACGCACGCTCGTAACATATCTTCCAAAATTTATATCACCCTCTCAGATTGGCCATCCGTTTGGGGATAAAATGAGGTGCTAAAGTGTAACTCTGTCCCCAGAGCTCGTTGTAGACTTTGCCAAAATTGCACCACGAAACGAGAATCACGATCCGAAACAATCGAGAGTGGAACTCCATGCAATCTAACAATCTCGCGAATATACAGCTTGCTCAAGGTCTCTAAAGTGTCAGTGGTCTTCATACTCAAGAAATGAGCGGACTTGGTGAGTCTATCAACAATGACCCATACGACATTATGTCCTCGTGAAGTCCATGGAAAGTCTGACACGAAATCCATGGTGATGTGATCCCACTTCCATTATGGAATAGGCAAGGACTGTAGTAATCCTCCGGGTTTCTGATGTTCAATCTTTACCTGCTGACATACTACACATCGTGCTATGAACCTTGCCACGTCCTTCTTCATTCCCTTCCACCAAAATTGACGCTTCATGTCTCTATACATTTTTGTGCCACCGGGGTGGATAGCAAGCTTAGAGCGATGACACTCCCCAAGTATCTCCTCCTTTAGGGACGAATCATCTAGGACACATAGCCTCTCCCCATATCTCAGTTCTCCATTTCTCAAAGTCCAACCTTCCACTATTTCCCCATTTTCCAATTTAGCTCGAATCGACTCTAAGTCAGGATCCAAGCATTGTAACTCCACAACCCTACGTTGGAGGGTAGGTTGGGCTACAAGGTTGAATAGGCAGGGCCGAGATCTATCTTCTCCAACCCATAGATCATAGTCTCCAAGGGTATCCCTCATCTTCCATTTACTTGCAAGAGTATTGAGTTCACCCCGAGACTTTCTGCTAAGTGCATCTGCGACTACAATAGCCCTCCCCGGGTGGTAGTTGAGTGTGAAATCATAGTCTTCTAAATACTCAATCCACCTTCTTTGCCGAAGATTCAAGTCTTTCTGTGTGAATATATACTTCAGGCTCTTATGATCGAAAAAAACTTGAAACTTTTCCCCATATAAGTAACACCTCCACAACTTAAGAGCAAAAACCATAGCGGCAAGCTCCGAGTCGTGAGTGGGATAGTTCTGCTCATGAGTCTTGAGTTGCTTCGAGCCATAAGCAACTACCTTACCTCCTTGCATTAGCACACATCCCAAACCTCGTAACGAAGCATCGGTGTACACATCGTATCCTTCCCCACTGCTTGGAATAATGAGAACAGGAACGATCGTTAGCCTTTCCTTCAAGGTGTGAAAGGCTAGTTCACACGCTTGAGTCCACAAGAATTTTTTCCCCTTCTTTGTAAGGCGAGTCATCGGCATCGCTAGCTTGGAGAACCCTTCCACAAACCTCCGGTAGTAGCCCGCTAAGCCCAGGAAACTACGTATTTCGGTCACATTCTTCGATGGTTCCCACTTTATCACTGCTTCAATCTTTGCGGGGTCAACCGCTACACCCTGTTCTGACACAGCATGGCCAAGGAATTTCACTTCCTTCATCCAAAACTCACACTTACTTATCTTAGCATATAACTTATGCTATCTCAATGTCTGTAGCACAATCGAGAGATGGCATTCATGTTCCCCTTGTGTCCGTGAATAAATTAATATGTCATCAATAAACATAATGACAAACTGATCTAGATACGGCCAAAATAC
The DNA here is from genome assembly GCA_951799425.1 of Ilex aquifolium. Lineage (NCBI taxonomy): Eukaryota > Viridiplantae > Streptophyta > Magnoliopsida > Aquifoliales > Aquifoliaceae > Ilex > Ilex aquifolium. The sequence continues at coordinate 17,666,374 of OX637406.1, read as the reverse complement.
CCTGTGCATCAGATCCATAAAGGCTGCTGGAGCATTAGTCAATCCGAACGGCATCACCGTATATTCGAAATGACCATACCGGGTACGAAAAACTGTCTTAGGAATATCCTCCTTCTTGATCCGCAGTTGATGATACCTAGTACGAAGATCAATCTTGGAGTAATACTTAGAACCTCTCAACTGATCGAACAAATCATCAATTCGTGGCAATGGGTATTTATTCTTCACTGTAACTCGATTCAACTTTCGATAATCCGTGCATAACCGAAGCGCTTCATCATGCTTCTTCACAAAGAGGACCGGGGCTCCCCAAGGTGAAGTACTTAAATGGATAAACCCAATAGCCAACAAATGATTCAACTGCTTCCTTAGCTCCTTCAACTCCAAATGTGCCATTCTATAGGGAACAATGGAAATGGGTTCGGTTCCCGGATAGAGATCAATCGTAAACTCAATCTCTCTCTGTGGTGGTAACCCGGGTAGTTCATCTGGGAAGACATCCGAAAAAATCTGATACTATCAACACCATACCCGATTGGGATCTATCCCGATCATCTCCCATTAAGCTAGTTAAGAAACTCAAATGACTCCCCGCCTTAGCTTTCAAAAATCTACTACCCGTAGTAGGAAATGGATGGGAAGAAGTCCGATCATTCATGAAACTGAAAACTACCCCTCCCGGTAATTGAAATGAAATCCGCTTACGGAAACAATCCATCACCGCACGAAAAGTGGACAACAAGTCCATCCCAAATATTATATCATACCCCTTCATGTCTAACACAACCAAGTCTACAATCAATTCTTGTTCCCCAATTCGAAGTACACAACATCGACACACCCTTTGAGTATCCAACCGTTCTCCTATAGGCATGTCAATACTCAAGGCATGCTCTAGCTTCCCAAATTCCAATCCCAAATTGAGAGCATATGCGGTGCGTATGAATGAATGAGTAGCACCAGAATCAAATAAAATTCGAGCCCATGAATTGTAGAGAAGAACAATACCTTCCATAACTGCATTGGAGGCATCTTCCTCCGGTTGAGTCAGAGCAAATACTCTCCCTTGAGTGGCACCGCCGGGGGCTAGAGCTCCTAACGGTCCCTGCTGTTGTAGTGGCCTCGGTGGTGGTGGCTTGTCTGCTTGTACCTGTCATGCTGTCTGGATAGTCCTCTAAGGTGGAAAAATTGGACAATGCATCCGAATATGTCCCACACCTCCACATGTAAAGCAGGATCGTGGGTTAGTGTCTGCTCCCTCTGGTACACCTCCAGTCCCTCGGGCTATCTGAGGTCTAGGTCCCACTGCCTGGTCTGGGCGACGATAAGGTGTCGTTCTCTGAACTCCACTGCTGCCAGCACCAGTCCGGATCGGAACTCCCCTCGCAAAGCTCTGTCGTCGCTGGGTGTCCTCCGTGTCCCTCTCCACTAGTGTAGCTCTGTCGACAAGATCCCCATACTCTCGGATCTTGAGAGCCACCAGCTTCTCCCGGATAGCAGGCCTTAAGCCCTGCTCAAAGCGTTTGGCCCTCTTGGCCTCAGTAGATATGAACTCTGTGGCGTAGCGGGATAACTCGTCGAACTTCCTCTCGTATTACGTCACGGTCATGCTCCCCTGTCGCAGAACAAGAAATCGGCGCTCATCTTGTCCCTGACTGATTCAGGAAAGTACTTGTCTTGGAAGATTTGGTCAAACTCCTCCCAAGTGAGTGCATCCATAGTCCTCCTTCTTTTCATTGAGTCCCACCAATGGTCGGCCTCCCCCTCTAATAGGTAAGTAGCCAAGCCGACCCTAAAATCCTCGGCTATCCCCATGCCATCACATATCTTCTTCACCCGGCGGATCCATCTATCCGCATCCAAGGGGTTAGAGCTCCCTTGGAAGGTAGGCGGGTGTTGCCTCAGAAATTCCCGAAGAACTACCATCCTTCGGTTGCCGTCCCCGTTGCCCGGCACTTGAGCTAAAGGATGAGCTCCTCCATTATGGTTGTTCCCATTCTGGTGTTGTACCAGAGTGGTGAGCTCCCTCAAACACTAATAAATGCCATTCATTGCATCGGGAGGTGGTGGCGGTGGTGGGTTTGCCTGACCTCCACGACCACGACCACGCCCACGTCCACGTCCACGTCCACGTACACGTTCACCGTCCATCCTGCACATCAATTCACAATTTAGTTTCATTGATGTACAAGACATCCAAAATATCACTTTAATCTAAAGCATAAGGTTCATATAAAATTAGACCAGCAATTTCCTTCAACCTAATCTTACTTCCCTAGTGGTAATCCATAACCTACAGCTTCCATGTAAGACCTAAAGCCTAGGCTCTGATACTAAAATTTGTAACGCCCCAAAAAAAACCGGGGGTCCTTAATTTAACAAAATTTGGGCAGAGTCTCCTTTGTTCGAGGAGCTCTACCCAAAACACAACCTGTGCAATTATACTACATTGACCACACCGGGTCCATTTATCCATATTCATATAACCACATGCAATTTTTCTTTTACATTAAAACAGTCCCTATCCACTTTAGACGACATTACTATCTAAAACCCTTCACATCATGAGAGCAACTAATAAATTCCAGCCATAAAGAAATTTCATTCATCATACATGATATCTACAACATCATCTCAAAAGATTATGCCAAATCATGGTCATTATATCCAAAAGAATATGCCAAACTATGGCAATTACATCCAAATGAATCAAACTTGTCTTGCAGCGGAATAACAAAAAATATTAGACATTACATTGTCTCAAAATAAACTTCCTAGGGTAGAACCTAAGAGCATGTAGCTCTAGGCATCAATCTCGGGATCCACGTTCCCGTCTATTGGAGCTTCCCATTGTGCCGGCTCATCAACTCTAAGCTCCTCCTCTAGGCCATAATCTGAAAAGGGATATTGTTTGTAAGGGGTGAGCACTAAGCTCTATAGGAAAATCCTTCCAAACTCGAACAAGGTTTAGAAACATATAAAACAAGTCGGTCTCGTTTCACAAATATCATATATATAACTTTTGAAGGAAAATCGTGACATTTTAATAGATCTCTAGTTTACGAACAACAATAAAGTTAAACGGAGAGGTGAAACCAATTACCAACATGGAGCCATACAATTTTTCAAAAGTAAACCAATAACCCACAAATGATATAATATTGTTCTCTTTGGCATGAACATCCTTACAAGGAACCTCTCACCCTCAAGGTCTTGTTTCTTTGGCATGAGCATCCTTACAAGGAACCTCTCACTCATGTTCATCAAAACAACCATACAAGACAGACAATATCCACAATTTCTCAAAAACAACAAGCCATTCCAAAAAATTCTCAAATTTCTCATAAAGTAGCACAATAAAGACAATGTGAGAAAATATACAAGAGATCCTCATAAATATCATTTTGTGGTTCAATTTCAAGCACTAAAGTTTTTGAATTCAAGAATCAAGGAAAAATCAAGAGAAAAACCCCTTTTCCTTGAGAACTAGAGTTTGAGACCAAGAAAAGAGTTTTAATGGTGATTCCACCATAGCATTGTTTAAAACATGACCACATTTGCATAAATATCAAGAATCAACAATTTCATAGCAAGTATATAAGATTTAGAGTCAAAAGAATGTATATATATGTATGCCCTAGCCTCAATGCAAGAGAATGGAAGAGAACTCCTACCTTGAATCAAAATTCCAAGCAAGAACCCAAGCTCTAGTGACCTCCTTCTTCCCTTTTCTTCCTCTCTTAATCTTCCTCTAGGGTTCCAAGAGGTGTGGGGTGAGAGTGGAGTGAAAGAAATGAGGGAAAATGGGATGGAAATGGGGTTTTAAACACATCAGCCCCGAAATTCACTGTTCATGGACTGTTTTGGTCTTCTCCGAAATTACGGTTTTACCACTAAGAATCTCCAATTTGATCTATATGACTATCCTAAAGTTTTTCGACGTTCCGGATTCATTTTTAATATTATTTTAACCTAAAAATATTTAGTTTTATGATTTATTTCAAAATTAAAGTAAATTTACACTCGAAACACTAAAATTACTATTTTATTCCTACGAACCGCTATATGTGCTAAACGGCTATTCCAAGTTTTTCGAATGTCTCAGGTTCAATGATAATATTATTTTGACCTAAAAAAAAAATTAATATTTTTACTTAGTTGCTTTTATCAATTTTAAACACCTCCAAAAAAAATTAAATTTCACAATCAATTTGCCTCCCTAGTATTTATTCCTACTATTACAATCTATAGGTTTCACGCATACCTCATCACCTATATTATCATTTCAAAATAATTACTTACTATATATAAGATAAGAGTGTGGGGGGTTTATAGAACACTTTGTTGCTCGATTTATCACTAGCAGCAAGAGGCCGAAAGATATCAACGCATTACTGACGCTCAAACAGAGGGGTGGAGAAACCCTTCGACAGTATGCAATCAGGTATTGAGAGGAGGTTAATGAGGTTGAATCATGCTCGGAGGCCATGACGGCGGTGACATTTCGGCTAGGATTGTCCCGAAACACCGACTTGTACCGATCTCTTACTAAGCGAGCTCCAGTGGGCATGAAGGACCTGATGACTCGAATAAACAAGTACGCAAGGGTGGAGGAGGAGACAATTGCGACCGCGCCAAGGGCTCCAGTGCCGAAGAGACGAGAGATGCAGCTGCCTGCAAGGAGAGGGGCACCACCCTTGGCTCTGAGCCGTATGGCTTTTCAAGGGGTAAACACAGTCTTCAAAGAACCCATTTACAAGATGCTGCATAAGATAAAAAAGGAGCCTTTCTTCAAATGGCCTCCAAAGATGCAAGGGGATCCGTCTTCCAGGGATTCGGCCTCTTGGTGTTCTTACAATCAGGATGTTGGGCATCTAATCGAGGACTGCCAAGTATACAAGTCATTACTCGAGCAACTGGTCTGGGAAGGGCATCTCGGGGAATTCATCGATGATACGGCCCCAAGGGGCTCGATAAGGGAAGGGGCCGACTTGTCCAAGGAAGCTGCGACCGTGATTGAGGTAATATATGCTTGCACAGTGGATAGAACTACTTATAATTCACTTCGAGCTGACCTCTAGATGGTTTCGCAAGTCGTAAGGTGGAGGAAAACAAGTATGGAGGGAAATCGTCCAAAAAACCTCAGCTGGATGCCGAGACCATCCATTTCTATAACGCCGACTTGGGTAGTCTAGCACTTCCACATAAGGACGCTTTGGTGATCACCTTTCGGATCGATAAGTTTGATGTCAAGAGGATCCTAGTGGACTCGGGAAGCTCATCTAAGAGTGATGTATGACAACCTCTTTCACAAGATGGGATTCACCCAGAAAGACTTGAAACCCGTGAAAACTTTTCTCGGAGGATTCAACGGGACATACGCCCTTCTTCTCGAGAAGGTTACTCTCATGGTAACTGCCAGGGTTGTCACAGTCCCGGTGGAATTTTTAGTGATAGACTCTGATTCCCCATACAATGCCATCATGGGCAGGACTTGGTTGCATACAATGAAGGCTGTGTATTCATCCTATCATCATAAAATAAAGTTTCCCATGCCGAGGGGTGTTTTGGAAATTTATGATGTAGTAAAGACTGGGTTTAACGGTTGAGTTCAAGAGCGTGACCCCGAGGCAGGGTTGGCTAAATAGCAATCACAGTTCGGTTGGCCAGGGGTTGATGAGCCAATTACCGACCCGGTTGATTGATCCATAGAGGCTCTGGTCAAGATCCTTATGAATCCCGAGGACGAAGATAAATTCTTTTTGATAGGGGCTTCGTTAAGCAGCACTGAGAGGTCTGACATGATAAGCTTCCTTCATCGGAATGCAGATGTCTTTGCATAGACCCAAGCCGAGATGACGGGAGTAAGTCTCAAGGTGATATGTCATCGAATTCATGTGGATCCATCCTTTAAACCCGTGAAACAGAAGTCTCGCAGGACGGCGCCTCACCATGCACATACAGTTAATGAAGAGGTAGACAGGGTGCTTGGGGCTGGATCTATTAGGGAAGTTTAGTTCCCCGAATGGCTGTTAAACACAGTGTGTGCAAAAAAGAAGGGTGAAAAATGGCGAGTTTGCGTGGATTTCACGGACTTGAATAAGGCATCCCCCAAAGTTGAGTATCTACTACCGAAGGTTGATGTGCTTGTTGAAGCAATTGCGGGTCATGAACGTATCTCTTTCATGCACGCCCGAGCAGGGTACCATCAGATTCCTTTGCACAAGTCGGATCAAGAGAAAACGACTTTCATCACATCCCGAGGGATATATTGTTATATGGTGATGCTGTTTGGATTGAAAAATGCTGGTGCCACTTGTCAGCGCTTGATGAACAAAATGTTTAAGCATAAACTCGACACAACTATGGAAGAGTACGTTGACGATATGATGGTAAAGAGTAAGGAGAAGGCCGACCATTTTCGGGATCTCGGGGCCACCTTCACCGTGCTCTGAGCATACGTCCTGAAACTTAATGCGTTACAGTGCGCTTTTGGGTTAAGCTCGGGCAAATTCTTGGGATATTTGGTAACCGACCACGGCATAGAGACCAATCCCGATTAGGTACTGGCCGTGCAGAATATTCAGAGGCCGAAGACCATTAAGGACATACAAAAGCTGACGGGGATGCTAGCGGCCCTCAATCGGTTCATCTCCAAGTCCTCGGACAGGTGTAAGCCATTCTTCACTATGCTTAAAGGGACGAAGAAATGATCTTGGGGTGAAGAATGTGACTGAGCGCTTGGGGGGATCAAGGAGTATTTAAGGTCCCCTCCGACCTTATCCGTTCCAGTAGAAGGCGAAGTTCTAAATCTCTACCTATTTGTCTCGGAATGGGCGATAAGTGGAGCCCTGGTAAGGGAACACCAAGGGGTACAAAAACATGTCTACTACATAAGAAATACTCTACTTGATGCCGAGACTAGATATTTGCCGATAGAGAAGCTTATCTTAGCGTTGGTCGTCTTGGCAAGGAAAATCAGACATTATTTTCAGGCTCATCTTATTGAGGTCTTGACCGATCGGCCACTTAAAAACATACATCATAAAGCTGAAATGTCTAGACGTGTTGCAAAATGGGCTGTGGAACTAGGAGAGTTCAAGATAAGTTATAAACCTCGCACTTCTATCAAAGGGCAGACCCTGGCTGATTTTATTGCCGAATTCTCTGCGTTCGAGTCTCCACCAGAGGGGAGTATGACTTTCGACAGCAATGACGTTTGGGGTTTGCATGTGGATGGATCCTCGAACGCAAGGGGGGCAAGAGTAGGTGTAATCTTGGCCAATTCTAGAGGATTCACAGTGGAACGAGTTATAAGACTTGGATTCAAAGCATCTAATAATGAGGCCGAGTATGAGGCGTTGTTGGCTAGACTCGAGGTTGCATACTCGGTCGGGGTCAGACACCTCCATGTTTACTGTGACTCCCAGCTGGTGGTAAATCAAATCAACGGGGACTTTGAAGTTCGGGACGGTAGGATGAAGGCATATCATCAGAGAGCAAAGTCAAGAATGGAGAAGTTCGAAAAGATAGAGGTGTCCCAAATTTTGAGGGACCATAATAGCCATGCTGATGCATTAGCCTGCCTTGCTTCGACTTTGGCTTCGGAGGTAACTCGGTGTATTACAATTGATTACCTGGAAAGTTCGAGCATAGAATATGTAAGCGCTGAGGAAGTACTGCCTATGTGCGTTCAAGCTGCGCCTCTGAGTTGGATGGACCCCATAATCAAGTATTTGGTGGAGGCAATACTCCCAAAGGAGGTGAAAGAAGCCAAAAAAATCAAACTAAAAGCTTCCAGATTCTGGATGTCCCTCGATCACAAGTTATATAGGAGATCCTTTTTGGGGCCATATTTACTATGTGTCCTCGAGGATAAGGTGAAACATTTGCTCTATGAGGTCCATGAGGGTGTATGTGGGAGTCACACGGGAGGAAGATCTCTCGCACATCGAACGATGTCTCAGGGGTATTGGTGGTCATACATGTAGAAAGATGCCAAGAGTTATGTTCGGAAATGTGATAAGTGTTAGAAGTTTGCTCCCATCATCCGACAACTGGCAGGGGTCCTAAACCCATTGACAAGTCCTTAGGGCAAGAAATTCCTCCTGGTGGCTACTGACTATTTCACAAAGTGGATTGAAGCCGAGCCTTTGAGCAGTATTCAAGACGTCGAAACAAAGAAGTTTGTATGACAGAACATTATTACTCAGTTGGGCATCCCTCGGGCAATCGTCTCGGACAACGGCACTCAATTCAACTCAACAGCGGTCAATTCAGGAAGTTTTGTTCGGGATTTAGAATATGCAATTATTATTCCACCCCGACATATCCACAATGTAATGGACAAGTGGAGGTTTCGAATAAGACGGTCTTGGCTTGGATTAAGAAAAGTTTGGAGAAAGCTAAGGGCAGATGGACCGAGGAGTTACTCAATGTGCTATGAGCATATAGGACCACCCCGAGAACTTCTACAGGTGAAACACCCTACTCTATGACGTATGGAGTCGAAGCTGTCATTCCTTTAGAGGTGGGGCTCTCAACCATACGAAGTCAAGCCTTTGAGTCGGGAAATAATGATCCGACACTAGCTAGGGATCTTGATTTAGCTGAGCAAAGAAGAGCATTGGCCTCCATCAAGCTAGAAAAATATAAAGGAGAGCTATCAAGACAACATCAAAAGAAGGTCCGAACGAGGAGTTTTCAAGTAGGAGCGTAAATTTACTGACAATACTCGGGAACTCACAAATGGTAAGCTCGGCCCCAATTGGGAAGGCCTGTACAAAATTATTACCGTGGGGGGCACTGTGGCGTATCGACTGCAAGGCATAGATGGAAAAGATGTAAGCCGATCTTGGAATGTATCAAATTTGAAGAAATATTATTAATAAGTTGATTCCCAGGTGTCAAATCTCAAAGATTCAACACGAGCCTAGCGCTCGATCGTTAGGGGTACGGCCCCAAGACGGGTAAGCCTCCACCCTTGGAGCACCGCCCTCAAAGAAATTCAACACGAGCCTAGCGCTCGATCGTGGGGGCACGGCCCCGAGAGGGGTAAGCCTCCAACCTTGGAGCATCGCCCTCGAAGAGATTCAACGAGCCTAGCGCTCAGTAATTAGGGGCACGACCCCCCGAGAAGGGTAAGTCCCCAACACTTTGAGCACCATCCTTGAAAGGATTTCATGAGCCTCGGGCTCGGTCTTAATGGATCAGGCCCAGAGGAAGGGCAAGTCCCTAACACTTGCATTTTTTTTGAAACAGTTAATATGTTGGTAAACTTAAAGATTCAGAAATTGTTAATATAGTTTACCCCAATTAGAAAACAGAAAAATTATGAAGCGAAGGAAGATTGTATTAATGCAAAGAAGATTACGTTGATAAAAGCAAAAAGGGGCTGTACATCCCCTAGACATACAACAAAAAGAAAAAAATGCTAAGTGCTTCACGAGACTTCAGGATCAGCTGGCTCGTCGAGGTCCCCGCCTAACTCTTCACCACCAAGCCTAGCTTGATGACTTCTGATGAAGCCCTCACCAACACCGAGGAACTCATTGAGTTCCCCGAGATTAGCCCCACTAGGATGGATAATAGGGGTGCCGAAAATCTGCAAGTCACCGGTGTGGCTTGGAAGGATAGGAGAAGGGAGCCGAAAGGGAGACATGTGTTCTTGTTCAGACCCGTCATTAAGAGTAATCGGTACATATTCAGTCGTTGTCTCTCCCACTGCTTCAATCAGTCCTTTTGGAGCCGGATCGTTGCTTGGCTGCACTTCAGGAACATTCATGGCTTCGGGGTCTCCTAGCAGACTGTGCCTTGAGAAGAGGTCCGAGTCGACAGCAACCCCAGCAGCATGAAGGGCCTCATCCCAACCTTGCTTGAATGCCCTCTGTTTTCCTTCGTCGAAGGCTGGGATGAACTGCTCTTGGCACTGAAGGTACACGATGCATGCCTTGTTAGTCCTCTCGACTTCCTGGGCTCTTTCCCCCTCTAGAGCCTCCACTTTAGAAGTCAAGGTAGCGCAGCTTTGCCTCAGCGGAAGAGACCTTCAGCTCGGCCTCCTCCATTCTTCTAGCTGCCTCGGCTTTGACTTACTTGCTCTTGTCGAGCTCGGTAGTGAGAGCCTTGACCTTGCGGATCAGGTCGGTGATACTTCTGGACTGATCAGCGACCGTCCTCTTCACCAGGTCAATGTGGTGATCCTTCTTGGCCAACTCAGCCTAAGCCTTGTCAGCTCGGCTCCTGTACGCCCAGAAGCGCTCGATGATGATCTCCATCTGTTGAAAGGCCTAAAAAGGAAGAACAGATATCAGAATGGGAGCATAATAGCGAAGATATCAAAGTGTCAGGGCGAGCTCGGATTGCTTACCACCAGTGACATCATACTCTTAAACATAATATAAGGAAAAAATTCAAAATAAATTTTTTTTAAAAAAAATCGTTAATACCGTACGCTTAAACATAATACAAGAAAAAAATTCAAAATAATTTTTTTTTAAAAAATTTAAAAAAAACCGGTGACATCGTACGCTTAAACATTATATAATGAAAAAATTCAAAATAATTTTTTTATATGTGAACTCTTCACATAGGAGGACATTTGTGTCTTTTTACTCTACTATACCTCCCTTTCATTTGTACCGAGAATATAATACCACCGAGTAGGTGGTATTACTTAGTACAATATAGAAGACATTTAGGTCACTGTTCACACCGGGTTGGTACTACGACCCGAAAAATAATACTGAACGAAAAATGTCAAACAAACAAGATATAAGGTGGACCCCACGTACTATTTCCCTAATTCCACCCCTTATACCACCCCTATCATTGAAACAAACTAGCCCTTCGTATACAACTACAACTGCACCGCCCTGTATGAACATGGAAATGAATCGTTGACTGACCAGTAGCTCTCGAAATTATTTTTACTTTTAAAAAAAAAAAAACTTTAATTAACTGGAATGATGGGGACATAAAAAGCATCGGATTAAGTCTAGTATAATTTGTTGTAAAAGATGCTGAATGACTCAGAAATTAACGCCAAACATTGAAGACACTTTGTCATTTGATACAAATGCTAGCAAAATAAAGTAAACATCTTCTATTTACGACAATTCATGCACTTCCAGATCTTATACATCAAAAATTAAGGAACAATCAACGCTGTTCTTTTTATATAAAATAACCGTTAAACAGGTTTTTTGTGTTAATATTAGATTACTAGTTATTGCTTGTGCCTGAAGGCACAGAGTTATAAAAAATGGTAAATAATAAACATATTTGTATTCATATCTAAAATCAAATTACAAACATAGAGGAGAGATAAATGAATTTAAGTATCGGTTGTAGTGAGGGTGAGATGTGGTAGTGGTAGGAGACGGTGATGGTTATGATGGGTGGCAATGACCGTGGTGGTGGTAGTGGTGGGGGTGGTGGTGGCGACGGCGATGGCATCGATGGCGGCGGCGACAGTGGCGACGGTGGTGGTGGTGGAGGTAGTGATGTGGCGATGGTGGCGGCGGTGGTGGCGGCAACGGCGGTGGTGGTGATAGCAATGGCGATGGTGGTGGCGATGACAATGGTGGTGGTGGCGGCGGCAGTGGCGGTGGTGGTGATGGTGGTGGTGGAGGTGGTGGTGGTGGTGGCAGTGGTGGCGATGGTGACGACGGTGTTGGTGGAGGTGACAACGGTGATGGTGGCGGCGGCGGTGGCGGTGGTAGAGGTGGTGGTGGTGGCGGTGGTAGAGGTGGTGGTGGTGGTGGTAGTGGTAGTGGTGGGGCGGTTTCAAATACTATTTTTTTTTTTTTAAAGTACTTATGAGAAATAATTTTTAGAAATACTTTTAAAAAGTCACTCCAGATACACCCTTAGGAGCCTATTTTTCCTATTAAATTTCGGGTGTTAATATTAGCCGTTAGATTAACTTTAAAGTAAAATTTTGAAGCGATCTGAACCGCGAAAAACAAAAGTCATTTTGTTTATCTTTTGAGATTTGAATTGTAAGCTACTTTATTATATAGATTTATGTTTAATAGTGATAAGATAAGTTTGCTATTCATGTTACCGGGTCTTGTCATTTTTTAAAATTGTGCCAAGGAAGAATCACTTCTAACCCACTAATTCTTTATTATCAACTTCGTATTTATCTTAACAGATTTAATATATGGAATCTGGATCTCCATGCAAAATTGTACTAGAGCTATGGTATTTTTTAGTCAAATGTGGAGCCCTAAATCATAAACCTTAAACCATAAACCCTTTACATTGATTTGCTGATAGTCTGGAAGTAAAATAATAATAATAATACTAAAGTTTGACGATTATGGTGACGGTGGTGCTGATCATTGGAATAATAGTACAATTAGTAACAATAGTAATAAAAAAAAGGTGCAAGAACATGTTGCTGTCTCCCTAAGCAAGTTGCGAACAATTTTCTACCTTGATAGATTGTTTAACTCTTATCGTGCCGGTGGTGCTGATCATTGGGATAATAGTAAAATTAGTAACAATAGTAATAAACACAAGATGCAAGGACATGTTACTATCTCCCTAAGCAAGTTGCCAAATTTATTCTACATTTATAGTTTGTTTAATTCCTAGAAAGGCGGTGGAAGCCCGCAGTTATACCATTTTAAGTATGGTTAGTTATTTAGAGCGAGTTTTGACGCAGTGATAAAGTTAAATAATAAAGATAATTTTATTGTGAACAAGATATTATAGTTTCGAATTACAAAAATATTTTCTTTGAACATGCATGAAAGAAAGTTGCATACACGCATCTAACTGTTGCTAATTATCGCATTAGCAAGAGTCTCGTGCATTAGATTATTATTTTAAATTGCTAGTTACTTGTCATTTATATATCATGAACTCATTTTATATCACAAACACTTTTTGTCATTTCACGAATACTTGGGTGCAGACAATGAGAAAAACAAAACAGTAAAGTTTCAATGTCGTCTTTAGAATTTCTAGTTCACACAGAGAGTTGCACTCATTTGCCAATTTCTTTTTTAAAAACAGTCCCATTGTAATGAGTCATTCCATTCTTAAAACAGTCAAAACTCCTGAATAAGCATGCATAGAGATCTATACTAATAACGCACCAGACCCGTATTGTATAATATTGTTTGTTTTGGGCTAGGCATGTACGAATTTAAAACACATTGTACAATGAAGTCTAAAGCTTAGGCTTATTTATCACTCAACATCCATCTCACTAGTCGATGTGAGATTGAATTATTATAATCTACCCCCTTAAACCCAAACATCCTCATTTGGGCCCTTCCTCAACCCGAGTGATGTGGGCTTCCGGGGGATTACTTCAACCATGCTAGTTGCCACCGTCCCAAGCCACTGCCCCGCCGGACCAGTGTGCACCAAGGGATGCACAGGCTTAGGTGGCCTCCACACCAAGAGGGTCAATGACTATGACACCAATTGTAACACCCCAGACCTGCATTGTACAATAGTGTCCACTTTGGGCTAGGCTCGCATGGCTTTAAAATGCGTTGTACAATGAATGTACAATACTCACATTTATGTATTACTCCACATTCACCTCACTAGTCGATGTGAGATTGGGTTATCACAATATCAACCAAATGTTGAAGCTTTAATACATAGAGCCAAGCACAAACCCACAAATCCCCTAATTTTGCAAGAATCTCTCTTTGGAAGTGTCCCAATTATAGAGAGCTTACAAATATGCAAACCAAACGGACTTGAGTTTTTTATGCTCCCGTCACTAATCATTTGCGCTTGGATGACGATGGGCATTGGTTGGTGCAATCACTAAGGGTGGACAAAATGGTTTATTCAAAACATACAAGGGGTGGACAAAATGGAATCATCTCGTACTCTTAACAATATTTGACAAAAGTTAAACTTTTACTATAGAGTGTGATGAGGTTCGAATCAAACATGCTCGACCAAACAGTTTGACCAATGAAGTCTGAGACATGTAGGTTGTACAAGGACACTAACATCCTTCGTAAATATTTGATTTAATCAACAAGTGTCATGTAATGTCCCCATTCAATAAAAAACTTAAAATATAGATAAAGTAAATTATACTTCTATCAATGCATTAGTTATTGTGTTACATAGATGAGTGATTATTGAATTTTATGGAGTTCACTTGCTTACTTGTTATTGGACTATACTATCATGTAATAACACTAACGTGAATAAATCGTTAATTGAATATTTATATTGAGTAATTATCACTAATAATATTCGGATAATTTTTTTAATAATTTATTGTGTTTTTTTTTATTGTTAACCTTGATTAAATATATTTATTATTTATATTAATTGATCAATTCATTTTTAAGTTTGTATCTGTTTACACTCAAAATATCAAAATCTTATAATGACACATGGCAAAGATCCAGTGGCAAAGATAAAGTCAAACAGATACCAAATACAACAACATAGTTAAGAGAATAGAACTCCATAAATCCCGAGAAACGAAGAAACGTAACATCATGAGCCGCTAGTTGGGGATAGTTTAGTGCACGTCTAAGCGTATCCGAAAAAGAGGCCATGATTGCAGTCATAGTCGAAAAAGATGGTTTCGACGGTTGAAGGTCATCCCCTATAAATACTGAAAAAGAGGCTACAGAGAAAGATTCCTTGATTAACGAACAACAATACACAGAGCCAGCCTCTCCTTCACTTAGTTTATTTTGCAAATTTCCTTTACCTTGTAAACTATCACTCCAGTGATTTTCATTTCTGATTAATGCAGAGTATAGTAGTTTGCACAATTCCATTTGTAATTTACTTTTCTTGTCATTAATCTCACTTTCTGTGCCAAATCCTAGTTCATTAAGTTGTTTGCTTCAAAATTAGTTAGTCATTGATTCCCAAGGCAGAGAAAAGAGTCTAGAAGTAGTCTTACACTTCATTATAATCGTCTGAACAGTTACAATTTTAGAACCTCAAACTAGTTCGAATAGGTAAGGTCAAAAGTGTTTGGATTTTAAGTCCAATCGGACTTTGGCAAGCCTACAATCTAAAAATATACCAAACATATTTTTTGGTACGCCCGGTGGGACCCAAGACAACTGCATGGCAAACACTAATGGAAAGGCCAAGATTGGCTCAGCAAAAGTGCTACCAAACGCATGAAGTGGTTGAAGAAGGCTGGTATGACATCCCTAACCTACAAGAGGAATTGCATCCACTTGGCAAGCAAGAAAATTGAGAATCTGACTCAAAGCCAAAGGTATGAATCAAGACATTTTCCCAGGAAATCTCCTAGCAGGACTCTAAATTCATCAATGGCTTGGTAGACTTGATAAAGAAGAGTTTGGCCGCACCAGGATGCCACTGGAGCTCTTGTTTGATAGTTTGAATTGACCAGATGGTGCAAGACAACCACCGCTTCCCCCCGTACAAGTAATACTAGTGGAAGCACCACAACCATTCTTCCTCCGTACATGCTGCCACAAAAGGCGCAATAGGCCAGGAGAAACAACAATCCGCTATTCCAGAAGGATATACCCCTTATTCCCAAGTTTGGAGGGCAAATGAGGCAGCCGCCAATCGTTTTTTCAGTGGTGCCGCAAGTGGTCATGTACAAAGACGAACTATCTAGGAGCATGCTAGCCCCGCCATGAGGCAAGTCACCAGACCAACGTATCGAAACCCATATCCTAACTAAGTAGACAGGGAGTACGAATAGCCTCATGGCTATAAAGTCCCAGTGTTTGCAACATTCTCTGGTGAGGACAGTCAATCGATAGTGGAGCACAAAAGGCGCTTTACCATGTAATGCGGTGGACAGGGCCAAACATATTATTGAAACTAAGACTGTTTGTGATTTCCATAATTGGAATGACTTTTAGATGGTACATAGACTTACCAACTAACTTAGTGTAAAGCTGGCAGTAGTTGGAAAATAGGTTCCACGCTTAGTTCTACCACACTGAGCCCGAAGTAGCTATAACTGACTTAGCCAAGTTATACTAGATGATTGGAGAGACTGTGGAGTAATACATTACTCATTTCAAGAAGGCAAGGAATAGGTGTCGTCTAGCCTTTCCTGAAATGGAATATGTTCGTATAGTCCAGAATGGTCTTGGGTTTGAACTCCAAAAGAAGTGTGAAGTGATGAAGTTCATTGATTTTTTTTTGAATAGGCAACGCGTTACAAACAGATCCTCCGAGAGGAACAAGACCGTAGGAACGCCTCTAAGGGGACCCAACATGGAGATTCTCATGGTCAAGCCAAACCAAGATTTGGAAGTGATTATGATAGAAATTGTGGCCAAATATGGAAGAAATTATGGCCAGATGGCCTCACGTATGTAAGGCCCTAGCTATTTAGAGGATCCGGAACATATCCCATCGAGCGTTGAGAAAAGAGTAGGTGACATGAACCGGAAGTACGAGTTTAAGGCCAATAATGTCTTTGACCACCTTCTGGCAGACGACATTATCAAACTCTCTTATAGTCATAAGAGTCCCCCGACAGTAGAGCTGAAGGGCAAAACATACTGCAAATGACACAAACTGTGGAGTCATACTACTAATAATTGTTTGGTATTCTACAGTGCTATCCAAAATGGACTAAATAAGGGCCACTTAATATTTGGAGATAAAGCAAAGTCGGATATGGAAGTCGATAAAGACCCTTTCTAGAAGACCGCCACCATTAACATGGTGAAGGTTGGACAATCAAAAACCCCAAAAAAGAAGGTTGATTCATGTGGTAGTAGTGCGAGCAGCACAGAGAAACCCAGTGAGGAGAAGGACACCTCCCCTAATGATGAGTCTTCTAAGGAAGATCCCCAAAATAAGTTTGGTTATTTAGTTGTTGTATGTGAATAGCTCAATATGGTCAAGAAAGGCTTATGCCCCAAGGTGCAAAGCTTACTATTGACTTACTCCGGAGGAGGAGAAACGAGAAAATATGGGCGAAAAGGCCACAAAATAGATGACACTACAAGGGCACCTATTGGGAGAGGCAGGTGAATGGCAGTTGCGGAAGTAAGACCACGAGGATTGGATAGGCAAGTTCATGAGACCAAGTTACAGGGAACATGGCAGGGATACGCCAGAGCCACCATGGGGTTGGCCTATGCCAAAATACGAAGAGTTCTCTACAAGATTGACGCCTAGCCAAGTAATCAAGGTCGAGGGGGTATCAAGATCGTCCAAGGATGATTAAGTCGACAGAGCCCTTAGAAGATAAACGGTATATAGCTTACACCCGAAGTTCCCGTAGTATCATCAGCCACCTCCAATGACTAGAACTTTCATGGGGTTTCTCCGCCTCGATAGCACACTATGGCACTGATGAAGGCCACAACCTTGGAGAAAGGAAAAGAGAAGGCAGACTAGGAGCCTTCGCTCGAAGAGGACATAGAGGAACAAATGGTGTGAAAGGTGGTGGAAAACCTTAGGGCTACACTGAGCATCCCTCTAGAGACCTATAAAATAGGGAAGAAGGGCGACCCTAGTAGTGGGGAAGACAACGACAGTGATGATTCAATCCAATTTGGCACTTTGGAGTGTTCAATTTTTTTTAACGTCCTTGGTTTACTGCCGATGTCCTTTAAGCTTGTGGGTCAACAGTCTGATTCATTGGAGGGGGATGTCAAGGAGACCGAGGTCCAAGGATTGATGTTCACATATAAGGTGGCGCTTGTAGTAGACAGCCAACTGGAGTAGTCTTGTAAGAACAGCCTGTCCTGTAAACCAAAGAAAGAAGAGAATAACATGATGAACGGGTTGAAAAAATGGCCGTTCAAGAAACCCACTCGACGATGACTCAACAAAATTCAAATCTAAGAGCAAAATATATAGGCACAGAGAATGAATCGTCGCTATGATGAAGAGATGTGGATGAATCGTATTCCAGCTGTTTCTTACAGATTTGAAAGGATAAGATGAAGGCCTAAGGTCTACACGTGGAAGCCGAACATCATACTTTGAGTGCTATAACCAATTGTAGAGTGACAGCTAGGCAAAAAGATCAAATCGACAACAATTTAAATTCAAAGAACCAAAACAAAACTCCAAATGCAAAGTGTTCAGTCGTATCGTTTAGGGGGGGGGGGAGGGTAATGTTTGCACCCAAAATATCAAAATCTGAGAACGACATGTGGCAAAGATCCAGTAGTCAAGATAAAATTAGAGAGAGTCAAATATCAAATAAGACGGTTTAGAGAATAGGACTCCATGAATCCCGAAAAACGGGGAGACGTGACATCATGAACAACTAGTTGTGGACGGTTCAGTGCACGTCTGAACATATTGGGGGAAGAGGTCATGATTGCAGTCATAACCAGAAAAGATGGTTTCGACGGTTGGAGTTCATCCCCTATAAATACTGAAAGAGAGACTATAGAGAGAGACCTCTCGATCAACACGCAATGATACGCAGTGCCAGTCTCTCCTTCACTTAGTTTATTTTTCATATTTTCTTTATCTTCTAAATCGTCACTCTGGTGATTTTCCTTTCTGATTAATACAGAGTACAATAGTTTGCACAATTCCATTTCTAATTAATGATGGTTTGTGGGGGTAACATTTGCGCATGAGGGGGAGGTGGGTGACGAAACTATTAAGGGGCTTAGGGTGGCCATGCCCCCTACTCATTTTTTTTGTATAAAAAATCTTGTATAGATATTGTATTGGTGAAATTATTCAATTATATGTAATTTAATTATCTCCTAAAAATATCACAACACAACGGTTGTTTTCAAAGACAAAAAAGTTGTAGTTAGTCCCAAAAGGTTAGATAGTCACTGATTTAAGTCGAGGGGAGATAATAAAAATGTGTTATATGTATGACTCCGTACGTTGTTGGTGGCTCCCCTTGAGTAAATGAATCTTTTGTTGATTTTTTAAAATCATTGAATAATTTTTCAAAATGAGTCAAAACAGTAGGCTATTTGGTATTTTTAGATTATATTATAAATTTGTATTGAAATTATTGACAATTTAATGAAACTGAATTGACATTTAGTGGTACACAAACGATTTGGCTATAACATTAAGTATTTGATCAGTATTTATAATTAATTGGACATTATTGAATAAATAATTAGTGACACCCCCACAACAAAATAAATACTCACATATGGTGTCACTCTATTGCAATGATTAAATTTTTAATTATGTTTTTTATTGAGCATGTTACTGTTTGATGTTACTATTTATTTGTTGAGCATGTTACTGTTTGATATTACTATTTTTTTATTGAACATGTTACTGTTTAATATATATATATATATGATAGAAAAATAATTTTAATGTTAGTACAATTTTCAAGTTAGGAGTTGTTATATTTGAAAACATTGAAACTAACAATAATATGCAATATTTATGGTAAGAGTAATTATAGAATACATTTAAAAAAAATAAAAAAATTGAAATGTTTTAAAATGTGTATTTATTGACAACCATTTGATTAAAAAAATGACTTAATAGAGTTTAAGTTTGGAGCTGGTACTTAAAGCCAAATAAGTTCTAAAAAATGTACCCACAACCTATTCGTTATATTTCTTACTATCGTGGCTGGGCTTGTCCAATAAAGTGGGTCATTAATAAAGTTTAAATATTTGTGTAAGTCCAAAAGTAAAATAGATTGGTCTGGAATTGCGAGAATCGGTCCGATTTTAACTAATTGTGTTCGATTTTGGCCGGTTTAATGGTGATTTGTGTCACGCCCCATCCCGGTCTCCCAAGGATGAGACGCGACTAGGTTTTTGATACACCTGTTTACATATATGTATAATCTGGACTAATCAAACATTAAATAATTCCACAGGAGCAACAACACCACCCATCACCTTAAACAATAAACATGATGGTAAAAACCTGTCTCATAACATGTACCATATATAAAAAAAATACATGTACCAATTGTTTGTTTCCCAAATTATAGACATATACAAAATCTCATACCCACATAGCATACATTACAAAGTATGATTGTTGAGTCTGTTTACAAATATATATTATTTACCTGACATAATTATTTTTCACAAATATAATACACAACCCAGCAATTAGTTATACCGACACTCAACCTGAGTGATGTCACCCTAACATTATTCAAGACTCTATCGACTGGACAGTGGACTGGTCTGCATCTTTTTCTACAGTACCTGAAAATGAGAAACTATAGGGGTGTGAGCTAAACCACGCGCTCAGTGAGTATACATGCTATATATGAAATGGAAATGATAGTAATACACTGAGGTAGATAGATACTACGTAGATACACGTATCAAACAACAACATCATTTCAATTCCAAAGAATTCACAAGTCACATCACAACCATACTACCCCTCATCGGGTTATCGATCCCACATGGATCCGTGTCTCCCGAACCTCCCGAGAACACCTCAGTGCTAGCACACCACTGCACACCCAGTGATCAGGCATCGACGCCCCTGTCTCAAACAGTGCGCCACATTCCACAATACACAATACACAGTACAAAGCATCATTCAATCACATAAGCACATAACACATAATCCTGGAGAAATGCTATTAAATTTAATCATTTACTATCATCTTATAATAGCATTTTCAAAACATATAAAGATATACACCCACCTCAAATACACAGATCTACGACCATTCGGTCCTATCGGTGGATCTTTCCGATGTTACCGTATCTGTTCCAACACCGACTGTTTCACCTGTTCCACCCAACATATTTGTAATTAAAATATCAATATGTTTATCACATATAATAATTAATCATGCACTAATGCATGCAAAATGATGCACTCCAAAGTGCCCCGGTAACTTCAGTTACCGCATTATCCACTCATACATTAGCACTTTTGTTCTAGGGATAACATTTTTTCCCAAAATTTTCAAAATCTCTCACATTAATCACAATTAGGATTAAGTAGGTCAAACACATTGACCGGGGGTCCATTTTCACACATTTCGACCCCGAATCCTAAAAACTGCACTTCCGACATTTCATACATTCTGTACCGGACATTATACTCATTTGCATTTCAAAGTCACATTATTACATGAAGCATCATTTAATAATCTTTAATAAGCTCAATCAAACATTAAATAATTCCACAGGTGCAACAACACCACCCATCACCTTAAACAATAAACATGATGGTAAAAACCTGTCTCATAACCTGTACCATATATAAAAAAAACACATGTACCAATTGTTTGTTTCCCAGGTTATAGACATATACAAAATCTCATACCCACATAGCATACATTACAAAATATGATTGTTGAGTCTGTTTACAAATATATACTATTTACCTGACATAATAATCTTTCACAAATATAATACACAACCCAACAATTAGTTATACCGATACTCAACCTGAGTGATGTCACGCTAACATTATTCAAGACTCTATCGACTGGACAGTGGACTGGTCTGCATCTTTTTCTACAGTACCTGAAAAGGATAAACTATAGGGGTGTGAGCTAAACCACGCGCTCAGTGAGTATACATGCTATATATGAAATGGAAATGATAGTAATACACTGAGGTAGGTAGATACTACGTAGATACACGTATCAAACAACAACATCATTCCAATTCCAAAGAATTCACAAGTCACATCACAACCATACTACCCCTCATCGGGTAATCGATCCCACATGGATCCGTGTCTCCCGAACCTCCCAAGAACACCTCAGTGCTAGCACACCACTGCACACCCAGTGATCAGGCATCGACGCCCCTGTCTCAAACAGTGTGCCACATTCCACAATACACAATACACAGTACAAAGCATCATTCAATCACATAAGCACATAACACATAATCCTGGAGAAATGCTATTAAATTTAATCATTTACTATCATCTTATAATAGCATTTTCAAAACATATAAAGATATACACCCACCTCAAATACACAGATCTACGACCCTTCGGTCCTATCGGTGGATCTTTCCGGTGTTACCGTATCTGTTCCAACACCGACTGTTTCACCTGTTCCACCCAACATATTTGTAATTAAAATATCAATATGTTTATCACATATAATAATTAATCATGCACTAATGCATGCAAAATGATGCACTCCAAAGTGCCCCGGTAACTTCAGTTACCGCATTATCCACTCACACATTAGCACTTTTGTTCTAGGGATCACATTTTCTCCCAAAATTTCCAAAATCTCTCACATTAATCACAATTAGGATTAAGTAGGTCAAACACATTGACCGGGGGTCCATTTTCACACATTTCGACCCCGAATCCTAAAAACTGCACTTCCGACATTTCATACATTCTGTACCGGACATTATACTCATTTGCATTTCAAAGTCACATTATTACATGAAGCATCATTTAAAAATGTTGCCTGCAAAATTTCAGGTCATTTGGATTAAAATTCACACATGTGATAATAACATTTAGAAATTAGGGTTTCGGCGTTACCGGCACCATTTTCCAACTTCTATCACTCTTTTCTTTTAAAACCGTTACACTTAAATTTACATACACATTTTAATCAATGTAAAACAGCCCCTAATTGAACTTTTAAATCACCCATTTCACTCCCATAATTTTGGTTTCCACTTAGCCTACTCAAACCATTCCAAGCATCTCAATATGCATTTTCTCATTGTTCTCACACCTAATTTAATACCCATTCTTAACAGCCCCTAAATTATGTTAACTCACTTAATTTAACTAACAAAAAAAAAAACCTGTTTTGCAATTAAAATAAAACAGCCCATTAAGATTCAAGTAAAAGAGTCCACCTAAATATGTACATACACTTAATTTAAACTCACAAAAATATGTTTTGAAATTACACCAAAACAGTCCATGAATTAAATTAAAATAGACCACTAATTTAAAACATGTTAAAACAGCCCACACATGTACAACAACATATATACTAAAATTAATCACAACTCATGTATAAATTGAGTCCCACATACCTTCCTTGCTCACGGTTCAATTAGACCCACGCACGTATATTTTTTTTTCTTTCCTTCATGTCTTCTTCCCTCTTTCTGTTTTTTTTTTTTTTCCCTTTCTCTCTTGCTCACTTCACTCTCTCACGGCTTCAGTCCAGAAACCAGAACACACACACACACCACTAACTATATATATTAACCCCACACACACACACACACTCTACACCTTAAAACACACACACGTACACACGGCACACTCACCCACACACACGGCACACTCATATATATATATATATGCCAACACCTGTAAAGGTGTCTCATTCTAATGGGTTAATTACGTTTGCCTCCCCCCAAGTTTTTAAATGATTTCGAAATCGACCCACTAATATTTTCACACATAAAATTTCTATAAATGGGTCTCACTAATACATCATTAATGGAGTCCACATACCCAATGTATGCTCACACACATCATGGCTATGAAAGATTTATTTTAATTAACCCTTTATTAATTTCACGTAATTACAATTTAGCCCACATAATTATGTTAATATGCATGCAATGCATGATTTGGGTATCACACTTTGATGGGTTAATTACATAACCAATCCAATTTAAAGACCGGTCCAGTTGAGATGACGGTTGGACGGTTCTCCGGGTTAATTCGACGGGTCGGGTTTTAAAACACTGCTTCGTATTTTTAAAAAATATAAACAAATTTTTATGATCTAAATTTTTTTACATACAACGCACGTGTGCATTACTAGTAAGAAAAAATTATAAGATAATATTATAGGGAGAATTATATTTAGATTCCTTGAGGTTTGTCACTTAATCACTTAGATTTCTTGACATTTGAAATATTACACACAGACCGCTTAAGGTTTGTACGGGCGTAACACTTATACTCCTGTCGTCAATGTTCATGTACTATATCTGTTAATAAATTACACTCAGATCCCTAAAGTTTGTAAACGTGTAATACTTAAATCCCAAAAGTTTAAAATATTGTATTTAGACCAAAAATAATCCAATCAAATATAGAATATTAAATATTTTAAATTTTACAACCAAAATTCATGTTCTATTATGATATTTATTGAAATAAAATCAAAAATAAAAATTTATTTTTTTCTTAAAAAATCATAATTAGTATATAATTATACTATTTATTGAAATTTAATTTGGTCATTTAAACGACCAAATTAAACTACCAAATTATCTCAATTAAAGTTAGAAGATATTGTGTCCATTATAATTTGACCCTTTGTTTAATTTTTTAATTTTATTCCAATAGATAATATAATTGTATATTAATTATGACTTTTTAAGAAAAAAATAAATTTTTATTTTTGATTTTATTTCAATAAATATCATAATAGAATATGAATTTTGGTTGTAAAATTCATTTTCTATTATGAATGACTTAGACCCCTTGTTGATTTTTTAGTTTTATTCCAATAAATAGTATAATTATATACTAATTACGATTTTTTAAGAAAAAATTAGATTTTTATTTTTGATTTTATTTCAATAAATGATACAATAGAACATGAATTTTTGTTGTAAACTTAAAATATTTGATATTCTATATTTGATTGGAATTTTGTGGTCTAAGTATAACATTTTAAACTTGAGGAGTTTAAATATTATATGCCTAGGGGTCCGAGTGTAATTTACTAACAGATATAGTAATGAACATTGACGACAGTGGTCTAAGTGTTACGCACGTACAAACCTCAGGGGGTCTGTGTATAATATTTTAAATATCAGGGGTCTAAGTGATTAAGTGACAAACTTCAAAGAGTCTGGATGTAATTCTCGCAACATTATATTGATTCATCTTGGTCTATATAGAGAGCCCGAGTAAATTTGATAATTTATAAGATAATATACAGTCACATCATTTGCTTTTATGTTTGACTGATTGTAAGCTTAATTTTCCTACATAATGAAACGATTACCTTGTGGTGTTTTGTTAAATAAAAAATAAAAAATTGCTTTTATGGTTATAAGAACAATATTGACGGTAGGGGTAGTTACTAAAACACATAAATGAAGTATAGGAGTGGCCAGTAATATTTCAAAAATCCAAGGGAATGCCAATAAAAATTGACCTAAATTTAAGGCGTGTCAATAAAATTTACCCTTTTTACAAATGTAGCAAATAAAAAACAAGAAGGGTGGAGGGTAATTTCAAAAACTATAAGGGTGATGTCTATTATTCAATAAATTAGGAGGGTCATGAGTATAACTTTCCCTTATACATGAACAGTTGGAATCTTTTTTTTCTCTCTAGAAAAACCATTGTCACACCTCCAGGTGCCGCAGAGCATCAACATTTTTTAACGTAAGTATGAGAATCTTCCTTCCAGACAAGACAATTATGTAGCGATCATAACCTTTTTAGTTTTGTAGGTCATAGTTTAAGTAGGATGCAGCTCCCCTCTAATTTCACAATAATTAGAGGATTCTTCATTTTTTTTTTTTTTTGAATGGTTATAATTTATACATATTCATAAATTTAGCTGATTCAGAAATTATTTATAATTTTTGAAATTCAAATTCAACTAAATCTACTAAGAGCATTTCTAACCATGACTCAAATTTAGACTCAAATTTGAGTAAAAAACTTGATTTGGTATAGAGTACTCCAATAGACAAATTCAAATATTTACTCAAATCTTTTAAAAAAAAAATTTATTGTCCAAAACTCATTTTTTTGTGTCATTCAAATCATAATATTTGATAAAATAAATAAAATTTTTATATCTCTCCATAAATGAGTAATTAAAAAAAATTGAATATGTATACGACGCTACAAGGGAATAAAGAAACCTCCATAGAATTCTAAGATTGTTCTAATCCCTTATTATTTTTTATAAATCTAGAAAAAGAAAAAAACTATAACTATTTTGACATGGGTCTGGTATGAAGAATACAAAAACATACGTTTTTAATAAAAATGAAAGATTGAAGAAATAAAATAACAAATTTTCTAAATTTATGGGTAGCGAAGATTTAAAATTTCAGGAAAAATCGGTGGCCTGAAATTGTACTACTGATAGTGTTTAACTCGAAAAAATCAAAGAAAAATTTGATGGGTAGGCTTAGGGTTTATATAGTATGAAAAACGAGTGAGATTATAATTTAGAAAAATACAAGAAATCAAGAAGATTAAAGATGAAAAAGAAAAAACTTACATACATGTCTTCAAATGATTTGTGAAAGCTTCGGGTGGTGCTTGGTGATGGAAAGAGTTTTGGATAGGTTAAAAAGTTATTGTTAAAAATTTGGTATAGAATTTGAGTTTGCTTCAATTTGAGTTCAAAATAAGTTTTGTCTTGATTTAGTATAGGTTTGAGTCCAAAATTAGAGAATTTTTTTAGGTCATTTTGATTCAAATTTAAATTTAGGTCTACATTTGAGTGAAATGTTAGAGATGCTCTAATATATACATATCTTAATCATTAAAAAAGAATTAAAGGATTCTTGAATTCTTGTAAAAGTGAAGGGGAGCCTAACCCTTTTAACTATAGCTCAACAAAACACCGTTATTATTATTATTTTTGATTTAACGGTCAGGAGTGTTTGCACTAGCTTACGCGCACATCGACTAATCCCTTTCTTGGTCCGGTTAAAGACAAGACATCAACACCGAGACTAGGATATTCATGAGAGATAAATCTCTCACCTGACTTCAATGGGTTACCAAGATTCGAACTCAGAACGTCTGAGTTTACAGTTCGTCTCTGTTACCACTTGAGTAACTCGTTGAAGTTAAAAAGACATTACCTTTCAAAATTGAAAAATGCTATTTGCATATAATTTGGGAAACTAATTCAATGCAACAATTGAATTGAAAGTAAACTCTATTTAATATTGAAACTTAAAAATAATCTAATAGATGCACAGAATGAGGTCCAGGAATAATGCCAACATAAAAATCATCGTGTTATAATACCATAAGCTCCGACAGCTAATAAAATCAAGCAAAATCTCTTTCAATTATGAGAATTCATACTATACTAGATCAAGATATATGATAAAACGGAAAAAAAAAAAAAAAAAAAAAAGTTCCTCATACAATAACAACTAAATAAATTATCCTATTAAAATTGAGTTTTTAGTGTTTTGGCATTAACGTGACCAATTTATTACACATATAAGAGGGTCATGTTATTTTTGAAACCCATTAATTTCCTCTTTGGTTCATATCATGTTAAACAGCCTTGTCAAAAATTAATGCCCTGGTCTAATGCCTTTGATAATAAACCTATGGGTAATTCTATGGTATCAAAAATAAAAAAATAAAAAATTCAGTACCATACCGAAAGTTATTATTTTTTAAAGTCAAGTTGTTTGAAGTAATGTATTATTAATTATTAAATATTGTGATCAATTATAAATAATCATAATCAGTTGTAACTTAATTTTTAAAAGTTGTAAGTTGTATGATCGATTAGGACATTTTAAAATTCATCATACCTTTTACAGTTATGACTTATACTTTAAAAAAATTATAATCTAACCTTAAAAATTAAATAATTTTTAGTATAATATGAAAAGATTAGGGGTAATCTGTGCCTAAAGACACGGTGAAATGTAAATGATTTTGAGAGAAATATTAGTGGCCGTTGGATGAGTCTATTTGAGACCATCGAATGAATTTATTGAATCCCACCCTGTTTTATATTATAGATGTACCGCAGTCTTCCTCTAAACCTAATGTGATGGATGCTCATCCAAGTTGCGGCCATGAAATTTATTATATTATTTGCATTGACTTGCTGACTTTTGAAACTGAAAATAAAATTAGGTGACGATGGAGCTGTTCATTGCAGTAATAAAAACAACAGTAGTAACAATAATAATAAGCACAAAGGTCCAAAAGCATTTTCCTATCTCCCTAACCAATTTGAACAAATATATTCCAGCATTTAATTATAGGTGGTTTAACTCCAAGGAGCTAAGGTTACTAGTATCTAAACTAGTCAATTAGCAAAAGATTCTATTTACTGTGTCTAAAATAATGAAGAA
The DNA here is from genome assembly GCA_951799425.1 of Ilex aquifolium. Classification (NCBI taxonomy): domain Eukaryota; kingdom Viridiplantae; phylum Streptophyta; class Magnoliopsida; order Aquifoliales; family Aquifoliaceae; genus Ilex; species Ilex aquifolium. The sequence continues at coordinate 17,638,442 of OX637406.1, read as the reverse complement.
CCTTTCTAAGGAGTAAATATTCAATGCAATGGTGACACCACGTCATCACTACTACATGGTGTCACCATCCAATTAAAAGACTAGAAATAGGTAAAGTAAACCCTACTATTTTCATAACTATCAGTACCCATCACATTCAATTAGCAACACATAAGATTAGTGGAATTCACTTTATCTATTTGTTGTCTTCTAATTAGATGGTAACACCACGTGACAGTGATGACATAGTGTCACCGTTGCAATGATTATTTTCTCCTTTCTAAGGCATGTCATGTTGGACTCATTCATCCTCAATATCTACAATCACTCATTACACATAGGTATCAGAAAGTCCTAAGATTGCTAATGAGAGTCGAAGCCATAATATTCGAGTTCATGGTTTGCTCCAAGTTAACTCCATATATATCACTGTGTGGATTGATGCCATTTACAATCACTTATATTTCTATTGCTAGTTATTTACTATTTTTTTTTCTTCGACTTCTAAACGGACAAAGAGAAAGGACAAACCATTGAGCTCTCAATGTCGTCTTTAGAATTTCTAAATGAGATGGTGCTTTTCTGCCCAAGCATACGTCCCGGTTCGAGTATAAGTTCGAGGAATCAAACTTTCTAGAATAAACATAAAGTTGTCTACTACTTAACAGTTATAGACCCTAATAATGGTAGACGCTATGTGTGTAGGATTATTTCTTTTAATGACTGAAAGTTGCAAAGATTTATCAATTGAGAAATGGCAATGTCCAGTTGAGACTCTTCCAGAATTTCTTTCCCAAACCTATGCAAAAATTTTACATTCTCAACATTGTAGCACCAAAAATCTCAAAGCACTCCGACAAGAAAAATGTTTATACTTTAGTAAAAATGCAGCTTGTACTAGTATGTATTACACATTATAGTTATTTTAAGGGGGAGAATCTCATGAGTTATATTAATAACAAAAGGATGTGATCTATTGCTGATCATATACTAATGATTATTTATTCAATCATATTTTTATTATACGAGTTGACGATCGTCTTATTAATCATAATGCAGAGAATCTATCTTTGAAAGTGTTCCAATTATAGAGTGCTTTGACTTAATTTATAAATTTTTGGTTTTTATGCTTCCATCATTACCCATTCGCGCTCGGATGGCAATGGGCGTTAGTTTTGTGCCGTACCAGAAGATAGAAAAAGAAAACAAAACAAAAATATCAACTTCGATTTTGAATGTACCTATCATGGACCAAAATAAAGTTTGTATAACTAGCCTGTTAGTCCATCAAAGTCTTTGAAAAAGAAGTTGTGATTGTTAAGTATGTGGACACAGTTGTTAAGAAGACAACTTTAACTGTTGCATGACTATTCTATGATGAAAACTTTGAATCCCTATGGAGAGAAATAGTGATGATACGTACACCACCTGATGTAATATGATCTCAATCATTAAATATTTAATAAATTCAATGAAACCTACTAATCTAATGATTTATATTGAGGTGATGTACAAATGTGAAGTGTAAAGCCTTGTTAGGAGAGAAAACATGGCTTTGAACTGCACACTTTTGTGTAGTGCAAGATTGTCCACACACAAGGGCGGAGCCACCTTATGCCCAGGGGGCATATGTCCATCCTCAATTTTTTTTTTCTAAAATTACATATATATTTTTTAAGTATTTTTTTAATATATTAAATTGTGTCCACTATATTTTTTAGTCAAGACTAAAAAAAACACGATATATCTATGAGTTTACTTGTAATTTTGACATTTATTTTAGTAATTATCACAAATATGATAGAGAACATAATTTATTGTGTAATCGAATGAATAATAAATAGCTAAGTGATAGTATGATTATGGATATAAAGAATAATAAAGTTAATGCAAGACGTCCAACATATGAAAATTCATCGGAGTCAATTCTAAATGGTTTTGATTAGCCTTTATTTTATAAAAGGATATAATTAGTCTCTCTCTTTTTCTTTTTTTTTTTGTCATTTGTGTAATCTATGTTTACCAATTTTAGTCTTTTAAGTTTAATGAACTTTTAAGAATTAAATAGGATGTAAATCAATTGTAAGAAAAAAATTAAACATGTTAAAATATTCAATGCCCACGCAAAAACAATTTTCCGGCTCCACCTCTGTCCACACCATATACAGCGTGACGGTTGGTGTAGATGTGTAAGATACAAGCTCGTTAATTCTGTAATATAGAGTGAAATACATAGGGTTTAAACCTCTCATTTTATCCTCTTTGTAGAAATATCAAAATTTGTTTATAGTCAAGTATTTAATGTTTCTGGGTCTTGATCATAGGAAGTATTTCTTTAAAAGTAGATCATAAGTTTAGTTTTAGATAAATTTGAAGGAAACAATGCATCGAAATTGGTTAGTTTAGTTACAGATGCATCTCATGATGGACTGCACATGCTTATGCATAAATTCAGGATTTGATTCTGCATTTAGCATGATTTTTATAACTCAGGTCGGACAAAGGTGGGCTTTGGAAATTCAAAATGAAACCGGACTAGACTGAGTTGCAAAACAGATTTGGCTGAAGCCCAGCGTGTGTGTATGTGTATGTGTATGTTTGCGAGAGCGTGAGAGTGTATGTTGTATTTATGATGCACGAATAAGACAACGGTATGAATGGTTCGCCTTAGCAGAGAGACTAAAGTTACATCAACTGTAAGGGAGACTCTTGTTCCTTGGATATTGTATTGTTTGGGGAAGAAGACTACTATTACAAGGTGTTTGGCTTTAGGCCTTTAAGGGGTTGCTTGGATGGTTTTTTGGGAGGGGTTCGGATTGGCTTCTCCAAACCCTTCCAAATCCAAACCCCTCTTTACAAAGATGAGATTCAACATTTAATCTCATACATACCCATGTTTGGTATGTCCACGTATATATCACTATTATGATAATATATTTGTATATAAATGACTATTTTACTACTTCATCAATCTAATCCAAACTCATGTTTGTATAGGTACATTTTCTTGTGTCATTATGGTTTTCATATTTGATTAATTTTTCTTCGTAACTTATGAAAAAAAACATTAATGTTGATAAAATATAACTATTATTCATAACCATAATAAAACGCAATAAAGTAATAACTATACTAGACATTGTAACATTCTAACATTTGGATATACGGGGATACACACAAAACTTGTTCATTCCCAAACAAATCAAACCGAACGGACATATTGCCGTTACACCATATTAAACGTCATTATATTGGTTACAAACATATCACATTGATGACATTAATCATCAATGATAAATCAAGTCCATAATTGGCCTATAGGTAGACGTGATTGAAGTGGAGCCAGCACTAAAAATTGTTGATATGTGTCTGCCTTCCCCATGTGGCCTAAATATTTCTGTGAATATCTCGTAATTGGGACAAGTTCGCACACACGCTTGAGATGCGAATGTGTCATCCTACAAAAAAATGACATATTGGATTTATGCACACATGTATTTAATGAGTCGTATAGTAATATACATATGTAAAAACCTAAAAAACAATTAACCTATAAGAAAGACACTCTGACCGGGTTGATTGGAAAAAAAACTCGTTGTTCATTGTTCCAACGGAACAACCCCGAAGCCTCCATATCTTTCATCTTGAAATGACGTCTCTTCTAAAAAAATAACTATTTCCATCACTAGGGCCAGAGTTAATCGCGGTGCTTGTCGACGTTCACTTATCATCTCCCACAGACGACTTCAACCTCCTTTGAGGAATTCACCCATGTTGACAATGAGTCTCTCCAACTTAAGGTCCATAAGGCAATCCAAAAGAATATCTTCCTCATCTTGTGTTAGCCTCAATCACCGCATTACTTTTAACCATATTTCAATAATAATACTCATTAAAAAATCAATGCGCAGGGAATAAGTTAATAACGTAACAAAAACTTGAACATTAGTTAAGTGATACAATCCATAAAAATCAATACATAAATTACAAACATAGCATAATTTGATGATGACACTTTGAGCAAACTTAAGCATCGTACATGATCGTTTCGGTCGAACAAATTTTCCCACAAATGAGTTTAAAATATTGTAAATCATGAAACTCAATATGAACGCTACTACAACGAGCATAATTCCATTTTGTAGGACTGGGGCAATTTCTATAGAGGGATTTCTTCCAAACATTTCGTGTGACATGAGAATGCATTCACGTGTTCCATCACTCAATGGTTCATTCACAATGTTTTGTTCGTGTCTTTGCATTGGATTGTTATTTTGGTACATCACTACAGTAGAAACGTGTTCTGCTAAGGCCTCCTCTGTAGCTTCGTATGAAAAAAAACGATTTGTACAACACACCAAGGTATCCAGTGACAAGCCCGTGGCATTTTTGCAAAGTATCAACAATTCCCACACGTCGCCCATTGAACATAATATATCATTCCTTCTTCAAACTCATTTTCATCCCTATTATTGTAGTCAAGACTATTGTGAAATGTGAATAACACAAGAAGCATTTTGTACAGTTTTAAACATATACATAAAAATACTCAAAACACAATAATCATAAGTAGTACATTATGATGACATAAAACGCCTACAGATACTTCTACATTGTCTAAATACCACTTGCACATAAAACATAGGGACAACGCCGAAGAGGAGAAGACTTAACATCGCTGAGAAGATTCCATAACACGCGAGTAAGGACATGTACTAATTTTCCATCACATATGCATTACCCTATAGCATGCCAAGAAGCCATGTTGTTTCTCACTTTCTGGCAAGCTCATGAAGAGGTCTGATGAGTCCCCGAAAGTGCATTCTAAATACCCTATTATTGGATTAAAATGCTAAAATGTGAATAGAAATAATTAGATATAATTTATATTATTGAATTTAATATCTATTCACACTGAGATATATTTTAGCATGATTTTTACTAGGATAAGCTACTTCCTCTTTTATTTTAGCAGGACATTTTTTAAACAGAAGCTGAAATTTAATGTTTCAGCTGGAGTCTATCTGGTACTGTTCACAGTATTGTTCATGGTACTGTTCACAGTACTGTTCACATGGTTTAGCTGGACTGTCAGGAAACACTTATCAGCTGGGCTCTTTTTGGCCCACAAGGACACTACATGCAACTTTCATGTGGGACCCAACACTCAACATTTTTTTATGGGCTTTATCCTTCTCCAAATACATGCAATTTGGGCTTTAGAGACTGGAATAAAACACGGACATGAGGGCAAGAAAGAGGAGGGTTTTGAATTGATTTTTAACTTCTTTTCTTTTGGGGTTGGAGACGAAAAAGGGGAGGCGGACGTAGATCAGGGGGGCAGAAAAATTTCGATGGCCGCCATTTTGCTCAATTTTTTGGGGAGATTTTTGTTATCCATTATATTTATGGGTAACTATATTCTCAGGTAGGGCGAGAGATGAACTTGCATAGTAGATGGTATTATATTTATTTTTAATTTATGCATTTGATTTTCAATTACTAAAACTCTTTTGTTTTATCATTCTCAATTCATTGTTGATGTTTTCTTCTCCGAATAATCATAGAATTTATTATGTTTAAGGATTCAGTCATGCTCTTTTCTATTGAATGTATTAGCTCTTTGATTATGTTTGGATTAATTATTTATCTATATTGATTTAATTTGTTGCTGCAATATCGTTTCTTGAGTATATTGTCGTTGTTAGACTTTCTCAATAGTGATAATAATTTACGTATTTTCAAAGTGGTGAATGATTTTTCAAAGGGTTACATTTGGTTTAATCTTGGTTTATAAATCTATACCTTTCGATATGGAATTTTGGGAATTGAATTCCCAATTGAGTTATTCAAAGAATTAAGAATAATTAAAATATCAGATTTGTGTAAGGGATTCTCGACACTTTACTGTTTGTCAAATTTGAGTACTTTTTCCGTTAGTCACTTTGCTTCACTTTAATTTGCATTTAAAATTAATCTTTGTTCTCTAGTAATCATTTAATATTTTTCTTTAGTTTCTTTGTTCCTTCTACTATTTTTTTAATTTGTCTCTCTGTGGAATCGACACCCCAAAGCTGTTCTACAACTGCCGCGTTATTCTTTGTGCGTAATCAAATTTTGGCACCGTTGCTGGGGAGACGGTAGAAGAATTGCTAGATAGTTTTTTTTTTTCAACAATTTGTAAAGGCGGTAATTTTGTTCCTTCTTTTAGCTTGCTGCATTATTATTATTATTTTTTTTCTTCTTTCTTTTTATAGTATTTTTATTCTTTTAGTATTTCGTCGCCTTGCATGCACAGATACAGAGACACATTGGGTAGATTTGCTTGTAGGCCTGTGGTAGAGTTAGAATCAGATTTTTTAAATCTTTTATTTGACAATCCATTGAGTCGAAATAAGTGAACACGAAGATTAACCCATTAGAACTCTTCATGATTACCTCCACCCTACACGCACAACCACACCATCATACATCATGTTTCCAACTAATACTCGCCAATTGGATTTTAAAACATGGATGATACAGTTACTCCCTACTTTTCATGGCTTGGAAAATGAAAATTCATACATGCACATTAGGGAGTTTGAGGAAGTAGTTGCGACTTTTCATAGTCAAAATGCAACTGATGACGTTGTGAGACTTAAGTTCTTTCTTTTCTCTTTGAAGGATAGAGCTAAGAGTTGGCTATACTCGCTTACCACGATCTATTGGATCATGGAGTGAGATGACTCAGGTCTTCTTTAATAAATATTTCCCCCAACATAAGACAAACGCTTTAAAAAGGCAAATCTCCACCTTTGTACAAAAGGACAGTGAGACTTTGTATCAGTCTTGGGAGAGATTTAAGGAGTTGTTGAGTGTGTGTCCTCACCATGGGTATGAGAATTGGCGCTTAGTGAGCTATTTTAATGAGGGGCTTACACCTAGAGAGCGCCAATTTGTGGAGATGATGTGTAATGGTGAGTTCTTATAGAAAGATCTTGATGAGGTCATAGAATACCTCAATGAGCTTGCTGAAAAAGCTCACACTTGGACTGGACCTAGTGCTATTGAAAGCACAAATAGGTTACGACCTGCAAGAAACCCAAATGGTGGTGGAATTTACCATATCAAGGAAGAGGATAGCCTAAAGGCTAAGGTTGAGATGCTCACTAGGGAGTTAGATATGTTAAAGACTAGGGACTTAAAGCCAACACAAGTGGCTAATCATGTAGAGTCTTTTGGACCATGTTTTGTGTGTGGCGGGGTAGATCACATTGCCCAAGAATGTCCCACACTTGCTGAGATGAAAGGGATGTATGAGGAACAATGTAATGACTTAGGTATGTATAAGAAGTCTTTTACACCTTACTCTGATACCTATAATCCGGGGTGGCACAATCACCAAAATTTTAGCTGGAAATCAGAAAATCAGCCATCTGCACAACCCCCTAGATCATATCTTGCACCATTTCATGCACCTTCATCTTCTAGGAGTCCTTTAGAAGACACTTTGCATGCTTTTATTGAGGCACATGGTAAGACTAATCAAAAGTTTGAATCTTTGATTACGCAGGTTGTTGAAGAAAACAAAGAGATAAAGAGCCAAGTTTCCAAATTGATGAGCTCCTTGAGTGTGAATGAGCGAGGTAAGTTCCCTTCTCAAGCTCAGTCCACACCCCATGGTCAACACATGGCGTAAGAGAATTTGAAGGATGTAAATGTCATTGTGACACAAAGTGGTAATTCATTACACATCCCAACAATGAACAAATCAGAGGATGTGGAAAAGAATCAAGATAGTAGTGATGCCGAGCTGCCCAAGGAACCTGAGGTGACAAAGAGTCTTGTTAAGATACCATTCCCTCAAGCTTTAAAATCAAGCAAGCGAACTCTAGATCCTAACAATGAAATCCTAGAGAATCTAAGGCAGGTAAAAATCAATCTTCCTCTTTTGCATGTGATTAAACAAGTTCCTACTTATGCAAAAGTTCTCAAAGATTTATGTACATTTAAGAGGAAACACCATGTGAAGAAGACAGCGTTCCTGACAGAGCAAGTTAGTGCTCTAATTGAGTAGCGGATTCCTCCCAAGTACTAGGATCTTGGTTGTCCAACCATTGCGTGCAGCATTGGAAATCATGAGTTTGGGCAAGCTTTGCTAGATTTAAGAGCTAGAGTGAATCTAATGTCATATTCTATTTATTTGCAGTTGGAGTTGGGAGAAATCAAAACAACCACTGTGGTATTGCAATTGGCTGACCGTTCAGTCAAAGTACCTCGGGGTGTAATAGAGGATGTTCTAATTCAAATTGACAAATTTTATTATCCTGTTGATTTCCTAATCCTTGACACTAGCTCTGTTGTTGATACTACTTCAAAAATTCCTTTGATTTTAGGCAGGCCTTTTCTTGCCACTGCTAATGCTCTTATTAATTGCATGAATGGGCTCATGAAGCTGTCTTTTGGAAACATGACCCTCGAGGTTAATATATTCCGTATTGCAAAACAACCAGAAGATGATGACGAGAGCCGCCAGACATACATGATTGACTCCCTCATGGATATGGGAGTTTCTACAGTTCATGATTTTGATCCCCTTGAGTATTTTCTTGTTCATTATGAGTTTGATTCTATCAATGATCCATCTGATGTAGTTGATATTTGTGATATTTTTGATAGGACTTAGGACAATGGCACTCGGGCATGGCAACCGAAGTTTGAGGAGTTGTCTGAGAAAGGTGAAAAATAAATTCCTTCAAGTGTGGAAGCACCCAAAGTTGGATTGAAGCCTCTGCCTAAGGGTTTAAAGCATGTTTTTCTTGGTCCAAGTGATACTTTTCTGTTATTATCTCATCTGAATTATCTGAGTCCCAAGGTGAGAAATTAATTCAAACCCTAACTAAGCATAAGTCAGCCTTAGGTTGGATCATTGCTGATATAAAAGGTGTTAGTCCCCTGGTCTATTCTCATAAAATTAATTTAGAGGAAGGAACTAGCCCTCGTAGAGACCCTCATCGTAGGCTTAATCCCACTATGAAAGAAGTGGTAAAAAATGAAGTGTTGAAACTATTAGATACATGAATCATATATCTTATTGCTGATAGTAAATGAGTAAGTCCTACACAGGTTGTTCCTAAACAGTCAGGTGTTACTGTGATGAAGAATGACCTGGGAGAGTTAGTCCCTACAAAACTTGTGACTGGGTGACGGATGTGCATTGATTACAGGAAATTGAATGTTGCCACTCGGAAAGACCATTTTCCTCTCCCTTTTATTGATCAAATTCTTGAGCGTGTGGCTAGTCATACTTTCTATTGTTTCTTGGATAGTTATTTTGGTTATTATCAAATTGAAATTGCATTAGAAGATCAGGATAAAACAACTTTCACTTGTACTTTTGATACTTATGCTTTTCGTAGAATGTCATTTGGATTGTGTAATGCACTTGCTACTTTTCAACGTTGCATGATGAGCATTTTTAGTGACATGGTTGAAAATTGCATGGAAGTTTTTATGGATGACTTGAATGTTTTTGGATCTTCTTTTGATGCATGCTTACTGAATTTAGAGAGAGTGTTGACTCGTTGTGAGGAAAAGGAATTGGTTTTGAATTAGGAGAAGTGCCACTTTATAGTACCTTCAGGTATTGTCGTGGGGCATATTATTTCTTTTAGGGGGATAGAGGTTGATCAATCTAAGATTGAATTAATCTCTAAGTTGCCTACACCTAGGACAGTAAAGGATGTGAGATCCTTTCTTGGTCATGTGAGCTTTTATAGGAGGTTTATACAGAATTCTTCCACCATATCTAGACCACTATGTGACCTCCTAGCTAAAGATGCCCCATTTGAGTGGACACAAGCTTATCAAGAGGACTTTAAAACGCTAATTGGCAAGCTTACCTCAGCACCTATAACGTAGCCAACTGATTGGACTTTACCTTTTGAGATCATGTGTGATGCTAGTGATTTTTCTTTTGGTGCTTTTCTTGGACAGCGAAGGGAGAGGAAGCTTTTTGTCCTTTATTATGCTAGTAGAACTCTAAATAGTGCTTAGATGAATTACTCCACCACGGAAAAAGAGTTGCTAGCTGTAGTGTTTATTTTGGATAAGTTTCGTACTTACTTGATTGGTTCTCCTATTATTATTTTCACAGATCATGCAGCCCTTAAGTACCTTCTTACAATGAAGGATGCTAAGGCACGACTAATACGGTGGATTTTACTTTTGCAGGAATTTGACATCACCATCAAAGACAAGAAAGGAGTGGAGAATGTAGTGATTGACCATCTCTTGAGGCTCACATTTGAGGATACCTCTAAACACCTGCCAATCAGGGATGATTTTCCCGATGAACATTTACTTTCTATTACTTCTCTTCCATGATTTGCTCATATTGTGAATTATTTGGCTGCAGGTGAGATACCGGTGGATTGGAGTGCTCAGGACAAGAGGAACTTCATGACTGAGGTACGAAAATTCTATTGGGATGACCCTTTTCTTTTCAAATACTGTCCTGACCAAATTTTAAGGTGTTGCATCCCTGATGAGGAGATTGTCAGCGTCTTGGAATTCTGTCACTCCCAAGCTTGTGGGGGCCACTTTTCAAAGAAGAAAACCGCTGCAAAAATTCTGCAGTGTGAATTTTATTGGCCCATCTTGTTTAAGGATGCAAACATATATTGTCGCTCATGTGAAAATTGTCAAAAGTTAGGAGTTATGTCCCGTCGTAATATGATACCCTTAAACCCAATTTTAGTGATTGAAATTTTTGATTGTTGGGACATTGATTTTATGAGACCATTTCCTCCTTCTTTTGGATATCAATATATTATTGTGGCAATAGATTATGTGTCAAAATGGGTAGAGGTAGCAGCTTGCAGGAGCAACGATAATAGGACGGTAATTAAATTTCTCAAAGAGAATGTGTTATCTCGATTTGGTACACCACGTGCTATCATTAGTGACCGGGGTACGCATTTTTGCAACTGTTCTTTTGAAGCTTTGATGAAAAAATATGGGGTGGTACATAAGATCTCTATTGCCTACCACCCTCAGACAAGTGGACTGGTAGAACTTGCAAACAGGGAGATTAAGTAAATTTTAGAAAAAACGGTCAACCCGGATCGCAAGTATTGGTCTTTGAGACTAGTTGATGTGCTTTGGGCCTACCGTACAAATTTCAAAACTCCTTTAGGCATGTCACCTTATAGGCTTATTTTTGGAAAGCCTTGCCACTTACCTGTGGAGCTCGAGCATCGAGCTTATTGGGCCATCAAGCATTTCAATTTTGACATGGAAAAAGCAGGTAAGTTTAGAAAATTTCAGTTGACCGAGTTAGAGGAGTTGAGAAATGATGCTTATGAAAACTATAGAATCTATAAGGCTAAAATGAAAGCGTTTCATGATAAAAATATTTTGCGAAAAACGTTTAAGCCTAATGATCGAGTGTTCTTATATGATTCTAGACTCCATAAGCACCCAGGAAAACTTAGGTCTAGGTGGACCAGACCTTTGTATTGAAGAATGTTTTTGCAAATGGAGCGGTGGAAATAGAGGATCCTAAGGATGGTCGGATCTTTAAAGTAAATGGTCAACGCCTTAAAGTATTAATTGATTGGCAAGTTCCGAAAGTGGAAGACATTCCACTTGTGGATCCGGTCTATCAACCTTGACCACACCACGTAGGTATGTTTTTCTTTATTTATTTTGTTTGTTTTGTTTTATTTTTGTTTTATTTCTTAGTTCCTTTCTTTTCCTTTTAGTTTGTTGTTGTTTTCTTTGTTTTTGTTTGCAGGTTAGTTTCATTTTTTCATTTCAGGTTATCATCTTTGGTGCTTAGTGAGCTACCCACGTGACTCATCATGTGTATTCTACCCTTTTTAGTTACTCCCCATTCAAATTTGATTCTTACACATTGCGGACAATGTTTCATTTAAGTTGGGGGGTGGTGGTGCAAATCCAATATTTAAAATGCTTGTTGGAACTCTGTGGCATATTTTCATGTGTCAAATGTTTTTAATTTTGAATCACACGTGCATCCTTTTCACATGTGTACTTATTCTCATTCATAGCCATCTTCGTGAATTCTCCAAACCTACCATAATTATTTTTTACTGAAGCATTCATAGAACCCCTAATGCACTCATCCGAGCTTTGTGGTAAGATGGTGGTTTGACACATGTGGCTAGAGAACTCTTTTGCTTAAGTGTTTATGTGAGTTTTGGAGAGGATTGAGAGCCTACAAATGCAGTAAATTGTGATAAGCATTCATTGATCTGTTGAATTGGACACTTCTTTTGAGAATATCATTACATGGTTTGTGGTAAGATGGTGAATATACTTGGGATATGAAGAAGGTCAACTTAGGATGAATGTTTGAGCCTTTCAAGCTAACCCTTTCCACCATAGACCTCTAGTAGCCAACTTTGAGCCAATAAACACATGTAGCTTTTTCTTTTCATATGCCTACATTATCCATACCTCTCGACATTGGAGTAGAACCTATACACTGATTTTCCCTACCGTTGTTACTTCCAAGGTGTACTAGATGTGGAATTTATTTTTTTTTACATGGAATTAAAAAAAAAAAGGAGAGAGAGAAAAGGGAAGAACATGAGTTACAAGGTGTTCTTGACGTTGCATGTGTCAGGGCTTCTGGTTAGATGGATATAGTTTGGAACACACACACACTCTATGGATTGCTTCAGGTGGATTGCTTGTGATAGGGTTATTGACTTCCTAAGATTGCTTTGATATATGAATCTGGAAAGTGTGCATTGGTGGCCTTTGTGTGTGATTTTCTTTGGTCTCTTTCGTTATTTTGGCATGACAATTGCTAGGGACTAGCAATGAGTAAGTTGGGGGGTGATCAGTGCGCAAAAGTGCATTATAAATACCCTATTATTGGATTAAAATGCTAAAATATAAATAGAAATAATTAGATATAATTTATATTATTGAATTTAATATCTATTCACACTGAGATATATTTGAGCATGATTTTTACTAGGATAAGCTACTTCCTCTTTTATTTCACTAGGACAATTTTTAAACAGAAGCTGGAATTTAATGTTTCAGCTGGAGTCTATCTGGTACTGTTCACGGTACTATTCACATGGTTTAGCTGGACTGTCAGGAAACACTTATCAGCTGGGCTCTTTTTGGCCCACAAGGACACTACATGCAGTTTCAGGCGGGACCCAACACTCAGCATTTTTTAATTGGCTTTATCCTTCTCCAAATACATGCGGTTTGGGCTTTAGAGGCTGGAATAAAACACAGACATGAGGGCAAGAAGAGGAGGGTTTTGAATTGCTTTTTAACTTCTTTTCTTTTGGGGTTGGAGACGAAAAACGGGAGGCGGACGCAGATCACGGGAGCAGAAAAATTCCGATGCCACCATTTTGCTCTATTTTTTTGGGAGATTTTTGTTGTCTATTATATTTATGGGTAACTAAATTCTCAGGTAAGGCAAGGGATGAACTTGCACAGTAGATGAAATTTTATTTATTTTTAATTTATGCATTTGATTTTCAATTACTAAAACTCTTTTGTTTTACCATTTTCAATTCATTGTTGATGTTTTCTTCTCCGAATAATCATAGGATTTATTCTGTTTATGGATTTAGTCATGTTTTTTCTATTGAATGGATTAGCTCTTTGATTATGTTTGGATCAATTATTTATCTATATTGATTTAATTTTTTGCTGCAATATCGCTTCTTGAGTATATTGTTGTCGTTGGACTTTCTCAATAGTGATAATAATTTACGTATTTTCAAAGTGGTGAATGATTTTTCAAAGGGTTACATTTGGTTTAATCTTGGTTTATAAATCTATACCTTCCGATTGGGAATTTTGGGAATTGAATTCTCAATTGAATTATTCAATGAATTAAGAATAATTAAAATATCAAATTTGTGTAAGGGATTCCTGACGCTTTACTGTTTGTCAAATTAGAGTACTTTTTTCATTAGTCACTTTGCTTCACTTTAATTTGCATTTAAAATTAATCTTTGTTCTCCAGTAATCATTTAATATTTTTCTTTAGTTTCTTTGTTCCTTCTACTATTCTTTTAATTTGTCACTTTGTGGAATCGACACCCCAAAGTTGTACTACAACTGCCGCATTATTCTTTTGGCGTAATCAAGGCCCACCTTAATCAGGTCACTAGTAATCTTGTAAGCCGTCATGTGGCGGTGATCCATCGTTAGACCATCGATTTTTGCCAATTCTGTGTTCAGTTGACGCCTATCATCAGCAACATCTTACTCGCAACCGACCCTCTGAGCTATGTCTGAGAGTTATTTTCCACAACTCGAAACATAGTCGCCAAGTATGTCGGTCATTTTACTTATGCTACGTGCAATTCCATCAGATTCTTCAGCAGTTTTCTTCTTCTGTTTTTGACGGCTTGTAGGTGTGTTGCCCTGTCCAACCACACTGTGTTGAGGCATGTTGTTGGACATCCCAGTGTCTTCCATTTTTACATCATTGTCGACGGCATCCTCAGTACCATGTGCTTGAACTCCCGCATTATCACCCCCAACCATGTCTTCCAAATCTTTAGCACACTCACCCATTGCACGGTCTTTACCAAAAAATATGCTCCAATTATTGTAGTAAGACTCACTTTTCTCACGCATTCCTTTTGCATTTTAGTCTTTCTGGAAAACAATAGACCGTTAGTGAATGAGTTAAGGCAGAGAGTAGTGGGGTTGGGAAATAAGTACCTTAACGTACTCTTCCCAAATGTCATCCCCTTCAACATCTATCCTTTGTTTTGACTCGTTTCCCCCAAACCCTGACGTGCTAAGCATGGTGAAGAGTGTGTTATATGTTTTCTTCCAGTTTTTAATCTTCGACTCAATGTGTAGAGTGGCACATAGGTCAGTTCCGCCAAGTGCATTAGATAAAGCCATCTCCAAGTGGTGCAAATATCTTGACCTGAACGCGTCGTTTTGGAATTTCCAGCCCTGATTGCAAATGTCTTTAAGGGAATTTAAAAGCAAAGCTTCTTTAGATGCTGTCCACATGCGTCTAGCTCCCTTATCAAAATGGAAACTTCCCCTAAATTAGGAACTGTCGACACTTGCCATGACACCACTACAAATTGCATTGAATCCATATTGTACTATAATTAAGTTAAATTTATCAAAAGTATGTTTTGAACAAGCATTAAATTTTTTTACATACACGTAAGACATCCTCTAATACCATAAGTTATAGTAAACAACAAGCAGCAATGATTTTGTTGTGCGTTGGTACAAGGTAAAAACATGTCGTCTTAAGGATAGCCCATTGCATTTTAAGTAGACCAAAACACTTTTCTATTACATTTTTCTCGTTGTTGCATGCCTCAAATTGAAATACTCGTGTGCGTTTCTTGGTGTTGCGGCACCGTCCGCAAACTCCTGCAAGTGGTATCGCTGGCTACGAAATGGAGCAAAAAAACCTTCTCCATTTGTGTACCCAGCATCCATAAGGTAATATGTAGCTACAATTGCATATAATTGAATAAATCTAAATTCTTCAAGAAACTTATCAAATAACCAATACTCTTAAATACAGTTTTGTGACCCTAACCATATTCCACCTTCAACCCATTCCTTCTTTTGATGGCATCTCTCAATACCCTCGAATCAGGGACAGACCCCTCCCACCTGGGCAATACGTAGATAAATTTCATGTCTTGCCCACAAACGCCTAATACATTAGTTGTTGTCCACCCCTTCCTGTTCCTATATCTACCTTGGTGTAGGAGGGGCTCTTTGACCCTAACATGTGTGTCATCTGTGCCCCTACACATCCCTATAAGCACCAATTACGATGAAAATAATTGAGTATAAATGTGTAGTTTAAATTTTATTAGGAAATAATGACAACCATGTTGCTCGTAACTGACTTACTTAAACCACCGCCAATTGGGATCACTGCAACCATTTGTAACTGGTTTAGGCCTCTTCAAGAGTAATTGTCTCAATTTTAGAACAGATTGTAGAACCGCGTTGAAGTGTTTGTTCACTATCTCCCCAAACCTAATGAAGCTGAACTTAACTGGGTGATTCTTGTCATCATGGTCTATGACACTCAAGAACATCACAACCATCTCTTCGACACGCACATTCTTTGTGTTGGTAAGCCCATCGACTTCCCTAACTAAGCAGCACAACATGTGGAATGTATGTCTATACATCCTAAGTTGTTGTACACATGTTCTATCACTTTCTCCGATAAGCCTATGGATGCTCACTTTGTGCACGGAACCTATCGACTAACCTAGTCAATACCCGTGTCTTTCGTTTTTCATTGGCCCATAATGCTATCATAACCATCAAAATACAAGTACAAACAATAACGAACTCTCTTACTAAATTATTAAGACCAACAACCACAGCTGCTACATTGTCATGTTTACGAGTAATACTCACTGAAATAATACCACATAAACCTCCAGCATATCAATATTAATAATTACAAAATAATTTTGCAAAAAAATTAACTACATAGTTTCTCTATGTATGTCTGTGTGTTTGAACAATCAAAGTCCCACATTTAATGACGAAAAAAGCACTATTACTACCTCAGTTGTCCAAATTACCACCACATCCATGAAACTCATAGAAATACCAATCTTGTAATAAAAATAAAACACACGAATCTGAAAACGTTTTAAGTCTACTTGTAGCTTTACAATTAAAAGCCAATTCTTAACTTAACGTGTTGGTACAAAGGGCGTAATATGGTTTGAGTTAAATGACCTATTAGATAGAATAAAACACAATGTATGAAATAGAATGTATCCATGATAATTGAACAATCAACTATTGATCTTATAAATTTTGTATCCCACTGGACTAC
The DNA here is from genome assembly GCA_951799425.1 of Ilex aquifolium. NCBI lineage: Eukaryota > Viridiplantae > Streptophyta > Magnoliopsida > Aquifoliales > Aquifoliaceae > Ilex > Ilex aquifolium. The sequence continues at coordinate 17,621,617 of OX637406.1, read as the reverse complement.
ATGCATATTTCACAGCCAGAACTTTTTCATCTAGTGCACCAGACACATATTGATAAATAACAAAGATTTTATTCCGGTTGGGCATGATATGCCTATTGATCTCTTGCCCAAGCCTGTAAATTTTTTTTATGTTGTAGTTGTGCCTTAAACTGTATCATTGTATTCAAAATCAGAAGAATACTACTCAAGTCGTTGAGAGGTAATGAGTTGATAAATAATCTACGCATCAAAATTCATGTATTAATTGTTAACTACATAATACTCGACTTGAGAAAGACATAGGGTATATATATTCAATTTTCTTAAGTATACAACATCATAAAAATCTAAGCAAAATTTTCTCTAAAAAGGAGATTGCAAAACTATTTCAACCAATTTAGAGTTAATTTTCACTTATTTGTTGAAGGCTTTGAATCATACGGCTAAAAGTGTCAGACCCGTGTGATATTTGGCACCCACAATTTGTCTAATATAAGTCGTTAACCCAATGGTGAGGTTGGAGAAATATAGTTCACACACAAAATTTAGTAGGGTGTTTTTTTTTGGATCAAATTAGTAGGGTTTTGATTTTTGGATTAGATAGGGTGTGAACTTAATGTTTTACACATACTGTAATTTGAGCCCTTCTCAGATTAGTAAGACATCACCTGCATGTCCAAATATTTGAGTTCTTCACTTCACAATCGAAGTGTTTACATTGTTCCATTTCCCATGCTTTTGCTCACGTCCAAGTATTGATTCACTTGGTGAATTAAACAAATAATTCAACAATTGTGCAGCCTTGAAGAGATAGACACAAAACTTGAAATTAATTGAGGGCATTTTTGGTGAAATATCCCCATATGAATAATCAAAAACATGAATGCAGAATTTGAAGGCTATGGTTTTTTCACAAAACATGAATGTAAAATAATCAAAACATGTCGATATCAAGTTATAAACAAAAATCATATTTCACAAATTTTTTCCACTAACCTCCAGATCTCCGATGGCCTGCTTAGTACAGACAACCACCCCCTACCCAACCCTCAGATGCTCAATTTAAATGCAAAAGTACAACATTAAGACCAAGGAGAAATGAAAAAATGGAGAACAAAATAAAGTTGAAGATATTACCAAAAACAAAAACAAAAAACAAATTCCACAGCATTCCAAACAACCACCCCCAACCCAACGCTCGGATTGTGCGAAAAAGAGAAGAATTAAACCCAGAAAGACGAAGCAAAAATAGGGAATTACCTCGGCTTAGATGTGTTTCTGTCAAAGAACATGAGGGGTTTATATAGCCCAACCGAAGCATCTTCAAATAGTGATTGAGTTGAAAGGTTGAAGAATCTCTCTGCAACTTCATCCCTCACCATTGATTTTCTTCTATTAGTGGTAGAGAAGAGGACAACCTTCTTCCTTTCCCCAGAAATGTCAATCTTGCGCGAATCTCTCTGCAACGAAGCTTCCCCGTTGATTTCTTCCATTGTTGCCAGCGAAGAGGACAAGCGTCCTCCCTCTCCCCACATTTCGGTCTTTCCCACAGATTTCCTAGAGATTTTTGCTCAATGGATATCCCAGAAGATTGTGTTGATCACGTAGGTCAATTCCCACCACAAATTGTGTTGAATAGGGTTATGGGGGTATATTCGTCATTTTGTGTGCTGAACCCTTTAACCCTCATCCGACCCCCCCCCCCCCAACTGGGTTTGATGAAAACCACGATCTGGGGTTTAAAGTCCGGGCCAATAGCGGGCTAGACTTGGTAACTCAGACTTTAAATTTTTGGACAAACATGGGTTTGCTGTGTCATTTGGACTATTTTTCTCCAACCCATCTTCCAAAGCCCCCCCCCCCCCCCCCCCCCCCCAATCCCACTAAACAAACAGCCCCTAAAGGGTATTGACTAGGTTTCCCTTGATGATTTGCCGAATGGCTCTCTTTGTGCACTGTTGGCTATTTATACAACTGGTAGTTATGATTTCGTGTTTGTCCCTATTAGCTGATTCTGTGGTCCCTTCTATGCTTGTCTTTATCTTAGAGCTATGGTTCCTAACGCCTTTTTGCACACACTACTCGTCGACTACAGTACTTGATCCGTCTTTACTACTTGTAGGTTTTTATTCATCAGAGTCGTCAGGTAATGTTCTCTTATCCTCTATCCACATGTAATACTGCAGCTTTTGCAGAATGGCCCTGTGTCGTGCTCTCATCTTCCGAGCTGGTACCTGTACCGAGCTTGTTAACATCGAGCTTCTTTGAAACTGGGCCGCAGCCCAATTTGAGTCCAATAAATATCGTCTTGATGAACTACTTAGGCCGTTTTCTACAAGCCCAGAAGGTCTTGAACTCTGGAAGGGTCTAGACTTAAACCCATCATTATCAGATGTCATTCTCATTTTGAAAGTGTTAATGCATACAAACCACATCGTAACTGTTTTGAACATTGACTAATCCAAATAAATATTTTAATCATTCAACTTTCGAGGTTCCCAAACACCTAAAAGCCGAGTAATAATTTACCACACATATATATACTTATTTTACAAACAAATAAATTCAGTTATGATTGATCGAATTATCCTTCATTCGCCGCAATCAATATAGAACTAGAATCATGAGTCTATTATCAAAGTACTGCATATTTCAAACATAAATATCATTCTACGGTTGTTTTAAACTTAATTACCATTCTACGGCAGTTTTAAAAGCGGAATTAACAAATCCGACTTCAATTAAAAACGGAAGTAATAAGTCCGAATTTATCATTAAAAGCGAAATCATCAATTCCGAGTTTATCCTTAAAAACGTATATAAGACATACGCTTTTAGTCCATCACGTGGACCACCCAGGAGACAGAGAGGGTTAGTCAGTAGTTATGACATCTCTGAGGCATCAACTAGCTAAGGGTACGGCTTCAAAAAAAACAACTAGCTAAGGGTGCTGGTGGTTGTAAAAGGTCAAAGTTGACATGACATTTGCTTTAGGTCATGAGTTTAAAAATAATTATTAATTACAACTACAAATCATATATAGATAATTTATCATATTTATAGATATTTTTGTTATTATTGTGAGTATTTTTATCATTATTTTAATAATTATTTTTTTTATACAAAAATAAATTATTACTTTTGTTAGTAATTTATTACATTTATGAGAGTTTTTATAATTGTTATAGTAATTATTTTTATTAATTTTATTATTATTATTTTTATAACACAATAATAATAAAAATATTTATAAATATGATAAAAATCTGTACGATATCTAAAATTTTATTTTATTAGCTGGTTAAGACTTGCAGGTAGAATCCGAACTCTTCACTATAATATATGTCTTAATAATGCACTATAAGTTTTTGAAATACTAGCTAAGCGAACTTTGGGGTAGCCGTTGAATGCCTAGGACTTCCTAGGTGGCTTTGCAATGCCACATATCTTTTTCTCATATTTTATAGATTTTTGAGCAAACACATAGTAAATTGTTTTTAATAAGTGGCACAATATATAAAAAAAAAAAAATGCATATTCTCATATTGTTATAATCACACAAACTGGGTAAGGTCACTTTGGCATGTACAAGATGGAGTTACAAACGACGAAATCATTGCCTTAAAAATCAAATCAAAAAATTAATGTGCCAAAATAATATTATTTTTAAATGCACCATTGAAATAGATATAATAAAATATAATATTTTGTGGGGACTGTTAGTTATACTTATTGGAGGAAGAAATAAACCTAACAATATGCACCACACCCACGCCATCAAATTTTTATGTCACAAACCACAAACCACAACCCACACAAAAATCTTGGTTTGCAAGTCTTAACCGGCTAATAAAATAAAATTTTGGACACCGTACAGATATTATCATATTTATAAATATTTTTATTATTATTGTGTTATAAAAATAATAATAAAAAAATTAATAAAAATAATTACTATAACAATGATAAAAACTCTCATAAATGTAATAAATTACTAACAAAAGTAATAATTTATTTTTGTATAAAAAAAATAAAAAAAATAATTATTAAAATAATGATAAAAATACTCACAATAATAACAAAAATATCTATAAATATGATAAATTATCTATATATGATTTGTAGTTGTAATTAATAATTATTTTTAAACTCATGACCTAAAGCAAATGTCATGTCAACTTTGACCTTTTACAACCACCAGCACCCTTAGCTAGTTGTTTTTTTTGAAGCCGTACCCTTAGCTAGTTGATGCCTCAGAGATGTCATAACTACTGACTAACCCTCTCTGTCTCCTGGTCTTGCACGTGATGGACTAAAAACGTATTTCATATATACGTTTTAAGGATAAACTCGGAATTGATGATTCCGCTTTTAAGGATAAACTCGGAATTGTCGATTCCGCTTTTAATGATAAATTCGGACTTATTACTTCCATTTTTAATTGAAGTCGGATTTGTTAATTCCACTTTTAAAACTGTCGTAGAATGATAATTAAGTTCAAAACAACCGTAAAATAGTATTTATGTTTGAAATATGCTGTACATTGGTAATAGACTCCTAGAATCATTATGTGATGTAGCATTTTTATGCTTCTCTAAGAAGTTTTCTAGGAACCCTACGGTGCCATACCCCCAATAGGGTTGATTATAGGTTTTTTATTTATGTAGTAGATCTAATTGCTAAGTGGGTCCATCGGTAAATCCAACTTCTTACTTGGGAATAGGTTGACAAATCACGTTTAGTATTAATAACCGTTACCCATGCAAGGTAAATAAGCATTTTCCTTGGTATCATCAGCTTTTCTCACTGTTTTTTTATGGCCGTCCAAACAGGATTGCCCGACGGACGTGTGGGTCCCATTTGAATCACATGCCGGCCGTTGGATTAAATAAATAATAAACATGCCATCAACAATCAACCGCCTTGACAGTGCCACATCTTAGGTCACCATGCTCATGCATTATGCCAACAGCCAATAACATCCTTCAATTTTCTTTTACCGTTTCCTCTTGTAGAATTTCACCAGCAACATCAAAGACTTTGCAAGCTGAAACTGACCCAGTAACGAAGACATTTGCTGCCGCCCTCATATTTAATTACAGTAACTTTATCCAAGCTAAATTTATTGATCGAATTCACTGTTAGATTTTGATTATGAGCGGGTCTTGAGGCGATCGCGTAGGGCCCCCACTCGCTTAGGGCTAGGCCTGTCAATGGATTCGATTCTGATCTGAATCCAATTAACTGGACATGGATTAATATTTTTATCAATTTGAGCTCGAATTTGAATTTAATATCTTATATTTCACAAATTCGAATTTAGATATACTTAAGTGATTATTTAAAGAAATTTAATTTAAAATTTAGATATAATTTTTTAAAATGTAGTTAATTAAGTTATTTGAATTTTCGGATCATTACCGAATTCGGATATTTACCACAAAAAATAAAATCCATCGAATTATCGGATTAGACTTTTCTAATCAGATTCGGATTCCGATCAGTCAAGATGTTATGTGAGACAGGCTTACCTAGGACCCCATTATCATATGTCTCACAAAATTATATGACTGGATTTTAAAGAGTGTAAAAAATTTAGGATGTTATGTGAGACAATCAAAAAAAATTTGCTAATATTTTCTTTAAATCATAAATATATGTACATTCAAAAAGAAAGAAAAAAGAGATCTTACCACACTTTTTTACAAAAAATTATAAGATTCTACTCTCTCATTTTATCTTAATTCTCAATAACTCTAACTTATTTTATTCAATTTTATTTTCTTGAACTATAATTTTTAAGTTAATTTTGATCTTAATATAATTATTTAAATAATTTGTTTATTTTGCAAGTTGTTTTCCACCTTAAATATACCTACTAAAAGATATGAAGTTAGATATTTAAAATTTAAAAATAATAATAATTAAATTATTCATCTAAAAATAATTTAGTACCCATCTAAAAATTTTTGCCTAGGACCTCAAATATACTCGGGCCGACCTTGATTAGAAGGAGAGGATCCAGATACAAATGTAACAATAAATTTGATCAATAAATTTGGTCCATGTTGATTCATCCATCCAATCAGCCCAATGGTTGGTATTTAATTAGAAAAACGTTATTCGGGCTAAATGATCGATTAAATTTATTGTTCAAAAAAGAGAATTCAATTTTCGACACCACAACAATAGTAAATTTGAATCGTAAATCTGTTTAAAAATTGCTTGATGGAATCTAGTCATCCAAGTTGTAGACTTTTCAATTTTCTCATGTCAGCAATGATTCAATGGGATTGACATGCTTTCTCCCAAGTTGTTTTTTTTTTTTTTTTTGTGGTGGGGTGGGGTTGTTAATCTGATCTCACCGCATTCTAGAAGAGAAAAAAGGTTTCTTTTGTTTCTTTTGGTAGGGTATCAACAAATCTTATATTACTTTCTCTACTAGGATCTACACATGTAATATGATTTTGATTTTATTTTTTGTGGAAAGATGATATGGCCATTATTAAACATAATTTTAGATCCAACCTGATTTTGAATTCCTCATAGGCAGTACGGTTGTAAATTGACTTGATTTTCATGCAAATTTAAACTCGAGTCCGAATCCAAATCGAAATTTAAATAAAAAACAGTTTACAATGGATTGACATTTTGATTGGTTGACCAAATAAGAATCTGATTTTTTATATCATATTTCAAGGGTATAGATTTGGGTTTGTATACAATTATTGGATCAGTCTGTGATCTTATTCAAGTGATATTTATTCTATAAATATCTAATAAAACTACGATATGCTTAAAAATTTAAGTTGAAATTAAGATGTAATTTGTTAAAATTCAACTCTAATTAAAATAGTTCAAATAAGATTGAAAATTTAAATTCTAATCAATTTATATTCAATTTTTAAGTTCGGAATTCAAATGGGTTATTACTTTCATTTGTTGACAGGCCTCTTAATCAAAAAAAGGTGGGAAGGGGGGTGGCATGGAGCCTTTGACCCATAAGGCCCCAGTATTTATAGTACAACGTTTGATTTTATGTATATGATTGACGTAAGCCCTACTCAATTTAAAGATCCCAATAATCCAGTTTGATTTTCATCCCAATAATCTCTTATCGATTATGGGACTTTTTATTGATCATTTTCATGTATTGGATGATGCATTGTCAAAGTTTTTCAATTAGTTGGATTGGTAGGGAGGGGAATACAGTATGCATTGTTTAATCCTAAATGATGTGTCGAAATTCTATGTAATAAATATTGAGTGAAGTTAGTGGACTCCACTGATCCATCACCCACACTGATCCAGAGTGTTTCAACATCAATAAACAAATTTGAATACCCATTTTAGTTTTGTTAAATAGGTGTTTGTGTACAAACAAACTAGTTTAAAACCATTTGTTTTTTAACAACCAAAGAGAATTTGATTAATTCTACAATATCTTTACCAATTTTGTGACGTTCATCTTGACCAACATAAGATAAAGTTCTAGCTTGGCCTTTATTTGTATGCTAAACTTTTTGGTGCCTAAGCAATGATGTAATGCATATCTCACGATGAGGTGAGATATTTAGAGGGAAAAAAATAAAAAAATAAAAAGAGATTAAAACTATATATGTTAGCCATTTTGTTTATTGCTAAAGGCATTTTATAATTTTTGCAAAGAGTAAGATCAAATGGCGCATCCCATATCTAACAATCTTTCTTGACAACTTCAGTTGACCTACCTTCAAGGATTTGCTAGTTATATTATTGTTTACACTCAAAAATAACAAAATTTTAGGGTGACACGTGGAAGAGATCTAATGATCATGAAAAAGTCTATGAGAGTTCATACTTGACAGAGCGGTTAAGGAAGTGAGACTCTGAGAATCTTGAAAAGCGGGGATACGTAATCTTATGAGCTGTCAGTTGGAGTCGGTTCATCACACGTTTACACGTCTTGAGGAAAAGACTATGATTACAATCATTACCAAAAAAAAAATGGCTTTGACGGTTGAAGGCCATCCCTATAAATAATCAAGGCAAGGCTATAGAGAAGAGATCTATAATCAAACACAAAAAACTCTAAACAAAGTCAACCTCTCTTTTATTTACTTTTTTTCTTTTGTTTCCGAGTGACTATACACACACTCTCTCTCTCTCCCCCTTGTATTTCTTCACTCCGATGATCTTTACTGTTTTCTTTTGATATTAAGTACAGCATTCAGTTCATCTTCCAAAACTAGTTTATTTGTTTCTTTGCATTCTAATTTTTCTTTCTACCTTTCAATCTATTATGTTGTTATTCAGGCTAAATGATCGATTAAATTTATTGTTCAAATACATTGTTTATAGTTTGGTTTACATGTAGGTTTTAATATAAAAAATAATTCAATTTCGACATGACAACAATAGTAAATTTGAACCGTAAATCTGATTAAAAATTGCTTCATGGAATCTAGTCATCCAACTTGTAGACTTTTCAATTTTCTCATGTCAGCAATGATTCAATGGGATTAACATGCTCGCATTCTAGAAGATAAAAAAGGTTTCTTTTGTTTCTATTGTTAGGGTATCAACAAATCTTATATTATTTTCTCTGCTAGGATCTACACGTAATATGATTTTGATTTTATTTTTTGCGGAAAGATGATATAAAGATTATTAAACATAATTTCAGATCCAACCTGATTTTGAATTCCTCATAGGCAGTACGGTTGTAAATTGACTTAGATTTTCATGCAAACCTAACCCAAGTGCGAATCCGAATCCAAACCTAAATCAAAAATAGTTTACTATGGATTGACATTTTGGCTGGTTGACCAAATAAGAATCTGATATTTTATGTCATATTTCACGGGTATAGATTTGGGTTTGCATAAAATTATTTGATCAGTCTATGATCTTATTCAAGTGATATTTATTCTATAAATATCTAATAAAATTATGATATGTTTAAAAATTTGAGAGTTCGGAATTCAAATGAGATATTACTTTCATTTCTTGACAGGCCTCTTAATCAAAGTACGAAGGTGGGGGGGGGGGGGGGGGGGGGGGGGGGGGGGGGGGGGGTTGTTATTTATTCCTGCTGCCATTTTTGGGTATTATCAGGAACAATCACCGCATGAATAGATGCAACCCAGGAGGCACCAGGGGTACCCATTCATGAGCAGACCTGAAATCCAAATTCGGACAAATGCGAAATTTGAATTTTAATGGACAAAAATTTAAAATTGGGTAAAAACTTAAAGACCCATTTGACAAATGAATTTTGCTCAAAAAGATAAATTTATATTTAACCCACATACCTAACACAACCCCGTGATTGCAGGGCAAGTGGCAACACATATGTGATTGAACTCAAACCCATCTAGGTCATCAGTTGTCCACAAAAGTGGAGTGTTCCTTGGGGCTCAACCCCTTAAACAAACTAGGAGTATATATACTTGATGATGTACAAAATCGGTCTTCGTGCAAGATCAATAGTCAAGAATGTGTACGGATATGATTAATAAGCAATTAATAAGCAATCAATGACAATCAATGGCAAAACAGTAAATAATAGATCAACACAGAGATTTATAGTGGTTCGGTCCGGTTGACCTACGTCCACTCTCGGGAACGGCAGCGGTGGCCTGGTGTTCTTTATTGATGAATAATGGTACTTCGAAGAGTTACAGTGTATTGAGGGAGAGAGACTTGGTGTAGAGAGACAAAGCTCTCGGTGGAGAGAGGTGTAGTGTGTGTAGAGAGCTCAAGGTGTAGAGGTCTCAAGGAGGTGATGAACATTTGTCACCGGACGGTGTATATCGGAGTTACAGTGCTTCTAGAGAGAGAGCAGTGTGTATGAGGGTAAGTGTAGGGGTTTTCAAGGTATCTCCCCTTCGTATGGAGAGGACTTACATTTATATAGGTTAGGAGAGGCGGTGAGGCGGTCACTATAATTTAGTAAGTACAGTTATGGTAGGACTCTACCATTTTGGAAAGTTCTATTTTGGTAGGACTTGATCTTCTCAATCTTCATCCCGGTATTCTCTCCCTCATGCTCCTATTCAGTCGGAGGAAGATCTTGGACTGGTCTTGACCTGTCTTGACTTGAGTTGGAGTGGGTCACGTTCGTTTGAACTTGCATCGGAGTCATTCCCATGGCACTGAGGTGGACTGAGGGGAAGACAACGGAGGAGGACGAAAGAGGGCTCAAGGGGCTGCCTATGGGCGGCGCCCTAAGGGACCCTATGGGCGGCGCCCATTTGGGGACCTTGGGCGGCGCCCTCCTAGGGGCCTTGGGCGGCGCCCCCCTTGGTCCTGGTGCTGGCCTCTTGCTTCATTTGGTGTTTTGGCATCCTCCTAGATGGGCTGACCCAGCCTTGATTTGGAACTTCCTTCGGGCTTTCTTGGTTCATTTAAATTGGGCTTGGCCCAATCAATTTCGGACTCGTCATTTGCCCCCCATGCCCCAAGCCTCTGATTTTTTACGAGAGGAAGGGGTTGAGGGCATGTGCTTCGTCTTCACTTGAGTGAGTAAAACTTTTCTTGTTTTTTACGGTGCTTTTTTATCTTCGGAGATCTGCTGAATTTATCGGTATCGGATATATATATATATATATTTCTTTTTAAAAAGTTTTGCCCACCATCTTTGACTTTTCTTACTTTTTTTTTTTGCTGGGCGCCGCCTCCTTCATCTCCCATTTCTCTTTTTTTTTTTTTTTCGCTTCTTTCTTGGTCTTGGCTTCCTGGCCTCACCTTTTCTTCTTCTTTTTTTTTTTTTTTTCTTTCTTCTCTCTTGGTCTGGGCTTGGGCGCCGCCTCCTTGTCCTCTCATTTTTTTTTTCTTTCTTCCTTGCTTGGGCGCCGCTCTCCCTGCACTCTTTTTTTTTTTCTTCTTCTTTCTTCCTTACTTGGGCGCCGCCCTTTGCTTCCCTTTTTTCTTTCTTTTTTCTTTTGTTTTTTCTTTGGCTTCCTGCCTTGGGCGCCGCCCTCTCTCTCTCTCTTTTTTTGGTGCAAAGTGAAGAGGGACTTTGGCGAGGAGTCCGTGGGCAGTGTGGGTGACGCCCTGTCACATGCTGGCGGCTTGGGTCTTGCACTAGGCGGTCGTGAAGGTGAGATAGGAGACTGGGCGAGATGGGAGGACCCATCCCCATGGGCGACGCCAGCGCCTCGCTGGGCGGCGCCTTCTTTGCTATGGACCCCTGTATGGCATAAAATGTAGAGGGAGACTTGGTGGGTGGCGCCAGCTTGACAAGCGAGACATGAGCATTGCAAGTGGCTTTAGGCGCCTCCTTTGAGCTAGAAGGAGAGCTGGGCGGCACCAGGAGGAGATTGGGCACTGGTTGGTGCTGTTTGGCATGCATGGGCCACGGTGGAGGTTCTCTCTGCTTTTTAGAGTGGAGTTTTTCCCTCTTCTCAAGAGACCGATATTTTATGCCCCCAGTGCTTCTCGGTTGGGGTTCGATTGCTGGGTTGCTTCCCGGGAGATGGGACCCGGTGGTGCCCCCACTCTTTCCCAGACTAGGACTTCTGTGTATACCAGAGCTAGCTGTTGCACTGCTGTAGGAGTTGAGACTCCAATGCGGACGACCTGAGTTTGAAAAGTGTGCCTGACAAAAACAATGTTATTTCAACATTAAAATATCTAACATGATTACCTGGAGAGAGGCAGACTGTTTGCATGAGAGTAAAGTCAGAGCTATGGACGTCCCATGAGAGAGCCGCATGATCATAGGCCGAGCTACGTACAGTCTCGGGAGATGGCTGCCTAAGCAGAGGCTTTCAAGGTGACTACTTGCGCGAGAGCAGAGTCATAGGCCGAGCTACGTATACGTACAGTCTCGGGAGATGGCTGCCTAAGCAGAGGCTTTCAAGGTGACTACTTGCACGAGAGCAGAGTCATAGGCCGAGCTACGTATAGTCTCGGGTGATGGCTGCCGTAGCAGAGGCTTACAAGGTGTGTCCCGCACTCCTCTTTGACTTTCTTCCTTTATATTTTTGGCTTTGAATGCCTATAGGTGGCTGTTGTTTTGCCCTGCTTATTTACAGATACGCTGAAGATCAGGGAGGTAATTGATGGCCAGGCAGCGGAGAGATGGACACATGAGGCTGCTGAAGAGCAGTTAATGGTTTGTGCGGCAGGCACGAGAGGATGCCGCGTAGTTTGCACGGCAGGCACGAGAGGATGCCGTGAAACTGTTAAGGCTCGAGCTGCAGGCACGAGAGGATGTCGCTGAGAAGTTGAGGCTAGCGCATGAAAGGGCTGCTCAACTTGAGGCTGACCTTTGAGTAGCACTTGAGAGAGCTACTAGGCCAGAGGCTCACTCCATAGAGATGGAGGAGATGAGAGATTATGCTGAGGAGCTGGGCGCCTGATGGGCCCCTACTGCTACTGGGTGCCTGGTGTGGGGCGCCTGAGATTGGGCACCTAGTGCTGGGCACCTACTGCTGGGTGCTTAGTGTGGGGTGCCTACTGCTGGGGCTGGGCGCCTGAGATTGGGCACCTGAGGCGGGGCGCCTACTACTGGACGCCTGAGATTGGGCGCCTGGTGCTGAGTGCCTAGTGAGAGGGGGCGAGACCCCTTGTTGGCATCATGGGGTCGCCCAAGGTGGAGAGGGCGAGGCCCATTGTCTAGGCGGCATCATGGGGCACCCAAGGTGGAGAGGGTGAGACCCCTTGTTGGCATTATGGAGGGCGCCTCTGAGACCCCTCGTTGGCATCATGGAGGGCGCCCAAGGTGGAGAGGGCGAGACCCCTCGTCTGGGCGACTGCTCTGCTGGGAGTTGTTTGTAAATTTTAGGAAAGCAAAATATTTCTGGACACAATAATCTTGGCAGAATTTTATTTCATAAAATAACAAATAAAAAAAAATAAATCAACTAATAAAGCATAGATAAAATCTTTAGGTGCTTGGTGTCCCGTAAGTGGGCCAAGACTTCCCTGTTGAAGTTGGAGTCACCTCCTCCTAGCCCTTAGGCGATCGTCTGGATTTCTCCGAGGGGTTGCTGGTGTTCTCTGTCATCCTGGTCCCGACCAGGTGGCGGGACTTGTCCTCTGCCAGCAACGTACTGCCTCAAGTGGCCACGCTGTATGAGCTCCTCGATCTGCCTTTTGAGATCAAAGCAGTTGTCAGTGTCGTGGCCATGGTCGCGGTGGAAGCGACAGTACCTGCTAGCATTTCTACGGTTTGGGGATGACTTCATTTTTTCGGGCCAGCGGAGCGTGGGGTCATCCTGTATCTGAAATAGGATGTGCTCCACCGATGCGTTGAGTGGTGTGAAAGGTTGTCGCTCTCTTAGAGGTGGGGGACCGAGGCGGTCCTTGACAGAGATTCCCTCCGTCCTATTTCTTTTGTTTTCTATCTCCCACCTGTCCTCACGAGTGTCCTTCCTTTTCTCCCCTCCTCGGGAGGACTCACTTCGACGGGCCTTGGTGACGTCCTCGGCATTTATATACTTTTGGGCCCTTGACAGCAGCTCGGGCATGCTGGAGGGCGGCTTCTTAAGGACAGAAAACATGAAACTGGAGGTGCGAAGGGCGGCAATGAAGGCGGTCAGGGCTACCTTGTCATCTGACTCCTCAATCTGGAGGACCTCCTTGTTGAAGCGGACAAGGTAGCCTTTGAGGCTTTCATCCCTATCCTGCTTGATGGTGAGCAGGTGGGTCACTGGTTTCTGATGGCGGCGTCCCCCAATAAAGTGGGAGATGAATGACCTGCTCAGCTCTGCAAAAGAGTGGATGGAGGAAGGCTTGATTTTGGAGAACCACTGGCGGGCGGACCCCTTGAGGGTGATAGGGAAAGCTTTGCACATGATCTCCTCAGGCACGTTGTGGAGTTGCATGAGGGACTTATAGGTGTCCAAGTGGTCTAGAGGGTCTTTTGTGCCATCGAAGATCTCGATGGTAGGCATCTTGAACTTCGAGGGCAGAGGGTAATTTGCTATATCAGCAATAAAAGGAGTGTCGGTACGTCTTACCAGGTAGTCCAAGGTCTCCGGCGCCTGTGCCTTGATAGCATTAAGGGCATCACCCAACTGGTCTTGCACCTCTCTAATTTTCTCGTCCCACTGATTAGGGACATCCTTGGTCGGGTATTGGCGTTCGTGGTCTCCATATTGACTCTCTCCTGCGTCCTCCTGGGCAGGCACATGCAAAGGGGGAACGCGTGAACTCCCTGCGTGTTGAGGAGGGACTGCCGGAAGAGGGGCTCCTTGGCGTGGCCCTGGAGCATTATGGTGAGGGACCCCATGGTGGGGGGCAGTTTGGCGTCCAGATGGGACAGGCTGTTCTTCTCGTGGTGGAGGGAGTGGGACTCCTCCTTGAGAGAGCATGAGTTGGATGATCTGTTGGTTCTGGCTCACCAACAGCTGCATAGTCTGGAGGAGTTGTTGTTGTCCAGTGGTGGGAGTAACAGTAGAAGGTTCCCTAGGCACGATGGGAGGGGGAACCTCCTCCCGGTGAGTCTGGTTGTTTTCTCCCGGTTGCTGGCTCATTGATCGGGTAGTGATTGTCATGGATTGAATGAGAGTAGGAAGACTAGTCGTTTCCCACAGACGGCGCCAAACTGATGATGCACAAAATCGGTCTTCGTGCAAGATCAACAGTCAAGAATGTGTACGGGTATGATTAATAAGCAATTAATAAGCAATCAATGACAATCAATGGCAAAACAGTAAATAATAGATCAACACAGAGATTTATAGTGGTTCGGTTCAGTTGACCTACGTCCACTCTCGGGAACGGCAGCGGTGGCCTGGTGTTCTTTATTGATGAATAATGGTACTTCGGAGAGTTACAGTGTATTAAGGGAGAGAGACTTGGTGTAGAGAGACAAAGCTCTCGGTGGAGAGAGGTGTAGTGTGTGTAGAGAGCTCAAGGTGTCGATGTCTCAAGGAGGTGATGAACATTTGTCACCGGACGGTGTATATCGGAGTTACAGTGCTTCTAGAGAGAGAGCAGTGTGTATGAGGGTAAGTGTAGGGGTTTTCAAGGTATCTCCCCTTCGTATGGAGAGGACTTACATTTATATAGGTTAGGAGAGGCGGTGAGGCGGTCACTATAATTTAGTAAGTACAGTTATGGTAGGACTCTACCATTTTGGAAAGTTCTATTTTGGTAGGACTTGATCTTCTCAATCTTCATCCCGGTATTCTCTCCCTCGTGCTCCTATTCAGTCGGAGGAAGATCTTGGACTGGTCTTGACCTGTCTTGACTTGAGTTGGAGTGGGCCACGTTCGTTTGGACTTGCATCAGAGTCATTCCCATGGCACTGAGGTGGACTGAGGGGAAGACAACGGAGGAGGACGAAAGAGGGCTCAAGGGGCTGCCTATGGGCGGCGCCCTAAGGGACCCTATGGGCGGCGCCCATTTGGGGACCTTGGGCGGCGCCCTCCTAGGGGTCTTGGGCGGCGCCCCCCTTGGTCCTGGTGCTGGCCTCTTGCTTCATTTGGTGCTTTGGCATCCTTCTAGATGGGTTGACCCAGCCTTGATTTGGATCTTCCTTCGGGCTTTCTTGGTTCATTTAAATTGGGCTTGGCCCAATCAATTTCGGACTCGTCAATACTCATTATGGTTTCCTTACACAATCAACGTGGGATTGAAGTTCCTTCCAATGGGTTCCAAGTACTTTTCTCATTTTTCTCATGAATTACTTCGAAATCAATTTTCTCATTCACTTCTTTCTCAATTTGTGTTGGAAAAAATTGGATACAAATAAAGTAAACGGCAGGGTGAGGCGCGGACTAGGTTGCTCTCTTAAGACGATTCACGCCCCTTTATGAAAGAATCACAGCGCAGAAGGCTGTAACGCATCGTCCCTAGGATACAACAGCAATCGAATGAAGCAGAAGCTTCACACACCTTCACTATTGCCTAGAAAATTATATATTTAATTAGATAATAAATTAAAATATGGTTGTTGAAATACTAGCCGTTTAGCAGTGTGGTTCGTAGATTTTTTAGAAATTCGTATCTCCTATGCTAGTCCCACCCCTACGCACGTGAGAGTCCCAAGATCTCTCTTATTTCAAAGGCTAGATAACACTAGTATATATATATACCCAAGTACTTTTAGATATTTAGTCGATGTGGGATTGAGTTCCCACACATAAAACACTATTTTACTTTAAATATTCTAACAATTTGAGCAAGTAAATACATGGTTGGGAGGAAAATGTGTTCTAATGTAGGACCCTAATCAACAAGCGGGTTCCAATCAAATTATGGCTCAAAATTGACCAAAAGCTAGCTTTTGGTCCAACAATTGTTAGCGACAAGAGTTTATTAACACTTATGATCTAAGTCACCATTAGTAAACGCGTATTGTTTTAGTTTTTTTTTCCTCTCAACTTATCATTGACCCAAACAGCCAAGATGACTAATGTTCCGTTTGATATGATGAAAAAATAGAAGGAAGAAAAGTTGGAGGGATAAATAAAATATCATGTTTGGTAAGGAAGAAAAATAGAAAGGATGAAAAAGTGGATTAATTAACTTTCCTTCGAACTCACCAAAATCAATCCCTCCAAAATTTGAAGGAAAGTGGATGGAAAGTTAATTATTTGTGTTGAAATGTATTTTATTTGTCTATATATATTTTGATAATTTTATATAAAAATAAAATGATAAAATATATATATATATATATAATTTTAAAAATAAATTTAAAAATAAAAAATAAAAATAAAAATTTTAAATTAAAAAATAATATTTTTTCTATCTTAACTAGGGGTGAAAATTTTCGACTTAACACGATGACACGACTAGAACTGCACACGAATTTTATGACACAAACTTGATTATAACTCGACACGAACTTGAAAATGACCTGATACGCGAACAAGAAATATAATAGACTTATATTCAGTTCAACTAGTCAAACTTAAAATTGACATTATCAACTCGCAACTCGACACGATACAATTAGTTAAATGAGTTGAGTTAGATTTGACTAATGTTCAACACAAACTCGTAATGACTTAACACGAATCTAACATGACACGACTCGATTATCACTCTAATCTAAGTCAACACAAAAAAAAAATTTAATCATTTTTATTTTTTATCCATCCAACCAAGCACAAAGGAAGGAAAATGTATCATTCCTATTTTTCTTCATTGAAAGATAGAAAGTGTATCCCTCATATTTTTCATCATTCCTACTTTTCATCATTCCTACCAAACAGAGCATAAGTAACCAAATAATTGGGGATTTAAGAAACTAAAGAATGTGTAAGTACACACTCTTTATAGATGGAAATTTATAAAAATAAAATTAAAAACAGCTAAAGGCTGTGGTCCCCCTAGCGCCCAAATATTTCCAACATATACTTTGTTTTTATGTAGATAGTCGATGTACCCCCAACTATATTTAAAGGCACCCCTCTTGCTTTTTGATTTGTCACAGCCGCACTAAGAAATTTCCTTCTTCAATCATAAAATCCCCTACTTATCCTATTGAGAGTGCTTCAAACATTAATAAACAAATATGACGATATTTGCACGGGATAATTCCTGCAATCAATTTGAGATAGCGATTGAGCTGCGGATGAACCCTGAAACAACCACAAGGTTAAGAAAAAGGAGTCAGGCGCACGCCCGACTTATCCCCTCCGAAGCTTAAGTCAGTAAGAGAGGGAGGATGAAGCTCAATTGAATGTGTTCTTAATCCAGTTTGCGTACCTTTGTTCATTTTTCTGAGGGATATTTATACCTTGACTTGAAATAATTGCTCTGACACAGAAGTCATCTCAGCATTCAATGCCCTTCTCGATTACTCATGCGTAATGAGTGATTCCTACCTAGTTTCCCGTGTCATCAATACTCGGGGGATGGAACTAGCCCTCGGGGCCACGCCGAGAACCTCTAGCTATTCCCGAGTACTCGAGTGCCTATGAACGGCGTTTGACACCTACTCCCGAGTAGTCGGCGTCTAGGGGGCAAGCACCCCTACCTCTATGCTAGGTGTCTTAGCCATTAATGCACCCACTCATGATCGTCAGTTTGGGTCTTTGAGGGTGCAGAGGCTCATTAAATGATATGTCTGAGTCACTCACGTCTCCATAAATGCTGGGTCACATCGCATTAATTGCCGGTGTCAGAAGCTTGTACTCGGCTCCACGAAACCATCATTCGTCGGCTCTCCTCCTTGTTGTCGGCGCTGGCCCTACTACTCGGAGTCGGCTCCATTCCTCGGCATCGGCTCCACGGCTTCATAACAGCTACACCTGTACACGTGTCGCCTTGGGGTCTGCTGATCCGCCTTGAGTCCCTCCAACTGCCCCCCAGCCTCCACTCTTCTTACAGCGTGGGACAGGTGGCGCAAGGAGAGTGGCGGCTTACTGGTCACGTCCATTAAAGAGGGGCAATTACTTGCACGTTTTGAGTTGCCTTTTTCAAATCTTCTAATGATGACAGTGTCTTCTCGATTCCCGCTCTCTCATTTTCCTATAAATAGGGGATGTTTTGGCCATTTGAGAACTTTGCAACTCCGAATTTCCTTCAAGCAATTAGCTGCCGAGCACTCCTTCCTCTCCCCCCGAGAACCCCTCTGCGAAGAATATTCTGTAAGTACTCTCTCCATTCTATTTCCCTTTCTTCTTCTCCTCCCATCCTCTCCAGAGTCTTCATTCATGGCTAGAAACCGTAGTAGCAAGGCTAGGAACCCTCCTTCACCAAAAACCCGTAGGTTGAAGAAAACTGTAGTTAATGAGGACAACATAGATGCCTTTAGGGCCAAATACCGGATCCCTGAGAGTGTTCTGACCTTCCCTTTCCACCCCACACACCATAGCAGGGAACATGGGAGCGTAGAAATGATGCCCTTTTACACCAAGGCCATCATGGAAGGGGGGTTAACCTTCCATTTGCCTCCCCTTGTACTAAAGTTATTGATGCACCTCCGGTTGTTCCCACTCTAGTGTGGGGTGAACTTCTTTAGGATAGTCATGGGCGTAATCGCCCTGAATGCTCGGCTCGGGGTAGACTTAGGAGTAGACAAAATCCTATTCTGCTATGACCTACGACTAGTCGGCGGGGGAAGGTATTACCTTAAGGCCCGGGACACTTCAATGTACCTGGTCACCCACATGCCGGACTCGGACAAGGGGTACTTTGATGATCTGATCATGCTCGGCGGAAGCTGGGAGAAAGGAACAGGGCCCGAGTATGACGAATTGTACTGCCCCAAAGTGTCGAGGGATGAAGGTGTGTTCTCCACTAAACGCTTGTTCGGCTTATCATCATCTTCACTTATGACCTTGTCTCTCATTTTTGCAGAAGGATACCGGCGTGACGCAGCTCAGCCCCAGAGGTCCCAAGTCAGGTTCGTCGACTTATTAAAGGTGTGGTCCTCTGAACCGGCCAACGAATACTCCCGAGCAGCGCACGTACTTCTTGGCTACCATCCATCCTACAGCCGATTTTCCCAGACCCCCCTCCTTTCGATCCCAAACGTTGGGAGGATCATTCTTCATCAGAAGAAGACGCTGAGCGAACCCCTTCTCCTCCTGTGCCCTCTTCTCCAACTAAAGAAATGTTTAACGTTCCACCAATCTCAACTGCCGCCATGGAAGCCGCCGCTGCTCGGCGAAGAGCCAGGACCTCGGGGCAGGTAGGATCCCCAAACACAGCAGTGGCTATCCCCTCACCAACCTTACCTCAACAAGATGCGCCTCCACCTCCCCCGCACCCTCGGCGATCAACGGACCTTGCCATCCCACCGAGGGACCAGGCGCCAATCCGCCAAACACCAATTCGCCAAGTCCCCCCTACCGGCGGCCAGCAAACGGGTAGGAGGGGCCGGGATCCCGAGGGACCTGAAGAGCGCCGGCAGAAACGCCGCTACGACGCCCCGGGTGCGACCACTTCTACCCTCGGAGCGTCCACTTCCGCCGAGTGGGTTGCTCAGGCGGAAAGGAGAGAGGGTCAGCCCATCCTGGAATCAGACTCCATCATTCAAGACAAGGAGGTGGCATTTGTCGTGGCGTCGACCCTCCAGTTCGCGGCTGACATGAGGGTCCACCACAGTCAGTCCGACAATGCGCTCCTCTTAATCGCTCTCCAAAGCAACTTGGTGGTAAGTGATTCGCTTTAACTTTATTCCTTATACTCGGCAATCGCCTAACTTGTTCTCCTATCATTTTCCAGGCTTCCCAACAGCTGGGGGTCATCATCGAACAATTCTGGGAGCACAAACAGGCGGCGAGGAATGCCAAAAAGACGATCGATTCCAAGGACGCGCACATCAAAGGCGTTGAGGCAGTCCTCGCCGACCAGAAAAATCACATTACCAACCTCATCTGCCAACGTGACTCCCTGGACGCCAAAATACAGAAGCTAAGGGCGAGTGAGGCTGCGGCGATGAAGAAGACAGAGGAGTATGAGCTTAAAGTCTCGGCCGCCGAGGCCAATGCTCTGGACTCCGAGGGCCTCGTCAGAGAGTTAACCGCCCAAGTGGACTCTTTGACGGCGGAGAAGGCGGGGGAGCAACAAAGGCTGCAAAGTGAGTGCGAGAGGGTGTATCTGGAAACCCAAGACCAGATGGTCCCCGCCTTCAAAGAAGCCAAAGT
Source organism: Ilex aquifolium (assembly GCA_951799425.1). NCBI lineage: Eukaryota > Viridiplantae > Streptophyta > Magnoliopsida > Aquifoliales > Aquifoliaceae > Ilex > Ilex aquifolium. Next base: position 17,601,098 of record OX637406.1, on the reverse strand, counting down.
CATTGCTTATCGGCGCGGATGGGTAGATGCCCTGCACGCCGCCCTGGTGGACCCGGCTGATGAAATTTTCAAGAGGCACAACACTCTTGCCGGGGCTGAAGCCGAGGTCCTTCCAGAAGGGCAACCAGATGCCGAGGTGGGTGAAGCGGCCGAGGGAACCAGCGCAGCCATCATTGTAAGCGATAGCTCAGACCGCCTTTCCCCCCTCACTGTTAGCCAAGACCCCGACCTTCCTCCTTCGCCTGTTGAAGATCTCACCACGCATGAGGCGAGGTGAACTCGGTGGCGAGCTTCCTGCTTTTTTTTTTTTTTTTTACATGTAGGCCACAGGGGACGCAAACCCCATTTTGACTTGCAGTGAAATCATTTATCATTTAATGAAATCTTTTATCATTTCGTCTGTGTTTGAACTGTGAATGCAATTCACCTTTACGCCGTCATTTCTTCTTTACATGTGTTCCTTCACTTTTTCTCTTACTGACTGACTCCGAGTCACTTGATCTCTGGCAAGAAAAAACTAAGGCAGCTAGGTTTCACGTTGAAACCATGTGCTGAACCTAGGGGTGTCAAACGTGTTGGGTTAAACGGTTACGTGTCGGTTAATCGTGTCGTGTTGAATTTTGACAGGCCTAGCTGAACCAGCCGGCCCCGGTCTTGCCCCCCCAGGGGCCGAGACTAGTACTGTTAAGACGAGCAAACCCTTTAACTGCTGATCGTCATGGTCACCAACCTATCCTCGGGGCCTGGACCATGCAAACCGAGAGCTCGTCTCGCTATGCTGATCGTCCCGTCATATTTTCGAGAGCGTTGCCTCAAGGGTGAGGTCTTATACCCCTCGGGACCATACCCCTAACGACTGAGAGCTCGTCTCGTGTTATATTTTTGAGAGCGTTGCCTCAAGGGTGAGGTCTTATACCCCTCGGGACCATGCCCTTAACGACCGAGAGCTCGTCTCATGTTATATTTTCGAGAGCGTTGCCTCAACGGTGAGGTCTTATACCCCTCGGGACCATGCCCCTAACGACCTAGAGCTCGTCTCGTGTTATATTTTCGAGAGCGTTGCCTCAATGGTGAGGTCTTATACCCCTCGGGATCATGCCCCTAACGACCGAGAGCTCGTCTCGTGTTATATTTTCGAGAGCGTTGCCTCAAGGGTGAGGTCTTATACCCCTCGGGACCATGCCCCTAACGACCGAGAACTCGTCTCATGTTATATTTTCGAGATCGTTGCCTCAACGGTGAGGTCTTATACCCCTCGGGACCATGCCCCTAACGACCGAGAGCTCGTCTCATGTTATATTTTTGAGAGCGTTGCCTCAATGGTGAGGTCTTATACCCCTCGGAATCATTCCCCTAACGACCGAGAGCTCGTCTCGTGTTATATTTTCGAGAGCGTTGCCTCAACGGTGAGGTCGTATACCCCTCGGGACCATGCACCTAACGACCGAGAGCTCGTCCTGTGTTATCTTATTTCAAGCAGAAACAGGATACTGAACCCATACTAACAAAAATATCTTTTTAGATTAAATACATTACAGGGTCGGATTACATCATTGACATCCATACTCTGTAGCATGTATGCCCTGGTGCCCCCCACTGCAACCACTTTGTAGGGGCCTTCCCAATTAGGTCCGAGCTTCCCTTCGGCGGGCTCCCAAGCAGCGCCTACCACATTTCTAAGCACCAAGTCCCCCATTTTGAAATCTCTTGTTCAGACCTTCTTCTGATGCTATCTTGACAGTTCCCCTTGGTACTTGGCTAATTTGATGGATGCCAGTTCTCTCCTTTCCTCGGCCAAGTCAAGATCTTTTGCAAGCATCTGGTCGTTATTCCCCAAATCGAATGCTTGACTTCGGATCGTCGGGAGCCCAACTTCTAACGGGATGACAGCCTCCACCCCGTATGTCAAGGCAAATGTCGTTTCCCCTGTTGAAGTCCTCGGCGTAGTTCTATAGGCCCATAGTACGTTGAGTAATTCCTCGGTCCATTTTCCCTTTGCCTTCTCAAGCCTTTTCTTGATTCCTGCTAACACAATCTTGTTAGACACTTCTGCTTGCCCATTACTCTGGGGGTAGGCTGGCGTGGAATAATAGTTGCGTATTCCAAATCCCGAGCAAAACTCTCTAAAAGGGCCACTGTTAAACTGAGTGTCGTTGTCCGAGATGATAGCCCTAGGAATCCCAAACCGAGTGATTATGTTCTGCCAAACGAATTTCTTTGTCTCGGCGTCTCGGATACGGCTCAGGGGCTCGGCTTCGATCCACTTGGTGAAGTAATCAGTAGCTACCAATAAGAATCTCTTGCCTAAGGGGGCCTTCGGGAGTGGACCCACGATATCCATCCCCCATTGAGAGAACGACTAAGGACTAGTCAGCAAATTCAGATCTCCTGCCGGCTGTCGGATAATGGGAGCAAATTTCTGACATTTGTCACATTTTCGCACGTAACTCTTCGCATCTTTCTGCATATAGGGCCACCAATACCCTTGTGTCATTGCTCGGTGTGCAAGGGATCTGCCTCCCGTGTGACTTCCACATACGCCCTCATGGATCTCGTAGAGCAGAGGTTCCACCTTGTCCTCAGGGACACAAAACAGATGGGGACCGGAGAAAGATTTCCTGTACAACTGCCGATCGGCGGATATCCAGAGCCTAGGAGCCTTGAGTCTGATCTTTCTGGCTTCTTTGGCATCCTCGGGGAGCACGCCCTCCGTCAGATATGCAACAATGGGTTCCATCCAGCCCAAAGTTGATTGTGTCTGCATCGGCAATACTTGCTGGGCACCTGTCTCTTCTATGCTCGGTTTTTCCCGGCTTTCAACAATGATACGCCGGGTTAGCTCTGAGGCCAACGCCGAGGCCAGGCAGGCTAAGGCGTCGGCGTGGGTGTTCTGATCTCTTGAAATCTGGGAAACTTCCACTTTTTCAAATTTCTCTATCTTGGATTTCGCCTTCTGACAGTATGCTTTCATCTTGGTATCCCGAACCTCAAAGTCACCATTGATCTGATTCATCACTAGCTGGGAATCACAGAAGACATGCAGGTGTCTAACTCCAACCGAGTAGGCAATATCGATCCCTGCAACAGTGCCTCATACTCTGCTTCGTTATTAGATGCTTTAAATCCCAACCTGATAGCTCGTTCTATTGTGAATCCTTCTGAACTGGCCAGTACTGCCCCTACTCCTGCCCCCCTTGCGTTCGAGGACCCGTCGACATGAAGGCTCCAGTCGACATTAAAAGCGGCAATCTTCGGCGGGGGCTCGGGGGCTCGGGCGTAGAGAACTCGGCAATGAAATCAGCAAGGACCTGCCCCTTAATTGAAGTACGGGGTTTGTACCATATTTCGAATTCTCCAAGCTCCACAACCCACTTGGCAACTCTGCCTGATATGTCGGCTCTCTGAAGGATGGGCCTGAGAGGGCGATTAGTTAATACCTCTATGGTGTGCGCCTGGAAATAGTGTCTGATTTTCCTTGCCGAGATGACCAGGGCAAGGACTAATTTCTCCATCGGCAATTACCTTGTCTCGGCGTCAAGCAAAGTCTTACTCATGAAATAGATGGGCCTCTGTGCCCCTTCACATTCCCTTACCAAAGCACCACTGACAGCTTCCTTCGAGACAGATAAGTAGAGGTACAACGTTTCTCCTGCCCCCGGGACGGAGGTCAGAGGACATTTCAGATACTCTTTAATCTCTTCTAATGCCCGACCACATTCCTTGTCCCAGACCTCATTTTCCGCCCCTTCAGCTTGGCGAAAAATGATTTGCACCTATCAGAGGATTTGGAAATAAACCGGTTAAGGGCGGCAAACATCCCAGTCAACTTCTGGACGTCTTTGATAGTCCTGGGCGCCTGGACGTTTTGGACCGCTTGAATCTGCTCGGGATTAGCCTCAATGCCCCTATGGGTTACCAAGTACCCCAAAAACTTCCCCGAGCTTACCCCGAAGGCGCACTTCGAGGCATTAAGCTTTAAGTCGTAGCGCCGGAGTATGGAAAATGCGGCGCCGAGATCAGTAAGATGATCAGCGCTCTCCTTACTCTTTACCAGCATATCATCAATGTATACCTCCATGGTGACGCCGAAAAGGTGCTTGAACATTTTATTCATTAACCGCTGGTAGGTAGCACCGGCGTTCTTTAACCTAAACGGCATCACTGTATAACAATAGATTCCTCGGGGCGTGATGAAGGCCGTCTTCTCTTGATCCGACTCCTCTAAAGCGATTTGGTGATAACCAGCCCGAACATCCATGAAAGTGATGCGCTTGTGACCCGCAGTTGCATCCACCAACTTTAGGAAGTGGGTATCCATCCTTGGGGCACGCCTTATTCGGGTCGGTGAAATCCACGCAAAATCGCCACTTGCCTTCCTTCTTTTTGGCGCACACCGTGTTAGACAGCCACTCGGAAAATTGGACCTCCCGAATGGTACCCGCCTCTAGTAATTTATCAACATCTTCGTCCACGGCTTTTGCGTGATGCGGGGCCGTCCTGCTCGCCTTCTGCTTCACCGGTTTGAAATTCGGATTAGCGTGGATTCGATGGGTCATGACCTCGGGGCTGATCCCTGTCATCTCAGCATGAGTCCAAGCGAAAACGTCGGCATTTCGGCGTAGGAAAGAAGTCATCTCCGCTCTCTCGGCATTATCCAATGAGGACCCTATCAAGAAGTACCTCCCTTCATCATCGGAACCCAAAAGGACTCTGATCAGTGGCTCGGTGGAACGGTCGGCTGGATCCACTGCGGGCTCATCTACCCCAAGCCGACCAAACTGTGATTGCTATTTGGCCACCACCTCCTCGGGATCACGGTCTCCCAGCCGGGTACCGATTCCTGTCTTCATCGCGGCATAGAAACAATTTTTTGCTACCAACTGGTCACCTTGGATCTTCATGATGCCGCGCGGGGTGGGGAATTTCATTTTCTGATGATAGCTGGAGTGGACCGCTTTCATGGCATGCAGTCATGTCCTTCCCATTATGGCATTGTATGGGGAATCAGAGTCTATCACCAAAAACTCCACTGGGATCGAGACGATTGCCGCCCGAACCATCAAAGTGATCTTGCCGAGTGGAAGAGCACTCGAACTGTTAAAACCAATGAGGGGTGTCTGGACGCGCTTCAAGTCCTCGCGGGCCAAACCCAACTTTCGGAAGAGGTCGTCATACATTACTTCGGACGAGTTCCTGGAATCTACCAGGATCCTCCTCATATCATATTTGTCAATTCACAAAGTGATCACAAGGGCATCATCATGCGGCAGGGCCACCCCCCCCCCCCCCAAGTCGGCGTCGGAGAAGCTGATGACCTTGTGGTCCTGTCGGGGCCTCTTGGAGGACTGTCCCTCCCACTCACTTTCTTCAACCTTCAGCACTTGTGAAACCCTCTGGCGTTCAGCCCGGAGGACGTTATACGTAGGCCTTTCAACTATGCAGGCATGTATCGCATTAATTACAGGGACAACCTCTTGGGGCGACTGCGCCCTCTCCTCGGCCGCCCTCCGGCGGGGCCTCTGGTCAATGAACTCCCCAAGGTGGCTATCCCGGACCAACTGCTCGAGGAAGGCCTTGAATGCCTTGCAGTCCTCAGTCATATGGCCAAAATCTCTATGATAGGAACATCTGGCTGTTGAGTCTCTCGTGGCCGGGTCACCTAACATTTTTGGGGGCCATCTAAAATAAGGTTGGTACCTTATCTTCCTCAGCATCCTGTAAATAGGCTCTTTAAAAACCGTGTTAACCCCTTGGAAGGACAAGCGGTTCGGCGGCGAAGTTGGTGCACTCCTCCGAGATGGCTGTTCTCTGTCTCTCTTCCTCGGCACCGAGGCTCTGTTCTCGGGAGCAGTGGTCTCTTCCTCAACTCGTGCATACTTGTCTATGCACGCCATCAAGTCATTCATGTCCCCAAGAACCTTCTTAGTAAGAGACCTGTAGAGACCGGTGTCCCGAGACAACCCCAGCCGAAAAGACGCTGCGGCCATCGCCTCCGAACATGCGTCCGCCTCATTAACCTCCTCCCAGTACCGTATTGCATACTGTCGAAGGGATTCCCCGTTTTTCCGCCTAAGTGTCAGTAAGGCGCCAATGTCTTTCGGCCTTTTAGTGCTGGTGATGAACCGCGCCTTGAAGAGCTCGACCATTTGCCTCCAAGACTCGATGCTCTCCGGGGCCAAACTCTCATACCACTTCATAGCGGTATCTCCCAGGCTCATGGGGAAAACTCGGCATAACACCCTTTGGTCGGTGTCATAAATTGACATTAGTTGCTTGTAATGCCGAAGGTGACTCTCAGGATCGGTTCTCCCATCATACACCTTGAATCGGGGGACAGCGAACTTCTTCGGCATTTCAGTTTCTCTAATAGACCGCACAAAAGGAGAAGAGACCTGCTCATCATCTCCCCTGGGCTGCGGTTCTCGGCGCCTGTCGTCAGGGTTGCTCTCGAGGGTATCTAGCCTCCCTCGGCCCCCTCGTGGTAGACTCCGCCTGAGATCCCGTAGACATGGCATCTCGAGGAATCCCACAGCGGAGGTCCCACCACGAAAGGCCTGTCCCGTGGCGATCTTCTCTGGACCCTTCGGCGGGCGCATGTTTCCCACAATCTCGTGGATTTTGTTTGTCGGCTGAGCGTCCACGCCGATTCCTCTCGGGGGTGGCAGGCCTCTCCCTCCTGTACTCCCTTCGGCTAGGACTTCGACTCTCTGGTTCTCGGGTACGCCAGCTGGCAGTTGCTGACCGCTCGAACTCTTTGAGCCTATGTTGCACCTTTGCGTTGTCTCTTTCAAGTTCCTTGATGCGTTTCTCCATACGTTTCTCCACCATTTCCACGATGTCACGAGCTGAGGGGCCTTGCCCCCCTGGACCTTGATCTACAGGGAATGTCCGTTGTGAAGAACGCTCAACCCCAGCTGATTGACCCGCTGGGCTTAATTCTGTAACCACCGGGAGGCGAGTAGCCTCCATGTTGCGCATGCGTAAACTCCCTACCCCCTCGCCTTGGGATCGTGTGTTCACCATAATGCAACTGCTACAAGGGAAAGGTTGTACGTTCCCACAGACGGCGCCAAATTGCACGGGATAATTCCTGCAATCAATTTGAGATAGCGATTGAGCTGCGGATGAACCCTGAAACAACCACAAGGTTAGGAAAAGGGAGTCAGACGCACGCCCGACTTATCCCCTCCGAAGCTTAAGTCAGTAAGAGAGGGAGGATGAAGCTCAATTGAATGTGTTCTTAATCCAGTTTGCGTACCTTTGTTCATTTTACTGAGGGATATTTATACCTGGACTTGAAATGATTGCTCTGACACAGAGGTCATCTCAGCATTTAATGTCCTTCTCGATTACCATGCGTAATGAGTGATTCCTACCTGGATTCCCGTGTCATCAATGCTCGGGGGATGGAACTAGCCCTCGGGGCCACGCCGAGAACCTCCAGCTATCCCCGAGTACTCGAGTGCCTATGAACGACGTCTGACACCTACTCCCGAGTAGTCGGCGTCTAGGAGGCAAGCACCCCTACCTCTGTGCTAGGTGTCTTAGCCATTAATGCATCCACTCATGATCGTCAGTTTGGGTCTTCGAGGGTGCAGATGCTCATTAAATGTTCTGTCTTAGTCACTCACGTCTCCATAAATGCTGGGTCACATCGTATTAATTTCCGGTGTCAGAAGCTTGTACTTGGCTCCAAGAAATCATCATTCGTCGGCTCTCCTCCTTGTTGTCGGCGCTGGCCCCACTACTCGGAGTCGGCTCCACTCCTCGGCATCGGCTCCACGGCTTCATAACAACTACACCTGTACACGTGTCGCCTTGGGGTCTGCTGAGCCGCCTCGAGTCCCTCCAATATTCTAGTTTAGTTAATTGGTGTTGGTGTATAAATAATCTAGCTAAAAGTAGTTTTCAACAAATCGTAAGACTTTGTTTAATCCAATTAATACCTTTGCTAGCGTTGTAATGTTTATCTTGAATCCGAAAGAAACATTTTTAGCTCCGTCGCTATTTATATGGTAAATTTTCGGCTCTTAAGTCGATGATGTAAGGCATGTCTCAAGATTTGGTGGTTCTAGGAAGTTATGTTGCCTCTTTTATTTATTTCTAAAGGCATTTTATAATTCTTGCCAAGGGAGAGAACAAATGCAACTATGGAGGGGAATAAGCATGCGCATAGCATTTCCACCAAATCTTCCTTGACACGGTCAGTTCTCCTGCCTTCAAGCATTTGGTAGGTAAAGTTTGAATAGTTAAATGATAAAATTGTAAAATTAACATATTATTAGCATTTTGTCTACTCAAATAGCTTGTGTTAATACTTTAAACCCCTTCCTCCGATTGCATCATTGATTGTTTTGATCTAGACGAAACAAATGCATTTACATACTTTTAAATCTCAAGTAAATGAACTAGATAAACAATAATCAAGGGACATACATACATGTTTTTGGGGAAGTACATTCGCATTTGAAAAGTAAATAAACTAAGCATAGGATCTCTAGAAAGACGATGAGATACTCGAAAAGATATTATATATAGAACGATGTGCTAACCCTAACATATGAAGTTTAAAGTTATTTCAAAGTTGTGGTTACTGAGAAATTGCCGAGTTATCCCCGTGCGAATAACAACCCTCATGTGTTAATGATGGGAATAACTCACCAAACACCAGCATAAGCATCGAAATTACGCTCTGATGAAAAAAGAAATGCGTTCATGAGATGAGACTCGAACCTGTACAACTTGTGCTGGATTATCTTCCTTGATATCAAAACAGGGAGACCAAGAGAGACGAGTCTAGTGACAGTCATAATCAAAAGCCTCTCCCTTGGTAACCTTCTCTTTGTTTTTTTCCTTCTTGTTTTTTCATCACTTACATTGACCCAAACTGGAAACTGGCAAGATGAGGGTACGTAATCACACACTATAGCTAGGGAAAAAAATAATTATAAAAGTAAAATACAAAAAAAAAGAAAAAAAAAATACATACACACACACAATCGAAAAGGCTAACTTTGTACTTATTCGTAACCATATTGAGAGATAAATTATGACACCAAGAAAAAAATATTTTGTAATGATACTCTGAAAAATGGTTTATGATAGTAAATATTTAGTTAATTCATTTGTGGTCATAAAATAACAGAACTTTGTATGTATTACATTCTCATAAGTTGGACAAGGAAGGTATAATAGCGAAAAATAACTTTCCGACACTAAATTCGTAGATCCATATCCTCTCTATTATATTTTAACTTAATAACAAATCATTTCCCGTGTATGGGCGAGGGTACTGAAAAATAATTTTTCGGTACTATAGTTGGTGGACCTATATCGTCTTTATTATACCTCCAGTTAATTGTAGATCATCTACCGTGTCTTGGCAAGGGTCCCTTTATAAATAGTGGATCCCACTAAAATTTATTGTAGTTAATTTATTATTGATTCAAATTGTATTAAAGTGTAATAAAAAAATATTTCAGTCTGTATTCGAATACAATATTGAGTCCCCACATTTAATCAACCTCTCTGACAATATTGACTCATCAATTATCAGCTACCGATCAACCAATCAATTTTATTTTTGACTTGCCAAAATTCATAATATAGCACCATGATGCAATTCAATCTAGAAGAAGACATGGACATTCCTTTCGTACGAATAAAATAAAAACTTATAAAATGCCAAAAAATGATACTAGTGGGTGGGGAGTGAGGACGGGGCCGAGCCGGTGGAGCCGGCAAGGCTGAGGTGGTGGAGCTAGTGACATGATCATAGGGAAAACGACCAGTCAACTCACCTCTCTTTGAACCTTTTGGGTGTAACTAAATCGTTAAAGCCACAAGGGTTTCGTCATGGTTCGAGGTTGATTTTAAACTGCCTTTTCGCTAACTGAACTTTCAATTTGATGATTTCTAAGCAAATAGGATCTGGTCCTCCTCTGCCGTTCTACTATTGTAGTTTATATGTGTATTATCTGTTTCATTCCATTGCGCGCTCTCTCTCTCTCAAATAATTCATAGTAATTATTCACTATGCCTAAAAATCAATGATCAGTGGATATAGCGAAAGCATAGTGTAAAGGAATGGAGCGTGAACGCAGTGGAACGAAGCCTATAAATAGTTGGATTAAGTTCAAGTGATTGAATAGGATTAACATTCTCAACTCGTCCCAATATATAAATTGTAATCCTTCTGAAATTTTCATACATATATTCCACTTTAAGTTGGGCGAAAAAACAAGGTGGAGTACTAAAAAATCTTGGTACCATTGTCTTACCCGTATATGCAAATCTAGCTTCCGTTTGAGCTTTGGCTTTTATTTTAACTTTCATTGTTTGGTTGGTTACCATGTATGGAGACAAGTCATCTGGTGTGCAGTGATTCAAATTCAGTCTATTGCATTTGGAGTTTTGGAATCAATCAAACCAACTGGATTTGCTCAAATTTCTCTGCTTTCTGTGTTGTGCCAAATGGTTGCTAGTTCATGTGGTAGGCTTCTTGAGATCGTTAAGTACCATAACTTCATTGGAAACCATTTTATTTTGATATGATCAAAAAACGAGATGAGTCGTTTCAATCGATTTGGATCTTTCCAATATATTTTTCTCAATATATTTTTACCAATAGATGGTTATTATTTAGAACACCTGGTTATTATATAGAATCAAAGTGAGAGAAATATAGCGTTTTAAAGATTTTGATGAAACCCAATTTATTTTCACATATTTGGTCCCAACGTCACTATTCTTGCTTGTTTGCGCAACTGAATCATTTCTATTATGTTTAATAGTCGTTCAACGATAACAATGAATTAGATTAATAAATTATATCGGTGTTATTGCTTTTCATCGCACCGCCTCCAAAAAAGCAAATTATTAAAGTTTAGCAAATCATCCTAAAATGCTTGATTATCTCTGCCAATTACTAACCCCAAAGAGCTTCTAGCTGAATATGTCTCCTTGACCCCTCACTTAGTGATACACCCTTGACACAAATCCACCTAGCTCCCAAAATATTTCAGCAATCCAGCTTTTCTATCTTAGGTAGTGGGAGAATATATTTTTTGAAATTGTCCTCTTAAACCAAGGGCACTAGTGTAAAGATCATGGAGACATTATTGGCGATGATTAAGACTCAAAATATAAAACTAACTAATCACAGCATCAGCGGCCCATCATAGTCCATAATCCTCTTTAATGAAAGACTTAAACCCCCAATCACTGCTCACCTACACTGTCTCTTATTTCAGCTATTTCCTCTCTCCAAACTCATTTAAATACCAACACTTGCACCCCTAAAACATCTAAAGATTCCAGACACACTCTTAGCTTTTCCAAAGCAGTAAGCTACTTAGCTTAGCAATGGCCATGGTTGTCGATGACACCATTGCCGGAATCGACTTATCCGGTTACAGCAGCACCACCACGACAACCACCACCACCACCACCACCACCTCTTCAGAAGATGACCATGGTTGCAACTGGAATGATTGGCTACCGGTGGTCGACTGGGACGCACTTTCTGGTGGCCATGATGAGTTCCAGGACCTCATTGAATCGATGATGGACAACAACACCGAGCTTCACCAATTCAACTCAAGTCAGCTCAACAAAGCTTTGTCCTATGAAAGGTGCAACTCAATGTCCCCAGACTTCGAGAAAATGACGGTGGATGAAGAAACGAACGGCACGGAGGACTTCAAAGGTTTGAGGCTCATCCACCTTTTGATGGCCGCGGCGGAGGCACTGACCGGCGCGAACAAGAGCCGTGATCTGGTTCGAGTGATATTGGTTCGGCTCAAGGAATTGGTGTCTCCAAACGATGGCACTAACATGGAGAGGTTGGCGGCGTATTTTACAGAGGCCTTGCAGAGCTTGCTAGAAGGCGCTTGTGGTGCGCATGGTAAGCATATGTTGGGTAATGGACCCCACCACCGTGATGATCATCATCATCCGACGGACATCCTTGCAGCATTTCAGTTATTACAAGACATGTCCCCTTATGTTAAGTTTGGACAATTCACAGCCAATCAAGCCATTTTAGAAGCTGTGACACATGATAGGAGGGTCCATATAGTGGACTATGATATCATGGAGGGGATCCAATGGGCCTCATTGATGCAAGCTTTGGTGTCAAGGAAGGATGGTCCCCCGGCCCCACACCTTCGGATCACAGCGATATCGAGAGGTGGGTCCGGTCGTCGATTAATCGGGACCATACAAGAGACTGGTCGCCGTTTGATTGCTTTTGCAGCATCCATTGGTCAACCATTCTCTTTCCATCAATGTAGGTTAGACTCTGATGAAACATTTAGGCCCTCTGCCGTGAAATTGGTTAGAGGGGAGGCTCTTGTGATCAATTGTATGCTGCACTTGCCCCACTTCAGCTATCGTTCACCTGATTCAATTGCTTCGTTTTTATCTGGAGCCAAGACCTTAAACCCAAGACTAGTGACCCTAGTCGAGGAGGAGATGGGGCCCAAAGGGGAAGGAGGGTTTGTGGGCCAATTTATGGACTCATTACACCATTACTCGGCGGTCTATGACTCGCTCGAGGCAGGCTTCCCAATGCAAGGACAAGCTCGGGCATTGGTAGAGCGGGTTTTCTTGGGGCCCCGAATATCCGGGTCATTGGCCCGGATCTATCGTTCTTGTGGTGAGGATGAGGGATACTCTTGGGGGCAGTGGTTGGGTGCGGTGGGGTTCAATCCCGTTAGCATAAGCTTTGCCAATCATTGTCAAGCAAATCTGTTGTTGGGACTTTTCAATGATGGATATAGGGTGGAGGAGTTGGCCACTAATAAACTCGTTTTAGGGTGGAAATCACGGCGTTTACTATCGGCCTCTATTTGGACTTCATCAAATTCTGATTTGTAAATTAATAGCTTTCTTTTAATCTCCATTGTAAGATATGCATATCTATTTTCTACATTTTCTTATTTTAGTACTTTTGATGAATTTTTTTTGGGCATAATCTACCAAGATTTTGAACAAAAATGTTCGAATTAAACTTTTGTAATTTGAGCAAAATGTTGCTACTTCGGACAATGAAGCCTTGGCATGAAGTGCTATAACTACAAAAGCCAATTATAAATATATATATATCTGTGTGTGTGTGCGCGCGCGCGCGCGCGTTTGTGTTATTTCTAGAGTTTGGTAGCTCGTTAATTCTGCTACTTTCCTTAATTAGATATAGTTCCATCCACTAAAAATCTATTTTCATGTATCTCAATTTTTTTTTTTCTTTTTTGAGGATATACATATTCATAAAGAATTAGAGTTTAGTAGCCTTATAAAAGGAAAATATGTTGTTAAGAAGCATGTCGATCTACTTATTAATCTTGTTCTCAAACTTTTGCTTCCAAGGAAGGATTCAATAATTACTCCGGGAAAACTCTCTGAACAGTGGTGAACGTGAAAGAACAAATCGCCGTAGGATGCCTTTTATATTTTAAGAGCAATGTTATAGAGACTTTATTTGGGGACCTTATTTAGAGACCTAATGATGTGGCTTCAATGCAACTATTGGATTAGTTGTGAGTTTCAATGTTAGATAGAACCCACAACCAATCTAATGGTTGTACATCATTAGATTCATAAATAAGGTTCTTAAATTAGGTTCAAATAGTATTTCCCATATTTTAATGAGTATTTTTAATTCCTTTGGCGACTCCTACATCTATCATTCCGATATCCTTCACTGTGCACTTTTAATGCTCGACCAAATTCAAGTTTTGACTTGAGGAGAGAGAGAGATGCACGCTGGTTGGTGGTTGGCATATCCCTCTCTTCCATGCTTGAATGCTGTCATTCATTGGGGAGAACCACAGAAAAATAAAAAGATTCTTGGAATGTGCCTTCCAAAACAAACCCTAGCTCTAAAATATTTGGCCAAAAACAACCAATCCCATTATTTTTTAGCCAGATACCTTGGTGATGTCGTCAGTATTTCTCATTTTAGAACACATTTTCATTTGTTTATTGGGCTCCCCAGTTGTTCCTCCAGACAACATGCATGGTCAGCAATGTTAGCCCACTATTTTGTATGTGTGAATGCACCCGGGTGGGTGGGTGGGGGGAAGAGAGAGAGAGAGAGTATGTGTGTTTGTGTGGGGGTAAGAACTATGTCTCTTTCCTTGCATCGTGGAGGGCCATCAAGTTTTTGTTCTTAATTGCAACACTATAATAATTACAAGAACTATATAAATAATCATTTCGTACAACTACTCATATTTCTGCTCTAATTTGTTGCAATAGAATAGAATAGTGCTACCTTTTCAGCTTTGCAAGCATCAAACCCAGTTCAAAAGAAAATAGAGAGACTTCCGGTCATACTTCTTATCCCTCGGCACCTTGACATTTGAAATATTTTATACAGATCTCTTAAGGTTTATATGTCCGTAACGCTTAGATCCTATTGTCAATGTCCGTTAGTATATCCGTTAGTAAATTACACACAGACGCCTTGAAGTTTGTAGGCGTATAATACTTAGACCCCTCAAGTTTAAAATATTATACTTAGACCAAAAATATTTCAATCAAAGATAGAATATCAAATATTTTAAATTTTATAATCAAAATTCATGTTTTATTCTATCATTTATTGAAATAAAATCAAAAATAAAAATCTAATTTTTTCTTAAAAAATTGTAATTAGTATATAATTATACTACCTATTAAAATAAAACTAAAAAAATTAAACAAGAGATCTAAGTCATTCATAATAGAATATGAATTTTACAATCAAAATTCATGTTCTACTATGTTATTTATTGAAATAAAATCGAAAATAAAACTCTAATTTTTTTCTTAAAAATCATAATTAGTATGCAATTATACTATCTATAGAAATAAAATTAGAAAGTCAAACAAGGGGTCAAACTATAATGGACACAATATATTCTAGCTTTAATTGGGGTAATTTAGTAGTTTAATTTGATCGTTTAAATGTCCAAATTAAATTCCAATAGATAGTATAATTGTATACTAATTACGATTTTTAAGAAAAAATTATATTTTATATTTTTGATTTTATTTCAATAAATGTTATAATAGAACATGAATTTTGGTTATAGAATATAAAATATTTGATTTTCTAGCTTTGGTTGAAGCATTTTTAGTTTAAGTATAACATTTTAAATTTGGGGAGTCTAAGTATTACACGCCTACAAACTTCAGGAGGTGTGAGTGTAATTTATTAACAGATATATAATGGATATTGACGACAGGAGTTTAATTGTTATGCGCATACAAACTTTAGAGGGTTTGTGTGTAATATTTTAAATATCAGGAATCTTAGTAATTAAATGACAAATCTTAAAGAGTTTCGATGTAATATTCCGAAGAAAATATGCTAAACACCAAACATTAAAACAAGTTGCAACATTAAAACCAGCCTTGAGTCGAGGCCCAAACTACTAGTGGATTGAAACGTATTTCATATATTAGCCTTTTTAAATTCAAGATTTTTAGTACTATCATCATATTTTATTATTATGGTTTGGTATTATTAGCCCATGCATTTGGCTACTCTCAGACTGTATAAGTGATTTTTATTGATTAAAAATGGATAAGTCCTACTCAAACTAAAAAAAAAAAAACCCAGTTCAAAATAATTACGCTAAACATCAAACTTTTATAAAAGTTGCAACATCAAAACCACCCTTGAGTCGAGGCATGAACTACTAATGGATTGAAACATATTTTTTCTTTTTATATTTGCCTTTATAATTTCTTTAGTAATATCATAATATTTATTCTCATTTTTTTGGTATCACTTTTATAATTAATAGTATTAATAATAATAATAATAAATTATTATTATTATTATTATTACTATTATTATTATCTTAATGGCCATTAGTCGGACCTTGAGGTAACCATGCATTGGGCCACTCTCGGAAAGTAATGTGATTTCTCTGGATTGAAACAAAGTAAATATTATTTACAGGTATCGCGCTACTCCTTAAGTCCTTCAACGTTTTTTGTTCGGTGCTGCCAATGCTTCAATATAGGGATAAGGATGCACTTGATAGAGGAGTCTGTGGATCACAGTCTTTATTTTGATATCAGAGCTTTACGTCTATTGAGACCCAATATTTTCTCTTTCACAGCTATGTCAACCGAAAGCCACCGAGTCTAGTAGCAGCCCAACCGAGACCAACAGTCCTAATGGTGGCAGTAAGCCATCCAATTCTGTATACATCAGTTAATCACCCCTCTCACTTTCTTTCTTCACCGACCTCATCTCTCTCAAGATTCAAGACAATTGAGAGATCAGTCAGCAGAAAATCTGCCCCATAATCCTCAACTTGTGGTAGAAGCAATTAGGACTGTTAATCAAACTGAGCTACTCGAGCTTGGCTCGGGTTCGGTTCGGGTTCGGCTTGTTCAAGCTCGGTTCGTTTTCTAAACGAGTCTGAACTTGAACAAGTTTTAAGCTCATTTAGAAAGCAAGCCTACAAGCTCGGCCCAAATTCAACAAGCTCGACTCGTTTATGTGCAAATACTCGGACTCGGCTCAGGCTCGACTTGTTTTGGGCTCATTCAAGCTCGGCTCGTTTCCTAAACGAGCCAAATTTGAACAATTTTTTAGGCTCAATTAAGAAACAAATTTTTCAAGCTCGTTCGACTAACAGTCCTAAAAGCAGTTCAGCTCCTTGGAGACATAAATGCCACATTTGGAAAGACAGTGCCCACAAGCCATCCTCCTTGATTTACTCTATGTCTCTGTTTAGATAACTTGTATAGGGTTTTGTGTTTGTGCTTTCTTATCTTGTTTAATAGCTACCGCCAGTATTTTTAGCTAGTTTGTTTTATTCTTTCTTTACCTGTATAAATTACCCTCTTGGGTTCCTCTGTATTTTAGGGTTTTTACAGCATATTTTGAATATTCAAACTTTCACAATTTTCTTGTTCCAAGTTATTTTCTCTCAACAGAATTGTAGCTTATCTTTCTCATCCTTCATTCAATTCTAACATGGTATCAGAGCAAAATCTTTGACCTGTTCTTTTGCTCATCTTCCTCACTTTGATTTCCTTCTGCTACTGTCAACTCTCATTCAAGTTTCATCATGTCTACAAATGAACCTACCGGTAATCCTCTTGCCAGAAATCTCTCACCATCTGAGGACCCCAACAACCCAAATTTTCTTCACCATTCTGATGGCATTAATACTGTTGTCATTACTCCACCTCTATCTGGTCCCAACTACCTATCATGGAGCCGATCCTTCACCCTTACACTCTCTGTCAAGAATAAATTAGGCTTCCTTGATGGAAGCATCACCACTACTGCTGCAACCAGCAATCTTTATGGACCATGGGTTAGATATAATGATATCATCCTCTCTTGGATCCTTCACTCCATCTCCCAGGAGATATCATCAAAATGTCTGCTTCATAGGTGATGCCAAGAAAGTATGGGACAAACTAAAAGATAGATTTGCACAACCTGACAATGCTTAGAATTATCAACTTCAGCATCAACGTGGGACCATCATGCAAGGAACTCAGTCTATAAATGAGTATTTTACTCAACTGAATGCAGTATGGGAAGAAATACACAACTATCGACCATCACCAAACTGCTTGTGTGGTCTATGCACTTGTGATGCACTCGGTTCTGTTGGAGAAAGGCAGCAAACAAACTATGTCTTTAAGGGCTTAAATGAGACATATGATGGCATTCGAGGCCAAATCATCATCATGAGTCCCATGCCCTCACTTGACAAGGCCTTCTCACTAGTACTTCAAGAGGAGAGACAAAGGCATGCTCAGGTTGCCATTCTTCCTGCTGCAAAATCTTGTGCTTTGGCGGCATCCCACAATCAGACCAAGAAGATAGATAAATCTGACCTCACTTGTTACAATTGTGGAAAAGCTGGACACACTAAGGACAAGTGCTACCAGTTAATTGAATTCCCTCCTGATTTCAAGTTTACAAAGGCCAGACAAGAAAACAATCACTCGGCAAATCAAACCACCAGTCACCTTTCTAATGGCAGTGCAGCAGAACCTGCTCAACTAGCTTTGAGTCAAGCTCAGATACAACAGCTCATGTATTTGGCCAACTCTCAAACATCACAGCTCAGCATAGAGGACTCGACCAAAGAAAAGAATTCCCCACGGCCTAGCCCTTCTAATCATGGCTCCCACATGGCAGGTATGATAATATACCAGTCACCCTCATCCAAAACTCCTATCCTTTCGTCTGAACATGATCACCATTTTGCATCCATGACCACCTGCATTTCACACAAACCAAAACACATCACATGGATAGTGCACACTGGGGCCACAGATGACATGGTCTGCTCCACCACTCTCCTTTCTTCCATCACCTCCACTTCTCAAGCTTATGTACAAATGCCAAATGGAGAGAAAACACAAGTCACTCACATAGGCACTGTCCAGATCAGTAATGCCTTAACTCTCCATGGAGTACTGTGTATACCATCTTTTACTTTTAATCTTCTCTCAGTCAGCAAATTAACTCAAGACTCTTCTTTGTGTCTTATTTTCTCTCAAAAATAGTGTCTCATTCGGGACCTAGCTACATGGACAATGATTGGAGTTGCTAGAGTTTGAGAGGGGCTCTATTTTCTTGATTCCAATTCAGTAGGAAGCTCTTTTGACAATCAAAGTCTAGAAACAACCAAGTCTGATCCCAGCCATTTATCTCGTGTCCAACAAGTTTTAGCAAGTCAAGATTTTCATTTATGGCATTTTAGACTAGGTCATGTATCAAATCAGAGGTTAAATTTGATTTATTCCCATGCCTCAAATGTAAAATGTACTGATTTTAATCAATGTAATAACTGTCACTTTACAAAACAGAAAAGAAATCCCTTTCCCCGCAGTGTTTCTTCCACTTCCTCTCCTTTTGAGTTAATCCATTGTGACATTTGGGGACCATATTCACAAGCCACACCTCAAGGATATTAATATTTCCTCACTATAGTGGATGACTATAGCCGAATGACATGTCTTTTTGATGAAGTTTAAATCTGAAACTCGAATTCTCTTGCAATCCTTCATCCAAATGACACAAACTCAATACAATCTCAAGGTCAAACAAATTAGATATGATAATGGAGCAGAATTTTTTATGCAAGATTTCTATAATAAACATGGAATCCCCCATCAAAAGACATGTATTTATACTCCCTAACAAAATGGAGTAGTTGAAAGGAAGCATCAGCACCTCCTTTCCACTACTCAGGCTTTGCTATTCCATGCCTCTCTCCCAACCAAGTTTTGGGGAGATGTTGTTCTAACGGCAGTTCATTTGATAAATAGAATCCCCACTCCTGTGCTCAACAATTGGTCATGTCACACCCCCATCTCGGATCACATAGGGTGGACGGCGGACCGGCCACCAAGGCCTTAACCAACCAACCCTGTGCATAATAAATGCAAAATACAGCGGAAGACAAATAATAAAGTGATCCACCACCGATCTAATGAATACCAGAGGAATAAACTAAACACCACCGATATCATAACTAAATTCATGTAAAATAATAATCAAACTCTAAATTTCACTATTCCAAACATAAGCAACATTGTTCCCAAAACAATTAAATACTTGTCTCAAAACTACAAAATACATTTATTCCTGAAGACCTACAGTAAAATAAATCTCCAAGTCCTCTAATCTCTTATCTATCTACAGACTTACTCATTACCCTGATTCTCACCTAAAAAATGTTAAATGTTTGGATAAGCACAATGACCCGTGAATAACAACTACTTCTAATGAGGTATGAAAATAAATCCCAGAGTTTATATACAAAAATAAACTTTGATACACACATAAGTACAACAAATTGTACCCCAACCCCTCCCACATAATAATTTAAACAAAATGATTTCATGATCACAAATAACTTTATAAATGAAAAAATATTTATAACCCAAAATACCACTCATTTTCACAAATAACTTTATAAATGAAAAGACATGTATAACTCAAAACACTCACAAACACATTCAATTCCAAATACATTTGTCAAATCATGTTTTTTTACCACTAGCCTGGTAACTGGCTCAGTCTCTTGTTACCACTAGCCTGGTAACTGGCCTAGTCTTTTGTCATCACTAGCCTGATGACTAGCCCCGTCTCTTGTCACCACTAGCCTGGTAACTGGCCCAATCTCTTGTCATCACTAGCCTGATGACTAGCACAGTCTCTTGTTACCACTTAGACCTGGTAACCCCAGTCTTCGTCTCATAAACATAATTTCCACACACACCAAAACTGTAGTTTTAGTCCCAACGCACACAAAATTTCCCTTTCATCACCAAAGCAATGATATAAAATCATCCCACAAGTTTTCCACAATTCACATGTATAACAGTTCACAATTTCAAAACATTTAATTGCAACCCCAAACATCAATACATATATCATATATATAAAAAATCCACACGCATGCACACACACATTTAATATAGAAAATCCTCTCAAAAGAAGTAGTAAACTACTCACCTTGATTCCCAAAATCCAATTCAAAGCTCTCTTTCTCAATCTCAATGCAATCACCACCTAATCCAATAATAATATATAACGATCAATCTCTATTCCTAATTTTGTTGTTTCGCGATTCTATATTTAATTTTTGTACTTCCTACCCATTGACATATATACTTTATATACCCTTTATATATAAATATCCTTTCTAATATGAGATAATAGGGTATAAAAGTATTCTGGGTTGTTTAGAAAAAAGTTTCTAAAGTTTCGGGGTCAAATCAAAATTTTTGAAACTTTTGGGGTCAAAGTGTAATTCCCTTAAAAACGAATTTTCTACTTTCAGGACTGCCATAAGTTTTTCCAAATTCTCTTCTTCTAACTTACCAAGTAAAACAGTGGTTAAAATTAAGTTTAGAAAAATATAGGGGTCAAAGTAAAGCTCTTTGAAACTAAATAGGAGGTGTCCATAATTTCCAAAATCACATCTCCTTAAACTTACGAAAGCTGGTTATGCAACTTTCTTGGTTCTTCCTTCTTTGTTTTTCTTCTTCTTTTTAACACATAAATAAATTATCTACAAACCTCAAAATCAACCAATCTAAATGAGGTCTAATAATACATAGAATTAATAACTTATAATAAAATTTATTTATATATTCATCTTTATTTTCCATCATGAACACACACTCACACACACATATATATATATATATATATGTATATATATATTATGATAAAACTAGCTCCATGTGATTTAATATAAAACCCATAAAATAAATAATGGATTCATACCTTCAATAGATCCAAATCCCTTCTTGTTCTTTTTTTCGTTCTTCTTTCTTTCTTCCTTTTCTCTCTCTCTCTCTCTAGCGGCAGAATCCTTCTTTCCTTTTTTTTTTTTTTGTTTTGCGCAATTTTGATTGCCTACATATATATATATACATATACAAAATAAAAGAAATCCTACAGTAACCCTACAATTCCTCATTCATTAATTACACTAACATCCCTTTTCAAAAATAATATCACAAATTGACCTAAACTAAGTTATATATATATATTTCAAAAATTTGGGGTATTACAGGTCACCTTATGAGATCTTATTTTTAGCTCCTCCTTCATGTTCACATTTAAGAGTCTTTGGTTGCTTATGTTTTACCTCCACTCTCAAACATAACCGGACCAAGCTAGATCCAAGAGCTAGGAGGTGTATTTTCATAGGATATCCGCCAAGGGTTAAGGGGTACAGGGTTTATGATTTGGACAGTCACAAGTATAACATCTCAAGAGATATCATTTTTCATGAAACTCAGTTTCCTTTCCTGCATCACCACTGCAATTCTACATCTTCTCCATCTTTGGACTCCATTCTAACTCCCATACCTTCAGATGCAGACTTACAAAATCCTCTTCCCTCATCTTCCTTTCCTTCTTTCAATGATAGAGATCCACTCTCACCTCATTCCCTTGACCCTGCCTCTTCAATCGACCCCTCTTCCCTTCCTTCTGATCCTATTCCTCCCACCACTCTACCAACCACAACCTTACCCTCACCTTCCCATTTACCACAAAGTTCATCCCCTCCACCCCTGAGAAGATCAGATAGGGTCAGAAATCCACCTAAATACCTCCTTGATTATCACTACAATTCAGCATCTTCACCACCACCTCATCACTCCACTGCTCACCCACTTGAGCATTACCTCTCCTACACTCAAATTCTCTCATTCTCATAAGGCCTATACTCTCTCCCTCTCCTCTACCCGAGATCCTACTACCTATGCAGAAGTTGTTCTCTATAAGCATTGTACCAAAGCCATGACAGATGAGTTAAATGCCTTGGAGGACAACAACACTTGGACAGTCACTACTCTTCTAAAAGGAAAGAAAGTAATTGGCTATCGATATGTCTACAAGACCAAATTGCACTCTGATGGTTCAATAGAAAGGCACAAGGCCCAGCTGGTAGCCAAGGGCTACACTCAAAGAGAAGGATTCGACTTCCATGAAACCTTTAGTCTAGTTGCAAAGCTCACTATTGTTTGTGTCTTCCTTGCTTTGGCAGCACTTCACAATTGGCATTTGCATCAATTGGATGTTCACAATGCATTCCTCCATGGGGATCTAGAAGAGAAAATCTACATGGATTTACCTCCGGGATTTCAGCCTAAGGGGGAGTCGCTTACAGATAAAAAATTAGTTTGTATGCTGCACAAATCCCTTTATGGCCTTAAGCAAGCCTCAAGGCAATGGCACTCAAAATTTTCCACATCTCTCATTGCCATTGGTTTCCAACAATCCAGGTCAGATTATTCTTTGTTTACAAAGATTCATGATGGTCAATTTGTTGCATTGTTAGTATATGTTGATGACATTCTCATTGGAAGTAATGATCTCAAAACAATTGACTTCATCAAGACATATCTACACAACCAATTTAAGATCAAAGATCTTGGCAATCTAAAGTACTTCCTTGGCTTAGAAATATCAAGATCATAAAAAGAAATTCATTTTGAGTCAAAGAAAGTACATTCTTGAGATTTTAGAGGATGCTTGTATGCTCGGATGCAAGCCTATCAACACACCAATGGAATTGAATCATAAACTTTCTCATTTGACAGCAAATCCTCTCATCGACATTACAGGTTATAGGAGGTTGCTTGGAAGGTTGATTTATTTGTCCATTACAAAACCGAATATCACATACTCTGTTAACATCTTGAGTCAATTCATGGGTCGCCCTTCACAGATCCATCAACAAGCTGCACACCGAGTCTTGAGATACCTCAAGGGATCCATAGGCCAAGGCCTCCTATATTCTTCCAAGTCTGCACCATTCCTCGGGGCATTTAGCGACTCAAATTGGGCAGCTTGCCTTGAGACCCAAAGATCTACTACTGGTTTTTGCATCTTCTTTGCATTGGCTAACACCAGTTGTGAGATTGTATGGTTGATAAATCTGCTGCAAGATTTTAATACCAGTCATCCGAGACCTGCCCTCCCATATTTTGATAACCAAGCAGCCATACACCTCACCAAAAACCCAATGTTCCATGAAAGAACAAAGCACATTGAGTTGGATTGTCATCTTGTTAGAGAGAAGGTGCTTTCTGGAATCATTACACCAGTACATGTGAGTTCAAAATTACAGATTGCAGACATCCTAACAAAGGCTCTACCTAGTGCTGCATTCCATT
This sequence comes from Ilex aquifolium, assembly GCA_951799425.1. Taxonomy (NCBI): domain Eukaryota; kingdom Viridiplantae; phylum Streptophyta; class Magnoliopsida; order Aquifoliales; family Aquifoliaceae; genus Ilex; species Ilex aquifolium. The sequence goes on along the minus strand of OX637406.1, from coordinate 17,577,422 downwards.
TTCTACTGTCCAAGATGAACACACTTAATATGTGCGTCCACCTTGAGGGGGAGTCTCAAAATTCAAGGAAATTAAGATATAAGTCAGCAAAATCTGCCCCATAATCCTCAACCTGCGGTAGAAGCAGTTCAGCTCCTTGGAAACATAAATGCCACATTTGGAAAGACAGTGCCCACAAGTCATCCTTCTTGATTTACTCTATGCCTTTGTTTAGATAACTTGTATAGGGTTTTGTGTTTGTGCTTTCTTATCTTGTTTAATAGCTACCGCCAGTAAATGTGCTTTCTTACATTTATACCCTCTCGGCTGTATTTTAGGGTTTTTACAGAATATTTTCAATATATTCAAACTTTCACAATCTTCTTGTTCCAAGTTATTTTCTCTCAACAAAATTGTAGCTTATCTTTCTCATCCTTCATTCAATTCTAACAATCTCCATCCACCTTACATCCACCAACTATCTTCTCTAGAAGTATCAATTTCTTACAATTCTTAAAAGCCACAAACTTTTGGCATTCGTTGAAGGGAAAATTCCCAAACCAGCAGTAGTAGTAGTTTGAGAGAAAGATCAAGAGGTGTCTAATTCAAAATAAGAGACTTGGATGAACATTGGGCAAACCTAATAACCTTACTCATTGGACCAATGCAACATTGACAAAAGAAGTCATGGCTGAGGTTGTTAGCTTGGAAACTTCTTACGACACATGGAAGTTCCTTGCCAACAAATATCATCAACACTCAAAAGTTCTCATACATTTCATTATGTCGACTATTTCGAATTATCTTTGACAACTCAAAGGCATGTTTGACACACTGGCAGCCACTGGTGCACCTTTCAGATATAGATGAGGTACGTTATGTACTAGTCAGCCTTGGCCCTGAATACGATATATTTGCTACATCAATCCTTGCAAGACCTCCTGTTCCATAATATGATGAGCTCGTTTTGAATCTCATTAGCCAAGAGAAGCGCTTTCAATACAAAATAAATAGCGGCATGGAAACTGCTTTTGTGGTACAAAACTATTCTTCACAAAAGAAGAGCTTTGCCAAAAGGCAAAGACCTTCAAGGCTTCCGTCCAAAAAAGGATGGTGGTTACCGCCATAACTCTTCGATCAAACTTCGGATGTCATAACAATACAGGAAAAATAATCACACTTCAAGGTCCGTGGATTCTTTGAAGCATGACTACTCAAACCATAAAAACTCCTCTAGTACTCCTGTTATAGAATGCCAGAGCTGTGGAAAAAGTGACCACAATGCTCTTGACTATTGGCATTGATAGAATCATACATACCGATTAAGAACAATTCCTTTCGTACTTTTGGCTCTCTCATTGATAGATTCATGGGATCCGAATTGGCATCCTAATTGTGAATCCACCGCTCACATCACTGGAGATCTAGGTATTCTCATTAAGCTACATCCCTGCACTTCCGATCAGAAAATGTATGTAGGTTTTACATGAAACTCACAAGGGTTGTATAATTATTCCCTATAATGAACATGATATCCACCTTAATAACATCCTCTTGGTTTCAGGAATTCAAGAATATTTATTGTATGTCTGTCAGCTACTATATGGTACTCATTTTTTCATGAAATTCTCACAATTTGACTTTTTTATTAAGGATTGCAAGTCTGAGACAAGCCTGATGACAAGTCTTAGGTTGGGAGGGCTCTACACATTTCCAAATAAAGGAGCCTTCATTGTTTTCTATTCATCCTTCTCCATCTGCCCCAATAATTGCTAAAGTAGGGCATCAACGTCTCTGGCATCCATCTATTTAGTCGATGAAGACATTGAATCTTGCAATAGCTTAAATAACCATCCTTATTGGTTGGGAGGGCAAAACTGACGTTCCCCAACTCAGGAGGCGCGTTAGAATGGTGAACAGTCGTTCGAATGGTAGCATTATATCATCAGGTGTTCGAACGGACAAGCAGCGTTCGAACGGTGCAAGGACGTATCGTCAAATGGCGTTCAGATGGTTAAAATGTAAGAATTAATGTGGCTCACATGATTTGGCACATGTGATTTTACTGATTATTATCAGATAATTAATTTGGGTTAGATAATGATAAGATTACCAATCCTAATCTAACCGATATAACTAATGGTTTCTAATTGGTCAATGCGAAAAAGTGGTTTCTTGATGTCCTAGTTTGATGGGAAGTGGAGTTTATGTTGAAATAGGGAATCGATCATCTCTCTACCTATAAATATACACATGTCACATCGAGTTGTGTATCATAAGAATAAAGGTCAGGAGAGAGAAATTGATTTCCGAGATACACCAAAGGATGGTTCAATTCTTGATCAAGTAATTCAAGGTTTACAATAATGGCTCCAGGTATGTTGATTATGATGTTTTTAATTCTACATTATGATTATTATGAGTATGTGAAAATCATGATTATTCTAGATCTTTGGAATTAGGGTTCGATTGATCTCTTTGATCAAATAAAGTTTTACATGTGGTATCAGAGCCAAAGTTAAGAACTCTCTTGATTTTCCATTAAAGAAGCATATTTTCGTAAATAGTAATCACTTAATTTGTAACGAAGCATGATTTAAAAAGTACTTGTGAGGATCTACATTGTGCATTGTCTATTTCTCGGTGTATCTCAATTCCCACTTGTGTCGGTCAACTGTGAGTACATATGATCAAACTTGCAATTATGATTAGTATATATTATCCATGGGAAATACGAAGTGGCTGTCTTAGCCTAAGAATATGACAAATTTTCTTTCTTTTTAGGATATATCACATTACAATTGAAACGTCCAAGCCTTTTGTAAGCATACTCGCTACTGTTGGTCAAACTTATAGAGAAATTCAAGTAATATTACTAGATTTTATAATGATCTATATTTTGGTGGCAAACATGTGAATAATTGAGAAAGATAAAATTCTTATTTCTCTCATGCTTGTGAAAAATTGACTTTCTTGTTGTTTGACTTTAAGGAGTCATTTATGATAATGATCTAATTTTTATATCATTGTTAATTAGACTCTTGACAAATAGTAGTCATACAAAAGTGTGACAACATTAAGATTGCAATGGTGAACTTGTAAAACCCGGGAAAATTTGTAACACCCCGCATTTTCTTTTATACATGTATATAGATATATAGTAAATAATGGTTGAAATTTGGTTTTTTTATAAAGATATGAAATTTTAGGTCCTAGAAATTGTATTAAATAGGTTTGGTGTAGAAATATGTGTTGGAGAGGTTTGGGATGGATTTGGTTGGTTTAGGATTGGATTGGACGGCACTGGAAGTCGGAGCAAAAATCTATCAATCAAACCGTACCGGTACCGCGTACCGGTACGATACTGTACCGGTACGATGACGTACCGGTACCGTGTACGACTTACTCCAGTAGCTTAATCGTACCGGTACCGCGTACCGGTACGATTTATCTAACACTCGCCGAACAGTTAAAAAGTCGGGATTTTTGGGTTTAAAACACCACCTCAAGCCCTCATTTGCCCCATTCTTCATTCCAATCTCACCCTAAAAACTTTAGAACCCTAGGAGAGAAAGAAAGGAAGAGAGAAACTCAAGATCAAAGGGGAAAAACACAAGATTTAAGGGTGATTCAAGATCCAAGCCCTAGATTTCAAGAACACCAAGGTATGGGTTTTCTTCCATTCTTGTTCATTGATGTTAGGGTTATTATATATATATGTTTTGACTCCTAATCATATGTATTTGCTATGGGTTTATTGTTTCTTTGTTCTCTTGCAATTGTTAACATGTTTTACACAAAGTTAGGGTTGTATACCCATGAAATCCCTCTTTTGTTTGAAAAACCCTAGTTTTCAAGAGTGATGGGTTTTCCTCTTGAACTCTTCCTTTATTCTTGATTTCAAAATCATAGTGTTTTGTGTTGAGTAATAAAATGATATTGTTGTGATCTCTTGCATTTTTCTTGGTTGGTTATTGAAAATGTCACATGCTTAATTTGGGGATTTTGAGATATGCTTGTAAAATGAGAAATGGTGGATTTTGTAGTTATTTGGAATTGTTGGTGATTTGAGAATATTTTGGTTTCCTCATTTGTATGGTTGTTGTGATAGACTTGGATTGCCTTCGAGAGATGCCGTAGAGTGTTAGAGGTTAGTCTATCCCAGTGAGGGTGAGATGGTTTCCTAATACTTGTAGTGGGTTGTCATTTGGTAATGCGACCACTATCGTTCACTGGAGTTCGAACAAGGGATGGTATACTTTTCCTGGGAAGGGACTCGTCACTGCCATTGGGATGGTAGACGCCCCTTCCTAAAGTGTTTGTGATTGTGATTGTGATTGGTGGACTAGGTATAATCGTTAGGTAGATTCATGAGAAGCAATCAACATACATGGTACGGGGATGAACCAATATAAATGGGATGAGGGGTTGGACCGCCTTGGCCGGTGCATTGGTATGGGACAATGCATCGGAAGGCGCCCTTCCTAAATGGCTAAAAGTTGGAAATGGTATAGTGTTATGAAATTTACCTTAACCTTTCACTTGATTATTGTTACGGCTTAAACTTGAGATCTATTTAAAAATGTCCCGTTTTTCCTTCAAAAATTAATATATGCTATTTACGAAATGATACCGACCGATTTTTATCTGTTTTCTAAACCTTGTTCGGGTTTGGAAGAATTTTTCTACAGAGCTTCGTGCTCACCCCCTACAATTGAACATTTTTCAGATTTTGTGCCAGAGGAGAGTAGCTCGGTGCGAACGAGCTGGGCCATGGAGAGACTTCACTAGAGGGATACTTGGATCCCAAGTGGGACATCTAGAGATGTTGTTTACTTTTGTTCTAGACTAGAATATTCTTTTGAAACACGGTGTAGTCTAGATTTCTTTTGTAATTTTCGTTGCGCTATAATAGTAAATGTTTTCTTTGGGAAATGTAAATGCCATTGTTCGGCTTATTCTTTTGGGATGATATTGTAAATTCTATGGATGATGAATGGAAAATTTTTCTTATTGATGGATTATCTTAGTGCTCTCATTATGTAAATGTTTTAGAATGTAATGTCGTCCAAGGGGGTATTTGGGGCGTTACAAAATTTGAACTTTTTATGAGAAAGGGCAAAACGGTAAATTGCCACTACGGTGCGGGTTGAGAATCTAGAACTCGGATGAAGAAACGGACCTCACTGTTGGATTCGTCTCGTGAAATCTAGTTACCCAGACAGATTTCGTCGAATTCTGAAATAGTCGAGTTTTTCACGTTTTACGAGACGACTGTGTCGAATGACCTCACAAAGGTCCCCAAAAACGAAAATTATAAAATTTCCTTATAATTGAATTAAAGTTCAAATAAAAATAAATTAAACTTAAATCGGGATGAAATTAATCGTTTCGGGGCGAAAACGGATCTGAACAGGGGGCGTGTGGCGCGACGTGTACCAAGCATCAAGGGCTATAAATATCGGTAAAAATCTGATTTTTTGACAAATATCTTTGCTGAAACCAGTGTGTAACGTGTGAAGGAAGAAGAGAGGAGAAAAGTGAGAAACCCAATTTTTCTCCCTTCGATTCACGGAGTTCCGTCGCTCGAATCAACTCGAACCAAGAATCAAAGTTGATCTCCTCGATGAGAGCTACGTAACCATACCAAGAACAAACGATTTCATCAAAGATCCAAGAGGAGACTTTGGGAAAATCAAGAGTTTTGGGGCTTGGGAGGTGTTCTTGAGGTTCTCCACACTTCATCTCACGCTCCAAGAGGTAGGGTTCCCTCCTACTTTGGTTTACTTCTAACATATGGTTCCATATGAAATGGGTAGGTATATGGAACTATACATGTCACTTGCCTCTTGTTATGGAAGTGAGGAATTGGGTATAAAAGTGGCTTAGACCAACTTCTAGCTTAAATTTGATATGTGGAAGCTATTTGTGTAAACTCTTAGAAATTGGGTTTATGTGGGCTGTTTTGTGTATTTTAAAACTTTCCTATTATAGTTGGTTTAAATGGAAATGGGTAGGTATATGAAACTATGTATTTCCCTTGCCTATGGTTATGGAGTAGGTGTAGAAATGATTTAATCAATTTCTAGTTTGAAATTGATATGTGAAGTTCCATGTGAAAATTCTTGGAGCTTGGTATTGTGTGGGCATGCTATGTGTTATATTGTGACTTTTGAAAGAAATGAGTTATTTACATAGGTTATGTGATAACATGATTGGTGCCTTGAAGGTATTATACTAAATGCCTATGTGAGAATTAAGCTTGTTATGGCATAATTTATGTATGACATGCTTGAGAAAAAGGTAATGGATATATGTTGTTAATATATTAGCATCCTGATAAATTGTGGCAATTATATGCATTAGATATAAATTACCATGGCATATGTTGAAGTATGTGGTTAAATTGATCCATATGGCATTCATTACATATGGGACTTGACATTGACATGCAATGGTTCATTACATTGCATTAAGTAGGTGTGTGTGCATGGTGTGATCAAACACCACACTTGGTGATTGATGGGTGGGCTTGGGAAAGTTGGGTTAAAAATCCGACTGAGTCGCATGGCTGCACGAAAAACTTGTGTCGGGTATAGCAAGAAGGGCTAGATTCTCCCTCGGGTGAAAAACCCGGCTACTTGGTTCAGACACTTTCTGTAACACCCCGCATTTTTTCTTTTATATATATATATAGATATATAGTAAATAATTGTTGTAAAAATGTTGATATAGTATAACTCGAGGAAATAATATTTGAAATTTAGTTTTAGTATGTGAAAATATGAAATTTTATGTCCTAGAACTTGTACTAAATAGGTTTGAGGTAGAAATATATGTTGGAGAGGTTTGGGATGGTGTTGGAAGAGATTGGAATGGATTAGAAATGAAAAATAAAGGAAGTAGGCAAATCTGGGATCAACTACCGGTAGTAACTACCGGTAGTCAAGTGCCCAGTGTACTCGGACTACCGGTAGTCAACAGGTAGTCAAGTGCCCAGTGTACTCGGACTACCGGTAGTCAACAGGTAGTCGAGTGCCCAGAATAGTCGAACTACCGGTAGTCATAGTTTAACTACCGGTAGTCACTGTAAAAAAATCAGACAATTTTAGTTCGCGAACAGCCGGTTTTTCCCCCACTATAAATACTTCTTGCCATCCCCTTAGCCTTCATTACACACCTTAAAACCCTAGAAAACATTAGAGAGAAAGAGGGGAAGAGAAAAACACAAGATCAAAGGTGAAAAACAAGGAAAGACAAAGGGTTCACAAGTGATTCAAGACTCAAACCCTAGGTTTCTTCAAGAGCATAAGGTAGGGGTTTTCTCTCACTCACTTACATTGAGACTAGGGTATTTATATATGTATGTTTTGGCTATCAATGGTATATATATGCTATGGAATCATCCTCTCTTAGGCTTTTTGGCAAAGATTATATGTTTTGAACAAAGCTAGGGTTTAATACCCATGAAATCTCTTCTCTAGTTTTAAAACCCTCATTTTTTGGAGAGTGATGTATTCCTTTCTTAAATGCTTTCTTTATTATGGATTTTTGAAACCTTAGTGCTTTGTGTTGGGTTGAACAACGATGTTATTGTGATCTCATGTATTTTTCGTATTTGGTTGGGGAATTGTTACATATTATATTTTGGGGGTGGAGGTTACCCTAAAGTATGCCACCTACCATTTGTGAGAGGTTCCTTGTAAGGATGCTCACCCCTTCCCAAGAGGTTCCTTGTAAGGATGCTTGGGAAGCCATGGAATGATTTGTGAGAGGTTCCTGGTAAGGATGCTCACCCATTCTTAAGAGGTTCCTTGTAAGGATGCTTGAGAAACAAAGATGATCTAAAGGGAGGTGGAGGTTACCCTAAAGTATGCCACCTACCGAAAGAATGGGGGGTGGAGGTTACCCTAAAGTATGCCACCTACCATTTGTGAGAGGTTCCTTGTAAGGATGCTCACCCCTTCCCAAGAGGTTCCTTGTAAGGATGCTTGGGAAGCCATGTAATGATTTGTGAGAGGTTCCTTGTAAGGATGCTCACCCATTCTCAAGAGGTTCCTTGTAAGGATGCTTGGGAAACAAAGATGATCTAAAGGGAGGTGGAGGTTACCCTAAAGTATGCCACCTACCGAAAGAATTGTTGGAAATTGTTTATGGCAATTAATGGTGATTATTTGCATATGGTACTCGTTTATTCATTTAAGTAATGTTTTACATAAACTTGAGATCCTTTTTAAATGTCACTGCTTTATTTCAAATTATGTATCTATGTTATGTTAAAAATGAGACCGACTATTTTAAATGCTTTTCTAAACCTTGTATGGGTTTGAGAGAATTTTTCTACAGAGCTTCGTGCTCACCCCCTACCGCTAACATTTTTCAGATTTCCCGTTTGAGGAGGACTTAAGGGTCGAGGAGCCCGCTACTTGGGAGACTCCACTTGACGGGACGGTGGACCCCGAGGTGGACGCATAGAGTGACCTCTTTTCTTTTTGGTACTAGATTAGGAAATTCATTTTGAACCTTGTAAAGTCTAGTTTTCTTTTGTTATTTCCGATGCGCTACATTATGTGATTTTTGGAATGTAAAGGCCAAAATGGATCTATTCTTTTGGGATAATGTTGTAAATTTTATGGATGACTTTATGAAGCCTTATTTATTGATGGATTAATCTAGTGCTCTCATGATGTGAATGTTTTAGAATGTAATGCCGTACAGGGTGTGTTTTGGGGTGTTACAAAGTTGGTATCAGAGCCTAGGCTTTAGGTCTTACATGGGAGCTGTAGGTTATGGATCCCCACTAGAGATGTAGGTTTAGGGTGAAGGACATTGTTAAGTTAAAGTTTGTATATGTCTTGTGCTTAAATCAAGACATCATATATATCACTTTAGTTTATATCGTGCACATCAAGGAAACTAAATCGTGGATTGATGTGCAGGATGGACGGTACACGGGGACGAGGACGTGGTCGTGGCCGTGGAGGTCAAGCAAATCCACCACCGATGCCATGCAAGGCATTTATCAATGCTTGAGGGAGCTCACCACTTTGGTACAAAGCCAAAATGGTAACAACAACCACAATGGTGGAGCTCACCCTCTCGCTCAAGTACCGGGCTATGAGAATGGAGACCGAAGGATGATAGCTCTTCGGGAATTCTTAAGACAACGACCACCCAACTTCCAAGGGAGCTCCAATCCTTTGGAGGCGGATAGATGGATCCGCCAAGTGAAGAAGATCTGTGACGGCATGGGAGTTGCCGAGGAGTTGAGAGTGGGTTTGGTGACCTACCTGTTTGAGGGGGAGGCCGACTATTGGTGGGATGCCATAAAGAGGAGAAGGGACACCGACGCACTCACTTGGGAAGAATTCGATCAACTCTTCCAAGATAAATACTTCCCTGAATCGGTCAGAGACCGAATGAAGGCGGATTTTCTTGCACTACGACAGGGTAGTATGACCGTGGCTGAGTATGAGAGGCGGTTCGACGAGCTCTCCCGTTATGCTACGGGATTTATATCTACTGAGGCCGACAGGGCCAAGCGCTTCGAGCAGGGTCTGAGGCCGATCATTAGGGAGAAGTTGGTAGCTCTCAGGATCCGTGATTTTGGGGACCTGGTGGACAGAGCGGCACTGGTAGAGAGAGACATTGAGGATAGCCAGCGACGCCAGGGCTTCTCGAGAGGAGGTCCGATCTGGACAGGTGCTAGCACTAGTGGGGCACAGAGATCGACACCATACCGTCGCCCAGACCAGACAGGTGGACAACGACTTTTGACAGCCCGAGGAGAGGGAGACATTCAGACTAGAGCCGGTACTACCCCACGATCCTGCTTTGCATGCGGAGGTGTGGGACATTTTCGGATGCATTGCCCAGTTTTTCCACCTCAGGGGCCTATGCAGACCGCCAGACAGGTACCACCAGCCCAACCACCACCACCGAGGCCTGCACCGCAGCGACCGAGACAAGCTCAAGCCCCCGGCGGCGCCAACCAAGGGAGAGTATTTGCTTTGACTCAGCCGGAGGAGGACATTGCCAACGCCGTTGTGGAAGGTATCGTCCTTATTTATAATTCTTGGGCCCGAATATTATTTGACCCCGGTGCAACACACTCATTTGTACGCACGACATATGCACTTGATTTGGGATTGAGTTTCGCGAAGCTAGAGCATGTGATGAATATTAGCTTGCCCACGGGAGGTCGGTTAGATACTAGCCGAGTCTGCAAGGGTTGCGTGCTTCACATTGGGGAGCACAAATTGATTGTGGATTTGATTGCTTTAGAGATAAAGGGGTATGATGTGATTTTCGGGATGAACTTGTTGTCTGCTTTCCGGGCGGTAATGGATTGTTTCCGCAAGCGGATTACATTTCAGTTACCGGAAGGAGTCGTTTTTAGTTTTGTGAATAACCGAGATTATTTCCATCTATTTCCTACTACGGGTAGTAGATTCTTAAAAGCAAAAGCGGGAAGTCAATTGAGTTTCTTAGCTAGCTTGATGGGAGATGACCGGGATAAACTCCACACGGATGTGGTGTTCATTGTATCGGACTTTTCGGACGTTTTTCCCGAGGAATTACCCGGATTACCGTTACATAGGGAAATTGAATTCAAGATCGATCTCTATCCGGGAACCGAACCCATATCTATTGCTCCCTATCGGATGGCACCTTTGGAGTTGAAGGAGCTAAGGAAGCAATTGGATCATTTGTTGGCGATTGGGTTTATCCGTCTAAGCACTTCACCCTGGGGAGCCCCGGTCCTCTTTGTGAAGAAAACGGATGAGACTCTCCGGTTGTGCACGGATTACCGGAGGTTGAATCGAGTTACCATGAAGAATAAGTATCTGTTGCCGAGAATTGATGACTTATTTGATCAGTTGAAGGGTTCAAAGTATTACTCCAAGATTGATCTTCGCACGGGGTATCATTAGCTATGGATTAAGGAGGAGGATATTCCTAAGACTGCTTTCCGTACCCGGTATGGTCATTTCGAGTATACGGTGATGCCATTCGGATTGACTAATGCCCCCGCAGCCTTCATGGATTTGATGCACAGAGTCTTCCGGCCTTACCTCGATCAATTTGTCATTGTGTTTATTGATGACATATTGGTTTACTCATAGACTCAGGAGGAACATGCTCGTCATCTCTCTACTGTGCTACAAACATTGAGAGAACATAAATTATATGCGAAGATGAGCAAGTGTGAGTTTTGGATGAAGGAAGTGAAGTTCCTTGGCCATGTTGTGTCCGAGCAATGAGTAGCGGTTGATTCCGCAAAGATTGAGGCCGTGATGAAATGGGAACCACCAAAGAACGTGACGGAAGTACGGAGTTTCTTGGGGTTAGCCGGCTATTATCGTAGGTTTGTGGAAGGATTCTCCAAGCTTGCAATGCCGATGACTCGCCTTACAAAGAAGGGGGAGAAATTTTCGTGGACTCAAGCGTGTGAACTAGCTTTCCGCGCCTTGAAGGAGAAGTTGACGAGGTACCTATCCTCATTATTCTGAGTAGTGGGGAAGGCTACGATGTCTACACCGATGCTTCACTACGAGGCTTGGGATGCGTTCTAATGCAAGGAGGGAAGGTAGTGGCTTATGGCTCGAGGCAACTCAAGGTGCATGAGCAGAATTATCCCACACACGACTTGGAGCTAGCTGCTGTGGTGTTTGCTCTTAAGTTGTGGAGATGTTATTTATACGGGGAGAAATTTCAAGTGTTCTCAGACCATAAAAGCCTCAAGTATATCTTCACACAGAAAGACTTAAATCTCCGGCAGAGAAGGTGGATTGAGTACTTGGAAGATTATGAGTTTACGCTCAACTACCATCCGGGGAAGGCCAATGTAGTTGCCGACGCTCTTAGCAGGAAGTCTCGGGGTGAAATCAATTCTCTTGCGGTAAATAGGTGGAAAATGATTGATGCATTGGAGGAGTACGATCTATGGGTGGATGGACCGGAGTATCAACCCTATATATTCAACCTTATAGCTCAACCGACACTTCTGCAACGAGTGGTGGAGTTGCAATGCCTGGATTCGGAACTCGATTTGATTAGAGCCCGATTGGAGAATGGAGAAGTGATGGAAGGATGGTCTTGGAAAAATGGAGAGTTGAGATATGGGGATAAGCTATGTGTTCCCAATGATTCGTCCCTAAAGGAGGAAATACTTGGAGAGTGTCATCGCTCCAAGTTTGCTATCCACCCCGGTAGCACAAAGATGTATAAGGACATGAAGCGTCAATACTGGTGGAGGGGAATGAAGCGAGATGTGGCCAAGTATGTGGCAAAATGTGCGGTGTGCCAGCAAGTGAAGATTGAGCATCAAAGGCCAGGAGGAGTCCTACAGTCTTTGCCTATTCCAGAGTGGAAGTGGGATCACATCACCATGGACTTCGTGTCGGGTTTACCACGGACGTCGCGTGGGCATAATGCAGTGTGGGTCATTGTGGATAGACTCATCAAGTCCGCTCACTTTTTGGGTATGAAGACCACGGATACATTCGAGACCTTGAGCCAGCTGTATATCCGTGAGATAGTGAGATTACACGGCGTTCCGCTCTCGATCGTGTCGGATCGTGACTCTAGGTTTGTGGCAAGATTCTGGCAGAGTCTACAACAAGCGATGGGGACGGAGTTACATTTCAGTACGGCTTTTCATCCCCAAACGGATGGCCAATCCGAGAGGGTGATCCAGATTGTGGAGGATATGTTACGCACTTGCGCGTTGGACTTCAAGGGGAGTTGGAGCGACCACTTACCGTTGGTGGAGTTTGCTTACAACAACAGCTATCAGGAAAGTATTGGGATGGCACCGTATGAAGCATTGTATGGAAGACCATGCCGATCACCGACGTGTTGGTTAGAAGGCGGTGATAGTAGTTTGTTGGGACCAGACATTGTTCGAGAAACTACGGAGAAGATTCAACTCATCCGAGAGAGGCTACGGACGGCGCAAAGTAGACAGAAGAGCTATGCGGACCACAGACGAAAACCCTTAGAATTCAAGGTGGGAGACTACGTATTTCTCAAGGTGTCACCCAAGAAGGGCGTGTTTCGATTCGGCAAGAAGGGGAAGCTAGCGCCAAGATATACCGGACCGTTTGAGATAATCAAAGTGATAGGCAAGGCGGCATATCAACTTCGACTACCAGCCCAGCTATCCGGAGTACATGATGTGTTCCACGTGTCCATGTTGAGACGGTGTCACTCGGATGCAACTCCAGTCGTGAACTTGGAGGAGATTGAAATCCAAGACGGAGCAACATATGAAGAGCAATCGGTGAGAATTCTCGACACAAAGGAGAAAGAGCTTCGCAACAAAGTCATCCAACTGGTGAAAGTTTTGTGGCAACACCATGGAGTGGATGAAGCTATATGGGAACCGGAGCAAGAAATGCGGGAGAAGTATCCATATTTGTTCGCTACTTGAGGTAAGTTTCGAGGACGAAACTTTCTTTAAGGGGGGTGGATTGTAACACCCCGCATTTTTTCTTTTATAGATGTATATAGATATATAGTAAATAATTGTTGTAAAAATGTTGATATAGTATAACTCGAGGAAATAATATTTGAAATTTAGTTTTGTATGTGAAAATATGAAATTTTATGTCCTAGAACTTGTACTAAATAGGTTTGAGGTAGAAATATATGTTGGAGAGGTTTGGGATGGTTTTGGAAGAGATTGGAATGGATTAGAAATGAAAAATAAAGGAAGTAGGCAAATCTGGGATCAACTACCGGTAGTAACTACCGGTAATCAAGTGCCCAGTGTACTCGGACTACCGGTAGTCAACAGGTAGTCAAGTGCCCAGTGTACTCGGACTACCGGTAGTCAACAGGTAGTCGAGTGCCCAGAATAGTCGAACTACCGGTAGTCATAGTTTAACTACCGGTAGTCACTGTAAAAAAATCAGACAATTTTAGTTCGCGAACAGCCGGTTTTTCCCCCACTATAAATACTTCTTGCCATCCCCTTAGCCTTCATTACACACCTTAAAACCCTAGAAAACATTAGAGAGAAAGAGGGGAAGAGAAAAACACAAGATCAAAGGTGAAAAACAAGGAAAGACAAAGGGTTCACAAGTGATTCAAGACTCAAACCCTAGGTTTCTTCAAGAGCATAAGGTAGGGGTTTTCTCTCACTCACTTACATTGAGACTAGGGTATTTATATATGTATGTTTTGGCTATCAATGGTATATATATGCTATGGAATCATCCTCTCTTAGGCTTTTTGGCAAAGATTACATGTTTTGAACAAAACTAGAGTTTAATACCCATGAAATCTCTTCTCTAGTTTTAAAACCCTCATTTTTTGGAGAGTGATGTATTCCTTTCTTAAATGGTTTCTTTATTATGGATTTTTGAAACCTTAGTGCTTTGTGTTGGGTTGAACAACGATGTTATTGTGATCTCATGTATTTTTCGTATTTGGTTGGGGAATTGTTACATATTATATTTTGGGGGTGGAGGTTACCCTAAAGTATGCCACCTACCATTTGTGAGAGGTTCCTTGTAAGGATGCTCACCCCTTCCCAAGAGGTTCCTTGTAAGGATGCTTGGGAAGCCATGGAATGATTTGTGAGAGGTTCCTGGTAAGGATGCTCACCCATTCTCAAGAAGTTCCTTGTAAGGATGCTTGGGAAACAAAGATGATCTAAAGGGAGGTGGAGGTTACCCTAAAGTATGCCACTTACCGAAAGAATGGGGGGGTGGAGGTTACCCTAAAGTATGTCACCTACCGAAAGAATGGGGGGTGGAGGTTACCCTAAAGTATGCCACCTACCATTTGTGAGAGGTTCCTTGTAAGGATGCTCACCCCTTCCCAAGAGGTTCCTTGTAAGGATGCTTGGGAAGCCATGTAATGATTTGTGAGAGGTTCCTTGTAAGGATGCTCACCCATTCTCAAGAGGTTCTTTGTAAGGATGCTTGGGAAACAAAGATGATCTAAAAGGAGGTGGAGGTTACCCTAAAGTATGCCACCTACCGAAAGAATTGTTGAAAATTGTTTATGGCAATTAATGGTGATTATTTGCATATGGTACTCGTTTATTCATTTAAGTAATGTTTTACATAAACTTGAGATCCTTTTTAAATGTCACTGCTTTATTTCAAATTATGTATCTATGTTATGTTAAAAATGAGACCGACCATTTTAAATGCTTTTCTAAACCTTGTATGGGTTTGAGAGAATTTTTCTACAGAGCTTCGTGCTCACCCCCTACCGCTAACATTTTTCAGATTTCCCGTTTGAGGAGGACTTAAGAGTCGAGGAGCCCGCTACTTGGGAGACTCCACTTGACGGGACGGTGGACCCCGAGGTGGACGCATAGAGTGACCTCTTTTCTTTTTGGTACTAGATTAGGAAATTCATTTTGAACCTTGTAAAGTCTAGTTTTCTTTTGTTATTTCCGCTGCGCTACATTATGTGATTTTTGGAATGTAAAGGCCAAAATGGGTCTATTCTTTTGGGATAATGTTGTAAATTTTATGGATGACTTTATGAAGCCTTATTTATTGATGGATTAATCTAGTGCTCTCATGATGTGAATGTTTTAGAATGTAATGCCGTCCAGGGTGTGTTTTGGGGTGTTACACTTTCCGACAGTGAAATTCCAGAAAAGTGTAACGGTGTGCGAAACCGGCGGTGAAACTCCGAAGATCTGCTACCTAACAAAGACACAAAATTTTGTTTTATAAATAAAATAGTCATTCGATGGGTAGCATCCAACAATGATCCTGTTTTATAAACACATGACTTTTATTTTAAAAGGATCATTGGATGAAATTCATCAATGACAGATTTTCTACACATTGGCATTGCATTGTGTTGCGGGAGTCGGTGAGGGCTTGGGTTAAAGTGCGTGAGTGAGTTTTATCTCATTTCATGGCATGACATGGTAAAAGAATTCCAACATTGAATTGCGTGTTCTTGTTTAGAATGGTTGTTGATTGTTACATGTGCACATTCATATGCATCTAGGGTGGAGAGTAGCCTCTGTAGGAGATACTCTATTGAGCGTTGCTCACCCTATACGGGAAAACATTTCAGGTGCGGGATACACACTGGTGGACGACTCTCATTTGGAGCCTCAAGGGTGAAAAGAGGCCGAATTGTGGCCCTTAACCTTGGTTTTTGTAAAAATTTTGTTAAAACTATGTTTTGGGCATGTAATATATGTAAAAGAATTGTAATCGAACTTATATGGACTACTTTTAATATAACCTTGCATGTTTTTATATGAGTATGGATAAATGAACCCGATGTGGTCAATGTTTACTCATAAATGGACCCGATGCGGTCAATGTTGTATATTGGACATCGGATGGGTCATGTGATTGTATATTGCACAGGTTGTGTTTTGGGTAGAGCTTCCCATACAAAGGAGACTCTGCCCGAATTTCGTTAAATTATGGACCCCGATAAATGGGGCATAATGGCGTGATGTCGAGTTACATGATATCCACGAGTATTCCGCGGGTTGATGGGTGATCAACGGACACCCGGATTTTTGGGGTGTCATAGAACTACTACGATGTCATATTATATTGTATCAGAACCTATTTATGTTTGTGTTACCAATTGCCCTTACAGATATGATATATCATGATTGATCTAATCATTAAAATCTTCTTGTTTTAATTACCATTAACATTGGACTCATGATGTCTTAATCTATTATGGCTACTGTTGATCTAATCATTTATATAAAACTATTATTTTGATTGATATCTATATTATGATATAGTTTGGTAGTCGCTAAAGTGACCCAACTAGAATGATACATAGATAACAAATCACATAATTGATATTTAATATCCATGATTGAGATATTAAAATTATTGTTTCGATTCGAGATCTATATTATGATATAGTTGGGTAGTCACTAAAGTGACCCAACTAGAATGACTCATAGATATCGAATCGCATAATTGCTTTTAATATTCATTATATCATGATATTAAAATAATAGTTTATGTAATGTTATTATTTTGATTTCATATCTATATTACGCTATGGTTTGGTAGTCGTCAAAGTGACCCAACTAGAATGACTTATAGATATCAAATCAAATAATTGATTTTAATATCCATTATCTAGTTATTAAAAAGAATGACTTGCAAATCGCAGTTTCTTGATCATTTAAATATTAGGAATCGGCCCAAAGGTGCACCACCTTTCAAATGATTAATTAACTAGAATAGGATGATTGGTGTATATTCATAATGGGTGTGGAATGAATGCCCAAAGGTGACGGACCTGCCTAATTATGAATATATTATCAATTAATCCTATTAGGTGAGAGAGAATCATCATAATGGTTAATGTATTAGTATATCATGATTACTACCCAAAGAAGAGTCACGGTAGTACTACTTATTGCTTCTTAGAGTATGTATTTATTCTAACTCATGGTTAAACTTATAGATGACTCAAAGCATTAATGTAGTGAACATTTACCTTATTTTATTGTTAGTTCATGTATTGTTACATTTGCATACTTTGTTTAGTTCGATACTTACTGGAATGAATATTTTCAGGATGTGAACAAATTCAGTTTCACTTATATATTTTGACTATTTGTCTAACACTTAACTGCTATTACTGAATCAAGTAGTTCTAATGAAAAGGGCTTTGCACAAATCCTATAAGGGATCAAATAGACTAGATATTATGTTTATGCGAATGATAATTATGAATAACATTAAGTTAGTATTTTCGCAAATGGATAATGTTTATTAATGTTATATAATTATGCAAGAATGTTATTGAACTATTGATAAGTTTCTTATTGGACACTAATGGCTG
Organism: Ilex aquifolium; assembly: GCA_951799425.1. Taxonomy (NCBI): domain Eukaryota; kingdom Viridiplantae; phylum Streptophyta; class Magnoliopsida; order Aquifoliales; family Aquifoliaceae; genus Ilex; species Ilex aquifolium. Next base: position 17,559,629 of record OX637406.1, on the reverse strand, counting down.
AACTTACCATTATGGAATTTGATAGTACATGTGGGATGCATAAATATATCCTCATAATTCTAGTTACTAAGTTGAAAGTTTTAAGGATAAATGAGTTATTTTATGTAATTTATATTGAACTCTTTGTCCATTGATATGAACCTTTATTGATGATATGTAACATGTTAAATTATATCTATTATGTTTGTTCAAGAGGAAACAAGACTCAAGAACTTATAGCACTATTCCAAGACCAAGAGCCTACTTAGTTACTTAGGCTTATAAAGGAAATAAATAATATATGTCATTTATGTAAAAGTTGGGAATTTTTTTTTTAAATGATTGTCATAAATGAAGGATATGATTTGAAAGGAAAGATAAACATTACATTTTTTGTATGTTTCGAATCGAACCTTAAAGAAGAATATTGTAGTAGCACATTATGGATTGACTTGAATTGGGTACACCAAATGTTTCAAATTCAATGTTAGGGATTTCTCATAACTCAAAATGCTAAATCATAAATTGATATCTATGGTTAATCAGGTCAAAGCCCAATTTAAGATGGTTGAGACTTTTTGTTTGTTTCTAGATATCAATCATAATTTATATAATAATTTATGTTCCTAGTATTTTGAATTTTGATTTTCTTATTTAAACTTCATGGTGATTATTAATCTTTTCAAATATGATAATAAAGTGTTAGTTTGTTTAAGAATACCTTTTTAGCATTCTGGTATTCTTCATAATAGTTTGTATAAATTAAAGTCTGATGACCTATTTCTAAGTCTCTTCTAACCCTGCATCATAATGTTTAGAACATACTGTAGTCCGATAAATGAAAATTTCTTTATGTTGTGACATAAATGACTAGGTCACATAATTAGAGAAAGGTTGAAGAAACTAATCAAATATGATATTGTTTTCAGTCTAGAATTTTATTGATTTGGTGTGTATAGATTCTATTAAGAAAAAATGAATCAAAAAACACCAAGAAGGATTCTATAAGTGTAAAAATCTTTAAACTTATATATACAGGCACATAAAGAATTTGTTATCACGTTTATAGATGATTTTTCACATTACCGTTATCTCAATATACTACATAAAAATTTCAAGTAGAGAATGCTATTAAGATACATATTATTAATGTTGAAAGATAGGTATATAGAAAATGAAAGTCATCAGATCAGATAGGTGGTAAATATTAGGGAAGGTATGATGGTTAAAGATAATAACTTTATCTATTTATTAAACTCCTTGAAAAGTATGGTATTTCTACTTAACGCATTATGTCTAGTACGTGGTAGCATAATGGTATAGCTAATAGGCATACATAGTGAAAATGCTTAGGAGTATATTTCGTGATTTCTCATTACTCTTATTTTATAGATGAATGCTCTTGTAGTTTTAGATATCAGAAAAGAAATTGAATTTTAGAATGATTAATAGTAACTTTATTGTTTACCAAAAAAAAAAAGATCCAAAGGGTATAGGTTTTACTATCCTACCCATAGTATGAGAATTATATGTATTGATAATGTCAGATTTATTAAGAATGATGAAATCAGTGGGAGGGATTTATGGTTATTAAAGAAAGGTGGAAGTCCTAATAAGTATTACATGTCATAATATTGTTGTTATAATAGTTGTTGAATGATTTGACAATTTTAAATAACAAATTAATGATTAACCACTCCATACTGAGATTGTTACCAATAAATCGAGAGTAGAAAAATATCACATGAGTAGCATTAAGATAATCTCTAACAGAAATAAGATAAGCTATTCGGAATGATTACATGATATATCTACAAGAATCTGATTTTGATTTAGTGATTAATTGAAATTAACAGAACAGAATGAAGTTTGAAATCTTGTTAGATATGAAGTCAAACTTATGATTAACGGTTTCATTCATTATTGAGACATTGATTATATAGAGACCTTGTATTATGTATCTAAGAAGGTTTCACAAATAATCATTATAACATTGGTAGCTCATTATGATTTAGAGCTATACCATATAAATGTGAAACTATAAAGCTTAACCTAAAGGGTTCTCAGTAAGAGAATAGTTCTTGAGTTGCAAACTTAATAGGTCAATATATAGATATAAAGAAGTTTTTCCACCATGGTATTTTAAGTTCAATGATATCATTACTTCTTTAAGTATTAAGGAAAGCATCATTATTGGTGTATATATATCTTAAAGTTAGTGGGAGTAAGGTTTTTAACTCTATATGTTGATATTGTGTTGTTCATCAGTAGTAATCTTAGATTATTATATGAAACTAAGTTTCTCTCTATAAATATTTAATGAAAGATATGGTGAGACAACCTATGTGATTGTAATTTAAATGTCCTAGGATCGATAACATAGATTGTTTGGGTTGTCTCATAAAGTATATATAAGAAGAATTCTAGAGAGATTTAATATGGAGAATTGTTCAGCTAATGTTGCTCCAATGAAGTAATTGGGATCAGTTCAGCAATATGTAATGTTCAAATAATGAAATGTATTCCTTATGTTTCTATTTCATGATGTTTTATGTATGCATTTACGTGTATAAAGTCAGATACTATTCTTGCAGTCGGTATATTATGTAAATACCGAACCGATCCTAAAATGGATCATTACGAGCTTACAAGATATTTACAAGGTATGAATGATTACATGCTCACATTTAAGAAGTCTAACCATCTAGTGGTGATTGAAAATTATGAAAGTTAAATTTGTGGCTTGCTTTGAGGCTATAATTTATGAGTTATAGTTGCGAAATTTTATCTCAGGACTTGGAATTGTTGACTTTATGGCCAAGCCACTGAGAACTTACTGTGATAATTTCGCATATATGTTTTTTGCTAAGTGTCTATAGAGCATAATAGTATGAAGCTCATGATTGCAAATCCATTAAAGAATGTGCTAGTAAAGACATTTAAAGATGTTAACATAATGAGTCTTGATTGTAGTTCATGATGGTTGTTCACTTAATGTTGTGGATTTTGCATAATGATTATTTATTTGACACTTTCAGTTCTTATTCGAACTGTATATGATTTTCTTGTTTGTCAGAATGTACGTGTATAAGACTGATTGAATGATAATAAAAATAGCCTTCGGCACAAGGCATTATTGTTGGACCTTATTATATATATACTTCTCAATTATAGATCGTGTTATACAGGTTACTAGTGTTGTGGTATATGGAAGGGACTATATCGCGTTAATGATGTACAACTGTCATGACTCGCATTAGTGGGTTGTTTAATTGTGATATTATGATGACCAAATTAAGGTAGTGATTGATTTGATTTATTGTGCGTTTATGTAAAAACCTTACTAGACTCAATTGCAAGCTAATCATACAGGCCAAGTGGGAGAATGTAAGAATTAATGTGGCCCACGTGATTTGACTCATGTGCTTTTATTGATTATTATCAGATAATTAATTTGGGTTAGATAATGATAAGGTTACCAATCCTAATCTAACTGGTATAACTAATGGTTTTTAATTGGTCAATGAGAATAAGTGGTTTCCTGTTGTCATACTTTGATGGGAAGTGAAGTTTATGTTGAACTAGGGAACCGGTCCTCTCTCTACCTAAAAATATACACATGTTTTATTGAGTTGTATATCGTAAGAATAAAGATTAGGAGAGAGAAACTAATTTTCGGGCTACACCAAAGGATGGTTCAATTCGTGATCAGGTAATTCAAGGTTTCCAATAATGGCTCCAGGTATGTTGATTATGATGTTTTTAATTCTACATTATGATTATTATGATTATGTGAAAATCATGATTGTTCTAGATCTTGGAATTAGAGTTTGATTGATCTCTTTGATCAAATAAAGTTTTACATAAAAACCAATGGATTTTGCATCTTGGCTTGGGCATTCGAACGGAGGCCCACCGTTCGAACGGTGGCACTCAACATCATCATCTTGGCATTCAAACGTTTGGGACCCATTCGAACGGTTCAATCCAACTAGAATTATCTCTTTTGCTCCTCATAAGCGCGTTCAAACAGGTGGGGACCATTCGAACGGTGCTCCTTGACCAACATGCTCCGATTTTTCCTCCAACTTCTTTGGAGACAGATATTCTTCTATTCTTATGTCACCACTTTATTACACTTTGGTCCCCCTTGTCTTCACTTTATTCTCCTCTTAACCGGTCACGTCTCCTAATCACTTTCTAAGTAAGTAACTAGATCTCAACAAAATCATAAAATTTAAAGCGGTAAAGGAGCAATATGAAATAAACCCAAATAACTAATGGGAATTTGGTCTAATGGTACTCCTAACCTTGTGAAGGTTTTGTCTTCTTGAGGTCAAGAGTTCAAGACCCCTTCCCCCTCCCCCTCACAAAAAAAATAAAAATAAAAATAAAAAATAAACCCAAATAGAAATTGACATTTGTTTGCAAAAAAAAAAATTACTAAAAACTATTCAATAAATATATATATTAGTTGATGCATATGTGCATTGCGCGTAGATCATGGTAAAATATAATTAGTATGCTATTACTAATTCAAGTATTGAGATCAATATGACAACTTTAGCACCTTTTCCGTGATACGTTTGAATCAATTAAGACATGTTTCATTTAAATTCGTTATTTGGCTAGATATGACATTTCTTTTGTTAAAAAATACATTATATATTAACTAATGAAGATGTATATATGTCAAGTTCTTAATCAAATGCAAAAAAATTATATAATATAATATAACTGAGGTCGATAACAATCCTGACTACATTGCAATCTCACTCCATGGTATCATATCTTGTTGTATCTAATGGCTTCTTTATCTGGACAATTCAATTTAAAACTGATATTAGAGTCATATGGTTTTGTAAGTTTTTCATTTACTAATCGATCAAACAAATGAGCAAAAACAGTGCAATTTTTTAATTGGACATCATAAGAAATCATTTTATTGTGGTATTTATTAGTAGTTTTCGGCTTGTATTACATTACCTCTTCATCTAATCATACCATCTAAAACAACTTCCACAATACTCCCTATTGCGAACCATGGAATACTCCATGGAACAAGGTATAAAAAAATTGGAGCAAAAATAAATTCTATTTTATGTCTAAGCTAGAATCCTAACCAATATACAAAATAGCACATATGGTTGAAACATGAACACATCACTTAGTCTCCAATAGAACTATAAATTTCGAGAATCTCACTCATAAATTAACATAGTACACATAGTAGTGCTCTCATTGAATCAACAATACATTATGTTCTAGCACTTGAAGAAGTAACTCAATAGTCAAATCAAAAACCTTCTCATTAAATGCATCTACGACCAACAAAATAGGAAGCATAATTAAATAAATTTAGACAGACGCAATACCTCGACTACAATTGCATTTTTTTTTTTTGGGGAGACTGATTAGAAATTCTTGAAAAAAGACACAAAGATAAAAATTTGGGATGGCTGCTTCAGCAACTAACTGAGTAATTTCTCCTCAACCTCCAATCATTATTCTAATATCACCTATTTTGAACCCAGTAATCTTTTTCACTCTAATCACAAAATTTTGATCGAGACAAACATGCAAATCAAACATTAGATTGATAATGATCACATCGAACAGGACAAAAACTAGAGTGTATTGGGAATTAAAATCCAACAAAAACCCATGCAAGCCCAAATGGAAGTAAAATAAATTTGCATATAAAAGATAAATCTAGCACATGACAAATTCCTTGTTCTTCATATTATAAGGTTTCCATTACCTTTTTTTTTTGCAAGTTAGCATGCTTTTCCTATTGTAATTGTTCGATTTTTTCTTTCTAGGCTCGTCTATAATAGCATTGGTGTGAAATTTATTTGACAAAAAAAAGGAAAGGACAATAATATAAGTGCTCATGAAAAGTAAATTAAGTCTATCTACACAGTTCTATACCACAATACCGTTGAATTCCCTCCTTAAATAAAGTTTTCATTACTTCTTTATGTATTCATGCATCTTTTTCCCTTTCTGATTGTTTAACTTTGCTAGCCTATAGAAACCCAATAAGTTATCTAATTTTGAAAAAAAGATACAAGAAAAAATAATTTTGCCTATGAAAAATATACCAAACACACCCATAAAATTCTGCATCATAGTGTCAATCTATTTTCCTATTTTTTTTCTAGGTAAATCTATTCCCTAGTTATGTTGAATTTGCATTGCCATTTTTTTGTATTTGTGCATCCTTTTTGGTATACAATTCCTTAATCTCCCATTCTAAGACTACATGTTGAAGCCTAGAAATTTTTCAATACCTGCATATTAATTTACTTGCAAATAGAAGGAAAAAGAAATTGCATATGAATAATAAAGGAACATCTACAAGGTTTTGTATAGCAATAGCAATGAATTACTATTTAATATTTGTGAATATTTTTCCTTTTGTTATTCTTTATTTATTCTCTTCTTGGGTAGTGTGAACAAGCCCAAAAAGTTATTAATTGACATAAAATTACTAATTCTCTTCTAGGTTAGGGTTTGGGATAAACATAAAAAATGAACAAATCAAATTCTAGGGCAACATCAAAAATGAAGAAACTAATAATATTAGTACAATTTAAAAGAAAACAAAACTACATCTCTAGCCGGTCAACATAGTTTCTCCTCAACTAACATTGTATATAAAACAAGACTGGAGTACGTGGCAAAATATTTATAATGGAATTAAAAGAACCGAAAAAATTTGAATGATGAAAAAAATGTTTAAAAGACTCCAAAAATGTATTATGGATGGTACAAATCATCTCATTGCTCTTTACTTAAGATAAAGAAATGTGATGTAAACTAATTAACTAAAAACAAGCGATGTTTAAAAAGCGATAATTCATACAACTTTAAAGGGGGTATACACACTCCAACTCAAGAGGGTTCAAAAAAATAACTGTATACTTATGACATCAACCATTTTTTGTTACACCGTCATGGACAAGTATTCTTAAAAGGCAAGAAGCAAGCAAGGGAAAGGTCCAATATAGAGCTAAATCTCAAGAGGTATCTAAATTCTATGGATTAAAAGTATGACTAAATTAACTTCCTGGGCGGATAGCCTTTGAATTTTATTCTAGATGTTGATACCAGGGGAAAACAAACTAAACTAAGAGTATAGAGTGTAATTGGCAGTACACTTGTGAAACCCGGGAAAATTTGATTTTTTTCTGAAAAGGGGCAAAATAGTCATTTGTCACTACTGAGCGTATTTAAAATACATATGTTCTAGACCTCGGATGAGGAAACGGAGTGCGTCGTTGGATTCGCAACGCGAAATCTAGTAACCACCAGAAAATTCGTCGAATTCCGAGATAGTCGGATTTTTGCACGTAGTTCGAGACGACTGCGTGGCGATGGATCTTTTAAAGGTCCCCAGTAATGGATTTTATAAAATTTCCTTATAATTGGATTAAAGTTCCAATAAAATTAATTTGGACTTAATCCGGGATTTAATGAGTCGTTTCGGGACGAAAAACGGACCCGAAAGTCGAAAATATGCGGTGCGATGTGGACCGCTCATTTGCGACTATAAATAGGGAACAAATATCTGATTTTATTCAGATTCTTCAGCTAAAAAAACAGTATACACGTTTTTGGAGAGAGATGAGAGAAAAAGTGGGTTTTTAAATTTTCTTTCGCCGATTCCGGGAGTTCCGTCCGTCGGAATTCGTCGATTCAAAAGGCAAAGTTGATCTACGCGACAAGGGCTACGCGTGGGCACCAAAAACAAGGAATTTCACCGAAGATCTAAAGAGGCGATCTTGAGAGATTCAAAGTTTTGGAGTGGTTTTGGTGTTTTTGGGGGTTTTCTACACTCCTAAGAGGTAGGGGTTCTCCTACTTTGGTCTATTCTTGTTCTAGATGTAGATAAGTGTATATACATATGTAGGTTTATATATAGATATGCATGGTTCCATGAATTTGGGATGAGGAAGTTTGTTTGGAAAGTATTCATAACAAATTCAACCTTGAAATTAACTATAGAGAATTACATGTGTGAATTCTCCTTAGGATTTGATGAATGTGGGCATGAATTGTTTGTAAATATATTGTATGCATTTAAGGTGTTTGTTTAAATGCCTTGGTTGATGAAATGAGGTTATTTCAATGATATTGTGATAACATGTTTATGTGTATAGAGACAATTGAAATTATGCTCTATGTTGTCAAGTCATGACTTTGATATGTTGACATGAATATGAGATTTGGTAGTTATATGCACTTGATATAATTGCCATGAAGTTATGACATGTTGAACATGTGGATACATTGCTCATGTGGTAGTTATTGCATTTTGAGCATTTTCATGGCATCACATTCATGGGACTATTGCATGAGTGTTGGTGTGTGGGAGATGCATGGATATAATCAACACCTTGTTTGGTAGTTGATATGTGGGCTTGGAAATGTGGACCGATGGTCACATGGAGTCACATGATTGCATTGCATAAGGAAAACTTGTGTTGGGTATAGCAAGAAGGGGCATGGCGACTTCCTTGGGTGAAAAGCCCTAAACCACTTGGTTCATACACTTCCCGGAGTGAAATTCCGCAAAAGTGTAATGCTTACGGAGCCAGGGTGAAATTCCAAAATCCGTTGCCCAAAGGAAACACAAGATTTGGTTATAAAAACACCCATTCAATGGGTAGATTCCAATAATGATCGGATTTCATAACGATCATTGGAAGGATTTTTTCGTCAATAGACGGGTTGCATTACACTTTGGCGTTGCATTGTGTTGTGTGAGTCGGTGAGGACTCGGGTTGAAACGCATGGGTGAGTGTCACTTCATTCCATGGCATAGCATTGTTGCATTCCATCATAGAATGCATAAGTATGAGAAATGTTTAGTTATATGTTTATGTGATGATTACATGAGCATGTGCATCTAGGGGAAGATTAACCTCTATAGGTTTATCTCTACTGGGCGTTGTGCTCACCCTATACGGAAAACAATTTCAGGTGTTGGGTTTACACCGGCGATTGGCTCCCATGGAGAGCATCAAGGGTGAAGGGGGCCTATGTGTGGCCTTATCTCAAGATTTTGTAAACCTTTTGTTTTAAGATGGTTTATGACATGTAAATATGGTAATCATATTTGAATACTTATAATGGAACCTTGTATGTTATATAAGTATGGTTAATTGGACCCAGTGTGGCCAATGTTTACTTATACATGGACCCGGTGCGGCCATTGCTTTATATTTGACCTCGGATGGGTCTGGTAATTGTGTATTGCACAGGTTCGGTATTGGGTAGAGCTCCCCATACAAAGGAGACTCTGCCCAAATTTCATAAGTTATGGACCCCGGTAAGTGGGGCATAACAGTGTGATATCGAGACACTAGGTATCTATAGGTATTCCGCGGGTTGATGGGTAATCAATGGACCCCCGGATTTTTGGGGCGTCACAACACTTGTGCATAATCTTTTTATAAAGACACAAATCACTTAGTTGATATATTGGACACAGAAATAAAAAAAATTCACATCAATGAAACGTTACCTCCATTAAGAAGTTTGCAAAATTTTCATTTCCAACATATGTTCTATTTAAGCACATATTTAAATCCAATGTCAAAATATGTATATCCCTCCATAACACAAATCATCTCAATGAAGCACCCACGAATTGCTCGTGAACTCCCATTGGTATAACTAACAAAATTTTTCGAAAGTCTCCACCAAGAACAAGAGTGATACCCCCAAATGACTTTTTAGTGTCCCAAATATCCTTGAGTGTATGATCTACCGCTTCAACACAAAATCTATGTTGCATAGCAATTTCATCCTATATTATGAGTTTTGTTCCTCTGAACAACTCTGTCCGCATTAATTGCTTGGTAAATCCATAAATCGAATTCTCAAGCACTTTCAAGGGAATACGAAATTTTGAATGTGTGGTGTGGTCTCTAACCAATAATAATGATGCAATATCGATTGAAGCCACGACAACAACACCAACATGTCCAAAGCTACCCAATTTACTATTGTACAGAAACATCTTTCCTGTTTCGACACCCCCATTCAAGAATAATGTAGTTCCTTTATTTTCAAATTTAGAAGAAGTGATTGTAGCATAAAGGATTGTGTTATGCATCATTAAGGCAGTCCATATCAGTTTCTGAAATTGTTTGTTGCACTTCTTTTTGAAGTTGTTGATGTTCAAATAATAATCTGTTACCAGCAATTACATTCCAGTTTCCAATTGATTGCGACATGGGCAGAAAATCAATTAAACCCTTGCTTGACTCATGGAGAAGTTGATTCATCAAATATAACTCATAATCTTCTATTTGATCTTGAGTTGGACTCAGAATGCCAAAGATTTTACTAATCTTGTGTACAAGGTCATCACAAATCTACACTGAGAATTGATTACATAATGCATATGGATGAAGTGGAGAGCATTTTGTAAGAATTATGCTAAACAATCTCCTCAATTGGTAACACATATTCATAATTGAAGCCTCTTGGAGGTATTGTATCCATTCTTCATCATCTTCTAAAAATCCACTTGCAACACATGTTAATTTGAATGTCTCGTACTCAATATTGTTGACCGTGCATAAGGAATTGAATGATATTGGTCCTTTAACAACAGTGAGTAGAAGAAGTAGGTAAAATCGTTCACCTGAATTACGACTAGCAAAGTACATTCTACCAATTGCATACCCCCTTTATCTTCGAGTCCACATTTTCATTGTCTTATTCTAAACGAATTTCTAAGGAAATTCCTGATAGGTCAATGCGCGTGCAGATTCATTGGAATCAAAATCATAGTTGTGCAATCATGACCTTTGTGGATATACTTATGAATATATTTCACGTATCTCAAACCCTCACAAACTTCTACATTAATGTGACAGTTGAACATTCTTGAAAGATAGGGATTGTATGGTACAACATCCCTATTGTCAACCTCTTATTCCCTCACAATATACATTTGACCTCTATTGCGATGACGATAGAAAAGCTATCCATCTTAGTCCATACTTGTTGATTCTATAAAGACTCAATGGTATCTCTTCGTGCATATACCTTTTCATACATGATACTTGTGGATTTCGAGCACCACACGGTCCATAAACTGCACAACTCTTGATCGTATCAAAAAGGGATGGATCATTGTCATAATTTAGAAATTTAGCACAAACCGCTTTGTCAACCTAGTCATATGTCTGAATTTTATTTGTACCATGAAGAAACAAAAGCACATGCATATGCGGTAGCCCCCATTTTTGGAATTCAATTGTGAATACATGTGCTATTTTTTTGCCAAACATTTGATTTGTTTCTATCTCCTTCATCAAAGCACATCTCTTTAACTCAAAAACATGTGCAACCAAATTAGGACAGTCAACAAAATTCTGATACGACAACAAAGTTGAAGTAATTTCATTTCAATTTGGATTTACAGTCATGGTAAGGAAAATATATGGGTGTTGGTTATATTGCATGATAGTCATTGCATCTTGAAAAATCTCAATCATTTGTCTTGCACTACCAGTGAATGAAGATGGAAAAATATGTGTTGACCAATTTGTTTAGGTCCTAACTCATTTGTATTAACATCTGTAAGACCTTGGTAAAGTTTTTCACAAAGTTTCCTTGGTTAAGCTTGTAGTACATCAACCTCTTGGAATAACTTTCCTCCTCTCAAAATTGTTGAATACTCAGTAGGACGTTGAAAAAAACGATAGCTGTAAAATTGCATCTGAGTGAGTCTAGTAGTTGAAGGTTGACCACGTAAGACTTCCCACTGTTTAAACTCATGTTCTCGTCCAAGCCCATCATGAGGGAATATGTAACACCCCGAATTTTCTTTTATATATATTGATAGAGATATATATATATAGTAAATAATATTTGTAAAGATGTAGATATATGTAGTGACATAAGAATAAACCGTAGGATAAATGCTATGGAGACAATTTGATTGGGAAGTTACGTGTCGAAGATGTTTAAACTTGGAAAGGGTGACTAGATGAATTTCTAAATATTTTTAGGAAAAAATAAGGTGTCCATTGAATCCGGAAGGTCGAACAACCTTGGGAGAGGTAATATGAGGTGTATTGGAAGCTAGGAAGTATTCCGGAGTGAAAACACACTTAGAGAAAATTTGGGTAAAAAGGAGTTGGGACACCTTCTAGTATTTTGGTCATAACTTTTTACCCTTATATCCAATTGATCTGAAATGTTCACAATAGATAGTAGACATCTAGGGCTACAAAAGTGTATCTCATGAAAATTTTCCAATTCGACCTCTAAATGGGTCAAAATCGCGCTGGAAGTTGGAACAAAAATCTGGCAGTCCAACCGTACCGGTACGCGTACCGGTACGCCGAACTCCAGTAGCCAAACCGTACCGGTACGCGTACCGGTACGCCCGAAGCTTGGCATCGAAAAAGTCGGGATTTTGGTGTTTTAAAACACCCTTTTAAGCCTCATTTGACCCATTCTTCCATCCCACTCTCACCCCAAACATCTTAGAGCCCTAAGAAAAGAATAAAGAAGGAGAAAACATAAGATCAAAAGGGGAAAACAAAGGATTTAAGAGTGATTCAAGATCAAACCCTAGATCTTCAAGAACATCAAGGTAGGGGTTTTCTCTCACTCACTTACATTGAGACTAGGGTTAAATTATATGTATTCTTTTGGTTAAAAATCATATACACTTGCTATTATTTACTTGATTCTTGATCCTCTTGCATTTATTACCATGTTTTAAACATTGTAGTAGTTGGGTAACCATTAAAGGTCCATTTCTCATTCTCAAACCCTAGTTTTAAGAAAAATGAATCTTTCCTCTTTGCATTTTCCTTGTTCTAACCATCACCACCTTAGTGTTTGATATTGAATAGCAAAATAATGTTATTGTGATCTCATGTAATTTCTTGGTTGTTATGGAAAATGTCACATGCATAAATTTGGGGATTTTGGATAAATGATTGTAAATGGAGATAAATGTTGGGATTGTATTCTTGGTTGGGTTGCTTGTGATACCCAATTGTGAGAGGTTCCTTGTAAGGATGCTCACCCCTTCCCAAGAGGTTCCTTGTAAGGATGCTTGGGAAGCCATGAAGTGATTTGTGAGAGGTTCCTTGTAAGGATGCTCACCCCCTTCCCAAGAGGTTCCTTGTAAGGATGCTTGGGAAGCCATGTAATGATTGTGAGAGGTTCCTTGTAAGGATGCTCACTCATTCTCAAGAGGTTCCTTGTAAGGATGCTTGAGAATCAAAGATGGCCTAAACGGGAGGTGGAGGTTACCCTAAAGTATGCCACCTACCGAAAGAATCGTTCGAAATTGTGAATGGAGGACTGGATTATATTTGGAAATGTTTTGCTAAATGTATAGTGGTTTCATTTACTCATTCAATTATTGTTGTTCCGTAAACTTGAGATCTATTAAATGCCACTACTTTACTTCAAAAGTTATGTATGATATTTGTGAAATGAGACCGACCGTTTTGAATGCTTTTCTAAACCTTGTATGGGTTTGAGAGAATTGTTCTACAAAGCTTTGTGCTCACCCCCCACCGCTAACATTTTTCAGATTACCCGCAAGAGGAGGACGTAGGGGTCGAGGAGCCCGCTACTTGGGAGACTCCACTGGACGGGAATGTGGATCCCGAGGTGGACGCCTAGAGCGACACTTTCTTTTGTTCTAGACTAGGATATTTATTTTGAACCTTGTAAAGCCTAGTTTTCTTTTGTTTATTCCGCTGTGCAACTTTAAATAAATTTTGGAATGTAAAGGCCAAAATGGGCCTATTCTTTTGGGATGATCTTGTAAATTTTATGGATGACTTTATGAAGTCTTATTTATTGATGGATTATTTTAGTGCTCTCATGATGTGAATGTTTTAGAATGTAATGCCGTCCAGGGTGTGTTTTGGGGTGTTACAAAGTTGGTATCAGAGCCTAGGCTTTAGGTCTTACATGGGAGCTGTAGGTTATGGATTACCACTAGAGATGTAGGTTTAGGGTGAAGGAAATTGTTAAGTTAAATTTTGTATATGCCTTGTGCTTAAATCCAGACATCCTACATATCACTTTAGTTTATATCTTGCATAGCAAGGGAACTAAATTGTGGATTGATGTGCAGGATGGACGGTACACGGGGACGCGGACGTGGGCGTGGCCGTGGAGGTCAAGCAAATCCACCACCACCACCACCTCCGGATGCCATGCAAGGCATTTACCAATGCTTGAGGGAGCTCACCACTTTGGTACAAAGCCAAAATGGTAACAACAACCACAATGGTGGAGCTCATCCTCTCGCTCAAGTACCGGGCAATGGGAACGGAGACCGAAGGATGATAGCTCTTCGGGAATTTTTACGACAACGACCACCCAACTTCCAAGGGAGCTCCAACCCTTTGGAGGCGGATAGATGGATCCGCCGAGTGAAGAAGATCTGTGACGGCATGGGAGTTGCCGAGGAGTTGAGAGTTGGTTTGGCGACCTACCTGTTTGAGGGGGAGGCCGACTATTGGTGGGATGCCATAAAGAGGAGAAAGGACATCGACACACTCACTTGGGAAGAGTTCGATCAACTTTTCCAAGATAAGTACTTCCCTGAATCGGTCAGAGACAGAATGAAGGCGGATTTCCTTGCACTACGACAGGGTAGTATGACCGTAGCTGAGTATGAGAGGCGGTTCGACGAGCTCTCCCGTTATGCTACGGGATTTATATCGACTGAGGCCGACAGGGCCAAGCGCTTCGAGCAGGGTCTGAGGCCGGTCATTAGGGAGAAGTTGGTGGCTCTCCGGATACGTGATTTTGGGGACTTGGTGGACAGAGCTGCACTGGTAGAGAGAGACATAGAGGATAGCCAGCGACGACAGGGATTCTCGAGGGGAGGTCCGATCCGGACGGGTGCTAGCACTAGTGGGGCACAGAGACCGACACCATACCGTCGCCCAGACCAGACAGGGGGACAGCGATTTTTGGCAGCCCGAGGAGAGGGAGACACTCAGACTAGAGCCGGTTTTACCCCACGATCCTACTTTGCATGTGGAGGTGTGGGACATCTTCGGATGCATTGCCCAGTTTTTCCACCTCAGGGGCCTATCCGGACCGCCAGACAGGTACCAGCAGCCCACCCACCACCACCGAGGCCTGCACCGCATCGACCAATACAAGCTCAAGCTCCCGGTGGCGCCAACCAAGGGCGAGTATTTGCTTTGACACAGCCGGAGGAGGACATTGCCAATGCCGTTGTGGAAGGTATCGTCCTTATTTATAATTCTTGGGCCCGAATATTATTTGACCCCGGTGCAACTCACTCATTTGTACGCAAACATATGCACTTGATTTGGGATTGAATTTCGCGAAGCTAGAGCATGTTATGAACATTAGCTTGCCCACGGGAGAACGGTTAGATTCTAGCCGAGTCTGCAAGGATTGCGTGCTTCGCATTGGGGAGCACGAATTGATTGTGGATTTGATCGCTTTAGAGATAAAGGGGTATGATGTGCTTTTCGGGATGAATTTGTTGTCCGCTTTCCGGGCGGTAATGGATTGTTTCCGCAAGCGGATTACATTTCAGTTACCGGGAGGAGTCGTTTTTAATTTTGTGAATAACCGGGATTCTTTCCATCCCTTTCCTACTACGGGTAGTAGATTCTTAAAGGCGAAAGCGGGAAGTCAATTGAGTTTCTTAGCTAGCTTGATGGGAGATGACAGGGATAAACTCCACAGGGATGTGGTGTTAATTGTATCGGAGTTTTCGGATGTTTTTCCCGAGGAATTACCCGGATTACCGCCACATAGGGAAATTGAATTCAAGATCGATCTCTATCCGGGAACCGAACCCATATCCATTGCTCCCTATCGGATGGCACCTTTGGAGTTGAAGGAGCTAAGGAAGCAGTTGGATCATTTGTTGGCAATTGGGTTTATCCGTCTAAGCACTTCACCCTGGGGAGCCCCGGTCCTCTTTGTGAAGAAAACGGATGAGACTCTACGGTTGTGCACGGATTACCGGAGGTTGAATCGGGTTACCGTGAAGAATAAGTATCCGTTGCCGAGAATTGATGACTTATTTGATCAGTTGAAGGGTTCAAAGTATTACTCCAAGATTGATCTTCGCACGGGGTATCATCAGCTGCGGATTAAGGAGGAAGATATTCCTAAGACTGCTTTCCGTACCCGGTATGGTCACTTCGAGTATACGGTGATGCCGTTCGGATTGACTAATGCCCCCGCAGCTTTCATGGATTTGATGCACAGAGTCTTCCGGTCTTACCTCGATCAATTTGTCATTGTGTTTATTGATGACATATTGATTTACTCCCAGACTCAGGAGGAACATGCTCGTCATCTCTCTAAGGTGCTACAAACCTTGAGAGAACATAAGTTATATGCGAAGATGAGCAAGTGTGAGTTTTGGATGAAGGAGGTGAAGTTCCTTGGCCATGTTGTGTCCGAGCAAGGAGTAGCAGTTGATCCCGCAAAGATTGAGGCCGTGATGAAATGGGAACCACCGAAGAATGTGACCGAGATACGTAGCTTCTTGGGTTTAGCCGGTTACTATCGGAGGTTCGTAGAAGGGTTCTCAAAGCTTGCGATGCCGATGACTCGCCTTACAAAGAAGGGAGAAAAATTTGTGTGGACTCAAGCGTGTGAGCTAGCCTTTCGCACCTTGAAGGAGAAGTTGACAACGGCTCCTGTCCTCATTATTCCGAGCAGTGGGGAAGGCTATGATGTATACACCGATGCTTCACTACGAGGCCTGGGATGCGTTTTAATGCAAGGAGGGAAGGTAGTAGCTTATGGCTCGAGGCAACTCAAGGTGCATGAGCAGAATTACCCCACCCACGACTTAGAGCTTGCCGCGGTGGTCTTTGCTCTTAAGTTGTGGAGGTGTTATTTGTACGGGGAGAAATTTCAAGTATTCTCGGATCATAAAAGCCTCAAGTACATATTCACACAGAGAGACTTGAACCTTCGGCAAAGGAGGTGGGTTGAGTATTTGGAAGATTATGAGTTCACGCTCAACTACCATCCGGGAAAGGCCAATGTAGTTGCCGACGCTCTTAGCAGGAAGTCTCGGGGTGAAATTAATTCTCTTGCGGTAAATAGGTGGAAAATGATTGATGCATTGGAGGAGTACGATCTATGGGTGGATGGACCGGAGTATCAACCCTCTATATTCAACCTTATAGCTCAACCGACGCT
Source organism: Ilex aquifolium (assembly GCA_951799425.1). Lineage (NCBI taxonomy): Eukaryota > Viridiplantae > Streptophyta > Magnoliopsida > Aquifoliales > Aquifoliaceae > Ilex > Ilex aquifolium. The sequence continues at coordinate 17,542,436 of OX637406.1, read as the reverse complement.
TCTGCAACGAGTGGTGGAGTTGCAATGCCTAGATTCGGAACTCGATTTGATTAGAGCCCGATTAGAGAATGGAGAAGTGATGGAAGGATGGTCTTGGAAGAATGGAGAGTTGAGATATGGGGATAAGCTATGTGTTCCCAATGATTCGTCCCTAAGGGAGGAAATACTTGGAGAGTGTCATCGCTCCAAGTTTGCTATCCACCCCAGTAGCACAAAGATGTATAGGGACATGAAGCGTCAATACTGGTGGAGGGGAATGAAGCGAGATGTGGCCAAGTATGTGGCAAAATGTGCGGTGTGCCAGCAAGTGAAGATTGAGCATCAAAGGCCAGGAGGAGTCTTACAGTCTTTGCCTATTCCAGAGTGGAAGTGAGATCACATCACCATGGACTTCGTGTCGGATTTACCACGGACGTTGCGTGGGCATAATGCAGTGTGGGTCATTATAGATAGACTCACCAAGTCTGCTCACTTTTTGGGTATGAAGACCACAGATACATTCGAGACCTTGAGCCAGCTGTATATCCGTGAGATAGTGAGATTACACGGCGTTCCGCTCTCGATCGTGTCGGATCGTGACTCTAGGTTTGTGGCGAGATTCTGGCAGAGTCTACAACAAGCGATGGGGACGGAGTTACATTTCAGTACGGCTTTTCATCCCCAAACGGATGGCCAATCAGAGAGGGTGATCCAGATTGTGGAGGATATGTTACGCACTTGCGCGTTGGACTTCAAGGGGAGTTGGAGCGATCACTTACCGTTGGTGGAATTTGCGTACAACAACAGCTACCAAGCGAGTATCGGGATGGCACCGTATGAAGCTTTGTATGGAAGACCATGTAGATCCCCGACGTGTTGGTTGGAAGCCAGAGAGAGTAGTATGTTTGGGCCCGAGATTGTGCGGGAGACAACGGAGAAGATTCAGCTAATTCGGGAGAGATTACGCACATCACAGAGTCGACAAAAGAGCTATGCGGACCACCGACGAAGACCCTTAGAATTTAAGGTGGGAGACTATGTATTTCTCAAAGTGTCACCCAAGAAGGGCGTGTTTCGATTCGGCAAGAAAGGGAAGTTAGCGCCAAGATATACCGGACCATTTGAAGTGATCAAGGTTGTGGGCAAAGCGGCGTATCAGTTGCGGTTACCAGCTCAGTTGTCTGGGGTGCATGACGTATTTCACGTGTCCATGTTGAGGAAGTGTCAGTCGGAGGCAACACAGGTCGTAGACTTGGAAGATATTGAAGTTGAAGACGGAGCAACATATGAAGAGCAACCGGTGAGAATTCTCGACACAAAGGAGAAAGAGCTTCGCAACAAAGTCATCCGGCTGGTGAAAGTTTTGTGGCAACATCACGGAGTAGAGGAAGCTACTTGGGAACCGGAGTTGGAAATGCAAGAGAAGTACCCGCACTTATTCGCTACTTGAGGTAAGTTTCGAGGACGAAACTTTCTTTAAGGGGGGTGGATTGTAACACCCCGAATTTTCTTTTATATATATTGATAGAGATATATATATATAGTAAATAATATTTGTAAAGATGTAGATATATGTAGTGACATAAGAATAAACCGTAGGATAAATGCTATGGAGACAATTTGATTGGGAAGTTACGTGTCGAAGATGTTTAAACTTGGAAAGGGTGACTAGATGAATTTCTAAATATTTTTAGGACAAAATAAGGTGTCCATTGAATCCGGAAGGTCGAACAACCTTGGGAGAGGTAATATGAGGTGTATTGGAAGCTAGGAAGTATTCCGGAGTGAAAACACACTTAGAGAAAATTTGGGTAAAAAGGAGTTGGGACACCTTCTAGTATTTTGGTCATAACTTTTTACCCTTATATCCAATTGATCTGAAATTTTTACAGTAGATAGTAGACATCTAGGGTTACAAAAGTGTGTCTCATGAACATTTTCCAATTCGACCTCTAAATGGGTTAAAATCGCGCTGGAAGTTGGAACAAAAATCTGGCAGTCTAACCGTACCGGTACGCGTACCGGTACGCCGAACTCCAGTAGCCAAACCGTACCGGTACGCGTACCGGTACGCCCGAAGCTTGGCACCGAAAAAGTCGGGATTTTGGTGTTTTATAACACTCTTTTAAGCCTCATTTGACCCATTCTTCCATCCCACTCTCACCCCAAACATTTTAGAGCCCTAAGAAAAGAATAAAGAAGGAGAAAACACAAGATCAAAAGGGGAAAACAAAGGATTTAAGAGTGATTTAAGATCAAACCCTAGATCTTCAAGAACATCAAGGTAGGGGTTTTCTCTCACTCACTTACATTGAGACTAGGGTTAAATTATATGTATTCTTTTGGTTAAAAATCATATACACTTGCTATTATTTACTTGATTCTTGATCCTCTTGCATTTATTACCATGTTTTAAACATTGTAGTAGTTGGGTAACCATTAAAGGTCCATTTCTCATTCTCAAACCCTAGTTTTAAGAAAAATGAATCTTTCCTCTTTGCATTTTCCTTGTTCTAACCATCACCACCTTAGTGTTTGATATTGAATAGCAAAATAATGTTATTGTGATCTCATGTAATTTCTTGGTTGTTATGGAAAATGTCACATGCATAAATTTGGGGATTTTGGATAAATGATTGTAAATGGAGATAAATGTTGGGATTGTATTCTTGGTTGGGTTGCTTGTGATACCCAATTGTGAGAGGTTCCTTGTAAGGATGCTCACCCCTTCCCAAGAGGTTCCTTGTAAGGATGCTTGGGAAGCCATGAAGTGATTTGTGAGAGGTTCCTTGTAAGGATGCTCACCCCCTTCCCAAGAGGTTCCTTGTAAGGATGCTTGGGAAGCCATGTAATGATTGTGAGAGGTTCCTTGTAAGGATGCTCACTCATTCTCAAGAGGTTCCTTGTAAGGATGCTTGAGAATCAAAGATGGCCTAAACGGGAGGTGGAGGTTACCCTAAAGTATGCCACCTACCGAAAGAATCGTTCGAAATTGTGAATGGAGGACTGGATTATATTTGGAAATGTTTTGCTAAATGTATAGTGGTTTCATTTACTCATTCAATTATTGTTGTTCCGTAAACTTGAGATCTATTAAATGCCACTGCTTTACTTCAAAAGTTATGTATGATATTTGTGAAATGAGACCGACCGTTTTGAATGCTTTTCTAAACCTTGTATGGGTTTGAGAGAATTGTTCTACAGAGCTTTGTGCTCACCCCCTACCGCTAACATTTTTCAGATTACCCGCAAGAGGAGGACGTAGGGGTCGAGGAGCCCGCTACTTGGGAGACTCCACTGGACGGGAATGTGGATCCCGAGGTGGACGCCTAGAGCGACACTTTCTTTTGTTCTAGACTAGGATATTTATTTTGAACCTTGTAAAGCCTAGTTTTCTTTTGTTTATTCCGCTGTGCAACTTTAAATAAATTTTGGAATGTAAAGGCCAAAATGGGCCTATTCTTTTGGGATGATCTTGTAAATTTTATGGATGACTTTATGAAGTCTTATTTATTGATGGATTATTTTAGTGCTCTCATGATGTGAATGTTTTAGAATGTAATGCCGTCCAGGGTGTGTTTTGGGGCGTTACAGAATAATAACACATAATGCAATGGTAAATATGTCGGGTGACATTCATTAATTTGCATCAACCCATTATTCCCTCTCATATGTACAATAATGTCTCTCATTCCACTTGACTCAATTCTATCGCCTAGTAAAATTACAACAATCTCATCTGCTACTAAGAGATTATATCGTCACCGATCTGTTTGTGTTATGTAATGAAGATGAGCAGGTAAATCTTAGCTTGCCAATTCTACTTCGGTTAAGATAGCATAAGCTTGCTGGAATTTAGCGGGAAATGTATTAGTGTGCAACAAACAATTTTGAATTGTTATGAATACATATCTTCTCACATGAGGATTTCTACGACAGCAAGCATCTAAAGCTGAATTAGGGTCATAAATGTAAAGTTGGCAGTATATTGCTTCCTGCCCTATTTGTGGAAACAATCTTGTTCGATGTCACAATTCTCCATGAATGGTAAATGGTATAGGGCCCCATCCAGATGTTAATTTCGAGTCTAGTGTAGCACCAAGACTTGTAAAAGCATTATCTGCATTATACTCCCGTATATGTTATCGAAATAATTTTGATTGGTCATTATTGTCATCATACAATGCTCGAATAGATAGAGGTGGTGCAAGAAGTGGAGGTAGTCAAATCTTTCCTTGCAAACAACATGTTCCAAAAAGAGGATTTGAGACAGATAATGATTTTAATCTTTCATCTAGCCGATGCAATGCTGAAGAAAAATGACATGGTACTTTCATGCTCCCAATGGAATGGTGAACTTCTAATTTATATGCTTGAGGATCAACTTTTGTACTCATACATACACCTTCTTCTAGTGCATCAACACTACATATATCAAATTTCCTAGTCAAATTTGGTTCCTAGAAGTTAACGTTCACATACAAATTTTGTCTACTAAAATGTTGAAGTTAAAAACTTACATAACAATAAGATAAAGACAAACTTATAACAAACACCTTGAGGGTAATTCTGCTTGCAGCGTGGTGCCATTATTCAGATTACGAATATGTTGGAGAATAGTGGTCATATTGTAACGCCCCAAATACCCCCTTGGACGGCACTACATACTAACAACCATTTATACCATGAGAGCACTAATAAAATCCATAAATAACCGGGGGTCCTTAATTTAACAAAATTCGGGCAGAGTCTCCTTTGTTCGGGGAGCTCTACCCAAAACACAACATGTGCAATTATACTACATTGACCACACCGGGTCCATTGATTCATAAAAATACTTACAACATTATCCAAAAGAGTATGCCAAATAATGGCATCTACATTCCAAAAGAATTAAATTACACTTGGCAACGGAAACATAAAAATAATGTTAGACTTTACATTGTCTCAAAAGGAACTTCCTAGTTTATCACAAAAGAAAATAGAACACTAAGCGTCTCCCTCGGGATCTACGTTCCCTTCTATGGGAGCTTCCCAACGTCCCAGCTCGTCAGTTCCGAGCTCCTCCTCTAGACAAAGACCTGAAATATGTTGTTTGTAGGGGGTGAGCACTAAGCTCTGTAGCAACATTCCTCCCAATCTCGAACAAGGTTTATAAAAGCATATAAAATGGCCGGCCTCATTTCGCAAATATCATATATCAATTTTTTGAAAGAAAACAAGGACATTTCAATAGATCTCAAGTTTAGGTAACAACAGTAATTTAATGAATAAATGGAACCAATTACACAATTAATAATACATTCCACCATAAACCGTTTCTCACAAGTTCTTGCGGAATCTCATACTTCCCAAAACTCTTGTAGAAACCGTATCTGGTAGAATGAACAAATACTACCCATTGCATTCGTATCAACATTATAAACATGTATCTCCACCATAATGTAAGGCAAACCCCATGAATCGACACATTGAGTAATATCTAGCCCACACACACGCACACAAATCTTCTCAAAGATATCCATCATTTAGGAAGGGCATATGTCATACCAATGGCAGTGACGTATCCAACTCAGGCATTAGTATACTAACCCTCTGACACGGCACCCGTGAGCAATAGCGGTTTAGTCTTACCAAAGCACTAACCCCACTACGAGTGGTAGGAAACATGCCAACCCACACGGAGCAAGCAACACATCTACCCACTTTACGATATCTCGTCAAAGGCCACCCATGGTCATCCCACACTCATAAGAGATACAATATCAAACCCAATTTCACAATTTACAAGTCTATCTTAAAAACCCCAAATTAAGCATGTGACATTTTCAATAACCAACTAAGAAAATGCAAGAGATCACAACAATATCATTTTATTACTCAACACAAAACACTATGGTTTCGAAATCAAGAATAAAGGAAGAGTTCAAGAGGAAAACCCATCACTCTTGAAAACTAGGGTTTTTCAAACCAAAAAGAGATTTCATGGGTATTCAACCCTAACTTTGTGTAAAACATGTTAACAATTGCAAAAGAACCAAGAAACAATGAAGTCATAGCAAATACATATCATTAAGAATCAAAACATACATATTTATTAACCCTAACATCAATGTAAGAGAAAGATAAGAAATCCCCTACCTTGGTGTTCTTGAAATCTAGGGCTTGAATCTTGAATCACCCTTAAATCTTGTGTTTTTCCCCTTTGATCTTGAGTTTCTCTCTTCCTTTCTTTCTCTCCTAGGGTTCTAAAGTGTTTAGGATGAGAGTGGGATGGAAGAATGGGGCAAATGAGGGCTTGAGGTGGTGTTTTAAACTCAAAAATCCCGATTTTGTAACTGTTCGGCGAGTGTCAGAGAAAATTGTACCGGTACGGTACCGTACCGGTACTCAGTACCGGTACTCCAAAGCTACTGGAGTCGGGCGTACCGGTACGGTATCGTACCGGTACGGTTTGACAGATTTTTTCTCCGACTTCCAGGGCAGTTTTGACCCATTTAGAGGTCGAATTGGAAAATTTTCATGAGATACACTTTTGTAGCCCTAGATGTATACTATACACTGTCCAAATTTCAGATCAATGGGATATAAGGATAAAAAGTTATGACCAAAATACTAGAAGGTGTCCCAACTCCTTTTTACCCAAATTTTCTCTAAGTGTGTTTTCACTCCGGAATACTTCCTAGCTTCCAATACACTCCACATTACCTCTCCCAATGTTTTTCGACCTTCCGGATTCAATGGAGAACTTATTTTGACCTAACAATATTTAGAAACTTCCATAACCCTTCTTCTCAAGTTTACACACCTTCAAAACTTAACTTCCCAATCAATTTGTATCTCTAGTTTTTGCTTTTATTCCTACCGTCACTACACATATCCACATTTTTACAACAATTATTTACTATAAATCTATATACATTTATAAAAAAAAATGCGGGGTGTTACAATCCACCCCCCTTAAAGAAAGTTTCGTCCTCGAAACTTAATCGTCGAGTTAGTCTCTCAAATTCTCAATAATTTGAGAGACTAGAATCAAAATACATTCCTTCACTAGAATTCATTTATCACCTCTATTCTTAATAATTGTATACGGTTTTTCTAACTAATTTCTCATCATGCATAACTACTAAGTCATAATACTTAATTGTCTACTCATCAAATATCAATTCTCTTTTGAATTTCACCAATCATTTCAATCAATCTCATATTTGCTTCTTACATGTATCTTCTTCATAAGCATATCAAAATAACTCAAATGCAATTCCACCATTTGGATTACTCATCTTTCCTATACTAACATCATGGTGTAACACAAAATTTGTTAATGGCATCACGGTAAGATTTATCTCAATTCCTGAAAATAGATACAACGTTCTTCAAGATTTCGTCTCTCACAACCCAAGAGGGATTCAAAATCTTGAAATCTACCATAATTTCAATTCATAACTACACACTCCACACAAGTCAATGTTCTAAGATCAACTCTTAGTTTTCCCATCAATTTGTACTTTCTCATAATACTCCTTACCGTCACCATTATAGTCATTAATCCAAAAGCTCGCTGCGCACTCTGATATAAATTATAATTCACCGATTCACAAGTCAAAATATGCTACAAGATAAGAACTTCGCATAGATTTGAAAGTTCTGAGAGTATCTTAGATTCCACCAAAGTATACAAGTGAAACCTAATTGCACTTGTTTTCCAATTATTGCTTCCAAAATGTGTACACTAACGATCCATCAAATCCATTCAAAAGGGAATTTTGGGTAATTAACCAGCTATAATACTTAAGCTAAGGATCAAATTATATCTCCAATATAGTTGCTCTCGATCTACAATCTTGAGCTAGAACTAATAACCATTTAATCAATTCTTAGTGGCTTCCATTCACATCACAACTCTTTTAATGATATCTATACTTTCTAATCCTTCTGATACCATTCATTACAATATACCTCTTATAACATATCAAAATGTGAGGATAGACTGTCAAGGATCCCAAAACTAAAATAATCTAAACTAAAATAAGACTCTCAATGATTCATCACATGTCAAAGCAATCTTCATAGGTATCATCCTTGATTCTTCAATTTACTTATTTACCATTATCACCATCAACCATAAGTTCGAATCTTCTATACTCATACTAACATTCCTCAAGTATAACTAATCATTCCGATCTTAACAAGGTACTAAAAGAGGCAAGAAGAAGAACGTCCTATTCCCCCAACACAAATCCAATGACATTAAAAGGTTTCCTAGAACAATAGAGGTTCACCTCAAATTTGGGATATCATCCTCTTTTCATAATTGTCTACTATATACAACATCAAGCTTTTAACATCTATAATCTTTAATCCTACAATATCAAGGGTCAAAGGTAATTACTACAACTTAGTCATGCTTCTTAGATTTCCCTTTTTTCCATGTCTATAAATTCGTTTCCATAACTTGACCTCAATTTCAAATCCATATTTGTAAATACAAGTCAACTATTAACTACACACTCACCCAATAGATTCTTGATTGTTAACATTTTAGAGAGTCTAACTATAGTGAACTAAGTCCACAACAAAATACCCGATTACCTAAGTATAACGTCCTCAAGGAGTATCCTATGTGTGACCCTTCTAAACCATCAATACTTCCAAAATAAATTTAATCAACTCTCCGTAATATTTTCAAACTAATATTGGGAACCTCAAGTAAGTGGTTATGAAACAGCCTCCTATAGATTTAAGATCTATAACCACAATTCCAATCATTATTCCAAAAATAAGCTCCCATTCGAGGTTACTTCACCATATTCCTTCAATTGATCATCTTTAAGAATTATTCAACCTCATATATCGCACTCACCGTTACCCTCCCAGGGTTTCTATTATAGAACCAAAACTACATTCATTCCTTAATTTCTATGCCTTTTAAGTAACACACATAACCATCTATACCCTTATCATTAGGAACTTAATTCATCTTAGAGAACCTCTAAGTTAACCTTATCTCCACACATCCCAATTGGGTTATCATATCCCTGGACTTCTAAAATATGAGCAATACTATTAGTGGAAGAGAATACTTAAAGTTGACAAGCCCCAAATCATAATCATCTTTTATATTGTTATCCATCAAAAGCACTTCAATCAACATGGGGGTGTCTCTCAATCAAAGCCTAAATAATGTGGAAGTTCACTTAAGGATAGGTCCTTCAGAATCTAAGAAGATAGTACAACACTTTACTGTCCAAAGAACACCACAGTGCAGATTTTTAACCAACTACGAAGAATAAATTGATTTGACTCGAGTATTTTGAGCATGTGTGACCTATATGGTTGGAAAGATATACGAGTTAGGGTTCTAACAAAAATAACGGTGCACAATTTGGACTTTCCAGTGAAGAGTTATGATCGAATTAGTGAAAGGTAGTCTGCCGGACTGCTTGGTTCTTCTATACATGTCTAACTCGAGTTTGGGTGTCTTTCACAAATCCTATCTCATACCCATCTCCAATATAGATAATATGACTTGCATAAATATCCATGCCTAGCATGATTTACAAACCAAAAGCCAAATTACCATCTGTCTCCTAGAATAGTCCAAAACGACATGATATGAAACTAAAATATCCATCCCAAAATTTTCGTCAACTCCTCAAAGCTAGATAATCCATGAATTCGAACAAATAATTAATCCCTAACCTAGACCTGTCAAAATTCAACACGACACGATTAACCGACACGATTAATCGCTGATTAAACGGGTTTGGGTGATACCTTAACGGGTTCACGTGTTAAACGGGTCAACCTGTTTAACACGTTTAATAAACGAGTCGTGTTCGAGTGAGACATGTCAACCCATTTATAACTCGTTTAACCCGTTTAAATAAATTTAATATAATAATAAATTATAAATTCATAATTATTTTTAAAAAAATAATCAGAATTTATTAAAATTAACTATCCAAATATTCAGTCTCTTAATTAAAAGATTTTTATTAGTGAACACTTGGAAAAACAAATAAAAAAATTAAATGATGAAGAAAAGAATGGACTTCACTTTTTATAGGCAAGGAGGAGGTCTCCTTCCTTGCAAATCTACCGATGTGGGATTCAAAACTTGTGAGTTGTGAGAGAAGTGTGAACACAGTGAAGGCATCCTTGAAAGCTTTTGGTTGGAATGGTTGGAATCCCACATCGACTAATTTAAGTGAATGAGAACTCTCTCATGCCTATAAAAGGCTGCACCCATTTGTTTAGTCTTTCACCTTTGCCTTCCACTTACAAAAGCAAGTGGCACCCAACTGAAACTTTTTTAATAAAAAGAGTTTTGATGTTGTGGGTAATTAGTGGAGTTTAAAATTTTAGTAAAATAATTTTAATAAAATTTAATGGGTTAAACGAGTTGTGTCGTGTTACCCGTTTATTAAACGAGTCGTGTTCGTGTTGAGATTTTTTACCCATTTATTAAACGTGTCGTGTACGGGTTTATATGTTTTTCACCCGTCACCCGTCACCCGTTTAACCCGACACGTAACCGTTTAACCCAACACGTTTGACACCCCTACCCTAACCTAACTAAACAACAAATCACACTTATCTTCTAAACATCTAACTTCAAGCAAATCAAAACTTAAAATTTCTTCATCCTAAACTAAGACTCCAGTGATAATCCACAACCTACAGGTCCCATGTAAGACATAATTCCTAGGCTCTGATACCAACTTTTGTAACGCCCCAAATACCCCCTTGGACGGCATTACATACTAACAACTATTTATACCATGAGAGCACTAATAAAATCCATAAATAACCAGGGTTCCTTAATTTAACAAAATTCGGGCAGAGTCTCCTTTGTTCGGGGAGCTCTACCCAAAACACAACTTGTGCAATTATACTACATTGACCACACCGGGTCCATTGATTCATAAAAATACTTACAACATTATCTAAAAGAGTATGTCAAATAATGACATCTACATTCCAAAAGAATTAAATTACACTTGGCAGCGGAAACATAAAAATAATGTTATACTTTACATTGTCTCAAAAGGAACTTCCTAGTTTATCACAAAAGAAAATAGAACACTAAGCGTCTCCCTCGGGGATCTACGTTCCCTTCTATGGGAGCTTCCCAACGTCCCGGCTCGTCAGTTCCGAACTCCTCCTCTAGACAAAGACCTGAAATATGTTGTTTGTAGGGGGTGAGCACTAAGCTCTGTAGCAACATTCCTCCCAATCTCGAACAAGGTTTATAAAAGCATATAAAATGGCCGGCCTCATTTCGCAAATATCATATATCAATTTTTTGAAAGAAAACAAGGACATTTCAATAGATCTCAAGTTTAGGTAACAACAGTAATTTAATGAATAAATGGAACCAATTACACAATTAATAATACATTCCACCATAAACCGTTTCTCACAAGTTCTTGCGGAATCCCATACTTCCCAAAACTCTTGTAGAAACCGTATCTGGTAGAATGAACAAATACTACCCATTGCATTTGTATCAACATTATAAACATGTATCTCCACCATGATGTAAGGCAAACCTCATGAATCGACACATTCAGTAATATCTAGCCCACACACACTCACACAAATCTTCTCAAAGATATCCATCGTTTAGGAAGGGCGTATGTCATACCAATGGCAGTGATGTATCCAACCCAGAAATTAGTATACTAACCCTCTGACACGACACCCGTGAGCAATAGCGGTTTAGTCTTACCAAAGCACTAACCCCACTACGAGTGGTAGGAAACATGCCAACCCACACGGAGCAAGCAACACATCTACCCACTCTACGATATCTCGTCAAAGGCCACCCATGGTCATCCCACACTCATAAGAGATACAATACCAAACCCAATTTCACAATTTACAAGTATATCTTAAAAACCGCAAATTAAGCATGTGACATTTTCAATAACCAACTACGAAAATGCAAGAGATCACAACAATATCATTTTATTACTCAACACAAAACACTATGGTTTCGAAATCAAGAATAAAGGAAGAGTTCAAGAGGAAAACCCATCACTCTTGAAAACTAGGGTTTTTCAAACCAAAAAGAGATTTCATGGGTATTCAACCCTAACTTTGTGTAAAACATGTTAACAATTGCAAAAGAACCAAGAAACAATGAAGTCATAGCAAATACATATCATTAAGAATCAAAACATACATATTTATTAACCCTAACATCAATGTAAGAGAAAGAGAAGAAATCCCCTACCTTGGTGTTCTTGAAATCTAGGGCTTGAATCTTGAATCACCCTTAAATCTTGTGTTTTTCCCCTTTGATATTGAGTTTCTCTCTTTCTTTCTTTCTCTCCTAGGGTTCTAAAGTGTTTAGGATGAGAGTGGGATGGAAGAATGGAGCAAATGAGGGCTTGAGGTGGTGTTTTAAACCCAAATATCCTGACTTTTTAACTGTTCGGCGAGTGTCAGAGAAAATCGTACCGGTACTCAGTACCGGTACTCCAAAGCTACTGGAGTTGGGCGTACCGGTACGGTTTGATAGATTTTTGATCTGACTTTCAGGGAAGTTTTGACCCATTTATAGGTCGAATTGGAAAATTTTCATGAGATACACTTTTGTAGCCCTAGATGTCTAATATTTACTGTCAAAATTTCAGATCAATTGGATATAAGGATAAAAAGTTATGACCAAAATACTAGAAGGTGTCCCAACTCCTTTTTACCGAAATTTTCTCTAAGTGTGTTTTCACTCTGGAATACTTCCTAGCTTCCAATACACTCCACATTACCTCTCCCAATGTTTTTCGACCTTCCGGATTCAATGGAGAACTTATTTTGACCTAACAATATTTAGAAACTTCCATAATCCCTCTTCTCAAGTTTACACACCTTCGAAACTTAACTTCCCAATCAATTTGTATCTCTAGTTTTTGCTTTTATTCCTACCATCACTACACATATCCACATTTTTACAACAATTATTTACTATAAATCTATATACATTTATAAAAGAAAATGCAGGGTGTTACACATATACAATGATCCCGAGACACATGTTGGCATTATCTGTTTTACTGCAAGCTCAGGGATTCCCCTTGAAAACTTGGAGGATGATTTGGCTAGATGAAGATTGGTGATAACAGACGACAAACACGAACCATTTAATGTCATTGTCCATTTTGCTTGAAGTTGAGAAATATCTGTGGACAGAGTCGCTAAGTGAATGTGAGATCTTTTACTTGCCTCCCCTTCTAGGAATGTACAGGGGCGGCGACTCGGTGTTAATCTAAGTTGGATGGATCTACTTAGTCTAACTCTCTAATTGATGTTTTGAACACTTAGTATCTTTGATTTTTCCACCATCATGTCTTTCCCGTTAGGCGCCTTGCACGTTGGGCTAAGGTAATTTTTGTTATAACATTATCATTGGATGCCTAAAATGTGAATTGAAAATATTGCTTTGTAAATATTATATATTTCGAAGGAAACCAAATATACTTTGTTAAATAATTTGTCAACTGGGGAAAACAATATATTTTAAAAATTTAACTACAATATAATACCACTTGGCAAGATATACTTACCATTCTCTTGTCAAAAGAGGTTGTCGTTCCTTTTCCTTTAAACTTTGCATTGGCAATTATGGCTAAACTTTCCTTTTCCTTTTAGAGAATAAGCATAGATATGAAATCATTACATAGAAATCAAAAAGACTAATATATAAACAAATGGATGCATCATGACACTACCTTAGAAATGAGGAAGTGATTGAGTTTGTGCTCATCTTGGATCACAATACCATCATTGTTTTTCTTAAGCAATTGAACCTCTACAGAAAATGTATTTTAACAAGTAAATGTACACATAATATATGATAAACAATTATTAAGAATATGAGTGAAATGAAGCTAACCTTACGGTTTGTTCTAAATCTTCATCTATTTGTAAGAAGATGCGTGAAAATAAAACGAAATAAGCATGTGAACATTTTTTTAGTATATATATATATATATATATATATATATATAGAGAGAGAGAGAGAGAGAGAGAGAGAGAGTGAAGAGGTTTAAACTTACATGACCAAAAATAGTGAGATCTTTTATTTTTCAATGTCATGGGTTTGTAGTGGTGGTTAGTACATTATGGTGGCTACAATTATAAAAAAAAACATAGAGAAATAACTAAAAATATAGAAACTATCACCCCACAATTTTGCTTTAGTAAAATCATTTATCAATATGCACAAGAACATAATAATACCAGCCGTATAGGCAATTTTTTTTAAAAAAAATAGATAAATACCCTCCTAATGCGACAAAGAAAAATATTTCTCTACTATTAGCTTAAATATATAGCAAAGAGGAGCATTGAGTAAATAATTAACTAAAACAATTGGAACCTATGAAGAGAAACCTATTTGATCCAATGAACATGCACATAAGTAATGATGGTTAAATAGAATCATCAAATGGACATTGTGTACTCCTAGTGCAAATGTTTCCTTAACAATAAAGATTCAGGTTTACTAAATTGTGAGATTTATATTAAATTTAAATGACAAGAGCACATATTCATAGTTAATTAGTATGTGAGTAAGGAATTGAGGTTGGATTTTAATGATTTTACACATATAATGTTGTGGCGAAAATAATTGATACCACAGTGGTAATCAAATCAATCATTTTAATCACTTGTCAGATGCAACCCAACCATGACCACATACATGATAGAGAGAGAGAGAGAGAGAGAGAGAGAGAGAAATGGATTATTTAGCAACCAACTATATATACCAAAGAAACGCAGTACTCGATAATGAATCATCTAAGCTTCCTCCTGCATGTATCAAACAGTTGGGTAACACTTTAAATTTAAACACAACAAAATTTATCAATGACTAATAAATGGCGTGTGCTCAATAATAGAATTGTTTTCATAGAAAAGATTAACAATTTAAAGTTGATAAGTAAAAAATATTCAAATGACAGCTTGTAATAATTGGAGGAACACTCAAAAGTACTAAGAACTTTAACATATTCAATTAAAGCATTTATAATGAGAGTCTTCACCAACATATCTTAATCACAACACGCAGCAAGGAACGAAGCTCATGAAATGGTACTCAGAAGTGCCTTTAGCAATTTCAACTCAAGTATTATCCCTTGTACAAACTACTTAACCAAAAAATAACAAAATGACAACAAAAAAAATGGTTAAAAAAATCCATATTCAATTAAAACCATTGCCCTTAACCACTTTCTTCCACAAAATCAATGCGGCAATAAAAAGTATAGATTAAAAAATTATAAATCCTTAAAGAATTCAATAGTACCAAAACCAGGCAATTGTGCTCAAATCAAAGGCCCTTTAATCACAAAAGTATGAAACTAGAAAAAAAATTGTAAAACTCGAGTAAATTTGAACTTTTTGTGAATAAGGGCAAAATGGTCATTTGCCATCTTAATGCGTATTTGAGATACTCATGATCTAGACCTCGGATGAGGAAACGGAGTTTTCCGTTGGATTCGTATCGCGAAATCGAGTCACCCTGTCAAATTTCGTCGAATTCCGAGATAGTCGGATTTTTGCACGTCGTTCGAGGCGACTGCGTGGCGAATGACATTTAAAGGTCCCCATAAATATATTTTATAAAATTTCCTTATAATTAAGTTAAAGTTCAAATAAAATTAATTTGAACTTAAACCGGGATGTAATGAATCGTTTCGGGACGAAAAACGGACCCGAAAGTAGAAAACGTGCAGAGCAATGTGGACCGCGCAATTAAAAGTATAAATAGGGGCTAAATATCTGAAAAATCAGATATTTCCACCCTTTTAGCCGGCTGTGTTCAGACATTGAAGGGGGAGAGGAGAAAATTTTGATTTCAAGCTTTCTTCTTCCGATTTACTAAGTTCTGTCGGTCGGAATCACTTGGACCAAGAGTTAAAGTTGATCACCGCGACGAGGGATACGTCTACGTACCAAGAACGAAGAATTTCACCGAAGATCCAAAAGGAAAACTTTGGGGAAATCAAGGATTTTTGGGCTAGGGAGGTGTTCTTGAAGTTTCTCCCTTTGTTTTACGCTCCAAGAGGTAGGGTTCTTCCTACTTTGTTTTTACTCCTACCTTAAGGGGTTGTTTTTGTGGCTGAAACATGACTGTTATATGGTTGTATATAGACTGTTATATGGGCTGAAATACGGACTGTTTTGTGCGCGGGTTAGGGGCTGTTTTGTGCACTGTCGTGGGGCTGTTTTGTGCACGGTTTAGGGGCTGTTTTGTGCGCTGTTTAGGGCCTGATTTGTGGCTGAATTTGGGACTGTTCTTGGACTGTTTTAGTGGCTGAAATGGGGCTGCATGTAGGCTGTCCAAATGGACTGTTTTGCGGACTGTTTTTAAGCCATTTAGCGGACTGTTTTTAGGCCATTTTGCGGACTGTTTTGTGCGCTGTTTAGGGCCTGATTTGTGGCTGAATTTGGGACTGTTCTTGGACTGTTTTAGTGGCTGAAATGGGGCTGCATGTAGGCTGTCCAAATGGACTGTATTGCGGACTGTTTTTAAGCCATTTTGCGGACTGTTTTGTGCGCGGTTTAGGGATTGTTTAAGGGGCTGCTTTGTGGGCTGCTTAGTGGTTGATTTGTGGGCTGCTTAGTGGCTGAATTGTGGGCTGTTTGGTAGCTGAATTGTGGACTGTTTTTGGGCCGTTATGTGGTTTGTTTAGGGGATATTATGTGGGCTGTTTTGGTGGGCATATTATATGTTTACATTATGCCTTGAGAATTAAGTGTGTTATTGCTTGAGTATGTAGTAACATGCTTAGGGATTGTGTTGGAAAGAAATGTTGATATATGCGTATTAATATATGGACATTGTGATGAGTTTTTGGAGGTTATATGCATATGATATAATTGTCCATGATGCATGATGAAATGTGTGATTTAAATGGTTCATATGACATTCATTACATATGAGGCATGACATTGATATGCAATGACACATTACATTGCATTTGCACTGAGGCATCCATTTCATGGGCTTAGGCATGAGTGTGGGTGTGTGTGTGTGTTTGGGCATGGTTCATTCAAACATCATTCTTGGTGGTTGAAGGGTGGGCTCGGGAAAGTTGGATTGAATATCCGACTGAGTCGCACGGTTGCATGCATGGAAAAACTTGTGTCGGGTATAGCAAGTAGGGCTAGACTCTCCCTCGGGTGCAAAACCCGGTCACATGGTTCAGGCACTTCCCAGCGGTGAAATTCCAGAAAAGTGCTGGTGTTTACGGAACCGGTGGTTGAGATACCAAAATCCGTTGCCCAACAAGACACAAGATTTTGATTTATAAAGTACTCATTCAATGAGTAACACCTATCAATGATTTGGTTTTATAATAAAACAACTTTTATTTCAAATGATCATTGGGTGGAATTTTCGTCAATTGACGGATTCATTACACATTGGCATTGCATTGTGTTGTGGGAGTCGGTGAGGACTCGGGTTAAGGTTGCATGAGTGAGTTCCATCTCATTTCATAGCATGGCATGGTGAATTCCAATATAGAGTTGCATATTCTTACTTGGAATGTTGATGTGAATTTGAAATGTTGTATGTGAACATTGCATGTGCACTTAGGTGGGGAGTAGCCTCTGTAGGAATTACTCTATTGGGCGTGGCTCACCCTATACGGGAAAACATTTCAGGTACGGGTTATACGCCGATGGACGGCACTCACTCGGGCACTTAAGGAGGAAGAAAAGCCGACTTGTGGCTTTCAATCCAATTCTTTTGTAGAATTAAACTTGTCATTAAATTGTGGCATGTAATGTGTAAAGGAATTGTAACAGAGTTTATATGGACTGTTCTAATATAACTGTGCATGTTTTATACGAGTATGGATAATTGGACCCGGTGTGGTCTATATTTACTCATAAATGGACCCGGTGTGGTCATAGTTTTAATATTGGACCTCGGATGGGTCTTGTTATTATATGATGCACATGTTGTGTTTTGGGTAGAGCTTCCCGTACAAAGGAGACTCTGCCCGATTTTTGTTCAATTATGGACCCCGATAAGAGGGGCATAACGGCACGATATCGAGTTACTCGGTATCCACGGGTATTCCGTGGGTTGATGGGTAATCAACGGACCCCCGGATTTTGGGGTGTCACAAAAATTCCACAAAAAACAACTTAAATCATTTTTCATTTGCTATTCAAATAAAATTCAAACAAAAAAAAATACAATTTCATATCCAAACCGTACAAAACCCGCATTCAAAAATAACAAATCAAACCAAGCACGCAACTCCAAATTGAACCTCATCAAACCGAATTTAAATTGAACCCTATCAAATTGAATTAATATTGAACTCAAATTGAAAATAATCAAACCGAGTTCACAAATTAAAATTGAACCTAACTTCAAAAAAATCCATATTCAATTACAATCACTGCCCTTAACCGTCTTCTTCCACAATATCAATGCGGCAATAAGAAGTATAGAAGAAAAAATTGTAATGTAATGCCCCAAAATCCACTCTGGAAGGCATTATTATCTACAAACCATACAACCATGAGAGTAACTAAAAAAAATCATTAAGTAATAATTCATCCATCCATTTGACAAGGAATAAATTATAAAGCCATTAAAACAATGAAACTTCTCCAACTTACAATTCAAAACCAAAAATATCTAGCAACGGAATAATAAATCTAGCTAAAACATTGTTTCATAAAAATCTCTCAAACTCTAAACCAAAAATAGATCAACTCTATTCCTCTAAGGTACGATCCACATCTTGATCCTCCAATGGCTCGAAATTTGTCTGCTCATCCACATTGACGTCATCTTCTATGCCAAAATCTGTAAGTGGTATTGTAGGGGATGAGCAAAAGCCCGTCAGAAATCCATCTCAAATCCCAACAAGGTTTTTAATCAAATAAAAGATGGCAAGTCTCTTTTGGAAAATAGCATATATAGATTTTGAGAATAAAACCATGATAGTTGTAATGATGTCAAGTGTATGGAATACAGTAAATCAATGACAGGAATAAACTTACAAGAAATTAAAGCAATCAATAAATAACTCAGTAACATCATTTTATATTCTCATGTATATTGGTTCATTCCCCATTCTCATGTATGTTAGTTGCTTCTCAGGAATGTACACAATGATTATACCTCGTTCACCCATCACAACCACACAATCTCAATCATTCCCCGCAGGGCCAAATCACAAACCACTTTAGGAAGGGCGTATATCGTCTCCCACGGCATTGACGAATCCTTCCTAGGAAAGGTATATCATCCCTCAGCCTCGAACTTACGTGAACAATAGTGGTTGCTCTCACAAACAACAATCCACTACAAGTGTTAGGCAACCATCTCACCCCCACTGGGATAAACTAACCTCTATACTCTGGGGCAGCTCTCGAAGGCAATTCAAGTCTATCACAACAAACCATACAAGAGATAAAACCACAACTTTCTCAATAATCACAATCTTAACCAATTACAATTTTTATTAACAGTTCAAGTATCACAATTTCATAATTCGCAATATACTACAATAATAAAGGAATTAAAATATGCAAGAGATCATATCAAGAAAACCTTCACAATTTCGATATTCAGAATTCTAGGGTTTTGCCAAAAATCATACTTTCTTGGAATAAGAACAATTATTAGATGAAAACACGATTTAATCAAGAATAGGAATTTAGAAATCAAGAATCCATGTATTTTTCATAACTAAACATGTATTTAGCAAAACTAAGATTTTGGAAATTCAAGAACAATGTTTCTTGAACCCAAACATGTATTTTGTTCAAAACTATGTTTCAATAACAAAGAAACCAAGAACTCATAAGTATTTATCATATAACTATCAAGAATATTAAAAACATACATATGTAATACCCTAAGCCTCAATGAAAGAACTTGAGAAGAATCCCCTACCTTGCTTCCTTAGTGTTGTGTGAAAAACTAGATGTTTTGATTCGATCCAACGCGAAAATCCCCGTCAATCTTGTGTTTCTCCCATTCTTCCTTACTCTCCAAGGCTCTCTAGTGGTTAGAATTGATGAAATATTGATGAAACTAAGCCTAAGGGGTGTTCCATAGGTATTTATAGTGGAAAAATTGGAGAGAACACCCAAAACAGGTCTGGGACGTGAAGCCCCCGGTTTGATGCGTCTGGACGCATGTTTTTTACTGTCCAAACGTGTGTTTCTTCGCCCAACTTTCTGCGAAACGCGTCTGGACGCGTGTCTATTCCCGCCCGGACGCGGGTGACAATATATCTTCAATTTCCTGATTGAATTTTACCTATTTAGGAGTAGATTCATAAAATTTTCGTGAAATACTCTTTTGTAGCCCTTGAAGTCTAGTTTTTACTGTCCAAAAATAAGATCAATCAGGATTAGGAGTAAAAATTTATAGTCTAAATACTAAGTCAATATCAAAATCCTTCCTACACAAATTCTATTTAAAATGTGTTTTAACTCCGGAATACTTCCTAACTTCTAATACACCCCATATTACCTCTCCCAAGGTTTCTTGACCTTCCGGATTCAATGGAGACCTTATCTTGACCTAAAAATATTTAGAAACTTATTCAGCCACACTATTCAATCCAAACATCTCCAAAACTCAATTTATCTCAACGTAAATACACGCAAAACTCAAATTTTATAATCAATCTCTCCTTATGATTCTATGTTTCTACCATCATTTTATTCATCTTAGGAGAACTCTTAAAATAATATTATCCTTATTTAATTTTAATTCGGGGTCTTACAATCCACTCCCCCAAAAGAAAGTTTCGTCCTTGAAACTTAATCGTCGAGTTAGGCTAACTAATTCTTATTGACCACGGGGTCACAACACATATTAATCCCTTAAACATCAAATCTAAGATTAGAATAGAATATCATATTCGAAATTTTAAATTCATCCCTTTCACTTAAAACATCATTGCAGTTACTTAAAGTCGTCAAGATTACCTTCCTTCACTAATATTCATTTACCACCTTTATTCTCAATAATTATATACGATTGCTTCAACTAATTTCTTATCATGCATTACTACTAGATCATAATAATTAATTGTCTACTCATCAATATCACCTCTCTTTTGAATTTCACCAATTCCTTCAATAAACATCATGTTTGCTTCTTACCTGTAGCTTATCAATAAGCATTCCAAAACAACTCAAATACAATTTTCGATAATAGGGTTACTTATCTTCCTATACCAACATCATGGTATAACCCAAAATTTAGTAATGACATAACATTAAAATTTTTCTCGATTCTTGAAATAGATACAACATTCTTAATGTCTTTGTCTCTCACTAACCAAGAGGAATTCACAATCTTTGAAATCTAACAATACTTTCAATTCACAACTACACACTCCCACATAAATCAATATTCTAGGATCAACTCTTAGGTTGCACATCCATTTGCAATTCCTCATGATACTTTTTACCTTCACCATTGTAGTCATTACTCAAATAGTTCGCTGTGCACTCTGATATAAATTATAATCCACCAATTCACAAATCAAAACTAGCCACAAGATAAGAATTTTCATTGGTTTGAAAATTTTGAGAAGATATGTCAAATTCCATCAAAGTGTACAACTGAAATCTAACCACATTTATCCTCCAATTATAGCTTCTAAAATGTGTACACTAACGATCCATCTAATCCATTCAAAGGGAGTTTTAGTAATTAACTAACTATAATACTTAGTCTAAGTGTCAAGTTATATCTCCAAGATATTTGCTCACAGTCCCAAATCTTGAGCTCAAACCAATAAGCCTTACAATCCCCTTCATAACTCATTTGTATCCAGATTCATACTTTTAGATCAATCTTAATATTTCTACATGGTCACCAACTCGATTAATGTCAATTATTTTCTATCTCCCAAGTATTCATTCTCAATCTGTGAGGTTCCTGTTAAGGATGCACAGTCCTGGAATCCCACATCGACTGGAAGAGGGGGAGTTGTTGGGCTTATTAGTAGGCTCCTTTCCTTACATGTCAAGAGGCCTTTTCCCAGGAATACTGGGAGGAACAAAACCGTGAGGGCCAGTGGGCCCAAAGCGGACAATATCTTGACATGTGGAGGGGGTGTTACAGAATGGTATCAGAGCCGACCCTTGCCCGGTCCGAGGGTGGGGCCCTGCCGTGCCGCGTGTGGGCAGGAGGTTACTGGTAAGTATGCCTGTGCTACACGGGGACGTGCAGCCCTAAGGGGGTGGATTGTGAGGTTCCTATTAAGGATGCACAGTCCTGGAATCCCACATCGGCTGGAAGAGGGGGAGTTGCTGGGCTTATTAGTAGGCTCTTTTCCTTACATGTCAAGAGGCCTTTTCCCAGGAATACTGGGAGGAACAAAACCATGAGGGCCAGTGGGCCCAAAGCGGACAATATCTTGACATGTGGAGGGGGGGTGTTACACAATCTCTAACCTTGAGCTAGAACTAATAACCATGTAATCAATTCTTAGTGGCTTTCATTAACATCATAACTCTTTTCACGATACCTATACTTTCGAATCCCTATGATACAATCCATTACAATATATATCTTGTAATATGCCAAAATGTGAAGATAGACTGTCAAGGATCCCAAAATATCTCTCAATTCCCTATCACCAGACTTCTTATGATAAAATCAAAATTAAAACAAATCTCCCAATGATTAAACCAATGTTCCTCAATTTACCCACATTAGTCATCATAGTCTTAATCATTATTCATAATCTCCAAGATAATAACGATCTGCTAATTACTAGGATAACCATAGTCATTTATCCCAAAAATTACATAAGGTTTCTACATCCATGTCAAAGCCAATCTGCATAGGTATCATCATTGATTCCTCAAATTACATTTTTCCAATTATTACCAATAATCGTAAAGTTCTAATCTTCAATACTCATGCCAACAATCCTCAAGTATAACTAATTAAACCTATCTTAATAATGTACTAAAAGAGACAGAAAAAAGAACTTCATATTCCCCCAACACACAACTCCAATAACATTAAAAGATCTCACTTAACAATAGAAGTTAACACCAAACATTGAAATCATCCTTATTTCAATAATTGTCTGCTATATCTACCTCAAATTTTTACAACTCTATAATCTTTAATCCTACAATATCTCGGGTCAAATGTAACGATTATATCTTAGTCAGACTTTCTAGATTTCCTTTTTGCATGTCTATAAGTTCATTTCCATAACTCAACTTCAAATTTTCAATCAAATTTGTAAATACAAGTCATCTATTAACCTCACACTCAATCAAGAGATTATTGATTGTTAATACTTTAAAGAGTCCAAGTGTAGTGAACTAAGCCCACCACGAAATAATGTTACCTAAGTATATCGTCCTCAATGAGTATCCTACTTATGACCTTTCTAAACCATTAATACTTCAAAAGTAAATTTAATCAACTATCTGTAATATTTTCAAACCCATATTGGTAACCTCAAGTACATGGTTATGAAATAAACTCCTGTCCATTTAAGAATCATAACCACAATTCCTATTGCTATTCCAAAATACACTCTCATTCGATGTTACTTCGCCATATTCCTTCAATTGATCATATTTGAGAATTATACTATCCCATCGTACTCACCCTAGAGGAATACATAACACTCTCATGGTTCATGTCGTAAAACCAAAACTACATTTATTCCTTAATTTTTTTTTTTTTGACATTTTAAGTAACACAAATAACTTTTTATAGCCTTATTATTCAAAACTTAGTACAATCTTAAAAAAATTCTAAGTTGATCTTACCTCCACACATCCTAATTGGGTTATCACATCTCCTTCACTTCCAATCAATATAAACAATACTAATCGTATAATAGAATATTTAGAGTCGACAAGACACCAAGTCATAGTCCAATTTTATATTGTTATCAATCAAAATACTTCAATCAACATGGGGGTGTCTCTAAATCAAAGCCTAAATAGTGTGAAAACTCACTTAAGGATAAGTCATTCAGATTCTAAGAAGAAAGCACGACACTTTGTTATCCAATGAATAGCACAATGCATATTTTTTATCAACTTTAGAGAATAAACTTATTTAACTTAGGTATTTCTAGCATGTATGACCTATATGGTTGGAAAGATATACGAGTTAAGCTTCTAATAAAAAAAAATGGTGCACAATTTGGACTTTTCAACAAAGAGTTACGATCCAATTAGTGAAAGGTAGTCTGTTTGTCTGATTGTTCTACTACAGTTGTTCAATTCGAGTTTGAGTGTCTTTTGTCATAAATTCTATCTCATACTCATCTCCAATATTGATAATATCACTTGTATAAAGATCCATTCCTAGCATCATTTACAAACCAAAGCCAAATTACCATCTTGTTCAACCTCTAGCGATTGAACGAAGCACTACTACTGATTTAGAGAGGGCATATATGTATCAGGAAAGAGATGATGTCTCCTAAAATAGTCCATAACGACATAATATAAAACTAGTATGTACATCCCAAAATTTTCATCAACTTCTCTAAGCTAGCTAATCCTTGAATTCGAACAAATAATTAATTTCTAACCTAACTAAGCACCAAATCACACATATCTTATAAACATATAACTTCAAACGAATTCAACCCTACAGTTTCTTCAACCGAACCTAATACTCCAGTGATAGTCCACAACCTACAGCTCCCATGTAAGACCTAATTCCTAAGCTCTGATACCAAACCTGTAACGCCCCAAAATCCACCCTGGAAGACATAACTATCTACAAATCATCCAACCATGAGAACAACTAAAAATAATCATTAAGTAATAAATCATCCATCCATTTGACAAGGAATAAATTCTAAAGCCATTAAAACATTAAAACTTCTCCAACTTACAATTCAAAACCAAAAATATCTAGCAGCAGAATAATAAATCTAGCTAAAACACTGTTTCATAAAAATCTCTCAAACTCTAAACCAAATATAAATCAACTCTATTCCTCTAAGGTAGGATCCACATCTTGATCCTCCAATGGCTCGAAATCAGTCTGCTCATCCACATTGACGTCATCTTCTATGCCAAAATCTGTAAGTGGTATTGTAGGGGGTGAGCAAAAGCCGGTAGGAAATCCCTCGCAAATCCCAACAAGGTTTTTAAACAAATAAAAGATGTTAAGTCTCTTTTGGAAAATAGTATATATAGATTTTGAGAATAAAACCATGATAGTTGTAATGATCTCAAGTGTATGGAATACAGTAAATCAATGACAGGAATAAACTTACAAGAAATTAAAGCAATCAATAAATAACTCAGTAACATCATTTTATATTCTCATGTATATTGGTTCATTCCTCATTCTCATGTATGTTGGTTGCTTCTCAGGAATCTACACAACGATTATACCTCGTTCACCCATCACAACCACATAATCTCAATCATTCCCGGCAGGGCCAAATCACAAACCACTTTAGGAAGGGCGTATACCGTCTCCCACGACATTGATGAATCCTTCCTAGGAAAGGTATACCATCCTTCAGCCTCGAACTTACGTGAACAATAGTGGTTGCTCTCACAAACAACAATTCACTACAAGTGTTAGGCAACCATCTCACCTCCACTGGAATAGACTAACTTCTAACACTCTGCGACAGCTCTCGAAGGTAATTCAAGTCCATCACAACAAACCATACAAGAGATGAAACCACAACTTTCTCAACAACCACAATCTTAACCAATCACAATTTTTATTAACAATTCAAGTATCACAATTTCATAATTCTCAATATACTACAATAATAAAGGAATTAAAATATGCAAGAGATCATATCAAGAAAACCTTCACAATTTCGATATTCAGAATTCTATGGTTTTGCCAAAAATCATAATTTCTTGTAACAAGAATAAGTATTAGATGAAAACATAATTTAGTCAAGAATAGGAATTTAGAAATCAAGAATCCATGTATTTTTCATAACCAAACATGTATTTAGCAAAACTAAGATTTTAGAAATTCAAGAACAATGTTTCTTGAACCCAAACATGTATTTTGTTCAAAACTATGTTTCAATAACAAAGAAACCAAGAACTCATAATTATTTATCATATAACGATCAAGAATATTGAAAACATACATATGTAATACCCTAAGCCTCAATGAAAGAACTTGAGAAGAATCCTCTACCTTTCTTCTTTAGTGTTGTGTGAAAAACTAGATATTTTGATCCGATCCAATGCGAAAATCCCCTTCAATCTTGTGTTTCTCCCATTCTTCCTTACTCTCCAAGGCTCTCTAGTGGTTAGAATTGATGAAATGTTGATGAAACTAAGCCTAAGGGGTGTTCTATAGGTATTTATAGTGGAAAAATTGGAGAGAACACCCAAAACAGGTTTAGGACGTGAAGCCTTCAGTTTGGTGCGTCTGGACGCGTGTTTTTTACTTTCTGAACGCGTGTTTCTTCGCCCAACTTTCTGCGAAACGCGTCCGGACGCGTGTCTATTCCCGTCCGGACGCGGGTGACAGTATATCCTCAACTTCCTGATCGATTTTGACCTATTTAGAAGTCGATTCAGAAAATTTTCGTGAAATACACTTTTGTAGCCCTTGAAGTCTAATTTCTATTGTCCAAAAATCAGATCAATCAGAGTTAGGAGTAAAAAGTTATAATCTAAATACTAAGGTAATGGCAAAATCCTTCCTACACAAATTCTATCTAAAATGTGTTTTAACTCCGGAATACTTCCTAACTTCTAATACACCCTATATTACTTCTCCCAAGGTTTCTCGACCTTCCGGATTCAATGGAGACCTTATCTTGACCTACAAATATTTAGAAACTTACTCAACCACACTTTTCAATCCAAACATCTCCAAAACTCAATTTATCTCAACGTAAATACACGCAAAACTCAAACTTTATAATCAATCTTTCCCTATGATTCTATGTTTCTACCATCATTTTATTCATCTTAGGAGAACTCTTAAAATAATATTATCCTTATTTCATTTTAATACGGGGTCTTACATGTAAACCGTTAATATGGAATTAAATAGCTGTGATGCCCCAAAAATTGGGGGTCTTTTGTCAACCAGTTGATCACCCATCAACCTATGGAAATACCCGTAAATGCCGCATAACCTGACATCACGGCACAACTTCTCCTTTACCAGGATCACAAACAAAACCTACCAGTAGAAGATGTACAAGTTCTACTGGTAGAAAAAGGCTACTAAAAAAGTTCTACGAGTAGTAGCAATGTCAACGTTCTACCGGTAGGAAAACTCACTTGAATTGTTCTACCACAAAACTTGAGGTTCTACCGGTAGGAAATGCCTACTGGAAAAGTTCTACCGTTAGAAGATCTCATCGTTATACCGGTAGGTCTTCCCAATTTTCCCCTGATTCTATCCTTTTCAATTTCAATCCATTCCAACCTTATGCAACATCAACCCAAGCTCATATAACATCCATTTTAAACAAAATACAGTTCATATGAGTTCTATTATAATCCTTTAAATAACATTAAATGTCCCAAAAACTAGATTACATCTTAGTTTTACAAAAACATAGTTTAAAAGCCACATCTCGGCTTTTCTTCAATAATGAGGGCCCAAATGAGAGCCATCCACCGGCGCATGTCCCTCACCTGAAATGTTGTCCCCATAAAAGGTGAGTCACACTCAATAAGGTATCTCCTAAAGAGGCTATTCCCCAACCTAGATGCATATGAAATGTTCACATGCAATTCACAAATAACAATCGCTCCATTCAAGAATATGCAATTCAACAATGGAATCCTCTATGTCATGCCATGATATGAGATGAGACTCACACATGCAACTCAACCTGAGGCTTTATCGGTTCTCTCAACACATGCAACATCATGCGTATGAATCCGGACATTCAAAGCCCCCACCATTGATGTTGCACATCCAGTGACCAATTTAAATCCCAAGTCTTTTTTGGGGTGGGTATTTATGGACTCACATCAACGGGCACCCAACCGACACGGCATTAATGGACTTCCACCAACGGCTCCGCGTACATTAACACACTTTATGGACTCTACATCAACAGAGTGTGTATCCAATCACTGGGTCTTGCACCCGAGGGACAATCTAGCCCTTCTTACTAACCCCGACCCTATTTTCAATACAAACCGTGAAACTCAGTCGAACCATCGGCCCAAGTATCCCGAGCCCACGCATCATCCACCAAGAATAGTGTTTGATCAAACCATGCAAACACACCTACACTCGTGTCAATGCCCACAAATGTGATATTTCTCATGCATATGCAATGTATATGTACAATTGTATTCTATATCATTATGCAACTAAGATCTTAATTGCAATTTCAACATCATGTTCCATATGTCATGTACACATAATGAACAACATTTCATCTCATTCAACATTCTCAATTGTCAATTATATCATAAGCATATAATTACAATTTACAACATCATCCAAGTATGTTATTTTAATTTCATCAAAATAACATACTTCAATCATTCAAGGCATTTTAATCAAACACCTTCAAGACACCAAATTATGTAATCACATAAAATGCCCAAACAATCACATTTCTCAAGAAATCACAACAAGACAATTTCTACATATCCAATTCATGCTAGAATTGATTTTAATCATTTTTAATATATATTTCCCACATTTCAACAACCATAGATAAGTTCTATACATGAGATTATATCTCTAACACCCTACCCATTCCATATAACAACCCTAGGTTAGAAATAAACCTAATTAGGAAAAGAACCCTACCTCTTAAAGTGTAAAAACAAGTTGTAGAAACCTTTAAGAACATAAACCAAGCTCAAACCTTGATTTTTCCCAAAATTCTATTTTTGAATCTTCAATGAAATCCACGATTTTTGGTACGTAGTCATAGCCCTCATCTCGTAGATTAACTTTAATTCTTGACCCGAAGGATTCTAACCAACGGGTAGTCGTAGATCGTAGAGAGAAGTTGAAAACTCTATCTTTTTCTCTCTCTTCCCTCTCCAACGAAAGTCAGCTGAAAATGGGGAGAGAATCTGATTTTCTCCCCTATTTATAGCCCTCTGAATGTTTGGCCCTCGTCGTGCCACACATCCTCCATTCCCGGGTCCGATTTTGTCCCAAAATGATTAAATTTCGTCTCGGTTCAAGTTTAAAATATTTTTATTTGAACTTCTTTTAAATTATTTTTTAATTTTTGAAATTTAATTTCGTGTCTCATTTTTAGGTCCCGTGACACCCGATCGCCTCATAAAACGCAAAAAATTTGACTGTCTCGAAATTCAACGAAAATTGACTGGGTAGCTAGATTTCACGAGACGAATCCAACGGCGAGGTCTGTTTCGTCATCCGAGTTCTAGAAAAATTCAAGTTTTCAACCCGTACCATAGTGACAAATTACCCTTTTGCCATTTTTCATAAAAATCAAATTTATCCGAGTTTTACATTCTTCTCCCCTAAAAGAATTTTGTCCTCAAAATTCACACACACATGCACATTCAACCACATGAATATGCAACAGTCATATAATATTGAATGAGTACAAGAATGTACCTCTATCCTCAAATAAAGACGAATAAGTGGTACATATATTGTCCTCACTCTTCTATGTCCCCTCCTCCACACCTCGGTGCTGCTACATCACTTTCACCAGCTATCCTTGATGCTACATCAGCCTCACAGTCATGCCTTGCAAAACCTGCTCTCAGCTATCCATGATGCGCACTGGTCCCTCCTCGAAGGTCTCATTCGCATTAACAATCAGCTTGCCCCAATCCACCACCTGTGTCGGATCTGGGGTGTACTTCCAGAGCATGGAGACATGGAATACCGCGTGAACACCCAATAAATGTGGTTGTAACACCAACCGGTAAGCAAGTGTACCAATCCTTTCGAGTACCTTGAAGGGCCCCATATATCTCGGCGATAGCTTTTTCCACTTCCCAAACCTGACTACTCCCCTCTTAGGCATCACTTTCAAGAAGACGTAATCTCCTACTTCAAACTCTAGAGGTCACCGCCGTCTGTCAGCATAGCTCTTATGTCAGCTCTGAGTCGTGAGAAGACGTTTTTGTATTAAGTTCACCTTTTCCGATGTGCCTCTAACCAAATCCGGACACGTATAGGGTCTCTCTCCAACCTCCGTCCAACAAATCGGAGAATGACACAGCCTCCCATAAAGTGCCTCATAAGGTGTCATCTGTATGCTTGCTTGCTAACTATTGTTATAGGTGAAATCTGCTAAAGGTAAATGCTCTTCCCAGCTACCCTTGAGATGTAGGATGCATGCCCGTAGCATGTCCTCTAAATTTTGGATGGTCCTCTCTGACTGACCGTCCGTCTGGTGATGAAAAGATGTGCTCATCATCAATTGTGTCCCAATGGCCCATTGAAAACTCTCCCAAAAATGGGATGTGAACCTGGAATCCCGATCCGACACTACAAATACGGGCACCCATGTAACCGGACTATCTCCCGTACGTACAGCCTACAGAATTCCTCAAGTCTAAGGGTCATCCGTACTGCCAAAAAGTGTGTCGACTTCGTAAACCGGTCCACTATCACCCACACCGCGTCATGCCCCCGCAATGTCCGTGGCAAATGGGTCACAAAATTCATCGTGACATGTTCCCATTTGCACCCAACCACCTCCAGAGGCTGGAGCAACCCTGCTGGTCTCTGGTGCTCAGCCTTGACCTGCTGACACGTGAGACATCTACTAACGAAATCTTTGACGTGCCTCTTCATCCCACTCCAGTAGTACTGGCGACGAAAATCATAGTTCATCTTCGTGCCACCGGGATGTACAGCAAAACGAGAGCAATGGAACTCCCTAAGGATCTCCTCTCTCAGATCTGTAGACTGGGAAACCACAACCCTTCCCCTAAACCGAAGACTACCATCCGCGTGAATGGCCCAGCCCTCGTCACCTGTACTTGACTGTACCCGGTCCCTGATGGACAATATCTCTGTGTCCTGTCCTTGAGACTCAATCACTCTACTCATTAGAGAAGGCATAGCCACCAAACTCCCTAAAGTACCCTGAGTCTGACCTCTGTAGTGTAACTCGAACTATCCCACAGTCTCGAGCATCTGTCACTCCCAGGAAGCCACACTAGTCAAGACTCCCCGTGACTTCCGGTTGAGTGCATCAGCCACCATGTTTGCCTTACCAGGATGATAATGTAAAGTGAAGTCTTAGTCCTCCAAATACTCCATCCACCAACACTGTCTCATATTGAGGTCTCGCTGAGTGAAGATGTACTTCAAACTTTTATGGTCTGAAAACACCTCAAAATGCTCATCATACAAATAGTGGTGTCAAGCCTTCAAGGCAAAGACAATGACCGTCAACTCCATTTCATGTGTGGGGTAGTTCTGCGTGTGGTTCTTTAACTACCGAGAACCATAAGCCCGAACTACATCAAAACACATCCCAGTCTGTCCTTGGAGGCATCATAATATATTGTGTACCTCTGTCCCCTCTCTGGAACTATTAAAATAGGAGCTGAAGTAAGCCTACCCTTCAAATCTTGGAATGCCCTCTCACAAGAGTCATCCCACTGAAACTTGACCTCCTTCCGGATCAATCTCGTCATAGGCATAGCTAGTCGGGAGAAGTCCCCAATGAACCTCCTGTAATATCCCACCAATCCCAAGAAACTGCGTATCTCGAAGACTAACTTCGACCTCTCCCAACTCATGACTGTCTTAACCTTCTCCGGGTCAATTGACACACCCGACGCCGACAATACGTGTCCCAAAAACTTCATCTTTGTCAGCCAAAATTCACACTTGCTGAACTTAGCATACAACTGATGGTCCCTCAAGGTCAGGAGAATAACCCTCAAGTGACCCTCATACTCCTCCTCAGACTTAGAGTAGATCAAAATGTCGTTAACAAAGACCACGAAAAACTGATCTAGGTAGGGTTGGAATACTCTATGCATGAGATCCATGAATGTCGTTGGGGAGTTTGTCAATCAGAAAGGCATAACTGTGAACTCGAAATGCCCATACCGTGTCCTAAATACCGTCTTAGGGATATCCGTCTCCCTAATCCTCAACTGATGGTAACTCGTGTGTAAATCTATCTTGGAGTAGACCCGCGCCCATTTCAGTTGATGAAACAAGTCATCAATCTGCGACAAAGGGTATCTATTCTTGATAGTAACCCGATTCAACTGCCGATAATATATGCATAGCCGAAGGGTCTTGTCCTTCTTCTTGGAAAATAGCACCGGAGCGCCCAAGGTGAGGTACTCGGTCTAATAAAGCCCTTATCCATTAATTCTTGTAATTGGACCTTGAGTTCTTGAAACTCTACAAGTGCCATTCTATACGGAGTCATAAAAATAGGCGATGTACCAAGGTGCAACTCAATAGTGAAGTCTACATCCCTCTATGGAGGTAATCCTAGTAGTTCATCCGAAAAAATGTCCTCATACTCACAAACCACTCGATGTAGACCCAACTCTTGTCTCGCCTCGTCCTCCAAGGTAAGGCTTGCAAGCCAACCCATCAATTGCCCGTGCCAACGAGAATCATACACCACTTGGGATAAAACATCATGTTTCTCCCTCTGAAACTTGAAACAAACACCCTCCGGTGTGTAGGCAGTGACCCTCTACCGATCACAATCAATGGCAACTTGGTGTCCAGTCAACCAGTCCATCCCAAGGATGACATCAAACTCTGACATGTCCATGACCCTAAGGTCCACGGTGAGTAGAATTCCTGAGATCTCTAACTCACAACCCCAACATATCTGATCAATAAATACTTAGCTCCTAGGGGAGAATTTACATGCAATGGCTCTTCCAAGGTCTCAACCACTAAGCCTAAATCTCTCATACATGATGCATAAATAAATGAATGTGATGCACCATAGTCAAATAATACCCTTGCCCATACGCGAGAGAGTAAAAATGTACCATGAATAACCGACTGATCTGATGGCTCAGTCTGAGGTGTGATAGCGTAGACACGTCCCTGGGTCCCCGAAGTCCCTGCCTGTGAGCCTTGTCCTTGGCCTTGACCCATGACCTAGCCCATCTGGCCTGATTGCGAAGTCCTCGCACGTGAAGTAGTAGGACCTGTGCAGCACCCTGGAATTAATACTGGCTTCCCTAGTCCATGGTGGGGTAGGGAGGAATGAAATAAGTCTGTGTATGCCCCACCGATGACTGGGACTGAGATGCCCCATAACTTTGGGATCCCTGCCTCTGAGGACAACCCCGCTTCATGTGACACCGCTGGAGGCATATGTAACAAGTCCTCTGGCCTGCCTGATAGATAGTCCTGAAGCTTCTCCCACCTTGGGAGGTTGACCTTGGCCTTGGCCTTGGCCTTGATAGCTGCGGCCCTATTCTTAATAACCTTATAGGGTAGAAATATTTTGCTTCTTCACCGAACTAGAAGAAGAGGATTGGCCCTCCTTCTTCTTGCCCTTAGCACACGTCTCCTAGATGCTCATTGCATCATCGACCTCTCTCTCAACGGACATAGCCGTCTCGACCATCAAGTCCAAGTCTGGCTAGGAAATGGATTAAGAATGACATTTATTTGAATAAAATAGAGATTTACAAACCCTAAAGGAAGGACCAACTGAAGGAGCACATAATTATTGTGCATGATTAGATAGTTAATGTTTCGAAATAAGTATGCACACATGACGAAGATCACGTG
This sequence comes from Ilex aquifolium, assembly GCA_951799425.1. Taxonomy (NCBI): domain Eukaryota; kingdom Viridiplantae; phylum Streptophyta; class Magnoliopsida; order Aquifoliales; family Aquifoliaceae; genus Ilex; species Ilex aquifolium. Next base: position 17,508,751 of record OX637406.1, on the reverse strand, counting down.
GCTAGCATATGGATTATTCAAAATATCGACCGAGAAGACTCAACCAAGCATATGCAAATGTATTTGGGAATGACTTTTCCCTAACCGATCAAATGGATTCGATTGAATAGGAAACCAAAAATTGAGTTATGTAATAGGTCGGATCGGGTGATAAGAGAAATGGAATCCCATTTTGCTTAACAAGAAGGAAGATATTGCAATCCCGAAGAATCAAAAGATAAGGCTAGCTTGATAAGGAAGATACCGTGATTAAGGTGAACATTATCAACAAGCCCGAAGAAATAAATGAATGGGGAATGCTAGGAAGGATTCCAATAGCAATCACTGGCAATTTGGCATAATGTATGGTGTACCACCTCACTTCCCTAACTGCTGAAAACCTAGTAGAAGGGGAACCTTATCACTCTATAAAGACTAGGTAAAACTTAATTCAAAGGTACACACTACTTTCCCTACAATTAGCTCTGATCACATTGTCAACTTTTACTAACTTAAGCATCAGAGTGCCTCCGACCAGCCCGCCCCCGGTCTTTGACAGTTTGTTTATTTTGTAGGAGGAGTGGGTGTATCATTTCTTATTCATTTGATCCCAATCAAATCAATTGGTTTGTAAAATATTTTTGATCCCTTACAAATGGTGCTGACTATGGGAACCTTTGAACAAAAAGTACAATGTCAAGACTATGAAGCACAATTGGGTCATACGGTCAATTTAGTATGACCCAAATCAAAACTATAAGGTATCTTTCCCTTCGGATAATGACATTAGAGAAAATGCCTTTAACCTTTCATTAGCAAAATATAACCCTGAAGATGAGGCACAAAAGGATGGATTAAACCAAGAAATATCCCTTAGTGTCAAGGGGGAAATCCCAGCCTTCATGAAGTTAATCCAATTCCTTTAGGACGGACTAGATGCGCATGATGCCATTTTGAAAAGGTCCTATAACAAAGGGAATACGCTAAGACATGAGAATGAGGTACTCAAGGAAACCCTAAAGATGTCTAGGGATTGAGATGCCTCAAAATGGACTGATCGCCAAGCCACTAAAAAGGGCGAACGAGATTAGAGATACAGAAGCCCAACCCCTGAGAGAAATAAACCAAGGCACATAAAAGATTCTCAAGACAGGAACGACTGAAGAAGGTTAACTCAAGTTGAAGACCAAGAGGATGCCTAGAAACATTTCATTATAGAAAAACTTGATAACTGGTTGAAGCAACCCGAGCAAAAGTCTGCTAGGTAATTAAGAAGAAGAACGATGGGAGAATACATCGGGGGAACAAAGGTTTCCCCCTTCAGCAAATGGATAGAGAGAGAGGGTGTCCCAAGTAAGTTCATTATCCTAAACTTCAAATTGTATAATGGAAAGACTGATCCGACTGCGTGTGTTCGTCATTGTTGACTGTTGATGGCTGTTCATGGAAAGAATGAATCCTTATTGTGCATGATGTTCCCTAGCAGCCTAGGCGAGTTAGCAATGAAATGGTTCGAAAGCCTAGATAGGAACTCCGTCGATAGTTGGGTAGAGCTTACCGAGTAATTCACGGCCCTGTTCATCGCCAATGGTTAGCAACCAAAGGATGTTCAGGCATTGCTCTCAATGCAAAAGAGAAACAGTGAAACACTTCGTGAGTATGCTCACTGATATTGGGAAACCATGAACGAAATTGAAACCTACAATCCCGAAATCGTTGTTGCATTAAAAATCCATTGTACCAATCATTAACAAGGAGGCCAACACTAGACATGGAAGAGCTGATAGCCAGAATAAAAAAATATGCAAAGTTTGATGATGACCTCAGGAGAGATGTTAATCGAGATCAAACTAAAAAGAAGCAAGTCGACAAATAGAGGCCAAACACACAATCTCAGTTGGGATCAAAGGGGAAGGGGAAGGATAAGGAGGGTTTCCCCTCATGATCTTCATTTGCTGGGGTAAACACACATTCAAAGAGCCCATCTACTGGATTCTGTCACAGATCAAGGGGAAGCCATTTTTCAAATGGCCGAACAAGGAGATGCAAAAAAAAGGAACCCTAACCTAAGGTGCTCTTATCATCGTGACATGGGACACATGATGAAAAACTGTCATTCCTTAATGCAGCACCTCAAGGAACTCGTCCAAGGTGGACACCTCCAGTAGTTTGTGGATTCAAAAAAAGGGATGAATGATAGAAATGGAAAAACAAACATAACTCGGGAATGGCAGTAGGATCCATCGAGTGTTATTGATGTTATACATGCAACTACTAACCCGAACATGGCCACCAACAAGGCAGCTCGGCATATATACAAAAAACTACCCAAATAAGAGAAATCTACCAAGTTGGCGCACCACCCAATAACAATTTTAAGAAACAAAAAATTAGTCGACTGGAGGGGCTTATCAATTTCTCTAACAATGACTTAGCCGGGGTTCATCACCTGCATAATGATGCCTTGGTCCTCACATTGCGAATCATGAACTTTGACGTGAGAAGGGTCTTGATTGACTAAAAGAGCTCCTCCGAGATTATGTACTCAGGATTGTTTCGCAAGCTTGGCTTAAAAGAGGAAGACCTCAAACTAGCAAGAACTCCATTGGTTTGTTGGAAATATGATTCCGCCAAAAGAAATAATAACTCTACCAATACGGGACGGTCCTGTGGGCACGATGATTGAATTTCTTGTTGTCGAGGCAAAAGTAGCCTACAATGCCATAAATAGATTGGACATGGCTCCATGAGATGAAGGCGATCCCATCCACTTATCACCAAGTCTTGAGATTTCCAATTGAAGGAGGAATTTTTGACATTCACGGGAATCAAGTAAGCTCAAGGAATTGCATGTTCACCTCAATAAGGGGAAAGAAATAAAGGATAACTAAGAGGTAGAGACCGTATCTGAACCATCCAAGAGATAGCAATCAAAGTATGAAAGGGCGAGCCTAGAAGAGCCACTGGTTGGGCCTGCTTAACGTATAGTGGAGGATTTGAAGAGAGTATGTAGAAGAGTTTACTGAGAAGTTTTTCTTGATCAGGTCTTCATTGACTCTGCATGAGCAGGACACTTTAACTAACATCCTCAAGAAGAATGTTGACATGTTCGCCTGGACTCCTTGTGACATCCCAAGGTCATTTGCCACCACTTGAATGTGGACCCAGTTTTCAGGCCAATTAAGAAGAAGTAGAGGAGTTTGGCAGCACAACATATGGACCTTGTGAACGAAGAAGTTGGAAAGTTGTTGGAAGCACAGTCAATCAGGGAGGTGCAATATCCGACTTGGATTATCCAACATAGTTGTGGTTAAGAAGAAGAACATAAAATGTAGGGTATTCATGGATTTCACCAATCTGAATAAGCATGCCCCAAGGACAGTTTTCCTCTACTGAAGATCGACCGGTTGCTCGATGCTATATCGGGACATGAGTGTATGAGCTTTCTAGATGCTTATAGGGGGCTACCATCAAATCCCACTTTTTGAACTAGATTAGGAGAAAACCTCATTCATCACACCACAAGAGGTGTACTACTACAATTTTTTGTTGTTTGGACTCAAGAATATTAGAGCAACGTACCAAAGGTTGGTCACAAGAATGTTCAAGAAAATGTTGGAAGATACAATGGAGGTTTATATCGACGATATGATGGTTAAAAGTTAGAGAGCAACCGACCTCCTAGCTGATTTACAGAATACCTTCAACATACTACAAGAATACCGAATGAAGCTCAATGCCTCCAAATGTGTTTTTGGGGTCAATTCAGGGAAATTATTAGGTTTCCTCGTCACAAATCGAGACATCGAGGCCAATCTCAACCAGCTATATGCTTTGATTAAATTACAGTCACCAAGAACAGGCAAGGATATGTAGAGGCTGATAGGTATAGTAGCCGCCCTCAATAGTTTATATCTAGTTCATCAAACAAATATAGGCCATTCTTTAGGGCACTTAAACAGAAAGGAGAAGGGGTATGGACTACGAAATGTGAAATCACTTTCACTTGGCCACTCCTCTATTATTAGTGACACTAGAGCCAGGTGAACACTTGTTCCTTTACCTAGCCATTTTTGAACACATGGTTAGCGGGGCACTAATGAAGACTTCCCAAAGAGGGATGAATCCAATTTACAATGTAAGTAAGACACTTCTTCATTCAGAAACTAGATACTTACCACTGGAAAAGTTGGCATTGGCATTCATGAGCTTTGCTAGAAAATTGTGGCATTATTTATTTCCAGGCCCACATGGTCACAGTACTCACAGATGAACCACTCAGGGCGCTTTTCAAGAAAGTCAATTTCAGGAAGAGTGTCAAAGTGGTTCGTAGAACTTGGTGAATATGATATTAACTTTGAGCCCTGAACAGTAATAAAGGGACAAGTGATGGCTAATTTCCTCGCCGAATTTGCTCCAGAACTGACGAAACTCCCCTTGAATCCTTGAAGACTCCAAGTGCCTTAGAGACTGATATAACCAAGGAAGAATCCTCAAGCCTTCGAAATATTTGGAAATTATACATTGATGGCTCATTGAATCTAAAAGGGGCAGGAGTAGGCATAATCTTGGAAAGTCCCGAAGGCGAAGTGCTTAAAAAAGAGGTAAGACTAGATTTTTGAGCATAAAATAACGAAGCAGAATATGAAGCTCTCCTGGCTGGAGTGAGACTCGCAGCTGACATGAGCTTTGAGCATTTACAGGTATTTTTGACTTACAACTGGTTGTGAAACCAACTAATAGGAGAGTACTTGGGCAAGGATGAGCGAATAATGGCCTACTATGAGCTGGCCAAGGAAGAGCTCGGGAAAATTCTGGAGGTTATAATTCAATAGATTGCAAAGGCCAGGAATTCACATGTCGATGCCATAGCCGCACTGGTATCTATCCTTAAAGAAAGAGTGGCTTGAAATATAATATTCAAATGCAAAGAAATGACAAGGATAGAGTTACAGAAAGTAGCCAAAACTCTAGTGACTGAATTGAGGCCCAGTTGGATTGACCCAATCACAAATTATCTTAACAATGGACAAATTCCCAAAGAAAGGAAAGAGGTGAACAAAATAAGGTTGAAAGCATCTAGGTTCTGGCTATTGCCCCACAAAGATACAGGACTTTCTCTTCGAGATCTGCAAAGGAAGTTGCGAGGCTCATACAAGGGGATTATCACTCCACATCGAGTACTGTCCCAGGGATATTAGTGGCCCTATATGCAGAAAGATACACAACAATACGTAAGGCGCTACGAAAAATGTCAGAGGTTTGCCTCAATACTGAGGCAACCTGCTCAGGATTTAAGTACCCTCATGAGCCCGTAGCCCTTCGCAAAGTGGGGACTAGACATTATTGGGCCTATCCTGCTCAGGATTTAAGTACCCTTATGAGTTCATGACCCTTCGCAAAGTGGGGACTAGACATTATCCGGCCTATGCCCAAAGCATCTATGAAGAAGAAGTATCTTCTTGTAGGGACATATTACTTTACAAAATGGGTAGAGGCCAAGCCCTTGACAAAAATCTGTGATACTGATACAAAGAGGTTTTTATGGAGAAATATCATCACAAGATATGGCATACCCATGGCTTTGATCTCTGATAACAGAACCAATTCAAAAGCAGGTCGTTCAAAGTGTTTTGTCAGCACTACGGGGTCCGAAATCACTGCTCAACCCTCGCGTATCCGGAAAGTAACAGACAAGTAGAAATATAAAATAAGACGATTCTAGATAGAATCATGAAGAGACTAGAGAAGACAAAGGGTAAGTGGGTGAAAGAATTTCCTAGTGTGTTGTGGACCACCACTTTGCGCAATAGGGGAAATTCCCTATATGCTAGTTTACGACATGGAAGCTGTGATACCATTGGAGATCGGTCACCCAACAATTAGAACAAATTTATCAAATAGTGGAGAAAACAAAGGTGCCATTACTAAAGCCTTGGATTTGGTTGAAGAAAGAAAGGAGTCATAACCATAAGATTGGCCTTCTATTAGAAGTAGATGGCCTGAGCTCACAATAAGAAAGTGCATCCCCGAACCTTTCGAGCTGGGGATTTAGTCCTACGAAAGCTAATGGGTGCCACCAAGAACCTAACAGACGGGAAGCTCGGGCCAATTGGGAAAGACCTTATAGGGTCATTCTGGTTGGAAGAAATGGATCTTATGAACTTGAGACCATGGAAGGGAAGCCACTTCCACGACCTTGGAATGCAACTAACCTTCGAAAATTTTACTTTTGAAGTACCTTCAAAAACAAATGAAACCGAAGTGCCTATGGAAAACTAGAGTGCCTCCATGGTAGTATTACTTGGCTCGAAGTACCTTCATAGTTACCTCATAAGATGTTAGCTAGTGAGGGTTTTCTCAAATATAAGTTTATGTTTTTCAATAAAAAACTTATTACAAAGTGCCTTTGTAAGTTCCGCATGATTAGTTAAACCTTTGCCAAGACAAAAAAGACAAGACCAGGGAAATCCTAGGGACATTTCAGCCTACTACTAAGGTGGGGTGGCAAAAAATCCTAACATAGGCATGGAACTAGATCAAGTGTAGCCACCCCAATCAAAACTTAGGCCCAAGGTTAGGTATGACGATGCAAACCAAACAGGTAAAGTTTTGAGTCTGATTAGATCGACAGGTCGATGTGAAAATTGAGAATCAAGCAACTTGATGAAAGGCCCTAGCACTTTACTAGGTCCAAGCCTATTGAGAATATGCATAATTTTCTAAGTATGAAAGGCCCTAACACTTTACTAGGGCCGAGCCTATTGAGAATAGGCATAATTTTCTAAGTATGGAAGGCTCTAGCACTTTACTAGGGCTGAGCCTATTGAGAATAAGCATAATTTCCTTATAGAATGCCCTAGCACTTTACTAGGGTCGAGCCTACTGAAAATAGGCATAATTTTCGAAGTATGAGAGGCTCTAGCACTTTACTAGGGTCAAACCTATTGAGAAAGACCCTGACACTTTACTAGGGTCGAGCTCATTGAGAATCAGCGTAATGTTCTTCATATAAAAGGCCCTAGCATTCCATCAAGACTAAGCCTATAAGACCGACTTAAAAATAAATTTGTGCAATCAAGACCTAAACCTTGTTAAAGGCTAGGCCTGTTTCATAGGGGAAAGGGGCATGAGATATTCTTTTGCTACAAAAGCTAATATTCCATTAAGTATAAGCAATGAAGCATATATATATACTAAGGATAACCCGTGCCTGAAGGCACGGTGCAATTAAAAAAAATCGAACATTGAATTTGAACGCAAAATAATCAAGCACTGAACTTGGACACGTACTAAACTAAAATCCTAAACTTGCCCTATATTCAAATAATGCATGTTCTATTTTTTTCTTACTAACAAAAGAAGTCGTCCTAACTAATTTGGTTGATATAACAAAATACCTTAAATAATTGCTCAAGTAATCGTAACGTCAGATTTGAGTCATTTGACTTTCCTAATCTCTGCAGATACTGGGAGTAGTAAAAATCACCATCACAAAGAGCCTTAATAAGAAAACTCACTACAAAGAAAAAAGGAAAAAAATAGAAAGGACAGTAGGTTTTATTATTGAGAGTAGCTTGAGCCTCCATAGGATTAGGATCCATATTAACATGCTAAGTTGCTGCAACATTTTTTAACCTCACCTTCGATATTGCTGATTATTTTCTTGATCTTGTTGATACATCCTTAACACTGTTCAAAGTGCAAACTCACTTCAGCACTGCTGTCGTCACCGGAGGCTACAACTACAAAACAATTCGGTTAGGCCTAACGGTCATTTTCACCACAAATTAATATGTTGAGAGGAGTATGGTCGATTTCGTAAGAGAAAAACCAAACATGTGGAGTAATAGCAATTACCAAGTCCGATCATCAAACCAATTCCAGAAGTCATATATCTCATTCTTTGTAAGAAACTGAAATCAAAATTAACAATCTTGTCACCATCAACTTACATTCGTAAACATACTAAATAGATACAAAATGCTAGCTTCCAGTTTATGGCAGAAGCTTAGAATAGATACAAAATGCTAGCTTCTAGTTTATGCTAGCTTAGAATACAAAATACTAGCTTCCAGTTTATGGCATAAGCTTCAATTTCAGGCCATGCTTATCAAAGTTTATCTCAACTCACATCAAAACCAATCAACATGCAGACCAACCAAACCCCACATCATACCCACCCATCAAAACCAACAGAAACCAGACCACAACCCACCCTCTCACCTCAAACAACAAACCTTTTTCAGCTTCAAAGTCAAATATAAAATTCCTTCAAAGTCTGCAAAATCACACACAAACCCTTATTAAAAAGTCAATCGAATAACTAAATAAACCAATCATATAATCCCACAAACAAAAGTAAATACTCAATTAGACTGAAAATGAAGAAACACCCATCTAAGTTAAACCCCATTAACCACAAAGAAAACTAATCATTGCCTCAACACAAACACATACCAATTAAACAATGTAATAATCCAAAAAGATTCATTTATTTAATCCAACATTTTGTGTGTGTTTTCGCCCTTTTGGTCTCAGTCCTGCATAATTCATTTTTCTCAACGTTTAAGATTTCAACACATAATACAGTTCAACACACATAAGTCTTCAAGTTGTAAAAGTCGATAAAAACAACATTCAAATCCACGAAACCAAAGACAAACAGGCTTCGATATATATGTATGTATGAACAGACACACATATGGAAAATGGGTAGACTATACATGAATCAGATCAACAATGGAATGGGTAGACTATACATCGGCAGTCTAATTGAAATTGGGCATATCAGTTATAGTGTGTATAGAACTTCTAGAGGGAAAGGAACATCAGAAGATTTAGAAATCAGGACAATAATATCAATTCATTTCTGAAGCTCGTCAAGAAGATAATGAAAGCTAAAGTTGAAGTGATCAAATGGTTTATTTCTCTGCATAAATCTCCTTTGCATTTATATTGGGTAATTGTCGTTTTTATTATAGAAAGCTATCAGTCATCCATTGACTATCCATTAGTTTATGCATGATATAATATTTTTTAAACATTATTATTGAGATATTAAAATAGCAAAGCTACTACTAAAATTTAAGAAATAGCAAAGCTACTACTAAAAAACATAAAACATATCACAATCAATAGAATAAAGCAACAGATTTAGAAAGCAAGCAACAGAATTAGAAAGCAAGAACAAAATGCCTATGAAAGAGCATAATTCGTAGAAAAATCGATTATAAATTCATTTCCAAGAGAAAGGTCAAACCCAGATTAGCAATTATAGACTAAAACCAAGAAATAGAAAAATTATCTGTTTGGTGTGAGAAAAAACACATCAAAAGAAGGAAAAAGAAAATGCTTGAAATCCCAAAAGGTAGAGTCAATGTGGGAGGTAGATTCTAAACTCTGGCTTACTTTCTCAACTATCAAACAAAGCAAAGAACGATCATAAGAACCTAGAAAGGAGAATATCCCAAACCTGTAAATACTTCTCTTCAATCGGTTTACTAATGAACTGGATTTGCTTGAGAAGAACCCAAGAAACCAGAGATCTATTAGATACAAACAACAAAAGGAAGTATTAGCAATATAATTGTGAATCTGAAAAGAAAAATTTCTGGAGTGAATCACAATCCAGTTCATAAAACATATCACAATCATAATAAAAAATTTAAAAATCAATTAAAACATAAAGCATATCACAATCAATAGTTGAATGAAAAATAAAGACAACTCTTGCTGGGTTTGCTTTGTGTGTGTTGTGTTATGGGTTTGTTTGTGTGTGTTGTGTTACCTGGGTGACGTAGTGTGTGTGTTGTGTCACATATGCATGCTGAAATGGGGTGGGGTGAATGGGTTTGTGTGTTGTGTGTGGGTGTGATAGATGTGGTTTGGGTGTGAGAAGAGAGAAGGGGAGAAAGAGATACCTGGAGAGCGTGGGGCTGGGCACTATTGGGGCTGGTGCTGTTGGGCGCTGATGCTCACGAGAGAGAGAGAGAGAGAGAGAGAGGAGGTGGTGATTGAGGGGAGGGAGAAATAGAAAGAGGGGAGGGGAGGGGATGGTGTTTGTGCAGAAGAGGGAGGGGGTGTTTGCGCAGACTCCCCGCCTGTTCGACATGAATTTGGGGACTCGCCGTCTGTCGGCATGAATTTGGGGAAGTGAGTGAAGAGACCGGGAGAGAAGAGACTGAGATGAGAGTAAACGGCTCTGTGTGTTGCCAAGGAGCCATTGCTCTGTGGGTTGGATGTGATGGTTTTTTGGGGGGGGGGGGGGGGGAAATATGTTGGGTATAAAATTCAACTTTCATCCTGTTTTATTATATATATATATTAATTACATATGATTCAAAGGCTGGATTTTGTTGCAGTTGTAGAAGAAGGGCCCACACCAGTAAAACGGGAAAAAAGCTCAGAAGACATTGTAAGGAAGAAGATGAGTAAAAGAGAAGAAAAGGTGGTTTTCAAAATAGTAGTTAGAAGGCACAAAGAAAAACGATTGAGTAATGTTCCTTTTAAAGACAGATGAACAAGCGCAAAGAAATGGCACTTGAAGTTTAAAAGACGAGACATTAAATGTGAAGTTCCATTTTTGATAGAAAAGGGGGCATGCATGGCTCAAGGAACCAGGTAATCATTAATGAAGGTAAGCTTGGGGACAGGGAACGAAAACCAAATGTGTGCTATGTGGCGTACATTCCCTGGGGGCAAGTGAAGGAGCACATAATTACCGCGCATGGTTAGACAGTTAATGATTCGAAATAAGTATGTGCACATGAAGAAGATCACGTGGTCTGCATATGGATTATTCAGAACATTGGCCGATCAGACTCAACCGAGCATATGACAGCGTGTTCGGGAATGACTTTTCCCTAACCGATCAAATGGGTTCGGTTGAATAGGAAAAACCAAACCGATCTGTGTAACAGCTTGGATCGGGCAATAAGAGCAAATGGAATGGCTAATAATTTCTACAATTTAGTCATTTCTTTGCTTAGTTTTCCATATTCTCTTTCCTTTTTTTTCAGTTTCATATCTATCATATTTTTTATATCTATCATTTTTTTCCCTAGTAAAATACTCGAAAAAATTTGTGGCAATAATTAAATCTCCTATAACCTACACAAAACAAATTTAATTCGATAATCACAACATATAGAAGCCTTCATAGTAGCACTCTAGAACTTGAAGCGGACGGTGAGTCTACGTTACCCAAATACGCACTCAATGAGAGCAATATTTAATCAATGGTACTTCACATGATTTGATCCATTTGTTATATAATAAGTTTCCATCCTTCTTGTAGATCCATTTGTGAGATTTTATGATTTTTTTAAAATCATAGATATTAATTGTTATAGGCGAGGATGAGAATCAAAATTTATCTGCAGGGTAGGGACAAGGATTAAAATTTTCCTCGTTAACGGGAGTGGACGAATATTTTTTAAGCGGGTATGGGGTGAATACTATTCCCTCAACCCAGGTCTCAGTCTCGGTCCTGGTCCACTGCTATCCCTAATTGAAAGTGGTTTTCGACCCCTTACACAAACCATGGATGAAGAAGTTAGAAAGATCTGGGTAGAGTCAATCTCAAAGAAAAGTCTACAAATCTATTGAAAAGCTTACCTGCAACAACAACTAGATCACCTTCTTTGTAGAAGATCTCGAACCTCACCCAGAATGGAGGTGAAATGGGAAGACACAACAGAGATTCCAGATTCACGGGAATACATGTAAATCATTTTTTTTTTTGACAGAAAGAAAAGATTACGACTCTTTCCGACAGATAAGCAAAGAGCGGACAAGTGCAAATCAGAGATTTATTCCATATGAGCTAACTAGCCAATGAGATGAGCTACCCATTGAGGGAGCTTAAACTGATGTCCCTATGTGTCAGCCATTACCTTCCTTTCCGATAGGTCTTTCTTTGCGTACTAATAGAATTCAATTTTCAATAAACGGCCTATGACCCATCCACTAGATGAGTTACACTTAAGTTAAAAGTAATTGTTCACTCGAGTAAGAATAAACCGGAATTGAGTTTTCAACCTCATTTTGTGTCCCGAACATGAAATAATTGGGACTCACCGAAATTTTGTTCAACTCAATTTGTGTTCGCCCCTCATTCAAAGTTCAAGCACCCGTTATGCAAAACACGTTATGTCTCAACTCATTTGGTCATGGCTCATAGCACAAATCCCAAGTACTAAGACTACAGCTACTCAAATCTGACTCTAATTAACTTCCGATATTCTAAAAGTTGGGTGCCCCACATCACTTTCTCGACCTTATTCACTCTCCAACATCGTCTCCTATTCGATTACGTCAAATGCAATCCTTACAGTCGAGTCCCTGTACCTGGGCATCCAGCGAAATGCTTGGATCACTGACCTTCAGATCCTCAGCACTATCTACCCTTTCAAGAACTTTAAGCAGCAGTATTGGTCACATTAGGAGCAAAACTACCAGGTACCCATCGTTCATGACTACAATATCCAGCGTTTCAACGCAGAAAGAGGCTGTTTTGACTCAGGATGAGTCTACCCAGAAGACCCATCAGCCTGTGCAGGTAACCCCAACTGTCATTGCTCGAATACATGCTTGATTTCACAACATTTCTTGATTGGTTTGGGATTTATAACTGATTAAGCCGTTTGCTCGCCTTACTCTTATTCTATATGTGGGTAATCATATTTGTATGTACGTTGGTGTTGCCAATTTATGGTTTTTTTTTTTTCAAATTTTACGTCGCTAAACTCTGAGTTATATTTGATGGCATTGATTGGATTTTTCTTTAGCCCTTTTCTGTTTATGCTATTTTGACAAAAATTGAACATTAAGCTGCATAGGTTTTTGTGATATCTGTAAAAGTTCAAGCCTGGAAAGCATAGGAAGGATGATAAGTGAGTTTATTTTTCTGGCTTCTGTTACTTTTCAATGGGACCTAATTTATAATCAGGGTGAATTTGCAATCAAGTGCTCCCAAGAGAGATGAAAAATCAAAATGCGCATGTTGAATATGTTTTCATTGTTTGACCACAACAGAGGAATTGCTCCATTATTTTGGGAATCATTTTTCTTGGGAGAACAACTCCCACATGCTCGTTTAGGATTGTAGGAACTAAGACATGGGTGCTTCTGTAAATTGCCTGACCCTTTGATATGGGCATTTGACGTCCTTTGATGGTCAAGCATTCAATCTAAGTCGGATATTGGGGCGAAGTAGTTCCTGGTTTTGTGCCTGTCTCACAAAGTTTTTCAAACTTCATGACCTCAGCAGCTTGCGTTGCAGCCATTAGGATTCTCCTTATAGTAAAAATGAGTGGTATTTTTTTGGTGACACATATCTTCTTAAGGATATGCATCATTTTTTATATTCTTTGAGTTATTTAGAGTAGTCCAAAACAAAACAACAGTCTTCTGCCTCTGATGTATAAATTTATTTTGACCCTAAGGAGTAGCCATACAAAACAAGTAATATACTAAAAGACTTACGAAAAAGAGAGAGAATAAAGGAACACAACTGAAGGAAGTAGTCTAGGCAATTACACAGATATTCTTATGCATCACACCAAAGCAAGATGAATTGTGCATTACAAGTTGAGATTTATTAGGTATCTTGATTAAACCTCAAGAACACTATAAATATGAGACTATACCTTGGAGAATAGGAAAACTTGGTGGTCATTGGCCACATAATATTGGAAGCCAAGTGAGACAGACTCGGTCTTATTTAAAGTAGCTAGAGTCATAAATCCTAAAACAAATACAGAAGCTCATCATAAGAAACACAACATAAAAACTTATTGATGTTCTACATTATGATATGAAATATGTTCACCAAGGAGCTGAGCTACCAGTATTTCACAGATTCCATAGTACAAGGAACAACTCTATGTAATTTTCGCTGTTTGACTTGGTCAAACTCGTTGATTGAATGAAACAAATGGCAAATTTGAGGCATTAATCCCCCTCATCCGTTTGAAATTTCATTGCCAGCTCATTCGTTACGTGTGGCTTTTTGTGGAGAGCATCAACCAAACCATATCATTGAACTTGTAAAGAAGCTTTTTAAATTTTTTTAAAATAATCACCTTTTAGTATGCAGCATTACACCACAATTTTGCATACATATACATACGTAGGTGCTCTTGAAATGCTGTATCCTTTGAAACTACTGCAGTCCCTGATGGATTTGTTCTTCAAAGTGATCAATTCTTCAAGTCTTTTATTTACATAAAAATTCTTTTGGCCTTCTTTGATCTATTTTCTCCCAGGTTGGATAAAATTTGGTCCTAAGTTTTAAAGTTGCCTAAGTTGTAAAATTTTGGTGCCATGATTCATGAATTTGCATTCTTAGCTTAAGCACTTTAGAATTTATAACAACTCATCTTCTCCGTTAGTGCAATAGCTGTGGTAGTGATAGACTCTTACCAACCACGTTGAATATTTCAAGGGTGACGAAACTAATGATAGGGACATTGTTTTAGCATCCATATCCCTGAATAGATTTTGGATCATGTTGGTGACATCATAATCTTTCTTTCTCAATTTACTTTGCTATTATCTCACAATGTTCACTTCTTTCTCGTCATTTTTTTTTTTTTATCTCAATTACACCCAAGGATTTTGAGCGGAAGCCCTTGTTGCACATACTTGGACTTTAACCTTATTTAATATAGTGATGAGTTCTTTGGTATCGGGGTTAGTTCATGAACTGACTTCAATTCATCCTTTCTGATCTGATTGTCCACACTTTAGATAGATGTAATTTATTTGCCTTCATTTTTACTATCCATGAGAGCTTATATTTTTGATTCATCATTGCAACAATTATGTTGAAGGACTAGTTGCAATTACATTCGAACTAGTTGGACAATTACAACATTTATACAATTTGATATTATTCTCTAGTCTATTAGATAACCATCTAGTAGACTATTGACGTAGTTGAGAATAGGGATACAAAAAAATCACTATTTCTTTATGCATAAAACAAACACACAATCTTGAATCCACAAGAAAAATAAGAGAAACACTCTAAAATACGATGTTGATTGAATAGAACTCGAATTACATAGCACAAATTATAGGAATCCTCCAACCCCTAAAAAGTTCCTGTTAGGAAATTAGTCATTTGTAATTGGTTAATTTTGTGAATTCACATTGTAAATCTCAACCTAAGTCTGTGGTCACGATGCTTCAAAGATCAATATCCAAAAGCTTCAAAGGAAGAAGTTCAAGCTTCAACGCCGAATCAAGAAGGCCTTCATTATACCTTTAAAGCTTAAGAAAGGTAATGACCTAGATATCTAAGACCCTTAGTTTTTATTCTTTGGCTCATTAGGTTTAATAATTGGATTTAGGATAATCCGTGAATGACTCTTAGGATTTTTCATGAAAAGATTTTCTAAACATTGAAAGTTATTTTGAAAGATTTTCTAAACATGCTTTGTTTCTAGCCATAGTTTTCAAATTGAGATTGATACCAGTAATTAAAATTTTAGATTTGAGAATTGAGAATCGTAAGATTCGACACAAAATTAGAATAATGATAAAAAAATAAACATGTACATATTTAAAATATACAAGATATTAAATATTGAACATTATTGTATTTTAAAAATAATCAATTTGCAAGTATGGACATGGTTACGTCGTCTAAACGGAAAGATGCTAGCCTTGATAAATTTGTATAAAACTACATTTGAGTTTGTACTTCCATTACTTATTTCTTAATGCATAATAAATCGTTTACTCAAAATGGCCACAATGACAGACGCATGATTTTAACGCACAAATAGCTATTGTCTTCCTACCAATAAAGTTAAACTAAAATATGAAATTCCCATACTGATTCAAACTTGTACACTTAGAAATTTTTTTTTCACATTCGATTAAAAATAAATATTTGATGAAAAACAAAAAAAGAGCATTTAATGAAGAAGAAGAAGTAGGGTATGTTAGGAGTTGCTAGCTGTTTTTGAATAAGAGGAAGAAGAAGAAGAAGCACATACCTGGAGTAAAAGAGACGTCGTCTCTGTGTGATGTTCACAGACACTTGAACAGTGCTTGAGAGGCAAAGACACGAAGAGGATACAGAGAGAGATGCGAGTTTTATATTTGGGGGTGGGCCTCTTCCAGCAAAACGACGTCATTTTACCAGAAATAGGGTTTAAAAAAATAATAAAATGAATTGTATGATTCATTCGGTTTGAATCGAATTGTATGATTCTTGTAATTGAGGTGCGATTGTTGGCAAAAAACGATTCTATAGTAAGATACGAATCGAATAGGGACTAAATCGAATCGAATCGCGAATTGTACGATTTTGATAACAATGTTCTAGCTTGAAAGCAGTAGGGATTGCTCTCTGCTCGCTCTCCTTCGGGTAGAGCGGCTTCGGAAATACTTAGAACAAAATTGGAGAAGGTTGTGAAGTTGATTGTAGAGATTGCCTCTAGCTCCTCTGAGGTTGCTTGAATGGTCTGCAGACGACTCGAGCTGTCCTTGCTCAACTTGACTGAATTGAATCATTTTCTCATTCCAGTGACAATTGCCTTTGACCACTATTTGATGGCTCAAGCGGTCCTTCAAGAATTTAGATTCTCTTGAATCTTGAGACTACTCTAATTTCGGACCTATAAATAGGACAAACCTCTTTTAGTTAGGGTATCTCACTATTTAATTTTTACAACTTAGCCATTTAAATAGTAAAATTAGTATTTCACCGTTTAATTTTTAACCAACATGCTAGAAGAACGAGCATATATACTCTTCGAACTACGTCAAAACACTCGGTCAAGTCCATCAAAACTCCTCTACTTTAGTGACGTGTCCAACCCACCCACTTGATTTTCATGATTTATGATTCAACTTGATTATCATCACGAAGACTTGGATCAAGATCTAAGTATTTTTCACTATTGAGGTGTAGATGCGAAGCGTTCAACTCAATCAAGATTTAAGTAGGTTTCTACTTTCATAGTCCTAGATATAATCAGGAGAGAGAGAATTAATTTATTGAACTTTTTTAATTTTATGGAGGAGAGTATAAGATGATTTTGATTTACTTACTACATAAGAGAGAGAGAGAGAGAGAGAGAGAAATTAATAAAAAAGATACGAGAAGGAGAGAGAAACAAAAAATAGACATGAATTAATGGAAAAGAGAGGAGAGAATATGAAAAAAAAAATAAAGATGAGAGAAAGTGACAGACGAGAGCATTTAATTAGAATTGACTAGAGTACAAAAAAAACACTTGATTTGTCTTTATCACCTTAAAAGTACCTTGCTTGGATTTAATGACTTAAAATAGCATGTGGATGGACTTTTGACCCATTTTCACTTATAATTATTAGTAATTCTTTAACAATCATAAGCAAAATTTGCACTTTTTACTGTAAGAAGGTATATATTGTTTCATTATAGTGTAATTAACTCGTTTATACTCTTTTGGCATGTAATAATATATAATATTTAAAAACACTCGTATCTTTAAAGTCATATCAATTTTTACTGATGTATTGCATTGCTTGTAAATTCAAAAGAATGGTGTATTTGTGTAAATATCACAATTAACAATTATACATATTGCTTTCCATATAGAAGTATCCACAAAGTATGCACATATTTTGTTTATTGGATACGTATGATGCATATACAATACACATGCTCAAGTATTCAACAAGTATCGTATCCGATACAGATAAGTTGACATTGACGAAGTATTCGTGCGTTATAGCTACCTGGTAACCTTTGATGCATAAATTCGCAGATATACTACAAAACTCTATCCTTCCTACATGGTTAAAGATCGCGGTACCAATCATTGACTCTATTTTTCTGTGCATTCCAACTTATACCCACAATTTGTGTTGATTTTGGTGGGGGGATAGTGTTATCTTTGGTGCAATTTGACCATATTGGTTAGGTGAGTGATCAACCCATGCCCAATTGAAGTATAAAGCCCTCAATCTGATACCTTCAACATCAACATTTCACATGTATAAATTTCTAAACTTTGTTGAATGCAGATATCATAATTTGTTCAATTCTTTTGTTGGAATTCGGATTCTCTTAGGATTGAATTTAGTTTCAACATTGAAACTGAAAACATTGATGTTTAAAACTATAACTTGAATTGCATGATTAAAAAAAAACATGTCTAATTTTTTGAATCAAGTTTATATGTACCTATAGAAAGCACTGTTTCAAGGAAAGGTTTAAAGAAACAAAAAAGGTTTGAACTTTTTTTTTTGTCGACTTAGAGGGCACTCTGTACAATTTTTCCATATGACACCAGTACAAATTGGGGGGCAGGTAGGAGACACAATCACTTAACCACGTACTGGCATGGTTCAAGATCGTGTTATCAGCCATCAACTGGCATCGAGACCACATCGGTCAAGGTGTCTCGAAACAGTATTAGACAACATGTACGGAATATTAGATAGAAGAAATTAAATATTGGCGTCAGGTGATACTCTGCTATTAGAAAATAATGACTCGGACAAGTTGTTTGAAACATCCAAGTCAACTACGACTCAAGTGAGACTCGTGATTTACACTGATTGTGTAGTGGTTTCAAAATGAAAGTATCCTTTTAGATACTATCAAGTCGTATTGGTACCAGTTGATATTTTGAACCATGTTTGCAGCTCAAGACGATCCCACAACAATCGACCATCTCTAATCTCCCTCTAGCTAGAACGTCTATATTTAAGTAATTAAGAGCACTAATATTGGATAAAATTATTCCAAAATTGCTAAATTATGCTTCATGGCATCAGCTACAAACATTGAAGAACTCAATACTTTTTTTTGAGTGTGTATAATTATTAGACATTACAAGCATAAAACATGAACAAGAACCCACTATTGAATAACTTGATGCTGAACAACTTTGGATGAAGGGTCATCTTTTTTTTTTTCTCGGCTTCCCTAAATCATCCATCTGTAGCTGTGATTGTTAGGATGATGATGGAGAACATAGTGAAAATCTGAGAGATTGAAGAGAAGAGGAGAAACAAATGAGATAAATTCAAATAGAAGACAAGTGTTTCGAGAAGTCAAAGAAAGAATGACAAGGGAGAGAGAAAGCTAAACTAAGTGTGTCATGTAAGCCTTAAATGATATGTATGGGTTTGTATTGGTTTGCAAAAACCCGATACTCTTACCCGAATATTGTTCGTATTTAAGTTGGATTGAGATTGTTTTATTCAAGCTCAACTTGAGTATTAAAATAAAAATATTTGCCCAGCTATTATATTTTTGGGGTTGTTTATTTACTAAAATTTTCTATTTTGAGAGACTTCAGGATTGTTTTGTCAGTAATACTATCTTATAAGTATTAGTCTTAGTACATGTGTTATTTTGGAAAATATTTGAGTTTTTTGTTGATGTTATTTTTCACTGTTAGTCTTACTAACATGTCAGGCAGAGGAAGCCAAGTGTTGCAACTTTCATATTTGAAGGGGTTTTGATGTTATTTTTGAAATGTGAATGGATATCCATGTAACTGCAGGGGGGTCGTATAAAATTTACCGTAATTGGGTTTACTCATCTGTTCCTCTTACCACCTTTTTCCTATCTTCCTCAGCCAAAAAGTTGACAAGTTTGTGATAATGGAAACTCTTCCTGGGATCGAACTTTTTGAATTTAAATCCAAGCTGGCCTAAGCAAATGATATGATTGAATTGTTAAGGTAGCTTCATGTTTGCTTAGTGAATTTCTTTTTAAAAAGCTTGAGATCAGTGTGGAGGCATACAGATGTGTGTCAAAAAAGTCCGGCCGTTGTCACTCTTCTTTCAAGGTTGCTAACATGCGAGTTAGGAGATAAGAAATTGAAGTTGACAATGGTTTTACGAAGCGCCTAGGAAATGACTTGCCCTGTTAAAGGAAAAGGTTACATTAGGTTCAGTGCAAAACTCATGAATCGCAACCCAGCAAATTCTGTCTTGAACATATTAGCTTGTTCCTTGGCAGTCCGAGGAATTTCCTCCACGACCTGCTCCGCATGGGGTTTGACACAAGTCAAATCTAACATTACATCTACCAACCTGCTCCGAGTAGGGGGAGGAATGTTTAACATGGAGCTTGTGAGGAAACTATATAACCTAACAAAGAATCTACAAGAGAAGCTCTCCATCCCTCCGAGCACTTTGTAACACCATCAAGTCCTGTCAGATTAGGTTCTGCATGTGATTCTTTGATGCATTCCTTGGGAGCATAAAAATGTTTTCCCAAATATCATTGACCTCCCGTAAGGTTTATATCAATTCCAGGGAGACCCCCTGAAGTTCTAATAATATCACTGACCTCCTTATTATAGATTGTCTCAGAACAAGGGTGGTTTATGAGACACAAAACTTAACCAGTACCTCAGGGGGTCTCACTGGAATGGTCTTAAACGTCATGGGGGGTCCATGCCAGAATGTACTCTAAAGGTGAAGCATATCAGGAGGGCTGATGAGTAGCAGAAAAAAACAGATGGTGTCATATGTGAATGAAACTCTTCTATAGTTTGTTTGTTGAAGAATTATTTTGGAATCAGTGGATTATCTCTATAAAGTACCTATACTTCATGTTTACATTAGGAATGTGGTCAATAATTCTTCCCCTCCCCTGCCCCCTTCTCTGTCTTCATGTTGAACAGATTGGCATAAAGAAGCCAATCACCAGTTGCTTTTCCCAAAATAGGCCAAAATCAAGAGGATTAAATGGATATGTTGGAGCAAAGGATTAAGAAAAACTAGAGTTTTGGGTAGAAGAATAAAACAAATTATGTTTAAAGCGATGTTTCAATCTTGGTTGACCATTTACTTTTGCTTTTTATCATCTCTTTTTTAGGTTGGCTTTTCTCCATAATCCTAATTGTTTCTTATGACTCATGCAACTGACTTGAGGCTCCACTTTGCTGAGCTTGGTACTTCAAATTGGTCTCATGTATCAGTTTGGGGCAAAAGAAGCCAGCCTGCGTTTTTTAAATCTTCTACCTGCAAACCAAACGTAAATCAAATTGCATTCTTAATGATATGAAGCAGCAGATACAATTTGATGTCCATCTCAATATGTCCTCATATTTTGTATGAGCTTACTGAACTTGATATACTACAGCTAGTCTTCTGGAATCAATTTGCCTGGTACATTCGGGTGATTCCTCATCGCCAGGTTTACCACTCAGTATTTCTTTTTAAATTTTTTACCAACTTAAATTTCAGTCCAATAAACTTTTTCTGGGGCTGCTAACATTTTTCTTCATTCTACAATTTTCCCTTTTGGACAACAGTACTTGTTTTTGTTGTATGAAAGTTTATCATGTTAAACCTATTTCTGTGGTCCTAAAAATTACAGATTGACTAATCAAGACTATAAATTTATTGATTTGTGGGTTCTTTGTTATAAATAATAGCTGATCGGTGTTAATGTCGGTGAAAGGACATATCTCGGCCAGGTTCAGTTAATACAAGCATGCAGGATGGAGTGTTATGTCTTATGTGTACGCTTTTTCTATTGCCTCAGTAGTCTTTCACATTGTGAGTTTTCTTTTTCAGGTTGCAAAGCGCTTGGAGAAGTTCAAAACTACAATTTTCACACAAATGAGTATGCTTGCTATCAAGCACGGAGCAATTAATCTCGGCCAAGGCTTCCCCAATTTTGATGGCCCCGAGTTTGTCAAAGAAGCAGCCATTCAAGCCATTAAAGATGGGAAGAATCAATATGCTCGTGGATATGGAGTTCCTGACCTCAACGCAGCCGTGACCGCCCGGTTCAAGATAGATACTGGACTTGTGGTTGACCCTGAGAAGGAAGTTACTGTTACCTCAGGATGCACCGAAGCAATTGCCGCAACCATATTGGGTTTGATTAATCCTGGTGATGAGGTGATCCTCTTTGCTCCTTTCTATGATTCTTACGAAGCTACTCTTTCCATGGCTGGTGCCAAAATAAAGTGTGTCACGTTACGGCCTCCAGATTTTTCTGTCCCCATCGCGGAGCTCAAGTCTACGATCTCAAAGAATACTCGTGCAATCCTTATAAACACTCCACATAATCCCACAGGGAAGATGTTTACTCGAGACGAACTCAATGTGATTGCATCTCTCTGCATTGAGAATGATGTGTTAGTTTTCACTGATGAAGTTTATGACAAGTTAGCTTTTGAAATGGATCACATTTATATGGCTTCTCTTCCTGGGATGTATGAGCGGACAGTTACCATGAATTCTCTGGGGAAGACATTCTCTCTAACGGGCTGGAAAATTGGGTGGGCAATAGCTCCCCCACATTTGACCTGGGGAGTGAGGCAAGCACACTCATTCCTCACATTTGCTACATCCACTCCAATGCAGTATGCAGCTGCAACCGCCCTTCATGCCCCGGACTCGTATTATGAGGAGCTGAAGAGAGATTACATGGCAAAGAAGACAATTCTGGTGGAGGGATTGAAGGCTGTGGGTTTCACAGTTTTCCCATCAAGTGGAACTTACTTTGTGGTGGTAGATCACACGCCTTTCGGACTAGAAAGTGATGTTGCCTTCTGCGAGTATCTGATCAAGGAAGTTGGGGTTGTAGCAATTCCAACTAGTGTGTTTTATTTGAATCCAGAAGATGGAAAGAATCTTGTGCGGTTCACCTTCTGCAAAGATGAGGGGACTCTCAGGAGTGCAGTTGAGAGGATGAAAGAGAAGCTGCTGGGGAAGTAATGACCCGAGTGCAGAGCTGCTACTAATATGCTCTAAAATGCATTGTTAGTATGAATAGGGTTGTGCTTTCATGTTCAGCATTTAGGACAAAGGTAATTGATTGTTAACCTCCAGCCTTGTGTTTGTTAAGTTTTTTTATGATATTAAATTTCGTTCAATTTTTTGTTTTTAACTAAAAAATAAATTATTAAACCACGTTTCACACAGAAATTTACAAACTATGAAAGCAATTAAAAAATCAAGATATGAATTAAAAAAAATTAATTAATTGCATTACATTATAAAAAAAATGTTTAAAATACTGTTTGTGTGTACATGAATTTTGTGACAAATTTTGAAAAATTTGTATATGTTAAAAAATTGTTTATTCCAATTTTATGTTATAAGTTCATCGAACAATGAGATGTGACCTACAAAAGTGTACAAAACATGCAAATATGGAAAAAAAATATTTATATATTAAACAAAATAATGTTATTACACGAGACTGTAAGAAATACAGTGTGTCAATATTGTGGTTGATCGGAATAATTAGAAAGTTCAGGATCGAAAACAAGTAACAGATCCTCTAAAATTTGAATCTCAGAGGATCGAAATGCTCAATTTTTGCATGCTCGATTGCATACAAACGATCAAGTCGTCGCTGCATCTAATAATTTTCATGTTTAAACATTGTTATGATCTTGTCATAGTTGCTAGAGTTTTGTGAATCATATATATCAACTAAATGTGCCTTCGGTACCATTAGTTCATACCAACGACAATATACTTCAAGCTCACAACGATTGTCATATAACTATCACCATCTTGGTATGAGTTCGATATGAACGCTCGGAGGCGGATAATTGGTCGTTGGTCTAACAAATACATGTTCAACTTAATCAAATGAGTGATAAAGGTCGATGAGCTCATTACGGAACTCACGCTTTTGTCCATATCAAATTATACCAGTGAAATTTGTGTAGGATTCAATTGAACGAACTACGTTCGACAATGGTGCTCGGCCAATCGAGTGTTGACGATCGTTGGCTGAAGATGAGCTTTGTTGTTCATTGCGTGATAAAGAACCTTGGGTGGTTTGATTGGATTGCCTATTTGATGTGCGTTTAGACATTTTTTGGGTTATGATATACACAATTAAGAAGAATAGTTTATATATATACAGAATGTAATTATATACAAATTTAAACACGTATTGCGTACGATTAACATAACTTGACACTAATAAAATAATGATATAATTTCATAGTAATAAAGTAATGACATAACAATTTAATGACAAATGATTGACATGACTTGCACTACACTGATAAAGTAATGATATGACTTCAGAGTGATAAAATAATGACATAACAATTCAATGACAAAAGACTGACATGACTTGACACTACACTGATTACCTTGATAAAGCTATGTCGATTACCACTATTCAATATATGACATTAGAAAAAATAATTGCACACTTAGTACATTTTGTTAAGCTTCATCAGACATATAATCATCTGACAAATATTGTGTATTAGGCAATACATTGTTTTGCTCAGCTGGTGTCAACTCTCGTCCATATGCAATTATCATCATGTCTTTCGCTTGTTGGAGCATATAATAGTGACACTTACGCACCAACATTCTATTATTCTCTCTTCGAACATGTTTTATTGCTGATTTGTAGTCCTCTCTATTCCAACATTGCATTGTTAGTGATCATCTACGAGACACTGGTATGTCAAGTTCTCTTAGTTGTGTTAATAGTTCGTTCTATTCTTTAGCACGAAAAACCCACTTTCGTTGTACTCCTGCATAATACTCTTTTGAATCGGAAAATCTCTCAATCTTGTAATCATCGTTTCGCTCTTGTAACAACCAAACCCGTTCACGTCTGCGATTGTTAAATCTCGTAGAGAAATTAGATGTAGACATAATTTTTAGTGTTTATCATATCAACCTCAAATAAGGTTTTTAAATAGTAGTGTCCAAACCCTAGTGTGTTGAACATATGACGCCCCAAAATCCGGGTGTCCGTAATTATCCGGTTAATCACCAATCAACCCGCGGAATACCCGTGGATACCGTGTAATTCGATACCACACCGTTATGCCCAATTTACCGGGATCCATAATTTAACAAAATTTGGGCAGAGTCTCCTTTGTACAAGGAGCTCTACCCAAAACACAACCTGTGCAATCCTACAACATTGACCACACCGGGTCCATTCATCCATACTTAATTGCATAGTATTAGATACTATCATAATCATCATCACTACGTACATTTATTCATAAAAGAATAAATGTCTCAAAAGAGTTTCATATACATGCCTTTTAAATATAAACAAGTTTTTGTTCCAAAAATTATACAAGGTCAAAAGTAAACATATATAAGGGACTGCAAAATCAAAATAAGAGCCACAGACCAACTCTGTCGTCAAAGCGGGCCCATGGCCTCGCCTTCGGTGGAAGCCTGGGCGATACCTGAAAAATGTTCCCATAAAAGGTGAGTCAACGTTCAATAGGATAACTCCTATAGAGAATACCTCTCAACATAAATGCATATGAAATGTCACATGCAACAATCATTTCATGCATTCATTCAAATATGTCTATTATGAACAAATGTCATAAATCATGTCATGTCATGAGATGAGACTTAATAGCAAAACCAACACTGAGCCCCTTCCCGGGCTCCCACAACACATGCAATATAATGCGTATGTATCCGGACATTCCAAACCCCCGTCATTAGTGTTATGTACACTCAATGACTAATTAATTCATTTTTTTGTATCTTTGTGGGGAGATTTATGATATTACACCAATGACACACCAACCATCAACGGATTTTCAGGACATCCCACCTGCGGCTCCGTTTTCGCCGTTACACTTTTCTGGAATTGCACCACTGGAAAGTGTATAAACCAAGTAAGCGGGTCTTGCACCCAAAGGAGAATCTAGCCCTTCTTGCTATTCCCGACACGTTTATCCATTTAATTTTTCCGTGCGACTCAGTCGGACATTGGTGTGACTTTTTCGAGCCCACGATCAACCACCTATGTGGTGATTGATTTCATACAATGCATACACTCTCACCCATGTCAGTGCCCATGAATGTAGTGCAACCCATACATAATGAATGAAATATAATGACATGTTCAACACAATCTCAAGCATGTTATGTAAGATAATCAACTCAACTAACATACTTGTATTCACCTAGGCATTTAAATAAACACCTAGATGACACATCAATTGACACAACTAGCATGCTTATTACTTTCAACATGACAACATGTTTATTAATTCTATATACATAAGCACAAATCCACCACAATAATCATATGCTTAATAATCATTTAACATACATATTATTTCATAATCACATAACAAACTAATAATTTTATTAAACTTGATATGCCATTAAAACATCAAGTCATGCTAATGTACAATTAACATACTTTAAACCACTAACATTAACTTACATCAAGTTAATTACAATAGGATTTTACTAATTACAAGGTTAATTATAAATCCTATATTTGACCCACTAGTTACACTTGTCAAGGCATAGCATGTAATGTACACCCTTAGACTGTCCATTTCATATGTCATATTTTAGATTGAAATTTCATTTAAATAGGGGAAACTCTACCTCTCGTAGCGTGAGCCCACGTAGTATATTCCAAAGAAAGTTCAAATTCAGCTTTCCAAGCCTTAGGCCTAAATTTTCGTACTTGATATTTTTGGAGAAAAATACTATCTTTGGTGTGGTTGCGTAGCTCTCGTTGCGTAGAGCAACTTTAATTCTTAGCCTGAAGCGATTAAACGGTTAAATTTTCGTAGATATGAGGAAGAAGATCAGGAGGTCTAACTTTTTTTTTTCTTCTTTTCTTTTTCTTTTTCTCTTTCTCTCTTTTCTATCTCTCTGTCTCTGGCTGAACGTTGGCGTGCCGAATAAAGTGGAAGACTTTTGTCTTCCTCTTTATATAGTTTTTAATATTTGGCCTACTTCGCGTAACACGTTCAATTTTAACATATCCAATTTTATTTCGAATCAATTAAATCTCGTCCCGTGTTAAATTTAATATATTTTTATTGAACTAACTTTAAATTATTTTTCGGGTCCTACGAATAAAATCTGATCGCAATTATTTTAGTCGCGCGACACTCGATCGCTTTGTAACACGCGATCTGTCTCAGAATTTTACAAAAATTTACTGGGTAGCTAGATTTCGCGAGGCGAATCGAACGGTAAGGTCCGTTTCGTCATCTAAATTTTATAAAAATTCACGTTTTTGACCCGTGCTTTAACAATTAATTACTATTTTACCCCTGTAATTAGGATTTTTTAATATTATTTTTTTTTGGGTTTTACAGAACAGATCACATCAGTCAATAGTAAAACAGTGTAGTCATGTGAGGCCATTTAGTACTTAGTCATGCGTCAGGCTCGTGTAAGGTCATTTCACTTTATTTTACTCTTTGGCCTTAGCATCTGTGTTGTCACTTCAACACATTGTCTATTAAAACCCATTTAGAGTTTAGTCACTTCAGCACATGACATTAAGTAATCACGAATATACATTTTTTCTTCTTCAGCCTTATCAAAGGCCAGTTAGTTATCACGTCAGCACATTGTTTATATTGATATGCTCAATAGTTCACGCTCACACCTTGTTGGCAGCTGTGTGTATTCATTACAACAAATGGTTGGTCAGCAATTGTAGGGTTTTGTCATTTCATCAATAAATTCATTGATTCAGTGGTTTGTCAATTCATGTGTAATAGGAAAACAATCTGTGTATTTTCAAGTCATGATAGTCATTTATTAATAAATTGATATGTCCATTGAAACCTTGATCTTTCAGGACTATATATTCATCGTGTGTAAACAACTCATTGAAGAAAACTCATTTCCAACCATGAATTATAGTGTGAGAACGTTATACGAAAATATGAGTTATTATTGAGCCTTAGAGGATGAGTTCTTCTATCCAATGAATCCTCATTTACGTTATTCAAGTAGGGTCATAAGAACCATGAGGGCCGAATTACAATATCATTTGACGGAGCGAGAAAATCTTAGTGGAGATATGCGAACTTGTAATTTACGAAGGCCTCGACAAATTGCCATCCATATGCCAGTTGAGACACCTAAACAACTGGAGCGAGCATTGTATCATTTTCGAGTTGATAACAATTGCATGACAATCTGTTTAAATCGTTACAACCTTCGTCGCATCGCATGAGACCGTTCTGAAGAAGGGTTAATGGAAGAAACACATATAAGTTTCCTGTTAAGTGGAGATGTTGGATGTATTTCTGATGTTGAGATGTCTGATAAAGATGGAGACCCATGAAACATGTTGTGTGGATAAGTGTTATATTAGTGTTGTGTGGAAAACTGATATGTTAGTGTTGTATGGAGAAGTTTTATGTCAGTGTTGTATGGAAAAGTGTTATGTCAGTGTTGTATGGAGAAGTGTTATTTCAGTGTTATGTAGACAAGTGTTATGTTACGGTTGTGTGGACAAGTGTTACGTTACTATTTGTGTCAAGAAGTATTATGCTAGGTTTGTTGTCTCCAGATCCTGTTAGTGATGTGTTGAGATTTAAATGTGAAGTGTTATGTTAAAGTTGGGTTAAATGTGTTGTGTACAATATTGATTGTGCATGTCACAACTTCATTAAATACTACAATTGAAATGCATAAAATAATTATAGTCAAGTATTTACAAAAGAAAAACTTTGTACAGTTCCTACAAAAGAAAAAATACATCAAAATCATGTGCCACATGGAGGTGGTCGCCTACATCGCTTCGGTTGTCTCCGAACCTCATGCTCAGTATCTTGTGGTCCAGCCTGCGTCACCTGTGACACACCGACATCATCGCCATGATGTACATGATGTGCACGATCTCGCCCGTGGGTCCGTCCCCGACCGTGTTGTCTGTCTCGAACTCGCGATCTCATTCTCCTATGACTTATACCTATAAGTGTAGCATCTTGTGTCAACCCCTCCTCAGGTAACATAGGATCTGGTAAAGGATGCTCGAGGGATGGGTAGGCTGGATTGTGTGCGATGACTCCATTGCTGCATGACACGGCATGGGTGTCAATATAGGAGAAGGTGTCACTGTAAATGTTGGCGTCAGTACTCCTAAGATGAGTGGTGATGGTGTCGGTGCTAGTGTCCGTGACATTACTAGTGTCGTTGTGGGTATCAAAGTCAGTGTTGGTGTCGATGTCGGTGTCACTACTAGTGTAGGTGTCGGTGTCACTATTGGTGTCGGTGTTGGTGTCGGTGTCGGTGTCGGTGACTGTGTTGGTGCTATTGTGGGCACAACAAGTGTCGAAGTCAATGTCGGTGCCTGTGCTGGTGACAACAGTGGTGGTCGTACAAATGTGGCCAATGGTGGAGAAGAAATAGGAGTAATACAAACACCAGAAGGCGGTGGCTGCGCAGAAGTAGACGAAACATCAGCTACTGAGATTGGAGCGTCGACAAGTCGTCGCTGCTCACGGATGGATGTCAAACACGAGGAGCATAGATCTATGATACGCTTAAGAGTGTTCATGCAAAGTGTCAAATTTGGGCTGCCTTCATATGTAGGACTTGAAGTGTGATATATCTGTGTAAGAGTTTCTTCCTAAAAAAAAGTTACATTATATATTAATTATAGTAAACAATTCCACAGTAGGCCTAACAATGGGGGGACCCACAAGTCGACGAGTGATGCGGCCATACCATAGCATGTAGGGGTCAGTAGGATCCATCGGTGCAATAGTGAGGTCTCCTGTAACAAGTGTATCCCGACGGTGGTCCTACAAGTCTATGTACACCTGATGAATCGCATTCCAACCTGACCCAATCTCCCGCGTCGGTTGACGGCATACAGAGCCCTACTAGTATCACATGACTGTGGTATGCGCTGCACAAGATCGAACTATTGAGTAACACGATCTGGAAAATGTCACCCGACGACATTAAAAAAAATCAATGGGGCGCGTGTGCGCCAAATATCTTGCCTAATAAGGCAATAATCTGGTAGTCGACTCATGACCTATGTAGTATACGACTCCCATATCATATGCAATACAAAGTGTGGGCACATGCTAATAAATGAAAAAGTATTTTTAAAAAAATTGGGCAGAATTTTCCCTATAAATTGGAACTTTTCAAAAATTTCAATCTGTATACTACACACCTAACTCAATCCATACATTAACTAATATACAAAAAATCCCAGCATCTCAACATCTTATAATTCCGAACATCCCAACAGACATTAACAAACTTTAAAATAGAACATTCGAGTAAGTAAAATATAGCGAAGTTGATATACTTAATCGTCTCTCATTTGGTCAAGCTGTTCCCGATAGTGACGCAAAACATGGGTCGGAGTGTGCTGCTCCGAAAATGTGACTTCCCATCTATAAAGTTCAACAAATTTATAAATACATAACAATACGTAAAATGTCTATTTAATGTTTGATCGTTACAACTCACCTACAAAGAACGGGACCATCATGCTCTGCGTGTGCATCAACATCGACATGTGTAGCCTCGCCATGTACATCGGCTCCATCTCCTAATGCATTAGCTCCATTATGTGCAGGCGGAACATCCTCTTGATCATGAAATGCAGCTGCACTATGGGGAACGTGTTGTCGTGGCAGCACATGCTACGGGAAAATGTGTGATAGACGCTCCCATGCCCATAACTACATACACAATATAATGTTTATAAATTTATACAGTTATAATAAAATATGTCAGCAAAATCAACAGTAGTTTGTCATTACCTAAATCATAATAATTGGACCGCTAATATCCTTCGCATCCCGCTTGGTAGCAAGACACATCTCCCGGTACAACCATGCAAGGGCCGCACTACCCTAACTAAAATTGTTGGCTGCATCAAGGTCGGCAAGTAACGGTAAGAACATAAGCTTAACCCGGCAAGTAACGGTAAGAACATAAGCTTAACCATGCTACAAACTGCTCAGTCGCATCAGCAGTGATCACATGACCCAAATGCTCGGACAGTGCACTAAGCCATAGTGTGGACTTATCTATGGCTCCATCTACTGGTGTGAACTCCAGCAACTCAGTGGACATGACACTCCATTGCTGCACAGCACGCATGGTATCCACCCTACATACAGGCATCCCATTAACTGGCAAGCCGAGTAATATAGCAATGTCCTGAAGTGTAATGGTGGCCTCACCAACTAGCATGTGAAATGAGTGTGTCTCAACCCGCCAACGCTCAAAAAGTGCGGTAATAAGATGTCAATCAAGCTGAATGTACCTAAGGTAATATGCCCCATAAAATCCAGTTGTGCGTAGATGATGAATAATCCACTCGTCAGTGATGGTAACTCGACGAAGTGAAGCCTCAGATCGTGTACAATGTAAAAGTGGGAGCTCAATGGCCTCCTAAATAGCAGTCATGTGATGCTCACGCTGTAATGATAGTACACATGCATCATCGAGACCTGGCTGTAGTAATGAGCGCAGATCACGATCCATGTCCACAACCTACATAACATCCCAACAAAAAAATTATATCGCTAATTTATAAATAACATCGATAAAACATGGTACTGAGTCACACTGTTAATACATCGTGAATATGTACATAACGTCGTTAATATGTGTTAGTGAGTAACATTGTTAATACATCATACACAGAAAGAAGTGGTAACGCCAATAATTAACGTCTAAATCAATAAGTTTTCAAAAAAAAAAAAGAAATGTGAGCAAAAACACAACATTAGGGGCATTGTTATTACATAAATAACATCACAATATACAAAGTTTCGAATTCAGTTATACATTTTATAAAGTAATAAGTAAAAGTTAAATAAGCACGTATGCATAACATATTTATAATGGATGGCCCATTTCAAAAGCTGATTGGTTCTTTGCTGGACATGTTCGACGATCGTGCTCTGTTTGCAAGCAAATACTACAGTGGCTTATTTTGCTCCATTCTCTTGGAAAATCTATTTCATTGCATATACGCGATGTCTGTGGACGTTCTCTACTTCCTCAACGCAATGTAGGACCATCGGTATCATCCCAATAATCTTGGTGGTGCAGATGATGAAGTTCAGATGCCCAAGTTGACTCAAGTGCTTGGATATTGAATACTGAATCGATTAAATGCTACAAACTAACATGGAAATGCGAGCAAGCGGCCATAACATGAGAACAATGCATTTTATAAATTGTAAATTTTTTACAAGTGCATGTCCGGTCATTAATACACAAAACATGTATATTACCATTATTAGTGACCACCTCCTCAATTTCCTGTCGCATATGAAATGGTGTAATAGTACACATTCTTGCTTTGATCTGGTTGGGTCGTATAAATTCGATTGCATTAGGGGAGTACTCCATACCATTGTCTATGCAGTATTGTGCATGCTCACGGTGCTCACAAAAGTATTTTGCGAGTCGATAAAATATGAATTTCACACATGCAGTGATGGGAAACATCCTTACACCTTTGAGTGCACCATTGAACACCTCAGAAACATTGATTGTGGTTGTTCCATATCGCCGACCACCATCATGTGCAGATGTCCACTGTTAATATATGTTAGTGAGTAACATTGTTAATACATCATACACAGAAAGAAGTGGTAACACCAATAATTAACGTCTAAATCTATTAAGTTTTCGAAAAAAATAAGAAATGCGAGCAACATTGTTATTACATAAATAACATCACAACATACAAAGTTTCGAATTCAGTTATACATTTCATAAAGCAATAAGTAAAAGTTAAATAAGCACGTATACATAACATATTTATAGTGGATGACTCATTGCAGAAACTGATTGGTTCTTTGCTGGACATGTTCGACGATCGTGCCCTATTTGTAAACAAATATTACAGTGCTTTATTTTGCTCCATTCTCTTGGGAAATCCATTTCATTGCGTATGCGTGATGTCTGTGGACGTCCTCTACTTCCTCGACGGAACGACCTATTAGGGCATAATGTAGGACCATCGGTATCATCCCAATAATCTTGGTGGTGCAAAGGATGAAGGTCAGATGCCCAAGTTGACTTAAGTGTCTAGATGCTGAATACTAGAACGATTAAATGTTAGAAACTAGCATGGAAATGCGAGAAAGCAGCCGTAACATGAGAACAAGACATTTTATAAATTGTAAATTTTTCACAAGTGCATGTCCAGTCATTAATACACAAAACATGTGTATTACCATTATTAGTGACCACCTCTGCAACTTCCTGTAATAATACACATTCCTGCTTTGATCTGGTTGGGTCGCATAAATTCAATTGCATCAGGGGAGTACTACATACCATTGTCTATGTAGCGTTGTGCATGCTCACGACGCTGTAACGCCCCAAAAACCACCTTGGAAGGCATTACCTTCTAACACCATTCATACCATGAGAGCAATTAATAAAATCCATAAATAACCGGGGTTCCTTAATTTAACAAAATTCGGGCAGAGTCTCATTTGTTCGGGGAGCTCTACCCAAAACACAACCTGTGCAATTATACTACATTGACCACACCGGGTCCATTGATCCATAAAATATTTACAACATTATCCAAAAGAATAAGCTCAAACCATGGCTACTACATCAAAAGAATTACATTTGAACTTAGCAGCGAAATAAACAAAATACTAGACTTTACATGATTATACATAATTGTTCCTAGTCTAGCACAAAAATAAACGACATCTCTAGATGTCCTACTTGGGATCCAAGTACCCCTCTAATGAAGCTTCTCCATGGCCCGGCTCGTTAGCACCGAGCTCCTCCTCTAGCCCATAATCTGTAAAATGTTTAACTGTAGGGGGTGAGCACGAAGCTCTGTAGAAAAATCCTCCCAAACTCGAACAAGGTTTAGAAAACAGATAAGAACCGGTCGGTCTCATTTCGTAAATAACATATATCAATTTTGAAGGAAAAACATGACATTTTAAATAGATCTCAAGTTTAAGTCGTAACAATAATCAAGTGAAAGGTTAAGATAAATTTCATAATAATATACCATTTTCAACTTTAAGCCATTTAGGAAGGGCGCCTTCCGATGCATTGTCCCATACCAATGCACCGGCCAAGACGATCCAACCCATCATCTCAGGTATATTGGTTCATCCCCGTACCATGTATGTTGATTGCTTCTCATGAATCTACCCAACGATTATACCTAGTCCACCTATCACCATCACAATCACAAACACTTTAGGAAAGGGCGTCTACCATCCCAATAACAGTGACGAGTTCCTTCCCAGGAAAAGTATACCATCCCTTGTTCGAACTCCCGTTAACGATAGTGGTTGCATTACCAAATGACAACCACTACAAGTGTTAGGAAACCATCTCACCCCCACTGGGATAGACTAACCTCTAACACTCTACGGCATCTCTCGATGGCAATCCAAGTCCATCACAACAACCATACAAATGAGGAAACCAAAATATTCTCAATTCACCAACAATTCCAAATAAATACAAAATCCACAATTTCTCATTTTACAAGCATATCTCAAAAATCCCCAAATTTATCATGTAACAATTCCAATGACCAATTAAGGAAAAATACAAGAGATCACAATAACATCATTTATTACTCAACACAAAGCACTAAAATTTTAGAAATCAAGAACAAATGAATATTTAGAGAAAAATCCACCTCTCATAAGCACAAGGGTTTTCAAAACAAGAAATAGAGGTTTCATGACAATCTAACCATAGCCTTGTTTTAAACATGATAATATTTGCAAGAATATCAAAAATCAAAGATGTCCTAACACATATCTAAGATTTAGAGTCAAAAACATATATATATACATATATATATAGCCCTAGCCTCAATGAACAAGAGTGAGAGAAACCCCTACCTTGAATCAAAGATTTCAAGTGAAAGCACAAGCCCTATAGACCTCCTTCTTCCCTTTTCTTCATCCCTTAATCTTCCTCTAAGGTTCCAAGAGGTGTGGGGTGAGAGTAGAGTGAAAGAAATGGGAGTAAAGGGCTGAAATCAGTGTTTTAAACACAGCCAACCCCGAAGTTCCTGTTCAAAGGCTGTTTTGGCTTTTTCCAAAATTACGATTTTGCCACTAAAATCTCCAATTTGATTCATATGACTACCCTAAGATTTTTCGAAGTTCCGGATTCATTTTTAATGTTATTTTAACCTAAAAAAATTTATTTTTATAATTTATTTCAAACTAAAATAAATTTACATTCGAAATACTAAAATTACTATTTTATTCTTACGGTTTCAATATATTGATGAGAATGCATAATGTCATATTTTTCTATTTTAATATTTAGCCTTTTATACTTATTTGAAGCCTAAATGTACTCATTATTCTTATATTTTGATTTAGGATGCAAATGGAGACATTAAATGCAAAACGGAACTAATTGGACTGTTTCGACATTGCTTCGTTATCTGAGCATAACTCTCTCATCCGAGCTCCGATTGAGATGATTCAAGATGCTATGGAACACTAAGAAAGATTTCTACAACTTCCATGTTTTGAGTTTTGAGAGATATTGACTGAATCAATATCGAAATTGGGCTTGAAGTTGCAGCTAGTACACTGTTCACGTGCACAATTGGACTGTTTCGACATCGCTTCGTTATCTGGGCATAACTCTCTCGTCCAACTCCGATTGAGATGATTAAAGATGCTGTGGAACACAAACAAAGATTTCTACAACTTCCATGTTTTGAGTTTTGAGAGATATTGACTGCATCAAGATCGAAATTGGGCTTGAAGTTGCAGCTAGTACACTGTTCATATTCTAAAATCTGGTGCACGAAAATTCCAGTGGACTTTATTTTATTTTTACGTCATTACATATATAAGAATCACTAAACAAGTACATTACTATATTAATATAAATATGTGGGGGTTTACAATCCACCCCTCTTAAAGAAAGTTTCGTCCTCGAAACTTACCTCAAGTAGCAAATAAGTGCGGCTACTTCTCTCGCATTTCTAGCTCCGGTTCCCAAGTAGTTTCTTCCACTCCATGGTGTTGCCACAAAACTTTCACTAGTCGGATGAATTTGTTACGGAGCACCTTCTCTTTGGCGTCGAGAATCTTCACCGGTTGTTCTTCATAGGTGGCTCCAACTTGAATTTCAATATCTTCCAAGTCTACGACCGGCGTTGCATCCGATTGACACTTTCTCAACATCGACACGTGGAACACGTCATGTACCCCAGACAACTGAGCTGGTAACCGCAACTGATACGCCACTTTGCCCACAACTTTGATCACTTCAAATGGCCCCGTATATCTTGGCGCTAACTTTCCCTTCTTGCCGAATCTAAATACTCATTTCTTGGGCGACACTTTGAGGAACACGTAGTCTCCCACTTTGAATTCCAAGGGTCTTCGTCTTTGATCCGCATAGCTTTTCTGTCGACTTTGTGCCGTGCGTAGCCTCTCTCGGATGAGTTGAATTTTCTCGGTAGTTTCTCGAACAATCTCCGGTCCAAACAAACTACACTCGCCAGCTTCCAACCAACACGTCGGGGATCTACACGGTCTTCCATACAATGCTTCATACGGTGTCATCCCAATACTTGTCTGATAGCTGTTGTTATACGCAAACTCCACCAACGGCAAGTGATCACTCCAGCTTCCTTTGAAGTCCAACACGCAAGCACGTAACATGTCTTCCACAATCTGTATCACCCTCTCGGATTGGCCATCCGTTTGGGGATGAAAAACTGTGCTGAAATGTAACTCTGTCCCCATGGCTTGTTGTAGACTTTGTCGGAACCGCGCCACAAACCGAGAATCACGATCCTACACGATAGAAAGCGGAACTCCATGCAATCGCACAATCTCATGGATATACAGCTGGCTCAAAGTCTCGAATGTGTCTGTGGTCTTCATACCCAAAAAATGAGCGGACTTGGTGAGTCTATCCACAATAACCCATACTGCATTGTGCCCGCGTGACGTCCATGGTAAACCCGACACGAAATCCATGGTGATGTGATCCCACTTCCACTCTGGGATAGGCAAAGACTGTAGTAATCCTCTTGGCTTTTGATTTTCGATCTTCACCTACTGGCTCACCGCACATTGTGCTATGAACCTTGCCACATCCTTCTTCATTCCCTTCCACCAATATTGGCGCTTCATGTCCCTATATATTTTTGTGATACCGGGGTGGATAGCAAACTTAGAGCAATGACACTCACCAAGTATCTCCTCCTTTAGGGACGAATCATCGGGAACGCATAGCTTCTCCCCATATCTCAATTCTCCATTTCTCAAAGACCAACCCTCCATAGTTTCTCCATTTTCCAATTTAGCTCGAATCGACGCTAATTCAGGATCCAAGCATTGCAATTCCACAACCCTACGTTGGAGAGTAGGTTGAGCCACAAGGTTGAACAAACATGGTCGGGATCCATCTTCTCCAACCCATAGATCAAAATCTCCAAGGGCATCCTTCAACTTCCATTCACCTATGGAAACATTGAGTTTACCCCGAGACTTCCTGCTAAGTGCATCGGCAACTACATTTGTCTTCCCCGGATGGTAGTTGAGTGTGAAATCGTAGTCTTCTAGGTACTCAATCCACCTCCTTTGCCGGAGATTCAAGTCTTTCTGTGTGAAGATATACTTGAGGCTTTTATGATCAGAGTACACTTGGAATTTCTCTCCATAAAAATAACACCTCCACAACTTAAGAGCAAAGACCACAGCGGCAAGCTCTAAGTCATGGGTGGGATAGTTCTGTTCATGAACCTTGAGTTGCCTAGAGCCATAGGCAACCACATTTCATCCTTGCATTAGCACACATCCCAAGCCTCGTAGTGAAGCATCGGTGTAGACGTCGTATCCTTCCCCACTACTCGGTATAATGAGGATAGGCACCGTTGTCAACTTCTCCTTCAAGGTGCGAAAGGCTAGCTCACACGCTTGAGTCCACACGAATTTTTCTCCCTTCCTTATGAGGTGAGTCATCGGCATCGCAAGCTTTGAGAACCCTTCCACAAACCTACGATAATAGCCGGCTAACCCCTAGAAACTGCGTACTTCCGTCACATTCTTCGGTGGTTCCCATTTCATCACGGCCTCAATCTTTGCAGGATCAACGGCTACCCCTTGTTCGGACACAACATGACCAAGGAATTTCACTTCCTTCATCCAAAACTCGCACTTACTCATCTTCGCATACAATTTATGCTCTCTCAATGTTTGTAACACAATCGAGAGATGACGTCCATGCTCCTCTTGGGTCTGTGAATAAATCAAGATGTCATCAATAAACACAATGAAAAATTGATCTAAATATGGCCGGAATACCCTGTGCATCAAATCCATGAAGGCTGCTGGAGCATTAGTCAATCCGAACGGCATCACCGTATTCTTGAAATGACCATACCGGGTACGGAAAGCAGTCTTAGGAATATCTTCCTCCTCTATCCGCAATTGATGATACCCTGTGCGAAGATCAATCTTGGAGTAATACTTCGAACCCTTCAACTGATCAAATAAGTTATCAATTCATGGCAAAGGGTATTTATTCTTCACAGTAACCTGATTTAACCTCCGGTAATCCGTGCATAACCGTAGTGTCTCATCCGTTTTCGTCACAAAGAGGACCGGGGCTCCCCAAGGTGAAGTACTTAAACGGATAAACCCAATCGCCAACAAATGATCCTACTGCTTCCTCAGCTCCTTCAACTCCAAAGGTACCATCCGGTAGGGAGCAATGGATATGGGTTCCGTTCCCGGATAGAGATCAATCTTGAACTCAATCTCTCTTTGTGGGGGTAACCCTGGTAATTCGTCTGGGAAGACATCCAGAAAATCCGATACTATCAACACCACGT
The DNA here is from genome assembly GCA_951799425.1 of Ilex aquifolium. NCBI lineage: Eukaryota > Viridiplantae > Streptophyta > Magnoliopsida > Aquifoliales > Aquifoliaceae > Ilex > Ilex aquifolium. Next base: position 17,470,200 of record OX637406.1, on the reverse strand, counting down.
CCGTAGGGAATTTATCCCGATCATCTCCCATCAAACTAGCTAAGAAACTCAAATGGCTCCCCGCCTTAGCTTTCAAGAATTTACTACCCGTAGTAGGAAATGGATGGGAAGAACTTCGGTCATTGATAAAACTGAAAATTACCCCTCCTGGTAACTGAAATGTAATCCGCTTGCGGAAACAATCCATTACCGCCCGGAAAGCGGACAACAAGTTCATCCCGAATATAACGTCATACCCCTTCATATCTAGAGCAACCAAATCCACAATCAATTCGTGCTCCCCAATACGAAGCACGCAACCCTTGCAGATCCGGCTGGTACCCAACTGTTCTCCCGTAGGCAAGTCAACATTCAATGCATGTTCTAGCTTCTCGAAACCCAATCCCAAATTAATAGCATACGCAGTACGTATAAAAGAATGAGTCGCACGGGGATCAAATAAAATTCGGGCCCAAGAATTGTAGAGAAGAACGATACCATCCACAACGGCATTGGAAGCATCTTCCTCCGGTTGGGTCAAGGCAAATACTCTCCCCTGAGTGGCGCCGCCTGGGGATAGAGCTCCCAACGGCCTCTGCTACTGTAATGGCTTGTTTGCAGCCACTTGTCCTGTCAGTTGGTTGTCCCTCGGTGGAAGCGATGGGCAATTGTGTCTGAAGTGCCCCACTCCTCCACATGCGAAACACTGATGGGGGTCTGTGGCTGTCCTCCCCGGTACACCTCCTGCTCCTCGAGCTATCTGAGGTCTTTGTCCCCCTGCCTGATCTGGGCGACGGTAGGGTGCCGCTCTCTGCGCTCCACCGCTACTAGCACCCGCCCGAATCGGACCTCCCCTCATGGCGTTCTGCCTCCTCTGACTGTCCTCCATATCCCTCTCTACCAGTGCAGCTCTATCCACCAGATCTCCATAGTCACGGATCCTGAAAGCCACAAGCTTCTCTCTAATTGCAGGCCTCAAACCCTGCTCGAAACGCTTGGCCCTCCTGGCCTCTGTGGAGATGAACTATGTGGCATATCTGGATAACTCATCAAACTTCCTCTCATACTCCATCACAGTCAAGCTACCCTGTCGAAGAGCGAGGAAATCGGCACTCATCTTGTCTTTAACCGACTCAAGAAAATATTTGTCTTGGAAGATTTGGTCAAACTCCTCCCACGTAAGTGCATCAGGGTTCCTCCGTCTCTTTACCGAATCCCACCAATGGTCGGCCTCCCCCTCGAACAAATAGGTAGCCAAGCCAACCCTTAAGTCCTCGGCAACTCCCATGCCGTCACAAATCTTCCTTATACGATGAATCCACTTATCCGCTTCTAAGGGTTGAGAGCTCCCTTGAAACGTAGGTGGGCGTTGCCTCAGAAATTCTCGAAGAACTACCATCCTTCGATCTCCGTTTCCATTGCCCGGTACTTGCGCTAGAGGATGCGCTCTACCATTGTGGTTGTAGTTGTGGTTGTTTCCATTCTGGCTTTGCACCAGAGTGGTGAACTCCCTCAAACATTGATATATGCCTTGCAATGCATCGGGGGGGTGGTGGCGGCGGTGGTGCTGGGCCTCCACGACCAAGCCCACGTCCACGTCCGCGTACATTTCTGTCGTCCATCCTGCACATCAATTCACAATTTAGTTTTATTGATGTACAAGTTATCCTAAGTATTACTTTAATCTAAAGCATATGGTTCATATAAAACTAGACCAACAATTTCCTTCACCCTAATCCTACATCTCTAGTGGTGATCCATAACCTACAGCTCCCATGTAAGACCTAAAGCCTAAGCTCTGATACCAAATTCTGTAACGCCCCAAAAACCACCTTGGAAGGCATTACCTTCTAACACCATTCATATCAGGAGATCAACTAATAAAATCCATAAATAACCGGGGTTCCTTAATTTAACAAAATTCGGGCAGAGTCTCCTTTGCTCGGGGAGCTCTACCCAAAACACAACCTGTGCAATTATACTACATTGACCACACCGGGTCCATTGATCCATAAAATATTTACAACATTATCCAAAAGAATAAGCCCAAACCTTGGCTACTACATCAAAAGAATTACATTTGAACTTAGAAGAGAAATAAACAAAATACTAGACTTTACATGATTGTACATAATCGTTCCTAGTCTAGCACAAAAATAAACGACATCTCTAGATGTCCCACTCGGGATCCAAGTACCCCTCTAATGAAGCTTCTCCATGGCCCGACTCGTTAGCACTGAGCTCCTCCTCCAGCCCATAATCTGTAAAATTTTGAACTGTAGGGGGTGAGCACGAAGCTCTGTAGAAAAATCCTCCCAAACTCGAACAAGGTTTAGAAAACAGATAAGAACTGGTCGGTCTCATTTCGTAAATAACGCATATCAATTTTGAAGGAAAAACAGGACATTTTAAATAGATCTCAAGTTTAAGCCGTAACAATAATCAAGTGAAAGGTTAAGGTAAATTTCATAATAATATAGCATTTCCAACTTTAAGCCATTTAGGAAGGACGCCTTCCGATGCATTGTCCCATACCAATGCACCGACCAAGACGATCCAACCCATCATCCCAGGTATATTGGTTCATCCCCGTACCATGTATGTTGATTGCTTCTCATGAATCTACCCAACGATTATACCTAGTCTACCAATCACCATCACAATCACAAACACTTTAGGAAAGGGCGTCTACCATCCCAATGGCAGTGATGAGTTCCTTCCCAGGGAAAGTATATCATCCCTTGTTCGAACTCCCGTGAACGATAGTGGTCGCATTACCAAATGACAATCCACTACAAGTGTTAGGAAACCATCTCACCCCACTAGGATAGACTAACCTCTAACACTCTACGACATCTCTCGATGGCAATCCAAGTCCATCACAACAACCATACAAATGAGGAAACCAAAATATTCTCAATTCACCAACAATTCCAAATAAATACAAAATCCACAATTTCTCATTTTACAAGCATATCTCAAAAATCCCCAAAATTTTCATGTAACAATTCCAATGACCAATTAAGGAAAAATACAAGAGATCACAACAACATCATTTATTACTCAACACAAAGCACTAAAGTTTTAGAAATCAAGAACAAATGAATATTTAGAGAAAAATCCACCTCTCATAAGCACAAGGGTTTTCAAAACAAGAAATAGAGGTTTCATGGCAATCTAACCATAGTCTTGTTTTAAACATGATAATATTTGCAAGAATATCAAAAATCAAAGATTTCCTAACACATATATAAGATTTAGAGTCAAAAACATATATATATACATATATATATAGCCCTAGCCTCAATGAACAAGAGTGAGAGAAACCCCTATCTTGAATCAAAGATTCCAAGTGAAAGCCCAAGCCCTATAGACCTCATTCTTCCCTTTTCTTCATCCCTTAATCTTCCTCTAAGGTTCCAAGAGGTGTGGGGTGAGAGTGGAGTGAAAGAAATGGGAGTAAAGGGCTGAAATCAGTGTTTTAAACACAGCCAACCTCGAAGTTACTGTTCACAGGCTGTTTTGGCTTTCTCCAAAATTACGCTTTTGCCACTAAAATCTCCAATTTGATCCATATGACTACCCTAAGATTTTTCGACGTTCCGGATTCATTTTTAATGTTATTTTAACCTAAAAACATTTATTTTTATGATTTATTTCAAACTAAAATAAATTTACACTCGAAATACTAAAATTACTATTTTATTCTTACGGTTTCAATATATTGATGAGAATGCAAAATGTCATATTTTTCTATTTTAATATTTAGCCTTTTATACTTATTTGAAGCCTAAATGTACTCATTATTCTTATATTTTGATTTAGGATGCAAATAGAGACATTAAATGCAAAACGGAACTAATTGGACTGTTTCGACATCGCTTCGTTATCTGGGCATAACTCTCTCATCCGAGCTCCGATTGAGATGATTCAAGATGCTATGGAACGCTAAGAAAGAGTTATACAACTTCTGTGTTTTGATTTTTTAGAGATATTGACTGCATCAAGATCGAAATTGGGCTTGAAATTGCAGCTAGTACACTGTTCACGTGCACAATTGGACTGTTTCGACATCGCTTCGTTATCTGGGCATAACTCTCTCGTCCAACTCCGATTGAGATGATTAAAGATGCTGTGGAACACTAAGAAAGATTTCTACAACTTCCATGTTTTGAGTTTTGAGAGATATTGACTGCATCAAGATAGAAATTGGGCTTGAAGTTGCAGTTAGTACACTGTCCACGTGCACTGTTCATATTCTAAAATCTGGTGCACAAAAATTCCAGTGGACTTTATTTTATTTTTACGTCATTACATATATAAGAATCACTAAACAAATATATTACTATATTAATATAAATATGTGGGGGTTTACAATCCACCCCCCTTAAAGAAAGTTTCGTCCTCGAAACTTATCTCAAGTAGCGAATAAGTGCGGGTACTTCTCTCGCATTTCTAGCTCCGGTTCCCAAGTAGCTTCTTCCACTCCATGGTTTTGCCACAAAACCTTCACTAGTCGGATGACTTTGTTACGGAGCACCTTCTCTTTGGCGTGGAGAATATCCACCGATTGTTCTTCATAGGTGACTCCATCTTGAATTTCAATATCTTCCAAGTCTACGACCAGCGTTGCATCCGATTGACACTTTCTCAACATCGACACGTGGAACATGTCATGTACCCCAGACAACTGAGCTGGTAACCGCAACTGATACGCCACTTTGCCCACAACTTTGATCACTTCAAATGGCCCCGTATATCTTGGCGCTAACTTTCCCTTCTTACCGAATCTAAATACTCCTTTCTTGGGCGACACTTTGAGGAACACGTAGTCTCCCACTTTGAATTCCAAGGGTCTTCGTCTTTGATCCGCATAGCTTTTCTGTCGACTTTGTGTTGTGCATAGCCTCTCTCGGATGAGTTGAATTTTCTCGGTAGTTTCTCGAACAATCTCCGGTCCAAACAAACTACACTCGCCAGCTTCCAACCAACACGTCGGGGATCTACACGGTCTTCCATACAATGCTTCATACGGTGTCATCCCAATACTTTCCTGATAGCTGTTGTTATACGCAAATTCCACCAACGACAAGTGATCACTCCAGCTTCCTTTGAAGTCCAACATGCAAGCACGTAACATGTCTTCCACAATCTGTATCACCCTCTCGGATTGGTCATCCGTTTGGGGTTGAAAAGTTGTGCTGAAATGTAACTCTGTCCCCATGGCTTGTTGTAGACTTTGCCAGAACCGCGCCACAAATCGAGAATCACGATCCGACACTATAGAAAGCGGAACTCCATGCAATCGCAGAATCTCACGGATATACAGCTGGCTCAAAGTCTCGACTGTGTCCGTGGTCTTCATACCCAAAAAATGAGCAGACTTGGTGAGTTTATCCACAATAACCCATAATGCATTATGCCCGCGCGACATCCGTGTTAAACCCGACACGAAATCCATGGTGATGTGATCCCACTTCCACTCTGGGATAGACAAAGACTGTAGTAATCCTCCTGACTTTTGATGTTCGATCTTCACCTGTTGGCACACCTCACATCGTGCTATGAACCTTGCCACGTCCTTCTTCATTCTCTTCCACCAATATTGGCGCTTCATGTCCCTATACATTTTTGTGCTACCGGGGTGGATAGCAAACTTAGAGCAATGACACTCACCAAGTATCTCCTCCTTTAGGGACGAATCATCGGGAACGCATAGCTTCTCCCCATATCTCAATTCTCCATTTCTCAAAGACCAACCCTCCATAGTTTCTCCATTTTCTAATTTAGCTCGAATCGACGCTAATTCAGGATCCAAGCATTGCAATTCCACAACCCTACATTGGAGAGTAGGTTGAGCCACAAGGTTGAACAAACATGGTCGGGATCCATCTTCTCCAACCCATAGATCAAAATCTCCAAGGGCATCCTTCAACTTCCATTCACCTATGGAAACATTGAGTTCACCCCGAGACTTCTTGCTAAGTGCATCGGCAACTACATTCGCCTTCCCCGGATGGTAGTTGAGTGTGACATCGTAGTCTTCTAGATACTCAATCCACCTCATTTGCCGGAGATTCAACTCTTTATGTGTGAAGATATACTTGAGGCTTTTATGATCAGAGAACACTTGAAATTTCTCTCCATACATATAACACCTCCACAACTTAAGAGCAAAGACCACAGCGGCAAGCTCTAAGTCATGGGTGGGATAGTTCTGTTCATGAACCTTGAGTTGCCTAGAGCCATAGGCAACCACATTTCCTCCTTGCATTAGCACACATCCCAAGCCTCGTAGTGAAGCATCGGTGTAGATATCGTATCCTTCCCCACTACTCGGTATAATGAGGATAGACATCGTTGTCAACTTTTCCTTCAAGGTGCGAAAGGCTAGCTCACACGCTTGAGTCCACATAAATTTTTCTCCCTTCCTTGTGAGGCGAGTAATCGGCATCGCAAGCTTTGAGAACCCTTCCACAAACCTACGATAATAGCCGGCTAACCCCAAGAAACTGCGTACTTCCGTCACATTCATCGGTGGTTCCCATTTCATCATGACCTCAATCTTTGCAGGATCAACGGCTACCCCTTGTTCGGACACAACATGACCAAGGAATTTCACTTCTTTCATCCAAAACTTGCACATACTCATCTTCGCATACAATTTATGCTCTCTCAATGTTTGTAACACAATCGAGAGATGACGTCCATGCTCCTCTTGGGTCTGTGAATAAATCAAGATGTCATCAATAAACACAATGACAAACTGATCTAAATATGGTCGGAATACCCTGTGCATCAAATCCATGAAGGCTGCTGGAGCATTAGTCAATCTGAACAACATCACTGTATTCTTGAAATGACCATACCGGGTACGGAAAGTAGTCTTAGGAATATCTTCCTCCTCTATCCGCAATTGATGATACCCTGTGCGAAGATCAATCTTGGAGTAATACTTCGAACCCTTCAACTGATCAAATAAGTTATCAATTCGTGGCAAAGGATATTTATTCTTCACAGTAACCCGATTCAACCTCCGGTAATCCGTGCATAACCATAGTGTCTCATCCGTTTTCTTCACAAAGAGGACCATGGCTCCCCAAGGTGAAGTACTTAAACGGATAAACCCAATCGCCAACAAATGATCCTACTGCTTCCTCAGCTCCTTCAACTCCAAAGGTGCCATCCGGTAGGGAGCAATGGATATGGGTTCCGTTCCCGGATAGAGATCAATCTTGAACTCAATCTCTCTTTGTGGGGGCAACCCTGGTAATTCGTCTGGGAAGACATCCAGAAAATCCGATACTATCAACACCACGTCCGTAGGGAATTTATCCCGATCATCTCCCATCAAACTAGCTAAGAAACTCAAATGGCTCCCCGCCTTAGCTTTCAAGAATTTACTACCTGTAGTAGGAAATGGATGGGAAGAACTTCGGTCAATGATAAAACTGAAAACTACCCCTCCTGGTAACTGAAAAGTAATCCGCTTGCGGAAACAATCCATTACCGCCCGAAAAGCGGACAACAAGTTCATCCTGAATATAGCGTCATACCCCTTCATATCTAGAGCAACCAAATCCACAATCAATTCGTGCTCTCCAATACGAAGCACGCAACCCTTGCAGACCCGGCTGGTATCCAACTGTTCTCCCGTAGGCAAGTCAACATTCAATGCATGTTCTAGCTTCTCGAAACCCAATCCCAAATTAATAGCATACGCAGTACGTATAAAAGAATGAGTCGCACCGGGATTAAATAAAATTCGGGCCCAAGAATTGTAGAAAAGAACGATACCTTCCACAACGGCATTGGAGACATCTTCCTCCGGTTGGGTCAAGGCAAATACTCTCCCCTGAGTGGCGCCGCCTGGGGCTAGAGCTCCCAACGGCCTCTGCTGCTGTAGTGGCTTGTTTGCAGCCACTTGTTCTGTCGCTTGGTTGTCCCTCGGTGGAAGCGATGGGCAAGTGCCCCACTCCTCCACATGTGAAACACTGACAAGGGTTTGTGGCTGTCTTCCCCGGTACACCTCCTGCTCCTCGAGCTATCTGAGGTCTTTGTCCCCCTGCCTGATCTGGGCGACGGTAGGGTGCCTCTCTCTGCGCTCCACCGCTACTAGCACCCGCCCGAATTGGACCTCCCCTCATGGCGTTCTGCCTCCTCTGACTATCCTCCATATCCCTCTCTACCAGTGCAGCTCTATCCACCAGATCCCCATAGTCACGGATCCTGAAAGCCACAAGCTTCTCTCTAATTGCCGGCCTCAAACCCTGCTCGAAACGCTTGGCCCTCCTGGCCTCTGTGGAGATGAACTATGTGGCATATCTGGATAACTCATCAAACTTCCTCTCATACTCCATCACAGTCAAGCTATGCTGTTGAAGAGTGAGGAAATCGGCACTCATCTTGTCTCTAACCGACTCGGAAAAATATTTGTCTTGAAAGATTTGGTCAAACTCCTCACAAGTAAGTGCATCAGGGTTCCTCCGTCTCTTTACCGAATCCCACCAATGGTCGGCCTCCCCCTCGAACAAATAGGTAGCCAAGCCAACCCTCAAGTCCTCGGCAACTCCCATGCCATCACAAATCTTCCTTATATGACGAATCCACTTATCCGCTTCTAAGGGTTGAGAGCTCCCTTGAAACGTAGGTGGGCGTTGCCTCAGAAATTCTCGAAGAACTACCATCATTCGATCTCCGTTTCCATTGCCCGGTACTTGCGCTAGAGGATGCGCTCCACCATTGTGGTTGTGGTTGTGGTTGTTTCCATTCTGGCTTTGCACCAGAGTGGTGAGCTCCCTCAAGCATTGATATATGCCTTGCATTGCATCGGAGGGTGGTGGCGGCGGTGGTGCTGGGCCTCCACGACCACGCCCACGTCCACGTCCGCGTACATTTCTGCCGTCCATCCTGCACATCAATTCACAATTTAGTTTCATTGATGTACAAGCTATCCTAAGTATTACTTTAATCTAAAGCATATGGTTCATATAAAACTAGACCAACAATTTCCTTCACCCTAATCCTACATCTCTAGTGGTGATCCATAACCTACAGCTCCCATGTAAGACCTAAAGCCTAAGCTCTGATACCAAATTCTGTGACGCCCCAAAAATCACCTTGGAAGGCATTACCTTCTAACACCATTCATACCATGAGAGCAACTAATAAAATCCATAAATAACCGGGGTTCCTTAATTTAACAAAATTCGGGCAGAGTCTCCTTTGTTCGGGGAGCTCTACCCAAAACACAACCTGTGCAATTATACTACATTGACCACACCGGGTCCATTGATTCATAAAATATTTACAACATTATCTAAAAGAATAAGCCCAAACCATGGCTACTACATCAAAAGAATTACATTTGAACTTAGCAGCGAAATAAACAAAATACTAGACTTTACATGATTGTACATAATCGTTCCTAGTCTAGCACAAAAATAAACGACATTTCTAGATGTCCCACTCGGGATCCAAGTACCCCTCTAATGAAGCTTCTCCATGGCCCGGCTCGTTAGCACCGAGCTCCTCCTCTAGCTCATAATCTGTAAAATGTTTAACTGTAGGGGGTGAGCACGAAGCTCTGTAGAAAAATTCTCCCAAACTCGAACAAGGTTTAGAAAACAGATAAGAACCGGTCGGTCTCATTTCGTAAATAACATATATCAATTTTGAAGGAAAAACATGACATTTTAAATAGATCTCAAGTTTAAGCCGTAACAATAATCAAGTGAAAGGTTAAGGTAAATTTCATAATAATATACCATTTCCAACTTTAAGCCATTTAGGAAGGGCGCCTTCCGATGCATTGTCCCATACCAATGCACCGGCCAAGACGATCCAACCCATCATCCCAGGTATATTGGTTCATCCCCGTACCATGTATGTTGATTGCTTCTCATGAATCTACCCAACGATTATACCTAGTCCACCAATCACCATCACAATCACAAACACTTTAGGAAAGGGCGTCTACCATCCCAATGGCAGTGACGAGTTCCTTCCCAGGAAAAGTATACCATCCCTTGTTCGAACTCCCGTGAACGATAGTGGTCACATTACCAAATGATAATCCACTACAAGTGTTAGGAAACCATCTCACCCCCACTAGGATAGACTAACCTATAACACTCTACGGCATCTCTCGATGACAATCCAAGTCCATCACAACAACCATACAAATGAGGAAACCAAAATATTCTCAATTCACCAACAATTCCAAATAAATACAAAATCCATAATTTCTCATTTTACAAGCATATCTCAAAAATCCCCAAATTTTTCATGTAACAATTCCAATGACCATTAAGGAAAAATACAAGAGATCACAACAACATCTTTTATTACTCAACACAAAGCACTAAAGTTTTAGAAATCAAGAACAAATGAATATTTAGAGAAAAATCCACCTCTCATAAGCACAAGGGTTTTCAAAACAAGAAATAGAGGTTTCATGGCAATCTAACCATAGTCTTATTTTAAACATGATAATATTTGCAAGAATATCAAAAATCAAAGATTTCCTAACACATATATAAGATTTAGAGTCAAAAATATATATATATACATATATATATAGCCCTAGCCTCAATGAACAAGAGTGAGAGAAACCCCTATCTTGAATCAAAGATTCCAAGTGAAAGCCCAAGCCCTATAGACCTCCTTCTTCCCTTTTCTTCATCCCTTAATCTTCCTCTAAGGTTCCAAGAGGTGTGGGGTGAGAGTGGAGTGAAAGAAATGGGAGTAAAGGGTTGAAATCAGTGTTTTAAACACAACCAACCTCGAAGTTACTGTTCACAGGCTGTTTTGGCTTTCTCCAAAATTACGATTTTGCCACTAAAATCTCCAATTTGATCCATATGACTACCCAAAGATTTTTCGACGTTCCGGATTCATTTTTAATGTTATTTTAACCTAAAAACATTTATTTTTATGATTTATTTCAAACTAAAATAAATTTACACTCGAAATACTAAAATTACTATTTTATTCTTACGGTTTCAATATATTGATGAGAATGCAAAATGTCATATTTTTCTATTTTAATATTTAACCTTTTATACTTATTTGAAGCCTAAATGTACTCATTATTCTTATATTTTGATTTAGGATGCAAATAGAGACATTAAATGCAAAACGGAACTAATTGGACTGTTTCGACATTGCTTCGTTATCTGGGCATAACTCTCTCATCCGAGCTCCGATTGAGATGATTCAAGATGCTATGGAACGCTAAGAAAGAGTTATACAACTTCCGTGTTTTGATTTTTTAGAGATATTGACTGCATCAAGATCGAAATTGGGCTTGAAATTGCACCTAGTATACTGTTCACGTGCACTGTTCACGTGCACAATTGGACTGTTTCGACATCGCTTCGTTATCTGGGCATAACTCTCTCGTCCAAGCTCCGATTGAGATGATTCAAGATGCTATGGAACACTAAGAAAGAGTTCTACAACTTTCATGTTTTGATTTTTGAGAGATATTGACTGCATCAAGATCGAAATTGGGCTTGAAGTTGCAGCTAGTACACTGTTCACGTGCACTGTTCATATTCTAAAATCTGGTGCACAAAAATTCCAGTGGACTTTATTTTATTTTTACGTCATTACATATATAAGAATCACTAAACAAGTACATTACTATATTAATATAAATATGTGGGGGTTTACAGACGCTCACAAAAGTATTTTGCGAGTCGATAAAATATGAATTTTATACATGCAGTGATGGGAAACATCCTTACACCTTTGAGTGCACTATTGAACACCTCAGAAACATTGGTTATGATTGTTCCATATTGCCGACTACCATCATGGGCAAATGTCCAATGTTGTGCTGGAATCTTATCTAACCACTCTCACGACTTTGGTTCTACATTTTTAATTTCTTCCATTATCAAATTAAACTTGCAAATTTGATGTGTTACCCCAACCTTCCACACTTGATCTTTTAAATATGTGTTCTTGAAAGTTGTATTGAAATTTCTTTGTAAATGCCTAAGATAGAAACGGTGATAGGCGTATGGCTCATTCCACCCAAAAACAATTTGCTTAATCGTTGAGATTATACTTTTATGTCGATCTAATATTAAACATATACCAGCTCTATTCGGCGCGTAGATGATATGAGAACCCATCCCAGCTTTCACGAGTCTCCTCATGAACAAACATAAATGTCAGAGGAAAAATCTGCTTCTGAGCGTCTATACTAGTAGCAATCAGAAGCTTATGCTTATACTTGTCATTTACAAATGTGTCATCAATGCTAATTACAGGCCGACAATGAACAAATCCATCAATAGAAACTTTGAAAGCCTAAAACACCTTGCCAAATGTGTCGAAGGTGGGAGCATGAGCTTCGTACTATCACCTTACAATCGTCCGGGGGTTGTATTTCACAAGAGCACCCATAAACTAGGGCAAGATGTTGTAAGAACTATCATAGTCACCAAAAAACTTTGTAATAGTCTTATTCTTCGTATTCCACGCCTTCTTATACGTTATCAAATATTGATATTCTTTTGTCACCATTTCTATGATAACAGGAATTGTTATATCTGATGTAACATGAACCAAACTCTCAATCCATTGAGAAATAAAACCCACATCAAGCTGACAGTGGTCCTAGTTCAACCTTGGGTAGAAACAAGTGTGAGGTCCCTCATATTTTGTGATCTCAAACATTTCATGCTTCGCCTTCAAAACCGCCCATAGTCTCCATTTGCATCCACATTCCACATGCATCTTGCACCTCAAAATCCAGCGCGTTTTGTTTGTATCAACAACACCATATTGTTGGTGCATCTTCAATGAATACAATTTCACTACCATCGCCAACTCTTGTTTATTCCTGAACACCATATCCTTCGAAAATTCAGGTCTTGATAGATCCCATGTTTTAAATTCATGTAAATTGCAAAATCTGTCAACTTCATTCTGGGTGTCTGATTGAATGTTTGTGAAGAATGTTGACTCGGGCTCGTGCATAGGAACATTACCATCATCCTCGACAGAATTGTCTACGCCATCATCATCAGACTCATCAGTTAGTAATTCTTCTGGTAATTCTTCTTGTTCGTAGTACTCATTCCGGTCATTAGCACGCATTCCTTCATATGCATTACACGTTTCTTGGACGGGGTCTAATGGTGCTAACCTGGGGCTAACCGTAATCATATCCATCCGCGTGTTACTCATAGTACCATTGTAGTGTTGCTGAGATGAGCATTCGAGAAAAGAACTGAGCCCTATTTCTGACTGTGTATGTGTACATCGATTGTATTCTTCCATACACTGCATCGTTACAGGGGTTTAATACTCATCCACCATTGTTAAAGGGTCAACCATTGAGATATACGGTTGTTGGCCGAGCAGGGAAGAGTATGGACCACTATCAAACCAACCTTCCTGACTTCCACCAATGTCATCGGACCTATCTTCTTCACTCACATACAAATCCACTATGTTGACACTTTGATTGTCAAATACAACATCCAACATTGCCTCCACACCATCATTATCAATAACTTCTAATTCCATATATGAAAAATGTTAGTTGCCAATGCAGTAGAGAATCTACAGATGAGCTTAAGGTTGTATTTATTCCTGTCTATCCTCATCACATCATCCAACCTATCCACTAAAGCCGAGTGACTTGTGTCATGAGCGACCTTTATCACACGCTTATAACGATTATCATACCTTAAACCATCATCGTTCTTAATAATCTTACCACCCTAATTTACCATTACAGATGTATGTCTTCCAGCCATTGGTAACAATCCTACAATAAATACATCAAAAGTAACATTAGATGTCGTTTACAAAGACGTTAGGTTTGGTTAATTTCATCGTCATAACGTTTGAAATATAATTCTCGGATCTCTATTTACCAGGAAACAGTCTAGGTATTAAATGGACTCTTTGAATAATAGATATTTTATTGGAGGAGATGACACAAAATATCTTAAAATAATGTCAAAATTATATGTAATTGGAAAATCGATTAGTGCAAAAATGAGATTTTTGCCAATGCAAGGTCGAGTGAGAGTATAATGTAGGCAATTTTACTCCATGTTGGGGAGTTCATTTTCATGGCTCGAACTACTGATTACTTTGTTGTTTCAGTGTGGATAGAAAACTACATGAATAGTAATTGCAAATAACCATTGTAAATGTCATAATGCTAATGATGAGGTTGTACTCTCCTCCAAAATTCCAAGGGATCAGACCAGTGGTTACATGGGAAATACAGTTTTTTTGGTAAATAACTAGAGTTTATTTTCAAAAAACTATCTTACAACAAATGCTAAAAACACTCCTATGAGTAGATTCACAATTAAAATACAAAAGACTAGGCAAATCGGCAGAGAAGGACAATGATTAACATCTTTAACCAAACCACTACCCATAATGGCCAATTCACTTGGCTTTAAATCAACAAAGATGGTGATTCTGGCATCTTATATAGATCTTACAATAATGTTTTTCAGAATAATGCATTTTTAGATCTTACAATACTGATTTTTAGAACTTTATTATACTATCTTAGAATACTTATTTTTACATCCAACAAAATTTACACACTCTCTATATATCTATAGAATACTGATTTTTGCATCCAATACCCATAGAAATAAATATGTTTTACTTTGTTCCTACAAACAGAATTATTCCACAACATAATTTTTAGTAATATATGCTTTTTCAATGTAATAAAATTATGTAGTGTCTATTTTCTCGATTGGAAACCAATGAGTGATATTTATTTTCTATCCAAATAAGAAAAAAAAAAAACCTCCATTTGTGAGTTTTAATCAACTATTCACTACGGGTTGGGATTCATTCACAAATTCAATGGAAAACGTATTTTCAAAGCATGCCTACAGTAGAAACCCTTGAGAGCATGTTTTGCAAACCGCTTTTAATTGGAAGTGTGAGTTGAAACCCCTGAGAGCAATAAAATTATGCATTGGGAAATAGGTTAGAAAGTACTGTATATATGGAATCAAATTGGAGAAAGATGATAAGATGTCAATTGATTCTTTGTTTTTGTGTATGTATGTACCTTATTTCTTATTATCTTTCCTTTTCAATTATTAGGGCAGAGAAACAATTGAGGGTCTTGTCCTCAACATGCATATTTTGGAGGAAGAAAAATATTTTAAGAACATTTCAAGTGTCAGCAATCTGAAAAAGGGCCACCTTAACGAATGCATTGGCAAAACACTATTGTCAGACAATGGCATTTCACTGAAGCAATGCCATTTTAGCCCTTTCTCTCAAAAAGCAGTAGATACTAAGTTGAGAAATTCAAGTGTTGTAAGCTTGGAGACCGATACTTTTGCCAGTATGCATCAACTAAGAATACTCCTCATTAGTTATGTACATTTCACGGGACAATATCTATATTTTCCCAAAAAATTAAGATGGTTGTGTTGGTGTGGATTCCTTATGAGATATATACCGAGTGATTTTCCTTTGGAGAGCTTGGTTGCTCTTGACATGCGTTGTAGCAATCTAAAACAAGTTTGGAAGGGAACCAAGGTATAATACTCATATGTTCTATTCTCATCATAGCCATCATTATCATCATCTTTTTCTTCTTTTACTTGTTCTATTAGGGGTATTAATATTATAATTGATTATATGTCTTCTAGAATTAACCTCTTTTCTTGTCGCAATTTCTAGGATCACTGAAAATCATTAATCTCAGTCATTCCCACAGCCTTGCCAAAACTCCTGACTTCTCTATAAGCCCTAATATGGAGAGATTGATTCTTAAAGGCTGTTTAAGTTTGGTTGAGGTTCATGAATCTGTTGGACACCTACATCGACTTATCCTCTTAAATCTAAGAGATTGCACTGAATCAAACAGTTTACACAATTTTCTACATTTATAGATACAGAGAGAAAGAGAGACAAAGAGAGAGAAATAGACAGAAAGATAGGGGAAAAATACCTCGACAATAGCCGGAGCAAAGGAAATGGCCAGAGAGCATCACCGGAGAAAATATGTGTTGCCGGAGTTAGGTTGCTTAGTCGGAGAGGAGTGGTCTTTGTCGTAGGAGAAGATGGTGGGTGATTGTTGAAGGAGAGGAGATAGGGATCTGAGAGGTCTTCGTCATCGGAGAGGTCTTCTTCGTCGGAAAAGAGGTCTTCTTCGTCGGATGGTGGGTGACTGGTTGGAGGTTGCTACGCCGGAGTGGTCTTCTTTGTCGGAGAAGTCTTCGTTGTCAGAGAAGATGCTGGGTGAGTTGTTGGAGAAGTGG
The DNA here is from genome assembly GCA_951799425.1 of Ilex aquifolium. Lineage (NCBI taxonomy): Eukaryota > Viridiplantae > Streptophyta > Magnoliopsida > Aquifoliales > Aquifoliaceae > Ilex > Ilex aquifolium. The sequence goes on along the minus strand of OX637406.1, from coordinate 17,453,944 downwards.
AGAGAGAGATTTGAGATAGGGATTTGAAAATTTGAAAGATGGAAATGTGATTTAGGAAAGTAGATATTGATTTTATTCGCCTAAATCGTCATTTGGAGTGACACCTTTAAAGTCGTCATTCCAAATGACGTTTTAAGTTTATCGCTATTACCAAAACCGTTAAATTAAAAACGTCATTAAAACCGACGTTTTTAAAGGCGTCACTTTAAATGACATTTTTATTCATTCTTATTACAATCTTTGTTCAGTTTTCTCAGGGTTAAAAACATTATTTGAAATGACGTTTTAAACCATGAAGGCATCATTCAGAATTACATTTTTAAAAAAGAGACTGGGTTTAGGAAATAAGTTTAAAATTGACTAGGTTTGGGAATAAAGATCTTGGGGAGACTGCCTTTAGTCAAAAGCTCCATCAAGATATGATTGGAGAAAAAATTGCAGGATATCCGAATCTCATATGCAAAAATTTTGAGCATTCTTAGCCTCGTTTTTTCACTGTATGTTCTTGAAAAACTTGAAGTCCAATTTTGAGTAAGGTTTTTTTTTTTTTTTTTGGGCTCAATTTTGAGTAAGCTTTAAAACCCTGTTATTGTTATTGTAGTCAGATATCTCCAGCTCTGCTAAGCTCCATTATTGGTTTAGTATTTCTATTTTATCACTTCTATCTGTAAGGGGTTCTTTAGTCAAAGCCAATTTGTTTATGGTTACTTTTCCATTTGTCATTTTTCTTTCTTGTTAGAAACAAGGATATTGTATTCATGTTTAATTACCCATTGCATCTGCAATCTGCCATTAATTAGCTTCTGATATAGTACATATATCAGCTGCTAGGCGTGTTTAGTCTTTAATTGTGGTGGTAGTGGTGGTCGTGGTGGTGGTGGCTGCTTGGCCGGTGGGCTTTTCCACTATTATTCAATTTTACCCCTACCTTCTCTTGGTGGGTTTTTGACTCTTGAAAAAAGCCCAATATTCTCGGGCTTTTTCGATGCCTTTCAGTGTCAGACTCTGGGCTTTCCCTACTTTTTCATTTGCACCATCTGTGTATGTGGGTTGTCAGCTCTTGGAAAAGTTTGAAATTTTTGAGCTTTTTGGATGCCATTTTTCGCTAGGCCACATTGCCTTCCTGTCGTGTGTGTTTTTTTTTTTATCATACACTATTATAAGAGAGCGGGACGATGATGTTTGAACTTATAATTTTAAGGTGCAACAGTGGGAGCGATAGCGATAGCCATTAAATTAACCGCTAACCTTTTTCCGCCGTGTGTTGAAAGGCCCATATTTTGTTCATACCTTCGGGTGTGGCAAGCTAATGCAATGAGTTGCCATTTCCAATGGGGTTGGCCGATGACTGACTAGGATTATGGAGCTGCAGTCTTTTTGTCTCCATTCTTTTATGGGGAGGAGGACAAAAAGTATGGATCAAATTTAGTGGGAGTTCTAGATTTTCACACTCTTTTAGCTTGGTTACATTCCTTTATATGTTGTTTCAGTTTGGTTCATGCATTCTTAACAGCTTTATCCCTACATATGGAGTAAAAGGTGAAATTCGTATTCCATTCCAGCTGTTTCTTGAGAACTCCAACTCTTCCCGTGAAGCCTTTTTCTTGTTTGATAAAAGTTCACTCTAAAAAAAAGTGGCTAAAGAAGTTGGAGGAAGAAAGTAATTGGATAACTGTGTACGCGGAGGTACATTATGTCAGTCTTCTAGGAATTGGCAATGCTGACATAAAAGATCCTTGGCAAGACTATGCTCTACCATTAAGTTATTTCCGCCAACTATGGCATTGGCGAGTACTATTGAGCAATTTACGTATTCTTGATATGGATGGGTTTAAAAGTGTTTTTTCCAAGAAATTGAAAACATTGTTGGGAAAACTAGAGACTTTCTCTCTATGCGCAAATCAATAGAGAATAACCAAAACCACAAACAAGCACAAAAAACAAACCAAACCAACAAAAAGAAATACAAGAATTTTTAACATGGAAACCCTTCAAGGCGAAGGGAAAAAACCACATGACCAAACTTGGTCCAATCTCTCCACTATCAATGAAAGTAGGATTACAAGTCTTCTAGTGACAACTAGAGATGTCAAACATCAAGAGAAAAATATCTTCTTGGCTCCCAAACATAAAAATTTCACCCTTAGGTGGATTTCAACACAAAGCAACTAGAAAGATCTCACCAAAGTGGCTGAACTTCTATCATTCAAAACCAGTTGCAGAAGAGTCCGATTGGCAACTCAAAACAGTAGAAACCAGATGTGGAAGTGAGGAATATGTCCCTGAATTTTCAGCTCGATCGGAGTACAAATGATTCTTGAACAAGAGCAATAAGTGGGCTGCTGTCTTCCATTTTTCTCTCACAAAAGAGGCTGTCCACTCTCTTTGTTTTCTACAGATTTTTCCACTCAAAGTGTAAAACCGGTCAGGCAACTTGGAAGCCAAAAGGTCTTCAATTCTTGGCTTGTGCTAGACTCTTCCAATGCATAGTTTCAATGCACACATGCACATATCTTTAGTTTGAGTTGGGTTCCAATGAGAAGGCATAAGAAGGGACACCCAACAAATCTCCCCCTCCCGACTTATGCAGAGGACTCGACCAAACCCGCCGAAATTCTACACTTCTCATGCTTGTCTTTGGGTAAGGCATTCGTCATCATATCCGATGCATTATCATCGATATGGATTTTCACAAGGTGAAACAATTTTGATTCTGAAACATCACGTATCCAGTGGTATCGCACATCAATATGTTTTGATCTTGAATGGAAAGTAGAATTCTTACTCAAGTGAATTGCACTTTGACTTTCGCAATGGAGAACATACTTGTCTTGTTTCAAGCCCAATTCATTTAAGAATCTTCGCATCCATAACATCTCCTTGTCAGCCTCTGTCACGGTTATATACTCAGCCTCGGTGGTTGACAAAGCAATACATTTTTTAAGTTTTGATTGTCATGAAACAACCCCACCTGCAAAAGTGAGTAAGTAACCCGATATAGATTTTCGGGAATCAACATCACTAGCCATGTCTGCATCCGTGAATCCCTCTAGCATAGGCTTGCCATTTCCAAAGCATAAAGACATCTTGGAAGAACCCCGGAGATACCTCATAATCCATGTAATAGCTACCCAATGTTCTTTTCCTGGATTAGAGAGAAATCTGCTATCCAAACCAACCGCATAAACTAAGTCCGACCATGTGCAAACCATGGCATACATCAAGCAACCAACGGCTAAAGCATAATGAATTTTCAGCATTTCCTCCTGTTCTTTCTCACTTGTAGGACATTGTTTTGAGCTAAGCTTGAAGTGGCCTACAAGTGGAGATCCAACCGGCTTTGCTTTGTCTATTTTGAACCTTTTAAGCACTTTTTCAATGTAGTTCTCTTGTGACAACCAAAGTTGTCCACTCTTTCGATCGCAAAGAATTTTTTTTACCGGTCCTAAGTCCTTCATGGCAAAGGACTTGCTTAGCTCCATCTTCAATTTGTCAATCTTGGTAGAATCTTGACCCACAATAAGCATGTCATCAACATATAACAAGAGAATGATAAAGTTATCATCTGGAAACTTTTTCATAAACACACTATGATTGGAATTGGTTCTAGAATACCCATGATCTATCATGAAAGAATCGAATTTCTTGTATCATTGCCTCGACACTTGCTTCAATCCATACAAGCTCTTCTTTAACTTGCAAACCAGATGCTCATTTCCTTTGGTTTTAAAACCTTCGGGTTGCTCCATGTAGATTTCATCATCTAAATCTCCATGGAGAAGGGCGGTCTTCACATCAAGTTGCTCAATTTCCAAGTCCATACTTTCAGCCATGCCTAGAACAATTCTAATGGATGACATCTTCACCACGGGTGAGAAAATCTCATCAAAGTCCACTCCCTTTTTTCTGCCCAAAGCCTTTGACAACAAACCGTGCTTTGTACTTTGGTTTAGGGCTCTTCTCATCATTCTTCAATCGGAATACCCATTTATTTTTCAGCACTTTCTTTCCTATAGGAAGCTTTACTAACTCATATGTGTGATTCTCAAACAAGGACTTCATCTCTTCTTGTATAGCTTTGAACCATTCATCTTTGTACTCATGCTTTAAGACTTCTTGATAAGTCTTAGGCTCTCCTCCATCGGATAGGATCACATACTCATTTGAAGTATACCTTTTGGATGGTTGTCACTCTCTTATAGATCATCTTAACTCGGGTTGTGATGGTGGCTCTTGAGTTGAAAACTCCCCTTCATTTTCTAGCTCAACATCATTTGGAATCCCATCATCTACTTCATCATCATGAAGTGGCTGCATCTCTTCCCCATTTTCATCATGCACAATAGGTGACGGAATCGAATCCAAGTCAATAAGATCATCAATATAAGACTTGGGCTGATCAACCTTTTCCAAGTCTTCAATTGTTTGATCTTCAAGAAAGACAACATCCCTACTTCTAACAAGTTTCTTGTTGGCTGGATCCCACAATCTATACCCAAATTCCTCATGTGCATATCCAAGAAATATGCATTGCTTTGCCTTAGGATCAAGTTTAGACTTCTCATCTTTGGGTATGTGAATGAATGCCCTACAACCAAAGACTTTTAAGTGAGCATATGAAATGTCTTTACCTTTCCAAACTTTTTTGGGCACTTCACCATGTAGAGGAACCGAAGGAAAAAAATTAATTAAGTCAATTGTTGTTCACATTGCCTCACCCCAAAAGGATCTAGGTAGCTTAGCATGTGAAAGCATACACCTTATCCTTTCAACGATAGTGCGATTCATCCTCTCGACAACTCCATTTTGTTAAGGAGTCTTGCGAATCGTCCTCTCATGTCTAATCCCATGAGTATCACAATAACCATAAAATGGTCCAAGGTACTCACCACCATTGTTCGTGCGAGTGCATTTCAATTTCCTCCCCGTTTCTCTTTTCACCTTGGCATGAAAATGTTTAAACGCTTCTAGCACTTGATCTTTACTCTTCAATGCATATGCCCACACCTTTCTTGAATGGTCATCGATAAAGGTAACAAAATATAGTGCACCACCAAGTGTTCTAACTTTCATAGGACCACACACATCCGAATATATCAAATCCATAACATTGGTCTTTCTAGATACAAAGTTCCTACGAAAAATAACTCGATGTTGTTTACTGGCCAAACAATGAACACATGTTTTGAGAGGTGTACCTTTCATTTTTGGTAGGAGCTGCTTCTTGGACAGAATTTTCAATCCATTTTAACTCATATGCCCGAGCCGTTTATGCTATAGCTCAGTGGAGGAATCATTCTCAAGTGCATTAACTTCACTCTTGCTAATTTTTGCTTCCATTGAGTAAAGAGTAGAGTTTTTCTTCCCTTTAGCCACAACCAAAGATCCTTTAGAAAACTTCCATTTTCCATCACCGAAGTGGTTGTCGTAGACCACATCATCAAGCTTCCCCGTGGAGATCAAATTAAGCCGAATGTCTGGGACATGCCTCACATCTTTAAGCAACAACTTGCAACTAATATTTGTCTCCAAGCAAATATTTTCAACACCAATGATTTTAGATAAGCCCTCATTTCCCATTCAAACAAATCCAAAATCTCCTTAAGTGTAAGATGTGAAGAAATCAGCTCGTGAAGTAACACGAAATGAAGCACCAGAATAAATCACCCAACTACTCTCTTGACACATGATATTAACACAACCGTTATCACACACAACAATGATGTCACCATCGGAAGTGATTGTGGTAGTGTCTTCTTACTTCTTTTCATCACATTTTTCTTTCTTTTGATCCCTCTTGAGTTTTTTACACTCTCTCTTTATGTGCCCTTTCTTGTGGCAATAATAGCACTCTATATTTTTCCTTGAACTTGAAGCTCCTCGTGATTTATCATGGTTGTGAGGTGTTCTACTTTTACATCTCCCCCGCTTCTCCATGACAAGTGCTTCGGAATGAGAAGAACCGGATGACGTCCTTCTTGTCTCTTCATTTAGAAAGCTATTAGTCACTTGACTCATAGCCACAATTCCATCGGGGGCGGAGTTACTAACCGCCACTACCAAGGTCTCTCAACTTTCCGGCAAGGAACTAAGAAGCAACAAAGCTTGCAACTCATCATCAAAAATATCTTCAAGAAGGAAAGTTGATTTATAATGCTTTTCATTTCATTCAAATGTTCCGCAATGGAGCTGCCCTCTTTATACTTTAGATTAACAAGCTTTCGAAACAAAAAAGTCTTGTTAACGGCCGTTTTCCTCTCATAAAGACTCTCGAATTTTTGCCAAAGAGAGTATGCTGAATTTTCGGTAGAGACATGGTGAAAAACACTATCATCAATCCATTGATGAATAAACCTGACGACCTTTCGATTAAGCTTGGTCCAGTCACCATTTATCATACCTAGGGATCAGCCTTTTTCACCTTCTATGGGTCCATAAAGATCTTTACAATACAAGAGGTCTTCTATTTTAGTCTTCCATGTCACCCTATTGGTTCCATTGAAGCTAACCATACGCCCCATATTACCTTCCATGATTTACACACGAAATAAACCGAACCAACCCGTGCTCTGATACCACTTGTTGGAAAAACTAATGACTTTCCCTATATGTGCAAATCAATAGAGAATAACCAAAACCACAAACAAGCACAAAAAATAAATCAAACCAACAACAAGAAACACAAGAATTTTTAACGTGGAAACCCTTGACCCTACGCTTGTTGGTAGGGTCATCCTCCCACCCACGGCGTTGCCCATGTTGAGCAGCTTTGACTTGTCCAAGAGACAACATGACCTATCTTGTAGGAGGGAGTGGCTCTCGGTGAGGTTGTTGTTGTCTATGCAGTTGTTACTGTCATTATTGTTATTCTTGAGGTCAGTGTTATTGTTGCTATTTTTGTTACTGCTGCTATTGTTGCTGAGGTGAAGCAAGGGTTGTAGTTTGGGAAGTCTTGTCAGGCCTAGAGGTTATTACCCTCTTGGCCCTTGCAGCGACCTCCAAGCCGTCAGCGGAGATTTAGGGGAAATGAACCATCTCAGATTTGGAAGGAGTGAGGGAGTCAGAATTAGACGGGATGGCTTCAGAATCACGGTCAAAATCGCCCTCTAAGTTAGCTTCTTCTTCTTGTCTTATTGAGGATCAATTTAACCAGATAGAGGGATCAAAGGGAGCCGAGCTGATATCACTGTAGTATGTGAGCGGTCCGAGCGAAGGGGTTTTCTTGTTGGTACGTCCATACCTTAAGAATATCCTCGAAAGCAACCAAGGATCTGAGCGGCTGGGTGGCATCCCTCTTGTAACCTTCTGCAACAAGGAAAATTGGGGAAGGATCAGTACATAATCTACCTCCCGAGAAAGGCAGGTGACTTGATGAAAACTGACGCCCCTGACACCCTCATTTCCTTAGAGCAGTAGAGGCCTTCGTATTTGAGTCCATCACCCGTCTCCCATCTTCCACCGACCATGATGAGATCTCGAGAGTAACTTTTGTCCGAGTCCGGTATGTGCGTCACCAAGTACATAGTGGGGTCCCGGGACTTGAGATAATACTTCTGGTTGTTGGCTATCTTCATATCATAATAGAAAAGGATCTCGTCTACCCTTGGATTAATCTCTAATTGGGCATTGAGGGCAACTACGCCCATCATTATCCTAAATAAGTTCACACAACACTAGCAAGGGAAGAGCATAAAATGCATCAAGAACTTCAAGATAAAAGGGGAAAGAGGGAATCTCACTCCACCCTCTATGATTACTTTGGTGTGAAAGGGCATGAGGTCGTCACTTCCTACTTCTGCCCTATGGAACCTGGGGTTGAAGATTATGGTAAATACATCCTCAGGAATGCTATAAGTGGACCTAAAGTTGTCTAAAATGGACTCGGTCACTTGGGTTTTCCCAAGTTTCCCATCATTTTTGGGTTTGTCAGCGACCTTTGAGGTTCTTGCCCTGTGTATCCTAGCCATTGGGTGCTACAGGAAGGATAAAGAAAAAAAAGGATGATGAGAAGATCGATGAACAATAATACTTATAGAGACTTTACAGCTAGCCTAGCCCTATTAAAGAACTACTTGGGGAATCAAGAAACATGAAGGGATCAATCATCTGAAGAGTCTCTCACCTTCTAAGTCTTCCCCTATTTATGATATTCGAAGATAGGAATGGTTACTGAAAAGGCAGGAGCAATTGATGAGAATTCAAAAATAAGCGGCAAACATGCGAGTAACAACCCCCCAAAATAGAAGGTGTGCTAAGGAAACCTTTATTCTCCTCATGACATCTGTCCTTTGATGCAAGAAAAATGGAGGTTGGGAGACAGTTGACTTGGATGTTGGTAGCCATCCAACTAGGAACTGACATGTGGCTGCCTAGGGTGGTCAGAGCACGTGGGTTGGTCTCCTGGTGGCTGAGATCGAACAGTGAATGTCTTGAATCAAGTGAATGACATGTGGAAGACCAGAGTATGTGCACAGTCTATGTCGAGTATTAAATGACATCGAAGTATGAACCTCGAGCAGCACGTTGACGTGACAAGTTGTCATTAGCTGTCTAGTCCATGAGAAACTTAGGATCAATCACCAAAAAGACAAGACATAGCCCTTGCTGTAGCTGAATAGCCCTCAGGGGATTCCCGTAGAGAACTTGACGTCTACTCATAAATGTTTGGCAGTAGGCTGTGAACACTTTATTGTAGAGCACTCGATGTTCAGGGGATGAAGTTATAAATGTGCAGTCCATTCCAACATGAGAACTCGACTGTCCAATCGCTTTGCATTAATAAGGCATGATAAGGTAGCACTTATTACACTAGACACTGGATATAGGCTGCCAAGCCTAGGATTGACACTCGAATGGGTGCCACATCATTGCAATCAAAGGTATAAATACCCCATTGAAACAGAAACTAAAGTATACAAGCAAGAATAGCTCTGTACTGTACACTTTATCTCTCAAACTTAAGCAACGATTGGCTTAAGTTTCAGAGGGAATAAGTCGGGTGTATTCCCGGCCCCTTTTCTGATATTGTTCCTTGTTTCAGGATTCATCATCGATTTCATCTTGAAGATTGCTATCTCAAACCATTGTAGAAAATCACCTGTGCAGATAGGTTTATGGTAAATAGTAAAATGGAATAGTAAAAACTATGTTTGGTTACAACTTTTAAACCTCAGATTACAATCGTGGCCCGTCACTGGCCGAGATGATTAAACCCATATACATAGGTTACAGCAAACCCAAGGGGGTTTCAAACATGCCAAATCAGATATAATTGTGAAAATACCTTTGTACCCCTAATTTAAATAAATGGGTATTGCCACATGTGTTTATTCTACTTACCAAATAAAGGTATGGATATGATTCATGTATGAATCCCGCGTACACAAAAAGGAGTTGGGTTTGGAAGGGTTGGGTAAAAGTAATCCAATCCCCCATTCCAAAACCACCATCCAAACATGCCTGAGTATCTCCAATATGTTCTTTATTCAAATCAACTGTCTATTTTAGTTAATCAATCACAAAAAAAAAAAATCAAACTTCAATAAACTCAATGTTTCGACTAGTTAAAATAGATATATAGTTGGATTGACTCTCTACATTTAGAGAGCCAAATCCACTCCTTATTTTACCATCAATGAATAAAAAGATGATATACATACCTCTATAGAGGTTATTTCTTTACAAATAAAAAGTTTTACTAGAGTTGTCTAAAAATTTTTACTCTCTATTTTAAACTTTAATAAAGAATACTCTCTATTTAGAAAAGAAAAGAGGACCATTGGAGAAGTGCACGTCTCTTAAGAAAGAAGATAATTTTAATCGTAAAATACATCAAATGTAGGATATCAATAAAGAATTCTCGGACAAAATGATATGAAATTGGCATTTTTTTTGCAACAATCAAGACATGAAGGGTGTGTTCGTTTGCCATATAATGGGGGTACGAGGTTGTGGGATATTCTAAAATAGTACTTGGACTTCCCTGCTTGTTTAACTAATATCGTCTAGTACTAATTTTTGAATCTTTATACTGCCACAGCATCTACAGTTGACATACACCCACGTAGATGGGCATACTCCATACCACCTGATGCATGGTATTATTCAGTAGTAAATGGCTACTAATGGTATAAACTACCCAAATAAGTAGAACACCCCTTCTTTCACTAAATAGAGTGGATTACATTAAGGTCAAATAGGTCTTTTTGCAAGTGAAGATATAACATAACATTTGATTTTTGGTAGGCCCTACAATGCCAACAAATGTTCAACCAAACTAGGGATAGGATTGGGTTAATTATTAGCGAAAATTGGTCATAACTCAATGTAGATGTTCTTTTTTGTCAATTAATCCAAACATTGTACTTTTATGACATTAAGTCCACATTAGTAATTTTTTTCTTTTTTTTTTTTGTTTAGTTCAATCTAACTTAATTATATTTTTTTTAACGGCCAACGTACCTTTTTGCCACTCATGCTATTTAGTCCTCTCTTTTCTGTCTCTCTCATTACTTTCTCTCTCTCTCTCTCTCTCTCTCTCACAAACACACACAACCCCACCAATTTCTGCATGCAAATCACAACCTAGGATTTGAAGAGAAGATCAGGGCCAATAAATCACAATGACAGGCTTCTCATTTTCCACCACCATCTTTCTTTCGGCTTCGGATCGTCAATTCGACTCCGACGCTGGCATCTTCCGTAGCTTCTACTCCATCATTTTCCTTCAGCTTCGACTTCTCTGCAGCGTCGGCATAGGCTACCAGTTCGCCGTTCTTCGGAATGACGCCGTCTGGTGGTTCTGCAGCTGTTTTTGGAGCTATGCTGTTTAGACAATGATGCATGCACCTCTATCACTCTTCAAAGAAACCCCCCCCCCCCCCCCCCCCCGGTGTGTGTGTCTGTGTGTTGTTCACCTGCTTGAAATTCCATTTATGCTTCTTTGAACTATCTGCCGAACTATTTTTACAGATGGTCTTAGATTTCCCATCCCTAATAGCTCAATGTATACACATACACAGTCTTGGTAGGATCTATAAAAAGTAGCATAATCTTTATTATTTTGAAAGCAAGTACAGGCTCCATTTTGTATCAAATATTCTAAGCGAAATTTATTATTTAATATTTCGCATATTTTAACACTAAATAAATTACGTAAAATTAAGTCCCAAGTTTAATGATTGAAACAGTAAAATAAAATTTTTACTGTCTAAGATATTAATATTAGATGAAATTTAATATTTAAAATTTTGTATATTTTAACACCAAGTAAATTAGGTAAATTAAGTACCAATTTTAATGATCGAAATAAAGAAATAAATTTAATTTTTACCGTTCTAAACATTAAAATTAAATAAATTTCATTGTTTCATATTTGTTGTTTTGATTGAATTTGGGATAGTATGTTGTGGTCAACTATTTTTTAGTTCAATAATTTTTCACTATTTTTGAGTTCATTATTTTTTACTATTTTTGAGTTATTTGTTTTTTTACTGTTTCCGAGTTCAATAATTTTTCACTGTTTTTGAGTTTAGTAATTTTTTATTATTTTTTAGTTCACTATTTTAACTATTTTTTAGTTCACTGATTTTTCATTATTTTTTAGAGTAGTGTTTTCACTAATTTTGAGTTTAAATTTTGCATATTTCAATCAAGTAAAAGAGGTAAAATTAAATTCCAATTTTAATGACCAAAACAGTGAATTAAGTTAAATTTTTACTGTTTGAGACACTAAAATTAAATGAAATTTACTGTTTTAAAATATTTTCATATTTCAACATCAAATAAAATAGGCAAACAATGAAATGGTCTGATTTATTTCGTCATCATTGGAACACTAAAATTTGAAATTAAAAATTTTGTTAACTATGAGTTTCATTCTATTAAAGTTTACTGGTTTTAGAGTTCACTGTTTATATTTTTTTTCAATATTTTTCATATATGTTTTTAATATTATTGTAGTTCACTGTTTGTAAAAAAATTGAACATGAACTATGAGTTTAATTTTTTTTAAAATTTTCTATTTGTGAAAATTTTGGACATTGAATAAGGAGTTTCATTTTATTAAATTTTACTATTTGTGAAATTTTTGTGAACTAAGTGTTTCATTATATTAAAGTTAACTATTTGGGAAAATTTTGTTAAATAAGAGTTTTATTATACTAGCAATGCACCATGTGCGTTGCACGTGACTAATATTTTTTTAAAAAAATTAATAAATAAATATTTGATATATGTGTACTTGAATTAAATATCATCTCAAATTTACTAAACTTATTTTTTCATCGCTCATGCTTCAGTATAGAATTTTTGAAAATTTTGTATATTTTCAAAATTTGTTATTCTAACTTTAAGAAAAATGATAAAAAAAAAAAAAGAAAATAAATAAAAAAATTCTATTTTTTTCTATAATTTCGTAATTGAAAGTATTTTTTAGTGATGTTTGAAAATTATTTTTTTTTTTAAATTAGTTTGATTAAGATTCACCTTATAAATCATTGAATAAAATAAAAATAATTATCAATATACCAATCGTATTGGAACCTTACTGTATTTAGAATTAGTTAGGTCAATTGAGATAAAATTTAATATACAATGCTATAATATATATTATAAATCATATTAAAATTTTAAACAAAATTCAAGTTTTCACATAAAATCTTAATACAGTTTAAAATTTTTACTGTAACTAAAAATATATGTAAAACTATATATACATTACTGTTTTTAAAAATAAAATGGTTTTGATGAAAAATAAAATATACATATGTAGTCATAATATTATTTTTATAAATGAGATGAGTAATATTATATTGATGTAGTTTTTGAAAGTTTTTTTTGAATAATTTGTTAATACTTATAATAATGTATATATTTTTTAAGAGTAATGTAATCAGTCAAAAAGTTTCATAAAAATTGATATTTATACATAGGAAATATATAATTAAAAGTGATATTAGATGTAATTTGGAGATTTAAATACATAAGGATATGATGATAATTTAGATATTAAGTGTGGAATGATAGAGTGGTCTTTTTAATTCTTTATGAGGGTAAAATAGTGAATCAAAAAATTTTCATGTTAAGATACTTTTATTAGTAGTATAGATTAAAGTTTACTGTTTATATTTTTTAAAATATTTTTTACTTCACTATTTTTTCACGGTTTTGGGTGGTGGCAATGGGTTTTGGTTGGTGGTCATTAGCGATGGTGGGGTGGTTTGCGACGATGATGGTTGTGGTGGGTTGTAGTGGACAGTGATGGTGGGTTATGGTGGTAGTTATGGATTGTTGTGAATGATGGCGGTGATGGGTGGTGATGGGCTAGTTTTTCATTGTTTTTGGGTAGTGGGTGGAGGTGGTTGGCGGAGATGATGGGTGGTTGGTGGCGATGATGGATGGTGGGCTAATTTTTCAATGTTTTGGATGGTGGGTGATGGTGGGCGGTGGGTGGTGGTGGTTGGTGGCGATGGTGGGTGATGGGCTGATTGTTCATTGTTTTGTGAATTTAGAATTTCATTATATTGGAGTTCACTGTTTATATTTTTTTCAATATTTTTGAATTCACTAATTTTTCACTATTTTGAGTGACGGTAGTGGTGGCGAATGGTGGTGGCAGCAGTGGAATAATGATTGTAGTGGTAATAAATATAAAGATGGGATAATGGTGAAGGTTTTTAAATAACCTCATTCATTAAAGGTATTTTTGTCAATGGTTGATTTTATAGACTTTTGGCCTTAAAAATGGTAGTGTTTGACCTAAAGCCAAAAAAATACCCGCATGTGAACCTTTCACCAAATCTCCCTTTTTATTAAGAGAATAAATTATTTACTTGTAAACCAATTGTTTATAGGCAGTCAATCAAAATTTGACAACTACACAAACTTATTGGGAATCCTTAACATTGGTTTGTGTGTTTGTGTAATTGTCAAATTTTGATCAACTGTTGTAAACAATTGGTTTATAGACTGCCTGTAAAAAATTTATTTTCTTTTATTAATACCGATAATTTTCCATGAGATGAGAAAATTATAAAAGACATTAACCAATACCAAAAAAATAATGCCGACAAACAAAAACACCCTAATAGTTGTTTGTTTTGGAATGAAATACCACTGGCGGACCACGAAATTCTATTTTGGAAGGAAACTTCTACATGAATTTTTGGTTTTGTATGATATTACTGAAGTTAATAATGTTCTGGACGAAGTTGGATTAGCGAATCAGCTCGTAAAATAGGAGATAAGTGAAGTATACCCATTTATGATTTAGAGGTGGAGGAGGAATTCACATCAAAAATCATATTGGATTTGGAGAGTAGTATAAGTTTGGAGCAAACCCTATTATTCAAGTCATAATAAAAACAGAAATACGATCGATCAGACTGAAGAATTTTCTTTTAATATTTTTAAATTTCTAAAGAACAAAAATTAGAAAGGAAAGAAGAAAGTGGTTTCTTTTGTGCATTATTACTGTACTGAAGAGTCCTAAAATCAGTAGAACTGAATCCAGCATATTCTACAGATATTTCTTTGGTGGGATTATTCCCACCTTATAAATCTTCATTCTCACCCTATTTAATTTTTCATTATCAAACTATTAACCTCAGCCCTTCTATACTCACCTCATTAGTAACTAAGTTCACTCCATGCTTAGGGGTGTCCATGGGCAGGGTTACCCACGGGTCCCGTTATCCGGGTACCAAAAAAATAGGCTCGAAACTCGATAGTTGGCCCGCCTGACCCCAAGCTGAATACCCTTAAAAAGAGGGCTTGAGTTTGCCCCCAAGCCCATTACTCGGTCTGAAGCCCAACCCAAGATCCCGCTCGTCAAGCTCGCCCGCAAGCCCAACCAGCCCACATAACCCGCCCACCATTCCTTTGAAAAAAAATTATATTTTTAGACCATTAAATTTGAAATTTTGAAATAAGTCTCTCAATGTCGAAATTTGAAGTTTTAAAAATTTAGATACTATAAATAATGTATTATTTTATTTTTCACGTATTAAGCATACAAGTTTTAAATGTTAGAATAATACAAATGATAGATAAGTGAGTAGGTGTCAACCTAGTTGAGATGTATTCATTCTATTAGAGGTAGTTTATCCCCTAATTAAAAATAAAATTATTCATTATTTTATTTTTATCTATTTTGACTCTATTTTTTATTCAAAAATATAATTTATACAAATATTAAGTTACAAAAATATTCATTATTTTTAAACGAAGTTGTATATAAAAAAGCCCGCGAGCAGACCCACCCATCAAGCCCGCCCAATAAGCTCGCAGGTTGGGCTGCGAGTAGCCTACCCCTACTTGAAGTCTGGCCCATCCCGCCCGATAACTTACTTGGGTAAGGGCTTGAGCCTACACTACCCAGGTCCGGCCCAAAAAAATTTTCACGGGCCTAGTCAGACCCGGCCCATGGACACCCCTACACATGCTACATCTACCCCATTAATAATCAATGTTAAATGTCTTCAACACATTTAATATGCATATCCTCACTTATTTCCAACCATCATCCCCCATCTCCAAGAATCTAGTAGCCACCCAAAACGTGCAATGTGACATCAATGACATTAGCAATAATTAGCAATAAAATGAGTTATTGCATCTGGGAATTGTGTACATACCTCATAGTATTGGAATTTCTGCTTCGATAATATCACACACAAAATCTATCAAAGCCCAAAAGAAACACAAGAGAGTACAAAATTAAGAAAACATAAAAAGAAGTTATCGTAAGAAAAAAAATAATAAAATAAGATAATTAATTTGAATGCATAAATATATTTACGAAACAAGAAGAAAAAAAAAAAGAAACAAGCAAAACTGAAGCAAGAAAAAAAAACAATTAAAAACGAAACAAGTAAAAAAAAAATAAGCATGCCGAAACAAGAAAAAATAAAGAGAAAGAAGTAGATCAAAGCAAGAAAAAAAGAAAGACAGAAGCAAAACCGAAGCAAGAAGGCAAAAAAAAAAAAAAAGCAAATATTAAAGGAACAAGTAAAACTACAAGACGCAAAACCACACATGACAAAAAAAAAAAAAAGTAAGTATAGACACAAAATCGAATAAGAAAAAAAAAAGTGTAGATGCAAAACCTAAACAAGATAAAAACAAAAACAAATAATCTAAAAATATACATATATATACACATACATAAAATTTAAATAAAACATTATTAAACTTGACAGAGATATCAAAACATACAAAAAATAATAAAAATTCATACAACAAACATGAAATCAAACATATAATTAAATTGAAAAATAATATTAACTTGTATTTTACTAGAAAAATAAATATTAAAAAAATATTTTTGTGAGTGGATGAGATGAGATAGAGATGAAACCCTAATTATGATAAAGTATAAAGTGGATTTACTTATTAAAAGGGGTATATTTAGTGTGGGAGTGAGCTTATTTATTAATGGGGTGCATACAGGAGTGAATTTAATAATTTGATAATGAAAAATTAAATGAAATAAGAATAAAAATTTGTCTAGTAGGAATATTCCCACCCATAGTTCTTTCCTTGATCAAAGAGAATAAGGAAATAGAGTTCTACTCGGATTCCATAACCAAAACCCTAGACTATATCAAACCTCATACAGCCCCTACCAACCTATATTTTTCAATCAAAGTCACTTGATCCATCAATCTGACCATATTTGATCTGTTAGAGAAAAAATCTCAGAAAACTCCAGAACCCATCAATGGCGAAAGACCAAGAAGTTGTTTTAACCAAGCTTGACGATGCAAGAACTCAACTATATCACTTCAAGGCCATTGTCATCGCCGGCATGGGATTTTTGACCGATGCCTACGACCTCTTCTGTATCTCTCTCGTCACCAAACTCCTCGGCCGGATCTACTACCACGTTGACGGCTCGTCGAAGCCCGGAAGTCTGCCGCCGAACGTGGCTGCGGCTGTGAACGGTGTCGCACTGTGCGGAACCCTAGCCGGACAACTTTTCTTCGGGTGGCTCGGCGACAAGATGGGTCGGAAGAGGGTTTATGGGATTACCCTTATGCTCATGATGTTCTGCTCTATAGCCTCGGGGCTGTCGTTTGGAAGCTCGCCACGGACTGTGATAGCGACACTCTGTTTTTTTAGATTTTGGCTAGGGTTTGGTATTGGAGGCGACTACCCTCTCTCCGCCACTATCGTGGCCGAGTACTCTAACAAGAAGACTCGTGGCGCGTTTGTGGCGGCGGTTTTTGCCATGCAGGGGGTGGGCATACTTTTGGGAGGGGTGGTGGCTCTTACCGTGTCATCTATTTTTCGTGCGAAATTTGATTCTCCACCTTATTCAGTCGATCCATTAGGCTCAACTCCGGCTGAAGCGGACTATATATGGCGGATTATCCTCATGTTAGGGGCGGTGCCGGCGGCGTTGACTTATTATTGGCGGACGAAGATGCCGGAAACAGCCCGTTACACCGCCTTGGTTGCCAAGAACGCTACCAAGGCCTGCGAGGACATGTCCAAAGTATTGAACGTAGAAATTCAAGCAGAGAAAGAGAAGCCATTGGATATTAAAAGCAACTCTTTTGGGTTGTGGTCGTCGGAGTTTCTTCGCCGGCATGGCCTGCACTTGTTGGGCACAACCACCAGTTGGTTCTTGATTGACATAACGTATTACAGCCAAAACTTGTTCCAGAAGGACATCTTCAGTGCAATTGGGTGGCTTCCAAAGGCACCCACTATGAGTGCACTTGATGAGCTTTACAAAATTGCAAGAGCTCAATCCATTTTAGCTTTCTGTGGTACTTTTCCTGGATACTGGTTCACTGTCTTCCTCATCGACAGAATCGGGCGTTTCTCGATCCAATTGCTAGGGTTTTTCTTCATGACTGTGTTCATGTTTGCACTTGCAATTCCATATAACCACTGGATACAAAAAGGAAATCATGCAGGGTTTTTGGTGATGTATGGACTGACCTTCTTCTTCGCCAATTTCGGGCCTAATAGTACTACATTTGTGGTGCCGGCCGAGGTTTTTCCGGCTCGGCTCCGATCAACATGCCATGGAATTTCTGCTGCTGCCGGGAAGGCCGGTGCAATTGTGGGAGCGTTCGGGTTTTTGTATGCTGCTCAGAATCGGGACAAGTCCAAGGCCGATCCGGGTTACCCTGCTGGAATTGGAATGAGATATGCTCTTATGGTGCTTGGAGTGATCAATGTACTTGGGTTGTGTTGCACATTTTTAGTGCCCGAGACGAAGGGTAAGTCGCTTGAAGAGATGTCTAGAGAGAATGAGGAAGAAGAGGAGCAAACTGAGGAGACTCACCAGATTGAAACAGTTTAGAATTGCATTACATTGTGTTCTTTGATTCTTTTAGGGATTTTTGTCTTGATTTTTTCGTGTGATTTTTCATATTACCGTGTTTTTCCGCAGTTATCCGACCATGATCTCCTTGAAATTAAAGATTATTACTTATAAATGCTTCTATGTTATTGATATGTGGATGAGTTTATATTTATTTATTTTTTGGCTAAATATGTGGGAAACTGCGATTGTCCGTGATTCAGCATAATATTGATTGGACTATATTTGTTGAATTAAAAGTTAGTTCCACCTACTATTAAAATTTATGACTAATTTAATTATTATATAGATTAAACTAGTTAATGCCCATGCCTAAAGGCACTGTGTAATTTTTAAAACAAATATCGCCAAAAAAAAAAATGAAAATTCATTGCAATAAGTGTATACATCCATTAAAGCTTTGAATTAATTAGCATAGTTGAAATCCGTCTAGACTTACCAGCTTAATTTAAAAATTACAATAAAATACCCACTAACTATAGGACCACAAAACTACTAAAAATATGTTGTGTATTGTCCCACACACAATTGAAAAGGACAAATATATAATCAAAGATTAGGTCAAATTTTAAGATTAGATACAACAAAGCAACCATTTTTATCTATCTACTTTCAATTGCATTTCATCAGAGTCGAATAGAGTCGAAGTTCTTTTTTTTTTTTCTTCAATAAATACTTTTCATTGCTATAAGAGAATAGATTCTTTAAATTAATTTTTGATAGCCAATCAAAATTAAGGAGCTACACAAACTCATCGGAAATCCATTTTGATTGGGAATAGGTCAAATATTGATTTATGTGTTTGTGTAGCTCCTCAATTTTGATTGGCTGCCTATAAATAATTGTTTACAAACTTGCCTGTAAAGAATTTAATCCCTTGCTATAATTCCTTGAAATCAAGATTCAACTTGTTCAATGCACATAATTAGAAAAGTGATCAAATCACGAATGCCCAATATCAAGATGTTGCATAACTTATAGTCCCTTCCCTTGAACATAGAAAAAGACATAGATTTTATTGAAGAAAAAAAACTCAAATATCCCAACAAATTAATAAAGACAACAAAAAAACCCAAAAACTCAAAGGCCAGTGATTACAATGCATGAAGGCTCACTTGTCGTGCTTGTCAATGGTATGGTACGTTTGTCCACCTGAGTGCATTTGTTCTTGTAATTGTTATATTGACAAATTAAGTTGTCACTTGAGTCAACTTAATTGTTGTCCATATGAAAAGAATTTATACATGAATGATTAGTGGTATAAGATAAGCATGACATGATAAGGTAACACTTATTACACTAGACACTGTATATAGGCTGCCAAGCCTAGGATTGACACTTTAATGGGTGCCACATCATTGCAACCAAAGGTATAAATACCCCATTGAAACAGAAACTAAGGTATACGAGCAAGAATAGCTATGTACTGTACACTTGATCTCTCAAACTTAAGCAACGATTGGCTTAAGTTTCAGAGGGGATAAGTCGAGTGTATTCCCAGCCCCTTTTCTGATATTGTTCTTTGTTTCTTTGTTTCATGATTCATCATTGATTTCATCTTGAAGATTGCTATCTCAAACCATTGCAGAAAATTACCCATGCAGATAGGTTTATGGTAAATAGTAAAATGGAATAGTAAAAACTATGTTTGGTTACGACTTTTAAACCTCAGATTACAATCGTGGCCCGTCACTGGCCGAGATGTTAAACCCATATACATAGGTTACAGCAAACCCAAGGGGGTTTCAAACATGCCAAATCAGATATAATTGTGAAAATACCTTTGTACCCCTAATTTAAATAAATGGGTATTGCCACATGTGTTTATTCTACTTACCAAATAAAGATATGGATATGATTCATGTATGAATCTCACGTACACAAAAAGGAGTTGGGTTTGGAAGGGTTTGGTAAAAGTAATCCAATCCCCCATTCCAAAACCACCATCCAAACATGCCCGAGTATCTCCAATATGTTCTTTATTCAAATCAACTGTCTATTTTAGTTAATCAATCACAAAAAAAAAAAAAAAAAATCAAACTTCAATAAACTCAATGTTTCGACTAGTTAAAATAGATATATAGTTGGATTGACTCTCTACATTTAGAGAGCCAAACCCACTCCTTATTTTACCATCAATGAATAAAAAGATGATATACATACCTCTATAGATGTTATTTCTTTACAAATAAAAAGTTTTACTAGAGTTGTCTAAAAAATTTTACTCTCTATTTTAAACTTTAATAAAGAATACTCTCTATTTAGAAAAGAAAAGAGCACCATTGGAGAAGTGCATGTCTCTTAAGAAAGAAGATAATTTCAATCGTAAAATACGTCAAATGTAGGATATCAAAAAAGAATTCTCGGACAAAATGATATGAAATTGGCATTTTTTTTGCAACAATCAAGACATTAAGGGTGTGTTCGTTTGCCATATAATGGGGGTGCGAGGTTGTGGGATATTCTAAAATAGTACTTGGACCCACTTAATTCCCTGCTTGTTTAACTAATATCGTCTAGTACTAAGTTTTGAATCTTTATACTGGCACAGCATCTACAGTTGACATATACCCACGTAGATGGGCATACTCGATACCACCTGATGCATGGTATTATACAGTAGTAAATGGCTACTAATGGTATAAACTACCCAAATAACTAGAACACCCATTCTTTCACTAAATAGAGTGGATTACATTAAGGTCAAATATGTCTTTTTGCAAGTGAAGATATAACATAACATTTGATTTTTGGTAGGCCCTACAATGCCAACAAATGTTCAACCAAACTGGAGTGGGATTGGGTTATTTATTAGCGAAAATTGATCATAACTCAATGTGGATGTTCTTTTTTGTCAATTAATCCAAACATTATAGTTTTATGGCATTAAGTCAATGTGGATTCGACTTCTCTGCAGCGTCGGCATAGGCTACCAGTTCTCCGTTCTTCGGAATGACGCCGTCTGGTGGTTCTGCAGCGGTTTTTGGAGCTATGCTGTTTAGACAATGATGCATGCACCGCTATCACTCTCTGTGTGTGTGTGTGTTGTTCACCTGCTTGAAATTCCATTTATGCTTCTTTGAACTATCTGCCGAACTATTTTTACAGATGGTCTTAGATTTCCCATCCCTAATAGCTCAATGTATACACATACACAGTCTTGGTAGGATCTATAAAAAGTAGCATAATCTTTATTATTTTGAAAGCAAGTACAGGCTCCATTTTGTATCAAATATTCTAAGCGAAATTTATTATATAATATTTCGCATATTTTAACGCTAAATAAATTAGGTAAAATTAAGTCCCAATTTTAATGACTAAAACAATAAAATAAAATTTTTACTGTCTGAGATATTAATATTAGATGAAATTTAATATTTAAAATTTTGTATATTTTAACACCAAGTAAATTAGGTAAATTAAGTCCCAATTTTAATGATCGAAACAAAGAAATAAATTCAATTTTTACCTTTCTAAACATTAAAATTAAATAAATTTCATTGTTTCACATTTATTGTTTTGATTGAATTTGGGATAGTATGTTGTGGTCAACTATTTTTTAGTTCAATAATTTTTCACTATTTTTGAGTTCATTATTTTTTACTATTTTTGAGTTATTTGTTTTTTACTGTTTCCGAGTTCAGTAATTTTTCACTGTTTTTGAAATTAGTAATTTTTTATTGTTTTTGAGTTTAATATTTTTTCACTGCTTTGGTGTTCACTAATTTTTCACTGTTTTTTAGTTTAGTAATTTTTTTATTATTTTTTAGTTCACTATTTTAACTATTTTTTAGTTCACTGATTTTTCATTATTTTTTAGAGTAGTGTTTTCACTAATTTTGAGTTTCAATTTTGCATATTTCAATCAAGTAAAAGAGGTAAAATTAAGTTCCAATTTTAATGACCAAAACAATGAATTAAGTTAAATTTTTACTGTTTGAGACACTAAAATTAGATGAAATTTACTGTTTTAAAATATTTTCATATTTCAACATCAAATAAGATAGGTAAACAATGAAATGGTCTGATTTATTTCGTCATCATTGGAACATTAAATTTTGAAATTAAAAAAATTTGTTAGTTATGAGTTTCTTTCTATTAAAGTTTACTGGTTTTAGAGTTCACTGTTTATATTTTTTTTCAATATTTTTGATATATGTTTTTCAATTTAAATTTTTAATATTTTTATAGTTCACTATTTGTAAAAAATTTGAACATGAACTATGAGTTTAATTTTTTAAAATTTTTTCTATTTGTGAAAATTTTGGACATTGAATAAGGAGTTTCATTCTATTAAATTTTACTATTTGTGAAATTTTTGTGAACTAAGTGTTTCATTATATTAAAGTTAACTATTTGGGAAAATTTTGTTAAATAAGAGTTTTATTATACTAGCAATGCACCACGTGCGTTGCACATGACTAATATTTTTTTAAAAAAAATAATAAATAAATATTTGATATATGTGTACTTGAATTAAATATCATCTCAAATTTACTAAACTTATTTTTTCATCGCTCATGCTTCAGTATAGAATTTTTGAAAATTTTGTATATTTTCAAGATTTGTTATTCTAACTTTAAGAAAAATGATAAAAAATAAATAAATAAATAAATAAATAAATTCTATTTTTTTTCTATAATTTTGTAATTGAAAGTATTTTTTATTGATGTTTGAAAATTAAATTTTTTTAACATTAATTTGATTAAGATTCAACTTATAAATCATTGAACAAAATAAAAATAATTATCAATATATCAATCGTATTGGAACCTTACTGTATTTAGAATTAATTAGGTCAATTGAGATAAAATTTAATATACAACGCTATAATATATATTATAAATCATATTAAAATTTTAAACAAAATTCAAGTTTTCACATAAAATCTTAACACAGTTTAAAAATTTTACTGTAACTAAAAATATATGTAAAACTATATATACAATACTTTTTTTAAAAATAAAATGGTTTTGATGAAAAATAAAATATACATATGTAGTCATAATATTATCTTTATAAATGAGATGAGTAATATTATATTGATGTAGTTTTTGAAAGTTTTTTTTGAATAATTTGTTAATACTTATAATTATGTATATATTTTTTAAGAGTAATATAATCAATCAAAAAGTTTCATGACATTTATAAATAGAGAATAGATAATTAAAAAATTAATTTGATTAAGATTCCACTTATAAATCATTGAATAAAATAATAATAATTATCAATATACCAATCTTATTGGAACCTTACTGTATTTAGGATTATCTAGGTCAATTGAGATAAAATTTAATATACAATGCTATAATATATATTACAAAGCATATTAATTTTTTTTTTTAAATCAAGTTTTCATATAAAATGTTATCAAAGACTGAAAAGTTTACTGTGACAAAAAATTATGTAAAAAGTTAAACATTTTGATAAAAATAAAATATACATATATAGTCATAATATTATATTTATAAATGAGGTGAGTAATATTATATTGATGGAATTTTTAAAGATTTTTTTGAATATTTTGTTAAAACTTATAATGATGTATAAAATTTTTAAGAGTAATATAATCAATCAAAAAGTTTCATAAAAATTGATATTTATACATAGGAAATATATAATTAAAAGTGATATTAGATGTAATATGGAGATTTAAATACATAAGGATATGATGATAATTTAGATATTAAGTGTGGAAGGATAGAGTGGTCTTTTTAATTCTTTATGAGGGTAAAATAGTGAATCAAAGATTTTTCATGTTAAGATACTTTAATTAGTAGTATAGATTAAAGTTTACTGTTTATATATTTTTAAATATTTTTTAGTTCACTAATTTTTCACGGTTTTGGGTGGTGGCAGTGGGTTTTGGTTAAACCTATTGGAAGAGTTTTAGCCTATGATCAGGCTACTCTCTCTTTGTCAAGGCCTGGGGTGGCACGAGTATGTGTAGAAGTTAACCTCCTGCAGAATAATCCTAACAGAATTTGGATTGACATGGGCGAAGAAGGAGCAAGATGGCAAAGGATAATCTATGAAAGAAGCAAGCAGTACTGCAAAAACTGTAAGAAACAAGGGCACGGAGAAAAAGCATGCAGAAAAAGTAAAGTCTCGCCAAGGGAGGAGGAAGGTCAAGGACAGAATCCAGATTTGGAAACAAATAATTCTGATAAGGTAAGTAATGAGAAGACTAAGGGGAAGGAGATATTGCATATTTCAGACTCAAGGAAGCCAACTAAGGAAACTCAATATCATGGGAAATCACAATTTCAATCAAAGCATTTAAAGCCAGCACAGCAACCGAAAGGAGTATGGAAACAACATCAACAGCCAAGGAAAGTCAATAATCCAGTTAAGGAAAAATCGATTATGTTTGGGACAGATGATAACTTAGTCATTGATGTCAAAGAGCAGGAGAAGGGAAATTCCCCTATAAGGGTGGAAAAAGGAGACCATTCGGGCAAAGATAATATAGACCAAAATGGAGAGGATACCCTGCCAAAGGAAGCTATGCAGTAGAGAGATTCTGAGAAGATATTGGGTTCTAGCCCACATGCGGCCTTGGAGGTGAACTCTGATGCAGAGCGCAAAGAGGATTCAAATTGTTCGGGCCCAAATAATATTCTTAAAGCCCAAGACATGCAGTACAATGTTCTTGAGAATCTGGAGAATCTAGCAAAGGCAGTTAATCTCACTAATCAACACACTACAACAAAAAACGTTTTTTGCGACGATTTTTTTCGTCGCTAAATTCAAAAAAATCGTCGCAAATTACTTTTCGCGACGTTTTTTTTTCGTCGCGTCTTCGTCGCAATAGCCTCGTCGCGGCTAAAATCTATTCCACCAGCGTAACAAAATAAAAAAAAATAATTTAATTTATTTTTTGCGACGTAAAAAAATCGTCGCGAATAATTTTTTACATAAATAAAAATGTAAAAAAAAATAATTTAATTTATTTTTTGCGACGTAAAAAAAATCGTCACGAATAATTTTTTACATAAATAACAATGTAAAAAAAATAATTTAATTTATTTTTTGCGACGTAAAAAAATCGTCGCGAATAATTTTTTACATAAATAAAAATGTAAAAAAAAATAATTTAATTTATTTTTTGCGACGTAAAAAAATCGTCGCGAATAATTTTTTACATAAATAAAAATGTAAAAAAAAATAATTAAATTAATTTTTTGCGACGTAAAAAAATCGTCGCGAATAATTTTTTACAAAAGTAAAAAATTAAAAAATATTAATTAAATTAATTTTTTGCGACGTAAAAAAAAGTCGCAAATAATTTTTTACATAAATAAAAAATTTAATAAATAATTGAATAAATACATTTGCGACGTATAAAAATCGTCGCGAAAAATTGTAGGAACAATTTTTTTCGTGACGATTTTAATTTCGTCGCAAAAAAGTTTATTTTTTTTTAAAAATAATTCATAAAAAATGATATTCCAATAAAATTTTTTACCTGTACACCAATAATACCTGTATTCAATAAAAAACTAACACAATTAATTCATTTCACATCTTTTCCATTCATAATACATTTCACATCTTTTTTAAAAAAACAAAATTTTATTTCCAAAAAGAATGAATTACAAGAATCAAAGAACAAGAAATTTTAAAAATTGAAAAAATGGTTTTAATCCTTCAAGAGGATTTAAATCAATCTCTAATTACATTTAATGTCTCTTAAACTTGAACAGCTCCAGCAGTCCAGCTCCATGCCTTGAAATACCATCTCCAAGCTCAAAATATCAGTACATAGAAAACCAGATATGAGACCAAATCTCAACATGGTAGCTTTGTGAATTGATGCACATAGACGTGATACCACAGGATGAATCTACACAAGATGAACAAAGCTTCTTAGCTTTCTGGCTCATGAGTATACTGGAAAAACAATGTTAGCCATGACACGTGTTTAGATCAATAGATAGAAGCAAGACCTGCTGTGCCAGGTAATACTCAATGTCAATTATCCATTTTTCGTTGTCCTTTTTCAGTTCATCAAGATGTCTTGCCCGCTGAGCAATCCCTGTTGAACTACTGGAACCACTTCACTGTCCATAAAAAAGTGCAAAATCTTGGTGTTGCATTTCATAAATGAAAAGAGACGATTTCAGAAAGGTTGTAATGTAAGTTGATATAAAACACAAGGCAGCAAGCCAACCATGACAGACCTACTCACAAGAGATTATATAAGGAACTGTACCTCCAGCAGAGCAACCAATGACATAACCACTTTTCTTCAATCTAAGTGCTACCTAAAGAAGAACAGATGAAGTGAAAAAATACATACAATTAGATTGATGTGCAGGACATGCAGAAAAAGCATTCCAAGAGAGGTAAAGTAGAAAAGAAAGTTCAAATTGGATAGATCAAACAGTGCTTCCTCTTGGACTCACTTCAACATGAGGTTGACTCTTCGCATCTTAGTCAATGACTTGTAATGACATATTCATAGATTTACAATGTTAAACATGTATTTGACCTCCTATTAAAGATTGGTTATAATTTTATTGATTGCTTCTTAAGAAGAAATGAGACTTAAAGCTTTTTTCTTTCAGGTACATGTTGGGGTCTGACTCTTTAAGGACTAAATCTGGGGGTTGTGAGTTGAAGAAGTCTTGAGCACTTGGAGAATTTCTACTGGAGCTTCCCTGCAAGTGTGTTGTATCTATGATAAGTCTCTGCTTGATTTTATCTACGATATGTATGTGTTCTGTTTGTTGAGGTCACAATGAATAATGAGATACCTACCAAGATCAATGTATGTGTTCCTATTAAAGATTGGTTTAATTTTGTTTAGTAGAACCTTTGACATTGGTTCACACACAAATTCTTGATAGCTGACTGTTGAACCGTTAACCCTCAACCTCAAACACATCACTCACCATTTGGAATTTTTTGGCTTTGGATATATAAAACAGCTAGCTACCTAAAAAAAAATATCTATAAATGGCCAGTAAGGACTACAAAAACTATTACTGTTCTGATTGTGAGTAACTTAAAAATTACTATGGAGCAGACACGGATTCAATCACTGGAAAGAGGACAAGGATAGAAAAAATTCTACAGAAGAACATTCATGTTGTTTATAGTATGATTTAATAGATTGGTCAAGTAAAATACCTGTGGTTCAGAATCAGTTGCACAAAGTTGCTTCTCTGCATAAGAGTATCTCTCATACCTATCCAGAATCATATCCATGCTGGAAGAAAGAAAAGTTCAGAGGGTGAATGGCAATGAGTACTTGTAACTATTTTAAGAGTTGGACAGAACCCATAAAATGCATTAAAACTAGAAAGAAGGAAAATATTCATAAAGATGTAATTTTACTAACATTTATAAACCTAGGGACCAACAAAGTAAAAGAATAAACTTCTTCACGGACAAACACACAAGCATTAAAAAACAACTACTCCTACCAGGTAGAGAGAAGGAAAAATTCACAAAGAGGTCATTTTGTTAGCCTTTAGAAAATGTAGTGACTATAAGAAAGGAGCCATTTTGAACTCCCCTTAACAGTAAGAGAGAAGGAAACATTCCCAAAAAACGTAATTCTATAAGCCTTAACAAATGTGGTGACCATAAGCAATACGCTGTTTTGATAGAGTTTTTTTTTTTTTTTAAAAAAATCTCATTTCATAACTCGTACTTTTTTGTTCTTCTTATCCGGATTTAGAGTGTGTTTGGGATGGCTTATGAAATCCAAAAAGTACTTTTTTAATAAGTGTTTATCAAAAGTGTTTATAAGAAAAACACTTTTATTAAATAAGTATTGTTTGGATACTCCAAATTTAAAATACTTAGTCAGGACAGGCACTGTCATTGAGATCCTAGAGAAGTTCAGATTTGCACCTTCAATGTACTCAAATAACCTGTAAGACAAAACAAGAACACATCTTAAAATGAATTGACTCCTTAAAAATCTACTAATACGTGTGTGCGCGCTTGTGTATGTGTGTGTGAGAGAGAGAGTAGAATTCTTCAATAAGCTTGAATGACACCAACATCCATTACTTTTCTGAAAAACCACCTTCTCAATTTCATATTAGAATGGCTCTCATTCCTCTTAAGTTTT
Source organism: Ilex aquifolium (assembly GCA_951799425.1). Taxonomy (NCBI): domain Eukaryota; kingdom Viridiplantae; phylum Streptophyta; class Magnoliopsida; order Aquifoliales; family Aquifoliaceae; genus Ilex; species Ilex aquifolium. The sequence goes on along the minus strand of OX637406.1, from coordinate 17,425,520 downwards.
GCAAAGTTCAGAGTAGTTTCGACACAAATAAGACAGTTGCACAGAGTGCAATCTATTACAGGATTTAACTTCCAAGAAGTACCTTACAAAGCCTCAAAAGGTAAAATGCAACCAAATCTCCTTCAGACATGAATACTGCCTTATATAATGAACCATCTTATATGCTAATGTATATACTCAGAAGAGTGCAAAATTGTCACATCTCGGGTCGCAAGGGAATTAAAACAGTATAGATTACACGCTAGCAAGTATAAGCATTAAACCGGTAGAGAACAAAATCAAGAATGGAAACACCATTTATACATAATTGAAGCTCAAAGAACTGATACTCGTCAAAAAAAGAACTGGTAAGTTGAAGAAAATAGGCTTATAGCCTTATACATCCGAAAGTAGCATGTGCAGAAGCAAAAAAAAATGCTCATGCATGTACACGTCTACATGTTCCAGCCAAAAGTGCTAGTGCAAGAAATTAATCCAATGTTATCCTTGTTTCTTCAATTTTTTTAAATCCCCGAAACGAGAGTTACACTCTATGACCAGACACCCTTATTACTGATAATGCCTCCCAGCAAGCAATACTAGAAAAACAAAACGATACATAGCTGTCGATTGATTCTTGTTCCTTGTGGTGAAGTATTAACACTTCAAATTATCCAAAGCCAGAATTGTGAAATGCAACCTCACATATAATTGGCTTGCAATAGAGGGGAATCATGAAACAGAAAGGCGGAAGAAGCAGCAGAAAAAGTGAATTAACTTTTACAGATCTCACAGGGTTTGGTTGGACAAAATTACGGATCCCTTAATTCAAGACTTCATACCATTTTTTTTTACTTAAGCAGCCAAATATCGCCTTGTTTGGGTGAATGACTGTTAAATAAAGACAAATACCATCAGTCCAACATATTTGGTAATTGTGAACTAGGTATCAAAAAGCAACTGATCAATAATACGTTACAGTGAAATTCCAAGTAAAGTGAGGAAACTGGAAAGCTATTTGAAGACCGAGATTCAATCCATCTAACAGATTTTACACAGGTTTGAATTCATTCTAGACGCTACCAAAAAAAAAACATAATGGAACTTCAGGATGACAGGATTAATATCTCATACAACATGCATGTAGAAATGATTAAAGAGGTGATCAATTGCATGATATTTTAATGTCCAAGATGTTAGATTCCAGCAAAGCAAAAATGTCGGTAATAATAAATAAATAAAAAAGAAGAAAATATTTCTTCAAAAACAAATGATTGTACTTTAAGAGTAATGAAAAAGCAATTGCCATGATGTTCTAGACAAGTAAAAAAAAAAGAACAAAAGTGTTTTTCAAAAGATGTAATGAGTATATACAGACCATGATTGTCCTATACCCATGTCTCTAGCAAAATCCACCAAGACACATTATCAGCTGGGCCTGCTGGCACATATGAGCAAAAGAAAATTTCAGTTATCTATGTGTTCCTGTAACTTTTCTTGACAACTCTACCCACCTTTTCTAATCACTTTCATTTACTCTTGCTGGTACTGCTATGTCTTAATATATCAACACCATCTTCAGAAGTTCTCCCTGTTTTATCTTCTATGCCATGTCCTAAACTTTCAGAAATGTGTCACTTAACTTACGATTTTATCAATACCATAACATCCTCCATTATCATTAATGTTACAAGCCAATTGAGAAATTTTTCCTCAATACCACTGCATCCGAAGTTGGTCTCACTTTTACCAATAGAAATATTTATACGTTATACCTTTGATTTTGATGTCTTGGCCTGATGACACCTAAGCTTGCACAAGCCTCACCAATGTACCTTGTATGTTGCCTTCGCAAACACTTTTGGGGATTATGAAAGCCATAAGCCTAAATCACACATCTCCTACCTTATGGCCTTCCTAGAATCACAATCATGTACAAACTATTAAATTACAACATTAGATCTGCTACTCCCATATGGGTCACAAAGCAAACTGAAATTTTTGCTTTTCTATTCACACAGCCAAGCAAATCACACTGGTTTTCTAAGGAGGGCTCACATAACTTCCACACAACTCATCTCGACAAAGCCTTGTCCCAATATAAGCGATTAAAGAGGCTGAAGGGGCCAGTCAGCAATGACACCTTTCGACTTTGAAGCTTTATGTTGAAGAACCTAAGCATGGTACCTCCTTCTAATTTCTTCCACAAGGAAAACACTGAACCATTGAAAACAGCCACACATGATGGAAATTGCTTACTGTTGGCCTGAGAAAAGGAGGTTGAACAGGATGTTTCTAGGTACTGTGTTTTTGTTCAACTGATAGTCATTTTATCAAACAGTTGGTGGGCATTATATCAAACTGTCCAATTTTGCTAAAAATTAAATGTGAGAAAGAGCAATGAATTATGGAAGTAAAATAATATAGTGATTTTCATAGTAATCATGGATCAAAAAAATAAAAAACAGTTTCCCCAAATGCATCAAAAATTGATACCGTAGACAGCTCCTTGATCTCCAGAAATTTTATCATCAAAAAAAAAAAATACAAACCAAAATACATCAACCCACAACAAAGAAGATATTGTACCTCGTTGCAGTCTGAAATAGCTCGTTAGGCAGATAGAAGAGAACAAAAATACATCAGCTCCTTGGCTCCGGCGTCGTTGGTCGGCGAGATGAGAAGAATCAGATCCAGAAGTTTCCGGTAGTGACATCGGAGATTTCGAGTTCCGACTAGAAAATCCGGTTACGATGCAACCCGCCGACAAGCTCTTCTCCGACGGAAAACTGGTTCCCCTCCAACTCTCTATTATCCGACCAGCGATGACATCTACAATGGCCTCGTTGGAGGTGAGATCGCTTGATACAGAGGAGAAGCTTCTGGGTTCATTGAGAGGGAGAGACGATGTGAGACTGAATGAAAAAAGACCAAATGCCCCAATATTAAAAGAGAGGGAATCACAGACTTCGCGCAGATAGTATTGTTGGCGACGTTTTTGGAAAACGTCGCGAAAAATTAAGTAAATTGTTATTTTTTAACTTTTTATTTACGAAAAATGTTAGTATTAACGACGTTTTTCAAAAATGTCGAGAAAAAATAATTGCCTTAAAATTTCTAATTCCCGCCATTTCTCTCGCAAAAAAACTACTAGGAGGGAATTGCCTTTTCGCTACGTTTTTTAAAAACGTCGCAAAAAATAATTACATTTTAATTTACGAAAAAGTTTACTATTGGCGACGTTTTTTGAAAACGTCGCGAAAAAATAAGTAGATTGTTATTTTTAAAATTTTTATTTACAAAAAAGGTTAGTATTAGCATAAAATTAACATGTAATTTATCAAATCAACACCAAATTAACATGTAATTTCATTTAATTAAAAATTAATTTATCAAATTAAAACAAAATTAACATTCAATTAATCGAATTAACACAAAATTAACATTCATATTCAACTAGTTAACATTAAACTAATCAAATAAACTTTCAATTAACACTCAATTCATCAAATTAACATTCAAATTATTAAATTAACATTCAAATTTAAAAAATTGACATTCAATTTCATCAAATTAACATGTAATTTATCAAATCAACACCAAATTAACATTTAATTTCATTCAATTAAAATTTAATTTATCAAATTAAAATCAAATTAATATTCACTTAATCAAATTAACACCAAATTAACACTCAATTTCAAAAAACGTTACAAATGAAATTGCCAAAAAATTAAATTTGCGACAAAATTCAAAAAATGTCGCAGATAATAAACATTTAAATTTTAAATTTCATTCAATTAACACTCAATTCATCAAATTAACATTCAATTTTATCAAATTGACATTCAATTTCATCAAATTAACATTCAATTTATGAAATGGATATTCAATTTCATCAAATTAACATGTAATTTCATCAAATCGACTTTCAATTTTATTAAATTAATATTCAATTTATCAAATTGACATTCAATTTCATAAAATTAACATTCAATTCATTAAATGGACATTCAATTTCATCAAATTAACATGTAATTTCATCAAATCGACTTTCAATTTCATTAAATTAACATTCAATTTCATCAAATTAACATTCAAATTATCAAATTGACATTCAATTTCATCAAATTAACATGTAATTTCATCAAATCGACTTTCAATTTCATTAAATTAACATTCAATTTATCAAATTGACATTCAATTTCATCAAATTAACATTCAAATTATCAAATTCACATTCAATTTCATCAAATTAACATGTAATTTCATCAAATCGACTTTCAATTTCATTAAATTTACATTCAATTTCATCAAATTAACATTCAATTTATTAAATTGACATTCAATTTCATCAAATTAACATGTAATTTCATCAAATCGAATTTCAATTTCATTAAATTAACATTCAATTTATCAAATTAACATTCAATTTCATCAAATTAACATTCAATTAAACATTTAAAGTAATCAAATAAACTTTCAATTTCATTAAATTAACACCCAATTCATCAAATTAACATTCAAATTATCAAATTAACATTCAATTTCATCAAATTAACATGTAATTTCATCAAATCGACTTTCAATTTCATTAAATTTACATTCAATTTATCAAATTGACATTCAATTTCATCAAATTAACATTCAATTTATTAAATTGACATTCAATTTCATCAAATTAACATGTAATTTCATCAAATCGACTTTCAATTTCATTAAATTAACATTCAATTTATCAAATTGACATTCAATTTCATCAAATTAACATTCAATTTATCAAATTAACATTCAATTAAACATTTAAAGTAATCAAATAAACTTTCAATTTCATTACATTAACACCCAATTCTTCAAATTAACATTCAAATTAACATTCAATTTCATCAAATTAACATGTAATTTCATCAAATCGACTTTCAATTTCATTAAATTAACATTCGATTTATCAAATTGACATTCAATTTCATCAAATTAACATTCAATTTCATCAAATTAACATGTAATTTCATCAAATCGACTTTCAATTTCTTGAAATTCACATTCAATTTCATCAAATTAACATTCAATTTATCAAATTTACATTTAATTTCATCAAATTAACATGTAATTTCATCAAATCGACTTTCAATTTCATTAAATTAACATTCAATTTATCAAATTCACATTCAATTTATTAAATGGACATTCAATTTCATCAAACTAACATGTAATTTCATCAAATCGACTTTCAATTTCATTAAATTAACATTCAATTTATCAAATTGACATTCAATTTCATCAAATTAACATTCAATTTATCAAATTAACATTCAATTAAACATTTAAAGTAATCAAATAAACTTTCAATTTCATTAAATTAACACCCAATTCATCAAATTAACATTCAAATTATCAAATTAACATTCAATTTCATCAAATTAACATGTAATTTCATCAAATCGACTTTCAATTTCATTAAATTTACATTCAATTTATCAAATTGACATTCAATTTCATCAAATTAACATTCAATTTATTAAATTGACATTCAATTTCATCAAATTAACATGTAATTTCATCAAATCGACTTTCAATTTCATTAAATTAACATTCAATTTATCAAATTCACATTCAATTTATTAAATGGACATTCAATTTCATCAAACTAACATGTAATTTCATCAAATCGACTTTCAATTTCATTAAATTAACATTCAATTTATCAAATTGACATTCAATTTCATCAAATTAACATTCAATTTATCAAATTAACATTCAATTAAACATTTAAAGTAATCAAATAAACTTTCAATTTCATTAAATTAACACCCAATTCATCAAATTAACATTCAAATTATCAAATTAACATTCAATTTCATCAAATTAACATGTAATTTCATCAAATCGACTTTTAATTTCATTAAATTAACATTCAATTTATCAAATTGACATTCAATTTCATCAAATTAACATTCAAATTCTCAAATTAACATTCAATTTCAACAAATTAACATGTAATTTAATCTAATTGACTTTCAATTTCATGAAATTAACATTCAATTTCATGAAATTGACATTCAATTTCATCAAATTAACATTCAATTTATCAAATTCACATTCAATTTATTAAATGGACATTCAATTTCATCAAACTAACATGTAATTTCATCAAATCGACTTTCGATTTCATTAAATTAACATTCAATTTATCAAATTGACATTCAATTTCATCAAATTAATATTCAAATTATCAAATTAACATTCAATTTCATCAAATTAACATGTAATTTAATCTAATTGACTTTCAATTTCATGAAATTAACATTCAATTTCATCAAATTGACATTCAATTTCATCAAATTAACATTCAATTTCATCAAATTGTCATTCAATTTCATCAAATTGACATTCAATTTATCAAATTCACATTTAATTTATTAAATGGACATTCAATTTCATCAAACTAACATGTAATTTCATCAAATCGACTTTCAATTTCATTAAATTAACATTCAATTGATCAAATTGACATTCAAATTATCAAATTAACATTCAATTTCATCAAATTAACATGTAATTTCATCTAATTGACTTTCAATTTCATGAAATTAACATTCAATTTATCAAATTGACATTCAATTTCATCAAATTAACATTCAATTTATCAAATGGACATTTAATTTCATCATATTAACATGTAATTTCATCAAATCGACTTTCAATTTCATTAAATTAACATTCAATTTATTAAATTGACATTCAATTTCATCAAATTAACATTCAATTTATGAAATGGATATTCAATTTCATCAAATTAACATTCAATTTATGAAATGGATATTCAATTTCATCAAATTAACATGTAATTTCATCAAATCGACTTTTAATTTCATTAAATTGACATTCAATTTCATCAAATTAACATTCAATTTCATCAAATTCACATGTAATTTCATCAAATCGACTTTCAATTTCATTAAATTAACATGAAAATTAAATTGATATTTTTTTTAAAATTTTTTACTAAATTAAAATGTTTATTTGCGGCGTTTTTTAAAAACGTCGCTAAAAGTCAATTTAAATGATATTTTTTAAAATTTTTTATTTTTGTAAAATTTTTATTTGCGACGTTTTTTAGAAACGTCGCTAAAAGTCAATTAAAATGATATTTTTTAAAATATTTTATTTATGTAAAAATTTTATTTGCGACGTTTTTGAAAAACGTCGCGAAAAGTTAATTAAATTGATATTTTTTTAAAGTTTTTATTAAAGTAAAATGTTTATTTGCAACGTTTTCTAAAAACGTCGCTAAAAGTAAATTAAATTGATATTTTTAAAATTTTTTATTTAAGTATAATTTTTATTTGCGACGTTTTTGAAAAACGTCGCTAAAAGTCAATTAAAATGATATTTTTTAAATTTTTTATTTAAGTAAAATTTTTATTTGCGACGTTTTTTGAGAAACGTCGCCAAAAGGCAATTAAAATGATATTTTTAAAATTTTTTATTTTAGTAAAATGTTTATTGGCGACGTTTTTGAAAAACGTCGCTAAAAGTCAATTAAAATGATATTTTTTAAATTTTTTATTTAAGTAAAATTTTTATTTGCGACGTTTTTTAGAAATTTCGCTAAAAAATTTACCAAAACTGAAATTTGCGACGAAATCAAAAAATCGTCGCTAATAGTAAACTATTTGCGACAAATTTAAAAACGTCGCTAAAAAAACGTTGCAAAAAATGATTTTTGTTGTAGTGACAGCTAATGGAGTTGGACGAAAGACAAGGTCTGCATAGTTCTTCGGAAGCACAAGAACCACATGAAGTTAATCGTGCATTGCAGACTTCTACTTTAATCGAGGTTCCCATTTTCTCTAAATCAACCTTCTTGATTGATCATGATTACAAAACTAATAGAGGCAGTCACATTAGTCTGGATGACGAAAGTGGGTTCCAAAGAGCTGCCAGACAAAGGTTATTGCTCTGATACAAAGGTATCATCAGCATCTGAAAGCTTTGAAATTGACTCGTATTCTGCTGCCTTTGGAATTTTGAAAGTTAGTCTACCAATGCAGGAGCAAGCTCCCCCCCCCCCCCCCCCCAACACACACACACACACAAGTATGGTTACTAGATCAAGGTCTAGCAAACTGCCTTCCTCCAATTCTCAATGATCAGTATTATTTCGTGGAATGTTAGAGGCGCCAAAAATGAGCCCTCTAGGTTAAGACTAAAGCAAATGATCAAGATGCAAGATGTTAGCCTTGTTTCTATTTTAGAACCAAAGATGGATCCATCTAAGTTGAGTGTTTTTTGCAGTTCTATGGGATTTTCATCCTTCCTAGCTAATCCATTGGCTGATAGGTGTATTTGGATTATTTGGGATCACAGACTACAGGTCGATGTAATTGTTTCACATGAGCAAGCATTGACTGTTCAGGCTTCATTTCTAGGCTCTTCTCCTTTTATTATTACCTTTATTTATGCGAAATGTGACCATATTTTAAGAAGACCATTGTGGGCTCACTTGGCTTCTTTTCCACCTGCTGATATCCCTTGGATGATAGTTGGTGATTTTAACACAATCACCAGTTCTACTGAAAGGAAGGGAGGAGCAACGCCGAGTCTGTCTATTATGACAGAGTTTAAAGATTTCATTAACACTATGGGATTACAGGATTGTGGGTTTTCAGGCTCTCCTTTCACTTTGTGCAATAATCAAGATGGAAGAACTCGTATGTGGCAGCGGATTGATCGAGCTTTGGTGAATATTCATTGGGGGGGAAGTTTCGACAGTACTTTGGTGGAGCATGCTACTAGGGGCCAATCAGATCATTGTCCATTAATAATTAAATTTTCGGAGGTGGCTGCTCCTAGAAGGTTTTCTTATTTCAAGTTCCTTGATATGTGGACTGAACATGATGGTTTTTTGGAGTTGGTGGAACAAAGTTGGAGAGCACAATTTTCTGCAGATCCAATTACTAAGGTCTTTTTGAAGTTAAAGAAAGTGAAAATGAGCCTCAAGCAATGGAACAAAGACACCTTTGGAAACATATTTGAGAATATAAAAAGACATGAAAATGAGCTTCAAGTAGCAGAGATGAAGTTAGAGATGAACAATACAGAAGCTGTAAATCAGGCGCATCAGAAAGCCAAGAAGAATCTTGAAACTGCTTTAGCAATGGAAGAGAGCTTTTGGAGGCAAAAAGCTAATATTAAGTGGGCAATTGAAGGAGAACGCAACACCAAGCTCTATCATGCTATAGCCAAGGGGAAAACTGTTAGAAATAGAGTGGAGAGAATTAAAAATGCAGATGGTGTTTGGCTGGAAGAAACGGATGAAATTGCTAGATGCGGAGTTGATCATTTTTATGGCCTCTATAAGTCTGATCCTCATCATCTGGATGAGGATCTTTTCACGGTCATTCCTTCTCTAGTATCTACTGAAGACAACAATATGCTTATCTCTCCAATATCTTTGGAGGAACTAAAATCCAGTATTTTTTCCATGTCTGCACAGAGTGCCCCTGGCCCCGATGGTTTTTCAGGCAAGTTCTTTCACTGTGCCTGGGAGATTATTAAGATGGATTTGTTGGATGCAGTTAATTATTTTATTCAAGGAGGTCAAATTTCAAGGTCGGTTAATGCAACTCTGCTAACATTGATACCTAAAAAAGACAATCCATCCTCCTTTTATGAATTCAAGCCAATAAGCTTATGCATATTTCTTTATAAGATTTTTACTAAATTGCTTGCTACCAGACTGAGTAATATTCTTCCAAAACTTATCTCAAAGGAGCAACACTGATTTGTTAAGGGGAGAATCATTGGAGATAGCATTGCGCTAGCTCAGCTTATGGTGAATGAGCTAGACAGAAAAGTGGAGGCGGGGAATGTAATTATTAAGCTAGATATGATGAAAGCATTTGACAGAATGGAATGAGACTTCATTTATCAAACTCTTAGAAGCTTTGGGTTCTCAGAAGAATTTGTGGCTATTATTGCAAATTGCTTCCAAAACCAGCATATTTCGGTGGTTCTCAATGGAACTAGACACGATTTTTTCCCAGCTTCAAGTGGACTCATGCAGGGGGATCCCTTATCTCCCAGTATGTTTATCATAGCGGAGGAAGTTTTAAGCAAGGGTCTCCATTATCAATATCAGCAGGGGCTCATTCAAGGATTTCATACAGGCAGAGGCTCTATGCTTTTAAGTCATCTCCTATTTGCAGATGACACTCTTATTTTTTTTAGGGGTACAAAGAAATCTATGAGGAACTTATTTCTCTTTGTGGACAGGTATGAAGCTTCTTCTGGTCAAAAGGTTAACAAACAAAAGAGCTCTTTATACTGCTCTTCTAAGATTTCGGTTGCTAGGAGAAATGAGCTGTCACGAATTGCCCAGGCCCCACTTAAAGTTTGTCCACTTACTTATCTTGGATGTCATATTATCAAGGGAAGAGGTAAGTTAATATACTTTGAGGATCTTCTGAATAAGTTCCAAGCAAAGTTAAGGGGATGGTATGCTAAACTTCTCTCCAATGCAGGTCGAGCTGTACTTATCCAAGCTGTATTGAACTTAATGCCTATTCATCTCATGTCTGTGTTGAATCTTCCAAAGGGTATCGTCTCAAGACTAAATTCTGCAATGGCCTCTTTCTTCTGGTCAGGGCAGTTGAATGTTCGCAAAAGACATTGGTGTGCATGGAAGAATATTACTTTGCCTAAAAAAGAGGGAGGACTAGGCTTTCGAAAATTTGATGAGATTCAACAAACTTTTAGAATGAAGCAAGTATGGCAATTGTTGCAGGGAACATCTCTATGGTCTTCTTTCTTTTCAACTAAGTTTCTACACAAACAACACATCCTAAGGCACACAAGGCAGGGCTTTACTAGGTCCTTTAATGCTTTAGTTCCTTTCTTTGAGACTGTGGTTGAAAACTCTCAGATGTTGGTGGGGAAAGGTGACAAGGTGGATTTTTGGTGCGATAATTGGACTGGAAATGGGCCACTCATTTTAAAGACTACTGAAGTTCCTACCGTCTTCCCTAAGCTCTCTGACTTATTGGTAGATGGTGTTTGGGAGTTAGAAGGTGCCTCACAACTGATGGATTCCTCTATGTTGGAAGAGGTTTACTCATCCACACCGCAGTTATCAGACAAGGAGGATAAGCTCATTTGGAAGCACACTGCCTTAGGGGTTTTTTTCGGTAAAATCAGCATGGAACCTAGTAAGAATACATGGTCAAGTGAATGTTGAAACAGAGACTATTTGGAAACAGGTGGTGCCTCCTAGTTCTCAACTTTTAGGATGGAGAATAATGAGGAATATTCTACCTATGGACTCTACTTTGCTGAATATGGGGATTTCAATAGTGAGCAAATGTGCTTTATGTCATGGTGATTCAGAAACACTACAACACTTATTCATTGACTGCAGGTATGCTCTATCAGTTTGGACAAAAGTCTCATAGCTAGTAGGTTTCCAGCTTATTCCTAATGAAGATCCAATGACACGTTTCAAGAGGTTGACTCGAATATATCATCGGGTTTCGCTCAGCCACACTCTGATAAGAGGATTGCCACTATTAATTTTCTGGCAGCTCTGAAAAGAAAGGTGTAACAGAATCTATGATGATTGCAAAAGACATCCCTCAACAACAGCTATGCTAGTTATGAACTACTGCAAATTGCAAGTTCACAACACTAGACCAAAGATAATGGACACTCAAGCTGGTTGAGAATTCCTTAATACTCTGTCTGTCTCTCCTGGAAAGGCTCCTAGGATTCTTGCTAAATGGATTAATTGAGATCTGCCACATGAAGGTTGGTTGAATTTAAATACAGATGGTTCTTCCAAGGGGAACCTAGGCCTATCTGGCGGAGGAGTAGTACTGAGAAATCATTGGGGCCAGCTAATCCTAGCAGGATCCTATTTTTATGGTTCCTGTACAAACATGGTAGCTGAGATTCAGGCGCTTTTAGATGGTTTGAAACTGCTTCTGGAATTTGGGTTAGATCAATACCCTATACAGATTGAGACTAACTCTCAAATCCTGGTAGATATGGTCACTCGGTCCGTTGCTCCATCTTGGAAGTTTTGGGATTTATTGGATCAGGTTTCATCCTTGTTGGCCAGATTTAATTTTCAAGTACAACATATATATAGGGAAGCAAATGCAGTCGCGGAATCTGTGGCAAAAAAAGGAGGTTCTGATATGGTTTCTATTGTTCATTCCTCATCCAACACACTACCTACTTCTATTAGATTGCAACTGATGCAAGATCTTAGAGGGATTAAATCTCTGAGAAAGAAAGTCTCCACAAGCTAATTAACCTACCACATTCATGCAGCTTCTACCACACATGAGTAAATATCAAAGCATTCATCAAATCTGGGATTTAAAGGAAGAAGGAGAGGATGCATTGTCTTCTTTGAGTCTACTCGTCCTGTGGCTCTATGCTTGATTTTACGGATCTGGCCTTTTTCTGCTGGATCAATGATGCAAATGGAGACGTTAAATGCAAAACGAAGCTAATTGGACTGTTTCGACATCGCTTCGTTATATGGGCATAACTCTCTCATCCGAGCTCCGATTGAGATGATTCAAGATGCTATGGAACGCTAAGAAAACGCTCTACAACTTTCATATTTTGAGTTTTGAGAGATATTGGCTGAATCAAGGTCGAAATCAGGCTTGAAGTTGCAGCTAGTGCACTGTTCACGTTCTGGAACCTGATTTTCTGCTCGCAAACGCCTACAGAGAAGATTGTCAGCCGCTTTCTCTCAGCTCAAACGACTTTCAGCTCAAGCTTCCAACTGCAGACTGCACTCAGCTCATGCTCCCAGCTGCCTATTCTCCTAGCTTGATATTGCAGCTCAGCTTGATATGCAGATTATGCTTTTAGCTCAATTATTGACCTTTTAATTTTAGGCAACATGTCTAGTATAGTCTTTATTTTCCAAAAAAAAAAGTGGGTTTTGGTTGGTGGTCATTAGCGATAGTGGGGTGGTTTGCGGCGATGATGGCTATGGTGGGTTGTAGTGGACAGTGATGGTGGGTTGTGGTGGTAGTTATGGATTGTTGTGAATGATGGCGATGATGGGTGGTGGTGGTGGGCTGTAGCGGATTATGGTGGTGGGAGGTAGTGGTGGCAGACCAGTTTTTTATTGTTTTGGGTGGTGGGGTGGGGTGATTGGTAGAGATGGTGGGTGGTGGTGATGGGCTAGTTTTTCATTGTTTTGGGTGGTGGGTGGAGGTGGTTGGCGGAGATAATGGGTGGTGGTGGCGGGGGGTGGTGGTGGGCTAATTTTTCAATGTTTTGGGTGGTGGGTGGAGGTGGTTGGTGGCGATGATGGATGGTGGGCTAATTTTTCAATGTTTTGGATGGTGGGTGATGGTGGGCGATGGGTGGTTGTGGTTGGTGGCGATGGTGGGTGATGGGCTGATTGTTTACTGTTTTGAGAATTTAGAATTTCATTATATTGAAGTTCACTGTTTATATTTTTTTCAATATTTTTGAATTCACTAATTTTTCTCTATTTTGAGTGACAGTAGTAGTGGCGAATGGTGGTGGCAGCAGTGGAATAATGATTGTAGTGGTAATAAATATAAATGGGATAATGGTGAATGTTTTTAAATAACCTCATTCATTAAAGGTATTTTTGTCAATGGTTGATTTTATAGACTTTTGGCCTTAAAAATGATAGTGTTTGACCTAAAGCCAAAAAAATACCTGCATGTGAACCTTTCACCAAATCTCCCTTTTTTAAGAGAATAAATTATTTACTTGTAAACCAATTGTTTATAGGTAGTCAATCAAACTACACAAATTTATTGGGAATCCTTAACATTGGTTTGTGTGTTTGTGTAGTTGTCAAATTTTGATTAACTGTTGTAAACAATTGGTTTATAGACTGCCTGTAAAAAAATTATTTTCTTTTATTAATACTGATAATTTTCCATGAGATGAGAAAATTATAGAAGACATTAACCAATACCAAAAAAATAAAGCCGACAAACAAACACACCCTAATAGTTGTTTGTTCTGGTGTATGTGGATTCATTCCTATCACTTACATGGTAAAAGTTTATGGGAGGCAAAGCCATCACAGTCTAGCTCATGGAATTGGATCCAAATGCTCAAGCTCAGGGACCTCATCAAACCTCACCTGGTGCACATTATAGGGATTGGTTCTAATACTTCCCTATGGTTCGACAATTGGCACCCGAATGGGCCTTTATTAGGAGCAAGGGACCAATACATATTCAACACATCTAGACTTCTGAAGGATGCCAAAGTGTCTATGATCATAGATAACAACCATTGGACTTGGCCTGTGGGTAGATCTAGGTTCTTGGATGACATCAGTCGCTCTATGCCCAATTATTCTCTAGATTCTACAAAGGAAGACATTATCAAATGGATCCCCAAGTCGGATGGCAGGTTCACCCCTAATTCTGCTTGGAACATTTTGAGGACCTGGAACACTAAAGTTCCTTGGTACAGCTTGGTCTGGTATGGTCATTTTATACCTAGAATGAGTCTCATCCTTTGGTTGGCTATCAGAAATAGATTAAGTACAAAGGATAGGATCTCCTCTTTTGCTCCACAGATGGATTCCATTTGCCCATTGTGTAACCAACTCCCAGAGTCTCACAATCATCTGTTCTTTGAGTGCCCTTATACTTTCGATATTTGAAATCAATTGTTGCAGCAGTGTTTCCAACTCCCTCAAGCTCTTCAATGGAATGCATTCTTTTTTTTTGTTAGATCATCCGGTATCCGAAAGACACATTAGGCTCCGACTAATCCGGATTCGAGCCGGGTGGGACCACAAGGGCGGCAAAGCTCTCCCTACCGAATGTAGCTGCGTTCCCAAGACTCGAACCCGAGACCTTGGTTAAGCTAGAACAGTCCCTCACCAACTGATCTAATGCTCGGTGGTAATGGAATGCATTCATAGCCTAGGCAAGTGATAACTGGAAAGGAAAATCTTTGAAGTCTGTTCTCCTCAAGCTCTGCCTTTCTGTCACTGTCTATAACGTGTGGATGGAGAGGAACAATAGAATTTTTAACAATCGGATTTCGTCTCAACATAGTTTGATTTTCAGAATTCAATCAACTATCAGAGAAAGACTTTCATTGCTTAAATTCAAGGCGAATCCTCAGAACCTATTCTTAGTGCACACTTGGAACCTTTCTTCTGTTCTTGTTTGAATGTTTTTGTGATTTGGTTTCGCCTGGTTTGGGATGTGTGCTGGATTTCTGCTTTTGTTTGGTTCTGATATGTTGTGCGGAATTGTTTTTGGAATTGTTTTTGGAGCTTCTGTGCTGTGCTGGGTTGGTATTTTTACTTGTTCGGTGCTGGCTTTCATGGTGCAGGTGGCCTTTGGCTCTGTTGCGGTGGATGTGTTGTTTACTTGGGGCTGTCTACTTGAAATGTTGGTCTGCTCTGTTGATCTGGGATGTATTTCCTTGATTTGAGTTGAACGGTATGGCAGCATTTACTGTTCACGTGACTGTTCATGTGAACAGTTAATGCTGAATCTGTTTTCATCAGCTGGTAATTCTTAGCTGACTGCATTCTTCTACAGGTGTTTTTCTGATTTTCTGGAATGATTTTGTTTGGGCAGCTTCTGTTCAAGCGCATGGTCACGCTCTTGGTGCTTGCATGTGCCTTGCTCTTTTTGGCTGCTGTCCTGGCCTTTCTCGATGGTGTACAGGAGCTGAATTGTCCCTGTTTTTGTATACTTTAGTTCCAATGTAATTTTTGTCTACAATTCTGTGGGAGATACCCTTACTCAGGGCATCTCTTACAGACTTGTGTTTTGTCTCATTGTACAAATTGTGGGTAATTACCCTTGATTTACTGGTTTTTTAATACACTTAACTTTCCGAAAAAAGAAATACCACTAGCGGACCACGAAATTCTATTTTGGAAGGAAACTTCTACATGAATTTTTGGTTTTGTATGATATGACTGAATTTAATAATGTTCTGGACGAAGTTGGATTGGCGAATCAGCTCGTAAAATAGGAGATAAGTGAAGTATACCCATTTATGATTTAGAGGTGGAGGAGGAATTCACATCAAAAATCATATTGGATTTGGAGAGTAGTATAAGTTTGGAGCAAACCCTATTATTCAAATCCTAATAAAAACAGAAATAAGATCGATCAGACTAAAGAATTTTCTTTAATATTTTTAAATTTCTAAAGAACAAAAATTAGAAAGGAAAGAAGAAAGTGGTTTCTTTTGCGCATTATTACTGTACTAAGAGTCCTAAAATCAATAGAACTGAATCCAGCATATTCTACAGATATTTCTTTGATCCCACCTCATAAATCTTCATTCTCACCCTATTTAATTTTTCATTATCAAACTATTAACCTCACCCCTTCTATACTCACGCCATGAGTAACTAAGCTCACTCCATGCTTAGGGGTGTCCATGGGCCGGTTACCCACGGATCCCGTTATCCGGACCCGAGAAAATAGGCTCGAAACCCGATAGTTGGCCCGCCTGACCCCCAGCCGAATATCACTACAACAAAAATCGTTTTTTGCGACGATTTTTTTCGTCGCTAAATTAAAAAAAATCGTCGCAAATTATTTTTTGCGACGTTTTTTTTTCGTCGCGTGTTCGTCGCAGAAAGTATTTTGCGACGCAAATTTATTTTTATCGCAAAAAAAAAATTTTCGCGACGAAAAAAAAACGTCGCTAAAAGTAAAAAAATCGTCGCAAATAAATTTTTCGTAAATAAAAAATTTTAAAAAAATAATTTAATTAATTTTTCGCGACGTAAAAAAATCGTCGCAAATAAATTTTTCGTAAATAAAAATTTTTCAAAAAATAATTTAATTAATTTTTCGCGACGTAAAAAAATCGTCGCAAATAAATTTTTCATAAATAAAAAATTTTAAAAAAATAATTTAATTAATTTTTCGCGACGTAAAAAAATCGTCGCAAATAAATTTTTCGTAAATAAAAAATTTTAAAAAAATAATTTAATTAATTTTTCGCGACGTAAAAAAATCGTCGCAAATAATTTTTTCTTAAATAAAAAATTTTAAAAAAATAATTTAATTAATTTTTCGCGACGTAAAAAAATCGTCGCAAATAATTTTTTCGTAAATAAAAAATTTTAAAAAAATAATTTACTTAATTTTTCGCGACGTAAAAAAATCGTCGCAAATAATTTTTTAAATAAATAAATAATACAAAAATTAATAATTAATACCCATTTACAAGCCAAGTCTTGAATGCACTTTGGTGTACTCGGTGTTTCAATATTTTTTTTTTTTAAATAGAAATTTTATTTCCAAAAAGAATGAATTACAAGAATCAAAGAACAACCTGTTTTAAAAAATACAAAACAAGGCTTTAATCCTTCAAGAGGACTTAAGCCATTTTTGATTACATTTTGTGCAAAAAATGTCTTGACCAGATCCTGATACATCACCATCTCTTCAACTTCTGGCCCTTGGATCACAAATCACCATCCTTTGCATCCTAGCAGTAGGCATCCCGAACTGGTCATATTGTAAAAGTAGCATTTTAGACAAAGGCAACATATCAGCATAGACCCAGTACCATTGCAGCGTCATACACCACAGCATTTGAAACTGGAGGATCTGAACAAAAATCTATTTATATTACAAACTATTGATATTATCACAAAAAATACACCCAAGCCATGAAAAATAGCCAAATAGCTTAATGCATTCCTTTACAGTCTACCTTTTTACATGAGCCAAGCATATCCAAATCCACATTATCCAGGTCCATTCCAAGTTCCTCAGTTATAAGCTGTCATATAGAAAAAGTAAATTCATATTTGAAGTGTCATACAATAAAATTAATTATATATAAATACTACACAACAGTGGACCCACTTCGCCTCCCGTAAGAATGGCAAGATCCTGCAGACAGGCCTTCCTATTTTCTCCAAAGGCAGGAGCTTTTATGGCACAAACCTGCCAACTTGCATAAAATCAACATGATGAAATATATATATATATACTAGAAATTACCCGTGCCTGAAGACACTATGTAACTTGTAAAGTAAATCGTAAACAATTGCCTATGGCGGGAGGCAATGTATAACTCAAATTTTTGACAATCCAAATCAATATGAGCTCACTATTATATTTGTAAAAAAAACGAACAAATTTTTATCTAAAAACATAACTTCTGAACAATATCAACATGTATATATTGAAATAAAACATGCATAGTTATAGTCTTAAGTTCGAGAGCATATTGTATTCGTTCGACAAAAACACTACACCAACTGAATGTAAGATTTCTGATAATTACCCATCTAATGCACAAACAATTAACCTATTATGCCATTACTGAATTTCACCATTTCAATTTTCAAAGAACATTTAATTTCAACAAAACTAAACTAAACTAAATAATTGACATAATTCGTCTCCAATCCTAATGCATTCCAATTGGTACAAAGTTTACTATTAGAAAAAAAAAATCAAAGTTTACTATTAAAATACTCCACCAACATCCAAATAAATGCGTACAACCTGCAGAGTATCCAATAACATATAAATACTTCTTTACTTAATGCGCAATCAAACAACAAAAAAACTTTATGGAGTATTTACCTAGAAAATATTGGTACTAAATTTCTACATTTAAAAATGACACCGATTGTTCATAAGCATTCATACCTAGGAGCATTTACCTAGAAATTTAAGAAGCACTGCCCCTATCAAAATCTAAATAACAAAATGTAGAAAACAAAACTAAAATAAAGTGAAAAAGTAAAAGATATTCAAAGTGCACAATTGAAAAACTATGATAAACGAATTCAACAACAAAATAAGTATGAAACGTAAGTAAACATTCATTTTCACGAACTGAATTAGAGACGAAAATTTAATGTAAAAAAAGAAACTTGAAGAGCTGAATTTAAAACATCATTATTTAGAAAATCATCCGAAAAAACTGAAAGGACATCCTCAACTTACACTGCCAATCTACATATATTTTAGATAGAGAAGGAGATTGGAATAAAATACCGAATCAAGTATATGTTACCAATCAAAATCACCATGAAAACCCAAAGAAAAAAAAAGAACGCAAGAATAAGAATAGCATGCAAAAGGCTTAGATCCAAGGAGCCTGTGGGGTGGGTCATTTCAAAGTGCACAAAATTCTCTCTCCCAAAATTTGGACCACAAGAAAATAAGCAGAACAAAACAAATTTATAGAGGGCAAGGGTCCAATATCGCATAGGGAAGTAATGCTAACCTATAAATTGTGG
Organism: Ilex aquifolium; assembly: GCA_951799425.1. Lineage (NCBI taxonomy): Eukaryota > Viridiplantae > Streptophyta > Magnoliopsida > Aquifoliales > Aquifoliaceae > Ilex > Ilex aquifolium. The sequence goes on along the minus strand of OX637406.1, from coordinate 17,406,271 downwards.
AATACATCGTTAAGTATCGACCATCTGGCCCATCTCTGCAAGACCATAGCTTCCTTTTCAGCTACTCTCCACCAAGCAAGCAATTCCACAATATCCACCCCCAGCAACCTGTGCATGGTTAATAGTATTACATGTATAGAAACTGCAAGAAACCATTATGTTTACATTAGTATTATTTGATATTTGACTCAAAAATTCTAAGATGGTATTTGGAATCACCAAGCAAGGTTAAGGTCGATAAATGCAGATTTGGAGGCCTGTTACTCAAAGTAAACCGTTTCCAATGCATTAAAAACATAAAATTGGGTAGCAGGAAATTAAGTGTCTAATGCTACTACTGGTGCCCTATTTTCACTCCATTAAAGAACACTTCAAGGCCATCGAATTTTTTAATCAAAAAGCCATTGTATTAAAGTTTTAAGTACAGTACTTTACGCAAGCCTGTTTCTTTTAAAATTATAGAGCAAGCCAGCACGGTGTTTAGACCAATATAAGTGAACAATCGGAATGTAAAGCAATACTTATTACATCCCTACTTTCAAGCTTCTTATGCACATTCAATAGCAATTCATTCTTTTTCTCAAAGAAAGAAAAAAACCCATTACTTGGAAAGATAGGAAGAAAGAACTAAAAGGCCGTTGAACCCATGATTCCCCAGTCCCTTTATATTACCCTAGAAACCTTCAAACCCATTGGTTCAAAATTTTTCTGCCATCAATGCTTGATCGAAGCTACATACACCATGAATTTAGCAAACATGAACACATTCAAATAAAATAACATAAAGTGAAAAACAATATTAATTTTGTTTAGCAATGTTATGTGAAATTTAACCGAGCTTGTCCACTTTAAATTGCTCTCACACTTTAAATTCTACATTTAGTTCTTTTAAACACTAATTAAATAGCTGGATATTACAGATACCATAAGCTTAAAACATGTAAAATGTCCAACTCCTCAAGTTAATATCATGTCAAAAATAAGTATGCTGGAATTTTTTAAGAGCCCAAAAGCCTTCAAATTTGAAGCTATGTGGACCAGAGACCTGAAAAACCATCATGTGGTCAAAAACTTATGGCTAACAAATTTTCATGGTTCCCTTGCATTCAGATTCTGTAGAAAGCTGTACCAATAGGATGAAGGAAGTCAAGGCCAGAATAGACACTTTCCAACAGGAAGAGCCCAACCCAGGAAACAATTTGGAGGAAAGAATTCTCAGCTTTGAACTAGATGAGCAACTCAAAAGAGAAGAATATCTATGGCGATAGAGGTCGACAGAGGTCTCGCATCCAGTGGATAAAAGAGGGGGATGCAAATATCAAGTTTTTTCATACTACCATGGTAATACGAGGTAGACGAAATACTATTAACTGTCTTAAGATTTTGGATGGGTCATGGCTTACAGAGAGGAATGATATTGGGAACCATCTTTTAACTTATTTCCAAACTTTTCACTCATCCACAACACCAGACATCTCTATGTGGCTAGAAAGCCTCTTCACTCCCATAGTTCAATTAGAACAACATCTTGAACTTTGTGCCATACCTATAGCTGAAGAAATCAAGGCAACATCGTTTGCAATGTCACCACTGAAGGCTCCTAATCCAGATGGCATGCCACTCATTTTCTACAAGACATACTGGCACACTATAGGTAATTATTTAACTAATATGGTGAGATCCTTTTTAAGGGAGTCACATGCTTACAGAGCTTAACAAAACCAACATTTTTCTAATCCCAAAGACATCCAAAGCAAACCAGACTCATCACTTTCAGCCAATTAGCCTCTGCAATGTTTCCTATAAAGTTATCTCCAAGATTTTGGCAAACAGAATTAGACCTTTCCTGGATCAAATTATTGCACCCAATCAAAATGCATTTGTGCCTGGAAAATCCATAGCTGAAAACACAATCCTTACACAGTAAATAATTCACCTACTGAAGAAAAAAATAACCAAAGGTGCTCTGATGTTGCTAAAGTTAGATACGTCAAAAGCATTTGATAGAGTTGAGTGGTCCTTCTTTCTCGAAGTCTTAACTCTACTGGGATTCCCAACTCAAACATCAATGCATTAAGGTTTAAGACAGAGAGACCCCCTTTCTCCCTCCATGTTCATAATATGCACGGAAGTCCTATATAGATTATTCCACCAGCAAGCATCACAACACAAGGTAGTTTGCAGGGAGTGAAAATAGCAAGGAATTGTGATTCACATAAATATTTAATGTTTCTAGAGATGACCTTCTTGTCTTCAGAAGAGCAAATCAAGAGGAAACTACAGTAATTCTCGACTGCTTATCCACTTATGAGTCCTGGTCAGGCCAGCAAATCAACAAAGAGAAGTCTAGAATACAGTACCATAATAATTGCCAAAGGAACACTATTAGAACAATCAAAGGAATCCTTGGGCTAACAAAGGGCACTCTAGACTTAACACATTTGGTACTACCATTACAAACAGGAAGGTCCCAAAGAAGAGCATTTCAACCAATTGTGGAAAAATTGGAGAAAAAACTCTAGGGATGGAAGGCTAAACTACTGACATACGTTGGAAGGGCTTTCTGGTGGAGTCAAACCAAAGAGCATAAGGCAATGGGAACTAAATACTGGGAGTTTATGTGTAGGCCAAAATATGTAGGAGGACTAGGTTTCAGAAGTACAAGGGACATTACTATGTCGCTAATGGCCAAACTGGGATGGAAATTGATGTCTAATTGCCCAAGGCTATGGACATCTCTCTTCAGCAGAAATTATTGTATGAGGAATTCTTTTTTCCATGTAGAACTACAATCAATTGACTTAAGAGGGTTTTGACCATAAAAGGAAGAGGAGAAGAATAGGAAACAAAAAAAAAGGAGGATAAGATGAAAGAGCGAAGGAAAAGGGCTTACCTGGAAGTCTTCGGAGCTACAACGGCGGCTGTGGTGACCGGCGACGGCGCTCGCAGTGAAGGGAGAGTGAGAAGAGGCGGCGACGATCGATGGTGAACTGGGGCTTCGACTGGCAGGGAGAGGCAGAGAGAGAGAGAGAGAGAGTCTGTGTGTGTGTCGACTGAAAACGAAGAGGTAACGATGGGGAAAGAGCGAAAGAGGGAAAAAGAGTTACTTATTCAGAGTTTTGACTTCTGCGACGATTAAAAAAACGTCGCCAAAAATATTAAATATTTCATCTCCCTTAACTACACTGATAGTTATTTAATTGAAAAATAAAATTTTGAATTCTGCGACGATTTAAAAAAACGTCGCAAATAATATTAATATTTTACCTTCTCTCACAGATACTTATTTATCAAAAAAAAATAAAATTTTGAATCTGCGACGATTTATAAAAACGTCGCAAATAATATTCACCTTTAAAATATTTCAGAGCCATTTCTCCCGCCACAAAATTTTTTGGTGGGAATCACTTCTGCGACGATTTCTAAAAACGTCGCGAATAATATTAAATATTTTATCCTCACTCGTAGTTATTTACTTAATTCAAAAATAAAATTTTGGATTCTGCGACGATTTCAAAAAACGTCGCAAATAATATTAATATTTTACCTCCCATCATTGATACTTATTTATCCAAAAAAAAAAAAAAATTTTAATTTTGCGACGATTTATGAAAACGTCGCGAATAACCGGTTAACATTCAATTAAAACTCAATTCATCATTTACATTCAAATTAGCAAATTAACACCAAATTAATATGTAATTTCATTCAATTAAACACTCAATTCATCAAATTAACATTAAATTTCTTAAATAAACTTTAAATTTCATTCAATTAACACTCAATTCATCAAATTACCATTCAAATTATCAAATTAACATCAAATTTCATCAAATTAACAAGTAATTTCATCAAATCGACTTTCAATTTCATTAAATTAACATTCAATTTATCAAATTGACATTCAATTTCATCAAATTAACATTCAATTTATCAAATTAAACATTTAAAGTAATCAAATAAACTTTCAATTTCATTGAATTAACACTCAATTCATCAAATTAACATTCAAATTATCAAATTAACATTCAATTTCATCAAATTAACAAGTAATTTCATCAAATCGACTTTCAATTTCATTAAATTAACATTCAATTTAACAAATTGACATTCAATTTCATCAAATTAACATTCAATTTATCAAATTAACATACAATTAAACATTTAAAGTAATCCAATAAACTTTCAATTTCATTAAATTAACACCCAATTCATCAAATTAACATTCAAATTATCAAATTAACATTCAATTTCATCAAATTAACAAGTAATTTCATCAAATCGACTTTCAATTTCTATAAATTAACATTCGATTTATCAAATTGACATTCAATTTCATCAAATTAACATTCCATTTATCATATTGACATTCAATTTCATCAAATTAACATGTAATTTCATCAAATCGACTTTCAATTTTATTAAATTAACATTCGATTTATCAAATTGACATTCAATTTCATCAAATTAACATTCAATTTCTCAAATTGACATATAATTTCATCAAATTAACATGTAATTTCATCAAATCGACTTTCAATTTCATTAAATTAACATTCAATTTAACAAATTGACATTTAATTTCATCAAATTAACATTCAATTTATCAAATTAACATACAATTAAACATTTAAAGTAATCCAATAAACTTTCAATTTCATTAAATTAACACCCAATTCATCAAATTAACATTCAAATTATCAAATTAACATTCAATTTCATCAAATTAACAAGTAATTTCATCAAATCGACTTTCAATTTCTATAAATTAACATTCGATTTATCAAATTGACATTCAATTTCATCAAATTAACATTCCATTTATCATATTGACATTCAATTTCATCAAATTAACATGTAATTTCATCAAATCGACTTTCAATTTTATTAAATTAACATTCGATTTATCAAATTGACATTCAATTTCATAAAATTAACATTCCATTTATCATATTGACATTCAATTTCATCAAATTAACATGTAATTTCATCAAATCGACTTTCAATTTTATTAAATTAACATTCGATTTATCAAATTGACATTCAATTTCATCAAATTAACATTCAATTTCTCAAATTGACATATAATTTCATCAAATTAACATGTAATTTCATCAAATCGACTTTCAATTTCATTAAATTAACATTCGATTTATCAAATTGACATTCAATTTCATCAAATTAACATTCAATTTCTCAAATTGACATATAATTTCATCAAATTAACATGTAATTTCATCAAATCGACTTTCAATTTCATTAAATTAACATTCAATTTAACAAATTGACATTCAATTTCATCAAATTAACATTCAATTTATCAAATTAACATACAATTAAACATTTAAAGTAATCCAATAAACTTTCAATTTCATTAAATTAACACCCAATTCATCAAATTAACATTCAAATTATCAAATTAACATACAATTTCATCAAATTAACAAGTAATTTCATCAAATCGACTTTCAATTTCTATAAATTAACATTCGATTTATCAAATTGACATTCAATTTCATCAAATTAACATTCCATTTATCATATTGACATTCAATTTCATCAAATTAACATGTAATTTCATCAAATCGACTTTCAATTTTATTAAATTAACATTCGATTTATCAAATTGACATTCAATTTCATAAAATTAACATTCCATTTATCATATTGACATTCAATTTCATCAAATTAACATGTAATTTCATCAAATCGACTTTCAATTTTATTAAATTAACATTCGATTTATCAAATTGACATTCAATTTCATCAAATTAACATTCAATTTCTCAAATTGACATATAATTTCATCAAATTAACATGTAATTTCATCAAATCGACTTTCAATTTCATTAAATTAACATTCGATTTATCAAATTGACATTCAATTTCATCAAATTAACATTCAATTTCTCAAATTGACATATAATTTCATCAAATTAACATGTAATTTCATCAAATCGACTTTCAATTTCATTAAATTAACATTCAATTTCATCAAATTAACATTCAATTTATGAAATTGACATTCAATTTCATCATATTAACATGTAATTTCATCAAATCGACTTTCAATTTCATTAAATTAACATTCAATTTATCAAATTGACATTCAATTTCATTAAATTAACATTCAATTTATCAAATTGACATTCAATTTCATCAAATTAACATTCAATTTATTAAATTGACATTCAATTTCATCATATTAACATGTAATTTCATCAAATCGACTTTCAATTTCATGAAATTAACATTCAATTTATCAAATTGACATTCAATTTCATCAAATTAACATTCAATTTATTAAATTGACATTCAATTTCATCAAATTAACGTGTAATTTCATCAAATCGACTTTCAATTTTATTAAATTAACATTCGATTTATCAAATTGACATTCAATTTCATCAAATTAACATTCAATTTATGAAATGGACATTAAATTTCATCATATTAACATGTAATTTCATCAAATCGACTTTCAATTTGATTCAATTAACATTCTATTTATCAAATTGACATTCAATTTCATCAAATTAACATTCAATTTATCAAATTAACATACAATTAAACATTTAAAGTAATCAAATAAACTTTCAATTTCATTAAATTAACACCCAATTCATCAAATTAACATTCAAATTATCAAATTAACATTCAATTTCATCAAATTAACATCTAATTTCATCAAATCGACTTTGAATTTCATTAAATTAACATTCAAATTAACATGTGAATTAAATTGATATTTTTTTTAAAATTTTTAATCAAGTAAATTGTTATTTTTTAAAATTTTTAATAAAAGTAAAAAGTTTATTTGCTACGATTTTAAAAAACGTCGCGAAAAATCAATTCAATTGTTATTTTTTAAAAGTTTTAATTGAAGTAAAAAGTTTATTTGCGACGTTATTAAAAAACGTCGCGAAAAATCAATTAAATTGTTATTTTTTAAAATTTTTAATTGAAGTAAAAAGTTTATTTGCGACGATTTTTAAAAACGTCGCGAAAAATCAATTAAATTGTTATTTTTTAAAAATTTTAATTGAGGTAAAAAGTTAATTGGCGACGTTATTAAAAAACGTCGCGAAAAATCAATTAAATTGTTATTATTTAAAATTTTTAATTGAAGTAAAAAGTTTATTGGTGACGATTTTAAAAAATGTCGCAAAAAATCAATTAAATTGTTATTTTTTAAAAATTTTAATTGAGGTAAAAAGTTTATTGGCGACGTTTTTGAAAAACGTCGCGAAAAATCAATTAAATTGTTATTTTTTAAAATTTTTAATTGAAGTAAAAAGTTTATTGGCGACGATTTTAAAAAACGTCGCGAAAAATCAATTAAACTGTTATTTTTAAAAATTTTAATTGAAGTAAAAAGTTATTGGCGACGATTTATAAAAACGTAGGTTAAAAATCTAATAAATTGTTATTTTTTAAAAATTTTTAATTGAGGTAAAAAGTTTATTCGCGACGTTTTTGAAAAACGTCGCGAAAAATCAATTAAATTGTTATTTTTTAAAAATTTTTAATTGAGGTAAAAAGTTTATTCGCGACGTTTTTGAAAAACGTCGGGAAAAATCAATTAAACTGTTATTTTTTAAAATTTTTAATTGAAGCAAAAAGTTTATTTGCGACGTTTTTAAAAAACGTCGCGAAAAATCAATTAAATTGTTATTTTTTAAAATTTTTAATTGAAGTAAAAAAGTTTATTGGCGACGTTTTTTAAAAACGTCGCCAAAAATCAATTTAATTGTTTTTTTAAAAAATTTTTAATTGAAATAAAAAGTTTATTGGCGACGTTTTTTAAAAACGTCGCGAAAAATCAATTTAATTGTTTTTTTAAAAAATTTTTAATTGAAATAAAAAGTTTATTTGCGACGATTTTTAAAAACGTCGCGAAAAATCAATTAAATTGTTATTTTTTAAAAATTTTAATTGAGGTAAAAAGTTAATTGGCGACGTTATTAAAAAACGTCGCGAAAAATCAATTAAATTGTTATTATTTAAAATTTTTAATTGAAGTAAAAAGTTTATTGGTGACGATTTTAAAAAAGGTCGCGAAAAATCAATTAAATTGTTATTTTTTAAAAATTTTAATTGAGGTAAAAAGTTTATTGGCGACGTTTTTCAAAAACGTCGCGAAAAATCAATTAAATTGTTATTTTTTAAAATTTTTAATTGAAGTAAAAAGTTTATTGGCGACGATTTTAAAAAACGTCGCGAAAAATCAATTAAACTGTTATTTTTAAAAATTTTAATTGAAGTAAAAAGTTATTGGCGACGATTTATAAAAACGTAGGTTAAAAATCAAATAAATTGTTATTTTTTAAAAATTTTTAATTGAGGTAAAAAGTTTATTCGCGACGTTTTTGAAAAACGTCGCGCAAAATCAATTAAATTGTTATTTTTTAAAAATTTTTAATTGAGGTAAAAAGTTTATTCGCGACGTTTTTGAAAAATGTCGGGAAAAATCAATTAAATTGTTATTTTTTAAAATTTTTAATTGAAGCAAAAAGTTTATTTGCGACGTTTTTAAAAAACGTCGCGAAAAATCAATTAAATTGTTATTTTTTAAAATTTTTAATTGAAGTAAAAAAGTTTATTGGCGACGTTTTTTAAAAACGTCGCCAAAAATCAATTTAATTGTTTTTTTAAAAAATTTTTAATTGAAATAAAAAGTTTATTGGCGACGTTTTTTAAAAACGTCGCGAAAAATCAATTTAATTGTTTTTTTAAAAAATTTTTAATTGAAATAAAAAGTTTATTTGCGACGATTTTTAAAAACGTCGCGAAAAATCAATTAAATTGTTATTTTTTAAAAATTTTAATTGAGGTAAAAAGTTAATTGGCGACGTTATTAAAAAACGTCGCGAAAAATCAATTAAATTGTTATTATTTAAAATTTTTAATTGAAGTAAAAAGTTTATTGGGGACGATTTTAAAAAAGGTCGCGAAAAATCAATTAAATTGTTATTTTTTAAAAATTTTAATTGAGGTAAAAAGTTTATTGGCGACGTTTTTCAAAAACGTCGCGAAAAATCAATTAAATTGTTATTTTTTAAAATTTTTAATTGAAGTAAAAATTTTATTGGCGACGATTTTAAAAAACGTCGCGAAAAATCAATTAAACTGTTATTTTTAAAAATTTTAATTGAAGTAAAAAGTTATTGGCGACGTTTTTTAAAAACGTCGCGAAAAATCAATTTAATTGTTTTTTTAAAAATTTTTTAATTGAAATAAAAAGTTTATTTGCGACGATTTTTAAAAACGTCGCGAAAAATCAATTAAATTGTTATTTTTTAAAAATTTTAATTGAGGTAAAAAGTTAATTGGCGACGTTATTAAAAAACGTCGCGAAAAATCAATTAAATTGTTATTATTTAAAATTTTTAATTGAAGTAAAAAGTTTATTGGGGACGATTTTAAAAAAGGTCGCGAAAAATCAATTAAATTGTTATTTTTTAAAAATTTTAATTGAGGTAAAAAGTTTATTGGCGACGTTTTTCAAAAACGTCGCGAAAAATCAATTAAATTGTTATTTTTTAAAATTTTTAATTGAAGTAAAAAGTTTATTGGCGACGATTTTAAAAAACGTCGCGAAAAATCAATTAAACTGTTATTTTTAAAAATTTTAATTGAAGTAAAAAGTTATTGGCGACGATTTATAAAAACGTAGGTTAAAAATCAAATAAATTGTTATTTTTTAAAAATTTTTAATTGAGGTAAAAAGTTTATTCGCGACGTTTTTGAAAAACGTCGCGCAAAATCAATTAAATTGTTATTTTTTAAAAATTTTTAATTGAGGTAAAAAGTTTATTCGCGACGTTTTTGAAAAATGTCGGGAAAAATCAATTAAATTGTTATTTTTTAAAATTTTTAATTGAAGCAAAAAGTTTATTTGCGACGTTTTTAAAAAACGTCGCGAAAAATCAATTAAATTGTTATTTTTTAAAATTTTTAATTGAAGTAAAAAAGTTTATTGGCGACGTTTTTTAAAAACGTCGCCAAAAATCAATTTAATTGTTTTTTTAAAAAATTTTTAATTGAAATAAAAAGTTTATTGGCGACGTTTTTTAAAAACGTGGCCAAAAATCAATTTAATTGTTTTTTTAAAAAATTTTTAATTGAAATAAAAAGTTTATTGGCGACGTTTTTTAAAAACGTCGCCAAAAATCAATTTAATTGTTTTTTTAAAAAATTTTTAATTGAAATAAAAAGTTTATTGGCGACGTTTTTTAAAAACGTCGCCAAAAATCAATTAAATTGTTTTTTTAAAAAATTTAAATTGAAGTAAAAAGTTTATTAGCGACGTTTTTAAAAAACGTCGCGAAAATCAATTAAATTGTTTTTTTTTTAAAATTTTAATTGAAGTAAAAACTTTATTTGCGACGATTTTAAAAAACGTCGCTAAAAAATTGCCAAAAATTGAAATTTGCGACAAATTTAGAAAATCGTCGCTAATAGTTAACTTTTTGCGACAAATTTAAAATCGTCGCAAAAAAATCGTCGCAAAAAATATTTTTTGTTGTAGTGTATCCTTAAAAAGAGGGCTTGAGTTTGCCCCCAAACCCATTACCCGGTCTGAAGTCCGGCCCAAGATCCCGCCCGTCAAGCTCGCCCGCCAAGCCCAACCAGCCCACATAGCCCGCCCACCCTTCATTTGAAAAAAAGTTATACTTTTAGAAAATTAAATTTGAAATTTTGAAATAAGTATCTCAATGTCGAAATTTGAAGTTTTAAAAATTTAGATACTATAAATAATGTATTATTTTATTTTTCATGTATTAAGTATACAAGTTTTAAAAGTTAGAGTAATACAAAGAGAAATTTAGAGGCCGGTCCCCCTATATAGACTTGTTTGGACTTAAGTCCGTCAAATAAACTTATTTGTTATGAAATCCGTTTTTTGTCAATTTTACCATACTATCCCTTCTCTTTAGAAATGAAATAAAACTAAAAATTAAAAACTCATAAATCTTAGGAGTTTGACTAATATTAAAATTTTTTATCTCTCATATCTATCTATATCCATATATAGGTTAAGAGTTTGACTAACATTAAAAATTTTCCTCTCTCCTATCTATCTATATCCATATATATGTTAGGTGTATATATATATATATAGTAGCATTAAAAATAAAAAATAGTAACATTTAAATAGAAAAAAAAGTTATCATTTGGACATAAAAAATAATACATTTAAACACAAAAAAATAGTAAATTTAAACATAAAAAAAATTGAAACATTCAATATTAATATTTTTAAAAAATAACAACAGTAACATGTTCAACAAAAATATCAACATGTTCAACAAAAATAGTAACATGCTTAACAAAAACTGTACCATACTTAACAATAATTATTTCTCTCAAATTCAAACGCAAAAAATAGTACATTTCAAACACAAAAAATAGTAATATTCAAAAATAATACAAATAGTAACATTTAATATTAATATTTATTAAAATAATAGTAGTAACATATATATATATATATATATATAAGAGAGAGAGAGAGAGAGAGAGAGAGAGAGAGAGAGAGAGAGAGAGAGAGAGAGAGCTTTGAATTTGAATTTTAAATTTATGATGGAGATTTTATTAGCATATTTTAATTTACCTTGAATTAAGGGATAACAATTTCCAAAATAGGAAATTAATTTAACTTCCTTTCAAGGAAGGGTATTTTTGAGATTAAACAAAAAAAAAAGTGGACTTAAGTCATTACATATAATTTAAAAAATGGACTTAGCCCCTTATAAGTTTACTTGCAGAACTTATCTCCAAACAAGTACATCTAGGGGGACTCACTTCCAATTTTCACTAATACAAATGATAGATAAGTGAGTAGGTGTCAACCTAGTTGAGATGTATTCATTCTATTGGAGGTAGTTCATCCCCTAATTAAAAATAAAATTATTCATTATTTTATTTTTATCTATTTTGACTCTATTTTTTATTCAAAAATATAATTTATACAAATATTAAGTTACAAAAATATTCATTATTTTTAAACGAAGTTGTATATAAAAAAACCCGTGAGCAGGCCCGCCCAATAAGCTCGCGGGTTGGGCTGCGAGTAGCCTACCCCTACCCGAAGTCTGGCCCGGCCCGGCCCGCTCGATAACTCACTTGGGTAAGGACTTGGGCCTACACTACCCAGACCTGGCCCAAAAAAAATTTTGCGTGTCTAGTCAGACCCGGCCCATGGACACCCCTACCCATGCTACATCTACCCCATTAATAATCAATGTTAAATGTTTTCAACTCATTTAATAAGCATATCCTCGCTTATTTCCAACCATCATCCCCCATCTCCAAAAATCTAGTAGCCGCCCAAAACGTGCAATGTGACATCAATGACATTACCAATAATTAGCAATAAAATGAGTTATTGCATCTGGGAATTGTGTACATACCTCATAGTATTGGAATTTCTGCTCCGATAATATCACACACGAAATCTATCAAAGCCCAAAAGAAACACAAGAGAGTACAAAATTAAGAAAACAGAAAAAGAAGTTATCGTAAGAAAAAAAATAATAAAATAAGATAATTAATTTGAATGCATAAATATATTTACGAAACAAGAAGAAAAAAAAAGAAACAAGCAAAACTGAAACAAGAAAAAAAAAACAATTAAAAACGTAACAAGTAAAAAAAAAATAAGCATGCCGAAACAAGAAAAAATAAAAGAAAGAAACAAGAAAAAAACAAAGAGAAAGAAGTAGATCAAAGCAAGAAAAAAAAAAGAATGAAATAAGGAAAAAAAAGAAAGACAGAAGCAAAACCGAAGCAAGAAGGCAAAAAAAAAAAAAAAAACAAAGATTAAAGAAACAAGTAAAACTACAAGACGCAAAACCACACATGACAAAAAAAAAAAAAAAAAAATTTAAGTATAGACACAAAATCGAATAAGAAAAAAAAAATAAGTGTAGATGCAAAACCTAAACAAGATAAAAAAAAAAACAAATAATCTTAAAATATACATATATATACACATACATAAAATTTAAATAAAACATTATTAAACTTGATAGAGATATCAAAACATACAAAAAATAATGAAAATTCATACAACAAACATGAAATCAAACATATAATTAAATTGAAAAATAATATTAATATGTATTTTACTAGAAAAATAAATATTAAAAAAATATTTTTGTGAGTGGATGAGATGAGATAGAGATGAAACCCTAATTATGATAAAATATAAAGTAGATTTACTTATTAAAAGGGGTGTATTTAGTGTGGGGTGAGCTTATTTACTAATGGGGTGCATACGGAATGAGTGAATTTAATAATTTGATAATAAAAAATTAAATGAAATGAGAATAAAAATTTGTCTAGTAGGAATATTCCCACCCATATTTCTTTCCTTGATCAAAGAGAATAAGGAAATAGAGTTCTACTCGGATTCCATAACCAAAACCCTAGACTATATCAAACCTCATACAGCCCCTACCAACCTATATTTTTCAATCAAAGTCACTTGATCCATCAATCTGACCATATTTGATCTGTTAGAGAAAAAATCTCAGAAAACTCCAGAACCCATCAATGGCGAAAGACCAAGAAGTTGTTTTAACCAAGCTTGACGATGCAAGAACTCAACTATATCACTTCAAGGCCATTGTCATCGCCGGCATGGGATTTTTGACCGATGCCTACGACCTCTTCTGTATCTCTCTCGTCACCAAACTCCTCGGCCGGATCTACTACCACGTTGACGGCTCGTCGAAGCCCGGAAGTCTGCCGCCGAACGTGGCTGCGGCTGTGAACGGTGTCGCACTGTGCGGAACCCTAGCCGGACAACTTTTCTTCGGGTGGCTCGGCGACAAGATGGGTCGGAAGAGGGTTTATGGGATTACCCTTATGCTCATGATGTTCTGCTCTATAGCCTCGGGGCTGTCGTTTGGAAGCTCGCCACGGACTGTGATAGCGACACTCTGTTTTTTTAGATTTTGGCTAGGGTTTGGTATTGGAGGCGACTACCCTCTCTCCGCCACTATCATGGCCGAGTACTCTAACAAGAAGACTCGTGGCGCGTTTGTGGCGGCGGTTTTTGCCATGCAGGGGGTGGGCATACTTTTGGGAGGGGTGGTGGCTCTTACCGTGTCATCTATTTTTCGTGCGAAATTTGATTCTCCACCTTATTCAGTCGATCCATTAGGCTCAACTCCGGCTGAAGCGGACTATATATGGCGGATTATCCTCATGTTAGGGGCGGTGCCGGCGGCGTTGAGTTATTATTGGCGGACGAAGATGCCGGAAACAGCCCGTTACACCGCCTTGGTTGCCAAGAACGCTACCAAGGCCTGCGAGGACATGTCCAAAGTATTGAACGTAGAAATTCAAGCAGAGAAAGAGAAGCCATTGGATATTAAAAGCAACTCTTTTGGGTTGTGGTCGTCGGAGTTTCTTCGCCGGCATGGCCTGCACTTGTTGGGCACAACCACCAGTTGGTTCTTGATTGACATAACGTATTACAGCCAAAACTTGTTCCAGAAGGACATCTTCAGTGCAATTGGGTGGCTTCCAAAGGCACCCACTATGAGTGCACTTGATGAGCTTTACAAAATTGCAAGAGCTCAATCCATTTTAGCTTTCTGTGGTACTTTTCCTGGATACTGGTTCACTGTCTTCCTCATCGACAGAATCGGGCGTTTCTCGATCCAATTGCTAGGGTTTTTCTTCATGACTGTGTTCATGTTTGCACTTGCAATTCCATATAACCACTGGATACAAAAAGGAAATCATGCAGGGTTTTTGGTGATGTATGGACTGACCTTCTTCTTCGCCAATTTCGGGCCTAATAGTACTACATTTGTGGTGCCGGCCGAGGTTTTTCCGGCTCGGCTCCGATCAACATGCCATGGAATTTCTGCTGCTGCTGGGAAGGCCGGTGCAATTGTGGGAGCGTTCGGGTTTTTGTATGCTGCTCAGAATCGGGACAAGTCCAAGGCCGATCCGGGTTACCCTGCTGGAATTGGAATGAGATATGCTCTTATGGTGCTTGGAGTGATCAATGTACTTGGGTTGTGTTGCACATTTTTAGTGCCCGAGACGAAGGGTAAGTCGCTTGAAGAGATGTCTAGAGAGAATGAGGAAGAAGAGGAGCAAACTGAGGAGACTCACCAGATTGAAACAGTTTAGAATTGCATTACATTGTGTTCTTTGATTCTTTTAGGGATTTTTGTCTTGATTTTTTCGTGTGATTTTTCATATTACCGTGTTTTTCCGCAGTTATCCGACCATGATCTCCTTGAAATTAAAGATTATTACTTATAAATGCTTCTATGTTATTGATATGTGGATGAGTTTATATTTATTTATTTTTTGGCTAAATATGTGGGAAACTGCGATTGTTTGTGATTCTGCATAATATTGGTTGGATTATATTTGTTGAATTAAAAGTTAGTTCCACCTACTATTAAAATTTATGACTAATTTAATTATTATATAGATTAAATTTGTGATTATGTCACTAAATCTCTATAGAGATGTATCTACAAAAAAGGAGAAGCCTCCAAAAGCTCATCCCTATTTTCTAGAATTTTTGGTTTTATTGTATTTCTAAATCTGATTTTAGTATCAAAAAAAATATTTTGGATAAAATTCTATTATCTACTTTTAAATACAACTCCTATCCATTTAACAAACTCTAAATCCCAAACTATATTTTCTTGAATTTTGTATAAAATTCTGATATCTACTTTTAGATACACCTCCTATCTATTTAACTAACTCTAAACCCGAACCCCATTTCCCTGAATTTTGAAATTTTCTTAATTTTTGAAATGGTACGTGGCATTCTACTATTAGTCCCTTTTTGTTTAAAAAAAGTCAATTTAAGATAATCAACATTATTTAGTTTGAAATTTGAAATGATCTACTGCTAATAATCAGATCCTAAATTCCCTATTTTGCACGTTCCTTTTAAATCTCATGCCTCTCTTCCACTCCCTCCACCTCTTTCTCTCTCTCACAAGCCCTTTCTTTTCCATCCCTCCACCACTCTGCCTCTCTCACACTCTCCCCCATCGTTTAGCTCTACTACGTCGCATTGATTAGCAAACGACAACCAGTCGGCATATCTTTGGTCTACAGGTATGTCATGTGGTTCTCTTTATGCTTTCTTCCCTAGATTTCTTGAGATGATTTACGCCTCTCTCTCTCTCTCTCTCTCTCTCTCTCTCTCATGCATACACACTTCCCTTTTCGAATTGGCCATTGACCCAATTGGGGTTTCGTGATTGGGGGGGCTTTAGAGCCAGAGGAATTTGCAGACGAGTACATAATTCGCTTGGTGGATGTTTTCGATCATGCGGTTGTTACTGTTGTTTTTACATAGAATGAGAATGCACACGGAGGAATCTCAAAATCTTACATAAAGAGATAGATTTAATGGGCTGGGTTGGTAGCTTCTATATTTCATAAAACTCCATGGAAGGGGAGAAAAAGTGATAGGGTATTCTCTGATAATAGTAGAAGAAAATATTATTAGAAAGATCGAAACTTTGACTACTTAAATGACTGTTACATTAACTATATTGTTTCAATATAATCATACTTAAAAAATTAAATATGCTTCGTAAATATTGAGGAGTGCAGGTATTCAAGGAAAAATGCTTACCACATATTATCACATAGATCATGTTCAATCTGAATGTGGACTACCATTTTCGGTGTATTCATGGATAAAGATAGAAAAAAAGGATTATTCCTGAGCACCAGTCCACATATTATCTCATTTCATAGCTAGATAGTTTTTGTTATAAAAATTTTTTTTTTTACCACTTTATATGATTGATATTAGTGTCTTTCATAAGGAGCAATGTAGTTTACAAAGTTGGTTTTTTAGTGGATTTCATGTCAATTATAAATGCACATATCATATATTTAGTATACAGATTTGTAGTGCATTGCACGGGGTCCAACTAATTTAATTAAAATATAGATTAAATGTATGATTAAGTTACTAAATTAAATCCTATAGCATTCTTGCATTTACAGTTTTGAATCTTGATAAGAATCATTCCACTTTTCAACATAAAGAATATATATAATCAATTATAATTGTTAGGTTAAAAGTTGGTGTCGTTTAATATTAGAACTAACAATTAATCTAATAATTATAATAAATTAGGTCTTATAACAGTTTTTTTTTGTATATCCGTAATGTTACTATTAGAATGAAGAAATGATGCTTCTATGCTATGAGGCCAGAAAGCCCAATGAGCATGAAGATGATAGGAGGATCATGAGGAATCAAAAGTGTCAAACTTAGAGAATCTCCAACAAATGCTTCAAATGAGCAAAATAGCTAAAATTTAGCTGATGAAAGCCAAAAATCATGCTCCAACAGATTATGTTAACATACTGTAAAATAGATTTTGCTACAGTGATATTCTACTCTAAATATAGAGTATCACTATAGCAACTTGTAAATATAATTTATATTATTTTCTCTCTCTTCCTCTCATTTCTTCTATTTTATCTCTTTCTCCCTTTCACTATTCCCAAAAAAAATAATATAAAAGAAATGAGAAATAATATTTAAAAGGAGTAGTTAAAAATATAGAAAATTTGTTAGAGTGTATATTGAAAAACTGAGTAGCTAAAATAAACCCCCCCCCCCCCCCCCCCCCCAACATTTGGATACACACCAGATGATTCCAAGTCATTAACTTAACCATTATTGTTCTTAATTTCCAGGGAGGATTGTGTGGGCATAAGAGCGCTATTTTTTTATACCACAATATAATACGTCATGGGCCCGTTCGCTTCGAGTTTTAAATTTGGGTGGTATTAGACATCATTTCCATTCCACTCCTATCCAATGGTATACTATACCCGGTCTTAAACTTTATCCCATCATTCCCCTTGTTTGTTTGTCACAAACATTATATGTGTAATACCTACTTAAAAAAGTCAACAATTACGGTTATGACCTGTAAAAAGACAATTGTAACCTTAAAAATACAATTGTACATGAGGGCATTTGTGTCAATTTACATGTTTGTACTTAACCCATGAAAATAATACCAGGGGAGAGGTGGTATTCAATAATACCATCTACAAGACATTATGACTACTGTTCATACCGGGTCGGTATTACGACCCGGAAAATAGTACTAGCTGTAAAATGCTAAACAAACAAGTTATAAGGTGGGTCCCACGTACTATTTCCCTAATACCATCCTCTTGTACCACCCTTATACTCGAAGCAAACGGCCTCATGTGTGGGCATAAGAGCGCCATTTTTTTATACCACAATATAATACGTCATGAACACAATACATAAGTAGTAAGTTAAGATTATTAATAAATTTAAACATGATAATACATGCTAACAAAAATTATAAACGAGTCAAATCACTATCAAATGTGACTAAACCGATTTGACTCAATTAAATTATTTAACTTGTATTGTATGAAAGAAATGTATGATAATTTTATTATTTTCTTTTATTTTTCCATCATGAATTATGTAAATTCTTTCAAAACTAGAGGACATTCTTTATTTTTTTTTTTGCTAGCATCTGAATTGAATGGATTTTTAATTCATAAGGTTTATGAAGGGTGTCCTTAGGTTAGAGAAAAATGAGTCATAGTCATAGTTTGAATTTTAGAAAATCATGAGTAGTTGGTTAGAAATGAAATCGGAATGGGTGTGCCTTTTTAAGAACTTGCAATTTTATCAGCAAAATTCGAACAACACATATACAATGAACAAACATTCACAATGGTGAAAAAGGAATTATTTTCTTATGTTAGGATGACTTGACACTTCTAAAAAGGCCAACCAAGTAACTTCAACCAAAAAATAAGGAGTATCAGAATTTTAGCTTTGCAAGTCTCAACTAATATTTTGACAATCACGGACTAGTCTGGATGGCCATAGTTGCGAAGTTCAAACCTCGTTAAGAGATGAGAGATGTACATCTGATGGAGAAAAAACTAGTATATATTAGTTCTAAATGTGAATTTGATCCCTACAAGCCGACTAACCGCCCTCATCCCCCTTTCCTATAGGAGTAGGTTGGACACAAAACGTTTTTTACATGCCTGACATATTTTTGGATTGCGGGCGTGTCAAAGTTTGGATGGACTTAAAATTCAAACACTTACGATCTTACTTATTCGAATCGGCATGAGATTCTAAAATTATGATTGTTCAGATGATTGTAGTGAAGCGTAAGATTACTTCTAAATTCTTTTGTTTGTCTTAGAAATCAATTACTTAAATAATTTTCACTAAAGCAACTTTTGAAATTCGGAAAAGTTACGGGGATTAAAAATAATAAAGTTAACAACAGAGAGATGTGCAAACTACTCTACTTAGCATAAATTGAAAAGAAAGATCTCCACCGCCTTGCCCAATCTCTCCTTTTAACCGACTAGCACTAATGGATCCCCACTGGATTGAGCCCATAGATGCAGCAATTGCTGCTGGTGAGGGCACCAAATGCCCTAACCCAAAATCACCCAAAAACACTAGAAAGGAAAAAGGAAAAAGTGCCTTCCCTACAAATCAAACCTCCCCAAAGCCTGTAGCGGAAGAATCAGCTCATGAAAATGCACAAGACCAACTGGCCATTAATGGCACTACCTCTGAGTCCCCAAAAGAGGCAAGTGGTTCAGCTCACGAGCCTCTCTCAAGCAAACAGGGTGTCTCTGCCCCGTTAGCTCACAACCCTAAATCTGAAACGAAATGGATCCATGTTCTGAAATTTGGAAAAGCAACTAGTCCGTCAACCACCCACTCTAGAGTTCAATCAGAAACTCAGGTAATGAAACTTTAATTTTATGAGCCAAAAAACAAAAATGAGACAGTAGTGGTTCAACCCCCTCAAGAGGTAGGGATGGAAGGCAACCTTGAATGGCAATGCTGTTTAGTGGGCTATTTCATAGAAAAAAAAACTTCCCTACTCCATTGTAATCTTCATTGCTCACAAGAATTGGGATAAATTGGGTCTCCTTGAAATTATAGCTAATGATAGGGGGTTTTATTTCTTTAAATTTATGAGTGATGAGGCAATAAATTCTGTATTTGAAGTTAGGCCTTGGTTATTTGCTGGAAGATCCCTGATCTTGAAGAGATGGCAGCCAGATTTGCTCCTCGGTAAGGAGGACCACTCCTCTGTGGATTAAGCTCCACAATGTGCCTCTTCAGTTTTGGACTAATGATGGTCTAAGTCATATCTCCAGTGCTGTTGGAAGGCCACTCTACTCTGACTCTCTTATCTCTGCAAGGAAAAGACTCAGTTTTGCGAGAATTTGTGTAGAGGTTGATGCTAAGTCACAACTTATTGATTCCTTTGACTTGGAAATGGAAATTAACGGAAGGATGGAAAGAATTGAAATAAAAATAGAATATCAATGGCGCCCTAAGGTTTGTCCCACATGCAAAGTCTTTGGACATTCTATTGCTACTTGTCCTAAAGCAATAGTCACAAGTACTTGGAAGAAGAAGAATCCTACACAGAAGCCTGCGAATAGTTGCATTGAGAAGGGCAAATCCATTGCTTCCACAGTCGTCATAGTGGATCCACAAAATGAACCATCAAAAAGGAGACCTCCCGGAGATAAGCTGCAAACTCTCTTGCCAAATGGTGGACGAGACCCATGCAACCTATCTCACTGTTCCTACTTGTACCCATATTAACCATCCACCATCAGAGCATATTCCCTCTAATAGATTGAGAGTCTTGAAGTTGAAGAGGGACAACTTGTTATTGACCTTAGCTCTGCTCCTAAGAAACAAATTGTTGCCCCATAACACATGAAACAAAAGGGAAACAACAACAAGAAGAAGAAGGCCAAGAAAAAATCCCCCGTGCTAGGTAGATTAAAGATATCTGAGAATCTAAAACTCAGAAATTAACCCCTCTCAATGATTAATTTTGCAGTCTGGAACATCAGGGGACTTATTTTTGAACACCACCTCGGCTTACTAGGCATAGTAGAGACTAGGGTAAAGGGTGTAAACAAGGAAAGAATTAGGAATAGTGTCTTCAAACATTGGATTTTTTTTGCTAATTATGACAGTCACATGTTGGGAAACATATGGGTTGGATTGAATCCTACTATTTTAATTGTTAGCAAAATTTCTGAAATGGACCAAGTAACCCACTGCAATGTAGTGCACAATGACAGCAAGGCCAGATTTATAATTTCTTTTGTTTATGGAGCAAATGATGACAATGAAAGGAAAAGGCTTTGGAGAAACTTGAATTAC
Source organism: Ilex aquifolium (assembly GCA_951799425.1). Lineage (NCBI taxonomy): Eukaryota > Viridiplantae > Streptophyta > Magnoliopsida > Aquifoliales > Aquifoliaceae > Ilex > Ilex aquifolium. The sequence continues at coordinate 17,385,027 of OX637406.1, read as the reverse complement.
TACTCAAGCACCTTTAGTGCCTTACCTTGGTTGCTCGTAGGGGATTTCGATGCATTGAAAAACACCCAAGAAAATCAGGGAGGTTGTGACAGGTGGTGCCAATCTATGCAAGACTTCGTTGACTGTATGCATGAAGCTGAGCTTTTGGAATTGAGATATTCTGGAATTTTCTTTACTTGGTGTAACTAAAAAGAGGGGAATGCTTGTATTGCCCGTAAGCTTGATGGAGTACTTGTTAATGAAACCTGGCTTCATGATTTTGAAAGAGCCATGGCAGAGTTCCTTCCACCAGGAATCTCTGATTATAGCCCAGTGCTTCTAAGAACTGGAGGGGCTGCCAGAAGGAAAAAAAAACCCCTTCAAAATTTTTAATTTCTTATCCAAAAGAGATGATTTCATTCCAACAGTGGAATCAGCTTGGAGGGAGAACATTCAAGGAACTCATCAATTCAGAGTATGCTACAAACTTAATAGACTTAAAAATGCATTCAAGGCCAAGATTAAAGAGATTGGGGATATTTCTATTCTAGTAAGAGAGAAGAAATCAGCACTTGAGCACTCGCAAAGGATACTAGACCTAAATCCTTCACTCATCTACTAGACAAGAAGAGAAACTTTTGCTTGCTGAATATGCTCAAGCTGCTAGAAATGAGGAGTTATTCTTCAAACAAAAATACTTCTTTACGAGGCAGTGAAAAATGAGGTTGTGGACTTCTTTACGAGGCTTATGGGGGGATATAGAAATACGGTACCTGCACAAGAGAGAAAAGCCTTGTTAGACTCCCTCAGCATCACTAAAATTACTGATCTACAAGCTGAATAAATGATAAGGGAGTTCGATGATGCATAAATAAAGGAGGTCATTTTTTCATTTAATGACATGAAAGCCCCGGGCCCTGATGGATACAATGCTCACTTCTTCAAGAAAGCATGGTCCGTAATAGGGGATGCGGTAATTGATGCTGTGAATGAATTTTTCAGAAGTAGCAAACTGCTTCAAGAGTTAAACTCAACCATCATATCACCCCAACCCTGCTTCTATGGCAGATTTTTCAGAAGTGGCAAGCAGAAGATGAAATTTCTTTGCAAACTCAAGACCACCTCTATCAAAGAGCAAAGACTTTGATTTTGATCACCCCTATTTAGTTTCTATCAATATATGAGAAAAAACAAAAAATAAATAAATAAATAAAAATGAATTTTATCATGTTTGGATGAGTATTTAATTCAGATCCAAATTTAATTAACTCATTATGCATTGAAGAGCAAAGACTTTGATTTTGATCACCCCCATTTAGTTTCTATCAATATGTGTGAAAAAACAAAAAATAAATAAAAAAGGAATTTTATCATGTTTGGATGAGTATTTGATTCAGATCCAAATTTAATTAACTCAGTATGCATTGATATTTTTATATATATAATTCGAATAAATACAATTGGCTCAGTTCGATTCGATTGTAACTAATTTTGAATATATATATATACACATTGAAATTGAGTGACTATCTAATAAAATTTTCAAATGTAATTTAGTATAATTTAAGTCTAATTGAGTGATATGATATACCCGCAGAAATAATTGATATCACATATTAGAATTTGGCCCTCTAATTTTTGTTTTTGAGGTACCGAGGTTGTGTGCTTATCACAGGGTGGTTGCCCAACTCCTTTTTTATTATCCTTGAAATTATGATACATTTTCTTGTCATATATTAGTCTATAAAACACTAAATATTCGTGAAAATGTAAAAAAACTTAATCGAGACAAAAAATTAATGTTTTTTTTAAAACTTATCCTATATCGTTTCAAATAACTTTTATAACAAGGGAATATCCATATATATAACTTTGGAAAGAAGGGTTTTGTTTTGATGTGTGATAATGATAAAAACTTCGATATATGTGTGCTTTTCTTAATATTATTATATGATAAATAATAGTATTAAAATATAAAAAACATATTAAAAGACATACAAATTTGAAACTAAACATCTGTTTTTAACAGCGAAAAAATAGTTTGTTCTACACTAATTATGCGATTGGGTATCTATAATATAAAACAGGATAAGTTTGAATAAGTGTATCCGACAGTCTCAAATAGACTCATCAAACGGCTACTAATATCCTTATCAAAATCATTCACATTGCACCGTACATTTAGATACGGATTACCCCTAGTCTATTTATATTATCGTTGTGTGAAAAGGCTAAATAATTTTGAAGCGATCTCTTTCGTTTTCTTCTTTTGCATAGATACTATGATCGGTCTGTGTCTATCGACAGATACTGTTTTCATGTTTTATTGGAGGAGAATTACAATTCCGACAAATCCGTTCATCAACGATATGTGTTCAGACTAACTTCTTTTTAGCTAGTTCTCTTAGAACACAAAAAGACAATCACACAAATGAACACACAAACACCCATTTTATATGCTTTCACACCTGGGATTGAAAGAGAGAGAGAGGGCTTAAGGGTCAAATTTGTCAGGGTTGTGATTCTCCTTTGAAAGCATGAAAATAGTAACAGCCGATGATCAGATCCCCTAATTATGCGATTGGGTATCTATAATATAAAATATGATAAGTTTAAATAAGTCTATCCGATAGTCTCAAATACCAATATCTTTCTCAAAATTATTCACGTTACACCGTACCTTTAAATACGGATTACTCTTAGTCTATTTATATTATCGCTGTGTGAAAAGGCTAAACAATTTTGAAGCGATCTCTTTCGTTCTCTTCTTTTGCATAGATATTAGGATTGGTCTGTGTCTATCGACTGATACTGTTTTCATGTTTTATCGGAGGAGAATTACAATTCCGACAAATTCGTCCGTCTGTTGTATATGTGTTCAGACTAACTTCTTTTTTGGCTGGTTCTCTTAGAACACAAAAAGACAATCACTCAAATGAACACACAGACACCCATTTTCTATGCTTTCACACCTGGGATTGAAAGAGAGAGAGGACTTAAGGGTCAAATTTGTCAGGGTTGTGATTCTCCTTTGGAAGCATGGAAATAGTAACAGCCGATGATCGGATCCCCATGTGTCTATGTCCGAGAAGGAAACGGGAAGTGATCGGAAATTCCATCGGAAACGGCTCTCTTCGTGTGCTAGATGGTCAGACTCTAGCAACGCACTGAGTTGGTAGGTTCTCTTAGAAACCCTAATCCGATCATGGGTTCTTATCTTTTGTTTATATGATTCTGCCCAAATTGATGGATTGAGAGGCTCCATTCGACTTTCCCAACCCTAACCCTAGTTTCGTATATGGTTCTAATATTGTCTGTTCTAATTATTCATCTTTGAATTTTATTTTCTCTAATTGTTCTAATTATGCATTTGGGGTTTTATTTTGATCCTATATGTAACCTGATGTTAGTTTAATTTGGTTCTTGAAGCTGCTAAGTGATGCTTTTCTGGTAAATTCGCTAAGCTTCCCTAATTTACATGTTTCTTTGTTAAATTTATGGTAATTGATGCCATTGGTTTTTTATGTTTACAGAGGAATGGTGATTAATCTTAGCAGTGTGTTTGTTTTTTTTTTGATTTTCTGCAGTCAGTCAAAATCTCCTAAATTTAATTTTACTTCTTCTCTAAAGGAAACTTAAATATGAACTATGACAATTTATCTATAACTGAAATTTTATGAATGTTCTTAGTCGAGCTCATAGTTTCATATCTTTCTGTTCTGACATTCGGACAAAAACAATTCACTGGCCAGGAGTTTGTTTTTAAAAAAAAATTTATTCTACTGAATTTTGCACTTCATTCTGGCCATAGTTGTCCATTTTGTTGAAACTTGAGTTTCTGTCGTACTTAAGAGTAATTATTTCTCTCATGAAACAATGCAGTTTCTGTTTGCTTTTTCCTTTTGAGGATTGTTCTTGTTGTTGTAGATTCTGTTCTTATGGACATTTCAAAATCTTTCTTATCTCAAAGTGAACTCTCCATCTAAGAAACATCAAGAAATCAAAGAACTTTATTTAAACAACTCAATCATTGGTGTAGTAACATCATTAATTGTGGGTTGCGTTACTACCAGACCTTTGTGTTTGTATGCATCCGTGCCTGTATCAGAGAGAGAAAGTGAGAAGAGGAAAAGGGAGGGGGGAGGGGGAGAGAGAGATGAAATGTGGTCAAGCACCTGGAAAGCTGAGACTAATAGTTTTTACTCTGATAGCTGATGAAGAAGCAAATATCAAAATGCAAAATATGGGGAAAAATACAGAAAAGAAAAAAAAAAAAAAAGAAGAAGAATTGGAGAGATTGGAATTTTAAACAGAGGAAGTTAAATGCATTGCCAAAAAAGTATTCATGGGGTTGGTACAGAAATGAAGGGGAGAGATAGAGAGAGAGAGAGAGTTTAAAGAGGTTGGTTTTAGATCCATTGCAACTATGTTGTTTACGATACGCATAGATTTGACTGGAAAACGACACCCAGAATGCAGTACAGGATTCATCTTCGTGTTATATCAAATTTTTCTTTATCAACTTCTGGAATTTCAATCTAACAACCAACCAAAATTCAGCTTGTTTATGTTGGTCTACCAGAACATCAAAGGAACTAGTGTTTCTGATGTGGCCATTAAATTTGATTGCACTGAGAGATTTCCTTGTCAAGGGATTTTGTTGCAGGATATCAATATAGTGAAAGAAGCAAGTGGAGCAGCCAAAGCTATGTGCAGCTGCAACCATGTCAATGTAAAAGAAACTGGAGCTGCTTCGCCACATTGCTCTTGAGGAGGAGCATAAGGAGCGAATGCAAGTGAGAGAAAACCTTATCCCCACTCGGAGACATTGAGTTCTGGGCTCGAACCGAACATGTATCACTAGTCAAAATATATAATGTTGTGCGATATTCAACGAGATTACGCTTCACCGATGACATTTTTCCTTTTCATTTTCTTTTTCCTTTGTTTTGGTTATTATTTCTTCAGAAGCTTGGAACTGCAGGCTTGACTGCTTGCATTTTCCATGGATAGAGTTTCTTTGGCTATTGATTGATGTACAGATAACTGGGAAAAAAAATCAATGGTTTGTTATTTGTTTACCATAGAACAATGTTGAATGCCTACTGAAATACAAGGGTTTTTTGCACTTTGCTCCTCGAAAGATATTTCGATTCCCATTTTGCACCCTCAAAGATTTTTTTTTTTTTTTTTCACATTGTATCCTAAATGTCATAAATTGGTTCTAATATGGTTCTCGGATTAACATCTGCTCTAGATTTAGTTAAAAATTAATGCATATGTCACTCAATGATATGAATTGTGAGTTTATATTTTTGTATGAGAGCAACACACGTACGTAACATATACATCAATTTTTAGCAGAATCTGAAGTAGTTAATTCGAGGGTCACATTGGAATTAATTTATGACATTCAGGGTGTAATATAAGAAAAATAATATTTCAGGGTGGAAAATGGGAATCGAGATATCTTTCGGGTTCAAAGTATGAAAAGCCCGAAATATTAATGCATTAGTATCTAATAGCCTTTTTTGTTTTTTCAAATCTTCTCGTGAATAAAATTAATGAAATTCATTGTGGCACCATGCACATTTGATTTTTTTTTTTTTTCAAATTTCCTTTTTGGTGGGACCAAAAGTTAAGCAGTGGCTCCACTTTAATTACAAATAAAACTAGGCAGCTTAGTGTCACAAATTAAACACATGGGCATTTAGTTTAACAGGAATAAAGTCCTAGGGTGTAACATTTATTTACAACATCTAAAGGGGGTAATTTAATTACTACACCTAAATTACTTCAAATTTAAACATGGAGAGTCCACTGGAGAGCATCCAAGTATGTGATGTGGTCTGTGTGATTTAATTAAACTGATTTTTCTTTTCAAATTACACCTGGATTTTAACTTAAATGTATTGAGTAATCACTTAATTTTGTCATATATATAAATGAGTAATGCTATTTAGATCTAATTTGTTGACTTAATTCACTATGGTCTCTTGATTTGTTGATTAGGTCAGATTTTAAAATTTAAATAGCATTACTCATACATAAATATATGTAGACACAATTTATGTCACCTGGGTTTGAGACGATTCTTGTCCCAGAATTAGGTTGGTAGTCACTTTTTAAATTTTTTTAATCTTTAATTACAATATATATTTTTTTCTTCTTTAAACTGATTTAATATAATTTATGGTAATTTAGGCAACTGAAAAAATTTTCTTACAACTTTCTTTTCTTTCAAACAATAGAATGAATTTTTTTTAAACTTGCTTGCAAGTTTTTCATGCTAACTAAATACATATATGAAAATGTTATTTTTTGTTTTTCACATCACTTTCTATCACTTTTACTTGCGGACAACCCGTGCAATGCACAAAATTTGTTATACTTTCCTACCATCACCCCCTACCACTAAATCCTGACTAACCCTAATATTACTAGACAATTCTTATTAATGTGCTAAAATGATGTTAATTTAAATTTTAAATAATTAAGAAAGATAATTTAAAATTTAAATTTAAAGTAATTTAAGAAAAATGTTGGGAGTGGTTACAAAAGACACATGAAATAATTTCATTGAAGTGAGCTAATAAAATATTTTAGAACTCTAATAATTAAATATTTAGGGAGAGAATCATGTCTCGTCCCTAATTTGATTATTTTATATATATAAATAAACGACAAAAAAAAAGTCCTAAATCAAGTATCTGTTCTTAAAAGTAAAAAAAAAATAGTTCGTTCTATGCTCACTATGTGATTGCATACCCAGTTGTATAATCTTTTTGATGCGATTTCTTTTGTTCTCTTACTTTGCAGAGACACCATGATGGATCTGTGTTTATTGATTGATATTGTTTTTATGTTTCACCGGAGGAGAATTAGTGGTCTCCTCTCTGTGCTCAAACTAATTTCTTTTGACCGGTTCTATTGGTACCGAAACGTGTACTCTTTTTCGGTGCAACAACATAGAAAATTAAGTATAAATTTTTGGCGTGCTGCCGAAGATGTTCTCCCCACTCTATGCAACCTCCAACGGAAGAAGATATCTGTGGATAACTATTGCTTCCTGTGTGGTGCTCCAAATGAGACATCTACTCACCTGTTTATGAAGTACCCTTTTGGATTAGAAGTCTGGAACATCTTTGGGATCGAACTACCTCCAACTGGAAATTTATCCTTCAATGCTTGGTTCCTTACCTTAATTGATCTATTGGAGCCGAATGTATTGTGTTTAAGCCTGACGCTGGTTTGGGCAATGTGGTTCAACAGGAATAGAGCTCGATTGGAGGAGGAAACCCAAACTCCTGTCCAAATTGTGGACTTTTCCACCAATTACTTGGATCAATTTAGAGCAAGCAGAATCCTCAATCTTATGATCCATATTCTTTTTGCTAGAAGGGATTCTAGTAGGTTGTCAGCGCCTCCAGCTGGTGTCGTTAAAATCAACTTCGATGGAGTTGTCTTCGTGCAATCTGGATGCTGAGGGATTGGGGCAATTTTTCAGACTCTGTTGGTGGATTTGTGAGTAAAAAAATCCCTGGAGTTGTAAAAGATGAGCATATAGAGCCATGGCGGGCATCGATAGCTATGACAACCGCGGTGGCGATGAACCATGACAATGTGATAGTGGAGGGTGATTCAAGAGCGGTGATAAACGCTGTGAACTCAAGCCATATGAATTTTTTTTTTTTTTTTTTTGAACCTGAAAATTAAACTTTCATTACAAAACCAAATGATACTTACAATCATTAGATAGGATACGTCTCAAATCCGCAGGTGGATCAACAACCCAGCTTTCCGAAAGTGAGAGGGACATCCTCGCTTTGGCCAACCAATGGGCTGCCTTGTTAGCTGTACAAGGGTTATAAATCAGCCTAAGACTAAGGTTGCTTGAAATTACCCTAATATCTTCCACCAAAGTTGCAATCTCTCACGGGATGCATCTTCTCCTGTACTGTACAGTGAGATGAGAACCTGAGAGTCACTCACCACAATTGCCTTAGAAAGATGTAATGGAGAAAGTTTAGTCACTCACCATATGAATTTATCTGATATTGGTAATTTTGTTGATGAGATTCTACTTTGTGCTAAGAAACTGTCTATGTTTTCAACATCATGGGTAGTGCTGGGAATAGTGTTGCCCATTGTCTTGCAACATATGTAGCAACGATCCCATAGTTTGTTTTATGGAGGGATGAGTGACCTGTGTTTTTGTTATCTTTTCTCCAATTTACCAGATCTAGTTTGAATGGTAATAAAATATCATTTCGTATCAAAAAAAAAAGACGCATAACACACACAAATCGTGAAAACAAACACACAAACACTCATTTTCTATGCCTTCACCCCTAGGATTGAAGGAGAGGGAAGGCTTAAAGGTCAAATTTGTCAAGATTATGATTCTCCTTTGGTAGCATGGAAATAGTGATAGCCAATGATTGGATCTTTATGTGTCTATGTCGAGAAAGAAATGGAAGTGATTGGAGATTACATTGGGAGATTACACCCAAAGCGGCTTTATTCGTTGGCTAGATCTTCGAAATATGGCGATGTTCCAAGTTGGTAACTTGGTTCTCCCAGAAACCCTAATGGGATCAAGGTTTCCTATGGTTTGTTTATATGATACTAAATCATAACCCCAAATTTTGCCCAAATTGATGGATTGGGAGGCTATATTGGATTTTAAAACCCTGATTATAGTTTCTAATATGGTTATGAAGTTTTCTGTTTTAATTATGCATTTGGGATTTGTCTAATTAACATTCAATCTATTTAATTTAAAATTTAGTTTCATCAAATTGAACTTCAATTCCATCAAATTAACATTTAATTTCATTAATTCAAATGTTAATTTAATCACACTAACACTAATTTCATCAATTTAATTTGTTTGATGAAATTAAATTCTAAATTAAATAAATTGAATGTTAATTTGACAAAATTAAATTTTAAAATATTAATTTGATGAAATTGAAGTTCAATTTGATGAAACTAAATTCTAAATAAAATAAATTGAATGTTACCAATTTATTTTCAAATATAGTTGGGAGACTTTACCCAAGAAATGGGTCAAAAAAATGGAAAAATCGAATCATGGGAATAGATCTGATATCAATACGGACTGCCCATTTCAATTGTTGTGTTTTCTGAAATTGCATACCTATATAAGGTTTCAAGTCGGAATTGATCATCTCTCTCGAAAATGAAGATTTGAAGTGGTCTATAATTTACTGAGTACTCGGTATAACTCACACATTCGTGTACAAACCGGGGTAGACGAAGTAACACGAATATCTTCGGTAGTCAGTCTATTTCATCATGACTTTAATTTGGTGTTAAATTGATGAAATTAGTGTTAGTGTGATGAAATTAATATTTAAATTAATGAAATTAAATATCAATTTGATGTTAATTTGATGAAAGTAAATTCTAAATTAGATTGGGGTGTATAGGGTAATTCAGAAACTATAGGGCTTAAAGGGTAAACAATATGATTGAAGCCTTAAAGGGTAATTAAGTAAAATTTCAAATTTGTTAATCTGACGGGGGGTGATAGTGACATTTCAAAAATCATAGGGGTGTCCCTATAATTAGGCCAATCTCGAGGGGTGCTAGTGAAATTTACCCTTAATTTTAAGAATCCTATTTATTTTTACCTATAAATAGAGAGCCTAATCCACGTGAAATGTATACAAATATGATTACAAATTCCATTATCGCATATACTCTCTCTCTCTCTCTACTCTACTCATGATTGTGCCCTTAAATCAAATGTTAGGAAAAAAAAATTGAATTTCCTACAATTATATAAGTTTATTATAAGGTTTGAAACTTTACAAAAGCCATAGAATAGTTGGTCAGAAGAAAGCCACTCCAAGGGAGATTCTAAGAATATATATCCACATACTCACTCACACATGCATACACAGAAGTATCTAAAGAGGATACTTTATACTCTTTTCTCTTTTTTAGAGTGTAGATGAGTGTTTTAGACCTTTGTTTTGTTGTATTTTAGTCAGGAGAGAGAGAGAGAGAGAGAGAGAGAGAGAGAGAGAGAGAGAGAGAGAGAGAGAGAGAGAGAGAGAAGCTTCTCTAGATGCCTTATTGGCATGAATTAAAAGAAATTCTCTGTTCAGGAATTATGTAAAATGCATGCGTGTGATAAGATTAGAGTTATCAATGGATTGGATCGGGTTTTGTCATTTTTTATACTGTGTAAATCGTGTCGTGCCAAAATATGTTTAATTCATATTCGACTCATTTATTATCGTGTAGAATTGATTTCATCTCATATATAAACTATGTTTCATTAAATTTGTGTCAACTCATTTATTAATGAGTTCACTTGTTTAGAAGTTGAGCAAAAAAAGTGTTTGAGAAAGAGGAGTTTATTTTTTGTTGCACTTTTGGACCGTTGAGAGACAATATTCAGATCTCTTCTTTGTGTTTTTTTTTCTTCTATAATTTTTTTTAATGTGATTGTTCAAGACTTTGGGGAGTGAATTTTTGGGCCCAATCAGTTCAAAATATTTTGTTGGTTTAAACTTTCATGATACACGTTGTAAAAGTTAGTTAGTTATCGATCGATCATTGGAAACTAGTTTCCAAGTTTCGAAGAGGTTCAAATATTCAATACCATCTACTGATCTCAGAGCCAGCTGACCATAATTTTTATGGGTTTAATCTTTGGTTAGGATCATATTATACATCTCTAAAATTGGGACATTCTTTGTGGGCGGGCCTGATGCTTTGCTTCATTAGTTTCACTATTGGACCGGCCCTAGTCGCTGCGAAATGGAATTTAGGGAGAATTATATTTAGACATTTTGAAGTTTGTCACTTAATAACTCAAACTCCTTAATATTTAAAATATTATACACAAACCCCTAAAGTTTGTACGCGTAACATTTAGACCCTTGTCGTCAATGTGTGTTAGTATATCCGTTAGTAAATTACACTCAGACACCCTAAAGTTTGAAGGTGTATAGTACTTAGATCCCTTAAGTTTAAAATGTTATACTTAAACCAAAAATACTTTAATCAAAAATAGAATACCAAATGTTTTAAATTTTTTAACCAAAATTCATGCTCTATTGTATCATTTATTGAAATAAAATCAAAAATAAAAAATTAATTTTTAAAAAAAAAATTGTAATTAGTATACAATTATACTATCTATTAAAATAAAATTAAAATATTAAATAAGGGGTCAAACTGTAATTGATACAATATCTTCTAATTTTAATTGGGGTAATTTTTCTAATTTAATTTGGTCGTTTAAATAACCAAATTAAATTTCAATAGATAATATAGTTGTATATTAATTATAATTTCTTAAGAAAAAATTATATTTATATTTATATTTTATTTCAATAAATGTCATAATAGAACATGAACTTTGGTTGTAAATTTTAAAATATTTGATATTTTATCTTTGATTGGAATACTTTTGATCTACGTATAACATTTTAAACTTGAGGGGGTCTAAGTATTACATGTTTACAAACTTCAAGGGGTCTGGGTGTAATTTATTAATAGATATACTAATGGACGACAGGGGGTCTAAGTGTTACGCACGTACAAATTTCATGGGGTCTGTGTATAATATTTTAAATATCAAGGGATCTGAATGATTAAGTGACAAACTTCAAAGAGTCTGAGTGTAATTCTCTCAAAAATTTAAGTATAATACCTGGTAAAAATTACTAGTCTTTTTTATACCATAGAAACATATGACATACAAAACGAATGCTGAAGGTTAAGAAAGGGAGACCATTCTATAAAGCTCCTACACTATAGAACTAACTAACACATTTTCCGTTATAAAAATAAATGATTTTATTTTTGATATATTGAACGTATAAAGTATATTATGACTTCATAATATGTGTCAAAAAAAAATCCAAACTTGAACAACCTTGAAATCCCAAACCATTGATATAGAATTTTATTGTGTTTTTTTGTTAAACACGATGTGCACCAATAGTTGACTAAAAAGCATGAGCATCTAGACATTGGATTTTACAAGTATTAAACCCTCCCCTAGTGGGAGAATTTCCGACGGAAGCAGTAATTTTAAAAAGTTCTGTGGTTATTTCAAAATTTTGAGAAAATATTTTTCACAAAACTTGTTCCACTGAAAAGTTTGTAAAAAAATTGGAAGTGGTTTTAGATTTTAAAACGGGAGATTTGGTGAAAGGTACACACGGAGGGACTTTTTGGATTTAGGTCCAGGCACAACACTTTTAAGTTTTAAGGCCAAAAGTTTATAAAATCAATCATTGACAAAAATACCCTTAATGAATGAAGTTATTTAAAAAACCTCCACCATTATCCAATTTTTATATTTATTATCAATACCATCATTATCCCAACGCCATCACGACCACCACCACTTACCGCCACCAGCCTACATCCACCACCCATCACCATCGCTACCACCACCACCCACCATCGCCAACAATCACCACCACAACTATCGCCATCGCCACCAACAACACTCATCACCACCATCGCCGCCCACCACCACCCACCGCCCACTACGGCCCACCAACCCCCACCTGCCACCCACCGTCACTAGCCAACCACCACCACTCGCAGCCACCACCACCACCCCTACGCACAAACACCCACCACCATCACCCACCATCGTTGTAAACCACCACCACCCACCATTGCCGCCACCCATCACCCAAAACAGTGAAAAATTAGCCCACTACCACCACCACTACTCACCACCGCACCCACACCCAACACCACACGCCGCCCTATCACCACCCACCATCGCAATCAACAAACACCACCCACCACCCACCATCGTCGCCAACACTACAACCCAAAACTCACCACCATCCACCAATCGTCACCGCCACCACCACCCACCATCCAAAACAGTAAAAAACTAACCAACCAACCACCACCATCACCCACTACCACTATCAACCATTGCCACCAACCACAATCACCAACCATCGCCAATAACCACCATAGCCCACTGCCCAAAATAGTGAAAAACTAGCCCCCACTACTACGCATCGTTGGTGCCAACCACAACCACTCACCATCATCTCCAACCATCACCACCCACCCGTCGTCGTCGTCACCACCCACCATCACCGCCAACCACCTCCACTCACCAACCAAAATAGTGAAAAATGGCCCACCACTATCCAACATCATCGGCACCATCACCCACCACCATGTATCATCTCTGCCAACCATCACCACTCATCCGTCGTCACCACCACCATCCACCATCGCCACCAACCACCTCCATCCACCACCCAAAATAGTAAAAAATAACCTACCACCCAAAACAATAAAAAACTAATCCACCACTCAACATCGCCGCCAACCACCACCCGCCACCATAATCCACTACCACCACCCATACTCACCACCCTCACCCAACATCCCCACCACCACCAACCATCGTTGCCACTATCAATACCAATACAGTAAAAAACTAGCCTACCACCCACCAACCACTACAACCACCAACCTTCGCCGTCAATCGCCATCACCCACTACCCAAAACAGTGAAAAAGTAGTCCACCACCACTCATCATTGCTGCCAACCACCCAAAACAGTAAAAAACTAGTCAAACTCAATGGTAATAAAAAAATTAGTGAACTAAAAATAGTGAAAAAAAGTAAATTCAAAACAATAAAAAATTATTGACCTAAAAATAGTAAAAAATTAGTGAACACCAAATTAGTAAAAAATTGCTGAACTCAAAAACAGTGAAAAATTACTGGTTTTAAAAAACAGTGAAAAATTAAGGAACTTAAAAATAGTGAAAAAAACAGTGAACTCAAAAACAATAAAAAATAATGAACTCAAAAGCAGTGAAATTTACTAAATTAAAAAACAGTTAACCACAACATACTACTGCAAATTCAATCAATACAACAAATGTGAAACAGCGAAATTTATTTAATTTTAATGTTTAGGAAGGTAAAAATTGAATTTATTTTTTTATTTAATTTACCTAATTTACTTGGCTTTAAAATATACAAAATTTTAAATAGTGAATTTCATCTAATATTATTGTCTCTGACAGAAAAATTTTAATTTACTGTTTCAGTCATTAAACTAGTGTTTACTATTGACATTACGAGAATAGTGAACTCAAAAATATTAAAAATATATAAACATTGAATTCAAAAATAATTAAGAACAAACTGGTGTTTACTGTTGGCATTACGAGAATGTCCAATAGGAAGTTGTTGGACAGTCAACAAACTCATAAACCCTCTCGGCATCATTGTAAAATTCGATTGAAAAATTTCACAATCTTAAAAAATTAGTAAACTCAAAAATAATGAAAACTTTAGTTGTTAACCACAAGGACGTTAACTGATTAACAACAACGCTAATTGTTTTTGGTCTTGTCATTCTAGTAGCAAAAGTCCCAATCCCACCGCCAATAAAAAACTTCTGATTACACCACTTCCCATAGCAATGAATAGAGTCCAAGAAAACAATGTAAGAGATCTTCAAAACAAACCTCTGAACAAATATGCTACTGTCTCTCTCTCTCTCTCTATAGAATATCATAACCCCATATTGAGTTGCAGAGGACCACAAATACTGTACAAACAACCCCTCTTTCTTTTCAACAAAAATCAGAAGCCAAACAAGTTTCAGAGGAAATTTTGAAGTTTAAACATGCTTACCTCAACCTCGAAAGAGCAGTGTTCGAGTAGTCCAATCCTCTCGCTCTCACCTAGCTTCAACAGCTACTCTTCTAACAAACTCCCAGAAATCGCAACTAGAGTTGCAGAAGAGTTCAAAGCAGAATCAGACTCAGAACTCAACCATGAATTGGACTTCAAAAACGAAGAAACAGGAAATGATACAGTTGTCGAAGAAAAGCCGCTACAAGTTGAAGAAGAGAAGAACAATTATGAGGATAAGAATAAGGAAAAAGAAGAAGATTAGGATGATGATTAGTTAGAGTTTGCTTTTGTTTCCAGAGAGTCTGGACTCCTCTTCGATTGGTAGATCTATGAGTTGAATGGCTAAAATCAAGGAAATTAAACTTGAAACAATAATGTTGCATAGACTCAAAAATTAGATTTGATAATCACAACTATTGAATAGATAGTGAGTTCTAATAAATACTGGGACCCATAATAGAATTAATTATTGTAATTGTCAAGTCTAATTTTTAAGTATATGTAACATTGCTCAACTTGAAATTGTGTTTGTTCCGTTCTCCTTGAGCAACAATCAGTTGTGTTTCTAGAACAAGAAATAACTTTCCACGAAATCACCGTGAGTAAGTAAAAAGGTATGCTCATCACTAAAAAAAGTGATAAAATTAATTTGGACTAGAAAATAAAAAAAGGACGACTGACATATCCTTAATGTCTTAAAAGTAACTATGTGGTACGTACTAGGGAGTACCCTGCCTTTGTTTCTTGGGACCTATTGTAAGCAAGGATAAAAAAGAAGTAATACAATAGTTTGGGTTGACTGAGGAACCCTGACCTCCAATTAACACAAGTGTTTGACAATAAATGATAACTGATAATCTTATTCATGACTAGCCAAACTATATAGGCAGTAGCTTCAACGTTCACAACCATAAAATTAGGGAAAGAAGTTATACCCACTATTTCCCTTAAAACCAGGTCAAACTCAACTACTAACAACTATCACTAAAAACTAGGATTACTTATAGCAAGGATAACAACTTAAGCAGGAGTATTATTTGAAAGGAAATAAATAAAAACAGTCACGTAACAATTCCCTTCCCCTTAAAAAGCAGCCTTGTCCTCAAGGCAATATTCAGGAAACTGCTGCTTCATGGTTACCAAATCTTCCCAAGTAGCCTCAACAGGTGATCATTCTTGCCAATGAATGAGAACCTCATCCTTCTTCTTACGCACCCGACAATCCAGAACTGCTTGCGGCTTAGGAACAAGAATTTCATCTTCACTGCGTACAATTAGGAGCATGCTTTGTACAGGAAAGTTTTCACCAATCTTTTTCTTCAACAGTGAGACATGAAATATGGGATGGATATGTGAATCCTTGGGCATGTCCAATTCATATGCCACAGCCCCTATCTTCTTAGCAATCTAGAACGGCCCATAATACTTAGGAGAAAGCTTGAGAGTTTTCCTCATTGCTATGGATGCTTGCCGATATGGATGGAGCTTAAGATAAACGCAATCTCCCTCTGCAAATTCCCTTTCTCTATGATGACGGTCATACACTTTCTTCATGCGTGACTGTGATTCCTTCAGTGTTGCCCGCAAATCTTTAATAATCTGATCGCGATCCATTAATTGTTTCTCCACAGTGTCAACCTTTGCCATGCCAGGAATGTAGGACAATAAAGTTGGTGGTGGCCGACCATACACAACTTCAAAAGGGGTCGTTTTAATAGCTGAATTCCAACTGGTATTATAGCAATACTCAGCCCATGCTAGCCATTTACTCCACTCCTTCGGCTGTGAACTCGAGAAACATTGCAAATACATCTCCATTGTACGGTTTACAACTTCACTTTGACCATCAGTTTGGGGATGATACGCCGAACTATAGTTAAAGTTAGTGCCATTCAACTTGAATAATTATGTCCAGAATAAACTTGTGAATGTCAGATCTCGATCACAAACAATGGTTCTTGGCATTTCATGCAATTTGAAGATATTATCAAAGAAAATTCGTGCAACTCCAGTAGCCGTGTATGGATGTGACAAGGAAAGAAAATGAGCATATTTGGACAACCTATCTACAACTACCAGAATAGTAGTTTTTCCATTAGACATAGGCAATCCATCAACGAAATCCATAGAAATATCCTCTCATACCTGCGTTGGAATAGGAAGTGGCTGGAGTAAACCAGCAGGAGCAAATTGTTCGGCCTTGGGTCGCTGGCATGTGTCACAAGCTGAAATGAACTCCCGAATTTTTCTCCTCATTCCGGTCCAATAAAAATTTGCTCTAATCCGCTGCACTGTTTTGTGGTACCCCTTATGGGTACTGTTGTGGAACTGACTCAGAATATCATTTTCTTTCCTTAAAAAATATGACTCCATCTTTGAATTCCCAAGGTCCCACTGCTTCACCGTCCATGATATGTTGAACCAGCATTTGTAAATTTGAATTGGACTTGACTTCCTCCTTTATAGCCTCCACCCAATTAGGAATAAGTTAAGTAATAGTTGCAAATTCTCCATTGTTTCTTTCCGTAACCTTTTTTGTATCTTCTCTTCTTGAAAGAGCATCAACCACAATATTCTCCTTTCCCTTTTTATATTCGATAACAAAATCAAAGCCCATCAATTTATATAACCACCTCTGTTGAGCTGTAGTGGTAATTCTCTGCTCCCACAAATACTTTAAGCTTTTTTGGTCAGTTCTCACGATGAACTGTTTTCCCAGCAAATAGGCTCTCCACTTTTGGACAGCCAACACTAATGGTAGAACCTCCTTCTCGTAAGTTGACAGCAACACGTTTCTTCCATGTAGTGCGCGACTGTAAAAAGCTATTGGTCTCTCTTGCATTTAGACAACCCCCACACCCGATCCACTAGCATCACATTCAACAATGAATTTTTTTGAGAAGTCAGGTAGAGCTAACACTGGAGCTTTAGTCATGGCTTCTTTCAAATTCTGAAATGCTAATTCAGTTGCCGGTGTCCATGCGAAAGAGTCTTTCTTCAACATTTTGGTAAGGGGTGCAGCTATTTTACCGAAATCATGGATAAATTTTCGGTAATAGCCAGTCAATCCAAGGAATCCCCTTAATGCCTTAAGCGTGCTGGGCTTAGGCCAACTCATCATCACATCAATTTTGTCTGGATCTACAGCGACACCTGTATGAGAGATTACATGGCCTAGGTATTGCACCTCATTTTGCCCAAATTGACATTTTTCCCTCTTAACGAATAACCCGTGAGATCTAAGTACAGCCAATGCAATGTTTAAATGCTGAAAATGTTCATCCCAGATTTGCTATATACAAGAATATCACCAAAGAAGACTAAGATGAATTTTCGCAAATAATCTTTAAATACCTCATTCATTAGGGATTGGAAGGTAGACGAAGCATTAGTAAGGCCGAACGGCATTACCAAGAACTCATAGTGACCTTGGTGAGTTCGGAAAACAGTCTTTGAGGTGTCCTCTGGTACGACTCGAATTTGATGATACCCACTACGTAGATCAAGCTTTGAGAATATTCTTGCTCCATTCAACTCATCCAATAACTCATCAATGACAGGAATCGGGAACCGGTCCTTGATTGTGATCTTGTTAAGAGCACGATAGTCGACACACATACGCCATGATCCATCATGCTTTTTAAATAAGATGACTGGTGATGAATAAGGGCTATTTCTGGTCGTGATCACTCCAGTAGATAACATTCCAGCCACTAACTTCTCTATCTCTGCCTTCTGATAATGAGGGTAGCGATAAGGCTAGACACACACTGGTCCGATTCCCTCCATTAAAGGAATCTTGTGATCATGTGCTCGAGGAGGTGGTAGACCTTTGGGCTCTTCAAACACATCTTGAAATTCTTCCAAAATCTGCTGCAATGGTATGGAGGTTGACACGCAACCTCAACTTTTGGAAGTGGAGTCCCAAGTGTGAACAATTGGAGCAAGACCCCCTTTTTTGATTTTTTGAATTCTCGGCTGAATTGTATATCCCCAATTATCTGGTCCTTTGGAACAGACATGCCTTGGAGAAAAACTTCTTTATCTTCTATCTTGAATCTCATCTGCAACTTTGCAAAGTCCCACAAAATTGGACCAAGTGTACTCAACCATTGGGTGCCCAACACAATATCATATCCTTCTAATGGAAGCAAATAAAAATCCACAAGAACAGGTATTCCTTGCAAGATTAATTTAACATTTGTACACTTACCAGGACTGGATAATTTTTCACCAGAAGCAACCACAACCTCAAACTTCCCTCTTTTCTCAGGTTGTAATGCCACCTTCCTAGCAATAGTTTCACTGATGAAATTATGAGTGCTTCTTGAATCCACCAAAATGATAGTTGATATGTGTCCAATGCCTCCTTTTACCCGCATTGTTTCTAGTGTGCGTGTACCCGAAATCGCATGCAAGGAAATCTCAGGCACCTCTTTGTAGTCCTCTCGAACAGATTCTTCCATGTCCATAATAACATCGCCATCTTCTTCTTCATAGCAGGCTTCAATCAAGAACAACTTCTTGCATCGATGCCTAGGAACAAACTTCTCGTTGCAGTTGTATCACAAGCCCTTCGCGTGTCGCTCTTGCAATTCAGTCGATGACATTCGCCGAACTGGAAGTGTAGAGCCGGTGTTAGTGGTCTCCTTGTTTGTCACCTTCTTCAAATCGGCCGTGGGAGTAGTTCGCCGTTGTGAGATATTGCGAGCTTCGTACAACCGGGCAAGTCCAATGACGGATGACAAGTTTGTAGGATGGCCAGATAGTACATCAGCTTTGATTGAGTCCTTTAATCCGCTAATGAAACAACTGACTTGACGGTTTTGAGGGAGTTGTCCCACCTTAGATAATAACTTCTCAAATTGGGTCTGATAGTCACGTACTGAACCAACTTGTTGCAGCTTCGTTAACTCTCCAAAGAAATCTTGGAATTGAGTTGGGCCATACCGAGCATGCAAGCCATCAGTAAACTCTTTCCAGGTCATCACATCCTCCTCTTGTTTCAACAATTGATACCATAATTGAGCATCTCCCTCCAAGTGGAAAGATGCAAGTGGCACACGATCTTCTTCCGGGGTTTGATGGAATTGAAAGAATTGTTCCACCTGACATATCCAACTCGTTGTATCTCCTTCACCATTGAAGCAAGGAAATTCGAGTTTGAGGAATTTTGAAGCATATAAATGTGGTGTTCCCGTCTAGTGGGTCCCTAGAGGTTTGCCAGGTCATCCACCATGGGTCTGAAGTGGAGCCACTGAATTCTCTCCGTCCTCGCGCTCCATATTCGCTGGTGGTATGATGGTTTTTGAATTCAACTTCCTGACGATTTTAGCAAGCTGCGTCATAATTTGTTGTTGACCAGCAGTAAGAGAGCCTACCTCGTTCTCCAAACTCTCCACTCTTTGATCCATGCCCTTACTCTGATACCACAATGGTACGTACTGGGGGAGTACCCTGCCTTTGTTTCTTGGGACCTATTGTAAGCAAGGATAAAAAAGAAGTAATACAATAGTTTGGATTGACTGAGAAACCCTGACCTCCAATTAACACAAGTGTTTGAGAATAAATGATAACTGATAATCTTATTCATGACTAGCCAAACTTATATAGGTAGTAGCTTCAACGTTCACAACCATAAAATTAGGGAAAGAAGTTATACCCACTACTTCCCTTAAAACCAGGTCAAATCCAACTACTAACAACTATCACTAAAAATTAGGATTACTTATAGCAAGGATAACAACTTAAGCAGGAGTATTATTTGAAAGGAAATAAATAAAAACAATAAAAACAGTCACGTAACACTATGCTTGAATTTCATGATTTAAAAGATTCCCTCATTGGACTTTTTGCCAATTTTTGCTTTTAAAAAATAAGTGGAGTTCTTTCCTATATTAAAAATTTAGATTTGAAATCTCTCATATGCTTCAATTTTAGAGCTTATAATCAAGCCGAATTTTAGACAAACTGAGTCTGTCGAGCTCATTTAGACAAACAAGTTTAAAAAATTGTTTAAACTCGGCTCACTTAAAAAATAAGTCAAGCCCGAACTGAGTGGAGCTTGAGCCGAGTCTAAGTCAGGGGCCGGCCGAGACATTTTGGGGCCTAAAGCGGAAACGATAACTGAGGTCTTTTTAATTTTTATATTAATAATAAATCTAATTTTTAAATTTTTTAAATATAGAAACATTAATCTAATTTTGAATTTTTTTTGTGATTGTAAATTTTTAGTTAAATTTTTAAATTTTTTAAATTTTTTTTAATTATGCGACCGGTTCGACCAGTTAACCTAACGGTTGAACCAGTGAACCATTGACCTAGTCCCTCTACTAGTTCGATGTCCAATCCGGTTCTGATAACATTGCCATAAGCAATATAAACACCAGTTTTTTTTTCCCAATATTTTTGTGTTATTTAATTAATTGGAGATAGCTCACGCCCATGAATTTGAAATTTCTTTGCAAACTCAAGACCGCCTCTATCAAAGAGCAAAGACTTTGATTTTGATCACCCCTATTTAGTTTCTATCAATATATGTGAAAAAACAAAAAAATAATAATAAATAAAATGAATTTTATCATGTTTGGATGAGTATTTTATTCAGATCCAAATTTAATTAACTCATTATGCATTGAAGAGCAAAGACTTTGATTTTGATCACCCTCATTTAGTTTCTATCAATATGTGTGAAAAAACAAAAAATAAATAAAAAAGGAATTTTATCATGTTTGGATGAGTATTTGATTCAGATCCAAATTTAATTAACTCAGTATGAATTGATATTTTTATATATATAATTCGAATAAATACAATTGGCTCGGTTCGATTCGATTGTAACTAATTTTGAATATATATATATACATTGAAATTCAGTGACTATCTGATAAAAATTTCAAATATAATTTAGTATAATTTAAGTCTAATTGAGTGATATGATAAACCCGCAGAAATCATTGATATCACATATTAGAATTTGGCCCTCTAATTTTTTTTTTAGGTACCGAGGTTGTGTGCTTATCACAGGGTTTTTGCATTTCTCAAAGGGAGGTATACACTTGAAATTCTGTATGATATGGGACTTTTGGGTGGTTGCCCAACTCATTTTTTATTATCCTTGAAATTATGATACATTTTCTTGTCATATATTAGTCTATAAAACACTAAATATTCGTGAAAATGTAAAAAAACTTAATCGAGACAAAAAATTAATGTTTTTTTTTTAAACTTATCCTATATCCTTTCAAATAACTTTTATAACAGGGGAATATCCATATATATAACTTTGGTAAGAAGTGTTTTGTTTTGATGTGTGGTAATGATAAAAACTTCAATATATATGTGTTTTTCTTATTATTATTATATGATAAATAATAGTATTAAAATATAAAAAAAACATATTAAAAAACATACAAATTTGAAACTAAACATCTGTTTTAAACAGCGAAAGAATAGTTTGTTCTACACTAATTATGCGATTGGACATCTATAAGATAAAACAAGATAAGTTTGAATAAGTTCATCTGACGGTCTCCAATAGACTCATTCAACAGCTACCAATATCCTCATCAAAATCATTCACATTGCACCGTACCTTTAAATACGGATTACCCCTACTCTATTTATATTATCGTTGTGTGAAAAGGCTAAACGATCTCTTTCGTTTTCTTCTTTTGCATAGATACTATGATCAGTCTGTGTCTATCGACGGATACTGTTTTCATGTTTTATCGAAGGAGAAATAAAATTCCGACAAATTTGTTCATCTGCAGTATATGTGTTCAGACTAACTTCATTTTGGCTGGTTCTCTTAGAACACAAAAAGACAATCACACAAATGAACACATAAACACCCATTTTATATGCTTTCACACCTGGGATTGAAAGAGAGAGAGAGGGCTTAAGGGTCAAATTTGGCAGGGTTGTGATTCTCCTTTGAAAGCATGGAAATAGTAACAGTTCATGATCAGATCCCCTAATTATGCGATTGGGTATCTATAATATAAAACATGATAAATTTAAATAAGTCTATCTGTCAATTTTAAATAGACTCATCCAACTGTTATTAATATATTTCTCAAAATTATTTACATTGCACCGTACTTTTAAATACGGATTACCCTTAGTCTATTTATATTATCTCCCTGTGTGAAAAGGCCAAACAATTTTGAAGCGATTTCTTTCGTTCTCTTCTTTTGCATAGATATTATGATCGGTCTGTGTTTATCGACTGATACTGTTTTCATGTTTTATCGGGAGAGAATTACAATTCCGACAAATTCGTCCGTCTGCTGTATATGTGTTCAGACTAACTTCTGTTTGGCTGGTTCTCTTAGAACACAAAAAGACACAATCACGCAAATGAACACACAGACACCCATTTTCTATGCTTTCACACCTGAGATTGAAGGAAAGAGAGGGCTTAAGGGTCAAATTTGTCAGGGTTGTGATTCTCCTTTGGAAGCATGGAAATAGTAACAGCCGATGATCGGATCCCCATGTGTTTATGTCCGAGAAGGAAACGGGAAGTGATCGGAAATTCCATCGGAAACGGCTCTCTTCGTGTGCTAGATGGTCAGACTCTAGCAACGCACTGAGTTGGTAGGTTCTCTTAGAAACCCTAATCCGATCAGGGGTTCTTATCTTTTGTTTATATGATTCTGCCCAAATTGATGGATTGAGAGGCTCTATTCGATTTTCCCAACCCTAACCCTAGTTTCGTATATGGTTCTAATATTGTCTGTTCTAATTATTCATCTTTGAATTATATTTTCTCTAATTGTTCTAATTATGCATTTGGGGTTTTATTTTGATCCTATATGTAACCTGATGTTAGTTTAATTTGGTTCTTGAAGCTGCTAAGTGATGCTTTTATGTTAAATTCGCTAAGCTTCCCTAATTTACATGTTTCTTTGTTAAATTTCTGGTAATTGATGACATGGGTTTTTTATGTTTACAGAGGAATGGTGATTAAATATGAACTTAAATGTTGTCCATAGTTGTCCATTTTGTTGAAACATGAGTTTCTGTCGTACTTAAGAGTAATTATTTCTCTCATGAAACAATGCAGTTTCTGTTTGCTTTTTCCTTTTGAGGATTGGTCTTCTTGTTGTAGATTCTGTTCTTACGGACATTTCAAAATCTGTCTTCTCTCAAAATGACAGCTCCATCTAAGAAACATCAAGAAATCAAAGAACTTTATTTAAACAACTCAATCATTGGTGTAGTAACATCATTAATTGTGGGTTGAGTTACTACTAGACCTTTGTGTTTGTATGCATCCGTGCCTGTATCAAAGAGAGAAAGTGAGGAGGAAAAGGGAGGGGGGAGGGGGAAAGAGAGACGAAATGTAGTCAAGAACCTGGAAAGCTGAGACTAATAGTTATTACTCTGATAGCTGATGAAGAAGCAAATATCAAAATGCAAAATATGGGGAAAAATACAGAAGAAAAAAAAAAGAATTGGAGAGATTGGAATTTTAAACAGAGGAAGTTAAATACATTGCCAAAAAAGTATTCATGGGGTTGGTACAGAAATGAAGATGAGAGAGAGAGAGAGTTTAAAGAGGTTGGTTTTAGATCCATTGCAACTATGTTGTTTACGATACCCATCTATTTGACTGGAAAACGACACCCAGAATGCAGTACAGGATATCATCTTTGTGTTATATCAATTTTTTCTTTATCAACTTCTGGAATTTCAATCTAACAACCAACCAAAATTCAGCTTGTTTATGTTGGTCTACCAGAACATCAAAGGAACTAGTGTTTCTGATGTGGCCATTAAATTTGATTGCACTGAGAGATTTCCTTGTCAAGGGATTTTGTTGCAGGATATCAATATAGTGAAAGAAGCAAGTGGAGCAGCCAAAGCTGTGTGCAGCTGCAACCATGTCAATGTAAAAGAAACTGGAGCTGCTTCGCCACATTGCTCTTGAGGAGGAGCATAAGGAGCGAATGCAAGTGAGAGAAAACCTTATCCCCACTCGGAGACATTGAGTTCTGGGCTCGAACCCAACATGTATCGCTAGTCAAAATATATAATGTTGTGCGATATTCAACGAGATTACACTTCACCGATGACATTTGTCCTTTTCCTTTTCATTTTCTTTTTCCTTTTTTTTGGTTATTATTTCTTCAGAAGCTTGGAACTGCAGGCTTGACTGCTTGCATTTTCCATGGATAGAGTTTCTTTGGCTATTGATTGATGTACAGATAACTGGGAAAAAAAATCAATGGTTTGTTATTTGTTTACCATAGAACAATGTTGAATGCCAACTGAAATACAAGGGTTTTTTGCACTTTGCTCCTCAAAAGATATTTCGATTCCCATTTTGCACCCTCAAAGTTTTTTTTTTTTTTTTTTCACATTGTATCCTAAATGTCATAAATTGGTTCTAATATGGTTCTCGGACTAACATCTGCTCTAGATTTAGTTAAAAATTAATGCATATGTCACTCAATTATATGAATTGTGAGTTTATATTTTTGTAAGAGAGCAACACACGTAAGTAACATATATATCAATTTTTAGCAGAATCTGAAGTAGTTAATTCGAGGGTTACATTGGAATTAATTTATGACATTCAGGGTGTAATATAAGAAAAATAATATTTCAGGGTGGAAAATGGGAATCGAGATATCTTTTGGGTTCAAAGTATGAAAAGCCCGAAATACTAATACATTAGTATCTAATAGCCTTTTTTGTTTTTTCAAATCTTCTCGTGAATAAAATTAATGAAATTCATTGTGGCACCATGCACATTTGATTTTTTTTTTTTTTTCAAATTTCCTTTTTGGTGGGACCAAAAGTTAAGCAGTGACTCCACTTTAATTACAAATAAAACTAGGCAGCTTAGTGTCACAAATTAAACACATGGGCATTTAGTTAAACACATGGGCATTTATTTACAACATCTAAAGGGGGTAATTTAATTACTACACCTAAATTACTTCAAATTTAAACATGGAGAGTCCACTGGAGAGCATCCAAGTATGTGATTTTTCTTTTCAAATTACACCTGGATTTTAACTTAAATGTATCGAGTAATCACTTAATTTCGTCATATATATAAATGAGCAATGCTTCCGAGAATTAGGTTGCTAGTGACTTTTTAATTTTTTTTAACTTTTAATTATGATACATATTTTTTTTTTCTTTAAACTGATTTAATATAATTTAGGGTAATTTAGGCAACTGAAAAAAATTTCTTACAACTTTCTTTTCTTTCAAACAATAGAATGAATTTTGTTTAAACTTGTTTACAAGTTTTTTATGCTAACTAAATACATATATGAAAATGTTATTTTTTTGTTTTTCCCATCACTTTATATCACTTTTACTTTCTATTATTTTTTTCTTTCTAACCAAATACACCCGAAGAGTGATTTAGTGTTAGAAAATTAAAAAACTAGCGGACAACAAGTGCGATACACAAAATTTGTTACACCTTCCTACCATCACCCCTACCACTAAATCCTCACTAACCCTAATATTACTAGACAATTCTTATTAATGTGCTAAAATGATGTTAATTTAAATTTTAAATAATTAAGAAAGATAATTTAAAATTTAAATTTAAAGTAATTTAAGAAAAATGGTGGGAGTGGTTACAAAAGACACATGGAATAATTTCATTGAAGTGAGCTAATAAATTTTTTAAAACTCTAATAATTAAATATTTTGGGAGAGAATCATGTCTCCTCCCTAATTTGATTGTTTTATATATAAAAATAAACAAAAATAAGTCTAAAATCAAGTATCTGTTCTTAAAAGTGAAAAAAAATAGTTTGTTTTATGCTCACTATGCAATTGCATACCCAGTTGTATAATCTTTTTGATGCGATTTCTTTTATTCTCTTATTTTGCAGAGACACCATGATGGATCTGTGTTTATTGATTGATACTGTTTTTATGTTTTATCGAAGGAGAATTAGTGGTCTCCTCTCTGTGCTCAAACTAATTTCGGTACCGAAACGTGTACACTTTTTCGGTGCACCAACATAGAAAATTAAGCATTTTATTTGGCGTGCTGCCGAAGATGTTCTCCCCACTCAATGCAACCTCCAACGGAAAAATTATCTGTGGATAACTATTGCTTCCTGTGTGGTGCTCCAAATGGGACATCTACTCACCTGTTTATGAAGTGCCCTTTTGGATTAGAAGTCTGGAACATCTTTGGGATCGAACTACCTCCAACTGGAAATTTATCCTTCAATGCTTGGTTCTTTACCTTAATTGATCTATTGGAGCCAAATGTATTGTGTTTAAGTCTGACCTTGGTTTGGGCAATGTGGTTCAACAGGAATAGAGCTCGATTGGAGGAGGAAACACAAACTCCTGTCCAAATTGTGGACTTTTTCGCCAATTACTTGGACCAATTTAGAGCAAGCAGAATCCTCAATCTTATGATCCATATTCTTTTTGCTAGAAGGGATTCTAGGAGGTGGTCAGCGCCTCCAGCTGGTGTCGTTAAAATCAACTTCGATGGAGCTGTCTTCGCGCAATCTGGATGCTGAGGGATTGGGGCAATTTTCAGACTCTGTTGGTGGATTTGTGAGTAAAAAAATCCCTGGAGTTGTAAAAGATGAGCATATAGAGCCATGGCGGCATCGATAACTGTGACAACCGCGGTGGCAATGAACCATGACAATGTGATAGTGGAGGGTGATTCAAGAGGGGTGATAGATGTTGTGAACTCAAGCCGTTTGAATTTTTTTTTTTTTGAACCTGAAAATTAAACTTTCATTACAAAACCGAATCATACTTACAATCATTAGATATGATACATCTTAAATCCGCAGGTGGATCAAAAACCCAACTTTCCGAAAGTGAGAGGGACATCCTCGCTTTGGCCACCCAATGGGCTGGCTGCCTTGTTAGTTGTACGAGGGTTATAAACCAGCCTAAGACTAAGGTTGCTTGACATTACTCTAATATCTTCCACCAAAGTTGCAATCTCCCACGGGGGTGCATCTTCTCCTGTACACAGTGAGATGAGAACCTGAGAGTCACTCACCACAATTGCCTTAGAAAGGTGTAATGCAGAAAGTTTAGTCACCTATTGTATGAATTTATCTGATATTGGTAATTTTGTTGATGAGATTCTACTTTGTGCTAAGAAACTGTCTATGTTTTCAACATCATGGGTAGTGCTGGGAATAGTGTTGCCCATTGTCTTGCAAAATATGTAGCAACGATCCCAGAGTTTATTTTATGGAGGGATGAGTGACTTATGTTTTTGTTATCTTCTCTTCAATTTACCAGATCCAGTTTGAATGGTAGTAAAATATCATTTCGTAAAAAAAAAAAAAAAACACATAACACACAAATCTTGAAAATGAACACATGAACACACAAACACTCATTTTCTATGCCTTCACTCTTAGGATTGAAGGAGAGAGAAGGCTTAAAGGTCAAATTTGTCAGGATTGTGATTCTCCTTTGGTAGCATGGAAATAGTGACAGCCAATGATTGGATATTTATGTGTCTATGTCCAAGAAGGAAATGAAAGTGATCAAAGATTACACTGGGAGATTACATCCGAAGCGGCTTTATTCGTTGGCTAGATCTTCGAAATATGGCGATGTTCCAAGTTGGTAACTTGGTTCTCCTAGAAACCCTAATGGGACCAAGGCAGCTTTATTCGTTGACTCGATTTGCTGCACCAAGGCGTCCATGGTTACAGGGGTTCTACCCCTTACAGCCTCCTTCATGTGGCTGAGCTCTTATTGGATATCCTTGAAGCGCTGCTCTCAGTACTGCTCTCTCTTTTCCTACTGATAAGGGAAGAAATCATTCCTTTCGGCCCAATCATTCTGACTTTGCACTTCTTCGTGGTTGCCATTCCTAGGGGGTAGATGGGGAAGGCGTCCCATAGCCTAACTATTCTCCCCTACTTCGTTAACCTCTCTCAGGGGATCAAGATGATGTGGTTCCCTTCGAGGGAGGTCGTTTTGGCCTTCCTGGGCTGGTCGCGTCTCCTGCGGACGTTGTAAAAGCTTTAGGAGCTCCTCGTTCTGTCGAAATAGACGTTGATTGGCCAGGCGAAAGGCCTCTATCTCGTTATTCATTAGGGGATCCACCAGAGGTCGATTAACCTCGGCAGTGGGGATGAAATCTTGAGGATTCTCGTGTTGTCTGCCACTAGTGGCTTCCTGTTGATTCTGCACCCGTAGCGGGTTGGCTTGGCTTGGTTTCTGCTCATGTTGCGAGTTGAGACCATCAATTACTGAAGGATCAGTGTATTTGTAACGAGAACAGTCGTTCCCACAGACGGCGCCAAACTGATGGTGTTAACTAACGTAGATGTGCAGAATATTTGGATTATGCTGAACAACGTGGATCTGAGCTACATGGCTCGTGAGGATTGTGATAAAAGACTTAAGGAGTTGGGATATCTAGCACAGAGAATATATAGTGGTTCACCGGCTCGGGAGCTCGGTTAATCCACTCTTCAATGGAGGCTCTTGCTCCTTGTGTTTTTTATTAATGGCGCATGGAGTTTACAGTGTGTTTTTCATGCAACTAGGGTTCCTCTGGCTCTGCCTCCTCAATGGAGGCTCTGTACAGTATTTATAATGAAATTTCTACATCTAAGGGGTCTGCAGCGAGATCCTTGTCTTGCATTCGTGGGATCTCCCTTGATTGAGGTAGAGGACCATGGCCAATTTAGAGTTTTGCGCCTTGAATATAGCTTGGCTATTGTTTCGGGGGTACTTTCTATTATACAACTGTTTCCTTCTCGTTTCCCTGATTGTTTGCTCTTGGGGGGGGGGGGGGGGGGGACTTGAGGTCTAGACCCCTGAGCTCTGGAGGTCTTAGCTGTCCTTCTGATCTGACCTCCCTTACCGAGCTCATACTTGAAATTTATTCTTGGTATCATCAATATATATACACATAGATTTTTATATATATACATATACATTCAAATTTAGGTATATATAGATTATATACAGTAAATAATCTTTGAGAGAGAGAGAGAGATATGTTAAACATTGAACTTGGAAAGAGTTTTGCTAGAGTGAGTTCGCCGAAGGGAGTTTCGGTGATGAAAGTTGTTTGAGAGAGAGAGAGAGAGAAAAAGACTCAGAGAAAGAAAGGGAGGATATATGAGGATTGAGGACTTTATATATGTGAATGTGCCCAAAAAAAATCTTTTGTTTTCTGCTAACAGAATTCGAAGGTTGGGCTTTATTAAAGTCCTTCCAACGCCTCCACGTGTTTTTATTTTTTATTTTTCCAAAAATTAAAAACATAAAACATAAAAAAAAAAAAACCGTCATATTTCCAAACGCAACCTAAGGCTTTCAACATAAACCTGGTATTTCAATACTAGGTGGATAAGTTGTCATGCGTCACTTTTCCATTAGTTTGAAATCTCCAAAAACCAATCACAACCCGTCATGTGTCGTAGTGGATAAGATTATTTAGATGGTCTTTTAATTATACTATGGGTCCCGTGAATTAAAATTCCAATCGTTGGAATTTTAATTGAGCATCTCCGATTTGCTTCGAAATACGTGAAAATTTCGACTGTCTCAGAATTCAAAGAAAATTGACTGCCCATTTGATTTCGTGAGACTAATCCAATGGCGAGGTCCGTTTCATCATCCGAGTTTCGTAAAAATTCAGGTTTTTAACTCGTGCTTAAAAAAACTTAATTACTGTATTACCCATTTAAATGACTTATTAAAATTTTCAGGTTTTACAAGCTCACCTCGTTTGATATACTTAATTATAATTTGGATCTCTTTTTTATTTTTTTTATTTTTCCCTTTTTTCTTTCATGTTATTACTTGAGAAGTAGATTTTTTAAATAATTTTAAAAAATAATGATTTACTATTGGGGAGTTTAGGGTAGTCACAAATGACACAGGATAGCATTTGATGGGAGCATTTTTAGTTAAAAAGATTCTAAATTCTTAAAAATTTAAGAAATATGGAGGGAAATTTTTCAAGCCCTCTCAACTGTAAATTATTTGTTATATATCTATAGATAGATGTGTTTCTACTATTATTATAGGGTGGGCCTATTCCCACCCCACGAATCTCCATTTTCATCTCATTTACTTTTGGGTTTTTTAGGTGTGGGTACAATTTTTTAGACTTATTTAGGCAAAAGTGTATGGATAAATTGTTTATTCCATTAAGTATAATTTTTATAAAATTTTTTGCGTTTAGGTACAAAATTCAAATGAATTAAAATTTTTTTTACCTAAACACCCTTCCTTAATTTATGCATTCTTAATTGGCAGTTATATATCTAATCAAATATGTAAAGATTTCATTAGATTCTTTCACTATCTCTCCCATATTTTCTCTCCATCTCTCTCTCTCTCTCTTTCCCCTTTACTTTCCCTATCTCTCCCATATTTTCTCTCTATATCTATCATTGATAATTTATTTTATTTTCAAATATGTAAATATTTGATTTATTTTTTCATCTCTCTCCCCTATTTTTTTTCTCTCCCCTTATTTTCTATAACCATTTCGCTATCTCTCTATTTTCTCTCTTTATTTATATCAACAATACAACAACATAATTACACTAATCAGTTACAATTGTCTTATAATATACCAAACAGTTATTCATGCATTCTAATAAACCAAACAGTTACATCAAACAATTACACAAATTTATAATATCAACTTAATTTGTCATTCAGTTGTTTACATAAACTTAATAGTTGCACTATTTAGTATCGCGACATCGTTACACCAATCATATATATCAAATTTAGTATAACGATAAAGTCTTTTGTGTAATGATAAACCCAATTTGGTGTATATAATTGATGTAACCATGTCGTGATACTAAATGATGTAACTCTTTGATTTATGTAAATAACAAAATGACAAATTGAGTTGGTGTTGTAATTTCGTATAATTGTTTAGTATAACTGTTTAGTTTATTAGAACACACGAGTAACTGTTTAGTGTATTATAGGGTAATTGTAACTAATTGGTGTAACTGATTAGTATAATTGTGTTGTGTAACATTGATATAAGAAGAGAGAAAAAGGGAGAGAATAAGGAAATAAGGGGAGAAGGAGTGAGAGAGAGAAAAAAAATAAGGGGAGAGTGAGATGAAAAAATTAAATCAAATCTTTACATATTTAAAATTTTTTTATCAATATGAGAGAGAGAGAGAGAGAAAATAGGAAAGAGAGAGTGAAATAGTAATGAAGAGAGAGGAGAGAGAGTAATGGAGTAATAAATACCCTTTTAGTCTTTTTAAAAAAAAATGCACTTAGGGCAAAATAAGTTTTTTTAATGTAGTTTAGCTCAAATAAGTCTAAATTTTTGTACCGGCTTCTAAATTACCCTTTACTTTTTGATTATTAAACTACTAAGCTCACCCCTTCTATACCCACCTCATGCTACATACACCTCATTAATAGTTAAGTTCACACATTCTATGTACACCCTTTTAATGAAAGAATACAATTAGTTTATGCACAAATATATTTACGAAATAAGAAAAAAAAGAACTAAGCAAAACTGAAACAAGAAAAAAAAAACAACCAAAAATGAAACAAGAAAAAAAAAAGCATGTTGATACAAGGAAAAAGAAAAGTACGAAACAAGCAAAAAAAAAGAAGAGAAAGAAGCAGACCGAAACAAAAAAAAAAAAAAAGAACGAAACAAGGAAAAAATAGAAAAAAAGAAACAAACCGAAACAAGAAGGGAAAAAAAAAAGCAAAGATTAAAGGAATAAGCAAAACTACATGACTTAAAATCGAATATGAAAAAAAATACTAATATGTATCTCACAGAAAAAATTTATAGTGAAAAAATATTTTTGTGAATGCATGAGATGAAATAGAGAATGAAACTCTAATTATGACAAAATATAAAGTGAGTTTACTTATTAAAGGTGGTGTATGTAGCATGGGGTGGACTTTGTTATTAATGGAATGAGTACAGAATGGGTGGATTTAGTAGTTTGATAATGAGAAATTAAATTGGTCGGAATGGAGATTTCTGGGGTGGGAATAGCTTATGATAAATAACTTAGTATTAAAAAATAAAAAATAAAAAATATATTAAAAGGTATAAAAGTTTGAAACCAAACATCTTTTTTTAATAGTGAAAGAAATCAAGAATAGTTCGTTCTGCACTCATTATGCGATTAGATATCTGATTATATTATCTCCCCGCAAAAAGGTAAAATAATTTTGAAGCGGTCTCTTTCGTTATCTTCTTTTGCATAGACACTATGATTGATATCAGGGTTACCTGGATCGCGGGTCGATTGGGTACGTGGTACGGGTACAGGTGCGGGGTACGTTACTTTTTGCGGTATGTGGTGCGGTGGGGGTAGGCTTAGCTGGTACGCTATTTTGGGTCGCGGTTCGCTTTGAACTATTATTCGGGTCGTTTTCATTATTACAAAAAATTATATAAATATATACATTATAAAATGTAAATCAAGATCAACAACAACACATCAACTAATAATCATGTATAAAAAAGTAATGATTGCATATTTTATTATCAATAAAAGACAGCATATAAATTTAAAGACTTCAAATTTAAAAAATAACGTACTAAAGAGCAATTAAATAGCTTCCTACTTGAAGCACAAATCAAAATAACACTCTTAAACATCTAACAAGTCTCAAATAAAAATTACTTAATAATAAGAAAAAATTAGAGCACATGAATTAATTGTCAACTCTTTTCCCTTTATCTTTCACAGTGTTCCCTCCTCTTGCAAAGTTACTAATTTGAGTCTGATGCAGTCCGGAATGACGGAGCGGGGGCCTACTAGAACTAGTAGGTGGCTTGTCAATAGAAGCAGACATAGAAGCATGTAAGGATGAAGCTTCCCGATCTTCGTCTCCAGCAATGATAGAACTATCTGTATTGTCATCCTCCAAAGATTTCCATCGCAAATCCTCCAATCTCACACTAGAATCATCTATATATGTGTGCTCTGGATTTATATCCCATTTCTTAAAAGGGCCATCTTTGTAGCTTTCACTGAAACGTGATTGAAGACAAATATTTGAATGGATGAAAACCAATCTGTCAGCTCTGGTAGAATTCAGTCTGTTTCTCTTGACATTGTGAATAAATGAATACGTGCTCCAATTTCTTTCAGCTGAAGAACTTGTAATTGGTTGTGATAACACCTTTTATGAAAAAAATAATAAGACACATTAATAATGATAATTAACAATAAAAATAAATAACTTGTAATTTGAATTAGTACCTTTTTTGCCACTTCTGCTAATTCTGGAGTTTCTGAACCATATGTCGACCACCAATCAATAGCATCCATGGTCATAGCATCTGTTTGAGCCGACGCCATAGCATAAAGACCCTTTCGCGAGTGAAAACGTGCATACTGTTCTCTCAATTGTTTTGCTTCTTCTACATCTTCTGTAATCTTTTCAAAAGCTTTCATAACACCTATGATGACCTCTCTATCTTGATTAGGAGTTTTCCTAACTGTACCTCCCGGTGCTAGCTTAGTAAGATATTGGATATCATAAAACCGTGGTGTTAGTGCAAACCCAAGACAATGTAAAGGAATATTCATCTTCTCCCATCTGTCAAGCACAATTTTTTCAATCTGGGGAAATTTATCAACGTGTTTTCCACCCCTCATAATATCTTTTATTTCACCAAGCATGTTGTCCATCTTCTCATAAATCTCACCCATTTTTTGACCTTCCCCATCACAAAATTTAATAAGAAAAAATATAGGTTTTGTGATACTTATGATATTCTCCACATCCTCCCAAAATTCTTCACTAATAACAGTTTCTGTAACCAAAACACCTAACTTCCTTGTGTGTTCATCCCCAGATTTCACCAATTCTTTCCATGACTTGAGAACAATGGTAGTTGTAAGGGACTCTCTACAGTCAACAAGTCGCTTCAACAAAATATAATGCGATGCAAACCTGGTCTTAGCCACTTTTAATAGTTCCAATTTAGACTGAGCTCTAAACATAGCCAAAGCATGTGTATGGTTCAAGAAATATTTAACAATAGACTTTCCCCTTCTATAAGTATTTCTAAACCACTCAAATTCCTTTGCAAAATCTTTAAAAATTAGATTCAGAGTATGAACAACACAAGGAGACCAAAATATATGTTTGTGTACCTTTTGCACCTCTTTCCCCGCAAGTTTGCAATTTGCTGCATTATCAGTCACTACTTGAATGACATTTAGTGGACCTACTTCTTCAATGGCTTTCAATAAAAAAATCAGCAATTGCTTTACCTGTTTTCTCTATCTCTGAAAAATCCTCAACATACAAAAACATAGCTCCACGACTATTTGCTGCAATGATATTAATAAGTGGTTGATGCTTCACATTAGTCCACCCATCTGATACAATTGATACCCCATTAGAATACCATGTATCTTTAACAGGAATTAAATCTTTTTCAACACTTCTTTTGCACTCATCCAATAATGTAGTTCTTGCTTTTTCATAGCTAGGAGCCTTGTAACCTTTAGGTCCTTTATTTATAGCTGAAATCATCTCATTGAATTGAGGATTTCTCAACACATTGAATGGAATTCCATTAGCACATAATCCCCTCATGACCTTCAAGTCAACCATGTCTCGATCCATTATTTTGAATGCATCTTCAATTGATCCCGTCGTCGGTGAGGGTTGTCGCTTCATCAATGTAGAATTTTTCAGGGATGAAGAAACTCCTATTTTTTCTGCCTTTTGTACTCTTTCTCGTAATTTTGCATGTTCAGTCAAATTATTCATCAACGCTTGACACCGTTTAATTTCTGCTTTTTTTTCGGGTGGGGCACCAAAAAAGTGGTAATGCATTCGAGTATAGGAACTTGTAAATTTACCACTACAATGCTTACATGACCAACTCTTTGATCCCCCTGGATTTTTTCTTTGAGCTGCACCAATAAGATTGACTTCATTGAGTAGTGGTTTCAATTTTGCATCAACTTGTAATTGATCTTCCTGTGTGCGATTTTTTTGTGGTTGCCTAGTGTTATCTTCTTCCGTTACTTCAATATGTTCAACTTCTAGTTCATCAGCAGAATCATCTAAATTCTGAATATTACTTCCGAATTGTTCTTCAACCTGATAAGAGTCTTGTTCTTCCCTCATTCTTTTACCAAAAAACATTTTTTTAAGTAACAAAAATTCAATACAATAGAGAGATATTGAATGAATAATGAGTACAGAAAGATGAAAAAAAGAGAGAGAGAGAGGCGGTATAGAGATTAGGGTAAAAAATTGAAAAAACTATATATATGGCTACCAGGCTCGTAGGGTATAAAAAGTAGTACTGCCTAGTAGACATTAGTATTTTTACTTTTTTATCCTAAGTGTGTGATACAATATCTTGTAAAGTGAAGGGCTTTTTCTGTCTTTTTATCAAAAAAAAAGATTAGAGTGTTGTATTTTAAGTCGGTTCTTTTTTATTTTTTTCGTCAGACTGTCGGTTCTTCTGGACAGAAAAGAGAGAGAGAGAGAGAGAGAGAGAAAAAACGAGAGAAAGAAAACGATCGCTGCGAAGAACGATAGATCTGCGAAGTCGACGAAGAAAGAGATAGGGATCTGCGATGGGAACCACACCAGTCTTCATCTGCGAGATGCAAAGTCGACGGAGAGAGAGGGAGAGAAGGAGGTCGATCGATTGAGGCAAACGAACGCGATCCATAGCACTTCCAGGTAGGTATTTCATCTGCCATCTTCAAACACTATATGTTGAGTTCTTTATTATTATTATTATTATTTTTTTTTGGAATTTTGGAACAAATTTGGGGTAGGATTGAGTTTGACATATTGATTTGGGTGGGTGATTCCTAGTTAGGGCAAAAAATTGGGGACGCTGGTTTTGCCGATCCAGGTCGCGAACGACCCACGTTTGGGGTCGTGCGACCCAGATCGGGGATCGTAGGGGGTCTCACGTTTTCAGGTAACCCTGATTGATATGTATTTATTGATTGATATTATTTTCATATTTTATCCAAGAGAATTACAATTCTACAAATTCGTTCATCTCTCTCTGTTGTCTGTGTGCTAAGAGTAACTTTCTTTTTGACTTGTTCCGAAAACGTATATACAAACACAAAAAGACAAGCACGCAAATGAACACACAGACACCAACTTTCTATCCCTTCATCCTTGGGATTGAAGGAGATGGAGGGCTTGAGGGTCAAAATTTTCAGGTTGTGATTCTCCTTCGGAAGCATGGAAATAGTAACAGCCGATGATTGGATGCCCATGTGCCTATGTCCGAGAAGGAAACGGGAAGTGATCGGAAATTCTACCGGAAACGGCTCTCTTCGTCGGCTAGATGGTCAGACTGTGGCAACGCACTGAGTTGGTAGATTCTCCTGTTTCTTTCAATAAAATCAAACAAATACTAACCTATAGAATAACATAGCACGAGTTTGGAATAAAAAAGCCACAAAATTATAGAACAATTAAATATGAGTTATCGTTGCTGCCCGCATCATTGGGAAAATATATGTTATTTTAATTCTCTCTTGACATCACCGGTTAGAAAAAAAAAATGAGAGAATTAATGGGTTGTCTTAATACATGTGAGTTTAGTGACTTACAAAAATAGTTCATTCGCAATAAAGAGAAAATAAAAAAGGGGAGATTCGGTGGGACGGAATGAGAATAAATTGTTTGATTGCTGTTTTGTTTTTAGAATAAAATTAAAGAGTGAGTGATAATGGATTTCGTTTGCACCTTTATGCCCAAAGAGAGAGAATATCTTATTCTGCTTTTTAACCAAGGAGAGAAAGAAAGAGTGTGATTGATGCTTGATAGTTGTTAATTGCACTTTTTAACATTAGAAAAAAAAATAAAAATAAGCTTCTTTAGTCCCAAAAAGCATTATGAACAAAGTATAAATTCAAAAAAAAAAAAAAAAGATAATGAAAAGAAAACATAGGACAAAGGATGCTAGTCGTAGTGGTGATAACCTTGTGCATCCCAACCTTTATTCAAAGGCAACACACTCTACGACATCTTCTCATTCTCTGTTTGATTTATTAATGTCGAAGGATCGGCTACAATTATGTGGTCACACACCATTAAAATTGGTAATTTGCTCCACAAATAAAATGTCTAACTTCTTTGGTTTTTAAAAGAAAAGTTAAATTTTTTTAATTTTAATAAAAATAACAAGAATTGGAAGTATCTCGGTTTAGTCCTACTACCTAAGGTGCAGTCCCTTCTAAAAAGCCAAAGGCTCGTAACCCGTTAGACATGACATGTGTGTATGGCAAAAAATAATAATTCTCACCATATATGACGCTTGATCGATTCTCAAAAGTTTTACAGTGACTCTCATTTTTCTTCTAGTAGAAATAGAGCAGACACATCAAATATATATACTACTTATAAATATCAGCATCTGCGGAAAAAAATTTGATTTCCTCTTTTAACTCTAATTATTATAATAAAGTTAATTATACCACCAATACATTTACTTTCATCTACTTTTTGTTTTTTTACTCCTATTTAATTTTCAACTTATTTTAGACTCTTTTATAAGCATTTCTAAATTCTTTTGAACTCATTTATTAGGAGTACAGTTACATACAATTTTCTATATCTATATAGAAGTAAATGAAAAACTTTTGATTTTTTTATTTTAGCCCTAATTATTATAATAAAGTCAATTATACCCACCACTACATATATTTTCATCTAATTTTTATTTTTTACTCCTATTTGACTTTTAACTTATTTTAGACTCTTTTATAAGAATTTCTAAATTCTTTTGAACTCATTTATTAGGAGTACAGTTACATACAATTTTCTATATCTATATGAAGAAATAAAATCGTATGTATATGTTAAATTATTATACAAATATAGTTATCAGACTGAATTCTATGGTCAAATATATATTATATTTTATTTTTTGGTATACAATAACATAATTAGTATTATAAGCGATCTAATCAATCTATTTTAAAAAATAAAATTTAATAATTAATGTAATTAGTGTGCAAATGTCTAAAATGTCTCAAAGTTTTATAGAATAAATTAATAATTAAATTTAGTAATAATTAAAATATAAATTAATTATTTGATTTTTAATTTATTATTTAATTTAATTATACATATAATTCACATTTTTTATAAAAAAAATATTATTTAAATTTATTTACGTGCAATGCACGTAAATAAATTTAAATTTTTACTGCTATCCCTTACACATGATATCACCCCCACCCCACTCTGCCTAAGAATTCACCACAACACATGAAATAAATTTTTACTAAATAAAAAACTTAAAAGGACCGATCAATACAATACAAGTAAATCGTGTAATTATACTCTGCACATTCATATAGTGGCTTTTCATCATCAAACATGTGACCACAAATATAATTTCTAACCTTCTTCACACTTCAAGTAAAGGTGAGGATGTGAGTGATCTTCCACTTGGTAGGTGCCTCCAAATTTGACGTTTGAATATTCATTCCGAATGCATTCAGGATGAAAAGATTAATCACAATCACGACAATGGTAGATCCAACACTCTGGCTTTATTTCTATCTCACAAATTTCGCAATAGTATTCATCAGAATGGTCTTTGATAGAGGGATAACTTAAGATGAGAGGATGTGCATCTCATCTGTGCCTTTGGGTACGGGGTAAAAGAGTACAATGGTAGCATATACCGAAATTGCACTTGTTACATTTGTATCCGATCCCACGGCACGTGACATGACATGCCCTGCACTCAACAAGTCGAGGACTAATTTGAACTAAAGGATGCTTGTGGGTTTCATGAACAATAGTATTCGGTAGGAAAACACATTTGAGATGAATGCAATTGGTTGATTTGAGGTGACTATCTTCGTAGAAGAATCCATTGCCATATCAACCACAAGATGTGCATTGGAAGAGAGTATAAGGTTTAGTTCTCTAAGAGAGCTTGAGCGGGAATATATTGTGATTTGGACGTTCTATGTTTGGTGGTAAGTTACAATTTATATTGAAAAAGTAGTTACATTGAGCACAAGTGTAAAATGTAAGCGAGATCAGTTGCACGCAGCCGTTGCATGATTTTGTGCCGTGCTTCATCTCAGTGTTATTTTGCACATCATAAAGTAGTAGTAGATGATAATGGCCCCTACTGACCATCATTGTTTCTCTGTTAATCTCCTCATGACTAATGTGTTCAACTGGATCTCTAGGGAGAACTGCGAAATCATCACTCAATGGAAAATGTAGCAGATAGGGTGGAGATGTTCATGGTCTTCATTCTCACTTTCACCGCCTCTAAAGCCACAGAATATCAAACACAAATTTTACTCGGCAATAATAAAAGCAATTGTAAGGATTTTGTAGGAAGAGTGAGAATTCACCTCAAAAGCTTCGACCCTGAAATTGAACATTTCGCCTAAATTTTATAGTCGCACAGAGGCAGAGTACAATAATATTGCCAATTCTCTGGCTTTAGGGAGGAACCACGTATCCTGTAGCTCTGGTGGTCTTCCCGAGTAACGTCAGATGAATATGGCTTGACAAGAGTGAGAGGGTGATGTTGACCTTCAAAATGGATGGTACTAACAAATGAAGTACAATTTTTGTGAATCCAAAATTGACATGTGTGATATACATGAGATGAGTCTTTATCTTTTTTATCACAAACATTACACTAAAACGAAGCTGACGGAAAAAGAGGTTGATGGGTGCTCATAAAATTCAGGCGTAATTATATGTTCCTCCAGAAAACATGGTAGACAAATATAAAATTCACAAAAATAATCATTCTTATAGTAGAAACCATCATTATATTGGCTCCGAGTTTCTCTACAGAGCCCAACGTGTAATTGGAATACCTCACAAACTGCTTCATGGTTAGAAGATGCTCAGGGTGTATTTGGTCTCTAATTTCTCGAGGGAGTTCTGCACACCTTTTGTGTAAGTAGAATTGACATTAAATCACAACAGAACACAAGATCTGAGATCAGCTTTTTACACCCGTCGCAGGCAAAATACAAGTAGACCTTATGCACTTCCCTGAGGATCAATGGGTGGACATGCAAGAGAGATGCACTGCAAAACCTCTCTTCTTACTTTCTATTTAATCATGTGGCTCCCGGCCTTTTCAGGATTTTAGAAATTAGATTCAGTACTTACACCCTCCAACATAAGGTACATGGATCCTCATCTCCCACCTCTTGATTGCATCACGGTTTGTCAATAACAGTCCAGGATCACTTGCAATGCAAGTCCAGTAATAGAGTAATTGCTCAAAAAAAAGACTAGTAATTTTTACCAGGTATAATACTTAAATTATAGGGGTTTTTGGAAGCCGGTACACCTAATTAGAGTTATTTGGCAAAAAGTACACATTAAAAAACATCTTGGAAAAAAGTACACTACATGAATACAAAGACCTAAATACCCCCTTTAGGGTCATTTAATTCAAAAATTTTTATCTTTAATGCACCTTGATTCATGTGTATTAACAATTCAAAATCTCTTATCTTTAATGCACCTTGATTCATGTGTATTTGTTAATACACACACACACACACACACTATATATATATACAAATTCGTATATTATATATATATACACATATATATAATTTATATATATATATATGTATATATATATATAAATTATATATATGTGTATATATATATATATATAAGTATATAAATTCGTATATATATAAATACTTGTTTGAATTTATATATATATATATATATGAGAACTTTAATATTCTATATTTGTATATCCTCCATTGATTCATGCAAATTTTTTTTGGAACTTTAATATTCTATATTTGTATGTTCTCCCTCGATTCATGCGAATTTTTTTTGGAAAGTGATTTTGTTTTCAAATTACATTTAACATACCTTTATTCATGCGTTTTTTTTTTTTTTTAAAGTGGTTTTATTTTCAAATTAATTTAATATCCGAAATAGTGTAATAGTGTAACAATAACAGTGTAACAACAAAAGTGTAACAGTGTAACAATAAAAGTGTAACAGTGTAACAAATTATATACACTAAATATTGTACTATTACATTTTTTTAAACATATATTTTCACATAATTTCATTCAAAACAGTTCATCTCCGTTTAGAATTTATTACCACATGCACAAAGTGT
Source organism: Ilex aquifolium (assembly GCA_951799425.1). NCBI lineage: Eukaryota > Viridiplantae > Streptophyta > Magnoliopsida > Aquifoliales > Aquifoliaceae > Ilex > Ilex aquifolium. The sequence continues at coordinate 17,343,254 of OX637406.1, read as the reverse complement.
AACAATAAAAGTGTAATAGTGTAACAATAACTGTTACACTGTTATTGTACACTGTTACACTTTTATTGTTACACTATTATACTATTTCGGATATTAAATTAATTTAAAAATAAAATCACTTTCCAAAAAAAAAACGCATGAATAAAGGTGTATTAAATATAATTTGAAAACAAAATCACTTTCCAAAAAAAATTCGCATGAATCAAGGGAGGACATACAAATATAGAATATTAAAGTTCCAAAAAAAATTCACAAGAATCAAGGGAGGATATACAAAAATAGAATATTAAAGTTCTTATATATATCTGTGTGTGTGTATATATATACGAATTTATATATGTATATATATGTATATGTGTGTACGAATATATATATATACACGAATTATATATATATATATATATATATATATATATATATATATATATATATATATATATATATATATATATATGTGTGTGTATATATATTTATATACGAATTTATGTACGTATATATATATAAATTATATATATGTGTATATATATATATAAATTCGTGTGTGTATATGTGTATATATATTTATATACGAATTTATATACGTGTATATATATATATATATATATATATATATATATATATATATATATATATATATATATATATATATATATATATATATATACGAATTTATGTACGTATATATACATATTTATATATATATATATATAAATTATATATATGTGTATATATATATAAACATTTGTGTGTATATATATATATACTTGTTTGAATTTGTATATATATTCAAACAAGTAGATACATGAATTTAATGCACCACTTTCCCATAAAACTAGGAGATGTTTAATGCACCACTTTCCAAAGAAAATACACATGGATCAATGGAGGACAAAAATGTCACAAAAAAATCATTAAAATTCAAATAATGTACTGAGAGACAAATAAGTATCAAAATTAAAGACTTAATTATCCAACATTTTTTTCTGTGTACTTTTTTACAATTAAGTCTAATTTGGTGTACCCCCTTCCAATTTCCCCTAAATTATATTTCGCAGAGTGGGTAGGGCCAGTCCAATAGTAAAACTAATGAAGCAAAGCATCAGGCCCGCCCACAAAAAATGTCCCATGTTTTAAAGATGTATAAAACCCATAAAAATTATGGTCAGCTGGCTCTGAGATTAATAGATGGTATTGAATGTTTGAACCTCCATTGATAACTCTAATCTAGTCACATGCATGCTTTTACATAATGCCTTAACAGAGAATTTCCTTTAATTCATGCCAATAAGGCATCTAGAGGAGAGTCCCACACAAGAAATTTAAAAAGAAAAGAAAAGTTGTATTCTAGTGGATTCAGATGCTCATTGTCTTCTTCCCTTCTCTCGTCTCTCTCTTTCTCTCTCTCCATTCAACTCGTGACTAAAATACAACAAAATAAAGGCCAAAAGCACTCATCTACACTCCAGAAAAGAAAAAAGAGTAAGAGCATACTCTTTAGACACATCTGCATATTGTGTGTGGATATATACTTTTAGATTATCCCTTGGAGTAGCTTTCTTCTGATCAACTATTCTATGGTTTTTGTAAAGTCTCAAACCTTATAATAAATTTGCATGATCGTAGGAAATTCAATTTTTTTTTCCTAACACCTAAATCACTAGTTCATTCTAATTAACCTAAGTATGTGTTCGGCTTTCCAACATTTGATTTAAAGCCACAATGGTGAGTAGAGAGAGAGAATATTTGCCGTAATGGAATTTGTAATCATATTTGTATACATTTCACGTGGATTAGGCTCTCTATTTATAGGTAAAAATAGCTAGGCTTCTTAAAATTAAGGGTAAATTTCATTGGCATCCCCTCGAAATTGGCCTAATTATAGGAACACCCCTTATAATATCCGAAACGTCACTGTCACCCTCTGTCAGGTTTTGTCGATTATCGAATTAGACAAATTTGCAATTTTACTGAATCAACCTTTAAGGCTTCAATCATATTGTTTATCCTTTAACCCCTATAGTTTTTGAATTACCCTACACATCCCAATTTAATTTAGAATTTAGTTTCATCAAATTAAAATTAAATAGAACTTCAATTTCATCAAATTGACATTTAATTTCATTAATTCAAATATTAATTTCATCACACTAACACTAAATTTCATCAATTTAACACCAAATTAATATTTAATTTCATCAAATTAATTTCGTCAAATTAAAGTCATGATGAAAATAGACTGATTACTAGAGATATCTGTGTTATCTCGTCTGCACTAGTTTGTAGACGAATGCGTGAGTTATACCGAGTACTTAGTAAATTATAGACCACTTCAAATCTTCATTTTCGAGAGGGAAGATCAATTCTATAAATATCAATCGAAACCTGAAACCTTGTATAGGTATGCAATGGCATAGTGAGCATAGAAAACTATTTTTTTCACTTTTAAGAACATAAAAAAAAATGTTTATGTATATATATAAAACAATCAAATTAGGGAGGAGAAATGATTCTCTCCTTAAATATTTAATTATTAGAGTTTTAAAATATTTTATTAGCTTACTTTAGTCAAATTATTCCATGTGTCTTTTGTAACCACTCCCACCATTTTTCTTAAATTACTTTAAATTTAAAATTATCTTTCTTAACTATTTAAAATTTAAATTAACGTCATTTTAGCACCGTAATAAGAATTGTTTAGTACTATTAGCGTTAGGGAGAATTTAGTGGTAGGGGTGATGGTAGGAAGGCATAACAAATTTTGTGCATCACACGGGTTGTCCGCTAGTTTTTTTAATATTTTAATGTTAAATCACCCTAAGGGTCTATTAGGTTAGAAAGAAAAGAATAATGGAAAGTAAAAGTGATAGAAAGTGATGTGAAAGAAAAAAAAAAATATTTTCATGCATGTATTTGGTTAGCATGAAAACTTGCAAACAAGTTTAAAAAAAAAATTCATTATATTGTTTTAAATAAATGAAAGTTATAAGAATTTTTTTCAGTTGCCTAAATTACCGTAAACAATATTAAATCATTTTAAAGAAGAAAAAAAATATGCATTATAATTAAAAAGTTAAAAAATTTTAAAAAGTGACTACCAACCTAATTTTAGGACAAGAATCGTCCCAAACCATGAAAACATATATATTTATGTGTATGAGTAATGCTATTTGAATCTAAAAATCTGACCTAATTAAGTGCAATCAATCCAAAGTTTATAGTGAATTAGGTCAATAAATAAAGTCTCAATAGCATTGTTCATTTATGTATATGACGAAATCAAGTGATTACTTAATAAATTTAAGTTAAAATCCAGGTGTAATTTGAAAAGAAAATTCATTTTAATTAAGTCACACAGCCCACGTCACATACTTGGATGCTCAATAATGGACTCTCCATGTTTAAATTTAAAGTAATTTAGGTGTAGTAATTAAAATAAATGCCCATGTGTTTAATTTGTGACACCAAGCTACCTAGTTTTATTTGTTTCATATCTGGATTCCCGGGGGCCAAGTGGAGCCACTGCTTAACTTTTGGTCCCACCAAACAAGAAATTTGAACAAATAAAAAATCAAACATGCATGGTGTATTTGTATTCATGAGAAGATTTAAAACACACACACAAAAAAAAAAAAAAAGGCTATTGGATACTAATGTATTTGTATTTCAGTTGGCATTCAACATTGTTCTGTGGTAAACAAATAACAAACCATTGATTTTTTTTCCCAGTTATCTGTACATCAATCAATAGCCAAAGAAACTCGATCCATGGAAAATGCAAGCAGTCAAGCCAGCAGTTCCAAGCTTCTGAAGAAATAATAACCAAGAAAAAGGAAAAGGAAAAATGTCATCGGTGAAGTGTAATCTCATTGAATATCGCACATTATATATTTTGACTAGTGATACATGTTGGATTTGAGCCCAGAACTCAATGTCTCCTGTCTTCGAGTGGGGATAAGGTTTTCTCTCACTTGCATTCGCTCCTTACGCTCCTCCTCAAGGGCAATGTGGTGAAGCAGCTCCAGTTTCTTTTACATTGACATGGTTGCAGCTGCCCATAGCTTTGGCTGCTGCACTTGCTTCTTTCACTATATTCATATCCTGCAACAAAATCCCTTGACAAGGAAATCTCTCGGTGCAATCAAACTTAATGGCCACATCAGAAACACTTGTTCCATTGATGTTCTGGTAAATCAACATAAACAAGCTGAATTTTGGTTGTTTGTTAGATTGAAATTCCAGAAGTTGATAAAGAAAAATTTGATATAACATGAAGATGATATCCTGTACTGCATTCTGGGTATCGTTTTCCAGTCAAATATATGGGTATCGTAAACAACATAGTTGCAATGGATCTAAAACCAACCTCTTTAAACTCTCTCTCTCTCTCTCTCTCTCTCTCTCTCTCATCTTCATTTCTGTACCAACCCCATGAATACTTTTTTGGCAATGTATTTAACTTCCTCTGTTTAAAATTCCAATCTCTCCAATTCTTTTTTTTTTTTTTCTTTTCTGTATTTTTCCTCATATTTTGCATTTTGATATTTGCTTCTTCATCAGCTATCAGAGTAAAAACTATTAGTCTCAGCTTTCCAGGTGCTTGACCACATTTCGTCTCTCTCTCCCCCTCCCCCCTCCCTTTTCCTCTTCTCACTTTCTCTCTCTGATACAGGCACGGATGCATACAAACACAAAGGTCTAGTAGTAACTCAACCCACAATTAATGATGTTACTACACCAATGATTGAGTTGCTTAAATAAAGTTCTTTGATTTCTTGATGTTTCTTAGATGGAGCTGTCATTTTGAGAGAAGACAGATTTTGAAATGTCCATAAGAACAGAATCTACAACAACAAGACCAATCCTCAAAAGGAAAAAGCAAACAGAAACTGCATTGTTTCATGAGAGAAATAATTACTCTTAAGTACGACAGAAACTCAAGTTTCAACAAAATGGACAACTATGGCCAGAATGAAGTGCAAAATTCAGTAGAATAACATTTTTTTTAAAACAAACTCCTGGCCGGTGAATTGTTTGTGTCCAAATGTCAGACCAGAAAGAACCTTCTGTTTGGTGTACAAAGGAAAATTCACAAAAAAAATTTCAGTTATAGATAAATTGTCATAGGCCATATTTAAATTTCCTGTAGAGAAGAAGTAAAAATAAATTTAGGAGATTTTGACTGACTGCAGAAAATAAAAAAAACTAACACTGCTAAGTTTAATCACCATTCCTCTGTGAACATAAAAACCCCATGGCATCAATTACCAGAAATTTAACAAAGAAACATGTAAATTAGGGAAGCTTAGCGAATTTAACATAAAAGCATCACTTAGCAGCTTCAAGAACCAAATTAAACTAACATCAGGTTACATATAGGATCAAAATAAAACCCCAAATGCATAATTAGAACAATTAGAGAAAATATAATTCAAAGATGAATAATTAGAACAGACAATATTAGAACCATATACGAAACTAGGGTTAGGGTTGGGAAAATCGAATAGAGCCTCTCAATCCAGCAATTTGGGCAGAATCATATAAACAAAAGATAAGAACCCCTGATCGGATTAGGGTTTCTAAGAGAACCTACCAACTCAGTGCGTTGCTAGAGTCTGACCATCTAGCACACGAAGAGAGCCGTTTCCGATGGAATTTCCGATCACTTCCCGTTTCCTTCTCGGACATAGACACATGGGGATCCGATCATCGGCTGTTACTATTTACATGCTTCCAAAGGAGAATCACAACCCTGACAAATTTGACCCTTAAGCCCTCTCTTTCCTTCAATCTCAGGTGTGAAAGCATAGAAAATGGGTGTCTGTGTGTTCATTTGCGTGATAGTGTCTTTTTGTGTTCTAAGATATCCAGCGAAACAGAAGTTAGTCTGAACACTTTTTCGCGCAGACGGACAAATTTGTTGGAATTGTAATTCTCCTGTGATAAAACACGAAAACAGTATCAGTAGATAAACACAGACCGATCATAATATCTATGCAAAAGAAGAGAACGAAAGTGATCGCTTCAAAATTGTTTTGCCTTTTCACACGGGGAGATTATATAAATAGAGTGAGTGCAATGTAAATGATTTTGTGGTAAATGTTAGTGATCATTGAATGAGTCTATTTGAGACTGGTGGATAGATTTATTGAAACCTACCTGTTTTATATTATAAATACCCCATTGTATAATGAGTGTAGAATAAACTATTCTTTCGCTATTAAAAAAAATGTTTGGTTTCAAATTTGTATATCTTTTAATATGTTTTTTATATTTTAATACTATTATTTATCATATCTATATCTATACTACTATAAAATATCAACAAAAGTTTTTCATTTTTGTTTGACCATAATACCCCTATAAAAATGATTAAAGAGAATTATATCATTACATATTTAATTACTCAATACCAATTAAATATCCAAATAACCCTCCATATACTTTTCCTTCCACACAAATAATCTATATGAATATCTATATCTATATCTATACATCTTTTTATACTTCAAAAAATAAATATTCAGTATACATAATATAAATAATACTAATATCTATATATCTATATCTATATCTATATTATTATAAAATTTCAACATCCATGAAAAACTTTTGAATTCCTAATTTGCTCTTAAAGATGCCTAAAATCCAAATTATATACCCTTTAATAACTCTATTAATGGTTTTTATTAGCATTTTTCATATCATAATTACAGTAATTAATATTTAAAAGTTTTAAGTTGTTCCCCTTCTGTGCAGTGAATACATCGATTCGTCTTCCAAGCAAGCTTCGCATATCATCACAACAAGATTGCACCAACATCTTGACTACCAGACTATTTTGACCTTTAAAATTCTATCGTTATGAGAATTGGATAGCCACCAAAAAATTCATTGGTCGTAGACATGCACTTCACCTCACTTCTATATATAGATTTATTACATGTTGGATTAACCTTGTCTACTTGGGGAAGTGACGCTCCAAACCTGTGAGATTTGAACCAATTCTCTTTATGCTTGAACAGGTGTTGTTCCATATATGGTTTCTTTGTCGCTCTCATTTTCTTTTTATGTCAGAATGAATTTTGGGTTAAATTTCAATTTTTGGAATTTTGTTACCCAATTCACATGAAATTTACCATATTTGTAAAACTCAATCTAAGCTTTCATATCAGAAATGACCACAAAAAAGAACCCATTATTTTGTGGACTTGACAAAAGTTCAAGGCAAAGCTCATAAGCTCATGTTGCTCTTCAGATGCTTGATAAAGAAATTTTTAAATTTCAACTTTTAGCACTTTTGTAATAATACTAGAAATGTACTAATATTTGTGTGCTTAAGATTCATGTATCCGTAGATATTTAAAGAGTTTTGAAAGTTTGGCAAATCATTGTTCGTTGAAAGCATAATGGCCTTTGGTGTAATAGAGCAAAGATGACTTGAGCAAAGTGAAGAAGCTTTTCCTTTTAGCAAGTTAATTTTTCCAATTTCGTGAATTTTTTTGTTATTTTTACCAACTCTTTGTTTCATACATAAAAGTAGGAAAAATTTGTGTTCTCTTGTTATGATATATTTTTATCATTGAGGATCAAAAAGAATAAAAATGCTACTATTAATGCTACCATGAAAATTATGGATCAAAAAGAATAAAAATGTTACTACTGATATATAAATTCTAGAAAACCACTTAAACTATTTAGAGTGTGCTTTTTTACAGTGATGTGGTCAAAGACCACTTTTTTTTTAAAGATTTAAAACAATAAAAATCGTATAATTTACATAACAAAAATATTATACCCTATGTAATATTGAAAATAGTTCACGTGCAACACACATGTGCTTTAACTAGTAATAATAAGAAGAAAAACACATATATATCAAAATTTTTATCATTACCACAAATCAAAACAAAACCCTTCTTTCCAAAGTTATATATATGGATATTCCCTTGTTATAAAAGTTATTTGAAAGGATATAGCATAAGTTTAAACAAAAAAAACATTAATTTTTTGTCTCGATTAAGTTTTTTACATCTAATTGACGAATATTTAGTGTTTTATAGACTAACAACTCATTGCCCGTACCTGAAGGCACTATACAACAAACAAAAAAATCTTAAACAATTGTCCAAATTCAAAAGGAATCGTCTAAAAATATTCATACCAATTCTTTTTTTAAAATGACTCGAAATATATCGTCAACCATATCTTCCATATTAAAGAAATTTTCATAAAAATATATAAAAACTCTCCAAAGCAACACCATATATACAAAATGTCTCTGCAAAAAAAAAAAAATTAAAATAACTCATTAAAATTTATAATTTTAAGAAATTAATAAAATATTGCTCATTTATAAGACTTACGAATTTATCACCTCTACTACCACTCAATCCAATAACATAACATAATTATAAACTCAATCACCATATTTTCAATCCACTCTATATCTATGTAATAAATACCTCAAGTAAAAAAAAAAATACTAACATAACACAATTAAATTCACAATCTTTAAGCGATAAATAAAATCAACCAAATCATACTCATTTATAAAATTCATGAATTTATCACCAACTATCACCATTCATCCTCAAATGACACAATATAATTATAAATTTAATCACCAAATGTCCAATCTTCTAAATATAAATATACATAGGAACACGCCCACACACATTTCTTTTTTGGTTACCAACAAATCTTCCAAATCAATAACTGTTTTTATTAGAAATGCAATAATTCAAGTTTTTAAGATAAAATAATAATAAATTAATGTTTAATTAAAAAAGTAAAAATTACGGACATCCACTAAGTTTTGGCAACATTACATGGACACCTCCTGATATTTTATAAATAACACAGAAACCCCCTGAGGTTTGAAATTCATTGCATAAAGATCCCCTCTGTCTTCCTTCCGTCAATGTTGTTAACGAAAATTGATAATTTCATCCCAAAATTTTTTATTATTTTTACAATTGCCATTCTCTAAATTTAGTACCAAAAAATATTAAAAATTTAATAAAATCAAAATTTTTTTTTTGATTTAGTACCCAAAAAATTGATATAGTTTAGTTCTCCAAAAAAATGTTTAAATAAATTTAATAACAATAAAAATTAATTAGATATTAATTCGACAAAGTTGAATACAAATTGTACAAAATTAAATTTTATTTTTTAATCAAATTATATATTAATTTACAATCTAAGGTTCATTTCGTTCTGAATATTATTTGGTGTTTATAGTCAATATGCTATTTTTTATTTACATTAAGTGTGTACTCCAAAATATTGATTAAATGAATTTCAATATTAATTTAATAACAATAAAAATTAATTTGATATTAATTCGACAAATTTGAATATAAATTGGACGTTAATTTTTGATAAAAAATTTAAGGTTCATTTCGTGTTGAATAGTATTTGGTGTTTATAGTCAATATGCTATTTTTTTATTTACATTAAGTGTTATTTATAAATTAAGAAGCGAGTGAAAAAATACATGTTGTTAGATATATAAAAACTTTGAATTAGTTTCATGGAATAAATAATTGCGTAACATGTAGTTTTATCTATTTTATAGAGTAAATAATAACAAAAACAATATAGGGGAAACAAAAAAAATGATAATAGTATGAGATGATGTACAAAAGTGGATTTATGTACAATCAACAGTCGAGTGTATAATGCAGAGTAATCAATGAAGCAGTCAATAAAACAATTAATGAAGGAGACAAAGATTGAGTCAACACAAGAAACACACAGATGTATAGTGGTTCGGTCAGGGTAACCTACTCCACTTTCGAAGGCGGCAACGGTGACTGGAGAACTTTATTAATAAAATAGATGGTGGGGGAGAGAGTAAAGGTAAGCTCTAGGTGAGGTTGGATAGCTATAAGAGAGATAGTCATGTAAAAGGTGTGTAGAAATATGTCTCTCTCAATGGAGAGAACTTATAATTTATAGGCATAGAGCCTTTGTTGAGGCGGTGACGTGATGTGATAGGTGACTAATCATTCAGAGAGGATAGCTGTAGCTAAGGATAGGTACAATTCAAGATAGTACTGATCTTTGAGAGTGGCTATCTCGGTGATTACTCCCCACGTGTGCTAATCTTTCTGGACTCCTTGAATCTTGTATTGGGCCGAACCCATGAGCTAGGTTGGACCTGCTTTGTAACTAATTTGAGTTTATCTCATTAATTGGGCCTAACCCAGTTAAATTCGGGCTCATCGGTATGAGAGAGAGAGTTAGAGATGAGACTCTTAGAATTGCAAAAAGAATGAAAGTCCAATTAGGACAATCGGATCAAAACGATCTGAGCCGTAAATAACTCAAGACAAACAATCTATCTACTTTATTAAATAGATATACTAGTAACTGTCCGTGCCTAAAGGCACTATATTACTCATAAAAAATTGTAAATATTTGTTTATAAATAAAGACAATGTATAATATAATTTTTAACAATACAACGATCAAATTGACTTATTTAAAAAAACACGACCTAAATCAAATATTAAATTCACCATCACGCTACATTCTACTTTAATACAACCATTTACTAACAACCACACAATATAATATAATAGCAATAAACAAATCACGAGCCCTTGATCCTTTTCAATCATTAATGATTCAAACAATGTATGCTGATGAACAAAAGAAATATTATCATTTCCCTTGAAATGGATTGAAAAATATTTGCACAAATCCCTTGCACTAAGCTAATAAGAGTACTTTGTCCGCCGGGAGTTAATGAAAGGCCCCATTTCAGTCACTAACAAAGGAAATAGTTGCAAATCGGCAAAAGTAAACAAAATTTGACACTTAAGAATTCATTCAAACAATCAAAGCTAAGTATTGTACCCAAAACTCAACAATACATTCTACCACACTCCGAGAAAGAACTATATGTTACTATAAATGAGCTATTTTTCACCAAACAAACAACATATTTGGCTACCCTTTCTTATGAAAACTTGTATGGTAGAACACCCAATTGCTCTACACACTCATAAAAAATCAGTGGAATCAAAAAATCCTGCAAGGAAAAACTAATGAGAGGTGGAGACATGGGATAGAAATCAAAGAAAAATTGAAAACCAAGATAAAAAGCTAGAAATCTAGCATGCTTTTTAGCCAATGCAAATTTCATGATTTACAATCTATAAGCACCGCCACTCCTGTAGCCACCACAAATTTCCTTGACATCTTTCTTTTTTTGGGTAAGAGTCGATATTACACCAATTAAAAATCATGAATATGAATAGTAAAATTTTGTTAACCAAATGTCCAAAGCTTAAAAAATATATGAATATGCTTGGTTAACCAAGCATCAAAAGCTTAAAAAATATGAATAATAAACAACAAAGGCTCATAAAAAAATATAATGTGACCGTTGTTATAGAACATTGACAATATAGGGAACTTACACGTCAAGAAGGAAGAGATACCCGATGTGCAGCAAGATTGTTGCCGGACTAGTAATTCCATGATCCAGTCCAATATGTGCCCCTGTGAAATGATACCTTAGAATGCGGGTAGAATTTTTATGCAAAATTTTTTTGAAATCACTTGGTAATTGAGAACTGGACCTTAAATACAAATGCATTTACAGAAAACTCCGCGTCAAATAATTGCAAGCAGCCTCACACTCACAAACATCATCCACTAAAAAAAGATGTAGCAATGAAGATATCAAAGTATGATTGCACGACATAAAGAACCTCAAACCCACTCCTTTTTTTTTTTTTATGTTCAAAACCACTCATTTGAAACATTAAAAAAAAATAGTGTGTACTCAGTATAACGACCACCCAGTAACGAATTCAATTGAAAAGTCAATTGTTACCTAAGATAACTTACAAATTAAAGACCAAACCAACAACACCCAGTATAGACAGATTTTTTGCCTAAAGCCACAAACTTGATCCACCAATGTAATCATCAAATTACTCACCCAAAAAAATTTGAAATCAACTCATCACAACAAACACACATTCCCAAAATTGAAGTAACCAATAGAATAGAACCAATAAAATGAAAAATTAAATTTTTGATAGCATACACACACGTGCAAAACAAAAACAAACAAATAATAAGAACGAATGACCGACGAGGAGCCAGAGTACCTAGTATACGTAGGGGCAAAATTGAGCAGAGAGATCAAAGACCTCCTAATTCAATTCCTGAGAAGAAACGTGGAAGTCTTTGCATGGAAACAAGAGGACATGGAAGGAATCGACCCATCGGTCATCACTCACAGACTCAGTGTAAGTCCTACCTGCAAACCTATTAAACAGAAGAGGAGAAGTTTCGCCCCAGAATGCCAAAAAGCCATTAATGAGGAGATCAGCAAGCTTCTGCATGCCAAGGCCATTAGAGAGGTGGACTACCCAACTTGGCTAGCCAATGTGGTCCTCGTTAAGAAGACCAATAGCAAATGGCGCCTCTGCATCTATTTTACTGACCTCAATCGTGCTTGTCCTAAAGACAGCTTCCCTCTACCTCGAATAGATTTGATTGTGGATGCCACCGCTGGACACGAGCTCCTCAACTTCATGGACGTCTTCTCTGTGTACAACCAGTTTAGAATGGATCCCAATGACCAAGAGAAGACCTCCTTTGTGACAGAGTAAGGGACGTACTGCTATCAGGTTATGCCTTTTGGATTGAAGAATGCTGGAGCTACTTACCAGCGACTAGTAAACCGAATGTTTCAAAAACAGATTGGGACAACCATGGAAGTCTACATTGATGATATGTTGGTCAAGTCATTAAAGGCAGAACTCCACATAGGGCATCTAGCAGAATCATTCCAGGTCCTAAAAGAATATAGAATGAAACTCAACCCCGCCAAGTGTGCTTTCGGGGTATCCGCGGGAAAGTTCCTGGGCTTCATAGTCAACAGCAGAGGAATTGAAGTCAATCCGGATAAAGTAAAGGTAGTTATGGACATGCAACCTCCATCCAATACAAGGGAGATTCAACGTCTAACAGGGAGAATAGCAACCCTGAGTTGTTTCGTGTCCAGGTCAAGTGACAAATGTCAACCCTTCTTTCGGGTCTTAAAAAGGGCATTCCAGTGGGACACTCAATGTGAAGAGGCATTCAAAGCCTTGAAGGGCTATTTAAGCTCCCTCCCGTGTTGGTAAGCCCCTTAGAAGGAGAGGTACTTACTCTCTATTTAGCGGTCTCAGATTTCTCGACCAGCGCAACGCTAGTGAGAGAGCGAGACAGAACTCAGCAACCAGTCTATTACTATAGCAGAGCTCTGAGGGGCGCGGAGGAGAGATATCCAAAAATGGAGAAGCTGGTCTTGACTTTAGTCACGACTGCTAGAAGACTTAGACCGTACTTCCAAGCTCATACAATTGAGGTTCCAACAAATCAGCCGATGAAACAAATACTGCATAAGCCAGAATCTTCGGGGAGACTAGTTAAGTGGGCCATTGAGCTCGGCGAGTTCGACATCAGATACAAGCCCAGAACAGCAGTCAAAGGGAAGGTTCTAGCAGATTTTATCGCAGAATTCACATCAGAAATGCAGGTGGAAGCAACACAGCTGGTACCCGACCTCCATACATGGAAGCTTTTAGTAGATGGAGCTGTCAACGCTCAAGGGAGTGGAGCTGGGCTGATTCTGACCTCACCCGATAGAATAGATGTGGAGTACGCTATCAGGTTTGGGTTTAAGGCTTCAAACAATGAAACCAAATATGAAACTGTCATTGCTGGACTGAACCTCACACTCTCAATGGAGGCAGAAAAACTTGAGGTTTGTAGTGACTCCCAACTCGTGGTGAAGCAGATAGAGGAGTCTTACGAGGCCAAGGGCGGGAAAATGATCCTTTACCTCAGGAAAGTGCAGGATTTAATTAGGAAATTTGTGCAGGTGAAAGTCAGACATGTTCCTAGAGCCGAGAAATCACGAGCAGATGCATTAGCAAAGCTGGCGACAGCTTCGCAGGAAAACTTGGATAGGCTAATCCCGGTGGAGCACCTAGCAGAACCGTCTGTGATTACTGAGGGGGAAGAAGTGCTCCCTGTTTTGGCCCCGTCAAGCTGGATGGATCCCATCCGAGGGTATCTTCAAAATGGAACCTTGCCAGAAGATCCCAAAGAGGTCGCAAAACTAAGAACCAGGTCAGCCAGATTCTCTATCCTACAGGGAAATTTGTATAAACGAGGCTTTTCGGAACCCCTCCTCAAATGTGTAGAAAATGAGGATGCCAACTATATACTCAGGGAAATCCACGAGGGAGTCTGTGGAAACCATATTGGAGCTCGGGCGCTGGTAGGGAAAGCCTTAAGGCAAGAATATTATTGGCCCACCATGCTCAGAGACGATGTAGACCTGGTCAAGAAGTGTAAGACCTGCCAGCTATATGCCAACATCTCTCATTGTCCGCTGGAGCTCTTAACTTCGGTAGTGAGCCCCTGGCCATTCCAGCAATGGGGCCTCGACATTCTTGCACCTTTGCCCGTAGGAGTGGGGCAATGTAAGTTCACTATCATAGGGGTGGATTACTTCACCAAATGGGCGGAAGTGGAACCCTTGACAACGATCACGGAGCAAAAGGTACAAAATTTTACGTGGAAATTTATAGTATGCAGGTTTGGAATACCTAGAGCTATCGTCTCTGACAATGGAAAGCAATTCGATAATCCGAAGTTCAAAAAATTGTGTGCTGAGCTAGGAATAAAGAATTACTTTTCGGCTCCAGCTCACCCACAATCCAACGGACAAGCAGAGGTCACTATCCGAACCATAAAGTCAGTCTTGAAGACTAAACTAGAGGCCCTAAAGGGGAAGTGGGTAGAGCACGTCCCAAAAGTACTATGGGCTTATAGAACAACTACTAGGACTGCAACCTAGGAAACGTCGTTTGCCTTGGCTTTTGGGACTGAAGTAGTGGCACCTGTCGAGATCGGACTCCTATCCCCCAGGGCCGAATTCGCAGAGTCTGAACTCAATGACGAGTCGCTTTTGCTAAACCTTGATCTCTTGGACGAAAAAAGAAACAAAGCCCTACAGCGTATCCAAAACTACCAGAGAAGGGCGGCAAGATACTACGACAAGAAGGTCAGATATAGGAGTTTCAAAGTAGGAGATTCAAAGTAGGAAATCTGGTGCTTAGAAAGCTTCTACTTTCAAGGAAAGACCCAACTCACGAGAAGTTAGGGCCTAATTGGGAGGGCCCTTACGTCATCTCAAGGGTGGTCAGACCTAGGAACTACGAGTTACAAACAGAAGAAGGGAAGATCTTACCTCATACTTGGAATGCAGAGCATCTTAAGAGGTTTTTCCAGTGAATTTCTTCTGTAATAAGATTATTCTCAATAAGACCGTAAAGTTTTTCCTAAATGACTGCTTGAAATAGCTAAAAAGCTAAAGATGAGCTCTTCAGCTCATAAGATATAAGATGAGCTCTTCAGCTCATAAAATATAAGATGAGCTCTTCAGCTTATAAAATATAAGATGAGCTCTTCAACTCATAAAGTATAAGATGAGCTCTTCAGCTTATAAAATATAAGATGAGCTCTTCAGCTCATAAAGTATAAGATAAGCTCTTCAGCTCATAAAATACAAGATGAGCTCTTAAGCTCATAAAGTATGAGATAAGCTCTTCAGCTTATAAAATACAAGATGAGCTCTTAAGCTCATAAAGTATGAGATAAGCTCTTCAGCTCATAAGATCTCTTCAACTCATAAAATATAAGATGAGCTCTTCAGCTCATAAAATATAAGATGAGCTCCTCAGCTCATAAAACACAAGATCAGCTCTTTAGCTCATGGAACTAAGAAGAGCACCTAAGCTCATACACACCAGACGAGCTCCTCAGCTAATAGACTAGCAGAAAGAACTCCAGCCCACGGGTATGCAGAAAAACAAATGGAACCTTGTCAAAACCAGGATTCACAGTCGCAAACATTCAAAAAAAAAAAAAAGAAGATGCAAAAGTTACATAAAAGCCTGGCAGTTCAGTGAATAAAACAGGGTACAAGGAAGTGAAGCTCCTAGTTTTTTTTAAGTTGCTGCTTCAGCTCAGCAACCTCTCCCTTTAGGCCGGCCTTCTCCTCTCTCAGCTCGTCCCTTTCCTTTTCCGCCTCAGAGAGCAATTTGAGAAGCTTCTCTCCTGTCGAGGAAAACAAAACAGTGCCAAAAGAAGAATCAGGTGAAGAGGAACCATCCCTCCTACGTTTCTTTGAGGACGCACCCACATCCCCTTCCTCGTTGGAATCAAAGAGAGAGGTCAAAGGAGAATCTGGGAAAAAAGAAAACTCCAGAGCAGTTGCCTCAACGCCAAGCAAATAGAGGTTCTCAGGCGTCATCAGATCCGAAAAAGGCATGGGATCTGCGAGCAGTAGTTGATCAATATTCATCATCTCCAGCAAATCTAGGTCAGGGGCACCTGCATAACGAAAACATAATGAGAATGGATTTTCACAGGATTTAGTCAAGACAGTTTTGCCTGAACATACCTATACGAGAGAAGCTCCCCCAGGAGCGTGGAATCCTAGTCCTAGAGCAGCGCTACTCGGTAGACCTCCAAGAATTCCCTGATGCAAAAAAGAAGCATCGAGACCACCCTTCAGGAAGAGGAGGAAGGTCAAGAACCAAGGGGGGCAAGTTAAAGTGCCTCCACCGAAAGAAGCTGAAGTAGGGGAGTTCATCCTCTTCAACCTCATAGAAATAAAGGAACTCAGCAACAGCAGGGAACCCACTATTGCCGTGTAGACTCCAGAAGAGAAAAAAGCTGACCATAGCAGCCCAACCTCGGGGCGAGAGACGAGAAGGACACAAGCCATAATACGCAAAGACCCGCCCAATGGAAGGATGAATGGGAAGACGAAGGCCCATGTCCATATCACCCTCGAAGAAGCAAACTTCCCCTCGAGGAAGGTAGTTACAAGGCCCATCAGGGGTCGGGACTCATAGGGACAAGTCCATTTTAGGGAAGAATCACTTTTTGATATCTTCCAAGTCTGAAGGGTTCATCGTTGAAGGGGTTAAGTAATGGGAGTGACACTTCCAGTCGATCCCAAAGGAAGTTCGTTCTTTAAACTGAGAAGAAACAAGGGCAGCCATCAAGACTATGATAAAACAAGAATGTAATCTCCAAAATTCAAGAAAAGATTCTGAAATCTTTGGGCAAAAGACCAAGAAATACAAAGACTTTAAAACATCCCGAAATTAAAGGGGGCAAGAAGCACAGGAAAACAAAGAGGCGTCTCTCAACTCAACAATCATTGCAACGGTTACAAATTTGGAAGGTAGGTAGGCGCTCGAAGCATTAATGAAGCATCTAGGTCTAAGATCAATTAAACTAACGAACCCAAGACGATCCTTTGAGCTCGAAGGTATTCAAGAGTGGATCGAAGTGCAATACCAGTGAGTTCAGGACCCAGCCTCGTGAGGACCTCAAATTTCTTTAATCTGAGGTCAGCTCGAATGTATACAAGGGTTTCCTGGCATGTTAGCTCAGAGCAGTCTGTTGCAAGAACTCAGTTGATGATACAGTCAGAATAAAATTACTATTCAACCTCTCCAAAACTCAACTACTTTGCCTCAAGGAGAACTGAAGTTCTCCTCGAAGCAAGGGGGAAAGGGAGTTGCAGAGTAGAATAAGCAAAGCAATGAACACTGAAGTGCAAAAGCAAGATCAAAACAGAGAAACACAGCATAGCCACAACAGCAACTCGGGAGGGAGCAGAACAGATTGCGTTTAACAGTTACAACAGTACATCAAGAAGGCAGCACAGATGTGCACAAAAAAGAAAAAGTGAGTATGTACATTCTCATCAAAAAGAAATCCTAAGTTGTTTAAAAAAAAATAAACAAAACAGAAGATGGAGTAAATTCAGAGGCCTTCAGAGGCCGGGGTTTCAGTAGGAGCGGAGGAAGAGCCTGGTAGATCAGCAATAGGAGCCTCAGAGTGTCCAGGGGTAGGAACTTCAGCTGTGGTAAGAACTCTCTCCACCAGGTCAGCTGAGAAAGGAATAGCAGCAGGGATGACAGAAGATGGGGTAGGGAGCTCAGCAGTCCCCAAAGCTGGGACATTCTCGGGGATAAGAGCTGTGGAGAAGACTGGAGAAGAAAGGGCATCTTGAGTCATGTCCTCAGCAGGTAGGGCAGGGGCCTCAGTTCCTTCAGGAGCTCCCTCAGTAACTGAGGGGGGTGCCGTGGACTCTTCATCAGCTGGGATCGCAAAGTCAAAATTTAGGTCAGGGTAAGCTTCTTCAGTTGTATCTTAGAAAGCAATCCACCCTTTGGCCCACCTGGTGATGACATCATCCTTCAGCTTAGCGATCAGATCATCCTTCTCTCTAGTAGCTGCTCTCTACACCTCAAGCTCACCCAAAGTGGCATCATGCGCCTCTGCCAATACATCATACTCCCTTTTCATGCCGTTATAGGAGTCCAAAGCCGCAAAGGTCTCTTGGCTGGCTTTGACCCAAGCTTTTATCTTAAGTTTGAGCTCCTCCTTGACCTTTTTAAGCTCATCTCTGCTCTTTTTCTCTTCATCTTCGGCCTTCTCTTTCTCCACCTCCAAGCTCTTGATGATAGAAACTTGCTTCTCCATTTGCTCTTGAAGACTCTGGAGCTGAATTTGAAGGTCATCATTAGCGAAGGTTAGTTCTGCGACTTTAAATTCAAACGCCTTGGATGCCTTGGCAGAGCTCTCCAGGGAGCGGATTCGACTCATCAAACCCCTCACATGTATGGCCAGCTGGGGAGAAATACGATCAGAAAAGAGAAGTAACGTAAAACGGCAAGCATAAGGTGAAAGCTTAAGTAGAGCAATAGTCAATACTTACAGCTGTGGTTCCATGAAGGGCTGAGTTGATGGAGCTCTCAAGAGGCATCGTGGCAACCCTCTGAACATTAGAGTCAGGAATGATGGAAGTAATGGCACCAGCTGCAAGATCAACATTATCGAAGAAAGAGTCTTCGTTCCCTTCCACTTTAGGAGACTTCCCTTTCTCCAACTTGGAGCTCGGTTGAGATGGCTGGGAGATTTTCTCAGATGATCCAAGAGGAGGAGAGGCAAGCTGGAGCTGAGGAATCAACTCCAGGGCCCTCTCAACCTCAGACGATGAAAGCGAGGTCAGGTCCTGCGAAAGAGCTCTACCAGGAGCGTGCAGAGCCCCTTTGAGAGGAGGGATCTCTGAGACTTGAGGGGCGCTCAATGGTGGAACAAGTGCTCCAGTAGTTGAAGCAGGAGAGTTAGGGGGCACTCCCGACTTCTACATCTTAGCTCGGGTAACAGGGCTGCTACCAGAACCGACCTCAGCCTTGCGTTTGCTCCCACTCCTGCTCTTCTTCAGCTGAGCTACCTTAGCCTGGAGTTCTTCTGGGGTAGGCTCCATCGAGGAAGAACCAAGAAAATCAAAATGAGCAATTTAAGAGGGAAGAAGGGGGGAATAAAAACTTGAGATGAATGGGGAAAGTATTACCTGCTACCTCCTCAGCACCAACAATGAATATTGGAATGGGGGTCTCAATCCTCACCTTTGGAAGGCTGAACCCTTGCGATACGAGAACCCAAGGCTTAATGAGATCGGAGTACTTCTCTGAACCACAGCTCCTCAAAGCTCGCAAGACACGCTTATCCTCAGCGCTAAGCTCAAGACGAGAACCTGAAAGGCAAAGCAAGCAAAAGAAGTTCAGTATGGCAAGGAATCAGAAACGACCCAGCTCGCTCGGACAAATATTTACCCAAGTTATCAAGGGCATTCCAAACCCGAGGGATTGGCAGAGTGTCGGAAGTATCTGTAGGGTTGAACTCCCACTGACTGCCCCCTACGAAGAAGAAAAGTTTTTTCCAGCCCTTGTGAGAGCTCGAGAGGTCAGAGATGATTAACTGAGCTTTAGTCCGCTTGGAAACATATAAAAAACCATCAGCTGAGGTAGGCTTAACGTTGTAAAGCTCCGTGAGCAAGGAAACTGTGGGAACCCCAAGTTTATGTTTCTTAAAGAAAAAACAAGTAGACCCACAAGAACACCCCAAAATTTGGGGGAAAGCTAGGCAGGGCAAACATTGAAGTGCTGTAGAACACTCTTAATAAATGGGTGCAAGGGGAAGCGAAAGCCGTTCTCAAAGGCGGTCACAAAGGAACAGACCTTCTTATGAACTTGGGAGACATAGGGGGTGGAAGCATCAGGGCACCAATATTGGACCCCTGGGGGAAAGCCAAAGCAAGCACTAAGAACCTTCATAACAGAAAGGGAGACCTCACTGGCACCCGAACGCTCTGCAACTCTGAAGGCAGCCCCTACACCCTAAGCGCTGCCTGGAATTCCTACACCACTCACCTTGGCCTTACCTTTATCGGGGGGGGGGGGGGGGGGGTGAAGAAGGGGGCTCTTCAGTTTTCTCCTCAACATCGACAGAATCAACACCAAGAAAATTGTCAATGTCGTTACCCACTTCACCTAAATCAGAATCCTCTTCGACAGACCGATCTCCGAAGAGGGAAACGGAGGAAGGAGTAGCTCCAGAGGAAGCAGACATAGCTGGGCAAGAAAATGAAAGTTTAAAAGACCTATAGAGGGGTGGAACCTCAGAAAAACACTCATTGAGAACTCTAGGGTCGACACAACTGTGCCCGATAATGAAAATTCTAGTGGTGGAATAAGGGTCCAAAAAGAGGGGGAGACGGGACAAGGAAAGGCCTCGGTTCCTAAAATAACAGAATCGAAAAGTCTAGAAATGAAGAAACCACCTCAGACTCGAGGGATCCAGAACGAAAGATCATGTAAGGAGCCAAGAACGTACCTAATCGAAGGCGAATGGCAAGCCAATGTCTGAAGCGAGCAAGCCCCACACACCAATTCAAAAGGATATGAGATTCAGCAAAACCCTAGATTCGTCGATATATTGGGGAAAGTCAGAATCTACTAAGGAGAAGAAGATGAAGAGCTTGAAAGAAGAGAATTCGAGAGGGAGAAATGGAAGTCGTTTCCATCAACTCAAAGGCATTTAAAGCTAACGGTACGAAGTGGAGAACGTGCGCGGGAAACGAGGAGGGGAAATGATTACCTGAAACCGTCAAAAGCCTGATCGCACGCAAACCAAGGTCAGCACATGGAGGTCTGTCTTAACTAAACCTCAGCTCAGCCCCTACCCAAGCTCACTTGGACTAAGGGGTGGGGGGCAACTGATGATACCAAGAATTAATTCTAAGTATAAGCTCTGCCTGGGAGGTCAGATCAGGAGGTCAGGTCAAACCTCTAGACCTCAGGTCCCCCCTCCCCGGGAGCAAACAATCAAAGAAACGTGAAGGATTTAGCGAGATCTCACGAACAAACGACTAGAATCCCGGAGCGGATCCCTTAGACATAGGGAGCGGACTATAAATATTGTACAGTGCCTCCATCGAAGGCAGAACCAAAATAGTAGCAAAAATTCCCTGTAAGTGGCCTTCACCATCAATAAAGAGAGAGGAGCAAGAGACTCCATTAGAGAGTGGATTAGCCGAGCTCCCGAGCTGGTGAACCACTGTACTTTCATTGTGTAAGTCATCATTCACACCATCAGACTTCACACTTTAGAATTTACGAGCCTAGTAGCTCAGACCCTAAGCCTAACCGAACAATCAAATCATCAGCTCAGTCACGTTTGAATTTACACCATCAAGTTTAATGACCGAAACAATAAAATAATTTTTTTTTTGTCTGAGACATTAATATTATATGAAATTCATTGTTTAAAATTTTGTATATTTTAACGCTAAGTAAACTAGGTAAATTAAATAAAGAAATAAATTTAATTTTTACCATCCTAAACATTAAAATTAAATAAATTTAATTTTTTCACGTTTGTTGTTTTGATTGAATTTAGGGTAGTATGTTGTGGTCAAATTTTTTTAATTCAGTAATTTTTCACTGCTTGAGTTCACTATTTTTTACTGTTTTTCACTATTTTTGAATTTAGTAATTTTTCACTATTTTGGCGTTCACTATTTTTTTACTGCTTTTTTGGCTCAATAATTTTTTATTGTTTTCTCTCGTCTGATACAGACAACGGCACTTAAAGAAGAGTTGAACTACTCATTTCCCCTCTCTCATCTGATATAGAGAATAGCGTCGAAGAAGAGTTAGGTACATAGATATCAATGACGACCAGTCCGAGGAGATTTGGAAGATTAGTTTTAATGTCATGTAAGAAGGGTCAGAGGAGGAGCAATCAGAGGGGACTCTCAGCGACGACGTCGATCACGGATGAAAACAGTCTCCAACAGAGTGGGACTAAGTCTATAAACCTCTTTTCTGCAATTAATCAAGCCCTTCACATCGCCTTAGAAACTGATCCTCGAGCTTATGTATTTGGAGAAGATGTGGGTTTTGGTGGGGTCTTCTGTTGCGCAACAGGATTAGTGGATCGATTTGGTAAACGTAGGGTTTTCAACACCCCTCTTTGTGAACAGGGCATTGTCGGATTTGGTATCGGTCTGGCAGCAATGGGGAATCGAGCTATTGCAGAAATTCAATTTGCAGATTATATTTATCCTGCTTTTGATCAGATAGTGAATGAAGCTGCCAAGTTCAGATATTGAAGTGGTAATCAATTCAATTGTGGAGGTTTGACAACAAGAGCACCTTACGGAGCTGTGGGCCATGGTGGGCACTATCACTCACAATCTCCTGAAGCTTTTTTCTGTCATGTTCCTGGTATCAAGGTGGTCATTCCTCGAAGTCCAAGGCAAGAGAAAGGGTTGTTGTTGTCATGCGTACGCGATCCAAATCTTGTTGTCTTTTTTTAACCTAAGTGGCTTTACCGTTTGGCTATAGAAGAGGTTCCAGAGCATGATTACATGTTACCTCTATCAGAGGCAGAGGTGATTCGAGAAGGTAGTGACATAACACTTGTCGGATGGGGAGCTCAGCTATCTATCATAGAACAGGCTTCTTTTGAGGCTGAAAAGGATGGTATCTCCTGTGAACTTATAGACCTTAAAACTCTAATACCTTGGGACAAGGAAACAGTAGAGGCTTCTGTTAAAAAGACTGGAAGGCTTCTAATTACTCATGAAGCTCTAGTAACTGGTGGATTTGGTGCTGAAATTTCTGCTTCTATTGTTGAACGTTGCTTCCTCAGGTTAGAAGCTCCCGTAGCCAGAGTTTGTGGCCTAGACACACCTTTTCCTCTTGTTTTCGAGCCTTTCTATATGCCAACCAAGAACAAGATATTGGATGCAATCAAATCAACCATAAACAATTAGTGCATGCGTAATCCTGCTTCGCGAACATGTTGATCATTTTCATCAACAATGCCTATCAACCTTTTAAGGCAGAAGCAGGAGACAGATCCTCATTAACTGCACATTTTTGCTGTCCAACTTATTCCATTGTATATCACAACTGTTGAAATAAATAAAGGAAATTATATGGCAAAAAAAAAATTATTATTTTTGAGTTCACGTTTTTTCACTATTTTTAGTTCACTATTTTTTTTATTATTATTGAGTTTGATTAGTTTTTTACTATTTTGGGTGGTTGTTGGTGGTGGTTGGCAGCGATGGTGGGTGGTGGTGGACTAGTTTTTCATTGTTTTGGGTAATGGGTGGTGATGATTGGCGGCGATGGTTGATGGTAGGGGTACAACTCGGGAGGGTTGGGCGGGTTGAGAGGTCAACCATAGTCCAACCCTAGGTATATAATCTTCAACTCTAACCCTATCTTAACCTGAGTACTACTCGAGTTTAATTCGGGCGGGCTCGAATTGCATTCGGGTTACTTAATTCGGGCTAATTTCGGGTTAAAAATTGGGTTAAGTTCGGGTTACTTAATTCGGGTTGATAAAAGAAGGAAGAGTGACGAGTGAGAGAGGGAGGTTGAGAGTCTGAGACGACTCAAATGAATGACGAGTGAAAGAGGGAGGCTGAGAGTCTGATACTAGATGAGAGACAAGTGACGAGTGAGAGAGGGATATGAGAATGATGGAGGCGAATGGGTGAAGAGTTGAAGTGAAGTGAAAATTTGGACTCTGAAAAGTGAAGATAAATACTAATCATAGTTAAATATATTTATATATTTATGTATATTCGGCTTCCACCCAATTTAATAATGGGGTTCAACCCGATTTTAATATTCGAGTTGAACCCGACAACTCGAGGTTTGCCCGAATTCAATTCAGGTTGGGGTTTTTTTGCCTAGGCCCAACCCAAGTATTAAAAATTCTAATACAAGCCCTATTTTTTTCGGCTTGGGCTCGGGTTGGCCCGCCCAAGTTTCACCCCTAGTTGGTGGTGGTAGTGGGCAATGGGTGGTAGGCTATTTTTTACTGTATTAGGTGATGGTGATGGCGACGATGGTTGGTGGTGGTGGGAATGTTGGGTGGTGGGTTAATTTTTTCCTTTTTTGGAGGGTGGGTTAATTTTTTTACTATTTTGGGTTGTGGATGGAGGTGGTTGGTGGCGACGGTGGATGGTGGTGGCGACGGTGGATGGATGGTAGTGGTTGACGATGATGGTGGGTGGTGGTGGTTGTTGGCAGCAATGATACGTGGTAGTGGGTGGTTGGCTAGTTTTTCATTATTTTGGGTGGTGGGTGGTGGTGGCGATGGCATTGGGTAGTGGTGGGCCATTTTTTCACTATTTTGGATGGTGGGTGGAGGTGCTTGGCAGCGATGGTGGGTGGTGGTGCGGACGACAAGTGAGTGGTGGTGGT
This sequence comes from Ilex aquifolium, assembly GCA_951799425.1. Taxonomy (NCBI): domain Eukaryota; kingdom Viridiplantae; phylum Streptophyta; class Magnoliopsida; order Aquifoliales; family Aquifoliaceae; genus Ilex; species Ilex aquifolium. The sequence goes on along the minus strand of OX637406.1, from coordinate 17,318,577 downwards.
TGAAGACGATGGTGGGTGGTTGTGGTTGGAAGCGATGATTCGTGGTGGTGGGTGGTTGGCTAGTTTTTCACTGTTTTGGGTGGTGCGTGGTGGTGGTTGGCGGCGATGGTGGGTTGTGGTGGGTATGGCGGGGGGTAGTGGTGGGGGCTAGTTTTTCACTATTTCAGTGGTGGGTGGTGGATGATGGTGGTTGGCAGCGATGGTTGATGCTGGTAGTGGGTAGTGGGTGATTGTGGTGGGTGACGATGGAGGGTGATAGGTTAGTTTTTTTTTATGGTGGGTGGTGGTGATTATCGGCAATGGTGGGTGGTGTGGTGGCGACGGTTGGTGGGTGGTGGTGAGTTTTAGGTAGTAGTGTTGGCGACGATGGTGGGTAGTGGGTGGTGGTAGGCTAGTTTTTCACTCTTTTGGATGGTGGGTAGTGTTTGTTGGCTACGATGGTGGGTGGCGGGGGTGGTGTTGGGTGTGGGTGGGGTAGTGGGTAGTGGTGGTCGGTGACGAGTGGTGGGTGATGGTGGTAACGATAGGTGGTGGTGGTTGGTGGCGATGGTAGGTGGTGATGAACTAATATTTCACTGTTTTGGGTGATGGGTGGTAGTGGGTGGCGACAATGGTGGGTGGTGGTGGTTTACAACGATGGTGGGTGATGGTTGCGGGTGTTTGTGGGTGGGGGTTAGTTGCGATGGGTGGTGGGTGGTAGTGGTGGCGATGAGTGGTGGTGGGCCGGCGAATGGTGGTGATTAGCAGCGATGGTGGATGGTGTTGGTTGGCGGGTGACGGTGGGTGGTTGGTGGTGGTTGATGGACCATAGTCGGTGGTGGTTGGCAGCGATGGTGGGTAGTGGTGGTTGTGACGCCCCGAAAATCCGGGGGTCCTTTATTACCTGTTGATAACCCATCAACCCGTAGAAGTATTCGTGATTTTCGCACAACTCGACATCACGTCACTAGTATACCTTTATCCGGTATTATAAAAGAAAATAAAGTTTATTCACTTTTAACCCGAAGACCCATCCGAGGTCCAACATACCACCATTGGTAGCTCATTATAATCCATTTATAACATTTAAAGAAATGAAACAATAGCCCAAAAGTTTGGCAAACAATATTAAAATTTCAGAAAATTTTGGAGGGCGTACCAATATGCGTACCGGTACGGTATGCCCACTGGACATCGACGTACCGGTACGCGTACTGGTATGCTCTGCCTTCTGTCTGTCGACGTACCGGTACGCGTACCGGTACGGTTTTGCCACTTTTGCCTTTTTCCTTTGTTTTTCACTTCCAATTCATTCAAATCTATTTCAAACTCATCCAACACATACATAATGAAAGTTTTCATACTATACAAGGTTAAAAGCAACTCTATTATACTTAATTCCAAAATTTTACATGCCAAAAACTAAGTTTTCATAATATTTTACAAAAACTCAAACAAAGCCACATTTCGGCTTTCTTCATCCACGGGGCTCGAATTGGGAGTCATCCACCGGTGTATATTCCGCACCTGAAATATTTTTCCCACAAAGGGTGAGTCACGCTCAATAGGGTATCTCTTAAAGAGGCTACTCCCCACCTATATACGTATGAAATGTTCATATGCCAACAAATCCACTATTCTCAACATTCCAATTTAGAATATGTATTCCATGTTGGAATCTACTATGTCATGCCATGAAATGAGATGAGATGAGACTCACGCACATCATCCCGAGCCCTTCTCGGCTCGTCAACACATGCAAGTGTCAATGTGAATGAATCCGTCATTTATGTTGTACATCATATGACATCCAAATCTAGGGTCTTTATAGGGGTGGATGTTCATGGACTTACACCAAGGGTCACCCAACCCACACGAAATTGACGGACTTCCACCGAGGGTTCCGCGTACACCCACACACTTTATTGGCCGAGCCAAGGGAGTGCGTATCCCAATCACCGGGCCTTGCACCCAAGGGATCTTCTAGCCCTTCTTGCTACCCCAACCCTATCAACCATGCAACCCGTGCTACTCGGCTAGGTTTTCAACCAAGCTCTCTCGAGCCTACCAGTCATCCACCAATGTGGTGTCGACAACAACCATGCACCCACACCCACATATGCGATGTTCTCGTGCATAATGTAATGTAATGCCTCATTACAACATGATACAACTTCAATATGCTATGAATGACACATGAACTATTTTAACACATTTCACATATTTCATGGCAAAATTATATCATAAGCATATAATTCCCATAACACAATTTTTCAAGCATGTTATTACATAATCATGCTATCAACACTTTAAATTCTCAAGGCACATATATATAAACACATAACATGCCCACAATCTCATATAACACAAGAATCACATTGGGTCCATTTCACATATCCAATTCTAGAAATCACATTTAGCAATCTCCAATTACTAATCCAAACTAGGATTTATCTTTACCCATTTCAATACCCATTTCACCCAATTTGCAACAATAGGTAAGTGATATATATATTCTATCAACCTACCCATTTCACAAGACATACAAGGCTTGGAATAAACCTAAGTATGAGGGAACCCTACCTCTTGAAGCGTAAACCCACTTGGTAGACACCTTCAAGAATCTCAATCTTGCCCAAAGCCCTTGATTTTTCCAAGCTCGTTTTTTGGAACTTCGGTGAAATCCGTCTTTCTTGGTATGGTTTTATAGCCCTCGATGCATAGAACGATCTTTGTTCTTGACCAGAGTGGATTTGAGCTCTCAATCTCCTTAGATCGTAGAGAGAAGGTGGATAACCCTAGCTCTTTCCCTCTCTTCTTCTCACGTTGAACGGCTGAAGCAAAAAATGGGGAGAAAATCTGATTTTCTCCCCTATTTATACCCTTTAATTACTTGGTCCACAATGCGCCACACGACCCTTCTTTTTCGGGTCCGTTTTTGTCCCGAAACGATTAAATTTCGCTCCGGTTTAAGTTCAAAATATTTTTATTTTAACTTTCCTTCATTTATTTTCCAAACTTTAAAATTTTATTAAAGATTTCGTTTTTGGGTCATCCAAGGACCGACCGCCTCGTAAAATTCGAAAAATCCGACTATCTCGGAATTCAACGAATTTGACAGGGTAACTAAATTTCACGAGACGAATCCAACGATGAGGTCCATTTCGTCATCCGAGATCTAGAAAAATTCAGGTTTGCAACCTGTACCGTAGTGGCAAATTACCGTTTTGCCCTTTTTCACAAAAGTTCAAATTTACCTGAGTTTTACAGTGGTGGTGGTGGTGAGTGTTATTGGTGGTAGTGCCAAGAGTTATGGTTATGGTGGTGGTGGTTGTTGGTGGCGGTGAGCGGTGGCGATGGTGGTTTGCGGTGGATGTAGGCTGGTGGCGATAGTGGTGGTGGTCGTGGTGGCGTTGGGATGATGATGGTAGTGGTAATAAATATAAAAACGGGATAATGGTGATGATTTTTTTAAATAACCTCATTCATTAAGAATATTTTTATCAGTGATTGATTTCATAGACTTTTAACCTTAAAAGTGTTGAGATTGGACCTAAAGCAAAAAAATTCCCCCGTATGAACCTCTCACCAAATCTCCATTTTTAAAATCTAAAACTACTTCCAATTTTGTTTACAAACTTTTCAGTGGGAACAAGTTTTGTAAAAAATAATTTCTCAAAATTTTGAAATAACCATAGAACTTTTTAAAATTACTGCTTCAGCCGGAAATTCTCCCACTAGGGGAGGGTTTAATACTTGTAAAATCTAATGTCTAGATTTTCATGCTTTTTAGTCAAAAAAATTCAACTTTTGGGGCACACCATGTTTAACAGAAAACACAGTAAAATTTTAAATCAATGGTTTGGGATTTCAAGGTTGTTCAAGTTTGGAAATTTTTTTGACACATTATGAGGCCATAATATACTTTACACGCTTAATATATCAAAAATAAAATCATTTATTTTAATAACAGAAAATGAGTTGGTTAGTTCTCTAGGCCAGAAGCTTCACTTGTTAAATGATCTCATTCTTGCCACAAACTTAATATGAAATTAGTATCTAGATCAATATGTCAATTGAATTATTTTATATTTATGGAAAATCCACAACAAAAAAAAAAAAAAGAGAACGGGTATGTTAGAGACCATTCGAACCCCCATAAGCACTGTCTTTGGTGGATTTTTTATAAGTAAATATTGGGTGTAACGGTTACACTATATCAATAATACTGATGTGGTATAACCATTCAATAAAAAACTATAAAATTTATAAAATGGGGCCCACTTCCTAACTATAGGTGGCCATGTATTACATGATGAACAATGCTATAGGAACTTATTTGGGGACCTAATGATATGGTTTTGATGCAAACATTGGATTAGTTATGAATTTCAATGTTAAATGGAGCCCACAACCAATCCAATGGTTGTACTGAATTAGGTCCCCAGATTAGGTCCAAATAGCATTTTCCTTACATAACTAAGTAGTTATGAATTTTTTTGGGACTCACTTGCAGACTTGTTTAATTATTAGTGGATAGTTACACCACATGACAATGCTGACGTATTATAACGGTTATACCCAATATTTTTTTATTTTCCACACACTAGTTGTATAAACATGAAGAAATGGAAATTACATGTTACACCCTATAACTTGGGCCCAGTTAGACTACATGCCCATGTATTTTAAGATATGACACTAAACTCCCTAGGTTTATTTTTCCTATCTGGATGGCCAAAGGGTCAAGTGAAGCTTCTGGTTTGTTTTCGTTCCCACCAAACAAGAAATTGAAAAAAAAAAATTAAACTATCGCAAATAATTTAATTACTTACGTTTATGAAAAACATTTACAAATAATCAACATAGAGTACAATAATATAATTATATTTTAGATGACAATGGAGCTTATTCTGTGGTAAACAAATAACAAATCGTTCATATTTTTTCTACAATCTGTACACCAATCTTTTGCCACTTGTATCCATGTAAAAGGCAATGAGTCTTGCCTACAGCTCCAATCTTCTGAAATTGGAACAATAACCAAGAAAAAAATATAATCAGTGAAGTAGAATCTAGTTGAATTTCTTTCAACATAGTATTATTTTCAATGATATGTTTGTGAGTTTCAATCCTGAAATAACTGTCTCCAAAATGGGGATAAAATTGTCTTACATTTTTCAGAACCTGCTCTGAATGCTCCTCCTCAAGGGCATTGTGGGGGAAACAACTCCTATTTCATTTAGGTTGGCATTGTTGCAATGACCTTTGGCTACTCCACCCAGTTCTCTTACTAGGTTGATATCTTGCAACACAATTCCTTGACAATGAAAGCTCTCACTACAATCAAGGTTTATGGCTACCTTAGAAGCACTTGTCCCTTTAATGTTTTGGTAGACCACATTTTTTTACATGAACAGCTGAGCTCTGCGACAGGTTAACGATTTATAACAATAAGGGCAAATTCATTTTGACCCCCTTAACCGTTGACTCGATTTCACTTTGTCCTTGGAGCTATTAAATTTTTCACATTGTCTCTTCAACTACTTGAATTCATTTCACATTGCCACGCAAACATCTGTTATCTCTTAGACAAAATGTTAATGTATCAGGACAAAGTAAAACAAAATCATATAGCTTGTGGAGCAAAATGAAATAATTTTTCGTTAATTTTATAATAAACGTTGATCATCAAGAATATGAAATACATAATATTAGTCATAAACCGTGTTTGAAGACACGACGAAATATAAAATCTGAGCACCAAAAAAATCGATCTCATTATATGAAATAACAATTTGTCTTTCCTTCATTTTCGATTACATAAAATTCGAGTGCCCAAAAAAATTTACCCATTATTTTTGAAAAAACAATTGACAATTTTTTTTCAAAATACATTGCCTAAAAATATCAACATGTGTTAATTATTGTATATGAACAATGTCTGAAATAAAAATTATATTGAGCTACAAATTAATCAAAAATAAATTTTTTAACATGTGATAGAAATAAGTGGTGTGATAGAACTGGGCAAAAATAATATATGGGGATAAAATTCAAACTTCTAACTCCCCTATTATATAAATAGTTGAAGGAACGATGTGAAAAATATGATAGTTGAGGTGTAATGTGAGAGAATGGTCATAATTAAGAGGGTCAAAATATAATTTATACAATCAAAAAAACCAAAATTTTGACTATTCAACAGCCGTAATTTACAAAATAGGTCAAAAATCTAGGAGGCAATAGAGTTCGAAATGATAGTTCCAATAACTGGGGTCGATATTTAGTTCAACTCACAACTGATCCATTTATAGTCGGGCTTGTATCATAATAATCATAGATTCCAATAACTCGGGTTGATATTTTTTTGGGGGAGCTTGGGGATAGCCTTTTTACTTGTTTTGTACAGGGTGAAGCTTGGTCACAGTAGTATTGACCTATGATTATAGGGTTAGTCTCATTGTGCATGACCATGTTCAGAAATTTTATGCTGCTGGCACCTCCAGATCCTCCCTGCATAAGTGTTGGGACATGTAGAGAGGTCAACTATAGTGAAAATAAAAATGATGTAAAAGATGTAATAGACTTGTGTGAACCATTACCAATATATATGTGAGACATAGAGTTTAAAGACTTCTTATGAGACACCAAGGAAGAATCAAATGTCATATAATTGCAACAGGCTGAGTCGATAAACCAAGGAGAATATTTACCTGAGGAAACTGATAAGGCAGGGGAAGAACGAAATAGAACGTTTGTCACAATTTCCTCAAGGTCAGTGGCAGTAAGGGAAGACAAAGAAGTTGTCGCAGCGGGAGTAGCTAGAGTAGATCAACTATGACCAGATTAGTGGACTGGACTTGACAAGTTTAGAACGACCACAACAAAATTGGTTGGGGCAGGTCAGAATGTCATCGGAGGGTCTCCGAAGGGTGACTGAAAAGTTGTCGAATGATAGTCGGAGGTCATCGGAGAATGGCCCGGAGGCGATTAGTACGTCAACGGAGGACAGCAGAGGTCATCGAAGGATGACCAAGAGGTAATCGGAATGTCATCGGAGGATGGCCAGGAGGCGATCGGAACGTCATCGGAATATGACCGAAAAATCACTGGAGGATGGCGGGGGCAGATCAGAATGGTGTTGGAGGATGGCCGTAAGGTCAACGGATGATAGCTGGAGTAGATCGAAAGTTTTCCAGAGGATGGTTGGAACTTCGCCGGAGCAGATCAGACCTTCGTTGGAGGATGGCCAGAAGAGGAAGAGTCTCAAGAGTTCTGATGTGGATGATCCCTCGTAAGGAAACAATAAAGCATACTATCTTTAGCTAGAAGGATTCACGAGCCTAAACTCTAATACCATGTGAAAGAAGAGAATAGAAACTGAATATCAAATCTATATTACTTTGGTGTACCTTTACATATACATGAGGAGATGTATTTATAGCATAGTTTTTAAACCCAGCCTGGACATTCACCCTGTGAAGGGACCGAGTTAATGGGTTAATGGTTCAACCGTTGGGTTACTAGTTCAATCTGTTATATAATAAAAAATTTAAAAATAATTATTAATAATAATAATTATTCTAAAAATTTATACTTATTATAAAAATAACTGGTTTAATGTATCAAAAACAAAAAAATTATCAAACATATATTAACCAGAAACCTAAAATACTACCAAAAAGAAGCCAAAGTTACTAGCAAAACCTTAAATCTAATATTGATTTTACGCAGATTTTTCATAGAGATTTGCACTCATAAAAATACAAAAACTCAATACAAATTTGCATTCAACAAAAACTAGAACCAATCTTCCAAATGTAAAACCCACACATAAATTAGATCGAATTCAACTTGACGTCCAAAAGCCTAAGTCCATTTATAACAATAACTAAAACCCCCCACACCACAAATTGAATGATCTACTCAACTTGACGTCCATATTGAGATTGAATTCAAGTGAAAAAAATTCAAATTGAATGATCACATCCAAATCCACTTTCAAATCCGCTTTCATAGAATGAATAACCACTTGCATCGCAGAGATGTTTTGAACATTTAATTTAAACCAATGGATGCTTGTGAGCTTGATGTACAATCCCAGTAGGTAGGAAAGCACATTTGACATCAAGGACAAATTCACATGCTTTACACACATACACAAATCCATTGGTGTATGTGTAACAAGCATCACAATAGAAGACCCAGAAGAATTCATTACCTAGACAAAGTTCCATTGAGTGTTCATGGTGAATTGGGTGCTACAATTCTCGTGGTATGTTGACACAACTTAAATGGAGAAAAAAGTTGTGTTGACCACAACGGTAAAATATAAATGATTTAGGTTCGAGGCAAATAACACATAATATAATCTCATCCTTGATATCATCCTTCTTTCGCAGATCGGAAAGGATTAATGGATGTTGATGGCTCCAATGGATGAGCTATGCCTCTCTCTCAATATCTTCAAGATTGGAATGTTTAGAAAAATGTCTAAGAGTTCTAAGGAACCATCGGTCACTGGTAAGTGTTGCATATTAGGGTCGGTTGATTGATCAAATTCACGGATACATGTAGTGGATAAGATGACTTGGGAGGTATTTGATCAAATCTTCTAAGATAAATATTTTCTTGAGTCTATGAAGAATAAGATGAGTACAAACTTCTTGGCTTTGAAGTAAGGGAATATGATGGTGACTGAGTATGAAGTGAAGTTTGATGAACTGACACGATATATGACAAAGTTTGTGTCTACGGATCCAAGGAGGGCCAAACGGTTTGAACAGGGGTTGAGGCCTACTATTCGTGAGAAATTGGTTGTACTTAGGATCCGGGAGTACAAGGATCTAGTGAAATGAGCAAATCTAGGGGAGAGAGACATAAAAGAGACCTGACGAAGATATATACATTTGCTAGAGGAGGTCCTTTGAGAATATCCAATAGTAATGGGGCAATACAGAGGGCAGCTCTGTTAGAACATGTGTTATAATTGAATAATTTTGTGGAGTCCATTGTAAAATCCAAACCATTTTTGTTGTCATGATGCTATCAAGTTCAAGATCCGAAAGCGTCATTTAAGGGAGGAGATTAAGCATCAAAGCTACATCATTCAACCTCCGTATACACCTTATACTTAAGTCAAAGGTAATGACCTAGATACCTAAGATGAACCCTTAATTATTTTAACTTAGGATGATTAGGATGAAAATAAAATTGGAAGCGATCCGATTATGACCCCTAGGTAATTTTCAAAGGAAAGCTTTTCTAAACCATTTTTGTGTTTTGAAAACTTAGTTTGAGTCACATTTAGAACCTCTTTGAGCAACACCTTTTAGTGCTCAAAAGGATAAGTTTTTTCTTGGTTATATGCTTTAAAAACTGGTAGGGACCGATATATGCTCGCTACCGTTTGCTAGAGCAATTTTTTATAACTTAGAGAAAAGATGGGCAAAGGCTAAATAGAGGAAGAACAGGGACCGCCCTTAAGACTGCTCGAGTAGTCTCAAAGGTCGCTCGAGCGGTCTCAAGGTTGCTCTTCCTAGGTCGATTTGAAACTTATTTTTCATTCTCGAGACCACTGTATTGCTCCTTTTTTATTTATTTATTTTTATTTGGTTTATCCACTGATCAACCTGTCGTTCGCAAAAAATGAGTTTTCTTGTTGATCAAGATTACCCTTATTCTGAGCCTAAAAAAGGGAAGTGTCTTTCCTACACCTAGGGTAAGCCTCTAAGAGCTAGAAAAGACTAAAACCTTTTTAGAAAGCGTCAACCACAACCCTAGATCCCTAACCTCAAAGGCTACCATCTTGTGATTCCTATCCAACCTCACAATTTGGAGAAGAATAACTTGTTTGGGTAAAGATCAAACCCATTGGAGTGCGAAAACTGAGAGTCTTGGGTATGAAGCCTTGAAAATTGCTCGAGGCCTAGACGAACCGTGCGGCAGGGAGGTCAATTAAAGCTAGCCATAATGTCATGGAGGGACTTTTGACGGAGAGATCTACAAATGAAAGAAACATCTAGCCATGTGGATTGGTTGAGGTATAAGTCTCGAGTACTTGTAGATTGACATTGGTTTTAGTGAACTAGGTTTTGGTGAATTGAGAAGGTTCTCCGCGGTTTTTCCTAAGAAGAGTTTCTGCGTCAATAAATTGATTGTGTTATTTATTACTTTTACATATACACTTTTGGTTTGATGCACATATGTGCACTATGTGTGTGATTAATTGATTGTTTGAATCTATATATTACATATAGTAGCTTGATTGGGTTTGGGTTGCCTTGATTGGGATCATCTTGTAAGATTGAGTGTTAATTAACAATTTGATAAAATCAATACACTAATCTTTATGGTTGTTTTGGGTTGTGGTGGTTATAAAGGGTTTCTAACTTAGATTGTCATATCATTATGAGAAGTGGTAATTGTAGTTAAATTGGGTTAAAATTGGTGTTTGTCAAAGCAAAATTTTTAATAACCTATTCACCCCCTCTAGGTCTAGCGTGTGATTCCTCATGTATAATCGAGTGAAAAGATCATACACATGAAGTGTTATATTTTTTCCCACAATTGGTATCAGAACAAGTTTTTCCTTAAATTGCATTTAGTGTAGGCATTCGTTGCATGTTTTTCAATTTGACCTAATTTTTGTAATTTGAGATTCATTATAACTATGGGTTGTTTATTAATAGATTCTCAAAAAGAAGGAGGTTCAATAGCATGATCGTCACTCTTTGATGGTACAAACTATGCATATTGGAAAGCTCGAATGAGGGTGTTTTTGAAATTAATTGATAAGCGTGTTTGATTTTGTGTGCTAGAGGGTTGGAGCCCTCCGATGGCCACCACACCAATTGAAGGTGGCAAAGTCGTTGTTGAACCAAAATCCCTAAATACTTGGTCTAAAATCGAGTACAAGTCTGTGGGGGTGGAACTCGAAAGGCTTAAATGAGATATTCAATGCCGTGACACTTGATGAGTTTCGAAGGATCTCCCATTGTGAGGCTTCCAAAGAGGCATGGGACATCTTAAAAGTTTCTTACAAAAGAAGACCATTAGTGAAGATGTCTCATCTCCAAATGTACATCTCTCAGTTTGAGACTTTGAGAATGCATGAGGATGAAAAATTTTGTGATTTCTATGCTAAATTATGTGATATTGTAAATTTATCCTTCCCATTGGGTACCAAGTATGATGACTCTGTGACCAAATGGAAAATCTTGAGATTTCTATCGGAGAGGTTTCATGTTAAGGTGACGGCCTTGGAAACCGGAGTCAATTTGAAGATGGTGTTGATAGAAGACCTAGTTAGGTTTATTTTACTTTCGAAATGAATCTCCAACTGCCCAAGAAGTTTAAGGGCATAGCCTAGTGCTCTATTAGAGAAGAGGGAGATGAATTGAAGTCACCTTAGTTAGGAGAAGAGGACATAGCCTACCTTGTAAGAAAATTCAACAAATATGTTAAGCAGTCTCTGCCGTTGAATCCAAGCGATGTGAACCATCAATAGGAAGACGAGCCCTCTTCCTGATTTCAGGTTCATCGACTTTAGCTGTAGAGGGAAAAATTTCCAAAGACTTTTTATTTCTTCCATTAGCAACTTCTATAATTTCCCAACTCTCCTCTCTGCTAGGAATTTGAAGTTTATTGATCCTTTTCCCTTTTTCCTTCCGCAGGAATTTTCCTCGGGCTTTCTTCTTAGAAGTCGATATTGAATCCTCCGAATGAGATATGGAATCAGATTTGATGGGACATGTGTCCTCGGCATGGGAAACGTGGGTTCTCCCTCGAGTGACACATGTCCTAAGCACTTAAGATCCCTCGGAGCCCCTACAAGTGACATGTGTCCTCGGCAATAAAGGTCCCTCAGAGCCCTGCGAGTGACACGTGTCCTCAGCACTAAAGGCACCTAGGAGTCTTCATCACGTGACACCTGTCCTTGACTCCCAAAGTTCCCCGAGGAGATCTCCAACCGCCACGTGTCCTCGGTGTTCCTAACACCCAGAGGTTCATTCCTAGACACGTCAACTCGGCTCCAAAACCCCGAGATATGGATGGCGGATTGACGGTTATCGTTACTTGGATCCAAAATTGGTTAGTAATCATTGACTCGCCTTCCCAAAGCAATCAGAATGGCAGAGAGAGTAGGTCAATAACCAATGATAATGATACACAAAGTACAAAGCACAGAATTAAGCGACAATGGACAAAGATGCCCCTACATGTGCGCATCCATCACAAAGAGGCATTAAGTGACCATTCAGAAGGATGGGACACATTTATTGCTCAGCAGACTCCGAGAGGAGTGCCTTAAATGCTCAGGGACCCAAGCATTAAATGCAGAGACTTCTTTTCTTGTGACAAGGAAGGCACTCTACCCTAGGACGGTGCTCCACAGGCTGCCTTCCAAAGGGACCAATGAGGGGCTTCCTTTTCAAGGGACCCACCTGTCCGCAATGATTACCTCCATGGAGGTATAAATAGCTCTCACAAATGCAAAGCAAAGGTAAGCAAATCTCACCCAAGCAATAGAACAGTGTTCTTCTTCCCCTCTCTCACATGCTGACTTGATCATCGGAGGGGTCACACTGAAAAATACTCTGGCACCCTTCTAACATTTCTTTTTGAGTGGCAGAGTTCATCTCAATACGCCGAGATCATTCGGGCTACTGGAAAATTAATTCATCACCACTCCTTATACCATATCTCACTTCCGTTTGCCATGAGATCATCGATTTTTTAGGTAAGACTCGTATTCACCAAGGGAGAGATCTGTTCGTTCATTTATTGTGCAAAAATCACCGCGTACAGTTTGACACCATCTGTGAGAAACGACCAAGTTTTCTTAAGGCAGTGACCATCGTGAATACTCGTAAGAAAGGGAAAGGTCCTCAGCAAAGGAACGTCGACGTACTGGCTCTTTCCATATCAAGAATGGAGGATCGTGCTGAAAGCGTCAAGAAAGAGCTTTCGATCCGTTTGAGGGAAAGAACCCACCAAACTGAACTGAGCCTGGGGGGCGAAAAAGATAGTCCCTTGGCCCGTCAACTCATCGATCTTATCGAAGAGCGGTTGGGAGACCGATTAGGGCAGATAGACGAAAATAATGTGGACGTCCTTAACAGACTCAACAAGTTTGCATTTTTCGGTGGGGGATCTCGAAGCTTATGACCGTCTAGGGAGCCCTACGTCAAGGAGGTGGGAGTCGGCAATTTGAGGAATCGTCTAAGTGGCGGAGCAGGGGACTCCAAGGTTCCGAAATGCCCGAGGGCCAATGGATAGGACCCAGAGGTTCCAGCCAAGAGGATCAAATATTTGGCTTGGAACGACCTTCGTCGAAGACTATCCGGGAGAGGGGGCGTAGAGGAGTCCGAGGAAGGGTAAACCATCTCCGTGAAGAACGGAGGAGCCGGGGGGTATCCTACCCAACGCGGAGATGGAGAGAGGAAGCATCATAAGGATAGGGGAGACCTGAGGTCTAAGTTGAATTCTATGAGGATGGACAAGTCCACCCCTAATGACGACAGGGATGATGAAGCCATTTTGTCACCGTTTACCAAAAACATCATGGAGATGGAGATACCGAAGAAGTTTGTGGTGCCATGATTCAAAGTTTATGATGGACGTTCTGACCCGGAGGCTCACCTCCGGAAGTACAAGCAAATGATGTCCCTATATCACTCAGATCACAGGCTGTTGTGCCGGGTGTTCTCAATGAGCCTAGGCGATACGACCATGAAATGGTTTAAGACCCTTCCTCCAAATAGCATAAGGTCCTGGAAGGAGCTGACCAGGAAGTTCTCTGCACGGTTCATAACAGGGAGCAAGCACCCCAAGGATGTCGGATCATTATTGACTCTCCGGCGGAGGGAAGGTGAAACACTCCGCCAATATGCCACTCACTATTGGGAAAAGGTGAACGAGGTGGAAGGATGCTATAAGGCCATGGCAGCGGCCTCTTTTAGACTTGGCCTCTCTCGGGACACAGACCTTTAAAGGTCATTGATGAAACGGACCCCAGTGGACATGGGCGAGTTGATGGCCCGAATCAACAAGTACTCCCGGATAGAAGACGAGTTGGTGGGAAGTAAAGGTAAAAACTTGGCCCCGAAGAAAAAGGGTAAGGAGAAGGTAGCAGACCCTCCGAGGAAAGGATTGGTCCCGACATCGGGGAATTCCTTCAGAGGGGTCCACACTGTATTCAAACAACTCATCTACAAGTTGTTTCATAAGATCAGGAAGGAGCCTTTCTTTAAGTGGCCGGCCAAGATGCAGGGCGATCCGTCCAACAGAAACCAGAATGTAAGGTGTTCATACCACAAGGATGTGGGACACCTTACGGAGGATTTCCGAGTATACAAGTCCTTCCTGGAGAAGTTGGTGCAAGAGGGATATCTTAAGGAGTACATCGAGGAGGATCCCCCGAGGGAGACACGTGATGCCGACGACCAGGCCGTTGTCTGCGGTAATGTCATCGATGTCATTCACGTCTTCCCCTTGGAACGACCAACAACCAACACTCTTAGTTCTGAACTTAAGAGGGTAGCCTTCGCCAGGAAGGTGGAGGAGAAAGATGGGGGCCAGCTAAGTAAGAGACCCCGGACGGATCAAGGGAGCATCACCTTCTCGAACGCCGACTTGGAAGGTGCGGTTCTCCCCCACGAGGATGCCTTGATCATAACTTTACGGATTGGAGGTTTCAATGTCAAGAGAATCTTGGTGGACTTGGGGAGCTCCTCGGAGGTGATGTACCTCGATGTGTTAAGGTGAATGGGACTCGGGTCCAAGGATCTCACCACTATTGAGACACCCCTCGTCGGGTTTAATGGATAGTTTGCCCTACCTTTAGGGAATATTACTCTGTCGGTCAGTACGGGACCTGTTACGATCGACACGGAGTTCGTGGTGATCAATTCTGATTCACCATACAACATAATCATGGGACAGACTTGGTTGCACTCGCTTGGGGCAATGCACTCCACCTATCATCAAAAGTTGAAGTTCCCCACCCCGGAGGGGATAATGGAGATTGTGGAGACCAAGCTTCGGCAAAGATTTTTTTCTATGCCGTCGTGAAAGCCGGAGTCGCCTCCAAGGAAAATGAGTGTGCCCTGGAGGAAGTATTGAATAAATAGCAACTACAGTCCGGAGGGCTGGGTGTCGATGAGTCGCGGATTGACTTAGTTGATCGCTCCGTGGAGGATCTCTGGAAGGTGCTCCTAACGGAGGGGGACGAGGAGAGATACTTCTTGATTGGCTCCACCATGTCCCCAGCTGAGCAGGAGAAGATGGCTAACTTCTTGAAGAAGAATGAGGATGTGTTTGCATGGGACGCCGCAGAGATGAAAGGCATAAGTCCCGATGTTATAACTCATAGACTTCATGTTGATACCAATCATAAGCCCATAAAGCAAAAACCCAGGCGTACGGCGCCGCATCACGCCCAGGAGGTGAACGAAGAGGTGGAGAGGCTCCTAGAAGCCGACGTCATCCGGGACGTACAGTTTCCAGAGTGGTTGTCGAACACCGTTTGTGCAAAGAAGAAGAGTGGGAAATGGCGTGTCTGCATAGACTTCACGAACTTGAACAAGGCTTGTCCCAAAGATGATTTTTCCCTCCCTAAGGTTGATCAATTGGTCGACGCCACAACGGGACACGAACGCATGAGCTTCACAGACGCCAGGGAAGGTTACCATCAGATCCTCCTCCATCCTCCTGACTAGGAGAAGATCTCCTTCATCACTCCAAGGGGGGTCTATTGTTATAAGGTCATGTCGTTCGGTCTGAAGAATTCAGGTGCTATATACCAGAGGCTCATGAACTGGATGTTCAAGCGACAAATCGGGAGCACCATGGAGGTGTACATTAATGACATGCTGATCAAGAGCAGGAGACGGGATGACCACATCGCGGACTTAAAGGACGCCTTCTCTACTCTCTGAGAATACAGGTTGAAACTGAATGCGGTGAAGTGTGCCTTCGGAGTTGGCTCCAGGAAGTTCCTAGGGTACTTAGTAAGCCGGCGCGACGTCGAGGCTAACTCAGAGCAGATACAAGCTATCATGGACGTTCGTAGCCCCTGGACTATCCGGGATGTCCAGAAACACACGGGAATGCTGGCTGCCTTGAATTGCTTTTATATCTCGATCGTCGGACAAGTGCAAGCCTTTCTTAGGGAAATCAAGAGGTCCGGGAAGGATACTTGAAATGAAGAATGCGAGGAGGCACTTAGAGGGATCAAGGAGTATCTCAAGGTCCTCTCGACCCTATCCATCCCAAAGAGGGGGGAGATGTTGTTCCTCTACTTGGCCATTTTGGAGTTTGCCATTAGCGGCGTATTGATCCACGAGCATGAGCACGAATAGAAGCCATTGTATTGTGTGAGCAAAGCTCTGTTGGATGTGGAGACAAGGTACTTGCCTTTGGAAAATCTTGCATTAGCACTAGTCACAACCGCAAGGAAGTTGAGACATTATTTTCAAGCACACCCAATCACTATCCTGAAGGATCAACCTTTGAAGGCAATCCTAAGGAAGACGGACTTCTCCGGGAGGATAGCAAAGTGGGTCGTGGAGTTGGGGGAACATGATATTCACTATAGGCCTCGCACAACAATAAAGGGTCAGGTGCTAACGAAAACTTCATAGCTGAATTACCAAGGGGGAGCCACAAAGAAGTAAAGACTAAGCTAAGTTCCAGGAGGCCGAGTGACCTCGCCACTAATGTCGCCTCCAATGTCTCGAAAGAGCTCATCGATACTTACGGAGAAGGTGTCGGCGTTGCGAGAAGGAGGTGCCAGATCAGCAGGGACAGTGAGAGCATCGCCCTGAGGGAAAGACATAGAGCTAGAGTAGGAGCCGAGTCGGCAGGAGCTTGAGTAGGAGCAACGTCGGTAGGAGGAAGAGAAGGATGGCCCCGAGGTTCTGAAATAGGGGTCACAGTCTTAACTGCTGGAGCCGAGCTGGGTACTTGGGATGTCCCAGCATCTTTAGTCATGACTTCGACTACAGCTTGTACCATCTCTTCAGAGGGAGTGTACTCGTGCTCCTTGAAGAGTGGAGACTCGATGGGGGACCCCGGCAGCCCGAAGTGCCTCATCCCACCCGGACTTAAAGCTCTCCCTCTTGTTCTCTTCGAAGGCCACCAGGATATCGTCGACGCATCAGTTGACAATCTCCTGCTCCGTCTGCTTGTTTGCCTCCAATTCAGCCCTTAACTTGTCCAACTCCTGGGTAAGGGTGGCACAAGTTTGCTCCATCTCGAGCACCTTCGCCTCGGCCGCCGACAGTTGCTTCGTTGCCTCGATGATCCTTTTCTCGGCGTCGACAAGGGAAGCCTTGAATTTTTTAGCATCTCCCTTGGCAGCCTCGCTCTCCTTGAAAAGATCTGCAATTTGGGTTGCCTGAGTGGACAGGGTCTTGTCCCGAATGGCCACCTCCTTCTTAGCTGAGGCTAGAGCTCCTCGGGCCTTCTCCAACTCGGCTTGGAGTCTCTCACACTCCTAGATTTTGTCCCGATGATCATGGAAGATCTCAGCAAGGACAGATATTTGTTGGGTCGTCTGTTAAACAATGGAAAGGATCACGCTGACGAAAGACTAAAGCAAAAAGAAGGAAAAATTCACAAGTAGAATAACCTTACCACCAGTGAGTTCTGGATGATAGAGTGGAACAGGTTGTTGCTCCCCCGCCTCCTGTGGACCGACATATTGGCATCAAAGAGGATGGCCTCACTCACGACATACGCGGTGTGGGGAGAAGGTATGATGGAGTCAATCAACCAGATCGGCTTACTGTCGCGATCTCGGGCCCTACCACGCTGTTTCGGGGCATTTGGTGTCGGCGTTGGTGTAGCATCAGAGTTGGTGTTGGAGTCGGAGTGGGAGTGCCCTTGCCTCGGCCAACGCCATCATGCCTCTGTTTTACTCTCATTTCCTCGTGTTGAGGATCCCTTCAATGCCCTCAGCCGCGTCCAGTTGGCATCAGCACGATAGAGGCGTCGGTTGGAGGAGGGGTGGGGAAGGGTGTGGACCCTTGAATCGGAACTTCGGAAAGCCGAGTATGCCCCTGATTGGGAGTAACATCAGAGCCCGACCCACGGCCCCGTCCGGCGGTGAGAGCAGCTTTTTCCCTAATCAAACTAAGAGAAAGGCGAGGTGGGTTTGACATAGCTACTTCCAAGGCATCTTCTTCGTCCAAGTTTTGGAGAACGTCGAAGTCTGGCCAAACGTACCTGCCTGAAGTGCCCGCCTTGGCGTGGATAGTGGTGGACGGATCTCTTATCTCTTCAACCTCGGTGACTGTGTCTTCGGTAGCCTCTACCTCGGCTTCAGTAGCTCTGTCAGGATCCTCCTCCAAATTCTCCCCGAATAGCGCTGACCACCTTGACGGGTCAAATGGCTGAGGAGTTTGAGAGAAATTTCGGTATCCTGGAGTATAGTCAAGAAGAAGGTGGGCAGCCCGACCGAGACCGTTGTTTCCTAAGTAATTCCAGACGAAGCTGATGTCGCCAAGGTTGACTTGATTTCGTGGGGGAATAGCAGAGTCGGCGTCGAAGACCCCTAAACAATAGAAACATAATTATTAGTTATTAGTGTCTAAGGCAAGAACATTAACACTGAAGAACTGAAAAGCAGAAAAGAGAGAGAAGAGCCAACGTACTTATAGTCTGCCACTGCTTGGGGCACCACAAGTCGGCGTACTCGGGCTCGACTCCCTTTTCCCATTGACCGCTGAAGATGAGTAGATCATCTTTGTACCCCTTGTCGGAGTCTGGAAGGTGGGTCACAAGGTACATCGTAGGGTCCCGAGCTTTGAGATAGAACATTTGCTGAGGTGTCACCCTCACCAAAGCATAGCAGAAGAGGATATCATTCAGGACGAGATTCAGTTATAGTCGCTCATTCAAGGTGACCACCCACATGATGATCCTAAAGGTATTTAGACAACATTGCCCTGGGAAGAGCCGAAACCGAGATAGGAAGCGGAGAATGAAGGGATGAAGAGGAAACCTAATGCCTCCTTCCATGATAGCTTTGGTATAAAAAGGCATGGCCTCCTCGGTGCCGACAGTGGCACTATGGCGACCAATAACAAAGTCATCTACAGTTACTTCGAGAGGAATGGAGTAGTGGGTCTTAAAATTGGTGATTTGTTATCGACCCTTAACGGTGTATTTCCTCGGCCTTGAGGGCCCAGCCTCATCGTCCCCGATGTTCTCACTCCGACGACGTCTCGGCATGGTTTAAACAGAAAAAAAAGAACGTGAAAATGGTGTTTCCTGGGGATGGGAGGCCTAAAGGTCGCTACTGAGAACACAAGGAAGAAAAATGAAGAAAGATGGATGATACGACACTACTAGAACAGAAATGAGATGGAGTAAAGGGAGAATGGTCACCCAACAAGAACATGAAAGAGGGAAAACAGTTACTCACCAAATGAGGGAAATTCTGATACAGAAGAGAGGTTGGTGACTTCCTTCGCTGGTAGATTCTGAGGAGTTGGCAGTTGTTCAGTCTCCGATGGAACTCCGGTGGAAGACTTTGGATTTTACGAAGATTGCAAAAATGGAGAAGGATGGCAAGGGCTCTGTTTAAATAGGGCCAAGTGCCATGATTGCACACGATAGATGAGGAGGGGTGTATTAAATTAGGCATGAACCCCAAGGAAGGGAAAACGGCATGAACCCTTTCATCTTCTCACGCCACGTCACCTAGCCATACAAAGATCAAAGGCTGGGGGCAGTTGATGGGACACTTCTGAGAATCAGCAAGGAGTTGACACGTGTCCTCGGCATGGGAACGTGGGTGCTCCCTCAAGTGACACGTGTCCTCGGCACTAAAAGTCCCTCGGAGCCCCTGCGAATGACATGTATCCTCGGCACTAAAGGTTCCTCGGAGCCCTGCGAGTGACACGTGTCCTCGGCACTAAAGGCACCTAGGAGTCTTCATCACGTGACACCTGTCCTCAGCTCCCAAAGTTCCCCGAGGAGATCTCCAACCGCCACGTGTCCTCGGCGTTCCTAACGCCCTGAGGTTCATTTCTAGACACGTCACCTCGGCTCCAAAACCTCGAGATATGGATGGCGGATTGACGGTTATCGTTACTTGGATCCAAAATATGTCAGTAATCATTGTCTCGCCTTTTCAAAGCTGTCAGAATGACAGAGAGAGCAGGTTAATAACCAATGATAATGATACATGAGGTATAGAGCACAGAATTGAGGGCTAATGGACAAAGATGCCCCTACTTGTGCGCAGCCATCACAAAGAGGCATTAAGTGACCATTTAGAAGAATGAGACACATTTATTGCTCGGTGGACTCCGGGAGGAGTACATTAAATGCTCAGGGACCTGAGCATTAAATGCAGAGACTTCTTTTCATGTGACAAGGAAGTTACTCTGCCCTAGGACAGTGCTCCATAGGCTACCTTCAAAAGAGACCAATGAGGGGCTTTCTTTCCAAGGACCCACCTGTCCACAATGATTAACTTCATGAAGATATAAATAGCTCTCACAAATGCAAAGCAAAGGTACGTAAATCTCACCCAAGCAATAGAACAGTGTTCTTCCTCCCCTCTCTGACATACTGACTTGATAGTCAGAGGGGTCACGCCGGAAAACACTCTGGCGCCCTTCTAACCTTTCTTTTTGAGTGGCATAGTTCATCTCGATACGCCGGGATCGTTGGGGCTGCCGAAAAAGTAATTCATCACCACTCCTTATATCGTCTCTCACTTCCATTTGCCACGGGATCATCGATTTTCCAGGTAAGACTCGTGTTCACCAAGGGAGAGATCTGTCCGTTCATTTATTGTGCGAAAATCACCGTGCACAAGAGTCTTGACATTCTATGATGTTAAGTGAATTGGGTTGTTTTTACCATGCAGGGTTGAGTTGGGGCCACTTCAGACCAAGGATTTTCTGAAATCAAGCCCACCTCAAAAAGAGTTGATATCTCCAAAAAAATTCTAACGCAAATCATGGTCCATTTTATAACTTAAGCATTTGTCTGTTGAATCCTGCTTTCCAATCATTGAAGGGGCTTGTAACTTGGCCTGAAGAGGTTGGATCAATTCCTCCACTAACTCCCACAGTTATAGGGGAAAGTGGGTGAGTGTCTTCCTTGTGATTGACAGTCGTGTCATGCCACGTACCTAGAAGAGTGCCCTATTCACTACAAGAATTATGGGAAAATTCGGCATTTAATTTCCGACGTTTAACTTAAATGCCACTGAAATTGGCGTTTGTTCATACACACCAAAAATTATTAATAAAAATCCTTTTCTTTTCTTTTTTGCTTAATTTCTGGAGTCAAACGTCACAAATTCTTAATTAAAAATAATAATTTTTTTTTCCCTCCCCCAACATAAACCTAAAATTTTCCCCAATCCATTCTCTCGCCTTCTCTGGCGACTTTTTTCCCAATTCATTCTCTCGACTTCTCTAGCACGACGGTCTTCTCAAGCGACGACGGTCCCTCTCTCAGGGACTCCTCGTCGTCCCTCTCACAGGCGACTCCTTTTCGGCTCTCTCTCAGGCGCCTCTCTAATCGATGTGTTTCAATTTGGACCGGATATGGCTAGTTTACGTATTTAAACTTCTGCATATTCCTACTAATTGCAAGAACCAAAAATTAATACATATTTTACTGTTCTTACACATTATTAAGTTCAGAGTGTTTATATAAATTCAATTCAGAATCCAAAATCTTACCAACCTGAATTCAAGGGACATGCATTTTCTCATTTTCTCTCTCATGTATGTGTATATGGATGTTGATAGATTCATTTACGCATTTGTGTCTACATATGTTGTTTCTATCGTAAAACTATTACCGATAATCAGTGTAAGGATTAATTGATGATCTACCGTTTATTGCGTTATTAGCAGATTCAAAAACTATATTAGTGTGGTTTTCAGAGAGATCTCATCTGTTCTCTGTGTGTGTGTTGATCTCTCTGTCTCTCGCTACTAGTTGTTGTGAGTAACTAGAGTTGATGCTTTGACTATTTTGATTAAAGAGAATCACCCGATTACTCGATTGTTGTGTGTTATGTATTGTTGCAGATGGCACTCGGCTGAGACTTACGATTTCAAAACCAAAACAGGGGGACCATTTGGGACGATGAAGCACCAAGCTGAGCTTGCTCACGAAGCCAACAACGGACTTGATATTGCAGTTGACTGGGATTGTTGCTGTTGAAGTTACAGGAGGCCCTGAGATTCCCTTTCACCCAGGGAGACCGGTTAGTTTCTACATAAATTTGACTGAAAATAAATAAATTATAATATAAGTAAGCCAGTAAACAAAAATCCTTAAACAATACGTGCTTTTGAGCATCCATTCAGTGCAGGGGATGCTTTTGCAACGTGTGCTTGAGCACACACAAATCAGTATGTAGTGTGACATTAAAAGAATGTAGTTGATGATGTGGCCATGAACTAGAGGCTGCTCTAATTATGTCAGGCTTGGACTTTGGATTGGCATGGAATGAATAATTACTTAGATAGACAAGAGATTTAAAATTTCAGATGTGTCCCTGAATTAACTGAAAAGCATGTACAAAGTTCATGCATCCTTCCAATTTCATGTGCACATGTAAGTGCTTGTTTCTGAAAATTCACGAACCATTTTAGAGTTTTTAGTGTAGTCATAGCATCTAAAAATGCTGGGAAAACATGCTTGTGCCATAAGTGCTCTGATTCTGGGGTCCTAATTTTCTTTGTGCTGATCTAACTCAGTTTAAGTTTAGCTTCATTTAGAGTTTTGTCAATTTGCAATTTTACGGACATTAGAAACCCAGTTGAGACTTGTGCCCTACATGATGTCTCGTTTCTTTTGATTGTTGCTAAATTTGTATATCCTTTTTGTAATGATAGAGATGTTATAATGCAAGACAAGTAGGAACAACAACATCATTAAATTGGCCTGTTTCGTTCACAATTCGGTTGGCCATAGGTTGATATATGATCAATTTGGTTTTGGTTTCTAGAGCCATATTTCTGTTCCCTAGAGTGTAAGGTCAAGGAACTAGCCATATTTCTAGTGCCAAAACTTTGTGCCTGTAGTCAAGCTTGGGCTGGTCAGTCTCTACTTTGATACCTGTATTAGATTATGGTAGCGATTGAGTATATATGTCTAGAGTCCATATTTCTGTTCCCTAGAGTGGGGGATGTTCCATATGGTACACCTATGGTGTGATCCTTATTGGCATTCCCAAGTTCCCAGCTCTGCTCCGGTCCCTTATTAATCAACTCAATAGAGCTACATCCAGCTTCCTTCATTCCAATTGGCATCCATTCAGTCTCTCTGACTGTGTTCCCTTCCTTTGCCTCTACCACACTTGTTTGATCTGACATTCTCCCTGCAATGGCATATGTACTGGAAAGAATGATCAAATCTGCCGGGTGTTCATCAATTTCCTGCAATACTCTGTTGACAACTTCCCCCAAATCAACGTTTCCATAAACTCTGCATGCTGCAGTGGCATCTCGCCCTCAATGGGCAAGCTCTTGATTAAATTATGTGCTTCCTCTAGCAACCCTGCACGACCCAAGAGATCAATCATGCAGCCATAGTGTTCGAGCTTCCTCCTCCGTCCTGTAAAAAAGTGTAATGGCATTTTTCGCCTGCCCATGGAACCCATATCCCAATATCATGGCTGTCCAAGATTTCACATCTTTGGTCTCCATTCTATCAAAAATATGGCCTTCCCCACTAACCCACATTTAGAATACATATCCACTAGCGCTGTACCAAGAACTGCATCCAATACCAACTGCTGCTCCTTGACATAGTCATGGACACACTCACCTGCAGCCAAAGCTCCAGAGGCAGCACAAGCTGAAAGTAACCCAGCCAGTGTAGATGAATTGGGTTTCACTCGTCCCAGTTTCATTAATTGTAGTAAAGCTAATGACTTCTAGCAGGCCACTTTTAGCATACCCATCCATTAAACAGTTCCATAGAACAATATCCTTTATATGAACTTCATCAAAAACTCTACGTCCTAAATTGAATGATTGAATTAAATGATGATCTTTTTATTTGATGCAGTAGGAGCATGTTTGTATCTAATGCTCATATTGACTTTGTATCTAATGCTCATGCTCTTAATTAATTTTGCTGCTTGTCATTAATTTAGGTTATCCCGAACAAGTAATTCAGATGGAGAAGTCAGAGAAGTCTACTCTGATGATTAAATGCTTATCTTGTTGCATTTTTGTCACTAAATTGGTTGGAATTTTTTTTTGTACAACTTAATGGCAACGTGGATGTAAAATTTTCATGGATGAGGTAGTTTTCTTTTGTTACAATTGTATAAGCGGTAATGCTGATAACTTCTCTTTGAGCATATGGGGCACCATTTTGTTCACATTAGATTGCCTTGGATGGAAATGTGCCAATCCATTTTACCTTTTTTGGTCATATAAGGTATTGTTAGTAGCTTGACTATCCATTTTTCATCTGGTGGAGAATCCCTGAATATTTAAAATTCCCATTCTAGTGAAAATGCAATGCTGCTAGTGCTTATTTTTCATTTAGTGTGTTAGGTTGTTTGGAATTCAGCCTGGTACATATTTTTTGGGAAGCTAATGCGGTTGCTGATAGGTTAGCTGCTCATGCTGTTTTAAGGAGGAATTCTGTTGATTTTTCGATACAGCTGAAGCTGCCTGGTGAGGTTGGGTTGGCCTTGTTTTCTGATCAGCTTGGTTTGGCTGTTTTGCGCAAGAGGAAATTGTGATTTTTTATGACAAGGGCCAGTGTTTTGGCTTTTGCTGTTTGAAATCTTTGGGTAGGTAAGGGTGGCTGTGGTGAAAACTTTGTTCTGGAGATGTTGTTTTATGGGTTGCTGTTATGCTGCTAGTGCTTCAGCTGCTACTGTCTGAGTGCTGACTTGGCTGAATAGTAAAGGGGTTGACTGATGGAGGAGTAGTCTTCACCCAGTTTTGTTTATCTTCTTGTTTCCTTGTTATGGAGATTAGTTTGTCTTTCTCCTTTTGCTTCTTGTAATTATGTTTTGTTCATAAATAAAATTTTCTATTTTGATTAAAAAAAAAAAATGAGCTAGGTTTTATTATAAAAAAAATATTATAAAAAAAATGAGTTAGGTTTATTTAAACGCCAAAAATTAGTTGCTCAGAAATAATAATTACTTGCATTTAAATAAACGCCGGAACATAGCTCCGGTCACCGGAATTTTACAAAGAAGTTGTTGATTAAATAAGTGCCGCTTCAGCTGTAATAAACGTCACTTTAATTTTAGTGGCGTTTAATTATATGCCGGTAATTTTTCCGACGGAAGTTTCCACGACGTTAATAACAAACGTTAATAATAATATTTTACGGCGTTTATTTACATTTTATTGGCGTTTAATAAACGCCGATAAATATCTTTTTTCTTGCAGTGAATTCTCGGCCTTGGTCTCTTACCACAACTGTTACATCCTCCGGTATCTCTGCTTCATCGATGTTGTTTCACCACGATGACAAACAACTAATCCAGATTTTGCAACTAGTGCATTTAACCGAGGCCCATACTAACTTTCTTTATGACGGTTAGCATCCATATCTTCCTTTTCCTTTCTCTATATGCCCCATTCTCCCGCATTAATAACATAAAGATGGCAACCACTCATAGCGAAAGTGAGAAAAAGGGAGTTTTCCAGCAAGATCACGAAGTTTAATTCCCCAACGAAGTGGGTGAGGGATTTCCAACTCTACATGAATCCTCATAAATCTGTTTCCTTCTCCACCATGTCTCTCTCATTCCAACTACATCAAACTTGGGAAAGCTCTTCGCCACTTTAGCCGGCAGTTCCTTTGTATAGCATTCCCTAGGTAGACCCATCACTTGTATCCAGAAAAATAAACTCTCAAAAGGCATAGTGTTATGTGTAGGGCTGGCAGTGGACTGGAGCGGGTGTGGGGAGAGTGGTTTCCACTCCCGTACCCGCTTCAAAAATATTCGTCCACTCCCGTTAGCAAAAAAAATTTTAATTCCCATCCCCGTCCCATGGGTAAATATTGATCCCCGTCCCCACCGCGTTCTCCGTTCATAACAATTAATTTATATGATTTTAAGAAAAAAAAAATTATAAAACCTCACAAATGGTTCTACAAGAAGGATGAAACCACATTATATAACAAATGGATCAAAAAAAAAAAAGAGAAAGTAAAGTTTTTTTTTTTTGGTAAAGAGAAGAGTATGTGGGCGAGTGGGGTTTGTGATAATATATATATATTTTATGCAGTATTAGAGATAGTTATTATGAAATAATTTTAATAAGTGGGTTAGTAATAGAGTATTTTGTGAGTAGTTTCCTAAGTGGTTATTAAAATGTTGGAGTCATGAGTAATGTTAGTTATCAAGTATTTAGAAGTCTTCATATCAATGAAATAAATATGTTGAATATTGTGATAAACTTTCTCAAATTGAACAATCGGAAGTTTCAACTCCTCTCAAAGCGGGTGTTCTCCCCCGATTCTATTTTTCCTTTGTTTTACAAGTCACCCAAAATCGTGCACGTAACATAGCATCCAAAGTATTTGCTTGGAGACCATGCTTGAAGGATCAACACAGAGTTGTCGAAACACCAACGCCCATGATTAAGCACCTTAGACATATCTTTTACATCTTGGAAGAAGAATTGAAACATAGAAGAAGACACCTTTGTAACCTTCAAACCTTTTCAACCCCAGACCGCTGCCATCTTGTTTTTCAACGCTACTGGATTGATCTGTTTTGCGGACAGAATTTTCACATAGATGCTTCTTTCACACAGCGTTTCCATCAGCAATGTCTTTGTGTTCAAAATCTATTACAGCCTCCTCCTTTTCAGTTAAGGAAATTAATTCAAGTTGGCCAATCAAACCATCTTCCATATTTCCAGAATTGGAGAAGGTTGACGTCAAGATAAGCAACAATTTGTTACCAAGAGAAGTATAAGAAACTAAAATTTGAGAGAATGGACAACGAAAATCACAGATGAAAAGTTTTGGAAGTATGAATACTTAGTCAAAGGAGCCTATAAAGGTTTAGAGAATAGTTGTACAAAAACCAATTGGACAGGTTCATCCAGAGAACAACCTTCAACGACAGAGAAAAAGTATAAAAACCGACATGAATTATATTACTTGTAACTCATAAAATAGTTTAAAACTATTTGTATTCTCACCCTTCTGGGAACTTTTTTTAACACTTTTGCTCTCACCATCTGATGGTGCTTTCAATAGAGAACCATCAATTTAGCATGGTTTTGTACCTCTAGAGCCCACTATACATGATCACAATTCTAAACTTGTTCTAAAGGACTCACATCCTCTCAAATTTCAATTTTTTTTTTCCAATTTCAATCGCTAGCTTAAAAGTTATGGCATCCCATGTAATGCTGGTGACTTCCATCCTGCAATTGAATAAATTAAGGGTGACGGACTAACATTGATGTGCATCGGAGAAATTCAAAACTTGGAGCCTCCAACAATCAAAAAAAATAAGTATATTTTTCTAGAGAGTCCTCTCTCTCTCTCTGTGCATGTGTGTGTGCGTGTGCATATGCGTGTGCGTGTTTGTTTGTTTGTGTTTGAGTGAGAAGCCACTGGTCTAATATTGACTAGTCACTGGCCAATGCTTTTTGTTTGTATTTCCATGGCCATATATAAGGTCGGGTCCATGACAAATTTGTGTAGTTTGTCAAATACAGTGAGCTCAGTTGAAATGGTATCAAAGAAGCCGCATAAATAGCATCATCCTCCATAAAGAAGTTTGGTCCAATTCCTCAAAATTATTCTCCACACCACGATTACAACCTCTAATTTCTAGTCTTTAAGGATACCATATTTTTTCTATTCTACCATTGAGTATTAAACTTTTTTCCAATCTGTTGTTGTTTGTATAAAGCTTGATTTCAACCCGTATTCTTTAATTTAAAAAGATGCTTTGCAAACACACACTCTCTCTCTCTCTCTCTCTCTCTCTAAGATTTTGAACTGTATTAAATCAAGGCAAAATTACATGTAGGAAGATTTCTACAAATAAAATAAATACAAACTATCTATAATATAAAACAAGATAAGCTTCAATAAATTCATCTGACGGTCTCAAATAAACTCATCCAACGGCCACTATCATCCCTCAAAAAACTATTCACGTTAAATTTTATCTTCCTTTCCTCACTGTTAATTGCTCACTTTTCTAAATTAATTGACTAATTTACGTTGCATCGTACCTTTCAAGTACGATTATCTCTTAGTGAATAAAAAGCCATCCATTGCATGATAAAAAGCCATCCATTGCATGTTTAAAAGTAGAGGCCTTCCTCTTGGGTTATCAACTTTATTTTTCAGGGACCTACCATATGTAATGGGCTCTTGTAAAAGGTGACATGAGAATTTCGGCCCGCAAGCCCACTTGTCAAAAATTGTAGTGATTGTGGTCACATCTACCGTCCTGTGATTATTGTTATTATCAGTGGACAGTTCAAAAAACTATTATTACTCTTATGACTACATTATATTGAGACCCCTTCTATTGTTATAGTATTAAGAGATGTGTTAGTTTCTAAAATAAAAATCACATCATTTTCAATTATTTTCTCTCTATGATATCAAGGGAGAAAACATGATAGTCCCCTATAATTATACTATTTTCTTTTTTTTTTTTTTTGAATTTCACAATGTGAGCATGAACAGGAAAGGATTAAGACCTTTCTGGTTGATGGCATACTTATTAGTAGTTCTGTTAATCAAAATGAGTTTCTCGAGTTTGGCTTGAATTCGGCTCGGGTTCGGGTCGTTCAGGCTCGATTCGTTTTCTAAACGAACCCGAACTTAAACAAGTTTTTAGGCTCGTTTAGAAAACAAGTCCTACAAGTTCGGCTCAAACTCGACAAGCTCGACTCGTTTATGTGCAAATACTTAGGCTCGGCTCGAGCTCGACTTGTTTTTGACTCATTCAGGCTCGATTCGTTCAGACTCGTCTGTTAATCAAACTGAACAATTTTTTAAGCTCGATTAAGAAACAAGTTTTTCAAGTTCGACTCGAACTCGGCTCGAACTCATTCGACCTACTTATTAGATAAAAAATTTATAAAATTTGATTAAATAGATGTGTACTAAGGAACAATTAAATTTCCCCCCTAAACCCTTTTGATAATTGAAAATGTTTAAATTTTCCAATGAATGTCAGGGCTCAATCCTTCTCCAAGGTAGAGATTGATATATGTATACCTCTCTTCGGCTTCTCTTTCAATGGTCTCTCCTTTGTTCATAGTGTAAGTTGATTGTAATTTCTGTTCATTGTGTAGATTGATTGTAATTTCTATTCATAGAATAATTTAATTAAATTGTAACATTATTGACTGAATTATAATATTATTACGCTGTTACATATATATATTCGGTACCATACCTCTAATTTTTTTTTATTTTAATAGGTGTTTTTATAATTTTTATGGATCATTTTACAATAAAAAAAATTATCACTTTTGTGGGTAATTTTATCACTGTTTTGGGTGTTTTTACAACAGTGATAACTATTTTTACCACTTTTTTTAGTACAAAAAATTATCATTTTGTGGGTAATTCATAACATTTGCGAGTGTTTTTATTGTATTTGTGAATATTTTTATCAATGTTGTGGTCACTATTTTCAAAATTTGTTGAGTAACATAACAATAATAAAAATACACACAAATATAATAAATAGAGATATAATACTAAAAATAGCAATTGAGTACCTAGTCAACTCCGTCAATGTTTGTGTATTACACTGTCTTTGAAAACATCAAGATCATGTACTCTACCGGTGTGGGATGGATGACAAAATGTAAGGTCATTTAACCTGGTGCAACATAGGGGGTCTCAGCCAGGTCTCTCCCAATTCAATGGCCAACAAATCCACCAAGACAGTTGCCGAAGATTCTTTAAAAGAGGAAAGACAATTAATAAGTTAATTTACTTATAGAATAATACTATTTAAACTTAATTTATTGACATAATTCACTGTTATTAAATTAGTAGCAAATCTCAATATTAGATAGAGTTCACTATTAATCCAATAACAAGAAAACCTAAGTTTATTTATTCTATTATGGAAGGATTGAGAAAAGTAGATTGGATTAGAACTCTATTTTGATTTATACTACATTTGGATGTTAATAAACTATTAATTCATTTAGGAAGTTGAATTCTCAACTTATAAAAACATAACAATAGTCAAAGTTGATTCAATTTTCATCTTTTTTGATCTAACGGTACAAAATTCATTCAAAAAAAAATTTTCCACTCAAAAATATTATTTTTCCTGCACAGCTCCTAATGTCAGAGAGCACCACTAATCCATACATATCTCTTAAAGAAAATAAAATAAAAATGAATTGTCATTTAGAATATAAATATTGCACGATTAATGCTTGATTTTTTGGATTATAAAGTGTCTTCAAACACACAATTTATAGCTAGTATCTCCATATTTTGTAAGAGATCATACTTTCCAAGAGTTTCATATATAAAATTTTAAGAATTTTTACTCGAACTATTTAGTCAAATGTATTATAAGTGAAAGGTACACAGAAGATTAGTGTTTATTTTTGGGCATTACTTCACAGAATAAGTGATTTTACCAAACGTATGATGCAACTTGGTAAATGTTATTCGACTCTTTTATTTCGTATTAGGGGTAACCCGTGTCTGAAGACATGGTATAATGTGAATAATTTTGAGAGAGATGTTGGTGGTCGTTCGATTAATCTATTTAAGACTGTCGAACAGATTTATTGAAACATGGAATGTTTTATATTATAGATTGCGCAACGGTCGGATTAAAATTGATGGTATTCTTTTCTAATTTCTGTCATTTAATTTATATCTTTCCTTTTCCGGGAGTAAATTTGCTGCCTGTGATTCACCTGGATCCATTGAAAACAGTAAATACACAAAGCCAATGGTGAGATAGCAACCACAATGCAACTTAATACCATACCCCCACCCAAAAGATAAAAAAAGAGAGTAAATATTTTGTACCGGTTATACCATATCAATATTGTTATGTAGTATAACCGAAGCGGTCCAACACTAAACAGGTCTAAAGCAAAAATTTAAATGAGACCCTATTAAGTTTTGAAATAATATCAATAACATTTTATAATTATTTAAATCTCAAAATTTATTTATTACAAATTATATTATTGGCTTTTGATATGCAATTTATTTATTGATGAATTTTTTGTATTCAAGTTTTGTTAATATTTTTTTTCAATAGATAGTACCTAATTCAAAAAAGTGCAATAATTAATATAAGGGAAATATATGATTTTACTACATTTAATATTGATACAATCAATGAAAAAAAATAATAAATTCATCAATAAAAACACCTAAGCCAAATATTATAGACTCTTATATTGACATTTACAATATAAATAAATTCCCAACATACTCAATTCAAATCTAAACAACTCTAACTTATTAAAAGATTATTAGATTTTAGAAAAATCAACAAATGAAATAATTTTCAAGTTATTCAAACTAATTGACAATAGTATATTCAAAAAAAAATATTATATACTTTTGTTACATATGATAGATTGTAAAACATTAGTAGCATTATTAAGAAAGAAATTAGTATCGCATTAATGAAACCTGGATCTCAAATCTTTCCTATAAATTTTTAGAGGCCCTAAAAATCAAATTGAGTTTGATTGAATATTTATATAATAAATTAGCTAACAAGTTGAATTTTTATACCCTATACATTTTTCCCCCAAAAAACATCACATTACCCAATTCTATCACATGTTCAATCATTTAATATTTTGTTAATTTATAGTTTAACACAACTTTATTTCATACATTATCTATGCACGATAGTGTACACATGTTGAAAAAAATTTGTCGAGTTATACATTTTGAGAAAATTTTGATACTATTTTTAAGAAAATAATAGGTATAAATTAATTTTAAATGATGTAAGTAAAGAAATTAATTTTAAATTTAGTATAGTGGGATCAATTTTTTGAACGCTAAAATCTTATGTTTCATGGTGCCTTCAGACACGATTTATGCCTAGTAAATATATAAATTTTATAAGAGCATTAAAAAATAAAATTATGCCTAATTAAATTTGGGTCCTAAAATTCCTTTTGGGACCCTAAAAATTATTTGAACATGAGTTTTAAAAATTTTATTCGGAATCTAAGAATAAAATTAGGTTGAATGAAATATGTGTCTAAAAGTTTTATTTGAGACACAATAAAGTAAAGTGAATTTAGTTAAATATTGATCTAATTTTTTTTCAAACCCTAAAAATAGAATTAGATTTAATTTTTTCCGAACCCTAATTAGATTTAATTGAATCTCTTAAAAATAGGGCCTTCAAAAATTCGAAAAACCTAAAACGGTGGCTTCAATGGCCTAGCCATTGAGCCAGCCATGATAAGTAAACAAGTGTGCAAGTTGAACCTTATTTTTTTACATGGAGTGATTACTATCGTAGATCAACTCTAACCCACTCTCTATTTGTTCTTTTTTTAGTAATTTTAACTAGTCAAACACTAAAAACACTCTCTAACCCCTGTCTCTATGCCACTTTCTATTTTTCATTTCACCCAAATGGCTATCCAAATATGGAGAACTATTTATCCTCTCCAAATTCTCTCTCTACCTCTCTATCTTTCTCTCTCTATATATATATGTGTTATAATTCCCTCTAAATTATTCGATGTTAGTGAAAGTTAGGTGAAGTAGTTAACAAAAATAAAGAACGTGGTTAGAGTGAACTTGTAAGAGTGACTCTCTAAAATAGAGAATATAATATTTAAAAAAAAAATTGAGTAGCTAAAATAGAAAGTTGGATTGGAGTTATTCTTACATTGACGTATAATTATTTAAAGGAGTGAAATCCGTTTTATTCACTTATTTGAGTTATTATTGAACGGCGTAACCGTCACAATAAATATTTTCTCAATAAAACACCCCATTTTTTTCTTACAAAATATCTCCAAATAACTGTGATGGCACGTGCCGGTCTGAAACAGTAAAGCGAAAAAAGACCAAATCTAGATCCGACGACCATATTTTCCCGCCAAGACCGCAACTTCCATAGACTCCCCCATCCAACGGCCATAAACCCATCTTTAAATCCCACTCTCCAATTTCCATCTAACGGCCTAAATTAAACCCATGTGGCTCCATCCCCATAACCCCACTATAAATACCCACATACAAAACCCGGTCGACTCCACTCTTACCCCCTTTCTCTCCCTCCCTCCCTGCCTCTGCTCTGTTATGTTCTTTCCTTCACTTCTTAGTGCTAACTTGCGCTCTGACCGTTTATCCTGCGCACCCCGACGGAGATATGACGCCCGGGTTAGAGCACATGACAACAATATCAAGATACAGGATGGTCCAGTAGGGAAGAAAGATTCCACAGCTGAAATTGAGAGATTCTAGAGGTACCCACAAAGAATGGACGGTAATAAAACTCAGGCAAAACTTACAAGGACTCAATCTTCACTCCTCCGGTCGTCTCCGACCATCCGATCTTCTATCCACAGCATATCTTCGGTGAACGACATCACACCTGATGAAGAAGACATAGAAGAACAGAAGCCCCACAAGCCCGGTTCATCCCGGTTTACGCCGGGTCGTTCCGGTTCATCCCGGTTCTTCCCGTTTCTGGGGATAACTCTACTTTCTTTGTATAGCCTTTTTCTTTTCTTTAACCGGGATGATATACCCACTTCTGAAAATTTGCTCTTAGTTCTGATTTTCTTCGCTGTTTTACTATTTTTCGCCGGGAAAAACAAGGTTTTAATTCACCGAAGCTTCAGTTTTATGAAGCAATTGTGCGATGAGTACTTAGGTAGACTTGGGTTTTCAAGAAACCACTCAAAACCGGTGCAGTGG
Source organism: Ilex aquifolium (assembly GCA_951799425.1). Taxonomy (NCBI): domain Eukaryota; kingdom Viridiplantae; phylum Streptophyta; class Magnoliopsida; order Aquifoliales; family Aquifoliaceae; genus Ilex; species Ilex aquifolium. Next base: position 17,284,689 of record OX637406.1, on the reverse strand, counting down.
TTCATTGGTGAATCGAATTTGACCAAGAAAGAGCGAAAATATCGGAAAGATAACATAACTACAAAGGAAGGTGTGGTATTTTACAGCAATGGTGATTTCTACGAGGGTGAGTTTCATAAGGGGAGGTGTAATGGGAGTGGAGTGTACAACTACTTTGTGAGTGGGAAGTATGAGGGTGATTGGATTGATGGCAGGTATGATGGGTATGGGATAGAGAGATGGGCTAGAGGTAGCCGATATCGCGGGCAATACCGGCAGGGTTTACGGCATGGTTATGGGGTTTATAAGTTCTATGCTGGGGATAGTTATGCTGGGGAGTGGTGTAATGGGCAGAGTCATGGTGTTGGAATGCAGACTTGCTCTGATGGGAGCTGTTACGTTGGGGAGTTTAAGTGTGGGGTCAAGCATGGCCTCGGGTGTTACCATTTCAGGTGAATTTCGGTTTTCTTATCTTCAATGGTTGGTTTTATTGATTTATATCTTGGGTTTCGAATTTCTTGCTATTGATATGATTGGTGTTATTATGTGGGTTGATTACTATTTTTGGATTGTGTTTTATTAAGTGTGTCACTCAATTCACAGTTTTTTTCTGCTTCATCCGCAGTGCAAAGTGAAGATTGTTCTTTACTAGTGCGGTTTCTTCCGAAAAAGGATATCTGTTTGACACTGTATACACAGTTTTTGAAATCTTCAAAAACTGGATGCTTCATTCGTCATGCGGTTTTTGCACTTTTTAATGAAATCTGCCTTTTGAGCTGATAGAAATTGTGTTTTTCTCGTGGCTATGTTCATTCTTGTTCAGTTTCTTGATTTTGGGCTATTGGATGGAGACGGAGTATGTATAATTTTGTTGGCGGATTAACTTACTGGTCTCTGCTTTATGGTTTGACAATTTGTGTATGTCATCGAGTGTAAAATCTTCATGCTAACAGAAGAAATTGATTGCTTAGCCAATGTTCCAAATATCTTAGATACATTTTTTCAGATTAAGATTTCTTTCTTGCTATGATTCTTACAATTGGGGTGGATTCGGATATGTTTCTAGATTTTTTTTTTTTTTGAACTGAACGTTTCTAGAATTGAATACCTAAGTTTAGTGAAAGAATGGAAGGGTAATGTATTTGATCGATTTGCAGAAACGGGGATAGATATGCTGGTGAGTATTTTGGAGATAAAATCCATGGATTTGGGGTCTATAACTTTGCTAATGGTCACTGTTACGAGGGGTCATGGCATGAAGGCCGTAAGCAAGGCTATGGCATGTATACCATCCGAAACAGTGATGCAAGATGCGGTGAATGGGACTGTGGGAACCTCAAGACTCCCTTGCCCCTATTAACAGATGCGGTCCTTCGAGCAGTTCAGGTGAATTATTCACCATTGATGCATCATTCAATACTTCTAACAACCTCCTTGTTGAGCAGTGACACATTGCAAACTGTTTCATCCATTTGACCTTTCTTTTTCCCTTTTGTCTTTGCTAAATTTGCAGGCTGCTAGAAAGACAGCAGAGAATGCCATTCACCTTCGTCGGGTGGATGAACAAGTAAACAAGGCAGTTGTGGCTGCAAACAGAGCGGCCACTGCTGCGAGAGTTACTGCTGTCAAAGCAGTTCAAAACAGGATGGATGGCAAATTTTGCGATACTAACGTCTAAAGCACAAGCGCTGGCGAATGTAAATATTTAGTTAATTGCTATGTACTACAAATGTGAGCCACCCCGGTGAGCAAAAGAGCTAATCGGAGGTTGAGAGAGTATGTTTGAGGTCTAGTTGACCACACTGTAACTTGTACATAAATCCCTATGTATATCAATGGAAGATCAATTTTCAGTGATTTCTTTTTCCTGCGTGTATTGTCTACTTGGAATTATGTTCTTTGGTAGGTCTATGCCATGAAGTTCCATTATTGTGTTTTGTTGCAATAATGAGATCATAGGTTTGATCCTAGCTTGTCTCTTCCAAGTTCCAACACATCATCAGCCATAACTACTATAGTTTAGACCTTATCGCCAATTTCAGAGCCTTATCTCATATGTCTCTGGTTTGTTATACTTATAGAACGACTTGTATCACGACCAAAACAGGGTGCAGAACAACCGATGATTCTCCTTGTGTCACTTGAAGTTTCCCTGAAAATTTTCCTTTTTATCCAATCCATTATTCTTCGAGTTGTTAGGACAGAGACAAGGGTAGCCTAGTGTACGAGACTCATGCAATGCAGGATCTGAACTGGATCAAATGTGTGCAGGATCAGTTTGTAAAATCGAAGAAATAACATATTTTTTCCTCTTCAGTCTTCACCATCTTCATGCTATTCTCCATGAATTTTATTACCAGAACTTCAATCCCCCCCCCCCCCCTAGCTCACATGCCTTCACAGATGAACATAACTTTTTCTTTTCAATTTCTGGGTTTGGATGCAGATGTTGGTGTCTGATCAACCCTTTTGTTCAAGGAGCTTCCTAACTGATATATGCCCATGCTCATGTCACAGATATGTAGACAGGAGTATCGTGAGAAAACGTGGAAGATCTTCGCACCATGAAACTATGGCTGATTTCATGGACACAACTAATCAAATGATCAAAAGAATGTGGATGTTGACGCAACCGTAGGATTGTGTCATTATGAATTAGGCATTAAAGGTTAGAGTTGTAGAAACAATATCTCCACATGTAAGTGTCAAACTGAGAATTTCTGACCCTCTCATACCTCACATCGATAGGAGTCTCGTACATTAGACCTACTTTTTTAACTACACAAATGGCAAAAAGAAGCTACTATTTGAGTAATCACCTTGAACTCCAGTGAAATTATCTTTGAACTTGATAACTGTCTCTGACAAATTGTAAGGGAGAGAGAGAGATGAAAAACAGTATGCAACAAACCATAAAAGTTAACGAACCATAAAAGTTATTGAATTAGTTGTGAGTTCCAATATTAGATGGAGTCCACAATCAATCCAATGGTTATACATCATTTGGTCCCTAAATAAAGTCCAAATAACATTTCCCATTTAATAACCCCTGAAATTAGAAATCAAGTATGGAGAAAGGTTGATGCCTTGTGTGCGCAGTGATTTTCGCACAATAGTTGTAAAAGACAGATATCTCCCTTGGTGAGCTCGTATTTGCCTCGAATGTCGAAGATTCTGTGGCAAGGAAGGGGTTGAAAGGGCCAAAGGAGTGGTGATGAATTGTTGCAGGGGTCGTTCGAAGGATTCCGACGGGTCGCCGGTGGTTCCTTATACACAGAAGACAGGTTAGAAAGGGCGCCGGAGTGTTTTCCGGTGTATCCCCTCCGACGATCAAGTCAGTTCTTTGAGAGAGGAGAAGAAGAAATCACTGTTATGTATTCTTGAGAGGTGATTTTGCGTACCTTTACGTTGTATTTTTGGAGGCTATTTATACCCACCAAAGACTCATCTTTACTAGGGGCCTAGATAGTAGGTAGTGTCCAGATATTGGGCAGCGTGCCCCCTATTTCGCATGGGGGAGACCCCATTATTAATTGCTCGGATCCTAGAGCATTTAATGCTCTTTCTTCAATGCTGAGGCATTAAATGTCCTGATACTGGAACAATTAATGCCCCTCTTTCCTGGCTTCCCGAGTCACTGCTGATGTCCCATCGACTGAGGATTTATTAAATGTTTTATCTGATACAGCCGCATGTCAGCAGGGGTGTTTTTGTCTATTTGCCCCTCATCCTGCACTTTATGCCACGCGTCCTGCTCCCCTTGGTGGAGTGTTTTGTTGGTTCTGCCATTCTGACATCCTTGTGCAGAGTGCCCTCATAATCCCTACTCTAGTTGAGACTAATTAGCTGTCAATCAGTATCCTTTCTAGAAGTCGAAGTTATGTGGCAGGGCCAGAGTCCAAGTAAGTATCATTGAAGCCGAGGACACTTGGGTGCCTTGGAGTGGAAGTACCCTCGGAGCCGAGGGTACTTGGTTTGTTTAATGGAGATTCCTCGGCGCCGAGAGACCTTGTCGTCAGAGAGCAACGTGCCTCGGTACCGAGGACACGAACTCTTTGTCAGAGAGACCACTGTCCTCGGTGCCGAAGACACGTAACCTTGTCAGAGAGAAAGATGTCCTCAGGGTTAAGGACACGTGTCACAATCTGTTTCTTTCTCAGAAGTGTCCCATCACCTTGTATATCATAAAACTAGCTAGTAAGGAGCCATATGCCTTTCTCCTTCAAGTATGATAATGTGGGGATTGTCATTATTCCCATGTAAGCACATGGTGTCGCGGAGGTGGGGTTCCTGGTGGAAAATCTGCATCTTTTCTTGCATGCTTGATCCACAATCTATGTTTCACTATAACAAAGGATAAAAAAAGAAAGATCTTTTTCCCTCTTTTAGATTTTCAATTTAAAATGAAGCCGGTTCTTGTTCTTGCTTCATTTTCATCAATTTATCACCCAAATTCAAATCTCTCTCTCTCACATACACACACAAACATCCAACCACTCCCACATGCATTTCACAAAAGTGAATCCAGTGAACTACTGCTTACTTGGATTATTTTAGTGTTTATTAGATCAAAAAAGTTTATGAGTTACTTCACATAATCAAATCTTATCTCTTAACCGAGAGATTTGAGGTTCGAACCTTGCCTAAGAAGAGGTGTATGCGTGGTAAGAAAACAAGTTCTCCTTGAATCAGGTCTAGGACTTGAATTTGATCCCCACAAGTTTTCTTGATTTTTGTCTCAATTTTCTTTGGGGTGGTAAGCTAAACAAGTCCATTTTTTTGAAGTACTAGCAAAAAATGGTTGGTAGTTTCAAGCTTGGCTTTCTTTTGACTAATCCAAGGAGATGGATTTGGTTTCAAAGCCCTACGGATAGGATTACTTCATCCATGACCGAATACAGGCACTTATTATGCATATAAGAGAGAGAGAGAGAGAGAGAGAGTTAATCATTCTTGTTTGTGTACATACTGTCTTGTAGTATGACCCTACCACTTCTGTGCATAGAAATCCATGTTGGCTATTATTATTGGTGGACAATAGCATTAAAATAGAGCTAGTTTTCTTTGTTCAGCCACCTTGATTGGGACAATCTCTGACTAGTGTGGGTGGTGCTCGAGCTTTTTAGTTCTAGTGTTTGGCTTCATTTCTCTGCATCTCCGATCTGGTCAATTACTTGGGAGAGTACCCATATTAGTTCTAGTGTTTGGCTTCATTTCTCTGCATCTCCGATCTGGTCAATTACTTGGGAGAGTACCCATAAGCCCTGTTTGGTATGTTTTTTGGGAGGGGTATGGATTGACTTGTCCAAATCCTTCCAAACTTAAAGATGAGATTCAACATTTAATGATGTTCATACCCATGTTTGGTATGCGCAGTAATATATGATTATTATGATAATATATTTGTATGTAAATGACTATTGTGCCCCTTAACCAATTTAATCTAAACATGAGTATGGATATATGAAGGGTATAAATGTCATTTGAATGTGAAACCCCCAAACCCACATATGAAACCCACCCTCCCCCCCCCCACGGGTTTCATGACCGGGCCGAATTTCAAACCCTAGACTACATGCATAGTTACCAAACATGAGTTTAAGGGGGTTTAATCCTCAACCCATATTCCAAAACCCCCCCAAACTCACATGCCAAACAGCCTCATAAGGTACTTATTTCTCAAACTACCTAAACTTACTTCAGTCTAAAAAAGTGTTTGCAACATAAAGTCTCAAAAAACTTTCTATTAAAAACGTGTTTTATGAACCCCAAACCTGGCAAAGCATGCGTTCAACCATGACTTCATCCGACTAAAAAAAACCCATGACTTCATAAACAGTATTGTAGTTTGAAAAATAAGATAGATATCATGTTATCTAATACATAAAATTCTACAAATCTTATAGAATATATAGTAAAAAAAGGGAAATTATGAAAAATCTCTGTTGTTAATATCAATAATATAGTTGAAAGAAAATCTCAATTGAATAAGCCAAGGTTCTCTCTCTGAAACCCAAAATCATTGTCAATATCAATAAATTAATTGAAAAAAAATCTCAAATTGAATAAACCAAGGTTATCGATAAGACCAAGGGAAAAGATTATTCCATGATTGCTACTGGAACTTGTAAAAGTTAGTGTGCTTCAGACAAAATCAGTTTTGCACTTTGAAAGTTTTTTTTTTTTTTTAATTCAGGTTTTAAATTTTTATTATGGGCAAAGGCATGTTTGGTACATGCATTCATTGTTCATTATCACTTGATGTTTGTTGGGGGAACCCCAGCATCCTTATCTTATAGATTCCACTCATTGTTTTTTCCTTTCATTATTATTATTATTATTATTATATATAAAATCTTGCTTTGGGATGCTAATAAACTATTTTTATGAGTCAATCAATCATGGCATATATGAATTATGTAATGACAAACCTTTACCGATCTTGTAGTTGTATTGAGAATATAATTACTAAAATTAAAGGATGTTAGCACCGTGGATTATAGTAATGTTCAGGATTACATATGTATTAATTTATATCGTTTAGTAATATTCTAAAAAGTAATTTATGGTCATTGATTTTCGATTGACCCCTTCGTAGCCGTCGATCATGAAAATAATAATTAAGACTGAAATCTCCTTCAATATATATATATTTTTAATTCTCTTCTTGACAAATTACATATCATTCATTTGAGTGGGTCCCACTATATATAAATAAATTCCTCACTTATTAATAGTGAATAATTTATCAAGATAAAAATTCAAAAATATATATTAGAGAAAATCTTCATATCAATATTATGCCCTAACCTGTATTGCCATAAAATAACTGACACTGACACAGAAGTCAGACAAATAATGAGATTTATTTGATTTTGCTTTACACATGGTTAACTGGTCCAGCCCATCAGGTAGGACTACGTACGATCCATCCCATTGACCCAATAAACATAAGTGTTTGTTGAAAGTCAATATACTAAATTATACATAATTATAAAAAAAGTACACAAAAAAAAATATTTTTTAAAAAAGTACACTATTGAGATATAAAAACATAATACCCATTTTTGTAAAATTTTATTTCCTAAAATTTGTAACAAAGTATTTATTTTAGACACTGAAATTTATGGTTATTTAATTCGAAATTTCTTCATTCTAAAATTTATTTCCTAAAAAAGTTTTAGGAATATATCTTACTTAATTAATTAGATACGTTGAAATTTATTTGCGAAGCGCTTCATTTTTGGAAAATGTTTGAGCTTCTTCTTCTTCTCTAAAAACCACTTCATCTTCCTCAGCGACAAGCCCTAAAAATGTTCCTTGAATATCTATAGGGTTTTGTTTTTGAAGGAAAAATTCTACTGTTCAACCCATTTAATGTAAAGATCGTCAACATCATATATTTTTTGAAGATTTGTTTGCCATTTGAAGATACGTATAAACTTCGGCATTTGAAGACCAAAACCAATTGTTGAAAGTTGATCGTTGGCTTGTGTGAAATACAATGTTTATGCCATATTAATTCATTGTGTGTGAATAAATTGTGTATATCTTCTAACTGCTGACTGTGTTTCCCTCATAGTGTAACAATACACTGCAATAAAGACAGTGTTCAATGATTTTGTGCATGTGGTAATAAATTCAAGACACATATGGACTGTTTGAATGAAATTATATAAAAATATATGTTTGACAAAATGTAATAGTACAATATTTTGTGTAAATGTCTTTTTATACTGTTATGGTGTTCGCATATTAACAAAATTTGAAATTCAAACAAAGTGATATATCCTAAAATAAACGGAATATTAAAGTTCTCCTATAAAATTAGGAGATATTTAATACATAAATATAATTTGAAAACAAAACCACTTTTAAAAAAAAAAACGGATAAATCAAAAGAAGAAATAAATGTACGGAATATTAAAGTTTTCCCAGAAAACTAAGAGATGTTTAATGCATAAATATAATTTGAAAACAAAATCACTTTCTAAAAAAAATACGCATGGATCAAGAGAGGACAAAAATGTCACAAGAAAATCTGGAAATTTCAAATAATGTATTTGGACATAAATAAGTATCAAAATTAAGGACTTCTTTACTCGATATTTTTTTCTGTGTATTTTTTTACAATTAATTCTAATTTGGTGTATCCTTTCTAATTTCCCCTAAAAATAAAATAAAAATAAAAAATAAATCAAATTTTAAAAATAAGCCCATTAAAACTGATCGGACAGGCAACCCACTAACAGTCCATTAGCACCAATCACATGGTCAAGTTTTAGGTCATAGCATTTATTGATGGGCTAGGTTATCTCAGCCCGTTGTAAAGTCAACGGCCTGGCCCTTGATTTACTATGAATCGGTAAATGCTGACACGGCTCATTGTTAGCCTTATATAACAATTTTTTTTTTCCGAACCATTAATACCAGCTAGATATCGATTCTCTTTAAAATTGACCACAAGATCATCCTCTCACACCTGTTTTGAAATTGTCAATGGGTCCCAAGCAATAACCCCAAATTGAAGGCTAATCTCAACTTTCACATTGAAAGATTACTTGAATTTTAATTTATATCCTTAAAGTTTAAAAATATCAATTTATATCTTAAAAGATATAAATTCGTATTAATGTGCACCAGAGATTAACTGCCATCTATTTTGCCGTTAAAAAATTTTGGACTAATTATAAATTGCACCCTTAAAGTTTAAATATTTCATATTTATAATCCAAAAAGAATTTATTTAATTAATGCTCATTAATTAGCTTTCAATCGTATCGTGTCATAATATTTTCGTGTCATGTTCGAGTCAATAAAAAAATATTTTTAAAATATAAATTTTTTTATAAAATACCTATTTTATGTTTACAATACTTGTTAAATAATTATTTTCTATGTACAGTTAGACACAAATCTTTTGACTCTTCGATCAAATTAAAGTTAGATATGAATAACACAACTGTAGACAGAAAATAACTATTTAATGAGTATTGTAGGTAAAAAATAGATATTTTATAAATTTTAAAAAATATTAAATAGTATTATATAAATTATCGTAAATGTGAAATATACGACATAACACAATTGACTCGATACAAAAATATTTTGTGTTAAAAATATTTTTGTATTGACTCGAACACAACACGAAAATGATATGACATGACACAAAATAACATGATACGACACAATTGAGATGTATTTAACGAGTATTAATGGATGAAATTCTTTTTTAATCATAAATGTGAAATATTTAAACTTTGAAGGTGTCATTTATAATTATCCCAACTTTTTTAACAACAAAATGTATGACAGTTAACCCCCGGTGCACATTAATACAATTTATATCTTTTAGGGTATAAATTGATATTTTTAAACTTGAAGGGTACAAATTAAAATTTGAGTGATCTTTCAGGATACAAGTTAAAATTAGCCCAAAATTAAATTCCAAAGATTACAACTCTAAGAAAATCTGCATCTTCCCAAGTCCAAAGTGATTGGGACATCATATCTTATTTAAAGATTGTAAGGTTATGAACTTTCCTTGTTCAAGCCTGCCTGTCCTCCTTCTTTACCATTAATTCTTTTCTTTGTTAATAATCATGGAACCAGTCACCAAACTCAATCTTCTTTTTTGACTTCTATGCAAAAGTCGGTCTAATTAGGTGATGTTATTTAATGGGGGTCACATGCATTCCCTTCCGAAGTTTATTTTCAGCCCACGTTTTTAAGGGTAAGGGTACTGCATAGAGTTGGGTACCGTATTTTCATCAATCTATGTTATTAATTTTGAGTTAGATGATCTGTAACTATTGATCGAAAAAATAATAAAATTATACACATTGATGATGCACAAAATTATCTTTGACAAGATCAACAGTCAAGTATAAATAGTGATGCAATAAACGAGTAATTAATGAGCAATCAATGACAATCAATAAATCAAAACCATAAACAGAGAATTAACACAGGGACTTATAGTGGTTCGGTCTCGGATGACCTACGTCCACTCTCTGGAATGACAGCGATGTCCGGTGTTCTTTATTAATGAATAAGAGTCACCGGAGTGTTACAAAGCTTTGAGAGAGGGGGAGCAATGTGTAGAGATATAGGAGGTGTGGTGTGTGTAGATCATGAGATGCCTCTCAAAGTGGAGAGAACTTACATTATATAGGTTCACTAAGGCGGTGAGTTGAGGCGGTCACCACCATTTTGGTAAGTATAGTTATGGTAGGATTCTACCACTTTGGTAAGTACAGGTATGGTAGGATTTGATCTCCAGTGCGTATCCCGACATTTTCTCCCTCGTGCTCCTATTCCGTCGGAGGTGGTCCTGAGATGGACTAAGCTTGAGTTGGAGTGGGCTAGGCTTGAGTCGCAGGAGGCTTTCATGGAGTGAGAAGACAAAGGAAGAGGAGGCCAAGGCAAGGCAGGCGCCCACTTGGGCGTGGCTAGCCTCCTAGGCGCCCCCTTGGGCGTGGACAACCTCTAGGCGGCACCCCCTTGGGCGTGGCCAAGGTGCCCCTCATGGGTGGTCGCCCCCTTGGTCCATGGGCTTGGATTTTGTACTCCGTATCGATTTGCAGCCGTACTTTTGGTTTCCCTTTATGCCCTCTGTGATTTGGGCTATTCAACTCCGGGATTTTCTTTGGGCTTTCTTGGTCCGCTTAAATTGGGCTTGGCCCAGTCAATTTCGGACTCGTCATTTGCCCCCCATGCTCCAAGCTTCTGACTTCTGTGGGAGGAAAAAGTTGTGGGCATGTACTCTGCCTTTGCTCGGGTAGGCCTTTCCTTGCTCCCCACGGAACTCCTTCGTCTTCGAGAGCCGACAGACTTATCGGTGTCGGAATTTTTTATTTTTTTTTTATATATATAGCTTCTTCGTTTACAAATAGAGGTCGCTGTTCATTTCTTCATTTCTTGAGACTTTCTTTCACAAGGGTGTTCTTCCAAGCTTCCTCAAGAAGCTAAGTCACCAAGCTTCTCCAAGAAGCTTTGCCTACCAAGCTTCCCTTAGAAGCTTTATCAAGGCTTCTTCAAGAAGATTGTCTTCTCCTATTTAAAGGGCCTTCAAAGTTACTATTCACCCATACCATTTCTCCCTTAGTCTTTTTCTTCAATCCTCATGGAAACTAGGAGCTCCAAGGCATTGGTGGTGAAGCAAAAGAGGGCTTGCGGCTTTGGTGCTACAGGCGATGGTGGGAGTGCCAAGGCGGGCGGCGCCCAAGGCGGTTCCATGGAGGGCGGCGCCCATGGCGTGGGAGGTGAGGCAGGCAGCACCCATGCTATTGGAGGCGAGGTGGGCAAGCTAGGCAGCGTGCACGGTGAAGGAGGCAAAACAGGCGCCCCCTTGGGCAGTGCCCAGGCCGACGCCCCCCTAGGCGGCTCCCCCTTGGGCGGCGCCTCCTTGGGCGGCGCCTCCCTAGGCGGCGCCCCCTTCGGGCTCCGATTTTCTGGGTCTATCTCCTCGTGGTGGTTTTGGGGTGGCTTCTGCAGCTAGTGAGAAACCATTCAGCACTACTAGTGGTCCGCTGGGTACAAGAAAGAAGCCTTCGACTAATCCTTTCAGTGCTGTTGGAATGACCCAAGGTGTCGGAGAGCAGCAAAGAGGATCTTCAAAAGAGCCAAGGGGATCCACAAATGAGACAGGGGGCGGTCTAGGCGCCTCAGGCGACGCCCACGTTGCTCTGGGCGGTGCCCGAGGCTGGGCTCAGTCCTTTCTTCGTAGTGCCAGGAAGCGGCCACTCAGTGATCTGGACAACACGAGCTCTCGAGGTATGCTTTTTCATCATTCTTTTCCCTCTCTTGTTTATACAGTTAACTTCTCTAGCAATGGCTTGAACTTGCTTTCATGGGTGTTTATTCAGTCGAGAGGGAGGCTGCTGAGGACTCAGACAGAGGTCCGGGCGCTGAGACAAACAAGGCTTCCTAGGTAGCTTCTATACTCAGCTTGTACAATCGTGGGGATGATATAGCTGCCATAGTGTTTTCATACTGCATCCCGCCTTGTGTGACTTGTCGTCGTGCCGAGGCCGATGAGTCTGCGTGCTGTGACTCCCTGGGCGAGATAGTTGTTTACGAGGGCATGCTGGAGGCGGGTTTACGGTTTCCTATCTCGGGGCCAATATGTCGGGTTCTTGAGCATTTGTCGCTGGTTCTGGGGAGACTGTCTCCCAACGGTTGGAGGGTGATGTGCGCATTCTTCGCCTTGTGGCGGTTGGTGCATCCTGACTCCGTCCCTCCTCCGTTCGAGGAATTTTTATCTGTATATGCCCTTCATGAGAATCCTGCGTCCCACTGGGGGTGGTACCGCTTTGCCCCAAGATCGGGGAAGTGTATCACCGGGCTTATATCCAACCACCACAAGTGGAAGATGAGGTTCTTCTTTGCTGGAAGCGAGTGGGCTTCTGAGTCCGATCGCGGCAAGGTTCCTACCCGATGGGATACAGTCCCTAAGACCAGACAAGGTGAGAGTTTTTACCTTTAACTTTTGTCTTGCTCGCCACGCATATTCTTCTTATATGGTGTACTGTCTTTTTACAGCTCCGCCGATCCTATCCCCGGAACAAGAGAGATTGCTCGAGACGTTTCGTGGCAATCCAACGACAGATTTTTCGGAGATCATGTCGGCGGCTGGTGTTTCTACAGCTCCTTCCAAGCCGGGGAAAAGAGGTACGTGACTTCCCTTGTTAAAACATGATGTTGTAGACTTTTATCTTATACTATGTCTGCAGGTTCATCCATTGATAGGTCCCTAGTAGTGGAAGTTGCTTCTTCTAGGATGGTACCTCCTCCTGCTCCTTCTTCCAAGAGAGCGAGGACTAATGCCCCCTGCTCTCCTCGGCCGGGGTCAATTGGACAGGTTGATCCTCTGGAGGCCGAGGTTGACGATGCTCCTCCTTCTCCTCTTGATGGCTTCTCACCCCCGAGGAGTAGCTCTAGTGCCGGGGCTGAGGTTCTGGCACCATCTTCAGCCAGGACTGAGAGCTTGCCGAGTCGCCCTGCTTCGGGTGGTGCCCCGGTGTCCATGCTGCGGGACGTAGCTCTGGCCAGAGAGAGGTTTTGTGACTTTGTGAGTTACTCAGATGCTCACGAGGTCGCTTCACAAGGTCCAGTTGGTGTAGTCAACGCTACTGTAGAGGGCTTCGCATTGGTATGTCCCATACCCCTTCTTCATATCATGACTTTCTCTGTATATTTTTGGCTTAGTCTCTGACTTCTTCCTTTGAACGTTTGCAGGTGGCAGCTGCCTTGCCTTGTTTATTTGACAACACCCTGAAGATTGAGGAGGCTATCAGTGGCCAAGTGAAGGAGAGGCAGACACGTGAAGCTGCTGAGGTGCAGCTTGGGATTGAGCGGCAGGCACGACAGGATGCCGCGGAGCTAGCACGGCAGGCACAAGAGGATGTCGTGAAGCAGCTGAGGCTCGAGCGGCAGGCACGAGAGGATGCCGCTGAGGAGTTGAGGCAGGCGCATGATGCGAGGACTGCTCAACTTGAGGCTGACCTCCGTGTAGCACTTGAGAGGGCTACCCAGGCAGAGGCTGAGAGAGATGCCGCTGAGAGAGGCAGGGCTGGTGCCTTCATTGACGGCTACGAGGAGCTTAGGAGGAAGGTCACAGTAGCATATCCTTATAATGACTTCACTATCTTTCAACCTCATGAGGCCCCCGATAGTGATGATGAAGATTACGTGAGTGGAGGCAGTGAGAGCCGGTAGGAGTGTGGTGCCTTTGCTTTTTTTGTTCTGTTGGCAGGATATGTGTCACCTTTTGTAAAAAGTTCATGGATTTGAATGGAATACAACTCCTTTTTTGAGAAAACATGAAAAATTTTATTTCATTGTTCAAAGTAAATGCTTGAAGGAATTTGACTAACACAAAAAATCAACGAACAAGGTAAAATATCCTAGATGGTGGTCACCAACTCATGACTCACTGCCCCCAGCTACTCATAGTATTTCTTTAGGTGTTCCGCATTCCATGGATGGGCCAGGACCTTTCCTTCGAAATTTCGGATTCTATAGGTACCTGGCCTTACTACGTCCGTGACCGTGTAGGGTCCTTCCCAGTTGGGTCCTAGCTTTCCTTCTTGGGAGTCTTTGGTAGATAGGATGACCTTTTTTAGGACAAGGTCCCCGGGTAAGAAGGACCGAGGCTTCACCCTCGAGTTGTAGTACTTGGTCATGCGACGCTTGTACTCTGCGTTTCTGAGCATGACTATCTCCCTTTCCTCCTCCACCAAGTCGAGGTTGATGCGGAGGTCCTCTTCATTACTGGTAGGGTCATGATGCTGGACCCTAAGGGAGTGTACCCCGATTTCAACGGGTATCACTGCCTTTGTCCTATAGGTTAGAGAAAAAGGGGTCTCACCCGTAGGACTTCTTGGTGTGGTCCGGTATGCCCATAGTACTCCTGGGAGTTCATCTACCCACTTCCCTTTTGCAGTCTCCAATCTGGCTTTCAAGTTACGGAGGATGGTCCTGACAGTGACCTCTGCTTGCCCGTTTGCCTGTGGATGGGCGGGGCTGGAGTGGGGCTGTTTGATCTGTAGGTATGCACAGAAAGTATTTAGGAGCCTGTTATCAAACTGCTTGGCGTTGTCACTTACGATGGCATGCGGTATTCCAAAGCGACAGACTAGACTCCTCCATATGAAGTCTTTTATTTTTTGGTCTGTGATTCTGGCTAAGGCTTCAGCCTCTGCTCACTTAGTGAAGTAGTCGATGGCCACGACTATAAACTTGCACTGGCCTCTACTCATAGGGAGGGGGCCTAGGATATCGATCCCCCACATGGAGAAAAGCCATGGGCTCTGGATGGTGGTGAGCTCTTCGGGTGGCTGTCTGGGCACGGTCGCAAAACGTTGGCACTTGTCGCATCTCCTGACAAAATCTTGGGTGTCTCGGATCATGGTAGGCCAATAGTATCCCTGCCTAACTGCTTTTTGAGCCAAGGTACATCCTCCTGAATGATTTCCGCATATTCCCTCATGTATCTCCCTCATGGCGTAGTCTGCCTCCTCGGGAGTGAGACATCGAAGCAGTGGGAGAGAATGACTTTTCTTGTAGAGGGTGTCATGTAGGATGACATACCTGGATGCTCTTATCCTGAGTTTTCTGGCCTCCATCGGGCTATCTGGGAGAGCATCCTCCTCTAGGTAAGTTCGGATAGGAGTCGTCCAGTTAGGCTCCGAGGATACGCAGTGGACCTTGTTCTCTTCTGTCTTGGTGGTACTAGGCTCAAATTGATGGCCTGTCAGTGCAGGGCCCATGAGAACATTAGCAGAGGCAAACTTGGTGAGGGCGTCTGCCATGGCGTTCTCTTCTCGAGGCAGGTGGTGGATGTCGAAGTAAGCAAACTTTGTGAGAAGGGCCTGGACCATTGAGAGGTACTCTTGCATTCTTTCCTCCTTTGCTTCAAAGTGCCCCCTCATCTGGTTGACTATGAGCTGAGAGTCACTGTAGGCTGTCAGGTAGAGGACTTCCATCTCCAACGCCAACTTCAAGCCTGATACGAGGGCCTCGTACTCAGCCTGATTATTTAAGGTGGTAAAGTGGAGGGAGACAACATACTTCAATGGAGTGCCCTGTGGACTGATCAATACTAGTCCGGCTCCGCCACCCTCGTTGGTGGAGGACCCATCAACATAGAGCTTCCAGCATGTGGTGGGTAATGAAGGTGACGTCTTAGGCAGGCTGGGCGGCGCCCTGGGCCAGGTGGGCAGCGCCTTAGGCAAGGTGGGCGACGCCCAAGGTGAGGGAGGCAAGGTGGGTGGCTCCCATGGCAAGGTGGACGGCGCCCCAGGCTGCTCAGGTTGTGGGGTCGCGTCCAGCTTCGCCTCTGGTGCATGGATTTCTTCGTCAAATACATTTAAACTAGTCTCCTGGAGGATGGAGTCAGTGTGTACCATGCAGGTGGGCGCTGAGGCCTCCGATGCCTCCTCTTCAGGCTCATGCGATGGAGTGGACTCGGCAATGAAGTCTGCGAGTGCTTGTGCTTTGATGGCAGCCCTTGGTTGGTACTGCACATCGAATTCACTCAACTCCACTGCCCATTTGAGCAACCTACCAAAGACGTCAGGCTTCCCCAAAATTCTTTTAAGTGGTTGATCTGTGACTACCATGATGGTGTGGCCCTGAAAGTAGGGTCGCAGGCGTCTGGCTGCAGTGACGAGGGCAAGGACCAATTTTTCTAACTCCGTGTACCTTACCTCTGCCCCTCGGTAGGCTATACTCACATAGTAGACGGGCTTCTGGGTGCCCTCATCCTCTCTGATGAGGACGGAGCTTACGACAGACGGTGAGGAGGAGAGGTAGAGGTACAGTTTCTCTCCTGGTAGTGTATGGGAGAGCAGTGGCGGTGTGGCCAGGTAGGCTTTGAGCTTCTGGAAGGTTTCCTCAGCGTCTGGGCCCCACTGGAAAGACCTGCGGAGTATCTTAAAGAAGGGAAGACATTTATCAGCGGACTTAGAAACAAACCTGTTAAGGGCTGCTATTCTCCCATTAAGGCGTTGGACCTCCTTGGTGGATGCAGGGGACTTCATCTCCAATACAGCTCTAATTTTGTCCGGGTTTGCCTCTATTCCCCTCTTATGGACCATGAAGCCCAAGAACTTTCCTGAGCTGACGCCGAAGGCACACTTTTCAGGGTTCAGCTTCATCCTGTAGGCTCTCAACACTTTGAAGGTCTCCTGGAGATGTGCTACATGGTCTACTGCAGCTATGCTCTTCACTAGCATGTCGTCAACATAAACCTCCATGGTCTTCCCAATCTGGCTTTCGAACATCCTGTTAACGAGGCGCTGGTATGTGGCTCTGGCATTCTTGAGTCCGAAAGGCATCACTCTGTAACAGTAAGTGCCTCTCGGGGTGATGAATGAGGTCTTCTCCTGATCAGGGGGGAACATGTTGATCTGGTTGTACCCGGAGTAGGCATCTAGAAAACTTAGTAGCTCGTGCCCCGTAGTGGCGTCTATGAGGAGGTCGATGCGGGGGAGAGGGTAGCTGTCTTTGGGACAGGCTTTGTTGAGCTCTGTGAAGTCCACACAGAGGCGCCACTTCCCATTGGTCTTGGTTACCATTACTACGTTGGACAGCCAGTTTGGGTAGGCTACCTCCCTCACTGATCCATTCACCAGCAACTTGTCTACTTCTTTCTCCATAGCTTGCCCCCTTTCAGTGCCTATAGTTCTCAATTTTTGGCGGATAGGCTTGTATTTGGGGTCGACGTTGAGTCGGTGGGTGGCCACCTCAGAGTCAATGCCCTCCAAGTCTTCGTGGGACCAGGCGAAGACGTCTGTGTTCTGCTTGAGAAAGTCCACTAAGGCAGACGCCAGCTCCTGGGAGAGTGAGGAGCCTATGTAGACCTTCCTCTCTGGAAGGCTGTCGTCGAGCACTACTGGCTGGAGTTCTTCTGCTGGTTCACCTCTTTCCAAGGTGTTGTCATCTCTGGGGTCGAGCACTTCGACTTGGAGAGTCTTGTGAGGTCTCTTAGCCGTCATAGAGGCCATATAGCACTCTCTGGCTGAGACCTGATCTCCTCTTATCTCCCCAATCCCACTAGAGGTTGGGAAATAGAGGAGAAGGTGGTAGGTAGATGGCACTGCCCTTAGAGCATTGAGGGCAGGGCGTCCAAGAATGATATTATATGTAGAAGGACAATTAAGTACAAGGAAATTTACCATGATAGTAGAACTCCTTGGAGCAGTCCCTGCTGTGACAGGCAAGGTGATAGATCCCAAGGGTTGGACTCTCTCTCCTGAGAAGCCAACCAAATGAGTCATGACTAGTTGTAGTCTCTCTCTGCCAAGGTGAAGGCTGTCGTAGGCTGTGGCAAACAGGATGTCGGCGGAGCTGCCACTATCAACAAGGACTCTCCTTACCTGGTAGTTGGCCACCATCAAGGTTAGGACTAGAGGGTTATCATGTGGAGCTTGAACCCCCTCAAGGTCTCTGTCTGAGAAAGTAATGACCTCTTCTTCCCCATGTCGGGGTGTCTTCATTGGGCGAGAGTCATATGACTCTACCTGCTTGGCTTTCCTGGCGTGCGCCTTCCTGGCAGAGTTGGAGTCACCTCCTCCTCCTAACCCCCCTGCGATGGTCTGAATCTCACCGAGGGGCTGTTGGCGCTCGTGTCCCTCGTGTGGTGGAGCTGGTCCTCGACCAGCAACATATTGCCTTAGCTGGCCTCTCTGAATAAGTTCTTCAATCTGTTTCTTCAACTGGAAACAGTCATCTGTGTCATGGCTATGGTTGCGGTGGAAGAGACAGTACTTGCTAGGATTCCGACGCTTGGGGTCGGACTTCATTTTTCTGGGCCAACGGACGGCGGGGTCATCCTGTATTTGGAACAAGATGTGCTCCACTGAGGCATTGAGCGGTGTGAAAGACTGTCGGTCTCTTGGAGGTAGTGGACCAAGACGGTCCTTCACAGGCACTCTGTCGGCCTTTTTCCTCTTGCTTTCAGTCTCCCTCCTGTCTTCGCGAGTTTCCTTCCTCTTCTCCCCTCTTCGGGAGGACTCACCTCGGCGGGCCTTGGTGACATCCTCGGCATTCATGTACTTCTGTGCCCTGGACAGCAGCTCGGGCATGCTAGAGGGTGGTTTCTTGAGGACTGAGAACATGAAGCTGGAGGTGCGGAGGCCGGCGATAAAGGCGGCTAGGGCTACCTTGTCATCTAGCTCCTCCACCTGGAGAACCTCTTCATTGAAACGGGCAAGGTAGTCCCTGAGGCTTTCATCCTTATCCTGCTTGATGGTGAGCAGGTGGGTTACTGGTTTCTGATGCCGTCGTCCCCCGATGAAGTGGGAGACGAAGGCTCTGCTAAGCTCTGCGAAGGAGCGGACAGAGGAGGGCCTGAGTTTGGAGAACCACTGGCGAGCAGATCCCTTCAGGGTGGTCGGGAAGGCTCTGCACATAATCTCCTCAGGCACGTTGTGGAGTTGCATGAGGGACTTGTACGTGTCGAGATGGTCAAGGGGGTCTTTGGTACTATC
This sequence comes from Ilex aquifolium, assembly GCA_951799425.1. Lineage (NCBI taxonomy): Eukaryota > Viridiplantae > Streptophyta > Magnoliopsida > Aquifoliales > Aquifoliaceae > Ilex > Ilex aquifolium. Next base: position 17,265,715 of record OX637406.1, on the reverse strand, counting down.
GAAAATCTCGATGTTGGGCATCTTGAATTTTGAAGGCAGAGGGTAATTCACTATATCAGCAGTAAAAGGAGTATCAGTGCGTCTTACCAGGTAGTCCACGGTTTCAGGCGCCTGGGCTTTGATGGCGTTGAGTGCGTCGCCAAGTTGGTTTTTCACCTCCTTAATCTTTTCATCCCAATGGTTGGGGACCTCCTCAGCCGGGTGGAGATACTGACTCTCGTGGTCTCCATACTAGCTTTCTCCGTCTTCGTGCTCTTGCGCAGGTACATGTCGAGGGGGTACACGTGAACTCCCTGCGCGTTGAGGCGGGACTGCTGGGCGAGGTGCGCCCTGGTATGGCCTCGGGGCATTCTGGCGAGGGGCTCCCTGATGCCCAGAAGGGAGGGGTTGCTGGTCCTCGGCCGTTGGAGGGAAGGGTGCTCCTCCTGCAGGGTGAGGGGCAATGCCTCCTTGGTTGAGCATCAACTGGATGATCTGCTGGTTCTGTTCTACCAGCAGCTGCATGGTCTGCAAGAGTTATTGTTGTCCGGCGGCGGGAGTCGCCGTGGCAGAAGGTCCTGAGGGCGCGAGGGGAGGTGGAGCCTCCTCCCGGTGAACCGGGTTGTTGTCCCCGGGTTTTTGAGACATTGATCTCGTAGTAATTATCATGGATTCAACGAGTAAAGAGGTTGAGTAATAGAAACTTAGTCGTTTCCCACAGACGGCGCTAAACTGATGATGTACAAAATTGTCTTTGACAAGATCAACAGTCAAGTGTAAATAGTGATGCAATAAACGAGTAATTAATGAGCAATCAATGACAATCAATGAATCAAAACCATAAACAGAGAATTAACACAGGGACTTATAGTGGTTCGATCTCGGATGACCTACGTCCACTCTCTGGAATGGCAGCGATGTCCGGTGTTCTTTATTAATGAATAAGAGTCACCGGAGTGTTACAGAGCTTTGAGAGAGGGGGAACAATGTGTAGAGATATAGGAGGTGTGGTGTGTGTAGATCATGAGATGTCTCTCCAAGTGGAGAGAACTTACATTATATAGGTTCACTAAGGCGGTGAGTTGAGGCGGTCACCACCATTTTGGTAAGTATAGTTATGGTAGGATTCTACCACTTTGGTAAGTACAGATATGGTAGGATTTGATCTCCGGTGCGTATCCCGACATTTTCTCCCTCGTGCTCCTATTCCGTCGGAGGTGGTCCTGAGATGGACTAAGCTTGAGTTGGAGTGGGCTAGGCTTGAGTCGCAGGAGGCTTTCATGGAGTGAGGAGACAAAGGAGGAGGAGGCCAAGGCAAGGCAGGCGCCCCCATGGGCGGCGCCCACTTGGGCGTGGCCAGCCTCCTAGGCGCCCCCTTGGGCGTGGACAACCTCTAGGCGGCGCCCCCTTGGGCGTGGCCAAGGTGCCCCTCATGGGTGGTCGCCCCCTTGGTCCATGGGCTTGGATTTTGTACTCCGTATCGATTTGCAGCTGTACTTTTGGTTTCCCTTTATGCCCTCTGTGATTTGGGCTATTCAACTCCGGGATTTTCTTTGAGCTTTCTTGGTCCGCTTAAATTGGGCTTGGCCCAGTCAATTTCGGACTCGTCACACATGACGCATTGTATCCGTTGAAAAGTCGAGTTATGCTACCAAAAAATAATTTTCAATAATGTATAACTCTTAAGTATAAAAAAAGTTTTGGATCTACTTTAGTAAACCTTAAGTTGACTTTTGTGTATTTTGTAAAGAGCTAAAACTATGCACCCACAAGGTGTTTGAATTTAGTTCTAGAAGTCTGTAGAAGTTTATTGAGAGTATCTTTACAACTTGATATCGATTGCATTGTTGTTGTAACGTTTGGAGAGTTGATATGCTAATGTCTATTCTATTAACACATAGCTTGTGTCATAACTGGTGTCGTTAAAGCATCAAGTTAGTTTAATTAACTTGTACTTTAATCTAGACCAAGTAGGGTGGTCTAGTGGAGTACCGGCCTTCCTCCTCACCTTGAGGTTGGGAGTTCGACTCTTGGAGTACCCATTAGGGATTGGTGGTTGGCCGCTATGTTAGCCTAGCTAGGTCTAGTCCCGAGAGGTGTTCCAGGCGCGGTTAGAGGCCTTATGATCCCACCGGTGAGGGCTTATCGGGATGGTCGCTGAGCGCTCTTCCTTACTCCCACCCCTTTCTTTCAATATCAAAAGGTACTGTATAACAAATAAAAAATTTCAAGTAATTTTCATGCCTAAAGGTACTGTATAATATGAAGAAAAAAAAATTGCTAATCAACATGGACCTACTATTTTTAAAAAACATTCGATAGTGTTCCATCTAAAAATATGACACATAAATAATATCAACCTATGTAAACAATTTATAAAATCAAATAAGTAATGGGTACAAACCTCTATTTAAAGAAACATGACTCAAGCCATCATGCCACATGTATGCCTTAATGCAACTATTAGCCAAATGTTGTTTAACACCAAGCGAAAATTATCTATTTAAATTATTGATTAAATTAAGGCCATAAAAAAATTATCTAAAAAAAATTGGGTTATTAGATCTTCTAATATCCAACTGTGTGTATCTGCTATGGAGCACCCTGTGATAAATGTTACATTTAGTAATAAAAGCATATCAGAGCAATAAGGTTTCAAGTTTATGTTCTCTTTTCTACTTGTGAGAAACCAAAGCTGCAGTGCACCCAATGATACATAGTTCGTTGTCAATTATAACTAACCCATTGCTTGAATAGAGTATTAGTGATAGCTTACATGATGTCAAAATAATGTAGAAGCATTTTTCAATATTATGAACCACTTGTAGGAAAGTTAATAAAAACTTATTAAAATTTTGGATACCTTGTGCATGTGAAACATGCACAAGAAAAATTTAGAGACAACCTGCAAAATTAAAGCAAAAAAAAGAAAGGACACATTAGACAAATTGTAGTAGCCGAGAAAACAGAGAGAGAGAGAGAGAGAGAGAGAGAGAGAGAGAGAGAGAGAGAGAAAGAGAGAGAGAGATGATAGAATGGTGGTCATCTACATTGCTCCCAAGAAATCAAAAACAAAAACATTGTTGTTCTGGGAGGGAATCCGATGTGGATCTTCTCTCACGATTATATACGTGGAGCAATAAACACTATACCTAGAGGGAGTGAATAAATTTTTCAATTTTAAACTTAATTGATTACCAATTAAATCATAATCGACCACAATTATCTTTTCTCAATAACATATAACAATTAATGATGAGAAGCCCTTTCAATCACCACAATCCCTCAAATCCATGAAGATTGATGTTAATTTATATTCAATTAATTCACTCAAACACTCAATCTCATGGGGATCCCAAAATCCAAACTCAATGCACAACTATGAATAGATAGATAGTCCCAAAACAGTTTTTTAAGTGTAAAAACTGAATTTTTGGTCGACTTTGAGCCTAAAATAAAGTGGGACCCACTCGGTGTTTCGAGTAAACTTTTGTAAGTTTGTATTCTACTCCGTGAGGAGAATAACGTAGTATATTGACATGCTCAAATCGAGTAAGAAATGAATGAGAAAATAGGCTTCAAAGTGACCTTCTTGAAATATGAAAATAGAGGTTGTGCAATGTAGGATTTGACACCAATCCTACATTGGTTGAGGAAGAAGTTCTACATGGGCATATATAGGCCAAATTTGATCTATGGGATTAGGCTCCAAGGGGTACCACAATTTTATGAGCGAAGGGAGCGTCTACATGTCTTTGGTTCAACCATATACGCGCGCGATCGCCGCCTGCTGACCACGACCCGACCCGGCAAGTACGAGTGTGGGTGTGGTTTAGACCAAACTCTATCTTTTTTGAGAAAATTCGTTTAATAAATTGGGCGTGAATTTGTTAATCAGGAATTTAATTTTGGTACCCGTTATATTTGAATTCGTACTGGTTCGGATTGTAACTTCCTTCTAGACCGAAATTTTGAGTTGTGTCCGTTCATAGAGAACAGTTACACAAGTGGTGTCTTCTGGCTGCATGTGTCTTCTAGGTTGTGTCTTTTCGCATGGTGGTTGTCCGGAACAGTCACCAGACTGTCTATAAATAACCAGGCTCTAATTACCATTCTGCATCATTTCATAAGTCCATTTTCAGAGTTAAGGCAGGCATTAGTGCATTACACTTCGACATTAAGGCAGTCTGCACAACACAATTTGTGGTTCGCTGCACGAGTACATTAAAGTGCTACTTCTACTCGTGTGAAGATCATTGTATCATGGGAGGCAAACGCTTTATATTCCATAAGCACCGTGTGTGGGGGCGAAATTTGTCTTAAGGACATAGTGTCAAACACTAGCCTTGATCTGCAGAAAATTCAATTTCAGTTCCTGGTCTGCTACCGAGTCAGTATTTATATTGATTTGACAAACAGTTACGTGTAACTGTTTCGTTCAGACTACTGTAACTATTTCATTAATTCTTTTGTAACTGTTTCAGTTTTCTAGGTTACTATTTTGTACTTGACTGTTACTGTTTTATTTTACGTTGCACAATACAAATCAGAGATTTCAATAAGTGATTTTACTATATTTAGAATACCACATACAACAAGTCAATCAATCATTTCAACAAACATATAGTGCACATGTGTGTTAACAATAATAAATGTATACGAATAATCAAGAAATAACACAAGTAATTTGTTAACGCGAAAAACCCTTCTAGGAAAAATCGTGGGAAACCTTCTCGGTTCACTAAAACTTAATGCACCACGCACAAAGTTAAGATACAAGTACTCGAATCTTATACCTCAACCAATACTATGGCTATATGCTCATTTCCTTGTTGTCTCTTCACCAAAGGCACTCCTTCGACGTCTTGCATAGCTTTACTTAGATTCCCCGCCGCACAGTTCGTCTAGGTCTCGTGCAATCATGGGCATGCCAACGAATCCCGGTATGCTCACACCAATAGGTTTGTCAAACTATCATGATCTTTAACTCCAATTTGTGAGGTTGGGTAGAATCTCTTGTGGTAGCCTTAGATTTAGTGATCTAGGTTAGTGGTGGAAGTTCTCAAGATAGAAAGTAGTTTTTCTCGTTTAGAAATCTCACAAGAGGCTTAACCTAACTATGGGAAAGGCTCTCCCTATTTATAAGTCCGGAATAAAGGTACTCTTGGTAAATTAGAAAACTCAAATTCGTGAATGACTGCTCGATCGGTGGGAGGGTGGTCATAAAGCGGTTGTCGCTGGAAAGAAAATCACATTTCAATCTTGATCAAGAGCACTGACTGCTTGAGCGACCATGAAGGATTGCTCGAGCGAGCTCTGTACTCCTCCATGGTCTTTTCTCATTTTATTCCCTAAGTCATAAAGAGACTGTTCTAGCAAAGGCTAGTGAGTATAGATCGGTCCCTACTAATTTTTAAAGCATAAAACCAAACAAAAAATTATTCTCTTGAGCACTAAAAGGTATTGCTCAAGAGGAGTCCGATAATGGCTCAATCTATATTTTCAAAACACAAAATCATTTAGAAAAACTTTTCTTTTCAAAACACCTAGGAGTCATACCTAAATTTCTTCTAATTCCATTGTTATCCTAATCATCCTAAGTTAAAATAACTAAAGGTTCATCTTAGGTGTCTAGGTCATACCTTTTTCCTAAGCATGAAGTTATATACGGAGTTTGAATGATGTTGCTTTGACGCTTTATCTCCTCCCTTCAATGACGTGTTCGGATCTTCAACTTGACAGCATCATGACCATGAAAAAAGTTGAAATTAACCTAGTTTTTGGATAGTAGGAACTAGATTCCAAGAGCTACAAAAGTGTATTTCAAAAAGATTTCATAAATTGATCTCTAAATAGGTCAAAACTGCATTGGAAGTTTAGCCAAACATTGGATTCATGTTCGAACACCAATCACGTTCGAATGCAAGTTAGTCACAATAGTTTGGTGTCTGACAGAAAGTCTAACAAAAATCGAGATACTCGGAGCAAGGAACGTTCAAACGTAGATCACGTTCGAACATAAGTGCGATTTTTACAGCGATCAAACCAGTGTCGACTATTCAGATTCTGATTGTATAAATACCCTAAGGACGTTTCTTAGGTCAATTTTCAGTAGTTGTGAACCCTAGGAAGCCAAGAAAGTGTGAAAGGGAAGAGAAAAGGTTAGATCATAAAGGATTTACACCTAGGAAACGAATCAAAATGCTAGGGTTGCATGAACTCTCAGCTGACCCATGTGTCAATAGAAAGTTAACCGGAAGATGATGATTATTTTTTGTTAAAGAGCTTAGCTCCAACATTAGGTAGGTATTCTTTCTTGAGATTAGGGTTGGATATGTATACCTTTTTCATTTCTATTGTGATATAAATATTATATCTACGATGTTATCAATGTTAATTTGATTCCAAGATGTGTTTCCTTAAAAAAAACACGTGTTTTGCGATGAAGATTATTTGTCCTTGATAAAAATCCTAGATCTATATCTTCAAATTGATTTAATCGTTAAAGCTTCGGTATTTTTATACTCCATTTGAATATATGTTTTAATTCTTGAAGAAACACATGATTTTACATTCAAATACATGTTTTACATTCAAATATAATATATTCTTAACTAAACCCTAGAATTTTGAGTATTGTGAGTATGAAGGTTTCTTGTGCGATCTCTTGTTTCTCTTGCTTGTATTATTCCTCTAAATTAGGAATTGTGAAAGGTTGAATTATGATATATGTGGCTTTTGGTGGAAAAAGTGGTGTATTTTGTTATCTCTTGTATGGGTGGTTTGATGAACGTGTTTTACACTCGAATGTATATTTTAGAGTGTTAGAGGCTTTTCTACCTCGAGGGGTTTGATGGTTGCCTACCACTCATAGGGGGTTTGGTTGCTTGCAAGGGCCAACACTTATTGTTCACGTAAGTTCAAGGTTGAGGCCTAATATACTATTCGTGGAACGGATTCATCAATGCTGAATGAGTCGGTAGACGCCCTTCCCAAAGTGTGGCAAGTGTTGTGACCCTCCGGGGATTGATTGAGATAGTTTGTGGTATGTAGTGGGTGAACGAGATAGGTTCAGTGGGTAGATTCACGGTGTTTCTACTAGGCAATGTCATTGTTTGCAAAGGTTTTTAAGATATGGTGTCTGCAAAGGTTTATATCTTGGTATGAAATTACTGTTTTATTCCGTAAACTTGAGATCATGATAAATGTCATTATTTTACTTCAAATATTATATATTTATTTTATAAATGGAGACTTACCAGTTTTAATCATTTTGAAACTTGTTTGGATTTGAGAAAGTGTTTCTACTAGGCTTTTTGTTCATCCTACGCTATATATTTTTCAGATGCTGGTTTTGAAAAGGATCTCGGATTAGATGAGCAAGTTGACTTCGAGGATGAGGAGTATCACTATGTGGATCCCGACTTGGAAGCCTAGAGCTGTTTCTTCTTAGTTTAAATTTGAGAGTTAGATGTGAAACAATGTTTTGAATAGTTTTATTTATTCCGCTGCGAGATACTATTTAGTTTTAAATTATAAGTTTGAGAAGTTAAAAATGTTTTATTGACATTAGTTTGGTTATTTATTGAGTTGATTGATAGTTTATTATTCAAATGATTATTTTTAGATGCTCTCATGATTGGCGGTGTAGATAGTTAATACCTTTCAGAATGAATTTTTGGGTGTTACAAACTCCCCCGAATGCACGTGAGCGGGCATTGTTTTGAACTTGTCGTAGTAGGAAAACAAAATTCTATAAAGTAAAATGATTACCCTATTGCTAGAATTTTTTTTATTTCTCTCTTATTAGTTTTCCCCTTAGCAGGAGCTGATTATCTCTGAATTGGATAGATAGGGTTGTCCTTGTCTAATACATGCCTGGTCTTGAGAGCATATAAACCCATTCACAAAATTGGTGCATTAATCTAGTGACAAAGTTGGGGATAAGCTATAGCTTAAACAATCACTACAATCAAAAAAACAAAAAGATAAAAGCACCAAAAAGCCCTTAATAAATTCTTTAATCCAAAAAAAAAAAATCATTCATTTTTTTTTATCTATCTATATAATAAAGTAGCTTACAATTCAAATCTCAAAAGATAAACAAAATGACTTTTGCTATTCGCGGTTGAGATCGCTTTAAATTTTACTTTAAAATTAATCTAACGGCTAATATTAACACCCTAAATTTAATAGGAAAAATAAGCCCCTAAGGGTGTGTTTGGAGTGATTTTTTAAAAATACTTTTAAAAATTATTTCTCATAAATACTTTAAAAAAAAATAATAGTGTTTGAAACCGCCCCACCACTACCTCTACCCCCACCACGGCCGCCGCCACCACCACCACCACCACCACCGTCGCCACCACCACCGCCACTGCAGTCGTCGCCGCCACCACCGCCACGACCACCCCCACAACCACCACGACCACCTCCCCCATCGCCACCACCGTCGTCGCCGCCACGCCGCAGCCACCACCATCACTGCCACCCTCGCCGCCATCACCGCCACCACGGTCATTACCACCTACCACAACCATCACCCTCTCCTACCACCACCACTACCGTCCACCACCTCTCACCCCCACTAAAAATCGATGCTTAAATTCTTTTATTTCTTCTTTATGTTTGTGATTTGATTTTGGATATGAATAAAAATATGTTTATTATTTACCATTTTTTATTACACTGTGCCTTCAGGCACAGGCAATAACTAGTACTACTATAAAATGTCAACAAAAGTGAAATTTTTTTGTTTAACTATATATCCTTATCAAAACAATTAATTCTATTGATCAATCTTTGTTTCATATTTTTCAATTAATTACATAATCCTCTTATAACCTTTTATCTTCTTAAATTAATTATTTACATAACTCTTTGATGTAGATGAATAATAAATGGATAACCCATTTTTCAAAACATAATGTAATGTAACCTCCCAAGTGTCCAGCCTTTCCGACTCTCCATTGAACACGTCTTTCCTCCTTTCTCTCCAACCTTTCCAATTCCCTATTAGTCTATGTCATAGTCTCCCATTCTCTCTCTCTCTCTCTCTCTCTATCACTCTATATATATATATATATATCCAGATTCTCCTATTCAGGTGAATGTCTCAATGGTTTGTTGGTGACCCCTCTCTCACTTTTTTGCATCTCTTGATTGATTTAGGATTTTGCTGAGGCTACGATCAAGAGCTAGATTTAGGTGACTGTTTCGACAGTCCATACGATGATGCTCCTACTCAGAGAGAATTACAAGGTAATGGCTTCGTCTCACTTGGTCGATTTGCTTCAATTTTGATTTTGATTTCTTAACTAAGCAAGAAAGTTTCCATTCGATTCTAGAAAGCGTTGGTGATTAACAACCGCCAGTTTTAAGTACAAAGCCACTGATAATCTTCACAACTCAAACGAACTCTTTTATATCTACAATATTTACTTCCTTTCGTGCTTATTTGTTTTTGCATAACAATGAGGGGAAATCTAAGTGAAAAGGGAAACTTAAATTTTAAGTATTGTTGTCTTATGAGAAAATTGAATTTTTGTTTGTTTCTACAATTTATATTTTCTCTCATCTCATGTGTTACTCTCCTGGAGAGCATCTTATTCACATATACAACCTGGCAGAAGCACAAAAGAAGAAGAAGTGAAAAGGGTAGGAATATTGCAAGGAATTGGGATAGCATCTGCATCATTAGACCTTTTTATTAAAGAATATTTGATGTCAACTCTCTCTAATAACTCCCAGATTTTTACTTTGTTAAGTGCCTATATTTCTTCAATTTTATTTTACTTCCAGCTTGGTTATGAGAAAACCAGAAAAAATATTTGAGATTTTCAAGTGGTTAAAATTATAAGTCCTCTCACTCCCCACCACTGGCCCTAACACCACTACATTATTCTTCGACCACAAAGTTTTTGCAGATGTTAAGATAATTGAAAGAGCACAAGTAATTAATCCAATGAAGACTATATTCTTGAGCATGCTGTTAATTTGTTAGGGCTGAAAACAGTTGATTGTGACTCAGTATGAGCATAATCAAAGAGGACTTCCAAATATCTTACTTCGTCACAGTTAGGGATGTCAGTGGACCGAAGCGGGGGCGAGGGGTGTAGTCTCCATCCCTGTACCTGCTTAAAAAAACTTTGTCCATCCCCGGTCCACCCTCGTTAATGGGTATAGTTTTCATCCCCATCCCCGTCCGCGAGTAAATTTCTAATCCCCGCCCCCGTCCCCGCTTCTCCTGTACCCGCCCAAGCCCAAGCTCAAGCTCAAGTCAACATAATCCAAAATTCTAAATAAATCTAACATTTTAAATAATCCAACAACATTATAAATAATCTAACATAATCTAACACAACATAATATAGCATAACATATTCCAACATAACACAAACAACAAATGTCCAAAATACTACTTGAATATTTGTAATGGAGAAACTTTTCTGCCATGTAGCTTCACACATGTAATTTAATAAAGAAAATAGAACATAAAAAACAATAATAATTGCATAAAAAATATTTTGTATTTACTAATAAAATTGATTGGTTGAAATTGAAAAATTACCAATTCAATCATCTTTTAACACCATCAGTGGTGGTAGAATCTACTTCTTCAACATCATTTTCCTATATCATTAAAAGAAAAAAAAAAATTAGATTCTTCCAAAGAGAGATTTTTAACTAAAATGATATACCTCATCATTAATATCAAGATCCTCCAATAATGTGTAGCTCTTTAGGCCCGTCGAAGTAGATGAACCTAACAAAAAAATAATAATGCATTAGTCATACTTTACCCCCCCCCCAAAAAAAAAATTTATGATGCACATACAAATAGTATTTCATTACCTCGATTTTCAGCCCATAACCAACTTTTAGATCACATTAAAGCCTTTACTATAGTTGGAAGAAGTCTATTGCGATGTGGACTGATCACCCTCCCACTTGTGCTAAAAGCAGATTCCGAGGCAATGGTAGAAAAAGGAATAGCAAAAAGATCTTTAGCAATCATTTGAAGCAGGGGATACTTGGGACCACTTGTCTTCCAAAAAGATAGTTTATCAAAATCTGAATTTCTTGGCATCATACCATCTTCTAAGTAATGATTCAACTCAGACCTCCCACGTACTTTTGTTATATCTCTTGTTTGTATAAAATTATCAAAATTAGAGAGATCATCAATTAATGGGCATTTGGAATCAATATCTGATTGAAGAGGGGGAGGAGAAGGCTGCGGTTCATAATCACTTCCTTGCCTCGCTTCATATTCGCTTACTAATTCCAAGCAAAGCTCCTTAATCCTCATCACTTCATTTAAAGCTTCCACACCTCCATACATTTTCTCATAGTAATACTCCAAAATTTCGAACTTATATCGTGGATCTAAAATAGTGGCTATTCTCATAACACCATGAATCACACTCCAATATTTGTTAAATTTTTTCAACATATTCATGGTCATATCTTTTATCACGTCTTTGGGACTTTGAAGCCACTTAGATATTTCTACTCTTATCCCACAAATAGTTGGAAAGTATACATTGACAATAAGATACTTTGTACCAGAAAACAATTTGTTGCAGTATGAAACAATTCCAGTTTTTCACAAATCTCTCTTGCCACCTCCCAATCATATTCAGTTGGACAAATCTTGTAATGAGAATCTCGATATTTCAAGTGAGCAAACACATCTCTATAAATCAAACTAGTTTAAAGCATGAGAAAAGTAGAGTGTCATCGAGTCTTAACATCAAGAGCAAGCTTCTTGTTACTTGGAATATGTATCTGATGAGCTGCCTCTTCAAATGTTTGCACTCTCTTGGGAGATGCTGTCCAATAACCAACACTATCACGAATTCTTTCAATACCATCTCCAATCACATTCAAACCATCTTGGACAATTAAGTTGAGAATATGTGCACAACAACGCATATGGAACAACTGACCATGCAATATTAGTGAACCAAATGGAAGTTTATCTAACAAAATAGCCACAATTGCATCATTAGTGGTACAATTATCCACGGTCAAATTTATCAACTTTCTATCAAGGTTCCAATCGAAAAAGCAATCCATCAAACACTCTACAAGCACTTCCTTGGTATGTGGATAAGGCACATATAAAAATCTAAAGATAATACAAATACAAAAGAAAGATCATTAGATATTTAAAATAAATAACAGATGTTAATGAAAGATCATTAGATATTTAAAATAAATAACACATGCTAATGGAAGATCATTAGTACCTTATAATAAATAACACATGCTAATGAAAGATCATTAGTACCTTATAATTCGACTTTGCAACGTCCAAAAATTGTGAATAAAGTGTGTGGTGATTGTCATGTATCCCTTTCTTTGATTGCTTGAGGACCACATGTCCATAGTGATAGCAACTCTACTTTTTGTTTTTTCCAACAACTTCATTGTCTTCTCTTTTTCAGTTTTGTAAATTTGAAGGATATCATTTTTGAGAGTGTTCCGGGATATCATTTTGAACATGGGTTGAAGAGTGTGACAATATTTTTGAAACCCATGATGCTCAACCATACTAAGAGGATATTTATGCAATATAATCATATTGGCAAGATCACTCCTCCCCGCCTCTTGAACAAATTGCCAGTTCTCCATGGTTTTCTCGGTATCCTTCTTTGATTGGTTTGATACCAATAAACATTGCTTCAAATTTTTATATTTCTTTCTTAGACAACTTTTAAGATGGTCATGCAAGTGGCTAGTTCCATTCTTCATCAATAGAGATTGGAAGCTGGTTGCTTTCACCCGGTGTTGTAGAAGTTTCAGGAGTTGCAATATTATTTCTCACTTCTTCTCCTTCCATTGCTTGTAATCAACAACATGTAAAAATCAACTTTCACATAATATAATATAAAATTTAAGAGCAATTTTTACCCTGATTTTCCCTTCCCCCCCCCCCCTTCCATTTCCAATGGACTTCCTGAGTTATAGTTATAGAACAGTATGAGTTTAACTACACACAGTATGTGTTAAACTACACAAATAATATATGGGTTAAACTACACACATACACACAATATGGGTTAAACTATACAAATAATTTTTGGAAAAGAAGTTTGTTCATTTGTATTGTTTTGAAGGATTAAAGCCATTTAAGGCTTAAATCCTATTTGACTTTTGTAAGATTTGATTTCAGTTTAAAAAACTTCTCTTTTCTTAAAAAAAAAAATCATAGGAAGAGGGAAGAGGGGGCAAAAAAAAAATCTAGAGTGCATTACAAAAGAAAAAGCAAGCAAATTCAGAATTAGTGTCAAGTAGCTAGCAGGAGGTAAAAAATGATGTTCATATATAATCCATCTGTATGAATCGTACCATGAAGGAAGAAGGAACAAAATTAATACAAGGAATAAGAAAAGAATTCGACACCCACTTACTATAGATCTGTCTATGAAGTGGCTTAAACCAAATTCAAACAGTTCAACTGGAAACAGGTTCATAAATTGTTCGTTATGATTATCAAAAGATTTAACTAGGAAGCTTACTAAAATTAATAAAAGCCATCAAGCCCAAAAAATTAAAATGTCTGAAGCTTCTAGATAGTTATTCAACTAATTCAAGGAAGTTTTTATTCGTATTCATTTTTGGGTGATAAAGGTGTTGGAACCTCTTAGATCACACAATAGTTTCTGTAAATGGGTACAGGTATAAAAGAAGGTTAATGCTTCAACGTTAACAACAAATTATATCGAAGAGATTACCTCATGTATATATGTGAATTCAAAATGAACAAAAAAATCATACAATTTAATTTCCAATAGATCATATTCCAATAATCGACGAAAACAAATCACAGAGAGAAAAAAAGGAGAAATGGAGAAAAGGAGAAATCACAGAGAGACTTACTTGGTCAGTGGAGGGCCTGTATTCAATAATGGAGAAAGATTGAGAGAGACGATGGAGAGAGACAAACAGACAGAGCGTGAATGAGAGAGACATTCAGGCCTGTGGAGGCGGAGGCTGATAGAGGAGGAGTAATGTAAAATCCGGGTAAATTTGAACTTTTTCTGAAAAGGGCAAAATGGTCATTTGCCACTATAATGGAGGGATTAAAATATGTACTTTCTAGAGCTCGTATGACACAACGGACTTCACCATTGGATTCGTATCGCGAAATCCAATTACCCTGCCAAATTTCGTCAAATTCCGAGATAATCGGATTTTTGCACGTAGTTCGAGGTGACTGGGTGGCGGTTGACCTCACAAAGGTCCCCACAAATAAATTTTATAGAATTTCCGTATAATTGAATTAAAGTTTAAATAAAATTAATTTGAACTTAAACCGGGATCAAATAAATCGTTTCGGGGCGAAAACGGACCCGAACAAGTGGAGGACACGTGGCGCGACTTGGGCCGAGTGTTAAAATTATAAATAGGATTAAAAATCAGATACTTGGCACAAAATATCTCTGATTTTGCTGGCTTGAACGTGTGGGAGAAAGAGGGAGAGAAAAGTGAGTTTTTCAAATCTTCTTTCGTTGATTCCCGGAGTTTCGTCGGTCGGATTCCGTCGAGCCAAGAATTAAAGTCGATCACATCGACGAGGGCTACGCAACCACACCAAGAACGAGAGATTTCACCGAAGATCCAAAGGAAGAGATTTGGGGGAAATCAAGTTTTGGGCTTGGGAAGTGTTCTTGAAGCTTCTTTCGGGTGATTTACGCTTCAAGAGGTAGGGTTTCTTCCTACTTTGGTATATTCCGATCCTATGGTGTCCGTAGGACAAGGGTTGGGTGTGGAGATATATATATGAACCCATATGTTTATATGGTTATGGACATGAGGAAAAGAGCCTAGGAACGACTAAAAACAAATCCTAGCTTGAATTTGATATGTGAAAGTTATTTAGGTAATTTTCTTGATACTTAATGTTATGTGAGAACAATTGGTGATAACATGATATGTTTGCCTTGAAGGTGTTTGATAAAATGCCTTGAGTAATTTGAAATGGGTTTTGGATATGAATTATGAGATAACATGCTTGTTATTGTTGTTGATATATGCCAAGTGATATATTAACGGTATGATAGATTTTGGTGATTTTATGCTTATGAGATAAATTGTCATGGTACATGTTGACATGTGGTAGTAGTTGCTCATTTGGCATGCATTGCACCTTGAGCATGATATTGCATCACATTCATGGACATAAGTCATGAGTGGTGATGTGTGTATGCATGGTTGATCACCTCATTTGGTGGTTGATGTGTGGACTCGGGAAAGGTTGGATCGAAGATCCCCTTGAGTCGCATGGTTGCATGGAAAACTTGTGTCGGGTATAGCAAGAAGGGCTAGACACTCCCTCGGGTGCGAATCCCGGTTACTTGGTTCATACACTCCCCTGTGGTGAAATTTTGGAAAAATGTAAATGGTGTGCGGAGTCGGCGGTGTGAATCCGAGAATCCGATACCCAAAAAGACACATGGTTTTGTTTTATAAAATACTCATTCAATGAGTGTTATCCAATGATGGTTGGTTTTATACATACATGATTTTGTTAAAACGATCATTGGATGAATTTTCGTAAAAGAAAGATTTTAAGTCACAAGTGCATTGCATTGTGTTGTGGGAGTCGGTAAAGACTCGAGTTGAGTCACATGAGTGAGTCTCATCTCATTTCATGGCATGACATGAGAAATTCCAACATTGAATGCATATTCTTGCTTGGAATGTTATGGATTGTTGATTGGTGCATGTGTAAAAACAATTATAAATCTGACACATAAATTTACCATTAGAATTAAGAAAAATGGCTACTGGTTTTTTGGCCAAATCAACAAATAATATATTTATGATGTGAACAAAATAACTATGAGTGTTGTAATTTAAAATTCGAAATAAAGCATGCAAACAATAGTTAGATCATTAAAAATATAACATGCAATTTAAATAAATACAAAACATGTATAAACATGCAATCTATATAAACCAAATAAATTTATTTAGAAAGAGCTGGCCTGCGAGTCCGAGAGGCGTGTGATCACTGTCCTAAAGCAGCTGAGCCTCCCCACGTGAGGGTACTGACGGACACCAGCGACTCCAAGATCCAACCCAGACGCTCGCAGCAGCACCTCCTCAATGGTCACGTCCACTGGAAGGTTTGGATGAATCTGACTCGAATCGAGTTGCCCAAAACAATATAATATATGACAATTGGAAAAGGTAGGCCAAATGTAAAAGAATTGATATGAACAATTGGAAAGTCTACTGATGTTGAAAATTGTAGTTCAAAAGAATTCTTCAAAACCCTTTATATAGCCGGTGTATGTGTGCAACGTACACATGACTTTTCAATTTCTTTTTGACCGTTGGCTCATACTAGTGTAACCTACTAATAATATATTTTCAATGGATTTGAATGTTTGGCTTGAATAGCCATAAAACTAGATTTAAAAACAATAATTATTATTCTTGAATATACACACTAAATAGGATCAAAAAAATTTGCAACTGAAATTTATTATTTAAACATAATTAAAATGAAAATTCAATAAAAGTTTTAAAAACTTAATTTTATTATTACAATCCCCCACAAGTTTTTGAAACTTCAATGTATCTTAAATATTATGTATTTATTTTAATATAGAAAATATGGGCAACTATTATACTGTGCAATAGGTGTAGGTGTCTTCCGGACTTGAACCTCACTTAGTGTTAACAGTTTTCCTCTGAAGAATCATAGTGACCAAATGCTTGAACTAGATCCTTTGAACCAGAGTTCAACATGTCACACACACAGTACCGATATTGGTCAAGATTCGCGGGTCAGTGCTATTAATGGCCTTGCACTTGATCTTGATTCTCATGAGAGTTTCTAGAGAATAGCCCAATTCTCATAGTCGCGGCCTCACGACTACTCTCACTTAGGTGACCCCTCCAAGGGTACATGTGCACAATACCCTGCAGGAGTGTTCCTGCCTCGGTCTCATTCAGGGTAAAACCCTTCCTTACCGTCACACTATATATGCACTTCTGCCATAGGGATGAGCAGGAAAATATCTCCTCTTGGATATTTCCTAAATAACAGTGCTAATGAGTCACGCAATATGGATTGTTTCTACCCATTGAACTTCCTTCATGGGGTCCCCAATCACAGAAGTTGGGTTACCTCCCTAGGTGACTCCCTTGTGGGCTTAAGCCCATCCCCCTCGACAGTTCTGAGATAGCTTTCCTCGAAAGCCCTTTAGTTAGCTGATCAGCTATATTTAGTTCAGACTTCACAAAGTCTAGTGAGATTATGCTTTTACTTAGCATTTTCTTTATTGATTTATATCTCACTTGTATATGTCTATTCATCTTTTTATTATTATGATTTTGCTTCACAAGCTCAATCACTGCCTTACTATCACAATGTAATGAAATGGCAGGTATGGGTTTTTCCACTAGAGGTATCTCTAGTAATAAATTCTTTATCC
Source organism: Ilex aquifolium (assembly GCA_951799425.1). Classification (NCBI taxonomy): domain Eukaryota; kingdom Viridiplantae; phylum Streptophyta; class Magnoliopsida; order Aquifoliales; family Aquifoliaceae; genus Ilex; species Ilex aquifolium. The sequence goes on along the minus strand of OX637406.1, from coordinate 17,248,280 downwards.
ACTCAGCCTCAGCACACGTGGTATCTAAGGCTATAAGTTCTGACTCCATAGTACTTCTTGATATTAGGGTTTGTTTTTTAGATCCCCAAGATATGGCTGCTCCTCCTAACAAAAAGACATAGCCAGTAGTGGATTTTATATCTAAACTATCGGTGATCCAATTTGCATCACTAAAGCCCTCAACTACACTAGGAAATCCACTATAACATAAAGAGTAATCTAAGGTTCCTTTAAGATACTTGAAAACTCTCTCTAAGGCAACCCAATGCTCTTTGCTCGGACTATGTGTATATCTACTTAGTCTCCCTACAGCATACGAGATATCAGGTCTAGACTTATTTGCTATGTATAATAAAGATCCAATCATTTGTGAGTACTTCAATTGTGAAATCGGTTCTCCTTTATTTTTCTTCAAATGTACATGAGGATCATATGGTGTTGATACAAACTTACTATCATAAAAACCAAACTTTTTCAACATTTTCTCTATGGTACTAGACTGACTTAGAGATATTCCATTAGATGTTTTCTCTATTTTCATTCCCAAGACTACATAGGCTTCTCCCAAGTCTTTCATATCAAACTTAGTAGATAAATAAGATTTAACATCATTAACAATCTCCAAGTTTGTCCCAAAAATTAGTATATCATCTACATAGAGACATAAAATCACACAACCAACATCACTATCCTTGTAGTACAAACATTTATCACTTTCATTAATTTGAAAACCATACTCTAGAATTACTTTATCAAACTTCTCATGCCACTGTTTGGGAGCTTGTTTAAGACCATATAAAGACTTCACTAACTTACAAACCTTATGTTCTTGTCCTTTTACCATAAACCCCTCAGGTTGTTCCATATATATCTCTTCATCTAAATCCCCATTTAGAAAAGCGGTCTTGACATCCATTTGATGTATTACTAAGTTATGGATAGATGCTAGGGCTACTAGTATTCTAATGGTAGTAATACTAGTCACAGGCGAGTATGTATCAAAATAATCTATCCCTTTCTTTTGAGTAAATCCTTTAGCCACCAATCTAGCTTTATATTTATCTATACTTCCATCAGGTTTTAGTTTCTTCTTAAATACCCACTTACACCCAATAGCTTTGCTTCCAGGAGGCAATTCTACTATCTCCCAAGTATTATTAAGCAATATAGATTCAATTTCACTATTAATAGCCTCCTTCCAAAAAGGTGCATCTATAGAAGACATAGCTTCTTTATATGTCGTTGGCTCTCCTTCTACTAGAAAAGTAAAAAATCCTTCTCCTAAATTCTTCTCTATTCTTGGTCTTTTACTTCTCCTTAACTCTACATGTTGTTCTATATTTTTCTCTACGGGAGCAATAGAACTAGTAGAAGGTTGATCATTAGTTGAAGGTGTTTCTCTTACTTGACTAGGCATTGTATTTTTAAAAGGAAAAATATCTTCAAAAAATGTAGCATCTCTAGATTCAATTATAGTATTGTTTGAAATTCCACTAATTTCCGAGTTAAAAACTAAGAATCTATTAGAGCTACTATTTTGGGCATATCCTACAAAAACAGTATCTACGGTCTTAGGACCTATTTTCTTTCTCTTTGGTTCGGGAATAGCTACCTTAGCTAAACACCCCCACATTTTCATGATGCTAAGGTTAGGAACTCTTCCCTTCCATATCTCATATGGAGTTTTCTCATTATCTTTAACATATACTCTATTCAAGATGAAACAAGCACTAAGTATAGCTTCCCCCCACAAATTATCAGATAAGCCGGAACTAGTCAACATCGAATTTACCATATCCATTAAGGTTCTATTCTTTCTTTCAGCTACCCCATTTGATTGAGGGGAATAAGGAGGAGTCACTTCATGTATTATTCCATGTTCTTCACAAAATGTACTAAGATCAGTTAGAGTATATTCACCTCCTCTATCGGACCTTAGTCTTTTCACTTTTCTCTCTAATTGATTTTCAACCTCATTTTTATATATCTTAAACTTATTAAATACTTCATCTTTGTTCTTGATAAGGTAAATATAACAATATTTAGAACAATCATCTATAAAAGTCACAAAATATTTATTTCCGGCTCTTGTTGGCGGTCTACTAGAATCACATACATCACTATGTATAAGTTCTAGAAGTTGGGTATTCCTTTCTACGCTTTTATGAGGTTTTCTAGTTTGTTTGGCTTGTACACAAATTTCACATTTATGTTTAAAATCTACATGAGATTTAGGAATAAGATTGAGATCCATCATCCTTTTGATTTTCTTTAGACTTATGTGTCCTAATCTTCCATGCCATACATTGCAAGATTCAACATTGAAAACTTGATAAGAAATTTCATTAACTTCCGAAAGTACATTCAATTTAAATAAACCATCACAAATATATCCTTTGCCAACAAATATATCATTCTTAGTTATCACAACTTTATTTGACTCCATTACAACCTTATAACCTTGTTGGACTAAGGACGACCCACTAACTAAATTTCTTCTAACTTCAGGAACATGTCGCACTCCCTTCAAGATCAATGTCTTCCCAGATGTCATCTTTAACTCTATGTCTCCAATTCCAAGTACTTGTGCGACGGAATCATTTCCTAGCGTTACACTTCCTCCACTTGATTTCTGATAAGATTTAAATAAATCACGATCAAAGCAAACATGTATATTAGCCCCAGAGTCTAACCACCAATCTTTTTCTTGATAGGTAAAATTTACTAGGGAACGATTATACCTAAAGGAGGGTTCGGCAGAATTATCTCCATCCACTAGAACATTGACTTGGGCTCTTGGACCTCTTTGATTTGGCCTGGGCTTTGGCTTATACGGTTCAGTCTTCTTGTAGTAGCAATCCTTAGCCAAGTGATTGGTTCGTCCACAAACAAAGCAAGGCATCCTCTCTCTTCCTAAGCCCTTGAACTTATTATTATTGTTGTTGTTGTTGTTGTTGTTGCTTTGATAGTTTTGATTTTGACCGTTATTAGGACGACCATTAAACCTCTTATTCTTAAAATTTCTTCCCCTAGGTCGGAAATTGTTATGGTTGTTGTTACTATTTTCCACTAGGTTTATCTTAGGAGGTCTCTCATTTTGTGAGTTAGAACTAACCCTATGCTTCTCTTCAACCCTAAGAGCATTTATAGTTTGGGTTAAGGTTAACTCTCCTTGCTTATGCCTAAGGGTCTTAGCAAAATTATCCCAAGAAGGTGGAAGTTTGTCAATTAAGCTTGAAACTTTAAAATCTTCACTAAATGTAGTTCCACCCTTTTCAATTTTCCTCAAAAATTCTTGATATTCATGAATTTGATCACCAACGAGTTTATTCTCCACCATTTTATAACTATTAAAATTAGAGATCATAAACCGTTTAATTCCTGCATCAACAATCCCATACTCGGCCTCTAAAGTGTTCCAAAGCTCTTTAGCGGTTGTCGTAGTATTATGGTAGACATCATAAAGATGGTCAGAAAGAGTACTTAGAATCCTATTATAACAGTGATATTCAATTTGTTCAGGGGTATACCATGAAGAGAACTCTTGATTAGGTTGAGGTTCTTCTATAGCAGAGATTAAGCCTAGTACGGTCAACCAATAACGAACTTGTTTTTGCCACCTACGAAAATTTTGACCACTAAATTTTTCGGGTTTGACACTATTAGCTTCTTCTAGTCTAGTCATCCTTATTTAAAATTCAAGGGCAAAGAAACAATAAGAGATATGCAAAGAACCTGTATTAAATTTAAATGTCAACCGTCAAAACTCAATTTGTAACGAAATAAAGAAAGATGTTTAAATTATTGTAATAGCTCTTGAAACTTTAATTCTATTTTTTTCAAAGCAAGTAGCTATATATATTTTTTATTCAAACAAGTAGCTACTGTTTTTTTTTTTTTTTTAAACAAACACCTACTGTTTTTATTTTTATTTTTTCCAAACAAATAGTTACTGTTTTTTTTTTTCAGAAAAAATTCAAAACCAGAAACAGTTTTTTTTTTTCAGAAAACAGAAACAGTTTTTTTTTCCAGTAAAACAACAGATTTTTTTTTTTCCAGAAAACAGAAACAGTTTTTTTTTTTTTCCAGTAAACAGAAAAAGTTTTTTTTTTCCACTAAAACAGTAACAGATTTTTTCCAGAAAACAGAAACAGTTTTTTTTTCAGTAAACAGTAACAGGTTTTTTTTTTCCCAGAAAACAGTAGTAGTTTTTATTCAGCAAAAACAAAAACGTTTTTTTTTTTTTTAAACTACAAATAATCAGCTGCTTTAGATTGTAAAAACAATTATAAATCTGACACATAAATTTACCATTAGAATTAAGAAAAATGGCTACTGGTTTTTTGGCCAAATCAACAAATAATATATTTATGATGTGAACAAAATAACTATGAGTGTTGTAATTTAAAATTCGAAATAAAGCATGCAAACAATAGTTAGATCATTAAAAATATAACATGCAATTTAAATAAATACAAAACATGTATAAACATGCAATCTATATAAACCAAATAAATTTATTTAGAAAGAGCTGGCCTGCGAGTCCGAGAGGCGTGTGATCACTGTCCTAAAGCAGCTGAGCCTCCCCACGTGAGGGTACTGACGGACACCAGCGACTCCAAGATCCAACCCAGACGCTCGCAGCAGCACCTCCTCAATGGTCACGTCCACTGGAAGGTTTGGATGAATCTGACTCGAATCGAGTTGCCCAAAACAATATAATATATGACAATTGGAAAAGGTAGGCCAAATGTAAAAGAATTGATATGAACAATTGGAAAGTCTACTAATGTTGAAAATTGTAGTTCAAAAGAATTCTTCAAAACCCTTTATATAGCCGGTGTATGTGTGCAACGTACACATGACTTTTCAATTTCTTTTTGACCGTTGGCTCATACTAGTGTAACCTACTAATAATATATTTTCAGTGGATTTGAATGTTTGGCTTGAATAGCCATAAAACTAGATTTAAAAACAATAATTATTATTCTTGAATATACACACTAAATAGGATCAAAAAAATTTGCAACTGAAATTTATTATTTAAACATAATTAAAATGAAAATTCAATAAAAGTTTTAAAAACTTAATTTTATTATTACAGTGTACACTTCATATGCATCTAGGTGGGGAGTAGCCTCTGTACGGGATACTCTATTGAGCGTGCCTCACCCTATACGGGAAAACATTTCAGGTGCGGGTTTTACGCCGACGGACGGCACTCACTCGGGCACTTGAGGAGGAAGAAAGCCGAAATGTGGCTTTACTTGAAGTTTTTGTAAAGACATTTATGAAAACTTAGTTTGGGCATGTAAATTTATGTCAATAATTATAATAGAACTTGTATCAATCATGTTTTAATGTATAAATACATGTTGTATAAGTTTGGGATGGATTTGATGAGGCTTGGAGTAGATTGGAATTGGAAAACAGGTGAAACGGACACAACTGGGCAGACCGTACCGGTACGCGTACCGGTACACTGCTGTCCAGAGGACTGGGTGTACCGGTATGCGTACCGGTACGGTGCAGTCCAGAGAGTTAACCGTACCGGTACGCGTACCGGTACACTTTCCAAAAATCAGAATTTTTTTTATTCTTTTGCCAAGTCTTTGGGCTATGTTTTCCTTCCTTCCAATGTTACAAATGGACAATAATAGGATACCAATGGTGGTATACTGGACCTCGGATGGATCAACCAACCGAAATTAATTGGACTTGTCTTGTTTTATAAATCCCGGTAAAGGGAATGTGATGCCGCGGTGTCGAGTTAACCGGCATCCACGGGTATTCTGCGGGTTGATGGGTTGATCAACGGACCCCCGGATCACAGGGCGTCACAAGTAAGTTAGGGCTTTATATATATATATAGGTATCCTCGTATACGTCCACCGTCAAATACGTGTGGTCCATCTCCGATCCAAACGAGACGGGTTTTGACGAATAACCGTTTTTCCCCAGTCCACTGCCATCCCTAGTCACAGTTTATATATAAACCTAGTTGCTTGATTTATATTTGTTTGATTATAACTTTTGATTAATTTATTGAGTTGTAGAGAGTTTTAACTGGGTTCGAGAAGTTTCATGCTTGAATAGGATATGAATTCTATGTGTCTTGGGTAATTTTTGGAGTTCATTGTAAGGTATCTTTCTCTTCTATTTCTCTATCTCTTTCTTATTATTTTGTTTCTATTTGGCGAATAAAAATAATTCAAGTCTTAGTTTTTAATTTTTCAAGTCTTAACTCAATTAACTCTTGATCATTTTAATACTTAAGGGTTTATTTAGTATAGCTTTTTTCATTTATTGACAACCTAAAAAGACATCCAATGCTAATTAATTTAAAAACGTAGCATGTCTTTTAAGATTGAATACCACTGTGATTATTCTGACTCTTTTTTTTTTAATGCTAAATTGAAGGTGTTCCACATTATTTCAATATTTTTTAGTTTATTTAATAATATTTAGTTTTTTTCACCTTTTATTTATATGCTCAGTAATTAATTATTTTTACAAATTTCGTTAACCTAATCTTGGCTGCTTGTTTGCTTTTCTTGACAAAAATGGAGGTTAATTGTTTGTTTATATCTCTAATATTTTGAACATTTTTTTGTGAAGTCGGATCTTTATGGCATCCAATAGAGTCATGATTCCATAAAGGTCAGTGAAAATGGAAATATCATGACACAAAAAATATAGCCAAATGGATTTACACATGTCAACATTATACCATGCCATACATGTCGATCATGATCACTAAAAAACCGCATGGAAAAATGATGATAAAATATTTTTCTAATTATTAGTTACTTAATTGATTATGGAGCTTAACTGACATGTAATGTACATCCCATTGGGCTATTTAATTAAGCTTCTTACATTGAATTCGGATTTCACAACTCTTAAATATATAAATTAGTTAAAAAATGAAAAGAGATCCTTATGAACTTAATAATTTTCACCTTAATTGAACTATACTTGCATTTAGTCAAATTGAGTATGTTATTATTTATGTTTGGCAATTTAGGAAGCTTTACGTGTTAAGATAAACGAATAGAAATTGGACAGTAGACATTTTTTTTTGGTGAAGTTGACTATTTATAAAATAGACATCTCAGGAAATAAATCAATATATTTACGGATTGTGCATTTCAATTCATTGGATGATGGAGAGAGAGAGAGTGGTGTGCTGGTTTTATTAGGATTTGAGTTTTCATAATAGTTGTTCAATTTTTCCTTTTTTTTTTTTTTTGAGATTGTTGTGTATGTCCTGAAGAGAGAATGTAAAGAAATGAATATTGAGTTGCAGTAATGAGCAAAAGGCTATTTGGTGTTGGTGCTAACATTGAAATGGGCGGTTTTTGAAAGCGTGGGTAGGGTTTTCGTATTCTTGTTTTTTCCTCTTGATTAAGGAAGGTGGTTTGCATATTCTTTTTCGTTATAAGATTATAGACTGTATATGAATCGATTTTTTTTTTCTTTAGTTCCTCTTCTAGCAGAATCTTGGTTTATTAGCTATAAAGTTAGCTTTGCCAAATGAACAGTTTTTGCATCTTTGTTTGTTGAGTTTGGTTTGTCTTCAGTTTTTTTTTTTTCGTTCAACGGGTAGGAGTGTCCGGACTACCTTACGCACACCTTGACTAATCTCCTCATCGGTCCAGTCAAAGGCAAGACATCCACGCCAGGACTAAGGTATTCAAGAAGGATAAATCTCTCATGACCTAACCCCAAGAGATTGCTAAGATTTAAACTCAAAACGTATGTATTTACAACTCGTCCATATTACTAGTTGAGCTACCCCTTGGGGTTAATACTAAAGGGTTTGTCTTGAGTTGTTAATACTAATATTATACAATGTTTGTGTTATACACAATGAAAAAAAATATCATAGAACAAAATAAGAAAAAAAATAATAACTCAAAATGGTCCATGTGCAATGCCTATTTTTTAAATGTACTTTTTTTTTTGGTTGTGTTTGCTCTTTTTATTTGTGGTACTACTTTGTTTATAAAAACTTATCATATATTGCAAAAAGGATGGTCTATATAGCTTCCACAAATGATCGAGATGAGGCAAATCGAGATGAGTCATGAACTTTCTTGCTTTTTAAATTGCTTTTATGCCATATATTTTTAGGTACGAAGGATAACATTTTGTTTTGATATGTTTTGTTTGTTAATTCTTTCATCGTCTTATGTTATTTCTTTGTTATGATAGTTTTGAAGGTGACAATCACAGTTGAGGCAATTTTGTAATTGGTTTCCAAGAATTTACCTTACTTCACAAAGTAGTTGGGGGAGGTGGAGGCTTGTATTTGATGTGGGTAGTGACACACTATTTTTCTTTCGTCTTTCTCAATGTGCTAGGCACTCTCCAACCTTGAATTAAACTCTTCTATTGCCACATGGTGATCTTGGGACTTACGTCTTTTAAACTTTTATACTTTTCGAATGTCATAGGGTACATAACTAAATGAACATTTGAAAGTCTTATCTTGGCTAATGGACACTTACCCTTCATTTATGTGAAAACTTATTTCAATAAATTAATTGTAGTATATGAGCATATGTTGTTAAAAAATACAAGTGTGATTGTTTCGTTTTTAATATTTAGCTGATATAAATTATTAAGCATATCAAGACAGTGATTTTTCTTATCTAATATTAAGTGTAATCAACATAGTAATTATTCATTAGTTAGAGGTTGAACACTCTCAACTGCATCGAGTAATCTTGACAAGGATAAGTATACAATCAAATGTTCAATTGTAAGATTTTACTTATGTGTCTTCGTGTTTTCAGATTGCAAGGTGGAATGGGTTAGCGTCTATGCTGAATTTAAGATTTTTTTTGTATAACGTTTCAACAAATTTCATGCACAAAAACAAACTTATGATCTATTTATCTTTTCACCAAACTATGGATGTAACTGGCTTTGATGGTCTAACCCTTAGCCCTTCCTCACCCACCCAAGGAGCTTATTCAAATAATGCATGGAATTCTTTTTACTCTAATTATTTTGTAGTGCATATTTTTTTTTGAAATAAAATTTTTATAGGTTTAGGTATATAATTTATCTTTTTGAAAATGGTTCGCTTGCAACGCACGTGTGTATCAACTAGTAATATCTAAAAAGACCTATAGGTTTGTGTATGAGTGAGTGGGTGTGTGTATGTATGTGCTCTCCTTTTCTCCTACCATATGCCCCCTTTATGTATTAAGTAGCCCAATCTCTTTTCAATATCACTCTTTTTCTATTGAAACACATTTTTTTTTCTTTGGGGGCAGGCGAGGGAGAGGGGAAAGGGATGAAGGAACACATTTGAGGATGATCCTTCTTACCAAATTCTAAGGTCAATAGGGAAAAAAATATAATAAGAAAAAAAATGAAATTTAGGAAAAATATCAAGAAACCTCTAGAAAGAAAATCTTTTATCCAAAAAACACGAACAATTTTGAATACATCCAAAAAGTCTAAATTACAAATAGTCCACACAAAAAAAATAAAAATTCATTAGGATTCAAGTGGCATTTTCGTCCAAGGAAGACAGATTCCAACGTCCTTTCCTGGGAATCTTAACTGTTATCATTCCCTCACAATTCAAACTCTTGAGCCAAAACCCTCTCAACCATATGCCTTTCACAAAACAACAGTAATTCTTTACTTTTGACGATCCCAGATCCAATGGGACCAGACCATAGGTTAAGCCAAATCATCAAAAAGGCCAGGCCTAGTTCTTAGCTTGGGTCCAATCCGAATCTCAAGAGTCCAAGAAGGGCCAACTCGCATGGGAGAACAATTATCGGGATAGCCATGACTCTAGGATAGTGCCCATCCCCAATTGTAACTATCCTCCCCGGAGGATTAGAAGCCTGACCTTCACACCTTATCTAGGGCTCTGTACCTATAAATTGTAGATCCCTTGCGCAGGGGAGACACACTATGACACCTTAAGCATACTCTTACTCTTGCTCTCTCTCTTTCCTACTACCTTATATCTTCTATCAATAAAGTTCTCCGGCCACCGTTGCGGTTCCTAAAATCTCTCCACCTTATCTTGGTTCTTAAAATCTCTCCACCTTATCTTGGTTCCTAAAATCTCTCCACCTTATTCTCACATGTGTTATATATCTCTATATATATATAGTGGGACTCTATCAACACAATATATATGGAAAATTACTACGATTGATGCTCTTCATTCTCTCTATATATCGTGACTTGTGTGCGACTCTAGAACGGTGGAAATCCGAGTTTGTCTCATATAGCCTAACTTACCGTAATTCAAAGTGTTTGCATTCAAAGGTGTTCATGATTATCAAGCAGGTTCGTAAGGAATAGTAAAATAGTATCCGAATCTGTTGATTCATTGTGTTCGGATTGTAACCGGGTATGACTTATTTTATGTATTCATGTTTTCGCTTTCTTACATTGATATCAGAGCCATTGTATATTGTTTTCTTGCTCTTAGAATGTATAGTATGTGGTTTATGACATGAAAAAAATAGTAGGGTCATTTTTTCATGCATACCCCAGGAAAATACATGCTTACAAACTTGATAATGGCGCCTAAATGAAACAATCGATTTAGGCCATAATTTTTGGATATGTTAATCCCTATACATGCCAGATCATATCTGAAAAATATGAGATTTATTGGATCTGTGTAGTATGAGAAAAATCAAACCCTAGTTTGAAAATTCATAACTCTGCTTACATACTGCATTTTACATATTCGTTTTTAGCAAAAGAGACTTATATGATTAGAATTCGTGTCTCAGAAGCTTTCCGAACATATAAAGAACGTAAAAAAAGGAGAGTTATGAACATTTGAAGTTTGGGATCAAGTTTTTTTTTTTTTTTGTTTAACATGGCTAGTAGTTGAAGAAGAAGAACCTCACCCACTCTTGTGGGTGGAGAATGAGGGAAAGTGCGGGATCATACGATGTTCATTTTTGCTACCATTTTTTTCTATGCCCTCGTATTTTTTTTGTAGAATATTATGATAAAATTTTCCAGAATTTTTGAAGTTCAAAAAAAAGTTATATTTTTTATATTGCCAAAAAATAAGATTTGAGAACCCACTCCCTCACTTAGAAGCTTGAAAACCTCTTCAAATCAGTGGAAGGTTAGAATAAGCCTAAGGAGTAGATGGGTTCAGAAAATTCAATTTTCGGAATTAATTAGTTATTTTTGTGATTAATTGATATATTATCATGCTATTTAAAAATTCTAGAAATTCAAGAAAAATTCAAAAAATTTAATAGGTCATTTATTTGACATTCTGAGTTTTATAGTCTCTGAATTGTGGATTAAATGTAGCATGATGATTATTTTGGCATATTTGTTCATTTATTTGACATTATAAGTCTTGTAGTCTCTGAATTTTGGATTGAATGAAGCATGATGATTATTTTTGGCACTAATTGGATAAAAGTTATGCTTTATAGATAAAATTCCAAAAAATAACAAAAAATAAAGAAAATTACTTTTTTAGTGTAATTGGTATTCTGAAATATTATATTCTATATTTTTGACATGATTGGAACATGTTGGTATTATTTAGCATGTTAATTCATTTATTTGGAATACTTGAACATAATTGTTTAGTTGCATTAATTTTTTGTTTTTAACCACATTTTATGCAGGCTATGTCCTGCATTTTGGATAAAGTATGCTTAAATTTGTGCTTCAATCAAATATTCTTTTTGGGTGGAATAAAATAGTATTATTCCATAAGAACTAATGGTACATTTGAGAAAAATCAATTAAATAATCATTAATTGAGCATTTATTGCATAGTGTGATTCTGAGCATATATCAATGTTTCCTTTATGCATTTATGCTTGATTGATTTTATTTAATTTTTGGATTTGTGCTAAATATATAATGTTAGAATATATGGTGCTAAATTTTGAAATCATATCATCGAACGTGTGATATATGCTACGATTGCATTCTTACCTTTTGTGCATTGAATGTAGTTATCCATGGCTTCAAGACACATTATGCTGATTTGAACAAGGGTGAAAAACTTGACGGTGACAGCTATGACATTTGGCATCGCAAGATTTAGTACGTACTTGATGAACAGGAGGCTATATAGGCCTTGAATTGTGTCATAGATGAACCCGATCATGATGCATACCAGTAGTGGCTTAAGAAAAGCCGCATTGCTCGCATCACGTTGCTGAGCAGTATGCATAATGATCTACTAGACGAGTTTGAGCAGTACTCTACTGCCTTTGACTTGTGGGAAGCTCTCAAAGCTAAGTTTGGTGCTGCTTTAGCGACGAAACTACGTAGCCTGACATTGAGGTTTGACGGTTACCAGAAGCGTGCTAATCATACGATGAAATAGCACCTAACGGTAATGTCAAACATGATACGTGAGCTAAAGGTTGCTGGAAATGGCTTGACTAATGAGTAGCAAATCCAGGTGGTGATTCGTTCCTTTCCCAATTCTTGGGAGCACATAAGGGTGAACATGACACACAATGAGATTGTTACGACATTCAAGGACATTGTGAGTCATTGGGAGTTAGAGGATGGGCGCCTAGAGGCGGCTAAGACCTTTCATGCATATGTTGTCGAATCCAATTCCTGCGGGGCTTTTAAGTCCGGGTGAAAGAAGACTGTTAGAGCTCCAAACAAAGGGAATGTTGCACTCAAGCTTAAGAAGGTCATCAAATGAAAAAGAGGAAAATGAGCAGGAAAGAAAGATAAGTCCCAAATGACTTGATATAAATGTGGCAAATTGAGCCACTTTGCTCGTGAATGCATTAAGGAGAAGCAAGTACTCCAAGATCTTATTTCTTGCTCTACATGTTGTGTTACATCTAGTGTATATGTTGTTGAATCTCTCCCTGTGTGGATTGTAAACTCAGGAGCAACAGACCACTTAGCAATGGATCAGAACGGATTCGTGGAGTATCGTCGAGTTCTAGTTGAAAGTAGGAAAGTCTACATGGGGAACGATTCCAGTTTGGAGGTGCAAGGAATTGGCACTTACAAATTGGAGATGCGACATGGGCGCACATTGTATCTTCATGATGTAATTTATGCTCCTTGGATTCGGCAAAACTTATTTTCAATTCTTTCTATGCTTAGCTTAGATTTTCACTTTAGTTTTGAGAGAAATAAGGTTGACATTTACAATGAGACAGTTTATGAATTTATTTCGGATGGGTTTATGATTTTGGATATTATTTATTCTAGTATGAATAATGATTTGTTTTATCTGCTAACTTTTGTTGATAATAATCACATTGATTCTGTGAAATGGCATGCTAGATTAGCTAGAGAAGTCATGTTGGGTGACTTGATCCGAAATGTGTACACCCAAGTGCAGCCGGTCAAGTTGTAGTAATAATCCGGTTAAGTCCGGAGTCGAATCCACAGGGAACTAATGTCGGTGTTTAGAAGTAAGCAGTGATAGAGACCACGAAGACTGGAATCCTTGAGATTTATAGTTGTGATGTTTAGGGATTTTTCTGGATAGAATATAGGATTCTTTCCAAAGGGATTTTCTAGAGAAGATATAAGATAAGCTTAAATGTAAAAAGTCACTCTTTAGTTCGAGGATCTGGACATGTAGTTAATCATCCGGTTTATTATACTTGTACTTGGTAACTCAATTTACCCCTGTTTCAATAGCAAGTTAATTGTAAGATAAAGGTGGATTAAGAGCATGGTTCCGATGTCTTTCTAGAAGTTTACAAGAATTGTTTGTGCCGAGACTCAACCCGTCTACAAACAAGCAAGTGTTTCCACAAGACATCCAACCATGACATTAATATTCCATTCTTTAAATGAAGCACAATAATGGTGAAAATTGAAGGGTAGTCATGAAGATCTAGCTGGAGTACTTGCCGTGAACCAATGAGTCTTTCTATGCAAGAGTTATCTATGTTATAGAAAGTACTCACGGCTATACAAAGTACCTTAGCTTTGCTAGATGCAACCAATTATTCAATATGCAAAAGAAATATAAAGCATTAAGTGTAATTGAAAATGCATAGATATAACTTCCGGATGATTTATACATGTCTATTACCTCTTACTAAAGAGTGAATGAGAAACTACTCACTCTTCATGACTTTGGTAAAGCTAGAAAAGTGAGTGATGCTCATCCCTCCAAGTAGAGGAGTTACAAGATAAAACACACTACACAAGGAGCCGATCTTCGACGAAGAATGAGTGAATCACGTTCCACCCTTCACGGCTTTGGTAAAGCTCTAGAAAAGTGGAAGAGTTTCACTCCTCTAAGGGAAGAAAGAAGCTCAAGCAATGGAAGTGAGTGAAACTAATACTGAAAGTAGAAGAAAGCTAGTCACTTTTGGAGGGTTTCTACCGCAACCAAAAGATGATCTATCTTTCTTTATGCAAGTAAATATAAACCTAAGTCTAAGACTAATTCTATAACAAGCTAAGAAATGTTGGTCTAGTCTAAAAACTAAGTCTCTCATGAAGCTCCCACAATTGGAGTATTTATAGGCAAATAGGCGGGGGCAAGGGAGAGTGAAAGAATAGTGCAAGGCCGCCAAAGTCCAAGTGAAAGCCAACCACTCTGTAGTCAGTCTGGGGACAACGTTCGAATGTTGTTCATGTCTTTGCTTGATGGGCGTTCGAACGCCAGATGTAGTTTGAACCTCCTACTCAAGTGGCCTCTGTTCTTCTAGGAGAACTACTTCCATGCGCCATGAACCACTGCCCTTGCACTCATCAGCCAGGTCTTCAATAATTTAGGACAACGTTCGAACGTGGATTGGCGTTCGAACGTTGTACTCAAGTACTTCTGTGTGTTTTCCTTCTTTGCTGCAACACGCCATGCATCAGCACTTCAGCAGTTTGATCTTCCATAATTCAAGAGAACATTCGAACGTGGATTGGCGTTCGAACGTTCTTGCCTTGGTCCAAGCTTTTCCAATTTTGTTCTAGAATATGTTGGTGTTGCACGAAAGTTTGATATTCATTGCCTTTGGTCCCTTGTACAATTTATGTCCTGAAATGTCATCATTTAAACTCCATCACAGTATAATTAGTGTTAAAAGACATATTGATATGTTGATTTTAACTACTAATCACACCCTCCAACCAAAATATTGCTAGTCTCTAGTAATACAACAACAATGGAATGCGACTTTATTTACAATACCATTTTCGTAGGTCATCCGGTTGCATTTAGCATACGCAACAAGCCGTTAAACCACTAGGTTTACCCTACTGGACGAGTGTTGTCTCATGAGGGTTTTCAGTGAAGCTACCCACAAACTTCAGTCGAACAGATGTGTATGTGAGATTACTGATTAAAGTGAGCTAGCATCATGGTTGTTGGGACACCCAACCCTCAATTTCGACTTGTATCCTGCACAATTCTTTTCCATAGGTATTTATTCTATGCAAAAATAAGCATCTGTCACATTGGTATTTGAGATTCCTTGTGTAGTCAGAATGATCATTCTAGAAACACGAATTGTTATATAACAGACATTCCACTTTACCATCTTCCATGGATAGCTTTGTTTTCACAAACCTCTCTTAGAATGCTCTCAACAAAAATTCCCTCCGGTTATGGTGACTTGTCTCTCAAAGGGCATGTGATCAGAAGAGGGTCAATCGAAAAATCACATCCACAATTAGTATGGGAGTGAAGTTTTAAGGAAACAGACTAATTATGTTTGACATAATCTCATGGAAGAATATCGATGCAAATAAAGAAATACTATTTAACATACCCCAACTTTTAGCGGACAACTTACACATGCATCAGACTTGAGATCAATTAGGGCTTTGTAAAGGTTGTAATGTGGCTAGAGGTCAGTAGCTAACGAAATGACGTTAATGGTATTCAAAAGCTATCCTTTTATTATGTAGTGTAGCACATCTCTTTCTAGTTTTTTGACATTTTGCCTAGAAATGGTATTTCTTTCTTTCATTTTTCTCATTTTTCACTTTCTTGGCAATATTCTGTTTATCTGGTCCTTTTTCACTTTCGGTTGTTTTTCCCGATTTTTCTTTCATTCAACAGTAGCCACCATCGTCTTTTTCCTTTCTCTTGCATTTCTGTATCATACTGATTTATAAGAGGGTGCAAGAAAATTAGATAGCAAATGTATGTCAAGTATATTTTCTTGTGGCTCGGTTACCATATGGGTTACTTGAAAAAGAGATCATATATTAAAGGCTCAATCTCGGCTAACTAGGGATATAATTTTGTAAAAGAAATGGCTAAAACTCAAAATTAATTCAAAGATGACCTAAAATCCTTTCTCAAGTATGTGCACATGTATGTGTCGTATGAACAGATTCCTTATGGGATATGTCAATAGATCGCTTTAGTTACGTCAATCAAAGCAAGTTTAATGAGATTATTCAAAAATTGAGAGTGAAAGACCTTACTTGAGTAATTGTTGATTGTTTCTCAAAAGTATCGAAAGGCTCGAAACTTACTATGATATTTTTCGTTATCTCCACTGGTTATGTCAGGTTTCTCAAGTAATGTCGGTTATATATCAATTCCATTTTCGAGTCTGGTCATCTTGTACTTTAAGAATAACAAATACCAATGTACATTTGACATTTTAAACATAGAGAAAATACCATTTTTCAAGGATCTGTGGTGGTAAGTCTAGATTGTTAAGTTAGGTGTCAAACCGATCATGTGATTAGTCACTTTAACAAACAGTCTCGGAATTCACATTTGTTCCATCATTCAAATAACAATATAATGCTAATTCTACTCATGCATTTAAAAAGATAAAAGTGATATAACTGAACCATTCATTTCACAAAATATGATAGTTTAGCACAAAAACAAAGGATTCAAACCATCCACAAAAGAAGTAACAAACACACAACCACACTCAAGAACAAAATTATCTCTCTCACTCTCCGCCAGCTCCACCCCTCAGAAGGCGAAGAATCTCATCCTGCTTAGCTTCAATGCTAAGCATGATCTCTCGAAGTGATCGCCGGGTGCTGGTGCTGGGCCCCGCCTCCTCCTGTGCGTTCTCCTAGGCTCTCTCAGCCTCTAGTTCTCTCTCCTCCTCATCATCTAGCACATCCTGCACCTCATTGGTGCCTCGGG
Source organism: Ilex aquifolium (assembly GCA_951799425.1). NCBI lineage: Eukaryota > Viridiplantae > Streptophyta > Magnoliopsida > Aquifoliales > Aquifoliaceae > Ilex > Ilex aquifolium. Next base: position 17,231,191 of record OX637406.1, on the reverse strand, counting down.
CAGGGGGCATTTCCTGTCTAGTCGTCGGGGCTCCACTGTGACCTTGGCTTCGTCGGAAGGAAGCCTTGTTAAGTGGTTCCATCGGCTTCTGTATCATCATCTCTAGCCTCACCCTAATCCCGTGGTCTGTGCCCATCTCTGTCACCAGGGTGCCGAAGGGGAGTGAGTTCCTCTTCACATCGCATCCCTTCATCATGTCGGTCAAAATCAACGAGGGGAGGTCTATTCTGTGGCCCTCCCAAGTGCGTATAGTAATCGGGCTGCCTTGGGGAGGATCTCGTTCTTGTGTCCTATGGGGGCGAAGTTCAAGACCGCAATCAAATTCAACATCTTATACTTGTCGGTCAACTCCCCTTGTCGGAAAAATCTCTACAACGCCCCAAAATCCCCCTTGGACGACATTACTATCTAAAACCATTCACATTAGGAAAGCAACTAATAATTTCCATAAGTAAAGAAAATTTCATTCATCATGCACAATATCTATAACATCATCCAAAAGAATATGCCAAATCATGGCCATTACATCCAAAAAGAATATGCCCCACTAAGACAAGTACATCAAAAATAAACTATTATCTTGCAGCGGAATAAACAAAATATCATTTATACATTGTCCCAAAATCCTCTCCTAGTCTAGGACATAAAGGGAACAACTCTATACGTTCCCCTCGGGATCCACGCTTCCATCCAATTGAGTTTCTCAAGCTATCTGCTCATCAACTCCGAGCTCCTTCTCTAAACCATAATCTGAAAAATATATTATTTGTAAGGGGGAGCACTAAGCTCTGTAGCAACATCCTCCCAAACTCGAACAAGGTTTTAAAACAAATAAAAGATGGCAAGTCTCTTTTGGAAAATAGCATATATAGATTTTGAGAATAAAACCATGATAGTTGTAATGATCTCAAGTGTACAGAATACAGTAAATCAATGACAGGAATAAACTTACAAGAAATTAAAGCAATCCATAAATAATTCAGTAACATCATTCCATATTCTCATGTATTTTGGTTGCTTCTCAAGAATTTACACAACGATTCTACCTCGTTCACCCATCACAATCACAAAATCTCAATCATTCCCCGTAGGACACATCACCGACATTTTAGGAAGGGCGTATACCGTCTCCCACAGCATTGACGAATCCTTCCCAGGATAGGTATACCATCCCTCAGCCTCGAACCTATGTGAACAATAGTGGTTGCTCTCACAAACAACAATCCACTACAAGTGTTAGGAAACCATCTCACCCCCAATGGGATAGACTAACCTCTAACTCTCTACGGCAGCTCTCGAAGGCAATTCAAGTCCGTCACAACAAATCATACAAGAGATAAAACCAACATTTTTTTCAACAACCACAATCTTAATCAATCACAATTTCCATTAATAATTCAAGTATCACATTTGTACAATTCACAATATACTAAAATAATAAAGGAATTAAAATATGCAAGATATCATATCAATAAAACCTTCACAATTTTGATATCAACATTTTAAGGTTTTTGCCAAAAAATCATAATTTCTTGGAAAAAGAACAAGTATTAGATGAAAACATGATTTAATCAAGAATAGGACTTTAGAAATCAAGATCAAATGAAAATTGAGAGAAAAACTCATTTTTCTTGAAAACTAGGGTTTTCAAGACAGTAGAAAAAGATTTCATGGCTATTCCACCATAGCTTCCTTCAAAACATGGTAATCTTTGCAAGAGCATCAAGAAATAATGATTTCATATCATATATATAGGATTGAGAGTCAAAACATATATATATATATATATATATATATATATATAAACCCTAGCCTCAATGGACAAGAGTGGAAGAAAACCCCTACCTTCTTCCTTAGTTTTGTGTAAAGAACTTTAGATTTTGATCCACTTCAATGTGAAAATCCTCATTGATCTTGTGTTTTTCTCTTTCTTTCTTTCTCTCTAAGACTTTCTAGGGTTAGAAATGTTGAAATGATGCAAAGATAGGTGTCCTTATGTATTTATAGGGTGAGAAATGGTCTCCTGTGCGCGATTTCTGAAAGTCAGAATTCGTAACTCACGTTCGAACGTCGTTTGACGTTCGAACGTCAATAGTGCAAATTATTGATTCACGTTCGAACGTCATTTTGGCGTTTGAACTCTGGTTGCTCCTAGTACTTTTGCATTTCCATTAGAGCTCTGCAGACACCAAAGTACTGGGACTCACTTACGTTCGAACTTCGATTTACGTTCGAACGAACTCCCAGTTTCTGATGAAACTTCTAGTGAAGTTTTTACCTTTTTAGAGGTCGATTTGGAAAATTTTCGTTAAATACACTTTTGTATACCTAGAAGTCTACTATCTACTGTCAAAATTTCAGAACAAACGGACATCAAGATAAAACTTTATGGTCCAAATACTAGGCAGTGTCCAAAATCCTTTTCTACCCAAATTTTCTCTAAAGTGTGCTTTCACTCCGGAATACTTTATAACTTCTACTACATACTCTATTACCTTGCCTTACATTTTTATTTCTAATCTTACAATCTACATAGTTCATGCATACATCATCACATATATTAGCATTCCAAGAATAATTACGTTACTATATAAAGATAAGAATGTGGGGGTTTACAATCTCCGCCTCGTCCAAGAGAATGTGGCCAGCCATGTCAATTCCGGCCCCACAACGTCCATGCCCACCTTCTTCCTCGGGGGGTAGGTTGGCCTTGGTACCCGAGGCATCTCTTGCCTAATCTCCCGGATGTAGTCCTCGTCCACATCTATATGGGTTCCCCTCACATAAGTTTTTATCGCCCCATTGACTATTTCGGCGTTGGAGTAGAACTCCTGCACCAAGTCAATCACGGCCTCACCGCCGTTTCTCAAGTACAACATCCATCCCCTCCTCTCCATGTTCTCCAAAATTCCCAACTCCGTAAAATCAACCAAAGTCACAGTCCGCTCACAAACCACAACTTGTTCTCGGTAGAAATTTTCATATATGTCTGCCTTGAGGGCGTTGGGGAAGCGAGTTCGATCGTATCTTCGCACAATGGGCCTCCCCTCCCTTTCCTCAATGACCTCCTCCACCATGTTTGGCTCTTGATTGATCACTTTGCGCCTGGCAGGAATCTTCATTCTTGGAGGCATTGTTCTCGGGTTTGGGGGTTTTTGGGTTTGGAAATTTTGGATTTCTTGGTGAAAAGGATGAGAAATGGGGTGGAATGTGTTTGGGGGAGCTTGATTTTTGGTGAAAATTGGAAATGGATGGGGTTTTGAGGCTTGGGTAGTGAAGGGTCAACCTAGTGTTTGGGGATTTTCAAAGGTTTTGGGTGTTTTTGAAATGGGGAAGACGAACCAGGTATTTATAGCCTAGGAGTGAACGTTCGAACGTCACTGACGTTCGAACATGAATAGAAGGATTTTAAAAGGATCGTTCGAACGTGAACCTGTCATTCGAACGTGGTGAGCTCCGAGCACTTTTGAGTTCTATCAGAGTCCAAAGTACTGTAAGCTCATAGCATTCGAACGTTCTATTAGCGTTCGAACGTGGTATTCTCGTTCGAACATTCTATTGGCTTTCGAACGTGGGGAGCTTCCAGTACTTTTGAGTTCTCATCAGAGGCTGAGTACTGCAAGCAGGTGACGTTCGAACGTAACCTGGCGTTCGAACGCCAAAGCAAAAATCAAAAATTTTTATGCAAATTCATGTACTCATTAAAGGAAAGTTATACACACAAATTTGATCTAAAAAATCATGGCGTCTTAGGATAAGTCCCTATCCACGCTTTAGGTTGGTATTCTGGGACATTCCTTACTCGGCCCATGTTTTCATTTCAGTCAAAAGAGTTTGTTCATAAAAAAAATTTTTTACACTTTTTACAAAAAATCGGACCCTTGGCTCTCATCCCAACAACACATTTTTCCACAGTTTTGTTAGAAAGAAGTTTAATCCGAGTCTTCCTCTGTCTCCGTGTCATTTGAATTACTAGTGACTCTTCTAATTTCCTGTGGCACAAACCGGTTAAGCAAAGTACCGGAATAGGATGGCGTGTCAGGATAATCCTTACTCTGCCCATTCACTATCCAGTCTAATCGATCAAGTGTGCAATCGAAAATTGGTTCAGAACACTGATTATATTCTTTCATGTGAAAGACCCGACCACGTTGTTTACAGGCACCAAGTCTTTTGGCACGACGATGTTTAGCAAAAGTGCTTCTGCCACATAGTAGTTTTGCTTGATATTCTCGGATCTCGGTTTTTCTTACCAATCTTGCTTTTCTCATGATCACAGTATGCACATCAGATGAAAAAGTGCGTAAAACTCCCAGACTAAACCAAAAAAGTTTAATATCCATGCTTGCTAAGCTTTAAGACACTCTATCTGGTTCTTTAACGTCTGTCAGTCACAAAGACGAATGAAGCTGACTAAAAGACATGATCATCAATTTATACAAAATATGATCAAATAGCAACAACAACAACAACAACAAAAATTTTACAAGCACAAAATACACAACATAATACACAAGATATGAACTGTAGTTCTCACCTCCAACCTAAACTGAACATTGTCCCCATTGTTTCGAATTTACCAGTGTATGGAGTTTGAAAATGAGGTTGTAAGGTATAGATATGTTCATCTGTCGAAACCTACAAACAAAAATACTCAAATTAATCATCTTTCCGAAGATATGGGTTTCGGGTAGGATGGAAATCCTTGTGTGTGAGTGCGAACAAAAGCAGAACACCATGAGCAAATACAAGATTAAAATGTAAAGCATGAAGCAAAGGATTGTGTCTGTGGAGTATGTGGTCATGGATTTGCAGGGGCTGGGTCTCTTTTGCAGAAAACAGATAACAACAAAGAAGAAGAATAAAAAGAAAAGAAAGGAAGAAGAGGGGGGCCAACAACGGCGGATGGGAAAAAAAAGGGGAAAAATGGTTGGTGGCCTTATAAAGGCGTCCACTCGAGTCAGATTGGGTCGGATTCTTCCTGACCCGACCCCTTTTTGTGTCGAAAGGCGCGAATCTCGGAGGAATATTCTAGATCCATTAAAAGAATGGTTTCCACATCTTTAACAAAAAATTTTCATGAATGGCTTCAAATGCTGGCCATTGACGGTAAAGATATTACCATTTGATAGGTTTTCTATTTCCACTGCTCCATGAACAAACACCTGTTTGACAATGTAAGGTCCAGTCCATCTTGATCTCAACTTACCAGGAAAAAGATGGAGCCTTGAATTATATAACAGGACTTTTTGAGATGGTTCAAAAGACTTCCGCACAATATTTTTGTCATGAAAAAATTTCATTTTGGACTTAGCAATCTTAGCATTCTCATATGCTTCATTCCTCAGCTCTTCTAATTCGTTAATCTGCAGTTTTCTTGAGAGTTCAGTCTTGTCCAAGTCAAAGTTTATTGCTTTAATGGTCTAGTATGCTCTATGTTCCAATTCCACAGGTAGGTGACAAGGCTTGCCATAGACTAATCGATAGTGAGACATGCCCAAAATTGTTTTGAAAGCAGTGCGATAAGCTCAGAGTGCATCAGTTAGTCTTAACGACCAATCTTTGTGGTCTGCGTTTACCATTTTTTCTAAAATCAGTTCCATCTCTCGATTAGCCAATTCCACCTGTCCACTAGTCTGTGGATGATAGGGGATTGCAATTTTATGAAAAATCAAGTATTTTTTCATCAAATTCCAAAAAGGACGATTACAAAAATAATCACCCCCATCACTTTTGATGGATTTTGGAATTCCAAACCAGGACAAAATATTTTCTTTTAAAAAGTTGATCACTATGCGGTGATCATTATTTCGGCATGGAATTGCTTCAACCCACTTAGACACATAGTCTACAGCCACTAAAATGTATAGATAGCCAAAGGAAGGGGAAAATGGTCCCATAAAATCGATGTCCCGATAGTCAAAAATTTCAATTATCAGAATTGGGTTCAAGGGCATCATGTTTCTTTTAGAAATGCTTCCCAACTTTTGGCATCTATCACATGTTAGACAATAGGCATGGACATATTTAAAAAGTGTGGGCCAATAAAATCCACACTGCAAGATTTTCGCAGCAGTTTTCTTTGATGAGAAATGGCCACCACACACTTCAGAATGGCAAAATAATATTATCTACCTGCTTTCATGCTTGGGGATGCAACGCCTTATGATTTGATCCTTACATTACTTAAATACGTATAGATCTTCCCAAAAGAAATTACGAACCTCCCTCAGAAATTTCTTCTTATCCATCAATGTATAGGAAGGAGGAAATGTACCAGTAGCAAGGAAGTTAGCAATATCAGCGTACCATGGTGTTTCCATGACAGTGAATAATTGTTCATCAGAAAAATTTTCATTAATTGGCAGTCCATCCTCATGGAATTCATACGTTAACCTGGACATATGATCTGCCACCACATTCTCAACACCTTTCTTATCCTTAATGATCAGATCAAACTCTTAGAGCAAGAGTATCCATCTTAAGAGTCTTGGCTTGTTATCCTTTTTTGTGAGCAAAAATTTTAATGCTGCATGGTCAGTGAATACAATAATAGAAGAACCAACAAGATAAGAGCGAAATTTCTCTAAATCAAAAACTATAACAAGTAATTCTTTTTCAGTTGTCGAGTAATTCATTTGAGCATCATTCAAAGTTTTGCTTGCATAGTAAATCACATAGGGTTTCTTATCTTTTCTTTGTCCCAACAAAGCACCTACAACATAATCACTAGCATTACACATTAGTTCAAATGGTAGAGTCCAGTGAGGGGGTTGCATTATTGGAGCAGAAATTAACATGTCTTTAAGCTTGTCAAAAGCTTTCTGGCATGCTTCACTCCACACAAAAATTACATCCTGACTCAGGAGATGACACATGAGTTTAGCTATGGTACTAAAGTCTTTTATGAATCTCTTATAAAACCCTGCATGTCTTAGGAATGATCGAACATCCTTTATAGTCTTGGGAGTAGGCAAGTTTTCAATCAGATCTATTTTTGCCTTGTCAACTTTCATGTCTTCAGGCAACACAATGTGACCTAGGACAATGCCTTGTGTTACCATGAAATGGCATTTCTCCCAATTGAGTAATAGATTGGCTTCCTTACATCTTATCAACACTTTCTCTAGGTTTGTTAGACACAAATCAAACGAGTCACCATATACAGAGAAATCATCCATGAACACTTCCAAAAAATTTTCAACCATGTTGCTAAACAAACTCAACATGCACCTTTGCAATGTTGCAGGAGCGTTACAAAGTCCGAACGATATCTTTTTGAATACAAATGTCCCAAAGGGGCATGTGAATGTTGTTTTCTCCTGGTCATCTAGTGCTATCTCAATTTGATTATATCTAGAATACCCATCCAGGAAACAGTAGAATTCATGACCTGCAATTCTCTCTAAAACTTGATCGAGAAAGGGAAGAGGGAAATGGTCTTTTCTAGTTACCAAATTGAGCTTTCGATAGTATATGCACATTTGCCATCCTGTGACGACTTGAGTTGGTACTAGTTCATTGGCATCATTTTTTACCACTGTGACTCCAGACTTCTTGGGCACAACTTGGGTTGGGCTTACCCATTTGCTATCCGAGATGGGGAAGATTATCCCTGCATCTAATAGCTTAAGCACCTTAGTTCTCATAACTTCCTTAATGTGAGGGTTCAGTCGTCACTGCATTTGATGAGAGGGTTTTGAATCCTCTTCAAAGTATACAACATGATTGCAGATTAGCGGGCTTATACCTTTCAAGTCATCGATGGTCCACCCAATGGTGCTTTTATGGCGTTTGAGAACTTCAATCAACTTAGACTCTTGCAAGTCTGTAAGCTTAGATAAAATTACCACTGGGTATTGATGCAAATCAAAGCACAACTTCAAGGGATCTAGTTCAAGTTCCAATTGGGCCGGTTACGAGAGCACGAGCAAGGAAGTTTAAAGAGGTACTTAATGGGCTGATTCAAGAGGCATGGACTCAAGCAAATTCGTGGAGGCCCATTAAGCATGATCCACTTGGGCAACAAAGAGTCATCAACATGATCCAAGTTCTAGAAGAATCTAGCTAAGGCTAAGCATAAATGGGCATGTTTTAAATTACTCTTTTTGGGTCTGATTGTAAGGCTTGCATGCCAATTATTTTTAATTATTCCTATTTGGGTTTGGATTGTCAAAATATAAACTCAGATTAGGATTTGTTTCCTTAGTATATTAGGATTTGTTTCTTTATTAGATTAGGATTTGTTTCCTTACTAGATTAGGATTTGTTTCTTTAGTATATTAGGATTTGTTTTCCTTAGCAAATTAGGAATTTTCTTTGTAATGACCAGCCTATAAATAGGGGTCTAAATCAATGAAAAAGGTAGATTATTATTCAGTAAATTTGGAGAGTGTTTTCTCTACGGTTCTTTGAAGAACTATACGAATTTATCGGGATTTCCCGTGGCGTTCACCAGCGACTTATCAAACGGAATTCCACCACCGTTTGTGGCGTCTTCCTTATACCAAGGTTCTTGTTTCGCATCAAACAACGGGTTGAGGTCATATATACCAAGGTTCTTGTTTGTCGTAAACAACGGGTCAAGGTCTATCATTCAAATCTGATCATAGAACGTTCTTGGGTTCCTTTTTCGTTGTTGGATCTCGTTATTTGGGCGGATTCACATCATTTGGTATCAGAGCAAAGGTTCTAGTTCAGGTTTGCCTATCTTTAAAAAAAAAAAAGTCTTTCTTCTTCTTATTCTGTGTTCCTCACTCCCCAATTCGGTTCACAAATTCTAGTTTAACCGAATTTCCTTTATTCCCCATTCCGCTCGTATTTTGTTCTAGTTTATCACAAAATTTTATTTTGTTACTATCAAAAGATAGTTGCTGATAAAAAAAAAAAAAAAAAAAAACAGAAAGTAGTCCAAAAAAAGGTGGCTGGAAAAAAAAAAAAAAAAAGTAAAGCCCGAAATTGTTTGGTCCTAGTTATTACAAAATTGTTTGTTTTCATCTATTTTCTGGAAACCTTGCTATTTTGTGCTTCCAAATAATCTAATCAGCCGTGTTCCTTGAATTCTTGCTCTTGAAACCCGAAATTCCTTGATGAGTTCTTGGTGAATTGTTGCTGGAAATTTTGAGAATTGTTTGATTAGTTTCAAAAGAACTGGAAGAGAATTATTGAGTGGAAAAAAAAAAAAAGGCAAGAGTGGTGAGAACATTAGAGGGTTAAAGGCCACATATTTTTTTTGAGTGAAACACGAGGGTAGAGTGATTCACATTCTTGAGTGTAAACACGTAAGGGAGAGAATTGTGAGGTCCTTTTTTCCTTTTTTATTTATTTATTTTTTTTTTCTAACCTTGTTTTTGCAGAAATCATGTCTCACAACAGTGTTAAGAACATGACCGAAGATGCTACGAAATTGGCTGATCCGAAATTGTTTATGGAGGCTATGATGAGTGAGATGAGGCGTGTGATGAAGTTGGAACTGGAGCAAGTTCACGAACGGTTAGATCAGATGGAGAATACACGTGAGAGGCAACCACAAACCGTTCCTAATGTACGTAGAAGGGAAATAGTTCAACCGAGGGAAGTAAGGGTTGAAGATGAAGAGCCTTATGGGGCTGGTTTTGATGAAGAAGATGATAAAAATTCTGTCGTTAATAATTGGAGACATGGAGGGCGGTTTAGAGAAGCTAGGAATCGAGAAGATAACAACTTGAGTGGTATTAAGATGAAGATTCCATCGTTTCAAGGTAGATCCGATCCTGAAGCATACCTTGAGTGGGAGAAAAAGATGGATTTCCTATTTGACTGCCACAACTATTCTGAAGCAAAAAAGGTAAAATTAGCGGTGATTGAGTTTTCTGACTATGCTATTACTTGGTGGGATCAACTTGTTATAAATAGGAGACGGAATCGGGAACGGCCAATAGAGACATGGGAGGAGATGAAAATGGTGATGAAAAAGCGGTTCGTTCCAAGCTACTACTACCGAGAGTTGTACAAAAAGCTACAAGGTCTTAAACAGGGAGGTCGGAGCGTGGAGGATTATTACAAGGAGATGGAGATTGCTATGATCCGAGCTAACGTAGAGGAAGATCGAGAGGCTACAATGGCTAGATTTTTACTTGGACTAAACCGGGAAATCCATGATAAGGTAGAGATGCAGCATTATGTGGAGTTGGAAGATATGGTGCACATGGCCATCAAAGTGGAGCAACAACTCAAGAGGGGGGGTGGGTCACGTGCATCCCATAACTCTAGTTCTACCTCTTGGAAACCGAGTTATGCCAAGCAACAAGAAAAGTCACAAATGCCCAAATCCGAGCCCAAGTCCGCGAACACCAGCCACATTCCTCAAGGTAAAACCGACACTTCTACCTCTAGGAATCGTGACATTAAATGTTTTAAATGTCAAGGCAGGGGACACATAGCAAGTCAATGTCCAAACAAGCAAGTCATGGTGTTGCAAGACAATGGTGAAATTGTGACCGACAACGATGATTCTGACCCCGATGACATGCCACCATTGGAGGACGTTTCCGAGGAGGAATATTTACCCCCTGATGCATTGACATTGGTGGCGAGAAGAGCATTGAGCATGCATGCAAAAGAGGTTGATGAAGTGCAGCGAGAGAACATCTTTCACACTAGGTGCTACATCAAAGACAAGGTGTGTAGTGTGATTATTGATGGTGGTAGTTGTACTAATGTTGCAAGCACAATTATGGTGGAGAAGTTGGGACTACCCGTGTTGAAGCACCCTAAACCGTACAAGTTGCAATGGTTAAATGATAGTGGTGAGATAAGGGTGAACAAGCAGGTGTTAGTTGCATTTCGAATTGGTAAGTACGAAGATGAAGTGTTGTGTGATGTAGTACCAATGCAAGCGGGACACTTATTGCTTGGGCGCCCATGGCAGTTTGATAGGCATGTGAAGCATGATGGCTTTACGAACAAATACTCCTTTGTGCTTAATCAACGATCAATCACTCTTGTACCATTGACACCGCAGCAAGTATATGAGGATCAAGTGAGATTGCAAAAAGAGAGTGATCAAAAGAAAGAGAGTGAACAAAAGAAAGAGAGTGAACAAAAGAAAAAGAAAAAAAGTGAAAATCAGAGAGAGGCCGAGAAAAATGAGAGAGAAAAAGAAAATCAAAATGAGGCCATTGAGAGAAAATCAGAGAGAAAACAAAAGAATTTCTATGCAAAAGTGAGTGAAATTAAGCGAGCCATGTTTTCAAATCAGCCGATGATTGTACTTTTGTACAAAGAGGCACTTTTAAACACTAACGAACTTGACCTTGCTTTG